>CM060906.1:563514198-566014198 GCA_030737815.1 Allium fistulosum | reverse complement strand
AGGTGAGTGATTGTAATTATTTTAAGATTTCTTTAAGTAATTTAAAATAATAGGGTTTCCAATAGTTGTAGTTTTACTATGATTTTTGGAATGACGTTTTAGCAGTTTTATTTACAGTTTTTAGAATTATTTTCAGTCTATTTCCTTTCAGCTATTCTTTTCAGTAATTTTAGTTTATTTTTGTTAATTATAATTTATTACTGTTAAGTATAGCTTTATATTTATTTACAGTTTATTTACAGTATTTTAGTTTATTTACTGTTATTTATACGTTATTTACATCTTTTTTCTACGTTGGGATTTTCTTTTATTTTCAGTTTTCTTTTATTTCTCCTTCTTCTTCACGTATGGATTAGAATAGGATTAACGCAAATACGGATTAAATTGTAAGAAAACTGAAATAATGGGATGTAAGATGTAAATTATAAAGACTGTAATAAATAATGGAAATGAACTGAAATTACGCCGAATTATAATTAGAATTGGACTAGTTAAAGATAATTGGCATAGTTATAACTTAGAATCATAACTAAATAGATGAAAGAAGCTTATTTTCACACTTAGACCTTGGGTTAAGTAATAAGCATGATTATAACATAGGTTATAATAAGAAAAAGAACAGAATGGGGCTCATTTTAAGACTTGGGATAAATTAATAAGCGTAGAAAGTAAAAATGGTAATAAAGGCTTATTTAAATAATTTATTTAAGTTAATAAGCAAAGATGAAAGTAGGACCTGTACCAAATAGCATTCCCTATTAGACAAAATGGTGTCTCACATTAGTCTAAAGTGAGATGAGGGCACGCTTATGCTAAGAATGGTTGTAATTGGTCAAATAGAAGTCCAAATCACGGGGAATATGGATAAAGGGCGCAACTAGATATTGTTTGGATGAAGGGCCAGTACCAACAACATTTCCCTTATTTTCTATGGACACACGGTGATCTCAAATTAGTCTGAAGAGAGGTGAGGGGCATGCTATGCTGGAAGTTGGAGGTAATAAGAAGACCCAATAGGTGGAGCAAAAGGTAGCATGGGCATGGTGGCAATTACGCGTGCGACTTCCATTCGGATGCTCAGTAATAGCTATGAATTCCAAGCTCTTAATATGAGTGTCTTCCATAGACACCATTGCCTTCTATGTAGGGAGCTATATATGTCGTCTGGATCCACAATAGTTGCTCTGAGTATCTTTCGTAGATACCATTGGTTGCTGTGTTAGGAGTTATATAGCAGCTGGTCCACAGTAAGGTCTATGGAGTAGCAGGCCAATCAAAAAGGGTAGAATTAGGGTTACATCCGAATTACAGGATTAGGAATTCAGCCTAATCAAAGCAGAAAACAAGGACAAGTGCAAGCCATCGAAATTAACCTATCTTATATTCTCATACTTATTTGCAGTTCAATACTTAGGAAATTATATTTTCCTGAAAATCATTTTATTTCCAATACTAAGGAAATATTCCATTTATTCATACTTCTCCAAAATCCTTTACCATTTATTTGTAAATTCCTTAACTTATTTATAACAGATTCTATAAGTTTTCAGAATTTATTACTTAACTTTCTTTAATTTTCCAAAATCGATTATACTTGTCTATAATCCCAACTACCCATTTCTAACTACTTTTATGAATTCTAATTCATCTTCAAAGTTCTCGTATTTCAACATTTCGGAAGTTTCCTTAAGTGTCCAACATTCCATTACAAGATTTTCTCTTATACAAATCCTATCGATTAAATAAACCCCGTTTTCAAATCTGAGAGAATTTATAAATAAATTTCAATCATTTCAAAACTTTATATATATAATAAGTATTTTTAAAGAATAATAATTTATTTTTAAAACATGTTTAAATAATTATTTAAAATATCAAAACACTTTAAACAAAACATCAATAACTCATTTCCAACTCATTTTTAAATAAAACCAATCAATTTACAAAGCTGATTATAAAAATTTGCATTCTATTTCAATAAATATTAAATATTTGAAAAATTCACTTCCAAAGTATTTTACTACTAACTAGCTTTAAATTACATAGTTTAATAAATAAAATTTTCCTATTAAAACAAAACTTAACTTCTTAATAAAAATATATTTTTAAAATCTTAATAACCAATTTCAATTTATAAATCCCTCTCGATTCATAACACATCGATTTCATTCCGATTCCTTAACCATTCTCACATTTCAAAATAGAATCCACTATTTTTCCCAAAGACCTATTTTCATATCTCGATGTAAATTCACACTGTTAAATTATATTCCTAATTTATCAACTGATATCATTTCCCTTATTTATAGACATCGTTTATAAATTTAAACTCATTTGGGTTTTACTTGTTTATAGAAATAATCTCATTTATAAAATTCCATTTTATAAATCCATTGTTTAAAAATCCTCCATATAAGTTATTTTAAAATCTCTACTTAAAATATATTTACGAATAGTTAAGTACAACCCAAAATCAATTATTATTTTATCCAAATCAATTTCTTTTAAAATAATCCAATTTCGATATAAATATTTTTATATTCAAAATATCTTTTTAATTCCTTTTAATTCAAAAATAATATTTATGGTATTTAAAATACCAAAATTAAGGCCAGTGCTACTATAACATCCAATAATTCAAATCACCACATAATCTATAATAGATTATCCACATGCATCATACTTCACTATAAATGAAAAACAATCGATATATTTGAGGAATCCAGTTGGATCCCTCCAACCTCCTTCCCTGCTTCCACAAATGTTATATAACATAAAATACCAATCCCGCTTCGAGGCGGGATATCGTGGTAATATAGGGTCATCTGCTCCAATAAGCGGGAATATATCCAAGTACTAATATATATATATACTAATATATAATATAACATTCAACTAATAAAAATATATCAATTCAACCAATCATCCAATAATTAATTTTTAATAATTATAAATTAAACTATTCAACCAAATTGAGTTAGATTTACTCGCCTTAATTTTTTTAAATTTGCCGAACATCCAAATTTTGAATTATCTAAAATCCCAACTATCTCCGAAAAATTCCAAACCAATTCCTATGCGTGGTATTCGATGCCACGAGCACAAAGAACTGCTTTCGTTCTTTTTTTGAACCTTGTATGAATGGGATATACATTTATAAGCATTCTTAATAATATAATTATTTGAATTAATTAAAATCATCACAGTTGATTACCCTCATAAGCAAAATCAAGCTGAGAAATCAAGGCCGCTGCCTTCTTCTCCTATGCGAGCTTCCATCCGCGTTCCACCTTGTTCAACCCCATGTCGCGCACGCATATCCACATCGCGGCCAACATCTCAAGACATGCGCGCAACCAGAAATCGCGATCTTCCACTTCAATCCCTAGTTTCGTGAATTCCCTTCTCATCTCGACCTGGCTTTGAACCGACGAGCGCGCGATCCCACCAACCCATTGCATGCGCCGCCTCCTCAATATATTTTTAGGCACTCGCCATTTGATGTTGTCCCTTCCATAGGCGCGCATGCGAATCGAGCCAAAGCTTCGAACGCTGCAGCATCCACTCGCGTGCCTCCTATCCATCGTCTTCAAGCCGCTACCCTCCCCCCTTAGTCGACTGCCACTCAAATCGCATGCGAGTCGCTCAATTTTTTTATATGAGGATATCGATTGTTTTTTTTTCTTTTTTTTCATGCTGCTTCCGTTCGAAGAAAGAAGAAGACATGAGTTTTTAAAAGTAAAGAGGTGGGTATGGTCAGGTGTAGGTCGGCCCAATATAGGCTAGGACGGCTAAGTCTGACTTTGATTAGATTTATATATATATTCGAAATATCTCATTTGCATATCTCGAAATTTCGAACCCTTATTGAGGCATGCCATTCGGCGTTTCTAATGTTATACCCTTATTCCGAATGCAATGGAACAAGTCTCAGGACCCAATTTGATCGTATGTGGAAGATAGCTTTTTAAACCCAATTATTATATTAAATTCCTGATGTAAAATTCAACGCGTTTCTATTCCGTACGACAAAATGGTAAATCCAAACGCTACGAAAATTGAAATCCGATAATAATACACTATTACAGTTCCAATGGAATTTGTTTTGTTGAATTCTGAGACTATGCCTAGGATCGCTATTTTAACGCTTCGATAAAATCGATGATTTTTTAGAAATTGATTTATCATTTTCTAAAATTGGTTAATCATTTTCTAAAAAATCAATTTGATTAATGATAATTTAAATTGATTTATCGTTTTAACTAATGATATTGAAATTAATTAACCAATTTAATTAATGATGTTTTAAAATTGGTTTATCTTTAGATTTAATTAATCATTTTTGCTAATGATGTCTGTACTTAGTTAATCATTTTAACTAATGATTATTTGACTTTAATTAATTAATGGAGTTTAATCAATTAATTAATTATTTTAATTAATGATAATTGAAATTAATAATCATTTTAATTAATGATACTTAAAAGTAATTAATCATTTTAAATAATGATTTTTGAATTTAATTAATTATTTTAATTAATGATTGTTTTAAATTTAGTTAATTATTTTAACTAATGATATTTGGAATTTAGTTAAATCATTTGAATTAATGATGTTTTATAATTAAATAAGTAATTTTAACAAATGAAGTTTTTAATTTATCGTTTTGAGGAATGAAGCTTGAATTTAATTAATCCAATTAATTTATGATTATTTGAACTTAATTAATTTTTTTAATTAATGGAATTTAAAATTACTTATCATTTTAATAAATGATATTTGAGATGACTTATTCATTTTAACTAATGATTATTTGTATTTAATTAATCTTTGTAATTAATTATATTTAAAGTTAATTAATAGATTTAATAAAGGTGATTAAAGTAAATTAACTAATATAATAAAATTACTTTAATAAACAGATTTAAAGTTAATAAGCTAATTTAATAAAGATTTTAAAGTTGATTTACCAATATTATATAAGTATTTGGAAATAATTATCGATTTTATTAAAGATAATGGAGTTGTTAATTTAAAAGAGATTTTAAATGTGATTAATTATCTTTCGAGATAATTAATATTGTTTTAAAAGTTATAAAAAGAAATTGGAACTCAATTATTGGGATGTTAAGTTTGATAATCTTCTGGGTATTCGGTCTGATGTTGGTTTAGGCCTTCGGGGTCGCGCACTTGGAAAGATTTTTCTCTTGACGTTTCAACAATCAGGAACTAATTCTAAAAGTGTTTTACCAAAGTGGAAATATAGAAATTGTAATGATCCGGAACTCGGCCTTCGAAAATCGGCACCCGTACTTCACTTGTACTCAAAATGCCGCAGATTCAAACGCCGAATCTGGCTCACCGGAGCTTATAACACCATTAAGTATAACAACACAGCGGAAGAAAGAAATAGATGATATCATATACAACTCCAATGAATACAATATCCGGAATGATATACAATAATGATATCAATATGATACAACAATATCAGAGATAAATAATGATACAGCGGAAATAACAAAAGTGATAACTCCAAATGATCTGGAAAAGAGAATGAATCCACCAACTCCAATATCAAGCTCGAACCACCATCACGTTGCACCAAGATAAGAAAGTGCAGTCATGAACTTCAACAACTGAACTAGCTCCCGATAATCTACTAAACCTGACTATCTGAAAAACCCAACTCTAGACTGCCTGTGTGGAAAATTGTGGGCACCCAGAGTTTAGGAAGGGAACAAACCGAGTCAGTCATGGGACTGGTGTGAGTAACAAAAACAGTTTATCTTTAAAATAAACACAAAAGAATTTTAAACATTGAAATCCGCAATGCTTTTGGAAAATGAAACTACCATAAGGCCTCCCGCCACACACACAATGCAAATGCAGAATTGGAGGAGATTTCTCCTTATGATAGTCAAAAATGCTTACTACGCAAAATCATTCGATATTATTACTATTAGTGCATAGTGTAGAAAGCCATTTCGAAAGTATAATATTAATCTTAGCCAGCATACCACATTTCGTCGTATGCCTACTATAGCTACTATGTTCAATAGTAGGTTACCGCCACATTCCATAGCAGGTTATATAACTAAAACCGTACTGGGCTCGTATTGTTTCTTTGGATTTTCTAACAAATGGTCAGGCTAAGGAACTTCCTACTGCCACATGGGAACGCCTCTGGAGGGACGCCCCGAGAACCACCTGGCTCTCTGCCAACACAAGGCCGGTTACCCCCTTCCCGGGTAGTAAACCTGAGATATTCCACCCCCGGCCCTTTGGGACCTTTATCCGAGGGCCCTCGATCACAAAGAAACAATCACATAGAGTAAATGAGATTGGAGCAACCACACAGGTAAATATCTGGGCTCCATACCATGATACCACCTTTTTCCAAAAGGAATGGACATACCCTAGGGGAGCTACCCCTGAAACCTTGCCGCATCTTTTTTGTTTCGACCATTACCGGTTTGTGAGGCTCGATGAGGTATCGTCCACAAAGCTACGCTTTACACGAAAGCCATGCTTTGATCAACAAATGATCAGCAACACACTGCAGCACTCAGCATGCCACACTACCAAATTGGGAGTATATCACTGATAACCTTCAACTACATAACCTCTGAGCTCGTACGTCTCATAGAAGGGTGTTGAGCTAAGAGAATAAATCTCCACCACCAAACAGAAATGTATTTGAAAGAAATCAGCTTTATATCTCAAAGTGTAGTGTCAGACATATAACCATACAAGTCTGTTCTGGGTTTGAACAGGACCGAAGGCACTTCGAAAGAAGCCCTTGCAAATCCGGATAATTTCTAGTCACGTCCGGACTTCCCATCACAAAGGGTGCTAAAATCTCTATACCGGGGATCAGCCGATGCAAAGACAATCGATGGTAATCCTTTCATTTTCGAAAGTGTCCGGTCTTCACCACCGGTCTTCAAATGTTATCCATATATGTTGTATCATTATTCGGAATGGGTTATATGACACAAAGTCCTCTCCCGGCTAAACCGAATAATGAGCGTAATATTTTAAAACATATGGATATTGGAATTTCAGTTAAGTCACTACTTATTATCCAAAACTTTTCTTCAAATGGTTTAAACACATTACCATTTTAATCTTTTAAACAAAAAGATTTATCTCACAAAATTCACCCAGTTTCACAAAGATCTATTCATAGATTTTCAAATCGATTCCCATTCCAATTGGATTACCTCGTTAAATCTTTAAATCAAAGATTTAACTGATAGCTTTCAAAATAATTCCATTTCGACCTTATATACAAAAGGTACACCTTTCCAATTTCAAAACAAAGTTCAACAATCTTTCACAAAGAATTATTTATAACTTGGAAAACCATTTTCATTTCAATTTGAAATTCTTTTGACACAGATTGGAAATTCATTCCTTATATGAAAGCTTCTATTATTTGAAAACAATTGTTTGCACAAAAAATGGGCAAACACCTCCAAGTCGTATGATTCAGTTGATTTTGCGTTGTTTTTAGTGATCTGGGTGATTTATGCAAATATGTGAAAAAGCAGGGACTAAACTATAAAGACACGCAGATTTATAGTGGTTCAGCTAGAATGTGTCTACGTCCACTTTATATATTATTTCTCCTTTCTTGTTCAGATTACAAGTACAAAGCTTTGGTACAAGTATATAAAAGTTGTTTGAAAGTTCTATCCGTGCTTGAGCTCTCAAACTTGTTCCCCATTGTTGTACCCCTGCCCCTCTATTTATAGAGTGAGGTTGGGGGTAAGGGTCTTGGATGTATATAGCTGCTGGTGGGCCTGGGCTGATGCAATCTGGCCTGGCAGGGTTGGTTCGGTAATGTTCGGTCCAGTAGTTGTTGGAGAGGCTTTGGTCCGGTAGTTGGTTGGTTCGGTAGTCATTGGAGAGGCTCTGGTTCGGTAGTTGGTTGGTTCGGTAGTCATTGGAGAGGCTCTGGTCCGGTAGTTGGTTGGTTCGGTAGTTTGTTGGAGAGGCTCTGGTCTGGTAGTTGGTTGGTTCGGCAGGGGCATGGAAAGGAGATGGTTTGGTGGTAGGTGAGTTGGGATTTGGTATTGATCCGGTGGTCTCGGTCCGGTGACGAATTGGTTCGGTGGTGGCCTTGGATCGTTGGCGATGTCTCGCCCAACATTTGCCCCCCCAAAGTGGGGCACGTGCCTGCATGTGTTGCGCTTTGTTTTCTTGCAGTTGGGATAGCTTCATTCGGTTCTAAGTGCCGAACCGTTTGGTCCGGTTATCCCGCACTCGCCTATAATTAGGGGAATCATGCCACTGTCATTCCTTTACCGTTTGAGAGAGCCAAATCAACTGAGCGCCGAATCAAACTTGACTGTCCGAAACAACCGAATCAACCGAGTACCGAATCGCACGTAACTGCCAAACCAGGTGAGTTTGCTTCTGCCGAATGAACTTTTATGGTTGGACTACCGAATGGGATAGGGGAGTTCAAATACCAATTGGTCTTAAACATTTGAATTACCGGATGAGGTTTCGGGAGCGCGAGGGCCGAATGGATCCTTAGACGCACGCTACCGAATGGAATTTTGGGAGTGTGAGTTCCGAAAGGATTCTCGGACTCGTACTACCGAATGAAACTTGGTGTCTTGAATTATGAATGAAATCCTAGGTTGTACGTACTTGCTCGTTTATTTCCCTCGTTCTAACGACGTGCTTTTTTGTGTTTGCAGATAAATGTCTCATAAAGTGGAAACCCGATCAGAAAAGAAGAAATCCCAAGACAGAGAAGATCCTTCCGTAATGCCCCCAGCTCAGTTAGAGCCGGGATGTCACGGGCCCACCCCGAGGTCACTAGTAGATGGGTACGGCCCTCAGGAGCTTCTGAACTCACCTCCTGACTGTTTCCCAAGCTCTCTCAAAGTCGAACAGCTTGATGTTATCTCCCGCTCCTTTAGGATTGATAGAGCGCGCATGCTGTTGCCGGGGGAGGGAGTGATGCCATATAATCCTCCCGAAGGGTATTTTGCCTATAGTCGGTACCATTGTATGTGTGGGGCCATTCCCCCAATCAATGCTTGGATAATCAGCTTTATCACCTACTTGAAGGTAGCTCCGTTTCAGCTTCAGCCTAACTCCTACGCCATCCTGGTGTGCCTGTTTGTCATTTTCCAGAGGAGATACGGGCGTCCTCCCTCCAACCAGGAGATCCGGTACTTGTACAATTTGAGAGGCTATAAGAAGGGGTCTCCATACATCAGCTTAGAATCAGCCGTATCTTTCAAGCCTGTCCTGGACTTATATTCGAAGTTCAGTATGTTTAAGAAAGAATGGTTTTTTATCAAGGATGACTCTGTTTCCATCCGTCGCTTCACCTCCGGCTGTAAGTGTGAAGCTTTATTTATAATTTCCGTTATAACTACAATGCTTCTTCTTACGTGTTTTTATTTCTTGCTAGCGACAGGTGGCTTTGCGGTCGTGGAGAATGATCGCCTGGTTCAGATGGCTGTGGAAATAGAAGCCATTACGGGAAGGGACAGGTCGGCTTCTTACTTGATCAGGAATGCTACACTTTTGGGGCACAACCTGATCCTTCCACATCAGTCCGTGGTTAAGCAGAGAGACACAGCGGAGGAGAGAGCTGCCAAAGTTACAGGAGGGGCCACGGCGAAAAGCAGCAAAAAGAGACCCTTCTCGATGCATCCAGTCGCCGGGGGGAAGAAACTCAAGAAGTCCGATGGACCCTCTCCCAACACACATCCAGATGTTCAGGAGGAGGAAAAAGGTGAGGACGAAGGAGGTGAGGCGGAGAGCGGAAGTGGTAGAGAAGGTGATGGTGATCGTCACGGTGATGATGGTGGCGAAGGACAGGGCGGTGATGGCACCAGGGCTTTGCCTCTCGGGCAGGCGGGCGTGATTTAAGAGTGGAAAGATGACGCTCTCCGCCAAGCCTTCGAAGAGTTGGAGGAAACGGAGAAGTCCAAGAAAGCTGGTAAGGTCGGGACTGGCGCCGATTTATCTTCCGGGAGCGCTTCTACTGAGGCAACTTCTGCGATTCAAGGTGAATTTCTCTTTATTCTCTTTAATTCTTGAATGATGGTTCAATGCATGCTGGTGACACTTGGTTTTCATTCCAGGAGCGGGCAAAACGGCCAAGACCTCAGATCTTCGGCATAGGCTTGAACAATACAAACTCCTCAAAGCTTCCGCCAAGCCGAAGCCTCCTACTAACCATCCTGGAGACGTAGTCGGCTATCGTCCTCTTCTTGGTGTTATTGAAGAAGATATACAAAAGAGGAAAAGGAGTCGATCTACGTTCGAGTCTCTTCCTAGTCCTCCGGCCCCACTCTAGCCTATTCACGATATTACGGAGGATGATACTGAGTTTATGCCTTCCCCACATCCGTCTGAGAATCCAACCTTCACCTGAATAGATCACCCTGGCTTGGTTCGTAACCCGTTTGCGGGTCATCCAGACCTGGACCCGGCCTCTCATGACATCTCCTTTGATGAGGTTACTGGTGAGCATCTTCTCCCTCGCAATCCTATGGTACGGGTGCTTGACGAAGCTAAGTCCCTGGACCTTGATTTGCTTACTACTCGGGTTGTAACTCTGGGGGATGAAGCTAAGGCGAATATTGACCGGGTTGCTGAGGAGACCAGGAAATTGATGGGGCATCATGCTCGACTAGTCAAGGCCGAGGAGGAAATTGGGAGTGCCAACATTCAGCTACGGTTAATGGTCTCCGACCAGGCTAAGCAGCTTGCCGATCAAGCCATCCAAATTTCTTAGCACGAGGCCGCATCCAGGCAACTAAAGAAGACTATGGAAGAGGCCAGCAGAGCAGAGTTGCGAAAAATGGAGGCCGCCTGCAAGGAGAGGATTGACATGGCCATTGCAACGGTGGATGAGGTCCGACAAGCGGACCTCGAGCGGGCGCAGGAATTATCGGGGAGACTTGAGGCCGCGGAGCTCGCTCAGTTTAGGTTGAAGGAGGAGACGGAGGCGATGAGGATATCCCTTCAGGCTGACCGCTCACGATACCGATCGGTGAGGGATGCTGCCGTTGCTAAGCTGCGTGCTTCTGAGGTCCGAATGAGGGAGCTTGAGGAAAACGAGGGGATGATGGATGAGATGCTCCAGGATATGTATTTCCGCACTTGGAAACAGGGTAACCTATCCTGGATGGATGATTACCCCCGAGTTATGGCCAGGATTTATCTTCGGGCTCTGGAGGAGGATAGGGCTGATGCGGATAAAGAGGGTGGCGCGGTCTTCAGAATGGATGTGGTCACTGCCCAGTTTACCAAGAAGGAGAAGATGGCGGTGAAGGAGGGTATGCGGCTGCTTGCCGCTGAGGAGGCAGGTGTGCAAGTAGAGGATGATGATCAGAATGGTCAGGGAGCAGGTGCTGGTAAGTCTTCCTTTCTAGTCTTTTCGTTAACTTGGTTGCTTATCACTAATGAATTCTTTCTTTGACCGGACAGGTGGGCAACAGGACAAGGATAAAACTCCGACGCAGCCGGCTCCTTGATTTGACCTGGATATCTTTTTGTGGACTTGACATCGTTGTATATGTTAGTCTCAAAACAGTAACGTAACTTTTAGGTTGTAATTATGCTACTTGTAATAAACAACATTATTCTTGACGTGTAATTTTTTAACTTAAGCTGATTTTGTCGTTTTTGAATGTTTTTCCTACTTTGACATGTTGTATGAGAAATATAGCTATGTGTATGCTTGTAATTCAATTGTGTTTGATGTCAAGTTCTTGCTTAAAACATAATTTCATGACTTGCAATGTTAATGCGACGTGTGAATAAATTATAGCCACGTGTTTATACATGAAAGAAGAAAATACCGCCCTTCATATTTTACTTGTAGATGGCAGCTTTGAATGACTTGCGTGACTGAGTATGGAATGCGGTCCAATGTCTTGCTGTGAGCATCCGCTTCCATTAGTGAATGTCTCCTATTCTGTGTCTTGTACTTCAGGGATTGTTACAGAGGATAGGAGAAAAGTTTTTTAAATAAAATTGAAATATGCGAAATAGTAAAACTTCCAATCACGGAAGGCCTTCGATGTGCTTAAGTTCGTGGCAAACGGGCTTTGTAGTCACTTTCCCTAGCTGTGGGTCTTGGAGACATTTGTCACCCATCTTACGCCTCTGCGGGGAGTTAATCTTTTTTACCACAGCCGTACTTAAGACACATCGGAGCCGAGATCGCGCACAGTAACTACCCGGGCCATTATGGCCCGTAATCATGGGTATTATTCGATTTACTGTGGCCGGCTAACGTGGGTGCCAATCGTCAACCGTGAACTACCCCTGGCTGGTTACACCTTATGTTGGGGCTTAAAGTAGGTTCACAGTTGCCGGCGAGCCGAACGCCGTAATGAGCTGCCTTGGCTATAGTCGGCCTTCTCGGTGGCTTATAATCGGCTCATTACAGTTGGCTTTAAGGGCCGTCGCGAGCAATGAGTTAACCCACGGCAGAGGGATGCCGGAGCAAAAGTGTCTCATTGGCGAGGGCATAGATTCGCATAGTACCTGTTAGGTCTTGTCCAGGTGAAGTTGCGCTGCGGAGTGCCTTGAATGGAAATTCTATTATGCACAGGATTTTGTTCAACAGAAAAGGATAAAGTTAACAAGCAGCCAAGATATAAAGGAACAAGTTAAAAAAGAGACAAGGTTTTATAAAGTGGTTCGGCACGAAAATGCCTACGTCCACTGATTCTCTTTGTTAATTCACTTCATAGGGGCAGTACAAGTTAAGAAAAGTATCGACAGAGGTGTTGGATGTTCAATGCCCTCTGGAACACCTCTCCGTCCACTGTTGACAAAATATAAGCTCCATTGTGGAGATCTTTATGAATTACATATGGTCCATCCCAGATTGGATCTAGTGCTCCGGGGCGAGGGAAGATTCGCTTGAGAACAAGATCTCCTTCTTGTAAGGTACGACGCTTGACTTTGGAGTTGTATTGCGCTGCCACTTTTTGCTTGTGGGCTGCTGCTTTGAGGGCTGCATCATTTCTTCTCTCCTCAATTAGATCCAAAGACATGTGAAGGAGTTCTTCGTTCTCTTCTAGGTTATAATGGATCCTACGGTGGGAAGGCACAATGGTTTCAACTGGGAGCATAGCCTCCGATCCGTATGCCAAAGAGAAAGGAGTATGCCCCGTTGATGTTCTGAAAGAGGTGCGATAGGCCCACAGTGCCGTAGGGAGTTCATCCACCCAAGCGCCCTTTGACTTTTCGAGTTTCTTTTTTATTAGAGTTTTCAGAATTTTGTTGATGGCTTCGACTTGTCCGTTTGCCTGGGGATAAGCTACGGATGAGAAGCTTTTGTGAATTCCGTGCTCTTGGCACCAGTTGGCGAACTCCTCGCTGTCAAACTGAAGTCCATTGTCCGATATAATTTTGAATGGGACTCCATACCTGCATAGAACATTTTTGATCAAGAAGTTAATAACTTTCGCTGAAGATACTTTATTTGGGGGTTCTGCTTCCACCCATTTGGTGAAATAGTCGACTCCCACTATAGCGTATTTGGCCCCGCCTCGGACCATTGGCAGTTCGCCGATTAAGTCAATTCCCCATACTGCAAAAGGCCAAGGGCTGGTAATTTGAGTAATCTCAGTTGTTGGTAGCCGCGGAATCTTAGCAAACTTCTGGCATCTGTCACATTTTCTAACGAAATCTAAGGCGTCCTTGCTTAAGGTGGGCCAGAAATATCCATATCGGAGTATATTTTTTGCCAAAGACTGCCCTCCGGTGTGATCTCCGCAGCTTCCTTGATGAATGTTGGATAAGATTTCCTTGGCTTCCCTTCCAGCGACACACCTTAATAAGGGGTTAGAGAAGCCACACCGATAGAGGGTGTCCTCTTGTATTGTGTAGCGGGAAGCTTTCCTCAAGATTTTCTTGACTTCGTCACGCCCGTTGGGTAGTGTGCCACTTTGTAAGTAGTCTCGGATGGGAGTCATCCAAGTTGCTTCTTCGGTTGCAGCTATCAGATTCACTTGCTCAAAACTTGGGGTCAGTTGCTTTGGGATGGCTACTGCTCCAGAAATAGCGCCGTCTCTCATGCTAGCTTGCTTCGCCATTCGTCGGCTTCTTGGTTCTCTTCCCGAGGGATGTGTTTGACTAAGTAGTGGTCCAATCGACTGAGAAGTAACTTGGTCTTCTTTAAATATGCTATGAGTCGTTCTTCTCGAGCCTGGAATTCTCCTAGTATTTGATTAACAATAAGTTGAGAATCGCTATGAAGACACAAAGAATTGGCTCCGATTTCTAAGGCAAGTTCTAATCCAGTTATCACTGCTTCATACTCTACATCGTTGTTGGTGGTAGCGAATTCCAACCTTATAGCATAGTGCAGCTTATTTCCCCTAGGAGTGATTATTACCACACCTGCCCCCGAGCCTTGTTCGTTTGATGCACCATCCACAAAGAGGTTCCACTTGATGTCTTCTGCTATTTCTGATTGCTTCTTACCTTCGTTGGTAGTGAATTCGGCAATGAAATCGGCCATGGCTTGCCCCTTGATGGCGGTGCGAGGATGGTAGGTAATATCATATTGACTTAGTTCATTGCACCATTTAAGTAGTCGCCCAGAAGTGTCGGGATGATGGAGTACCTGCCTCAGTTGTTGATCGGTCAGAACTCTGATGGAATGGGATTGAAAATAGTGTCGCAGTTTTCGTGATGTGATTAGTAGACAGTATGCTAGCTTCTCAAGTTTAGGATATCTGACTTCTGCCCTTGTAAACCTCTTACTTACAAAGTACATTGGCCGCTGCGTGCGGTTGTCTTCTCTTACCAAAGCAGCGCTTAGAGCATGAGATGATACAGCAAGGTATAGGTATAACTCTTCGCCTTCGTTTGGAGTCGAGAGTACCGGCGGTTTCTGGAGGTGTTCGATTAAGTTAAGGAAAGCTGTTAAGCATTCGTCAGTCCATTCGAACTTTCCTTTGTCTTTCTTTAGAGCTTCGAAGAAAGGGACGCACTTGTCCGTTGCCTTGGAGATGAATCGGCTTAGGGCGGCCACTTTCCCATTCAGGCTTTGCATTTCCTTTCGAGTGGAAGGTATTTTGATATCTTTTAGAGCTCAGACTTGTTCAGGGTTTGCTTCAATCCCTCTAGCATGGACGATAAATCCCAAGAACTTTCCTGATGATACTCCGAAGGAGCATTTTAGAGGATTAAGTTTCATTCCATATTAGCGAAGTACTCGAAACATCTCGCCCAGGTGGCTTACGTGATCGTCGACCTTCCTTGACTTTACCAGCATGTCATCCACATACACTTCCATAGTTTGTCCTATTAGCCCTACAAACATCTTGTTGACGAGGCGCTGGTAGGTGGCTCCTGTGTTTTTAAGTCCGAAAGGCATTACCTTGTAGCAGTACAATCCCCGGTCAGTGATGAAACTAGTGTGGTCTTGATCGGGAGTATGCATGGGAATTTGGTTGTATCCTGAGTATGCGTCCATAAAAGATAATAGTTCGTGCCCGGCTGTGCTGTCTACAAGTTGATCGATTCGGGGAAGTGGGAAGCAATCCTTCGGGCAGGCGTCATTTAAGTTGGAGAAGTCAATGCATGTTCGCCACTTCCCATTAGCCTTCTTTACCAGCACCGGGTTGGCGATCCACTCTGGGTAGATGGCTTCTCGTATGAAGTCATTGGCAAGTAGATTCTTTACTTCTTCATCGAGGGCTGCTGATCGTTCTGCCCCCATACTTCTCTTTCTTTGTTTTACGGGCGCCTTGGTAGGATCAATGTTTAGTACGTGGCATGCTATGTCAGGGGAGATTCCTGTCATGTCAGCATGTGACCATGCAAATACATCCAAGTTGTGGCGGAGAAAGTCAGTGAGTTGTTCCTTCAACTCTGCTTTTAGTTGGGACCCGATTTTCAATAGTCTACTTGAGTCATGTTTGTCTACATATACAAATTCCATAGCCTCTGCAGGTTCGGCGGTGGCCTCCTCGTCTTTGTCCCTGGGATCTAATTCATTGAAAGGGTCGCTGGTATATTGAAGAGGAGGGGCTTTCTTTAGTTGCTATGCTTCCAAACTTTTTGTGCAGAGGACAACCTCTACACTCTTCCCTTTATTCTTCCTGTGGTTGTTGCGAAGTTCAATTACATAGCAGTCTCGAGCAACGTCCTGGTCTCCCTCTACTGCCCCTACTCCATTGTCCATTGGAAATTTCATCTTTAGGCATCATGGGGCCAGGACAATTTGGAAGTCAGACAAGGCTGGTCTTCCTAAGAAGGCATTGTAGGCCGAGTGGTTTTCTATCAGCACAAATGTTTGTTTCCGCACAACGGAGCGGGGATGACTTCCAATTTCAACAAAGAGGTCCAGTTGCCCGAGGGGCATCTTCGCATCTCCAGTGAAACCGTGTAGTGGTTTATCGCAGGGAGAAACGTCCTTCATTGATAGTTTCATTTTTTCGAATGCATGCTTGAGTAAGATATTTACTGAGCTTCCAGTGTCTACTAGAATTCGAAAAACTTCGGCTGGACCGAGCCGGGCAGAGATAACCATGGGATCCATGTGAGGTACTGCCTTCCCTCTACGTCAAGCCCACTGAATGTGATGTCATCACTCTCTTTCCGCTTCGGGTGGCGTTCCTCTATAACAGAATTAACACAGTCTTCATTGTTTCTAAGCGACTTTCCATATCTTTCTGTCTCTGCCCAGCTTCTGTCGGCGATGTGCGGTCCTCCCGAGATGGTGTGGACCACTATCTTCTCTTGACCGGAGCCGTTAGCGTTGCGATTTCTTCTGCCTATCTCTGGTGAGGGTAGCCTTGGGTTCTCATTAGCAAGAGCTGGAGTCATGTTCTGACCTTTTACATAGCGTTCCAGTCTCTTCCTTCTGATGTGTTCTTCAATCAAGTCCCGGAGATGATGACATTCATTGGTGTCATGCCCATGAGATTCGTGGAAGCGGCAGAACTTTCCAGATTTTTGTGCGTTATCTGATTCCTTCTTGTATGGTGGGCGTTTGTATCTAACTTCGTCTTGGGTGGCAAGGAAGATGTTTTCAATGGTTTCGTTCAAAGGAGTGTAAGTGTCGAATCTCGGTCCTGGCCAATATAGGCGCTTTTCTCCCTTCTTGCCCCCAGCATTGTCTCTAGAATCACTTCTTCGAACGTCCTTTACTGCAGCGGGCGTGTTGCTGTGAGCTGCCTTATTTTGTTGCCCTGACTGCCCCTCAGTGGCAGCGTCTTCAAGCCTCATATATTTCCCGGCTTCATGGAAGAAATCGGGTAAAGTAGCTGGTTTTTCTTTTGTCAATCTTCTAACAAATTTAGTATCCGGATGCACACCACTACAGAGGGCCATTAGGATAAGCTTCTCATCGGCATCTTGGACTGCGGCCGCTGCGGCATTGAATCGGGTTAGGTATTGCTGCAGCTTCTCTCCAGGTTTCTGTTTGATACTGGATAAGGAATAAGCGTCCTTGGGTTGTTCCACATGAATGTGGAACTGGTTGATAAACTTTTCTTTCAACATCTCCCACGAGCTGATGGATCCTTGGGGTAAATGACAGAACCAGGAGGTAGCTAGATCTGCTAAGAATAGCGGAAAGCATTTGCACAGTACTCCCTCTGTTGCTCCACTCATGAGCATATGCTGTGTGTATCTCTGTAAGTGTACAATGGGGTCGGAGGTTCCTTTGTAAGGTTCCATTGTTGGCATTTTCCATTATCGGGGGGTGATGGCAATTTCGATATTGCGGGCGAAGGGGCTGGTTACCCTAGCGCCTATCCCTCGATCTCTTTGATCCCATTGGATGCACTCTCTGAACAAGCGTGACATCCTTTCATCAGAATTTGGAGCAGATAGGAATGAGTTCGGTTCTGCTCTGTGTGACTGATTCCGTCCGGATGACCTATAGGGATGGTATCGTCTATCATTCCTGATATTTTCCAGTGGCTGTCTTTGGTCTTCTAGGAGCATGCTAGGATCAGCTACAGTTGGCCCTTGCCTCGATCTTCCCCTGCTGGGTTCTTGTAACGACCCAGAATTTTGAACAAATTAAATTGAAAATATTTAATTAATTTTAATATTTGAACGATGATTTAATTTGAATCCCCAATATAACTTTGAAATTTGCGATTAAATTATAAAATTTAATCTATTGAAACTGGATAAAAATTTAAATCTTCAATTTTAAGTTGAAGAAAAATATTTCAAAAGCTTGTAAAATTCATATTGATATTACTGAATATAATCGAAGCTTCAGAATCGAATTTGGAAGTGAATTGTTCAGTTTTGAAATTCATATCGTTCAATCGATATTTAAAAATAGCGTTCCGGGGCACAGTCTCGGAATTTGACGAAACCAGTTCCATTGGGTCTGTAATATTGTACTATTATCGGATTTCAAATTTCGTATTATTCGGAGTTGTTACGTGAGCATACGGTAAGCAAACGCGTTGAGATTTAAATCAAATTCAATTTGAATTTAAATATATATAATTGGTCAGCATCAGCCACCCTAGTTTCTTAGCAGACCTACTGTCTGTAAATCGCGTACACTTGTCTCCCCTTCCTTCTCTATTAAGATACACGAAAGGAAATCATTTCGTTCAAAGTTAAAAATCTCGTTCAAAAGGAAATAAAAATGGCGACACTCCTATTTCCAGAAGCAAAGGTTCTCGTTCAAAATTTAAAACCAAGGCCGAAAACAAATAAAAGGCCGCGTCTTCTCCCAAAATTCGAAGAAAAGTAGGGGCAGATCTTCGCGAGAGGGAGTTCTGTCTCGAGCTCGAATACTTCTATGAAATCGCGGCGGTAAGGGGAGGCTTGCGCACGCGAGCGCGATCGATCTAGGCGGTGATAGCCTAGGGTTCGAGAGGAAGTTTGTAATCGCGAGTTGGTCGCTCATTCTAGTTATTTATTCGAAGTCGATCTGGAAAATATCGAAGCAAAGTTGCTCGCGTACGAGTCGACAATGAGGGGAGCGGCATCTCAGTTCGTGGTCGTGGTGATAGCGGTAGATTTGTCGAAGTCGAGGTCGATGGTCGCGAAGTCAAAAAGGGGACGAGCTCGTTCGAGAGCGATAGGAGACAGGAGACTCTATGGGGGCAGAGTCGACGAATTCGCAATGGCGATGATGGTGGATGGCTCATGTGGATGCAGTGACCTAGGGCTCGATTGCCGTGGCATCTCCCTGTAAGGTATTTAGTTTTTCGAAATTTTTAATTTGATTAAGATCTGAAAAAAAATACGCAGTTTCAATTTTATATACCAGTAAAAGAAATGATATAAAAATAAATATATATGTAAATAAGCACACTTCTTTAAAATATATATATATATAATAATAATAAACTAAATGTACAGATAGATTTTAATCTACTAAGTTTATATTAAAATAATATATTATGAGGATTAATTAGTTTAACAAAATTTATTTGTTTGTTTTTGTGATTAAAAGATATTTTATTAAAGGAGAAATTTGGTTTAAATAAAATTATCAGCTAATCAAAACTATTAAACGGTAATTGGTTGTTCGATTTATTTCGAATATTAACGAATTGTATAATTATTTATACAAGGTTAAAAATCAAGAAGAAATGATCAAAATGGAAATGGATGGCAAATTAAAAGCATAGGTGAGATTTTTCTCACTCAAATTGAATGTGGAGTTTTTGCAGTTATTGATGATTGCTATTGGATGTGATATTAGATATAGTAGGATATATCTATTATATATATAGCAATATATACATATTGGCATATGTATATATTGGATTGATTGATTTCCCGCCTCGTATAGCGGATGAGACCCTATTGCGCCGTTAGTAAGCGGATTATTTTTATAAAACCCATATACCGCGATATTCCACCTCGAAGTGGAATTGGTATTGTGCTAACGTCTGTGGATGTAGGGAAACAGGTTGGAGGGATCCAACTGGATTCCTCACCAGTATTTATTTATCTACAGATATTGATGTATATTCTGTTATCATATGTTGATATATGATGTTTGATGTTGTGATTGACTAATTGGTGCTGTTGCATCATCGGATTCAAGTTTTAAAAATAACGACTTTTAATTTAAAAGGATTTTAAAGTGATTTTTGAAAGTAGACGTTTTATTGAATTTTTGAAGTGACTTATTTTAAATAAATAGACGTTCAAATTTTAAAGTTATAAAAGTTAAGATCTTTGTGAAATATAATCGAAAAGTGATTTTTGGAATAAATAGTTGATTGATTTATAAAATGTTTTAAATTGAGATTTTTAAAATATTATGAACGGTTTACTTAAAAGGTTTATAAAGTTGACATTTTATAAATTAAAATGTTGGTATTATAAAACGAGTTTTTATAAGCATTAAAATGAATTTTTAAGAATTTATAAATAAATGGAATTTATAAATTATGAACTTATAAATGGAAATGATTTTGTAAAATAAAGGAATTATAAGTATTTAACTTATAATATGGATTGTTGGTATAAGATTTGAGTTATGAATCGAATTGTTAATAAAGGAGATTTATTAAATTGAAGTCGTTAGAAAATAGAAATAGAAATAGAATTTATAAACGTTGTTTTATAAATTCGAAATCAATTGAATTTGATAAATTAAATATAGAAGGTTATTAAAGAAGATATATTCGCGATTTTGGATAGCGAATTATCTTTGAAATAAATGTGTAGAAAAGATTGAAATTTGGTTAAGTGAAGTATATTCACGATTTTGGACAGTGAATATATTATTGAATAAAATGGGTTCATTTTTGAAGAAGTGATATTAAAAATGAAGTTAAACATTTTAAAGATGTGTTAAAATGTATTATGAATCGAAAGCATAGATTTCAACGTTCATTGTTGAAATAGGCGTTTTCGAAAATATAAGGAAATGATGGACTATAACACTGTTGTTATAGTAAATGATTTCCGAAAGGAAATGTTTATGTAGTATTGGGATTTACATATCTATCTTAAATTTCGAATCCCTATACTAGTGATTTTGAGTCGTCGTAACGATGTTTTACGTAACGTTCATTTTGACTCAAATAGATGTTGTTATAATAAATGATTTCCTTAAAGAATGAAATTTATACTTAATATTGATTTAAGTATACCGAATATTTTCAAATGTTGAAAATAAATGATTTGTGAATTACTTATAATTAAATAAGTATGGAAATGCTTTTCCAATATGAAATGAACGTTTTGAGAATTTATCTTTCTAAAGATAAACTGAATTTGAATATTGAAAACGATTTGAGAATCGTATATCAGTAGATATTTTGAAATATAAATTCACTATGGAATTTATAAAGGAAAGGGAAACCGTTTAGAAAAATAAACGTTGATTTATTTTTGAAGTGTGGAAATTTTATATCTAGTAAAAATATTTTTTGGAAGATAAATAATTTGGAAAATTATTTGGAATCTGATGATGTTGCGCATCTTAATTGATAGTTAAATAACCGACTATCAATAATTACCTTGAATATGGTATTTGTTGTGAATTGGATGAATTTGAATGCCACACTTATTTTTGAATAAACGCTCACTATTCGGGTTAGCCGGGAAAGGACCATGGGGTCGTATAACCCATTCCGATTATGTGATACGTCGTTATGAATTGCATTCGAAGACCGGTGTTGAAGACCGGATATTTTTGAAAACGAAAGGATTACCGTCGAGTTACTCTGCATCGGCTGATCTCCGATTTAGAGGTTTTATCACCCTTAGTGACGGGAAGTCCGGACGTGATTAGAAATTTATCCGGATATGCAAGGGCTTCGTGAGAAGTGCCTTCGGTTCTGTTCGATCCCGGAACAGACTTGTATGGATTGTGTGTCTGACGTTACAATTTGAGATATAAAGCTGATTTCTTTCAAATACATTTCTGTTGGTGGCGGAGAATTTATTCTCTTAGCTTAACACCCTTCTCTGAGACGTACGAGCTCAGAGGTTATGTAGTTGAAATTTATCAGCGATATACTCCCAATTTGGTAACGTGGCATACTGAGTGTTGCTGTGAAATGATCAGTGTTTGATCATTTGCGATATGATCATTTGTTTGATCTTATATCTTTGTGATCATAGGTTGATCATTTTTGTTTGACCCGAAGCAGGGCTTTGTAGAAAGCGTAGCTTTGTGGACGAGACTTCGTCGAGCCTCACACCCCGGAAATGGTCAAAACAGGAAGGATGCAGCAAGGTTCTAGGGAGTAGCGCCCCTTAGTGTATGTCATTCCTTCTGGATAGAGGTGGTATCATGGTATGGAGCCCAGATACTTAACCTATGTGGTTGCTGCATTATTATCTATGTGGTTTGTTGGAAATCGGGGATCCTCGGGAAGATCGGTTACGATCGGGGGATGGCATACGCGTGCCAGTAGTTACCTACTTTTGCAGAGGTAACCCGGCCTTGTGTTGGCAGAGATCTAACCGTAATGTTAGGTTATTTCTCGGGTCGTCTATTCCAGGGACGTACCCATCGTGGAAAAGGAAGTTCCTTAGCCTGACCATTTGTTGGAAATCCATAGAAACAATACGCGACTTGTACGGTTTTAGTTGTATTACCTGCTATGGAATGTGGCGGTAACCTGCTATTGAACATAGTAGCTATAGTAGGCATAAGTGCGGAATGCCTATGCTGGCTAAGATTAATATTATACTTTCGAAATGTTTTCTACACTATGCACTAATAATAATATCAAAAAATGATTTGATTTTGCGTAGTAAGCATCTTTGACTATCATAAGAAGAAATCTCCTCCAATTCTGCGTTTGCATTGTGTGTGTGGTGGGAGGTCTTATGGTAGTTTCATTTTCCAAAAGCATTGCGAATTTGTTTTATTTTCTTTGTGAAAAATAACTGTTTTACGATCTCACACCAGTCACCATGACTGACCCGGAGTTTATTGTTCCCTTCCTAAACTCTGGGTGCCCACCAATTTCCACACAGGCAGCCTAGAGTTATGTTATCAGGATATTCTGGAGCTTTGGAGATAAGCTGGATGACGAGACGTAGTATTTGTATCTGATAGTATTTATTCCGCTGTGTATTCTGTATGAGGACAAGTTTACATAACTGTCCATTGTTGTATATTGACTCTGATTGATGTATGTATAAACTAATATAGTTCTTTGTTTTAAAAGGCTAGTGATTATCTATTATATGTTGTTCCGCTGCGATGTGTAAGATTCTGATATTGTTTTCTGTTCTGATGTTGTTCTTTATTCTTCTTCCTCTTTTCTTCTTCTTCTACCTTTTTCTTCTATTTAAAAACCCTCACTATTGGAGTTTCCGGCACTCGATTTCTCGGCAGTCGATAAAGTGAGTATCGATGTCGAATTTTCGAAAGTCGAAAATTTCAATATGTGACAGCGTGGTATCAGAGCATATGGTTAAGCGACAACCCTGCTCTGTTGGGTGTTACTCATTAGAGATAGAGTCAGTAGTACTCTAGAATGAGTTTGAGTGTAATAATAGATACGAGTGCGTATTTGTTAGTGAATATAAAATTGTTTTGTATTGTGTTGACTTATCGGTTGATTGTTTATGGATTCTGGTCGGTGCAGTCTAGCTAACTGTAATCGATAGGGGTTTCTAAACTCTTAAACAAGATAAACCGACACAGTATTGTTTTAAATAGGGTAAATGAAATAATTTTGCCCAAAACTATTTTTGTATATAAAGGAAATAATTTTCTATGAATTTTCATAGTATATGGATGTTTGGATGTTAGGAAGTAATAATAGTGAATTATCATCACTGGAATTGAATAAGAAATTGAAATCATAACTCCAAAGATGAGAAATAAATTCACATACAAATGAAATTTGAGAATATAAATTATAAATGTGATTTGTAATTTGAAACGGAATTCCAGAGAAGTATTTGGGAATGTTTTGAAAAGAATTTGAAAATTTTGGAGATTTGGAAGTTTAAATCTTTTTGATTTGAAAATGAATTTCAAAGGAATTTGAAAATTTTGGAGAGATAAAAGCTCTAAACTCTTTTCGGTCGCTGGAAAATAACTTCGATGATGACCGCGGCATCATTGATGTTCATTTTCGGGTTCCCAAAAGAGGAATTGCTGCCAAATTGTTTTAAATGGAAGTTGTTTGGAAAATTTGGGTTTTGTTTTAGAAATTCAAAGGATAATTTGAATTGTTTTCAAAATGATTTTTGAAAAGGTTGAGAAGACTCTGGAATTGAGTATTGAATTATGAAAATAAAATGGTGAATGAATGAATCAATTTGCAATTGCAAGTACATGAATGTAAATTGAATTCGAATTGAAATCCAGTTTAATATAAGTGATTGTAAACCAAAATAGTGAATTGTAAATAAATTTTGGGAGCGAACAAAAGTGAATAAAACTGGAATTGAAACTGAATGTTGAAAACAAATTTGAATAAAGTGGATTAGAATTAGAAATGAATTAGTAATTGAAACTAATCTAAAATAAGCAGTTGTAAATGAAAGCTAATCGATAAAAATTCAATATTCAGAATATAAGATAGAAATTGAATCCAAATGAAATTTGAAATGTAAAATTTAATGGAAAATGAATATGTAACTTCAATAGTAAGCTAAAAATGTATAAGCAGTTTATATTGAAAATTTTGTAATAGAATTTGCAAAATGATTTGAATGTTGTAACTAGATATTATGGCTAGTAGGACATACAGGTGTTATAAAAGGAATTGGAATTGAATTGCAAAGATAAATTTGAATTGCTCGACAAAAGGTACGTATTTGAATTTCAAATATGAGATTTGATGATTTCTTCTCTAGCCGCTTGGCTTTTTCTTTTTCTTTTTGAAATCTGAGAGTCCGTAAGGACGTTTTGTAGTCGTACCGTATTAGCCGCGCAAAGGAGACGCTGGCGAAATTTTTCGGAAATTTAGAGTGTTAGAAAATTTTTGAGAAATTTTGAAAGTTTAAATTTGAATTTAAACTTAAATTTGAATTGTTAAGAAAACAATGATGTTTGAAAATTATGAAAGTGTTTAGAAAGCTAGTTGGATTGATAACGAATCTTTAGTAGAAGATTTGTTTTGAAAAATTGACAAAACTATTGGATTGTGAAAAATAGTAAACGAGTTAAGGACCATTTTTCCTAACTTGTAATTTCGAGGACGAAATTCTTTTAAGGAGGGAAGTCTGTAACGACCCAGAATTTTGAACAAATTAAATTGAAAATATTTAATTAATTTTAATATTTGAACGATGATTTAATTTGAATCCCCAATATAACTTTGAAATTTGCGATTAAATTATAAAATTTAATCTATTGAAACTGGATAAAAATTTAAATCTTCAATTTTAAGTTGAAGAAAAATATTTCAAAAGCTTGTAAAATTCATATTGATATTACTGAATATAATCGAAGCTTCAGAATCGAATTTGGAAGTGAATTGTTCAGTTTTGAAATTCATATCGTTCAATCGATATTTAAAAATAGCGTTCCGGGGCACAGTCTCGGAATTTGACGAAACCAGTTCCATTGGGTCCGTAATATTGTATTATTATCGGATTTCAAATTTCGTATTATTCGGAGTTGTTACGTGAGCATACGGTAAGCAAACGCGTTGAGATTTAAATCAAATTCAATTTGAATTTAAATATATATAATTGGTCAGCATCAGCCACCCTAGTTTCTTAGCAGACCTACTGTCTGTAAATCGCGTACCCTTGTCTCCCCTTCCTTCTCTGTTAAGATACACGAAAGGAAATCATTTCGTTCAAAGTTAAAAATCTCGTTCAAAAGGAAATAAAAATGGCGACACTCCTATTTCCAGAAGCAAAGGTTCTCGTTCAAAATTTAAAACCAAGGCCGAAAACAAATAAAAGGCCGCGTCTTCTCCCAAAATTCGAAGAAAAGTAGGGGCAGATCTTCGCGAGAGGGAGTTCTGTCTCGAGCTCGAATACTTCTATGAAATCGCGGCGGTAAGGGGAGGCTTGCGAGCGCGATCGATCTAGGCGGTGATAGCCTAGGGTTCGAGAGGAAGTTTGTAATCGCGAGTTGGTCGCTCATTCCAGTTATTTATTCGAAGTCGATCTGGAAAATATCGAAGCAAAGTTGCTCGCGTACGAGTCGACAATGAGGGGAGCGGCATCTCAGTTCGTGGTCGTGGTGATAGCGGTAGATTTGTCGAAGTCGAGGTCGATGGTCGCGAAGTCAAAAAGGGGACGAGCTCGTTCGAGAGCGATAGGAGACAGGCGACTCTATGGGGGCAGAGTCGACGAATTCGCAATGGCGATGATGGTGGATGGCTCACGTGGATGCAGTGACCTAGGGCTCGATTGCCGTGGCATCTCCCTGTAAGGTATTTAGTTTTTCGAAATTTTTAATTTGATTAAGATCTGAAAAAAATACGCAGTTTCAATTTTATATACCAGTAAAAGAAATGATATAAAAATAAATATATATGTAAATAAGCACACTTCTTTAATATATATATATATATATAATAATAATAAACTAAATGTACAGATAGATTTTAATCTACCAAGTTTATATTAAAATAATATATTATGAGGATTAATTAGTTTAACAAAATTTATTTGTTTGTTTTTGTGATTAAAAGATATTTTATTAAAGGAGAAATTTGGTTTAAATAAAATTATCAGCTAATCAAAACTATTAAACGGTAATTGGTTGTTCGATTTATTTCGAATATTAACGAATTGTATAATTATTTATACAAGGTTAAAAATCAAGAAGAAATGATCAAAATGGAAATGGATGGCAAATTAAAAGCAAAGGTGAGATTTTTCTCACTCAAATTGAATGTGGAGTTTTTGCAGTTATTGATGATTGCTATTGGATGTGATATTAGATATAGTAGGATATATCTATTATATATATAGCAATATATACATATTGGCATATGTATATATTGGATTGATTGATTTCCCGCCTCGTATAGCGGATGAGACCCTATTGCGCCGTTATTAAGCGGATTATTTTTATAAAACCCATATACCGCGATATTCCACCTCGAAGTGGAATTGGTATTGTGCTAACGTCTGTGGATGTAGGGAAACAGGTTGGAGGGATCCAACTGGATTCCTCACCAGTATTTATTTATCTACAGATATTGATGTATATTTTGTTATCATATGTTGATATATGATGTTTGATGTTGTGATTGACTAATTGGTGTTGTTGCATCATCGGATTCAAGTTTTAAAAATAACGACTTTTAATTTAAAAGGATTTTAAAGTGATTTTTGAAAGTAGACGTTTTATTGAATTTTTGAAGTGACTTATTTTAAATAAATAGACGTTCAAATTTTAAAGTTATAAAAGTTAAGATCTTTGTGAAATATAACCGAAAAGTGATTTTTGGAATAAATAGTTGATTGATTTATAAAATGTTTTAAATTGAGATTTTTAAAATATTATGAACGGTTTACTTAAAAGGTTTATAAAGTTGACATTTTATAAATTAAATTTTGGTATTATAAAACGAGTTTTTATAAGCGTTAAAATGAATTTTTAAGAATTTATAAATAAATGGAATTTACAAATTATGAACTTATAAATGGAAATGATTTTGTAAAATAAAGGAATTATAAGTATTTAACTTATAATATGGATTGTTGGTATAAGATTTGAGTTATGAATCGAATTGTTAATAAAGGAGATTTATTAAATTGAAGTCGTTAGAAAATAGAAATAGAAATAGAATTTATAAACGTTGTTTTATAAATTCGAAATCAATTGAATTTGATAAATTAAATATAGAAGGTTATTAAAGAAGATATATTCGCGATTTTGGATAGCGAATTATCTTTGAAATAAATGTGTAGAAAAGATTGAAATTTGGTTAAGTGAAGTATATTCACGATTTTGGACATTGAATATATTATTGAATAAAATGGGTTCATTTTTGAAGAAGTGATATTAAAAATGAAGTTAAACATTTTAAAGATGTGTTAAAATGTATTATGAATCGAAAGCATAGATTTCAACATTCATTGTTGAAATAGGCGTTTTCGAAAATATAAGGAAATGATGGACTATAACACTGTTGTTATAGTAAATGATTTCCGAAAGGAAATGTTTATGTAGTATTGGGATTTACATATCTATCTTAAATTTCGAATCCCTATACTAGTGATTTTGAGTCGTCGTAACGATGTTTTACGTAACATTCGTTTTGACTCAAATAGATGTTGTTATAATAAATGATTTCCTTAAAGAATGAAATTTATACTTAATATTGATTTAAGTATACCGAATATTTTCAAATGTTGAAAATAAATGATTTGTGAATTACTTATAATTAAATAAGTATGGAAATGCTTTTCCAATATGAAATGAATGTTTTGAGAATTTATCTTTGTAAAGATAAACGGAATTTGAATATTGAAAACGATTTGAGAATCGTATATCAGTAGATATTTTGAAATAGAAATTCACTATGGAATTTATAAAGGAAAGGGAAACCGTTTAGAAAAATAAACGTTGATTTATTTTTGAAGTGTGGAAATTTTATATCTAGTAAAAATATTTTTTGGAAGATAAATAATTTGGAAAATTATTTGGAATCTGATGATGTTGCGCATCTTTATTGATAGTTAAATAACCGACTATCAATAATTACCTTGAATATGGTATTTGTTGTGAATTGGATGAATTTGAATGCCACACTTATTTTTGAATAAACGCTCACTATTCGGGTTAGCCGGGAAAGGACCATGGGGTTGTATAACCCATTCCGAATATGTGATACGTTGTTATGAATTGCATTCGAAGACCGGTGTTGAAGACCGGATATTTTTGAAAACGGAAGGATTACCGTCGAGTTACTCTACATCGGCTGATCTCCGATTTAGAGGTTTTATCACCCTTAGTGACGGGAAGTCCGGACGTGATTAGAAATTTATCCGGATATGCAAGGGCTTCGTGAGAAGTGCCTTCGGTTCTGTTCGATCTCGGAACAGACTTGTATGGATTGTGTGTCTGACGTTACAATTTGAGATATAAAGCTGATTTCTTTCAAATACATTTCTGTTGGTGGCAGAGAATTTATTCTCTTAGCTTAACACCCTTCTCTGAGACGTACGAGCTCAGAGGTTATGTAGTTGAAATTTATCAGCGATATACTCCCAATTTGGTAACGTGGCATACTGAGTGTTGCTGTGAAATGATCAGTGTTTGATCATTTGCGATATGATCATTTGTTTGATCTTATATCTTTGTGATCATAGGTTGATCATTTTTGTTTGACCCAAAGCAGGGCTTTGTAGAAAGCGTAGCTTTGTGGACGAGACTTCGTCGAGCCTCACACCCCGGAAATGGTCAAAACAGGAAGGATGCAGCAAGGTTCTAAGGAGTAGCGCCCCTTAGTGTATGTCATTCCTTCTGGATAGAGGTGGTATCATGGTATGGAGCCTAGATACTTCACCTATGTGGTTGCTGCATTATTATCTATGTGGTTTGTTGGAAATCGGGGATCCTCGGGAAGATCGGTTACGATCGGGGGATGGCATACGCGTGTCAATAGTTACCTACTTTTGCAGAGGTAACCCGGCCTTGTGTTGGCAGAGATCTAACCGTAATGTTAGGTTATTTCTCGGGTCGTCTATTCCAGGGACGTACCCATCGTGGAAAAGGAAGTTCCTTAGCCTGACCATTTGTTGGAAATCCAAAGAAACAATACGCGACTTGTACGGTTTTAGTTGTATTACCTGCTATGGAATGTGGCGGTAACCTGCTATTGAACATTGTAGCTATAGTAGGCATAAGTGCGGAATGCCTATGCTGGCTAAGATTAATATTATACTTTCGAAATGTTTTCTACACTAGCACTAATAATAATATCAAAAAATGATTTGATTTTGCGTAGTAAGCATCTTTGACTATCATAAGAAGAAATCTCCTCCAATTCTGCGTTTGCATTGTGTGTGTGGTGGGAGGTCTTATGGTAGTTTCATTTTCCAAAAGCATTGCGAATTTGTTTTATTTTCTTTGTGAAAAATAACTGTTTTACGATCTCACACCAGTCACCATGACTGACCCGGAGTTTATTGTTCCCTTCCTAAACTCTGGGTGCCCACCAATTTCCACACGGGCAGCCTAGAGTTATGTTATCAGGATATTCTGGAGCTTTGGAGATAAGCTGGATGACGAGACGTAGTATTTGTATCTGATAGTATTTATTCCGCTGTGTATTCTGTATGAGGACAAGTTTACATAACTGTCCATTGTTGTATATTGACTCTGATTAATGTATGTATAAACTGATATAGTTCTTTGTTTTAAAAGACTAGTGATTATCTATTATATGTTGTTCCGCTGCGATGTGTAAGATTCTGATATTGTTTTCTGTTCTGATGTTGTTCTTCATTCTTCTTCCTCTTTTCTTCTTCTTCTACCTTTTTCTTCTATTTAAAAACCCTCACTATTGGAGTTTCCGGCACTCGATTTCTCGGCAGTCGATAAAGTGAGTATCGATGTCGAATTTTCGAAAGTCGAAAATTTCGGTATGTGACAGTTCTGATCTAAGCACTTCCTCGGATCAAAATTCGGGCTGGAGTCTAGCTCGGCCCCGTTCATTGGTGTTTCCGTGGTTAGGCAGTACGACAGGCTCAGCCACAGTTGACCTCCGTCCGGTACCTCCCCCGTTGGGTTCGGTCCCAAGCGTTTCCTCAGGCCTAACTTCGGGCTGTGCTCGGTCTCGGCTCCTACCATGGCCGCTTCTGTCGTTAGCTCCTTCGAAGAAGGAAGATCTTTGTGGTCTCTGAGATCCTCCAGACTGGGACTCACCCCATGATTCAGTGTTGCGGTTGGACTCTTCAGCATCCCTTAAGCGTGAAATGAGATGGTCCACCAAGGCTTCCTGCCGGGATGCGAAGCGATTAGTCACTTCAGCCACAACCCTGTCTAGATCTGCCCTAGTAATTGCTGCAGGCTGTTCTGTGGCAGGAGTTGTCGGATATGCCTGACCTTCATTTGGTACTGCTGTTGGAAGGGGACGACTTACTTGATCTGTTACCACTGGATCTGGAAGACTGCTGGTCACGAAGTTCTTTCCTTTGTTAACATCTTTCTTCTGCTTGGGAGGCATGTTTTCCAAGCAATGAACGACGCTGTCAGGAAGAAGTTTAAGTGGGAGAAGCTGAAGCTTCGAGCTTCTAGTTCTAAGTGAAAGCACCAAAAATGTTTGCACAAAAAATGGGCAAACACCTCCAAGTCGTATGATTCAGTTGATTTTGCATTGTTTTTAGTGATCTGGGTGATTTATGCAAATATGTGAAAAAGCAGGGACTAAACTGTAAAAGACACGCAGATTTATAGTGGTTCAGCCAGAATGTGCCTACGTCCACTTTATATATTATTTATCCTTTCTTGTTCAGATTACACGTACAAAGCTTTGGTACAAGTATTTAAAAGTTGTTTGAAAGTTCTATCCGTGCTTGAGCTCTCAAACTTGTCCCCCATTGTTGTACCCCTGCCCCTCTATTTATAGAGTGAGGTTGGTGGTAGGGGTCTTGGATGTATATAGCTGCTGGTGGGCCTGGGCTGATGCAATCTGGCCTGGCGGGGTTGGTTCGGTAATGTTCGGTCCGGTAGTTGTTGGAGAGGCTTTGGTCCGGTAGTTGGTTGGTTCGGTAGTCATTGGAGAGACTCTAGTCCGGTAGTTGGTTGGTTCGGTAGTCATTGGAGAGGCTCTGGTCCGGTAGTTGGTTGGTTCGGTAGTTTGTTGGAGAGGCTCTGGTCCGGTAGTTGGTTGGTTCGGTAGGGGCATGGAAAGGAGATGGTTTGGTGGTAGGTGAGTTGGGGTTTGGTATTGATCCGGTGGTCTCGGTCCAGTGACGAATTGGTTCGGTGGTGGCCTTGGATCGTTGGATCAATACCAAACCCCAACTCACCTACCACCAAACCATCTCCTTTCCATGCCCCTGCCGAACCAACCAACTACCGGACCAGAGCCTCTCCAACAAACTACCGAACCAACCAACTACCGGACCAGAGCCTCTCCAACAAACTACCGAACCAACCAACTACCGGACCAGAGCCTCTCCAATGACTACCGAACCAACCAACTACCGGACCAGAGCCTCTCCAATGACTACCAAACCAACCAACTACCGGACCAAAGCCTCTCTAACAACTACCGGACCGAACATTACCAAACCAACCCTACCAGGCCAGATTGCATCAGCCCAGGCCCACCAGCAGCTATATACATCCAAGACCCCTACCCCCAACCTCACTCTATAAATAGAGGGGCAGGGGTACAACAATGAGGGACAAGTTTGAGAGCTCAAGCACGGATAGAACTTTCAAACAACTTTTATATACTTGTACCAAAGCTTTGTACGTGTAATCTGAACAAGAAAGGAGAAATAATATATAAAGTGGACGTAGGCACAATCTGGCTGAACCACTATAAATCTGCATGTCTTTTACAGTTTAGTCCCTGCTTTTTCACATATTTGCATAAATCACCCAGATCACTAAAAACAACGCAAAATCAACTGAATCATACGACTTGGAGGTGTTTGCCCATTTTTTGTGCAAACATTTTTGGTGCTTTCACTGAGAACGAGAAGCTCGAAGCTTCAGCTTCTCCCACTTAACCTTCTTCCTGACAGCATCGTTCATTGCTTGGAAAACATGCCTCCCAAGCAGAAGAAAGATGTTAACAAAGGAAAGAACATCGCGACCAGCAGTCTTCCAAATCCAGTGGTAACAGATCAAGTAAGTCGTCCCCTTCCAACAATTAGTTTTCATTTCGGAAAATCTGATTCATTTATACGAGTTAAAGTCTTTGGGTTAATTCGAATTCTCAAAACCATACTTTTGAAATGGTTCAAGCCCATGTAACACATTTATAACTTGTTTAAAATTTTTAAATCATAAACCTCAAACATGGAATTAAATTCCTTATTTTGAATTCAAATTCAAATTGAATTATATTAAATTTTCAAAACCTCATCAAGATATTCAAAATATCTTTAAAACTCCTTTCAACAGCTTTTCATATTAAACCCCAATTTCAAATTTCAAAATCAATTGAAATTAAAATTTCAATTTCAAAAACATTAAATTCAGATTATCTGTGACTTAACGATTTCCTCGTGAAATCCATATTTGTGTGTGTAAAAGTGTGGTCCAGGGGTTTCACACACGATAGTGCAACATCATTCAATCAACACAGGTTCAAATACAACAATATATTTGATAAGCGGTATAAACTATAACGCTTATCTATATACACAGAATCACAGATAGATAATATAAATGCATTACAAATAAATAAATTACATCCATCACAGCTTGAATTAAAACAATTCCAATCACAAAGCATCATACAACAGAGATGACAAAACAATTCACCGCATCCAATAGAATACAATCATCTAGTAATAAGGTTAATTGATCATTTGATTAATTAAAACCAGATTAATCACTAATTTTGGTTGATTATATATTAATTTATCCTCCTTGGATTAATTATCAATTAATTAATCCTAATTAATTCAATTTATTTCCCATTAAATTAATCACTTATGAATTAATTATCCAATCCTGATTTATTAATTACAAATCATTTGATATAAATAAATTTATCAAACACCTTAATTAATTATTCTTAATTACAAATTAATTAACCATAAATATTAATTTAATTAACCTTTAATATTAAGTAATTAATTAGGTAATTATCCTTTAAGTAATTATATTAACAGATCATTAATTACTTAATTAATTAAAAGATAAACCATTTTATCTTTATTAATTACTTTAATTATCATTTAAACCTTGTTTAATAAATCATCGTTGTCACATTAGCTAATTTAAGATCTTAAAGTTAGATTAATGTTTAGAAAACACTTCATTTTTCATAAATGTTTACTTAATTACAATAATTACGTTTATTTAAAATAAACATTTAAAATTAAGGTTATATATGTTTTAAACACTTTAATTTAATTAAATTAAAAATAAGTAATTTTTAAAACTTTAATTAATCTCAAACTTAAACAACATTATTTTTTAAAGAATAAGTTAAAAACTTGTTTAATCTTAAATTTATTTTTACAATTTTAAAACTGTTTTAAACTGCACCGAGATCTCCCCGAGTGTTATCCGAGTCAAAAAGCCTTTTGCTTCGAGTTTTCCCCCAAACTAACCCATATGCCATTTTTTCAAACTTAAATTTTTTTTTAAGTGTTAACCCGGTACAACCCAAACTTTACTCGTACCCATACTCGAGCCAAACATCCATTCCCCCTGCCCCAACCCGAGGAAAAATCTCCGTTCCCAAACTGACACAGTAGGGAACCGTGCACGTGCATAGAGCCACGGCGGTGCTGCAGCGTCCCTCACCACCTCCGACTAGATAGTGATCGACTGGACAATCGTTTCCGATCATCAAATCTATAATACACAACCCAAATCAAAAACGAGCATTCCAGTCGAACCTGGAAACCTGACATCACCAGAAAAACCTCCTTCGTACCACCAACACCGTCCACCGGAGTTTCCCAAACTCCGTCCACAGCATCGCCAGCCTCCACACTACCATCTCCTAATGCCAGGTGAAGCTCGATCACCCCTAGGCACCGCGGTGACCACAATTCCAACCTCGACTACATTTGGGTTTTAAACCCTAGTTTCAACCACCGCCGACGCCACGTCGATCTATCGCCACTCCCACTATTTTTCCCAACCTCGCCGAACCTTCCTCCACCTCCAATCGAAACACCGACCACCATAGTTCCTCCGGCCACCAGAAATTGCTCGAAAACCATATTATGGTCATCACCAAAAATGCACACTAATCCTAAACTAAAAATCATGATCTTCATCTTAAAAATCATATTTTCCCGAGTCGATTCAAGTTATATACTTAAATCAGCAAATTGCAACATTTGAATTTTACATGTTTTAGAATTTGCAACTGTATTCTTAATTCCAGATAACATATATATATCAAATATGTTTAAAACTATTTTTAAATCCTATTTCATGTTTTAACAAACTTAATTGGTTTGAAAACTAAGGCCTAACAGAGATCAGAGGGAAAGATTTTTGAATTTTTGATCAAAAGTTTAACTCTGAACTAAGAACAGAGATATACAATTTCAACAGACATGCACACTTCCTATATACAGAGATATCACTACAAAAATATATACAAGCAAACAACATTCAACTCATAATTCTCACAGGCAACAGAACTTAACCTATTTAAGCTTTAATATAAATGTTTACTCACCTAAAACAATGTTGAATAGAGAAAAACTTCTTGGTTTAAACTGTTATCAGCCTGATTTTCTTGATCCTCCTTGCTTTGTTGAATTTAGTTGAGTTATTGTTGAGTTGAAATTTCAGCTTCAGTTGTAATATATTTGTCTACTTATTTTTCTCTGGTAAGCTAAGTCTTTGAAAACGAAATGAGATAAGATATATATAGAAAATTTTGTTTACAGGATTGTATAAGCTGGTACGATTTTTGATCAGAGATTTTTCTTTTACACGTTGGCTAATCTATTCACTTGGTGGCTGAAGTGATTTTTGTAGTGTACTAATGCTTCATGCATTAATTAGCATTGTACAAATATATATTTTATTGCTTTTGCTTTGTCTTCCTTTGCAAGCCATTCTCATGCATATGTTTTGTTTACTTTGGTTTCATACTTATCCATATTTTTGTCTCCTTTTACAATTGTTCATACTTTTACAATGCTTCATATATGAATGTATTTTATTTTCTTTTTATTTTATCTTTATACTTAAACTTATTTTTTTCCTTTTATTATTTTTGTTTGTTTTTATTCTATGTGTACTCCTTTGTATTGATTTATTAAGATTTATATATTTACTTTATATTGAATAAAACTATATAATTTATTTATTTCGTAATATAGATGAATTTTCTAGAGTTTAATTTGTTGTTAAAATTTTATTTAAGTGTTACTTCATTTTTTATAATTTATCTTATCTAATTTGTATTTTATTTCCCTTTCTAGTTTATCTTATATATATTTATTTCTATTTCTTTTATTTCTTCATTTATTTATTTCTAACTTGAATATTTATTATCGATTTTACTTTAACATTTATTATCCCATATATATATATATTTATTTCCTAACATAACCCATCGATTTCTAAATTTTAAACTATTTATTTTCTTTCTTGTGTCAAAGTCTATATTTTTATATTTATTTTCAACCCATTTATTTAAGATTTAAATTCAAATTCAATGTGTATATATATATAAATTTAAATTTACTCATATATGCCCATATACATATATATTCACATATATACATATATATATATACAATATTTAAATTTTAAATGATTTAACGTAGAATTTATTTGCACTCGGGGAAACTCGCTTCAATTTACAATTAATTTTACAATTTAAATTCAAAAATTCAATTTATTATCAATTTAAATTTATTTAAAATTCGGGGTCGTTACAACCTTCCCCCCTTAAGAAATTTCGTCCTCGAAATTTGCCACGGAGACACAAAGATAGATGAAAAATATTTTATCAAATAAAACTGAATATTTATTCTGCATTTGGCTTACCAAATCAGAATATCAATAATAGACACAAGAACGAATCTACAATATTTTTCCACAGGGTATTTGGGTTATCCAAATTTACGAAATATGCAGGGGCATCGGTTAGTCCGAAGGGATAACTAACCATTCGTAGAATATATTGGAACCCAAAGAATAGATAGATATATGAATACAATTCCAAAACTCTTAGTTTAGAAACTAAAGTATACCTATCAACCATAGCAACCAAAGCAGTCAATTCATTCAAACAAACAATTATGGTCCATCCGGAGTTTATGTCCCACACAAATGTATCAAATCTTCTTCTTGGATCTACCAGGAATTATTAAAGAATTGAGAAAGAAATGCTGAACAAAAGAGATTGATAGAGAAAAGATTTTTTCCTTGTTGTTACAGGGTATTGACCATTTATAGTCGTATTCCCCTGTCCCCTATCTCTTCCTCTTCTTGCAATTATACTTACTATCAGTGGATAGTAAGAGAATTTACTGAGGCATACGAACAGATATCTTAGGGATTACTCATTCTGGGGTATACTTCACCCTATCTCTAATGAGCTACTTAATGTGTTATACTTATGAGCTAAAGTTCAACCTTAGCTCTAATACCACTATAATGATCCGAAACACGGCCTTCGAAAATTGGCACCCGTACTTCACTTGTACTCAAAATGCCGCATATTCAAACGCCGAATCTGGCTCACCGGAGCTTATAACACCATTAAGTATAACAACACGGCGAAAGAAAGAAATAGATGATATCATATACAACTCCAATGAATACAATATCCAGTATGATATACAACAATGATATCAATATGATACAACAATATCAGAGATAAATAATGATACAGCGTAAATAACAGAAGTGATAACTCCAAATGATCTGGAAAAGAGAATGAATCCACCAACTCCAATATCAAGCTCGAACCACCATCATGTTGCACCAAGATAAGCAAGTGCAGTCATGAACTCCAACAACTGAACTAGCTCCCGATAATCTACTAAACCTGACTATATGATAAACCCAACTCTAGACTGCCCGTGTGGAAAATTGTGGGCACCCAGAGTTTAGGAAGGGAACAATAAACTCCGAGTCAGTCATGGGACCGGTGTGAGTAACAAAAACAGTTTATCTTTAAAATAAACACAAAAGAATTTTAAACATTGAAATCCACAATGCTTTTGGAAAATGAAACTACCATAAGGCCTCCCGCCACACACACAATGCAAACGCAGAATTGGAGGAGATTTCTCCTTATGATAGTAAAAAATGCTTACTACGCAAAATCATTCGATATTATTACTATTAGTGCATAGTGTAGAAAGCCATTTCGAAAGTATAATATTAATCTTAGCCAGCATACCACATTACGTCGTATGCCTACTATAGCTACTATGTTCAATAGCAGGTTACCGCCACATTCCATAGCAGGTTATACAACTAAAACCGTACTGGGCTCGTATTGTTTCTTTGGATTTTCCAACAAATGGTCAGGCTAAGGAACTTCCTACTTCCACATGGGAACGCCTCTGGAGGGACGCCCCGAGAACCACCTGGCTCTTTGCCAACACAAGGCCGGTTACCCCCTTCCCGGGTAGTAAACCTGAGATATTCCACCCCCGGTCCTTTGGGACCTTTATCCGAGGGCCCTCGATCACAAAGCAACAATCACACAGAGTAAATGAGATTGGAGCAACCACACAGGTAAATATCTGGGCTCCATACCATGATACCACCTTTTCCTAGAAGGAATGGACATACCGTAGGGGAGCTACCCCTGAAACCTTGCCGCATCTTTCCTGTTTCGACCATTACCGGTTTGTGAGGCTCGATGAGGTATCGTCCACAAAGCTACGCTTTACACGAAAGCCATGCTTTGATCAACAAATGATCAGCAACACACAGTAGCACTCAGCATGCCACACTACCAAATTGGGAGTATATCACTGATAACTTTCAACTACATAACCTCTGAGCTCGTACGTCTCAGAGAAGGGTGTTAAGCTAAGAGAATAAATCTCCGCCACCAAACAAAAATGTATTTGAAAGAAATCAGCTTTATATCTCAAAGTGTAGTGTCAGACATACAACCATACAAGTCTGTTTCGGGTTTGAACAGAACCGAAGGCACTTCCAAAGAAGCCCTTGCAAATCCGGATAATTTCTAGTCATGTCCGGACTTCCCATTACAAAGGGTGCTAAAATCTCTATACTGGGGATCAGCCGATGCAGAGACAATCGATGGTAATCCATTCGTTTTCGAAAGTGTCCGGTCTTCACCACCGGTCTTCAAATGCTATCCATATACGTTGTATCATTATTCGGAATGGGTTATATGACACAAAGTCCTCTTCCGGCTAAACCGAATAATGAGCGTAATATTTTAAAACATATGGATATTGGAATTTCAGTTAAGTCACTACTTATTATCCAAAACTTTTCTTCAAATGGTTTAATCACATTACCATTTTAATCTTTTAAACAAAAAGATTTATCTTACAAAATTCACCCAGTTTCACAAAGATCTATTCATAGATTTTCAAATCGATTCCCATTCCAATTGGATTAACTCGTTAAATCTTTAAATCAAAGATTTAACTGATAGCTTTCAAAATAATTCCATTTCGACCTTATATACAAAAGGTACACCTTTCCAATTTCAAAACAAAGTTCAACAATCTTTCACAAAGAATTATTTATAACAATTAGTTTTCATTTCGGAATATCTGATTCATTTATACGAGTTAAAGTTATTGGGTTAATTCGAATTCTCAAAACCATACTTTTGAAATGGTTCAAGACCATGTAACACATTTATAACTTGTTTAACATTTTTAAATCATAAACCTCAAACATGGAATTCAATTCCTTATTTTGAATTCAAATTAAATTATATTAAATTTTCAAAACCTCATCAAGATATTCAAAATATCTTTAAAACTCCTTTCAACAGTTTTTCATATTAAACCCCAATTTCAAATTTCAAAATCAATTGAAATTAAAATTTCAATTTCAAAAACATTAAATTCAGATTATCTGTGACTTAACCGATTTCCTCGTGAAATCCATATTTGTGTGTAAAAGTGTGGTCCAGGGGTTTCACACACGATAGTGCAACATCATTCAATCAGCACAGGTTCAAATACAACAATATATTTGATAAGCTGTATAAACTATAACGCTTATCTATATACACAGAATCACAGATAGATAATATAAATGCATTTCAAATAAATAAATTACATCCATCACAGCTTGAATTAAAAAAATTCCAATCACAAAGCATCATACAGCAGAGATGACAAAACAATTCACCGCATCCAATAGAATACAATCATCCAGTAATAAGGTTAATTGATCATTTGATTAATTAAAACCAGATTAATCACTAATTTTGGTTGATTATATATTAATTTATCCTCCTTGGATTAATTATCAATTAATTAATTCTAATTAATTCAATTTATTTCCCATTAAATTAATCACTTATGAATTAATTATCCAATCCTGATTTATTAATTACAAATCATTTGATATAAATAAATTTATCAAACACCTTAATTAATTATTCTTAATTACAAATTAATTAACCATAAATATTAATTTAATTAACCTTTAATATTAAGTAATTAATTAGGTAATTATCCTTTAAGTAATTAAATTAACAAATCATTAATTACTTAATTAACTAAAAGATAAACCATTTTATCTTTATTAATTACTTTAATTATCATTTAAACCTTGTTTAATAAATCATCGTTGTCACATTAGTTAATTTAAGATCTTAAAGTTAGATTAATGTTTAGAAAACACTTCATTTTTCATAAATGTTTACTTAATTACAATAATTACGTTTATTTAAAATAAAAATTTAAAATTAAGGTTATATATGTTTTAAACACTTTAACTTAATTAAATTAAAAATAAGTAATTTTTAAAACTTTAATTAATCTCAAACATAAACAACATTATTTTTTAAAGAATAAGTTAAAAACTTGTTTAATCTTAAATTTATTTTTACAATTTTAAAACTGTTTTGAACTGCCCCGAGATCTCCCCGAGTGTTACCCAAGTCAAAAAGCCTTTTGCGTCGAGTTTTCCCCAAAACTAACCCGTATGCCATTTTTTCAAACTTAATTTTTTTTTAAGTGTTAACCCGGTACAACCCAAAATTTACTCGAACCCATACTCGAGCCAAACATCCATTCCCCCGTGCCCCAACCCGAGGAAAAATCTTCGTTCCCAAACTGACACAATAGGGAACCGTGCACGTGCATAGTGCCACGGCGGTGCTGCAGCGTCCCTCACCACCTCCGACTAGACAGTGATCGACTCGACAATCGTTTCTGATCATCAAATCTATAATACACAACCCAAATCAAAAACGAGCATTCCAGTCGAACCTGGAAACCTGACATCACCAGAAAAACCTCCTTCGTACCACCAACGCTGTCCCCCGGAGTTTCCCAAACTCCATCCACAGCATCGCCAGCCTCCACACTACCATCTCCTAAGGCCAGGTGAAGCTCGATCACACCTAGGCACCGCGGCGACCACAATTCCAACCTCCACTACATTTGGGTTTTAAACCCTAGCTTCGACCACCGCCGACGCCACGTCGATCGATCGCCACTCCCATTATTTTTCCCGACCTCACCGAACCTTCCTCCACCTCCCGTCGAAACACCGACCACCATAGTTCCTCCAGCCACCAGAAATTGCTCGAAAACCATATTCTGGTCATCACCAAAAATGCACACTCAATCCTAAACTAAAAATCATGATCTTCATCTTAAAAATCATATTTTCCCGAGTTGATTCAAGTTATATACTTGAATCAGCAAATTGCAACATTTGAATTATACATGTTTTAGAATTTGCTACTGTATTCTTAATTCCATATAACATATATATATATATATATCAAATATGTTTAAAACTATTTTTAAATCCTATTTCATGTTTTAAAAAACTTAATTGGTTTGAAAACTAAGGCCTAACAGAGATCAGAGGGAAAGATTTTTTAATTTTTGATCAAAAGTTAAACTCTGAACTAAGAACGGAGATATACATTTTCAACAGACATGCACACATCCTATATACAGAGATATCACTACAAAAATAAATACAAGCAAACATCATTCAACTTAGAATTCTCACAGGCAACAGAACTTAACCTATTAAGCTTTAATATAAATGTTTACTCACCTGAAACAATGTTGAACAGAGAAAAACTTCTTGTTTTAAACTGTTATCAGCCTGATTTTCTTGATCCTCCTTGCTTTGTTGAATTTAGTTAAGTTATTGTTGAGTTGAAATTTCAGCTTCAGTTGTAATATATTTGTCTACTTATTTTTCTCTGGTAAGCTAAGTCTTTGAAAACGAAATGAGATAAGATATATATAGAAAATTTTGTTTACAGGATTGTATAAGCTGGTACGATTTTTGATTAGAGATTTTTCTTTTGCACGTTGGCTAATCTATTCACTTGTTGGCTGAAGTGATTTTTGTAGTGTACTAATGCTTCATGCATTAATTAGCATTGTACAAATATATATTTTATTGCTTTTGCTTTGTCTTCCTCTGCAAGCCATTCTCATGCATATGTTTTGTTTACTTTGGTTTCATACTTATCCATATTTTTGTTTCCTTTTACAATTGTTCATACTTTTACAATGCTTCATATATGAATGTATTTTCTTTTCTTTTTATTTTGTCTTTATACTTAAACTTAATTTTTTCCTTTTATTATTTTTGTTTGTTTTTATTCTATGTGTACTCCTTTGTATTGATTTATTAAGATTTATATATTTACTTTATATTGAATAAAACTATATAATTTATTTATTTCGTAATATAGATGAATTTTATAGAGTTTAATTTGTTGTTAAAATTTTATTTATTTTACTTCATTTTTTATAATTTATCTTATCTAATTTGTATTTTATTTCCCTTTCTAGTTTATCTTATATATATTTATTTCTATTTCTTTTATTTCTTCATTTATTTATTTCTAACTTGAATATTTATTATCGATTTTACTTTAACATTTATTATCCCATATATATATATATATATATATATATATTTCCTAACATAACCCATCGATTTCTAAATTTTAAACTATTTATTTATTTTCTTTCTTGTGTCAAAGTCTATATTTTTATATTTATTTTCAACCCATTTATTTAAGATTTAAATTCAAATTCAATGTGTATATATATATATATATTTATTTAAATTTACTCATATATGCCCATATACATATATATTCACATATATACATATATATACAATATTTAAATTTTAAATGATTAAACATAGAATTTATTTGCACTCGGGGAAACTCGCTTCAATTTACAATTAATTTTACAATTTAAATTCAAAAATTCAATTTATTATCAATTTAAATTTATTTAAAATTCGGGGTCGTTACAGAAATCAAGCACAAATTCAGTTTTTTAAAAGTTAAAGTTCGATTTCGGTTATAGAACAATAGTTCCGTAATCAATATCGCTTATGTGAAAAGAATCTAGTCATACATTTACTGCTAAACGCTGAGGCTTGGACTCATTTATATCTCGAAGGTTAAAAATGTCATCAAAGTGATACCTAGAAGTAACACTACCTCAACTTTCCCAGCTTTATTTTCAACCGAGAGATATGACTTCTCTGGAATCAACGAGTGGTGGTAAATATACGAAATTTAATTTCCATATACGATCATTTAAAGTATCCCCGATAGTTGATTTATTATTATCGGATTCAGGTTCTTCATAGTGTACCATCACCTTAAAAATGACTTGCTGCTCTTTGAGCTTTGTTATCCTTTGCCCGAAATGACTAAACCAAAAGCGCGAAAGGACGTCCGGCTATGTGGGGTTGCTCCCTTCAAAAGGGTATTTCACATCTCATCTAGATTTTTGTGTACCGTCGCATGAAAAATGCTTTGAGTTTAGATGTGAAATATTCAGATACTCGGTAAGGTCTGGCGGGGTCCGGCTGGTAAATTTTCGAGAAGTGTCACACAACATGTGGCCGAGTTCAAGAGTATATTACTAGAGGCATACTTCTAGGAGGGTGCACCTTCCTTGTCATTTGTTGGAAAATTTCCTTTCCTTATTTGATTCAAAAAACGTAAATCTGTTTTAGCTTTAAATTGTCATGAGTAGAGCTAACTCCTCATCGCGGCATTTAAATATTGATTTAGTCCAATCTATCAAAGTTGGGCTGCTATTTTATTCTGTCCATTCCATCAAGTTTGGATTGTTACCTTATTTAGTCCATTCTATCAAGTTTGACTATTTTCTTTGTTCTATCCATTATGTCCTATTTGGATTTTACTTGATTTATTTCCATTCTTTCAAGTCTGGTTTAATATTAATTATGCTCATTTATATTTGGATTTGTTTCCTAATATTTTTGTATGCTCTTGCCTGTATGGATATTATTCTTGTGAGGTAAAAACCTGTTTCGCGTTAGTGGTGTGGTCTCATAGAAATTTTATATGATCCTCATTATTTGAGTTATCTCACATTGGTATTTCCAGACTGATTTAGGTGTTATTTATTTATAATACTTTGGTCAGACCGAGTACTTTCTCAGGTTGTCTTTAAATTTTTGCAGATCGTGGAGAGGAGCTGAAGATTCACCTATCGTAATATTTTATTTTCCACTGTATTATGTAGTATCCCTATCAGCATTTGTAAGGGCAGGATTTTATAACTGTCTAGCTAATAAGGATTGCTTTTAACTCTAATATACTCTGTATGTTTGGAGTGACAGTTTCTATTGTCCTTGTCATATTATATGTTGTCGATTCCGCTGTGAGATTCTGTTTTTCTCTGTTCTTTATTCTTTTCGTTTTTATTTACCCTAACAATCTACCTTTTGTCGATTGGAGGCGCGACATTGGAATGCAGTGATAGTGTTCGGTGTTGACTTTCGATGGTCAAAAAGGCGGGTAGTTACATTGGTAGTCAACATAGTTGTTAGAACTGGTCAGTGCACAGCGGAAGTAATGGATGAATTTCAAAAAAAATTCCTTATTGGTCTTTATTGAGCCTTTAAGTCTATTTTATTTAGCAAATTTCTTAATTTTATTTAAATAAAAACTTTTATTTTATTTAAATTTATAAATTATATAGTTTATTTAATTGTTATGATATATTTATATATATGTATTGTATACACATATATGTGTGTGTGTGCATGTGTAACATATCAATCCATGCAAGGTATAACATGCCCGTGTATAGATGTTGGGATTTACAACACAATGGACATGTTAGCTTATCCAAAATGCAAATATATTATCCAAATATATGTATGTATGTATATATATTATTAATATATAAATATTAGAAATATTTACATATATGTGTGTGTGTGTGTATTTAAATAATTTCATATAAGTATATGAATACTTGTATATATATTTATTAATTTATTTATGTATATTCACATGAATATAATATTAATATAATATATACATATTATATAATAAAATTATTTAAATATAAAGAGAATTATATATAAACTTTTATGCATTCGTAAGCAATACTTATATGTATATACAAATATATATTAAATAAATTTTTTATTTAAGTATTTATATATATAAATATATGCATAATAAATAATATACTATATATGTGTGTGTGTATATGTGTGTTAATAAAATATTTAAAATATTTTGATAGTTATAAAAGACCATCTTGCGCATGGCTCTGAAAATATAATTTTTTTTAGTTCCAAAATTTGTTTTATTTAAATATTCTATCAAAAATTACTAAAATATTAATGAAGAATTAATATTTTTATTTTATTTTGAATTTCCAGTAAATCCTAAATAATATTTTGCGCTTTGAAATATTTTTTTGAAAATTTTCAATATAAATTAATTTTATATTCTCAGTTGATATTTAAAAATTAATTAAAAATAGAAAAATGATTTAAATAATAAAAAAATATATATATAATATTTTATCCTTATCAAAAATTATCATAGCTTTGAAACTTAATATATAAATTTATATGAACGTATATGATTAAAGTATGATGTTGTTATTAATTTTAAACTATATAAATCTATTTAAATAATATGTATTAATTCAATTAAATAAAAAAAGGTTTTTTTACTATAGAGTCGTACTAACCTTTATTGTTATTTATCAAAAAAATATTTACATACATATAACCAAACAATTTTTTGACAATATCGTTTGCATATTAGAATCCTTACCTAACTAAAAACAGATAATATATGTATATAATACAACATTATAATTAAGCATAAGTAGTTATATTATAATTAAAAACATACTTCAGTGCTAATGCCTTGAAATACACCTTGAAATGATGATTTATGCCTCTTAAAACTATTTCTGATTCAATAGAGTGCTAATCTTTGAACCGTTGACCACTAGCTAACGGATAGCAGCTAACTTAATTTGATTTGAACTTCTAGATAGATGGAGAGGGGAAAGAGAATTCGATTAGCAAGGACTTAGGGTGGAGGCACAAAAAAGAACCTTATCATATGAGGGTAGAGATGCTTCTATAGTGGATAAAAAAGAGAGAAGTATAGATCTCATCTCTTACTCGTTCTCCTTTAATCTCAGCCATCCAAAATCAAGCCCTTTCTACCCATATATAAGCCGCCCTAGCCTATGTTGCTACCAAAAATATTATGGGCCTTAAACCCATTTAAGCCCAAATAAAATATTATGCAATTAAATCCAATTTAATCGCTTATCGATATCGTATATCGATTGATATATTTATAACTATTATAAATATATTTAATAATATCTATTCATCAAATCTTATAATTGATATTCTATAAATATTAATTGATTTAATTAATTTAGAACAATTATAAATTATTTTAAATGTCTGCTCAAAGGAGAATTCATCATTTCGGTTGTATGACTCATTCCGGTGTAAATTTGGTCAGCGATTAATATCGAACTATTTGAATATTAACGTTCACATATCACTTGGCAGGTTGCGTGATATTTTGGTCAAATTTATCACTTACTTGATTTTAGTAAAGTCCAATTTTACATTGTTAAGTGTTACCCGGCTGTGACTCTTATTTACACCAACTTTCTTCGTCAAAATTATACTATTTTAGACTTCTGGAATTTGGTAGTGGTCAAAATTCCAACATAATCCACATTCAACTTTATAGTCCAAACACAAAGTCCTTAATTCAATAATAACAATTATTATTATCTTAAATGTATTGGCCAAAGACTTTGCTTTGAGTTGACTTCAGTTGACCATGATACTAACTTCATATAACCGAGGAGACGGATCCTCTCTTTAATAGTGATTCACTTACAATACAACCACTTGACCCAACTATAGTTACTTGATGGAAGTTGTGTCATGACTTAACTATAATCAAAGTGGATCTTTCATGTTGAAGATCCATAGTATTCTCAAGTCGAGAGAACTGTGTAAATCAGTCACATCGATATTTTATGTGTGACCCTAGTTTATTAACCAACAAAAAACTATCGAGTGAATCATTCCATAGTTATCCAATAGCTATTAGTACATAATCCTTAGGTGCCCCCAGCAGTCATTAGTAATACACTGCTCCATATTCGAAGAGCGTTATGTGCTCTAGCCTCAACGGATACGCCGATATCCAGTCTCGATACGTCTTGACTAGGAACATTTAAAAGATGTGTTTTATAATATTGTAATACAATACCTATGATTATAATTATTTGTAGTTTCTATCACAAACACGCCATTTATGGATTTTGTATTAAATATATTTTAATTAAATTAAATAGTTAACTTAACACATTATATCAATTATATAATAGAAAGAAAACTCCTTTTATTTTGAACAAGATTGGTTGTTGAGTTAGATATATTTAACAAATTACATAATTTCTCCTAGGGCATATCCCTAACATTATCGATATCCCACTTGCACTTAGGGTCAATTATGGAATCTTATTCCATCTTCTCAAATCGATTTCCTCAAAACCAATTGGGTCAGTTCCTTAGTGAATATTTATGCTATTATGTTTCAATTTTCTATCCTGTTAATTAACTCTCCCTGATGCTGATAAACTGTTTTATCATGTGGAACAATTCAGAACATGTTTCTTGACTTCCAGTGAGCTCTAAGTTCTATTAAAAACTATACCGCGACATTGTTATCATATAATAATGTTATGAGATTCTCAACATTTGAAATCGCCATCGGTTGTGTTATAAATTTGTGCATTTACTGTATATACATTACTTTTGTTGTGGTGTTATTCAAGTCAACGTACTTAAGCTTTTCATTGAATCACCCATAATCTCTTCTAATTGGAACATTTCCAACTTAAAGATTCTTAACTTGAATTTATTATTGACATAGTATACTCAATATCATTTATGAAGTTTTAGTCCAAGCACTCCTTTATAAGGAGTTCGTTGTTTCTATAAAAAGTTCTCTAGTATTTCATAAATACATGAGAATACATCAAACAATCATTTAGTGATATCAATTTGAATTTGATATTTGCTTCAATTATAAAATAAATAAACAAACCATGATATCGTAGACAACATAACATGTATGATAATTCCTATTGCCAATGCATAAGGAATCCATCTTACATGTTCCATATTAAACATTTTAATAAGGTGTCCTTGCATATCGTTTGGGACATTACAATATTTTTATACTTGCTATAAAAGACATTATTCACAGATCCAATGTCGAGTATTAAAGCAACTAAAGCCGATTGTAACACAAGTACAACATTAATAATCAGCAATGTGTTGTTTACTTATGGTATAGAAATATCTATGTACCTTTTAACGTTCTTTCTTATGAGCGCGCGCTTCCTTTACATTTTGACTAATAATCAAACTATTTAATACATCCATCAAAATGCTTGTTCAATTTTGATACTTTTTAGAATGATACTTTCATATTTGTTCTCAAACCGTATCCAAAAACCTACAATCCCACTGGCTTCAACACACTTTAGTTTTTAAAGGCAAACAGACTAGTCTAAATCTATATTAAGAACTTTCTGTTTTAACATGTATATACCAAAACAAAAAGTCATACTGGGCGATAACTTTGTAAGTAAAATCTGAATCAACTTGAGCACATCGAATAGTGAATCTATTACATTAATATCAACGGCTGAAATTCACGATATTATTCTTATCTATGTAGCTCACTATATTCCAACTGCATTTGTCTTTCTTTTAAAGATATATCTATAGCCAATGGATCATATCCCTTCATATACAACTATCAAACTCATATTTTGATAATGTACTTGGAATCTATTTCGGATTTGCACATCGTACCATATCATAGAGTTAATACTCTTAATGGTTTAATTAAACAACCGAGGATTAATTATTCTTGACATTGATAAGAAACTCACTATAACAACCCGTACCTTAATGGGCCTAAATTTCGACAAAAAGCAAAACCCAAGTCCATCAAAGCACAAATGTTGAATTTAATACCTACAAATAAGCATGAGCATCATTAGAGAATGATAGAAATCTAAACATACAGAGGAAATAATAATAGGATAAGAATACTGACTATGACTGCCACCTTGGAATTAATGGTGTTCCTCGGATAGCAGATTATCACATCAGCATCGAGCATGACAGAAAGAAGACTTCTTCAACGACAAAGCACATCTAGCTCCATTGACATTTCCTTAAAATGTATCGTGTGGGTTGTAATGAGGAGAGGATCAGAACAACGTTCTGGTGACTGGAAATATAAACTGTCCATAACATAAACCTATTCCGATTGGTTTCCATTTAATAATTATGCCCATCAAGGTTAGCAATTCTAATCTAACCTTGCATTGCACACATGATTACTTACTCTCCTCTTCCCAAGGTACAAAATACTAATGAAGCCTTATTAACCACTCAATACTTCAAAATCCAATTGCCACTTAATCTTACTAAATATGAAACGGGCTTCTATAATACTTTTTAAAAAGAGAAATACGCAGACTCTGCCATTAAAGACCTTAATCAAGGTAGAACCCATCATTTAAGACCAATTCTCAAGGTGGTTTCCTAACAATGTTGTCAATGGTCGGTGGGTCCTGGCTATAAGACCTCTAACCAATATTTAAGGCTTTCGACATATAATGTCCAACTATTACCGCATCTATCGTCGATAAAATTGTAGCCATGTAATAAACAGTACCCAAACCACTTAATACATTTTACTGGAAAATAGGCAAACTCTGGTCATTTAAGAGCCTAATTAAGGAAGACCCTATCATTTAAGACCTATCCTCAAGGCGTGCACCTAAATGGTACTATTGTTATTATGATCTTAGCAATGTGAGAGACTGTACCTAAGCCATATAATCCTTACAAGTGGAAAATAGGCAGACACTAGTCATTTAAGACCATAATTAAGGTAGACACCATCATTTAAGACCTATTTCCGCTCCTCAATGGTACTATCTAGCTGTCATTGCTTTGAAACCTCATTGGGCTACTTAATACTTCTTTTATAGGAAAGAAGATGACCCTACGGTCACTTAAGACCCCAAACTTGAAGCGAACCCTTCCCGAGATATCCACTATCACTCCTAATTATAAATATGGCATCTCATTAGGTTACTTCTTTCGGAGGGAGGTTGTGACGCCCCACTCCGAGACCCACATTAGCAAAGAGTATTACAAGGTAACACCGTCTACTAATATGGAGAATAGAGCTGGATAGGAGCAACCATCTATATCCTTGTCTTAATTATCTATTGAATACGCCGACAATTGCCACTTCTTTCTCAAATGGATCGACATTTCCAATAAATACTTAATACAAAGCCATAGGTGGCTAAAGGATCTATTAGAATAAAATATAACAACTCAAATGTAATACACATCACAGAATAGTAGATCATCACATACATTTACACATATACAGATACATTACATAGTATACAAAATGATACACGTCAAGTGGTAAGCAAACCACAATATACAGGCGAGTCAAAAGAATACATATCAGAGTTACAGCCAAAAAGGACTACACAAAAAGCTATAACAAAAAGGAACTAGCAAAATAGTCCATGCGGAAGCAAAATAGGCTAAGTCCAATGTACCTAACCTGAAACATCTCGGTCTGACCCGAGTATAAAATACACGAGTCAGTCTAGATAAACAAATCAGTTAGATAAACTAAATGGTAATGAACATATAAGATCATAAAGTACCACAAATATCTCCAAAAGAGATAACCAGATCATCTAACAGAAGATGAATCATAACAAACCTCATATCATTGGCAACTCAAATAAACAAGGATATCATATCCCAAAACAAGCCAAAAAGGCAAATAACAAATACCAATAAAGGTAACACAAGTTTCCACAAGGTAATCGCTATATATCGTGTGGTTCAAAGAACCTACACCGAAGGGCGATACACTAGGGAAATATAATTATCAAAGAAACAAAAGATACTCGAGCTCAGTACTGTATAACAAGGATCCACAAACCCGAAGGCAACAAACCTCAATATCACTCGAGCGGTGACGATGGACCAAGTCCAAAAGTGATACAATCGGTCAATAAACCTGAAGGCAACAAACATCAATATCACTCGAGCGGTGACGATGGACCAACTCCAAAAGTGATACTATAGGGCAACAAACCCAAAGACAACAAACCCGAAGGTACAAACTCGAAGGCAACATACCCGAAGGCAACAAACCCAATATCACTCGAGCGGTGATGATGGACCAACTCCAAAAGAGATACTATAGGGCAACAAACCGTAGTGGTGAAGGTCTAAAGACCCAGTACTGGACACCACTAACTTGCGGAATGTGTCACAGCTCTCAAAAAGGAACCCGAAAAATGTTAACGTGAGTCCCATACCACACGTTCGCACTAAACGGTTTACTAACCGTTAGTCAATTTCACACTCAAAGCAGTACAAAGTTCACCTCATATCATCGGTAAACCAGACCTAAAGGTCAAAACGGTCAAACGAATAGATTAGGAATTAACTGAAAAGATAAACACACGTGTTCATAGCACGCGTTTTATTTAATCATTTAATTCTCCTCCCTCTTCGCTCAAAGTGCAAAATTGTGTGTGTGTGTGTGTTCTGAATAGAAATTATAAATTGGAGAAACGAGCTTTTAATACAATTTAAAAAGATCACTTTATAAAAACCCGTGTACGAAATCAAAACGCAATCATCAAAGTCAAAAATGTGATAACAACTGATAGGAAACGACATGAATCGATTAAAATTGGAAACCAAGAAAAATATAACAATTTGGGCTGAGACAAGCAGGTTAGTCGACTGACGGCAGAGGCCAGTCGACTGATCCAGAAACCCAAAACTTTTGGTTTCTGCAGTCAGTCGACTAACTACAGAGGCCAGTCGACTGACTGGCACTGGAATTGTTTTTCCAGCCTATCAAATGAAGAGCAAACTCTCTCAATTTGCTATCGGACGAGCAATAGGCGCTAGGGGTTTATGCCAATCGACAACCCAGCCCTTTAGGCTCTTCAATACAACACCAAAAACATGTTCATACATCAAAGCTAGGATTTTCAAAGTTTTTGACTTCAAAACACCAAAAATTGAAATGTTCACCAAATCAATTCAAATCAAGAGCAAATGAACATGAATAAGTGTTAGGAATTCATACCTAATATCAATGATATCTAGAAAAGTAGATGTGAGTTCAAAACTCACCTTTTTACTCAAAAACAATTATGAGACGCTCAAACACAAAGAAAAGATCAACCACTCTTCACTTCTACTCTACAAGCTCCAACCTAAGATCAAAACAAGTATTTCCTAAATTAGGTTATAGGAAATTTCTGAAATTGGAGAGGAAATGAGATGGAGAGGGTGAAAAGAAGGCTTACCTAAGCTTCTCTTTGATTTTGGAGCAAGAATTTGAGTTTGCAAGAGGAAACTAGGGCTTGGAATTTCTATTTCCCATTCTCTTCCCCCATTTGTAGTTGAGCTTGAGTTTTAGGAAATGAATTTAGTGAATGGAGAGGAGAGGGGGCTGAGTTAGGGTATAGGATGAGTTGGGTGAAACCCAAACCCAAAAGCCCACTTAGAAAATAGCAAAATTCAACTTACTCCAAACATATTGATGCTTATACTCAAAAAGATCGCAAACGCCATTTTGGACTCAATGGAAGTGGTCTCGATTCCTAATTCGACTATATGCAAAAAGTGACATTTCGGACTTCAATCCAACAACGATGATATATTTAAATAAAATATTTAAATATAAAATCGTAAAATATGTGGTTTGTTACAGACTCCCCTCCTTAAATAAATTGCGTCCTCGCAATAATTAAGAGGAGAAATAAAAAGTAACAACCATAAAAGCATATCAACACAAAAGAAAATTTAAAAAAAGAAGTTCACCATAAAGAGCACGAAAGAGTAAGTCCGGATGTGTTTGCTCGATGAATTCTCAAGATTCCCAAGAGCAATCCTTAGGATTTGAGGACCATTGAACTTCCACAAGAAGAACATCTTTATTTCGAAGGCGTTTAACCTCCGAAGTAATGATACGAATAAAATGTTGCTCATAAGTCAAATTTAGTGAAACTTCAATTTCTTCAATTACACCGGCTCAAGAACAGAATCAGAATCCCTTAGGTATTTCCGTAGTTGAGAGACGTGGAAAACGTCAAGAATAGCAAAAGAAATGAGCCAGTACTAAAAGAGGTGATAAGCCATGGAAACAATGCGTTCGGTGATGGGAAATGGACAAACATATCGAGGTGCTAATTTTCCCGATCAACTGAAACACACATAGCCCATCATAGGTGAAACACGAATGAACACCAATAAAGTCTGGACTTAAAACCAGCTTCTCACCGGCTTCAAGCCAACACGAAGGAAATTGGCATGGCCTTCCGTAGAGTGCCTCGAAAGGTGCCATACCAATACAAGATTGGAAGCTTATTATAGGAAGAAAACTCAACAAGAGACATATGATCTTCCCAACTCCCACCAAAATCAAGAACACATGCACGAAAGAGATCTTCAAGAGTTTGATTCACACGCTCTATTTGTCTATCGGATTGAGGACGATAAGCGGTGCAAAAAATTAAGCTTTGTTCCCAAAGCTTTTGAAGACCTTACCAAAAATACACTAATAAAATAATGGATCACGATTTCTAACGATAGTAGTAGGAACTCCATGAAATTTAACAAGACATAGAGTTCAGCCAAAAGAGGTATTGTCCAAAAGAGAAGGACGATCCTCAAGGCTACACAAAACAAGAGATGAACATGAATTGGATTCACGATCTCGAATCTCACAAGTGGATAAAGTCTCGAGATCACTCCACTCGGATATCATCATGGAAACAACCGCTTGCTGCTCTCGGCTTAAGGGCATCGACAACACGATTTCCCTTTCCGGAAGTATATAAAAAAATATCAAGATCACAAGATGTAAGGAACTCGAGCCAACGCTGTTGATGCAAATTGAGTTCCTTTTGAGAAAACAAATGCTTCAAAGATTTACAATCGGTGTAGAGAACAAATTTCTATCCCAAAAGATAATGATGCCAAAATCTAAGAGCGAAAACAATAACCGCAAGCACCAGATCATGAATGGCATATCTAGTCTCGACAAGCTTTAATTGTCAAGAAGCAAATGCGATAACACATTCCCTTTGCAAGAGAATGACACCAAAACCAATATGACTAGTATCGGTACAAACAATAAAGGCTTGGTTCCCTTCGGGAACCGCAAGAATAAAAGCATCGGAAAAGAGTTCCTTTAATCGATTCTCTTTCCCGAAAAGCTAAGACTTTCAAAATTATAATTAACTTTATATATATTCATCTTTTTAGAAAAATTAACTTTTTTTTACAAGAATTTACTGTGTTTGACTGTCTCATCATAGCGTTTAGGAGATTCCTATCGATAACGTTGATCAAGCGCATCGACCAGAATTCTTAAAGCACTCAATGGGCAAAACAACACAAAATTATCTTATATATGATAACCATGTCTCTTATAAAATTTACAAATATTCTTTGCTCATTTTAAGAACAAAACCCAATCATACTTATAAATATCTTATTAAAAAGATTTGCAAATTTTAAATTTGTTATTTTCATCGATAATCAATTAATATAAGGATAAACTAATCGAGATATTCATAGAATACTCGATTCACAAAATGGATGAAATAAGGTAGAAGGTTCGTCAAATCGAATGGCATAACGAACCACTCACAAGAGTCATAACGAGTGCAGAATGCGGTAAGTCGAATGATACCCTTCGCAACTCGTAGCTAAAGAAAACCGATGGCAAGGTCGAGCTGAAAAGACCTTAGCACCATTCAATAGATTGCTTAGGTGATAATCCTAAGACAAGCTCAAATATACCGGAAAATTCACAAACTACCTGAATGAGAGAAATAATATTTTCCTCATCCCGTAGGTTTTAAAGAATTAAAATGATATCACCGAATTTGGAAATCAAAATCATTAAGAACAAAAGAAATCTGCTTAATAGATTGAAGATGTCGAAGATGAATAGTCCACATTGGACATAGGATATGGGCTTCATAATAATTAAGCCAATCCTTTCCAAAAAAATCAATTTCGAAGCCTAAATAACGCATAACATGCAAATCGGCTCGAGAAGAATAATCACAAAAATAATCTCGACATTTATACAAAGCAAACTAACTGTTGCAGATCCACCAATCGGATTTGCAATTCTCAATGAAGTCATCAAGCCCATAATATTTAAAGAAAAATAAACAAGTTCTTTTGATATAAAAGGGTGGGACGCACCCGTATCAAAAGAAACCAAATAGGAAGATCACGAAATAAAATAATGCCATCAAGGATAGGAGGAGAATTACCTCTGGGCTGAGAGGAACCTCCAGAAGCCTTATCAACATAAAGCTTGCCAGACTTGGCATTAGCAGGAACAGTAGGGCAAGAGGAAACAAGATGACCTTCATTCTTGCAATAACGGCAGAAGAGAGGCTTAGGACAAGCTCGAATCATATGACCAGGAGAACCACAATTGAAACACTTCCAAATGGAAGGTGTTCCAGCAGATTGAGAGATAGAACCAGATTCAACAGGCTTTTTCTTCTTGGAAGGGAAAAATTCCAGCTTATGAAATGGAAACTTCTTCTTATTGGGGTTCTTGCGAACCTCAATATCATCACCACTATCACACTCCTTCTCGATGGCTTCGAGATGAAGTGCTGAGTCAACCAACTCTCAAAAGAAAGCTTAAGCTGAAGCATTAAAGATTCCTTAAGATATTTCTTAAGACCAGAGACAAACTTCAGATTCTTCTTATAAGAGGTGCTAATGAATTCAAGACCATACTTAGATAAGGCCTCGAATGATGCAACATACTCAAAGACGGAGGACTTCCCTTGCTTCAACTCAAGGAAGCGATGGGCTAATAAAACTTTCTCAGATTCAGGAACGAATTTGAGTTCGAATCGTTCCCGAAACTGAGTCCAAGAAAGAACAAACTCATCAAGTTCGGCTACAAGAAGCTCGTACCAATCAAGGGCATGCTCTTGTAATAAGCTAGAAGTTACAAGAACTCGATCGTGGTCAGAAAGATCCATGCGAGAGAAAATACGTTCGCATGTGCGAATCCAAGCTTGGACCTCAAGAACGGACTCGGAGCCTTTTAATGGCTTTCCTCCACTATGAGAAAAATCACTGCACAGGCATGCAAAGGCAAACTTGCATGGAGGAGATGCTCGAATAGGAGCTGGAGGCTGAGTGCTCCTAAACAACTCCAAAAACTGATCGGCAGACATATAAACGCCGTCCGGATGCGAGCCACTGGATTGCGCAGCATCCGCACGTCATCCTCGGCCTCTTCTAGCCATTAGCTGAAGGCCAAGATAAGATAAAGATTATTCACAAGGTAGATATCATTAATTCAAATATGGAATACTATGGAATAAAATGCATTCCTAGACGTATTACCAAAATTCTATCTACCCCAAAGGCACGATGCTTCAAAGATTCATAACATTCGTACTACACTTTGATGTACCGTAATATGTGTCTCTATTCTATGTTTATCATATTTTGTTCTGAACTCAGCTCTGATACCAAGCTATGACGCCCTACTCCGAGACCCACATTAGCAAAGAGTATTACAAGGTAACACCGTTTGCTAATACGGAGAATAGAGCTGGACAGGAGCGACCATCTATAGCCTTGTCTTAATTATCTATTGAATACGTTGACAATTGCCACTTCTTTCTCAAATGGATCGACATTTCTAATAAATACTTAATACAAAGCCATAGGTGGCTGAAGGATCTATCATAATAAAATATAACAACTCAAATGTAATACACATCACAGAACAGTAGATCATCACATACATTTACCCATATACAGATACATTGCAGAGTATACAAAATGATACATGTCAAGTGGTAAGCAAACCACATTATACAGGCGAGTCAAAAGAATACATATCAGGGTTACAGCCAAAAAGGACTACACAAAAAGCTATAACAAAAAAGGAACTAGCAGAATAGTCCATGCGGAAGCAAAATAGGCTAAGCCCAATGTACCTAACCTGAAACATCTCGGTCTGGCCCGAGTATAAAATACACGGGTCAGTCTAGCTAAACAAATCAGTTAGATAAACTAAATGGTAATGAACATACAAGGTCATAAAGTACCACAAATATCTCCAAAAGAGATATCCAGATCATCTAACAGAAGATGGATCATAACAAGCCTCATATCAAATGCAACTCAAATAAACCAAGGATATCATATCCCAAAACAAACCAAAAAGGCAAATAACAAATACCAATAAAGGTAACACAAGTTTCCACAAGGTAATCGCTATATATCGTGTGGTTCAAAGAACCTACACCGAATGGCGATACACTAGGGAAATATAATTATCAAAGAAACAAAAGATGCTCAAGCTCAGTACTGTATAACAAGGATCCACAAACCCGAAGGCAATAAACCTCAATATCACTCGAGCGGTGACGATGGACCAACTCCAAAAGTGATACTATTGGGCAACAAACCCGAAGGCAACAAACCTCAATATCACTCGAGCGGTGACGATGGACCAACTCCAAAAGTGATACTATCGGGCAACAAACCCGAAGGCAACAAACTCGAAGGTACAAACCCGATGGCAACATACCCGAAGGCAACAAACCCAATATCACTCGAGCGGTGACGAAGGACCAACTCCAAAAGTGATACTATAGGGCAACAAACCGTAGTGGTGAAGGTCCAAAGACCCAGTACTGGATACCACTAACTGGAGGAATGTGTCACAACTCTCGGAAAGGAACCCGAAAAATGTTAACGTGAGTCCCATACCACACGTTCGCACTAAACGGTTTACTAACCGTTAGTCAATTTCACACTCAAAGCAGTACAAAGTTCACCTCATTGTGAGGAATGCGGAATATGGATCTTAAGGCTAGAATGAACACTAGAGGGGGGGTGAATAGTGTTTATAAGAAATTACTAAATCTTTTTGAGTTATTGTTGATTTGTACACAAATGTATGCAATATTCAGACACAGATATAATCACAGAATCAAACACAGATGCAGAAATAAAGTAAATGCAGTAAAGGAAAGAACACAACGGATTTTATACTGGTTCGGAGTTACCCTACATCCAGTCCCGCACAACTAAGTACGGATTTCCTTTCAAAAGCAATTGTACAATTACACCCTCGACTTCAAGGCTACGAGGTACACCCTCCAGAATCACAATCCTTTGGGTAGAGATACATGATTTTCGGGGCAACAAGTTCACCTAATTGATTTCCAAGGCTACAATCACACCTTTTCTCGCTTGATTGATTTCCAAGGCTACAATCACACCTTTTCTCGCTAGATAGATTACAAAGAAACCTATAACTCTGAATAGCACTAGGATCTTGTTGAGATAGTGATAGAGAATCAAACTAGAGATGATCTAGTTAGATTCAATGTTGATTTCGGAAGAGTGATGATGGATTTTGAATAAGAAAATGTGGAAGAAGAAGAGAAGTGAAAAACCAGAAAATCTGATGTAAAATTCGTTGAAACCATCCCCTATTTATAGAAGAACAACAGTCATGTCTATTCATGAAAGGTTATGGCGAATAGACACTTCTTTTGAAATTCAAATTTTTGGTCATAACTGACACTATGTCGACATGGGGTACTAGGGCATGTCGACATCCCAAAGGAAATTTTGATGTTTTATTTTTCTTTGAAAATAACCTTTATCTTATATTAAAACTATTTTAAACTTTATTAATATACTTGACTATAGATAAAATACATAGATAAATATAGAGAATAATATATATATAATTTTACTATAATTTTATATTTAAATCTAAATAAATATTAAAAGTTAAATATATTAAAAGATAGTTTAAAACAAACGAAGTTTAAAACAAGAATTCATTTAAGAACAAAATCAAAGAATATTTTTTAAGGCTAGAACATCGTTTTGAAAATCATTTGAAAAGATAATTTTTAAGGCTAAAACATTTTGAAAAGCAGTTTTGAAAATCATTTTGAAGTAGTTTTGCAAGCTTCTTCCTGTAGAATATCTCATCATATCAGGACTTGAGAACTTGTACAAAACCAGGATGTTCGTGGGTTTGTAAGCCACTTGTCGTAGGTTTGTAACCTACTTGTCGTGGTTTGTAAGCCACTAAAAAGGTAGAAATGGGTCTCATCCCAAATGAAAATACGGAATGAAGATTTTAGTGCTATTGTGAAGTTTTAACATAATTCTAGACTCAATACTTATCTTGAAATCTTGAACTCTTGATAATCTTGATATTCTTGATATTCTTGATACTCATGAGTCTTCAACCTTGATATCTTGAATCTCTATACTGTACAGTCTTCATTCTTGGTACCTGCATGGTTAAATCCTGCATATACATATATATCTAAACTATAATGTTAGTATTTATATTTTATAATCTTATTCTAAGGTTGTTGTCATCAAAACAATCAACTCATGGACTAACACTCATATCATCGGTAAACCAGACCCAAAGGTCAAAACGGTCAAACGAATAGATTAGGAATTTACTGAAAAGATAAACACACTTGTTCATAGCACGTGTTTTATTTAATCATTTAATTCTCCTCCCTCTTCGCTCGAAGTGCAAAATTGTGTGTGTGTTTTGAATAGAAATTATAAATTGGAGAAACGAGCTTTTAATACAATTTAAAAAGATCACTTTATAAAAACCCGTGTACGAAATCAAAAAGGAATCATCAAAGTCAAAAATGCGATAACAACTGATAGGAATCAACACGAATCGATTAAAATTGGAAACCAACCAAAATATAACAATTTGGGCTGAGACATGCAGGTCAGTCGACTGACTGCAGAGGCCAGTCGACTGATCCAGAAACTCGAAACTTTCAGTTTCTGCAGTCAGTCGACTGACTGGCACTGGAATTGTTTTTCCAGCCTATCAAATGAAGGGCAAACTCTCTCAATTTTCTATCGGACGAGCAATGGGCGCTAGGGGTTTATGCCAATCGACAACCCAGCCTTATAGGCTCTTCAATACAACACCAAAAACATGTTCATACATCAAAGCTAGGATTTTCAAAGTTTTTGACTTCAAAACACCAAAAATTGAAATGTTCACCAAATCAATTTAAATCAAGAGCAAATGAACATGAATAAGTGTTAGGAATTCATACCTAACATCAATGATATCTAAATTGGTAGATGTGAGTTCAAAACTCACCTTTTTACTCAAAAACAATGATGAAAAGCTCAAACACAAAGAAAAGATCAACCACTCTTCACTTCTACTCTACAAGCTCCAATCTAAGATCAAAACAAGTATTTCCTAAATTAGGTTATAGGAAATTTCTGAAATTGGAGAGGAAATGAGATGGAGAGGGTGAAAAGAAGGCTTACCTAAGCTTCTCTTTGATTTTGGATCAAGAATTTGAGTTTGCAAGAGGAAACTAGGACTTGGAATTTCTATTTCCCATTCTCTTCCCCCATTTTCAGTTGAGCTTGAGTTTTAGGAAATGAATTGAGTGAATGGAGAGGAGAGGGAGCTGAGTTAGGGTATAGGATGAGTTGGGTGAAACCCAAACCCAAAAGCCCACTTAGAAAATAGCAAAATTCAACTTACTCCAAACATATCGATGCTTATACTAAAAAAGATCGCAAACGCCATTTTGGACTCAATGGAAGTGGTCCCGAGTCCTAATTCGACTGTATGCAAAAAGTGACATTTCGGACTTGAATCCGACAACGATGCTATATTTAAATAAAATATTTAAATATAAAATCGTAAAATATGCGGGTTGTTACAGAGGCGGACTCTATAGTCACTTAAGACCTCAACAATAAAGTAAACCCTTTTCAGAGACATCCTTATTTATTTATTTGGAATCTCACTAGGTAACTTAATACTTCCATTTAGGAGAGAGGCCAACCCTACTGCCACTTAAGTCCTCAAACCAGAAGTGAACCCCTATGGAGATATCCCTTACCGCTCCTAATTCCAAATTTGGACCATTTAATACATTCCAATTAAGAAAGGAAGCCCAATCTCTCACGTCCTCAAGTGTCCTATGATTAGTGATATCTCACATCGGTAGTAAGTGCACCGGACTCCTGGTAGCCTCAAAGCGAAAGGCAGTCTTCCATCGAGTGACTCTACTGACCTGGCATCACTAACCTACTAAGTCTAATTAACCATCCTAAGTCTTTATTTATATATTAGGTAGACATTGGACTTAAATATTTATTTAGGGCAATAAGATTTACCTTAAATATTTATCCACCCATAAATCCCCGTTTAATACTCATAAATGTCGGTTTGACCATAAAATCCTAACAGACATTTCGTAAGACATTTATGTATGATTATAAATGTCAAATTAGTAACCTTTTGCATCTATTCCATTTTTATTAGCCTCGTTAATCCATTTACCCTATCAGATTATTGCAACTAACATATTTATTACCATTTATTCCCTATTTATTGGAGTTATAACGTTTTAAATTTCTTTCCCATTAGTTAATTATCCTAAACACGAATATTACATGTAAGCGTCGTTATTAGCTCTTTATTTAATTATTACAAGCGCAGTAAATTACGTATAAATATTTAATTTTATCAAATATATTCTAGTTATATATCTTCACTAGAGTATTATTTCCATGTTCAATTGTTGGAATCATATCTAAAAAGATTATCCACTATAATTTCCATAAATTAGTCCAAAACAAAATATTTAACTTTAAAATATAAAAGATTACATCGTTTGAAATTATAAGGCATAATAATTTCATTTTATTACTGAAATAGATGGTGTAAACTACAATGAATTCATACTTTACATGTCTCTTTCTATTTTTATTTGCGTCTATTCCTTGTTAAATCAAACACTGTATTTTTCTAAAAGGGAAAGAAATCAAACTAATTTACAAATATTAAGCAGACCTAAATTCCAACAATTCCAAACATGGAAAAGTTTACATTCCAACAAGATTAGGTTAATAATCCAAATTCAAAACATTATTATACAACCTACTTTAGATCTGGAATAAATTTCATTCAAATCGATATTCTAAATTCATACTTTTGGGACTGATTTTCAGATCAGGTTGTAAACAATTCTTAATCAATTCGTAAACAAGAATATGTATGCAAAATTTATTATATTTAGATCATATTCCATTCATTACCTACAACTCATATACAATTATTTATTTAGGCATAAAAATCAAATAAACAGCAACGATATGATTTTCATATTATAATAGTCTATAAAATTTCCCACTCACCTTTTAAAAGCGATCCTAATCTCCAGATCTAAAATAGAACCTTTGATTCGTCTCTAAATCATTTTTAATCCAAGAGTTACGTATAAAGGGGTATATACATACATTAAAATTACAAATCTGAGAAAAGATTTGGGATAGGGAGAGAAAATAGATACAAATATATATATAAATATATAAATTACCTCAAATACGCATATGGTTGATTCTCTTCTCCTTTTTATTAGATTTCTACACTTCTTCGATTTGTATGAATATAGATACAAATACCTTATCTTTATAAGTTAGAAAAAAAGTGGAGAAGAAGAAATGGCAGAGCTTTGATACTGCTTCCATAAAAATATGAGAAGAGAAAGAAGGGCTAGGCTTGAATTTATAGCCGCTCGAATCAACCAGAACCGTCCAATTTAAAATACTAAATCCGAGTAATACTTGGCCTTGGTTTACTAGAGCCGCCACGTACGAAGCAGTCGTTCGCCTCTTCCTAAGGGTCGATCGCCCCTGATTGACCACTCCGATATGCGGGTTGACCTGTGGGCCCCAGCTTCTTATTTAATTATTTTCGTTTCGAATTCTTTTTTCATCCGTAACTTCTTCGTTTGGACTCTGATCGCAAAACCCCAAATACGGAAGTTGCTTAGTATTTCGCCACGAATGCAATGGTGCAAGTTTCATTTTTGAAGCCTAATTAATTAACTAACTAACTGATTAAATAATTAAAGTCAAATTATGGAGTGTTACATTCTTCCCCCTTAAAAAGAATTTCATTCCCGAAATTTCACCGATGACTAAGTCAAGATTTTGCCTCCTAATTATCCTAAACTACATAACCAGTGATGGTACAACAATTTTTTTCAACCAAACGTGCATAAGTGCATAGTGTATTACTGTATCACCACACATAAAATATGTATGCAGAATGATTCTAAATCGGATCCACCTATATGAATGCATTTCTTTTGAAAACATTTTCTAAAAATATGATGCAAACAACCACATATATACTGGCAGTTCTTTATGTATGCAACTTTTTGAAAAACCTTTTCAGCAAAAACTCCCATGCTCCTATATATAGAAGTATGAAGCAACTAATTTTACATCCACTTCCTACCATCAAAATAATCTAACGCATTGAAAAATCACTTCCTAAACTTTACTCCTATTCCAGAAAAAGGAATTTAGGCGGAGGATTTAACATTCTTACCGCACTTTAATCTTTATATTCCCCTAGTATAATGGAAATTTCCTCCCTACCTCGGATTTACTCCAAATTTTCCACGTATAAACGCATAAGGAGGCTTATTTTCAAGCTCTAAAACAGAATTAAGTCTAAATATAGACTTGCGCGTGTCGTCGATAATGTATGGAAATAGAAATTCCAAAGCTAAAATAGCTTTAGCCATGTTATTACTTGCATTTATCGCATCGTCGACCCTAATATACCGCTAAATTCGCAAATTCTAACTCTATTTGCCTTCCTTACGCCCAACCTGTAGCCTTCAAAATCAAAGTTTTTCTAAAAAATCTTTCTCACTTTTCAAATTTATACGTAATTTGGAAAATAAAATCCCAAAATATTTAGACTCGCATTTTTCCTCAAAATAAAATTTTGAACAAAAACACTAAAAATAATTTAAGAGCCAAAATAACTAAAACACAGAACTTTTTATTACTTTTTTCCAAAAGTTAACTTTTCAAATCAAGGGGAAATTCTTTAAAATATTTTCCTTCTCAAAAGATAAATCAAGCCACAATTTTAACGTTGTTGGAAGTTGGTTATGCGCTGAACGCATAAACCAAATTCCAAAATTCTACAACTAACTTTTACCCAAAACTTGACATTTTATTTTAAAATGTCAACACATCTATTATTCAAAAAAATTATCTTTTAACGAACATGAGCAATGACCCGTGATATCAAAATAACTTTACATGTTCTTTGCTAAAATTTCCAACTATTCTAAACTTCCAGTCTTATATTGCATTTACTATTAGTTAAGTGTCTTGATGAGATTTCCAATTTATACTACTTCTTTACTATGCATATATAGGAACGGTTTGCATATCCAGAAACAATAACATAGTCAATAAATAGAAACTCATAATATCGTGTGTGCCTTTTTATAAGAGACAACTAACAGTTTTACAAGCCAACAACCAAAAAGAAAAGAACAAATGCTAGAAGGGAAAATACAACAACATCATAAACCCTAAAACAATGTCTATGGACTACGAGACTTCTTGCTCCGCGGCTGGAGCTTGATCCTTTGCTGCGACTCTTGAATGGTCAAAGCATGACGGCTATACATCCAATCTCATGCCGCTTGCGCTACTAGTGTTGTTGACAGCTTTGAAATTACCATCTTCCTAAGGAAGGATCTAATGATGATAAAAGGAATCTTTTACTAAATAGCCTATCCATGGAGGTCTACCCGTAATTCCTAAAGACGGGAGTTGTTAACCCAAAAAATGGATCAACACCCTAGATCAAGTGTGAAAGCACCAGTGCATATAATCAGCAGCACAAATCTCAGATAAACAACAAATAAAGAGTAAAAGTAAGAATAGAGACACCGATTTTATAGTGGTTCGACTGACTCTAGCCTATATTCACTTTAATCAATCTTTATTATGACTCTACTAGTTGAATCTCTCGGGATATCAACTAGTTATCCTATAGATCTAAGTTACAATGAGTTAGAATAAGTCACAAGTATAAGGGTTGACTGGAGAACCACAGTAACCCTGTTGATGACCGTTGTAAGGGAGAAGAAATGTAACGACCCAATTTTTCGACGCCCGAAAATCGACATCAATAAGTCCACTGTATTAAATGCCGAACAATCGAATACCGGAAAACCGAACCGTTAGGGTTAAAGAAGAAAGAGGTAGAAGAAGAAATAGAAACAATATCAGAATCTCACAATCGCAGCGGAACAATATATAATAGATAAATGACTAATCTTTAAAACAAAAGAACTATATTTGTTTATACATTACATCATCATAGTACAACAGTTTCATAGCACACAACAGGACAGTTATATAAACTTGTCCTCATAACTGAATACACAACGAAATAATAATCAAATATGGAAGTAAGTCTCGCCATCCAACTCGTCTCCTGAGCTCCACAGCAATCCATCCAGAATTCTGCTGATAACCTGACTCTAGGCTGCCCGTGTGGAAAATTATGGGCACCCAGAGTTCAGAAAAGGGAATAATAAACTCCGAGTCAGTCATGGGACTGGTGTGAGAACTAAAAATAGTTATTTGTACAAAAAGAAATATGTTTATGCTTTTGGAAAATGAAACTACCATAAGGTCTCCCACCGCACACACAATGCAATCGCAAACATGGGGGAGATTTCTCCTTATAGCAGTCAAACATGCTTGATACGCGAAAATCCTTTTGATATTATTATTAGTTCCTAGTGTGTAAAACATTTCAGAAGTATAATATTACTCTTAGCCAGCATACGTACGATTATAGTATGCCTACTATAGCTACCATGTTAGATGGCAGGTTCTACAACTAAAACCGTAAAGTGCTCGTATTGAGTGATTGGATTTCCAACAAATGGTCAAGGCTAAGGAACTTCCTTTTCGAATGGGTATGCCTCTGGAGGGATGCCCCGAGAACCTAACCGGATCTCTGCCAACACAAGGTCGGGTTACCTCTATAACTAGGTAACTAACTGTCACGAGTATGTCATCCCCCGGTCGTAACCAACCTTTACCGAGGCGCCACGAATTCCAACAACCACATAAGTAAATATCTGGGCTCCATACCAGAATACCACTTTTTATTTTATCCACATAAGTAAATATCTGGGCTCCATACCAGAATACCACTTTTTATCCAGAATGAAATGTGCATACCCTGAGGGGCGCGACCCCCATAACCTTGCTGCATCCTTCCTGTTTCGACCATTTCCGGGGTGTGAGGTTCGTGAAGTCTCATCCCACAAAGCTAAGCTTTTCACAAAAGCCTTGCTTCGATCAACCAATGATCAACACTTAGCATGCCATATTACCAAATTGAGAATATATCACTAGTAACCATCAACTACATAACCTCTGAGCTCGTACGTCTCAGAGAAGGGTGTTAAGCTAAGAGAATAAATTCTTCGCCACCAACAGAAATATATTTGATAGAAACCAGCTTTATATCTTAAAGTGTAATGTCAGACATATATCCATACAAGTCCATCCTGGGTCTGAATGGAACCGAAGGCACTTCGTTCAATTAAAGAAAAAGTCCTTGCAAATCCGGATATCCCCTAATCACGTCCGGACTCCCCATCACATAGGGTAATCAAAATATCTATACCGGAGCAACTCGGTGCAGAGACATTCAACAGGCAATCCTTTCATTTTTGAAAATACCCGGTCTTCAACTACCGTCTTCAAATGCAATCCCATTTCGTCGTATCATTATTCAAAATGGCTTTTATGACTTAATGTCCTCTCCCGGCTTAACCGAATAATGAGCGCTTATTTTTAAAAACAAGTGGATACATTCAATTCTAATTTAAGTCACAACAAATTTCCACTTTTAATCTTTTAAACAAAAGATCCACCCTTAAGATTCGATGTGGTTTTCGGATAACCATTTGGAATCCGACCCCCGGTCGCATCGAAATTCAAATGCCGTCTTAAAGGCCAATATTGATAGTTGGTTATTTAACTATCATACAACATCCACAAACAACCATCAGATTTTAATAATTTCCTAAATCATTTAATTTCAAAATATCTTCGCAAGATATAAATTTTTCTACACTTCAATCCTTTTTTGAAAACAGTTTTCAAATCACTTTCCTCTCGCGGAATAAATTCCAAAATATTGTTTATTTCCATTGAAAATTACCAGGACTAAATGCTTTAGATTTTAAAATAATTTAAATCACTTTATCTAAATATATATGTGTGTGTGTGTGGAAATACTCAAAATAAAAACTATTTAAAACACTTTATTTAAAATACTAGTTATGAAATTTACTAATGATTTTTCATGTAAAACCTAAGCCAAAACAAGTTTAAAAACAAAGGTTATTGAATTCTATACAAGTTTTCCAAATAAAAACTTTAGCCAAACTATATTTCAAATAAAACTACTTTATAAAATATAAATATTAATAATTATCTTTTTAAAATCATAAAACCAATTAGCCTTTAAAATAATTATTACTATAACTAATTTAATAAATATTTAACTTTAAAATTCTAAACAACTTAAATAAATAATTTTCTCAAAAACAACTTTGAAACTTCAAACTCATACTTACAAATCTGCTTTGAAAACGTACTTGGTTTTTCAGGGAAATACGTTTTTCTCTTACACCTTTAAAAATAAACCACTATTTATTTTTAAAACAAATTACCCATTCCATTATAAATTCCCACCGTGAATTTATATTTCCAAAATATCCATTGATATCTTATTTCACTTTATAAAACCCAGTTTATAAATTCTATAGTCTCGTCTTCTTTTCAAAACACAGTTTCAAACATTTAATTAGTTTTCAAATCGATTTCCCAAAACTAACTCCATTTTTAAAATAAATTCCTTTATTTCTCCCAAACCATTTAAAATCTAAATTTTAAAATAAATTCTTCAACTTTTAAACAATACTATCTTAAAATCCCTTTATTTTCATTTATAAAATTTTTTTCCCCATACTTGAATTTATTCAATAGGATTTCAAAAATCAACTTTTATCCTTTCCCAAATTCCTTCTTTTAATTTATATAATTTTCGAAAATTTATTTTACTTCCAAAGTAAGTAAATTCTTATATTTCTGGTATTTTAAAATACCAAAATATATTCGGCCAAACCATAGCCTTTAATAATTTCAATTATCAATAAAATCAATCACAATTCATTAACAAATCATATCACAACATATGAAATAAATTCAAACAATTTGAGGAATCCAGTTGGATCCCTCTAACCTGTTTCACTGCATCCACAGATGTTAGCACGATATAAAATATCAATTCCACTTTGAGGTGGAATATCGTGGTATATGGGATCATATCATATCATCCGCTATTATGCGGTGCATAGGGTCTCATCCGCTATGTAATGCGAGAAATCAATCACTCCAATATATATATATACTACTATATATAACATACCAATCCAACTGATAACAATTATCAATCCAAGCAAACAACCAAAAATTTAAATTTAACTATTTAAATTAAACCGGGTAATCCGATTGAGTGAGAAGTTCTCGCCTTTGCTTTTATTTTGCAATTTGTTTCCATTCCAGCTTTGTTTTTATGATTTTTGACCTTGTATAACAATTATATGATTTTATTAATATTGAACTAATCGAACAATTAAATTTCCATTTGATAAATTTAATTTAAACTAATTCCTTCTTTTAATTTATACAATTTTCTAAAAATTATTTTACTTCCAACAATCCATTGGTATCTTATTATTTCTTTTCTTTTTCTTTGAAATCCTCACTTATAAAAATTAATTTATATAGATTCAAAAATCAAATTTTATATAATTTTTCAAATATTTCAAACTCCCATTTTTTTCTGTTTTAAACTGGAGCATGCATGTGGATATATACATTTTATCTTCTATTATTTTTAAATCTGTGTATATAAAATCAAATATGAATTTAAAATCTAAATAGGTTATACCTTGCTGCCTGGAAAACTCGTCGCAACCATTGATGTGACGACCGCCCATGACCCCTGCACCGAATCTAGAGAAAGTGCGCTGTAAAGTGTGCCAGGCGACCATGGACGATTGTCAAGGTAAATTAAAACAACAGAATCTATCGTATTGCTCACAGCGCATGGACAAAATACAATAGAACATATGTATAGTGAAGCTTTACAGAACAAAATGCCATCATATAAAACTCCATAATAGTTGAATACAAGCATCCAAATAGTCAATACATCAAGCCTCACTACATATCTCTCAGAGAATACAAAACAGCGGAACATCCAGTACATATAATAAGAAGATAATATGCAACCCTCCAACTCGTCTTTGATATCAGCATCGCGAGAAGAGAACAGCACCTGTCACCTGCTACCTAGTCTGCCCGTCCCAAAATGGACGAACAGCCCAAGGCAATAAGAATTAAAAACATAAAGCCTTGAGTCAGACAACAGTCTTAGTGAGCAGTAAATTAACTAACAACATACCAAAAGAGCATAAAGGAAAAAGGAATAGGAATGCAACCCTCCCACTCCAACCTCTTTCTACAGTGATAGCCCTCAGACACACACTAAGCAGAAGCAAACATAGCAGAGCATACAATTTAAAGTAAAGCTACTACCACTCGAGTCAAGGGCGATGTTTTCCAAGTACCAAGGCCTAAATCAGATAAGCACCCAGAAAATACCGCTCTTGAGTCCGAATGACGATACAATCAAACATTCATGACTCTGGCGATCATTGTTATCATTGCTTCGATATCACCGTTAATTGAATGACCGGCACATTCTTTCAGCCGTCCGTCAAGGGCTAATGGAAACCCCGGTTCTAGACATAACTCCCGCACGTCGTCGCAGCCCGTGCCTAGGACTATCGAATCTGCCCAGAGTACTCGACCATCAACAGTTGGCCGTTGGGACTATCGAATCTGCCCAAACGTACTCTTGCTTAGAGCATGCTAGAACCTTCAACAACGATGCTATCCAAGCCTCCTAGTCATCCTCCTCGACGACTATTCTCACATCCATTCAGTATCCTCAACTCGAATCATATCACCGAGTTATCAACATGCTTGGAATGATCCCGTCTGGATTAGACCAAGTCTTCATCATATGATGCCTCGCTTCATTACATCCTCGCAAAGCCTCATCCCAACATCACATCATCAAATCTATGCATAAGAGCTTCATCATCCCGCTACATATGCCACAAGCAGCTTTCTCAATTCAAGAGCCTTTCCCTTAGCTTTTGAATCATCTTCGATCTAAATCTAATCATCAATCATCTAGTTCATAACAATCAATCAAATCAAACATCAATCCAAGCAATCAAACATTCAAATATGATCTAAGTAGTCAATTATAACAATAATGGCATTTTCGTAATTAAAGAGTTGAAAGTCCAATAATCATGAAAACATGAATTATATCTCTACAAACTTGATGAATGAACTTGCATAGGTTAACATATGATAAAATGGATGTAACATCATCATGAACAATGGATCTATATGGATCTACACTTAGGATGAAGAAAATGCATGGAAATCACTATTTTAACACCAAATCGAGCCAACAATCTGATATACTCCTTTGGATCCGTGTGAGAGATAATCACCACTCACCAAATCACCTAAACAACCTCAAATCAACACGCTTCAGATCTGGACAGCAAGGGATCAAGCTTGATCTATCACGAATCCGCTTCAAATGAAGAAATCTCTCTTGAAAAGATGAAGATCTCCAATCTAAGCTCTTGAATCTTCAATCTTGATCTTCGATTTGGATGGATGGAAGCACTAGATTAGAGTGGAGAAAAGAAGTGAAGAAGTGTAGAAGTCGAGCTCTCAAAATGGCAGCACTTCGTCGCTTCAAAATCCGGATCCCAAAAAGTGAGAACAACCCCTCCTATTTATAGCTGAAAATACACTAAGTCGCTCGGAGTTAGGTCGTTTCCGACCTACGACCTAAGACCTTGCCGACCTAAAACCCACCGACCTAAGCCTAACGACCTACAACAGTGCGCATCTGCGACTTAACACTTAGCGCCTAACAACCTAACGACTTATTCCCCAGGCGCTTCAACGACTTAAAAGTCACGCGACCTAACACTTAAATTACCTTAGCGACCTAACAACTTACACTACAAAACAACTCACGCGACCTAGCACTTAGGCAAAACCCAGCGACCTAACAACTCACGCGACCTAACGCTTATGCGACCTATCTCCTTAGGTCGCTAACACGGTAACTCCTTAGGTTGACCAACGACTTAACTACTAAGTCGCTAACCTGCTATCCCAGCTCCTCTAGGTCGTTGCCGACCTAACTATACTAACTACATCCTATAGGTCGCTCGAAACCTTAACTCGCCTTAAACTCTTAAGTCTCCTATCTCTTAGGTCGTCTACGACCTAAACCCTTAAACATCTACGCGACCTAACATAAGTCGCGAACAAACTGGGATACGACCTATCTACTAAGTCGTCTAGCCGACCTAACTATCTAATACCACACTTAGGTCGCTCACAACAGTTTCCTTAGGTCGTTGCCGACCTAACTCTACCCCACGACCTAACCCCAGAATACTTAGGTCGCCTACTATTCTTCCTTAGGTCGCCTAAACCTCCTAAGTCGGTCACGACTCATCACTTAGGTCGGTCACTGCCTTAAGTCGGTCAACCACACTTCCTTAACTCGGTTAATTACTTAAGTCGGCAACTCGACCCAGACTTATCTCTTAACTCGTCCAAACCGACTTAGGACTTAGAAAAATCCTGAACGTCTTAACAACAATGCAACCAATTGTTAATTATTTTACGATGTTTCGATCCGTAAAATACGGGTCGTTACATTCTCTCCCCCTTAGGAATTTCGCCCCCGAAATTCCACACAATCAAAGCAATCAAAACTATTCTGCACGCCTATCATCCATAGCAATCAACAAACCATGCATCCAATTCTAGCATAGCATGCAGAATTCTAAAACTAGAACAAGTTACAATATTGCGAGATGACACGACACCTTAGGGCCATACCTTGAAGAGTTCAGGATGAGCTGCCTTCATCCTCTCTTCCACCTCCCACGTACAGTCGTTATCATCATCGCTCCATTGTACCTTGAGCAACTTAACTACCTTCCTCCTAAGCTGTTTCATGTCAGTTTCAACAACATGAAGCGGCTTACGAGGTCTTCTATCAGCTAGATCAACTTCGAAGTCTCCACAGCTATCAGCAGAAACCACCGTATTCGAGTCGTGCACATACTTCCGTAGATATGATACGTGAAAAACATTATGCACACCCGACATCTTCTCCGGTAACTCCAATCTATAGGCGAGCTTTCCAATTCGCTCGATGATTGGGAATGGTCCAACAAATCTCGGAGTCAATTTTCCTTTCTTCCTGAATCGAATAACATTCTTTAGTGGAGAAATCTTCACAAAAACCATATCACCTACGTCGAACTCCAGATCCTTACGACGCTTATCAGCATAACTCTTCTGACGGTCTTGGGCTGCCTTCATTCGTTGCCGAATGATCTCTATACAATCTGAAGTCTACCGAATCATCTCTGGCCCAAGTATCAGCTTTTCTCCAGTTTCTAACCAACATGTCGGAGAGTTACATGGTCTTCCGTATAATGCCTCATACGGTGCCATACCAATACTAGACTGGTAACTGTTGTTGTATGCAAACTCCACCAAATGAAGGTGATCTTCCCATGATCCTCCGAAATCCAAAACACATGCTCTAAGAAGATCTTCCAAAACTCGGTTGACTCTCTCGGTCTGACCATCTGTTTGAGGGTGATAAGCTGTACTCAAACACAACTCGGTTCCCAAAACTTCCTGGAAGCTCTTCCAAAATCCACTAGTGAACAATGGGTCTCGATCGCTCACTATACTCTTCGGAATACCATGGAATCGAACTATCCACTTAACATACAACTCAGCCAACTTTGATGCAGTCCTAGTCGATCGAACAGGAATGAATCTTGCACTCTTGGTCAAACGATCAACGATAACCCAAATCCCTTCATTTCCCGTTCTGGTTCTAGGCAATCCATCAATAAAATCCATCGATATCTGCTCCCACTTCCATGTAGGAACTTCTAATGGCTGAAGCAATCCACTTGGCTTCTTCTGTTCGGCTTTTACCAACTGGCAGTTCATACACTTGGAAATAAAATTTCCAACATCCTTCTTCATGCCTTCCCAGTAGTAGGTTCTCTTCATATCCCGATACATCTTATTTCCACCTGGATGAATTGTCAGCTTCGAGTGATGACTTTCCTTCAGAACTTCACTCCTCAATTCATCTATATCGGGAACAACTAGTCGTCCTTGCTTCCGAAGCCAACCCTCTCGATCGACCTCGAATCCTTTATCCTTTTCTGGATCCAATCCAGATTCCAATTCACGGATAATCTTGACAAGCTTATCATCTCGCTTTTGGCCCTCGCCAATCCTTTCCACAAGAGTGGGTCTTATTGATAAGTTTGCCAACATCTCAGGTTCCAATTCGCATCTAGGCCTGAAGTCAAATCCAGCTAAATACTCGAGACTCTTCCATTCTGAAAACATGGCTCCCAATCCTGCATGTCTTCGACTTAACGCATCTGCCACTGCGTTACCTTTTCCCGGAGTATAGGCTATACCAAAATCATATGATGCTAAAAACTCTAGCCAACGTTGCTGCCGAAGATTCAAATCCTTTTGGGAGAAAAGATACTTCAGCGACTTATGATCTGTAAACAACTCGAATCGAACTCCCAACAGATAATGTCTCCACATCTTCAGAGCAAATACAATCGCCGCTAACTCCAAATCATGAGTTGGGTAATTCCTTTCATGCGGCTTCAGTTGTCGACTGGAATACGCAACAACTTTATCTCTCTGCATCAGCACTGCTCCAAGTCCAGTACCACATGCGTCGGTGTAAACCACCATCTCATCATTCCCACTTGGAATAGTCAAAACAGGAGCACTCGTCAATCTCTCTTTCAGGATTCCGAAAGCTTGCTCACACTTAGCATCCCAACTGAACACTTGGTTCTTTTTCGTCAATCCTGTTAACGGTGCAGCTACCTTGGAGAAGTCTTTGATAAACCGTCGATAATATCCTGCTAATCCAAGAAAACTTCTCACATCAGATACATTCTTAGGTCTAACCCAATCCTGGATCGCTGCCACCTTAGCGGGATCAACCGCTATTCCATTTCCAGAGATAACATGGCCTAAGAACCTCACTTCACTCTTCCAGAAGTGACACTTCGAAAACTTAGCCTTCAGCTGATGTTTCCGTAAGATTTCCAAAACAATACGCAAGTGCGTCTTGTGCTCTTCTTCCGTTCTGGAATAAATCAGAATATCATCCACGAACACAAGTACGAACTTGTTCAACTGATCTCTGAACACTCTATTCATAAGATCCACAAAATATGCTGGCGCGTTAGTCAATCCAAATGGCATTACCAGCCACTCAAAGAAACCGGATGGTGTCCTAAAAGCAGTCTTCGGCACACTATCCTTAGCCACTCTCAACTGGTGAAATCCCGTTGCCAAATCCATCTGAGAAAACACCTTGGCTTCGTGAAGCTGATCAAACAACTCATCTATTCTTGGCAATGGATACTTGTTCTTCTTAGTCACCTTATTCAGCTCACGATAATCGACGCACAATCTCAACGACCCATCTGCCTTGGTTGCAAACACAACTGGTGCACCCCACTCGGACACACTACGCCGAATGAATCCTTTCTGCAAAAGATCATCAACTTGCACCTTCTACTCATTCTGTTCCCTAGGCGCCATCCGCCTAAGAGGCATCACAACAGGTCTGGCTCCTTCAACTAGATCTATACGAAACTCGATCTCTCTATGCGGCGGTAACCCTTTGACTTCGTCAAAGACATCCTCGAATCCATTTGCGATTGGCACTAAAGACAGTCCATCCCGTGGAACAACTAGCGAATACATGAAGCTCATGAAGACGCCTTCCTCATGCTTACATCGTATAACAACCTTTCGCCCCTCCACATTCTCGACTGTCACCTCCAACCTCTCGCAATCAACTTTCGCCGCATAATTCCTAAGCCAGTCCATACCCAAAATAATTCCGAACCCCGCAAAGTTCAGAACAAAGCAATCACAAACAAAAGAGCAACCATGACTCGATACAACTAGACCACGGCATAACATACACAAACAAGACGAACCCCCAACTGGATTAGTCACAACCAATGGCCTATCAACAATATCCGGCTTCAAATCTAACCGGCCTACGAGTTCATTACAAACAAACGAATGTGACACTCCATTATCAAACAAAACTCTAACTGGAACACCACATAGGAAAAGAGTACCTTGAACCACCACACTCTTTCCCTTCTCTTCAGCGGTAGGGGCTTTCGAAGACGACGGAACAGCTCCCAAAACATAAGCTTGCACAATCTGCTTGTCCCTCCTTGGTTCTGGACAATTCTTCCTGAAATGCCCCGGCTTGTCACAGTTGTGACACTTCATCGGCACCTTCGGATTCTTACAATCCTTTGAGAAATGGCCCTTCTGCTGACAATTGTAGCAAGTCACCTCGCCTTACGGCTTCTTCTGGCCATCCTTACCCTTCTGCTGCTGCTGCTTCCTCTTCTTGTTTCCACCCTGCTGGGGTTTAGACTCTTCCCTGGTCACAGCAACAACAGATCCATCCTTAGGAAACAGACTCTCATGCCTAAGAGCTTTCTCCACAAGCTTCTCAAATGAATCGTCCATATGATCCACCAACTGTCTCCCAAGATAACTGTCCAAGCCTGTCACAAACTTCTCATTCTTCTGGTATGCAGACTCAATATATGACCGGGCATACTTGGACAAAGCTTCAAACTCAAAAACATACTCCAGAACTGATCTTCCACCTTGCTTGAGCTCCACAAACCTCTTGAACAGAACAGACTTCTGAGCTGTAGAAATGAACTTAGCTTCAAATCTGACTTGGAATTGCTCCCAAGTAATCTCTTCTTCCGGAGTATTGATGGTAATAGAATTCCACCAATCAGAAGCTCTCCCCTGAAGCTGCCTTGATGCCAACTTCCTCTTAGTTGCATCATCAATTCCCAAATCACCAAAGATCCTTCTACAAGCATCGATCCATCTCTGGACTTCAATAGTTGATTCTGTTCCCAAGAAAACTCTCCCTCCAAGAGCAGTATAGTCTTTGCACAACTTAGCAAAATCCACTGGTTTCGGGGTTTGGACTTGAACTCCAACATCCACTGCTGCCCCTGGAACTGGTATCCTTCTCATGATCGAAGTCATCATAGCTTCGAACATAGCTGCATAATCAGCAGTCCCCTCAGTAGCACGGCCTTCCCTAGCAGCTGGTCTCCCTCTTCGACTCATTTTCAATATCTATAAAAAGGAATGATCAGAACATCTAGAGAAACAACTGCATAAAGGACTCAAACTCAACTAAACTACTATATTATATATAGTATTCATTCATCAAAATACAATTACGTCTCTCATACGTAGTTACGTCAGTGAGCGTTGGGTAAAATCGATTAACCTCGCTCTGATACCAAATGTGACGACCGCCCATGACCCCTGCACCGAATCTAGAGAAAGTGCGTTGTAAAGTGTGCCAGGCGACCATGGACGATTGTCAAGGTAAATTAAAACAACAGAATCTATCGTATTGCTCACAGCGCATGGACAAAATACAATAGAACATATGTATAGTGAAGCTTTACAGAACAAAATGCCATCATATAAAACTCCATAATAGTTGAATACAAGCATCCAAATAGTCAATACATCAAGCCTCACTACATATCTCTCAGAGAATACAAAACAGCGGAACATCCAGTACATATAATAAGAAGATAATATGCAACCCTCCAACTCGTCTTTGATATCAGCATCGCGAGAAGAGAACAGCACCTGTCACCTGCTACCTAGTCTGCCCGTCCCAAAATGGACGAACAGCCCAAGGCAATAAGAATTAAAAACATAAAGCCTTGAGTCAGACAACAGTCTTAGTGAGCAGTAAATTAACTAACAACATACCAAAAGAGCATAAAGGAAAAAGGAATAGGAATGCAACCCTCCCACTCCAACCTCTTTCTACAGTGATAGCCCCCAGACACACACTAAGCAGAAGCAAACATAGCAGAGCATACAATTTAAAGTAAAGCTACTACCACTCGAGTCAAGGGCGATGTTTTCCAAGTACCAAGGCCTAAATCAGATAAGCACCCAGAAAATACCGCTCTTGAGTCCGAATGACGATACAATCAAACATTCATGACTCTGGCGATCACTGTTATCATTGCTTCGATATCACCGTTAATTGAATGACCGGCACATTCTTTCAGCCGTCCGTCAAGGGCTAATGGAAACCCCGGTTCTAGACATAACTCCCGCACGTCGTCGCAGCCCGTGCCTAGGACTATCGAATCTGCCCAGAGTACTCGACCATCAACAGTTGGCCGTTGGGACTATCGAATCTGCCCAAACGTACTCTTGCTTAGAGCATGCTAGAACCTTCAACAACGATGCTATCCAAGCCTCCTAGTCATCCTCCTCGACGACTATTCTCACATCCATTCAGTATCCTCAACTCGAATCATATCACCGAGTTATCAACATGCTTGGAATGATCCCGTCTGGATTAGACCAAGTCTTCATCATATGATGCCTCGCTTCATTACATCCTCGCAAAGCCTCATCCCAACATCACATCATCAAATCTATGCATAAGAGCTTCATCATCCCGCTACATATGCCACAAGCAGCTTTCTCAATTCAAGAGCCTTTCCCTTAGCTTTTGAATCATCTTCGATCTAAATCTAATCATCAATCATCTAGTTCATAACAATCAATCAAATCAAACATCAATCCAAGCAATCAAACATTCAAATATGATCTAAGTAGTCAATTATAACATTAATGGCATTTTCGTAATTAAAGAGTTGAAAGTCCAATAATCATGAAAACATGAATTATATCTCTACAAACTTGATGAATGAACTTGCATAGGTTAACATATGATAAAATGGATGTAACATCATCATGAACAATGGATCTATATGGATCTACACTTAGGATGAAGAAAATGCATGGAAATCACTATTTTAACACCAAATCGAGCCAACAATCTGATATACTCCTTTGGATCCGTGTGAGAGATAATCACCACTCACCAAATCACCTAAACAACCTCAAATCAACACGCTTCAGATCTGGACAGCAAGGGATCAAGCTTGATCTATCACGAATCCGCTTCAAATGAAGAAATCTCTCTTGAAAAGATGAATATCTCCAATCTAAGCTCTTGAATCTTCAATCTTGATCTTCGATTTGGATGGATGGAAGCACTAGATTAGAGTGGAGAAAAGAAGTGAAGAAGTGTAGAAGTAGAGCTCTCAAAATGGCAGCACTTCGTCGCTTCAAAATCCGGATCCCAAAAAGTGAGAACAACCCCTCCTATTTATAGCTGAAAATACACTAAGTCGCTCGGAGTTAGGTCGTTTCCGACCTACGACCTAAGGCCTTGCCGACCTAAAACCCACCGACCTAAGCCTAACGACCTACAACAGTGCGCATCTGCGACTTAACACTTAGCGCCTAACAACCTAACGACTTATTCCCCAGGCGCTTCAACGACTTAAAAGTCACGCGACCTAACACTTAAATTACCTTAGCGACCTAACAACTTACACTACAAAACAACTCACGCGACCTAGCACTTAGGCAAAACCCAGCGACCTAACAACTCACACGACCTAACGCTTATGCGACCTATCTCCTTAGGTCGCTAACACGGTAACTCCTTAGGTTGACCAACGACTTAACTACTAAGTCGCTAACCTGCTATCCCAGCTCCTCTAGGTCGTTGCCGACCTAACAATACTAACTACATCCTATAGGTCGCTCGAAACCTTAACTCGCCTTAAACTCTTAAGTCTCCTATCTCTTAGGTCGTCTACGACCTAAACCCTTAAACATCTACGCGACCTAACATAAGTCACGAACAAACTGGGATACGACCTATCTACTAAGTCGTCTAGCCGACCTAACTATCCAATACCACACTTAGGTCGCTCACAACAGTTTCCTTAGGTCGTTGCCGACCTAACTCTACCCCACGACCTAACCCCAGAATACTTAGGTCGCCTACTATTCTTCCTTAGGTCGCCTAAACCTCCTAAGTCGGTCACGACTCATCACTTAGGTCGGTCACTGCCTTAAGTCGGTCAACCACACTTCCTTAACTCGGTTAATTACTTAAGTCGGCAACTCGACCCAGACTTATCTCTTAACTCATCCAAACCGACTTAGGACTTAGAAAAATCCTGAACGTCTTAACAACAATGCAACCAATTGTTAATTATTTTACGATGTTTCGATCCGTAAAATACGGGTCGTTACAATTGATACGACCCAATCAAGCCCTAACTCATGGCCATGCCTTACCTCCACGCGCAGGAAACGCGTGCTCTGATCGAACTCGATGCCAAACGAACGACATCGCCTTCCAGGTCCTCTCGACTTGCTCGCTATCCTCCCAGTGGCGACGCGGTACGCGAATTCACTCTCGAGTTGCCCCTAAGATCGGCCGTCAATTTGAAACTCGAACGGTCGAATTGGATTTCAAATTTCCTGCTCCGCCATTTTTTTCTTCTGAATGAAAATTTGCTTTCGTTCGATCTGGTTTCGAGAGGGAAAAGGGTGGGCGTGATTTTAATGAAGGGTAGGGTAATTCTGTTGATTTGAATTTTGTTAGCGAGATTCGTAAAATGAAGATGAAAAAGCTCGGTAATATCTCGGCCAAAATTGACGAAGAAGAGGCGTGTATAAAAGGTAACACGTGTTGTAAAACGAAGGACAAGTGTTGGGACGGAATAAAATAAAGAATTGAAGGAAGAAAACATATATATTATATTTAAATTAAATTTAGATTTTAAATCGTTTCAAATTACGCAACTCAAATTCTCGATCCCCTATCGAGGCGTGCCGCTAGGTGTTCCTAATGTTATACCCCTATTCCGAACGCAATGGAAAAGGTTCCGAGTCCTAATTTGGTCGTATGGAAAAGATAGCTTTTTGGACCTTTTTATTATACTGAATTTTCTATTTAATTTCAGCGCGTCTACTTACCGTACGATCACACGATCGCTCCAAACACTACGAAATTTGAAATCCGATAATAAAATGCTATTACGGATCCAATGGAACGGGTTTCATCGAATTCCGAGACTGTGCCTCGGTAAGCTATTTTTAAATATCGATTTAAACGATATAAATTCAAAACTGAACAAATCACTTTCAAATTCAATTTTAAAAGTTCTATTACCTTCAGTATTATCAATATAAATTTTTTCAAGCATCCAAATTATTTTAACAAGCTTAAAATTCCAGATTCAACCATTTACCCAATTTCCAATTATTAAATTTAATAATTTAATTGCCAAATAAATCGTGATATTTTGAAATTCAAGTTAAACTAACTTCCAAATATTTAAAATCAATTAAATATTTTCAATTTCAAACATCCAAAGTTTAGGGTTGTCACATGAAAGTTGAAGAAGTGAAGGATTTCCAGTAGAGTAATGGGGGCTCTCTCCTGAAAATATCCATCTATAGTTGCAAGTAGATGAATATTTATAGGGGAATTCAGTGAGTGTTGGGCCAGAAGTCCAAGTGCAAAAGAGTCCAGTTGTTATGCCAAGTCATCACCAAAAATCTCAAATCAATCTGAGTCATTTCTATGGATCACTAGCAATCCGTAGGGGATGGATAGCTAGTAATCCATAGGAGATGGATCGCTAGCTATCCATCAACATAGCATATTTTTCTATGAGAAACCTTTACTTAGTGCTACGAAGGAGCTCAGAAAGTTTGAGGGCGATCTGACCTATCTTGATGGATCGCTAACTATCCATAGGGCAAGGGTCGCTAGCTATCCATAGGGGATGGATCGCTAGCTACCGATCCACTTAGCATATTTTTGAGTGAACTTTGTTTGTTTGTCTTCCTATCTTCTATTTAAGTGCCTAATCTAAATATCAAGTCGTTTGGAGTTAGTTTGATCATCTGTCTTCATGGGTCATCTGGTCTAGAAGAATCATCCATAACTCACTCAAATCTTAACGAAATCGTACGAAACTTTGCAAGAACAATCTAGAGGGTGTCACGGACCCACCATAAAAATTTGAGGTGGTGGGGCCCAGTCGAGATGGGTCGCTAGCGATCCATCAAATCAACTCCAAATTCTCTCATTTTTTTATGAGCCTTCTTCTATGTCTTCTAAAGGTTCTCCCAAAATTTCAAGTCAATCCGATTTCGTATGAGATCTATAGGTCCATTTTAAGTTAGCTGCTTTTGGTCAAACAGCTTGAATCTAGTAAGTCTTCACTTCTTGAGCTAGATTGTTTGGCATGCTATGAAACTTTGCAAGCGTCTCTAGGGAACAAATTAGATCATGATGCAAGAGGACTGAAGCATCCACGAGCAAGCTTTATGGATCACTAGCGATCCACAGGGGATGGATCGCTAGTGATCCATCGCCTTAGCTTGTTTTGGCATTTTTCTTCTTTGGACTTTCTCTACTTTTTCTTCTGGCCTTCTTGATCGATCCTTGAGATATTTTGACTTCTTGTAGATGTTCTAGTTCCTTTTGAAATCTATTGGGTTAAAAACCCAATTAACACTTGCCCCTAAAAGTACGCCTTTTGGATGAAAGGCGTGCTTTGCTCTAGAACAAGTTCCTGTCTCCATTCTTCGATAATTGAGCTTTCCAGCTACTTTAGCCTTGGTGAATCATCCAATTCCTTTGGATTCTCTTTCCAATCACAAATCATTCCAAACCCGTTATATCCTAGGACTCTAACTCTACTTAGGTGTAATCTATACACCAGAATCATTCTGATTTCATTCGGAGTTATTACATCACATATCTCTAATTAAATCGCATGTTTCCAATTACATCACATATCTCAATTCACATCACACATCTCTAATTGTCCCATGTTCATTCGGGATTTACATCACTATCAATTTTTGCTTCACACCAAAATCACATTATATATCAAAATCACATCATATATCAAAATCACATCATATACCGGAATCACAACATATATCGAAATCTTCCTCTGTTCATCTAGGATTTATCAATTTTATTCTGTTTATATGGCATTCAATCCTTTCATTAAATCAAATCTGTTTTAAGGCTCGATCTCTCTTGATCGTTTAAGTTTAACGCGTGATCTCTCTGGATCGTTTAATGTGTAGTTTAATGCACGATTTCTTTGGATCATTTAATGTGCGATCTCTCTAGATCGTTTAATGTTTTAAGGTAAGGGGGCGATCTCTTCGGATCGTTGTTTGTTAAGTTAAGGGGGATGATCTCTCCAGATCGTTTGCTTATTAAGATAAGGGGGATTAAGTAAGCCCATCCGCTCACCTCTCTGGTGAGGGGACTTACTTCTTGCACTCCAGTCCCATCTCTCCGGTCGAGACTCTATGGCGTTCGATATCATACAAGTCCATCCACTTGCTTTCCGGCAAGGGGACTTTCACCTTGCGCTTCGGTCCCCTATCTTCGATCGGGACTCTATGGCGTTCAAAATCAGTTATCAAATTAAATATGGATTTTAAAAAATTAAATTTTCAAATCAATGCAAACAAGTAGAAATTAAAAAAAGCAGAAATCCTGAATGTCTATCCTAGACATCCGACTTAGAAAGTGACAAAGGATCAATCTAGGTTTTGTGCACGTCCAAGCGGTCTGGGATTATTATCTTAAGCAATTATCCCGGATATCCGACTCAGAGTGCGACTAGGAACCAATCTAGGTTTAGCACACGTCTAAGCTATCTGGTTCATTGTTATCCTAAATATTCATCTCGGGCATCCGACTCGGAGCCTGCCTAGGGACCGTTCGGGATCCCGTACATGTGTAAGTGGCCAGAGGTTATCAAAGGAAGAAAATGCAAAAGGTAGAGAGTAAGGGTCAAACCTACCCCCTCTTCCAAATGTGGGATTCTGGTTTTAGCTCATGAGGTTATGTATTCGTACTCTAATTTGCTACTCTAGTTCCAACATCACTCGTTCCAGGCGTTAAAGCTTATCCTAGATCCAAATCTATCGTGCCCCAAGTCATGTAGGCATTATTTTAGTTTGTTTTGCTCTAACTCCTGATGCTTCTGCATTGGGTCATATTGTTGATTCCAGTGTTTCCCCTAAGTATAGGTTGCTCTAAGCGTGGTGGATAGATTCCACATTGTTCCAATCCAACTTTGACAGCTCCTATTTTGTTCCCTGGAGTTTGATTCCTATTCCCGGCAGATCTAGCCATCCCTTACTGTTCCATCCTCGGGAAGAAGCTGTCCATCATCTCTTGTTGTCTAGCTAAGATCCCATCCTGCATCTCTTTCATCATCCTTTCCATCTCCTCTCTGATTACATAGTTGGGTTAATGAGAATTTGAGGACACCTCCTAGCTACCTCCAGGCTCCGGTTGACTTGCCACAGCTCTAGATCTAGTACTAGGCCTACTCATCTTCTCTAAATCTTAAATTCAAGTTTAATTCTTCATATCTCATTCAAGGTTCTCAATGAAAGCACCAAAATGTTAACCCAAAAAATGGATCAAGTGTGGAAGTACCGGTGTAGATAATCAGCATCACAAATCTCAGATAAACAACAAATAAAGAGCAGAAGTAAGAAAAGAGACACATAATTTTTATAGTGGTTCAGTTGACTCCAGCCTACGTCCACTTTAATCAATCTTTATTATGACTCTACTAGTTGAATCTCTCTAGATATCAACTAGTTAGCCTTTAGATCTAAGTTATAATGAGTTAGAATAAGTCACAAGTACAAGGGTTGACTGGAGAATCACAATAACCCTTTTGATGACCGTTGTGAGGGAGAAGAAAGTTGAAGTAAGTGAAGGAATTCCAGTAGAGTAATAGCAGATCTCTCTCCAGAAAAGATCCATCCCTAGTTACAGGTAGATGAGTATTCATGGGGGAATTCAGTGAGTGTTGGGCCAAAAGTCCAAATGCAGAAGATTCCAGTTGTTATGCCAAGTCATCACCGAAAATCTCAAATCAATCCGAGTCATTTCTATGGATCGCTGGCTATCCATAGAGGATGGATCGCTAGCTATCCATAGGGGATGGATCGCTAACTATCCATCAACTTAGCATATTTTTCTATAAGAAGCTTTTACTTAGTGCTATGAAGGAGCTCGGAAAGTTTGAGGGTGATCCGACCTATCTTGATGGATCACTAGCTATCCATCCACTTTGCATATTTTTTAGTGATCTTTGTTCGCTTGTCTTCCTATCTTCTATTTAAGTGCCTTATCCAAATATCAAGTCATTTGGAGTTAGTTTGATCATCCATCTTTATGGGTCATCTGGTCCAGTAGAATCATCCATAACTCACTCAAATCTTAACGAAATCGAATGAAACTTTGCAGGAACACCTTAGAGGGTGTGTGGGACCCACCGTAAAAATTTGACGTGGTGGGGCCCACTCAAGATGGGTCGCTAGTGATCCATCAAATCAACTCCAAACTTTTTTTTGTGAGCCTTCTTTTATGTCTTTTAAATTTTATTCTAGAATTTCAAGTCAATCCGACTTTGTATGAGATTTGTAGGTCCATTTTAAGTTAGCTGCTTTTCGTCAAATAATTTGAATCCGATGAGTTTTCACTTCTCGAGCTAGATTGTTTGGCATGCTATTAAACTTAGCAAGCGTCTCAAGGGAACATATTAGATCATGATTCAAGAGGAGGGAGGATCCACGAGCAAGATTTATAGATCGCTAGCGATCCATAGGGGATGGATTGCTAACGATCCATAGGCGATGGCTTGTTTTGGCATTTTTCTTCTTTGGTCTTTCTCTTCTTTTCCTTTTGGTCTTCTTAGTCGATCCATGATATATTTTGACTTATTGTAGATGTTCTAATTCCCTTTGAATTATATTGGATTAAAAACCCAGTTAACAGGAGTTGATAGGAGAAAATACAAGAAGTGGCTAAGTGGAGTGCTACTAACAATTTGAATCAAAAGGGTGCGAGCGATGTTGCCAGTACTAGCATAGGTGGTCTTCTGCTCCAAGTGATAAATCTAGTTGTTACTTTCCATCTTAGGGATGATGTTGTGCCGAATGATGCATATAATCAGACAAGAAGTCGGACGTAGATTATCCATCTCCCAAACACCGACATCCTGCAACATCTGCCGTAAAATCTTTGAGTCGGTCACATCAAAATCGTCCAAGTTCGCGTCCTTCGCGGAGGTCTCCAAAATATCAACGAGATCACCATTAGTAAGCTAAATTAAGACACCCTTCACCTCCAAATGAATCAGACTATTGCCTCCTTTGAAATTATGTGCCAACAAGGCATCGGAAAGGCAGATGCAGCACAGGTAACATTCCTGCTCAACAGTCTCGAAGCTTAGGATCAGTGCAAATCCTACCACGATGAATACCTCTTCCAGCCCAAAAGAGGCGAAACCTTCTGCTCATTCTAGTCTAGCCAAGTGGCCTCTTGAGGGTTGAGACCATAATGGTGCGAGGAAAAATCGGTAGTGCAAAATGGCATCTTGGGCTAAGAAGTGGTCAGTGGGAGGAAATAGGGTTTAGAATTGGAATGGTGGTGGGGCAAGATCTAACGTGCAAAACTAGCATTAGGGGGAGGCAAGACTGCTACTCCTAGGGAAGGAATGGAAGAAAGAGGCTGATACTAGGATGAGGAGGAGGATGGAGATTGGGTTTGGCTTATTGAGGAAGGAGGAACGAAAGAAGGAAATTTGGGAAAAATTCGGACGCGACTTTTATAGTCCTGGTCCAGGTTCAAGTTATGCCAAAACTCGTTAACTGGTAGACCATTCTAGGTTTACCTTTAGGTGGTCAACCGCTAGACAGATTTCGGGCGTTAATTGAACTTAGACCAAATTAGGGTCAAATTAAATAATAATAATCGTTGCGCCGTCTCCTTTGATTCGACACAATCCAAAAAATTCCTGTCTTTATCACGATGGTGTCAAAGCCTAACGCTTAGTCCCAAACCAAGCTCCAGCAATTCACAATAGTCCCAAAAAAACTGCTGCAACCAACAACAATTCCAAAAATCCAAAAATATTCCAACTGTTGTTTCTTGCCTATTTCGCATGGAAATATTTCTTCCAATAGCTGGTGGGTACAACAACACTTTAAACTATATGGCCCAACAAAGCTGACGCCATTCCTATTTTTTCCGTAACCGAGAAAATCTAAAACCCTTGATTTTATAAACTGAAAAATCATTGAGCTAAATATATGCTCCTTTATACTTGTTTCTAAATAATAGAAACCATTTCTTACCAAAACTTCCCTTAAAAGTCAAACTTATATATATAAATATTTTAGGGTTTCCAAAAACCTTTTTAAAATACAAATTTCCCAAATTGGAAAACTATTCTCTTACCAAAACCAAAATCAAGCCTTTATATATATATATATATATATATTTATTTAAGGATCTCAAAAATTAATATTTTATAAACTAAAAAAAATTCTTAACACGACCAACTTAGTGGTATACGTGTTTCTTTAAAAATTAAAATTTCAAAACTTTCCCAAAACAAAATTTCCAAAATAATCCTTGAGAAAGAAATCCTTTGAAAACCCTTTTTCCAAAATCTAAGGCATTTCCAAAATATACTTTCTAAAAACTTTCTCATAGGTTTTAGACTAAGGAATTGACATTAATTATTCAAATAAAAATCTGGTTCACCATAAAAGAGGTGATCAATGAATGCATCATAGCAAAAACTTGCTTCCAGAAAATTGCGACATAAAAACTCTAATTTCCTGCCCATTTGGAATAAATGTGTGTATTCGACTAGAACTCAAAATCCAAAATCACAAGGTAGTTAGAATCTCAACCATAAAGCAAACACCTCCAGTCTTGGAGATTCTGCCATATGTCGTACTCATGCTCTTCATCAACAGTGCTTTATGCATCGCCAGCACTCTGTGGGGTACTTTGGAGTCGGCGTGAAAATCTTAACTTCAAGATATTTCCAACCCATAGTTCTTTTGCCCATTCGTTCGGAGTGGAACTACAATTACTTCTATAGTCGAAACTCTTAGAATCTAATGTAAAAATATAATATTACTAATAGGAAAGTACAAATGCGTTCTCTCAATTTATCATAATTCCTCTAATCTACTAACCTAGGCTCTTATACCAAATGTAACAATTCATACCTTAATGGGCCTAAATTTTGAAAAAATTTGAACCCAAGTCCATCAAAGCACAGATCATTGGATTTGGTACCTGCAAATAAGCATGAGCATTATCAAAGATTGATATAAATCTATACTCACAGCGGAAACAATAATAGGATAAGAATATTGACTATGACTACTACCTTGGAGTTTAATGGCATTTATTGGATAGTAGACTGTCACATCAGCATCGAACATGAGAGAAAGAAGACGTCTCCAACAACAAAGCACATCTAGCTCTAGTGCCATGTTCCTCTAAAATCTATCCTGTAGGTTGTAATGAGGAGGAGGTCAGAACAACATTGTGGTGACTGGAAATATAAACTGTCCATAATATAAACTTATATCGATTGCTTCCATTTGATAGTTATGTCCATCAAGCTTAGCAATTCTAATCTTACATTGCATTGCACACATGATTACTTACTTACCGCTTCTTGAGGTACAAAATAATAATGAAGCCTAATCAACCACCCAATACTTTCAAACCCAATTGCCACTTAATACTTCTAAATATGAAGCGGGCTTCTATATTACTTTTTGAAAAGAGAAATAGGCAGACTCTGCCATTTAAGACCTTAATCAAAGAAGACTCCATCATTTAAGACCTGTTCTCAAGGTAGTTTCCTAATAATGTTGTCAATGGTCGGTGGAACCTAGCTATAAGACCTCTAACCAATATTTAAGGCTTCCGACATTTAATGTTTAACTATTACTGCATCTATCACCGATAAAATTATAGCCATGTAATAAATAGTACCCAAGCCACTTAATACCTTTTATTCAAAAATAAGCAAACTCTGGTCATTTAAGACCCTAATTAAGGCTGACCCCATCATTTAAGACATATCCCCAAGGCGTGCTCCTAAATGGTACTATTGCTAATACGGCCTTAGCATGTGAGAGACTGTACCCAAGCCACTTAATACTTTCAAGTGAAAATAGGCAGAGTCCAGTCATTTAAGACCTTAATTAAGGCATACCCCATCCTTTAAGATCTATTTCCAGAAGCGTGCTCCTCAATGGTACTACCAAGCTGTCATTACTTGGAAATCTAATTGGGCTACTTAATACTTCTTTTGTAAGAAAGAGGAGGACCCTACAGTCACTTAAGACCCCAAACCTAAAGCGAACCCTTTCTGAGATATCCACTATCACCCTTAATTAAAATATGGCATCTCATTAGGTTACTTATAGGAAGGCGAAACCTACAGCCACTTACCAAGTCCAATTAACCATTCTATGTCCTCACTTATATTATCTTAGGCGGGCATTGGACTTAAATATTTATTTAAGGCAATAAGATTTATCTTAAATATTAATCTACCCATAAATCCCCGTTTAATGCTCATAATTGTCAATTTGACCATAAAATCCTAATGGACATTTTCTTAGACATTTATATACGATTACTAATTTCAAATTAGTAACCTTTTATATCTATTCCCTTTTTATAAATTCAACTTCTTTATTTATCAGTCTCATTAATCCATTTACCCTATCACATTATTGCAACTCCCATACTTATTACCATTTATTTCCTATTTATTGGATTTACATCCTTTTAAATTCCTTTCCCATTAATTAATTATCCTACATACAAATATTACGTGTAAGGTCGTTATTAGCTGTTTATTTAATTATTACAAGCGCGGTAAATTACGTACAAATATTCACTTTTATCAAATATATCCTAGTTATATATCTTCACTAGAATATTCTTTTCCATGTTCAATTGTTGGAATCATATCTAAAAAGATTATCCGCTATAATTTCCATAAATTAGTCCAAATAAAAGATTTAACTTTAAAATATAAAAGATTGCATCTTTTGAAATTACAAGGAATAATCATTTCTTTTTATTACTGAAATAGACGGTGTAAACTACAATGAATTCATACTTTACACGTTTCTTTCTCTTTTTATTTGCATATATTTCTTGTTAGATCAAATTCTGTATTTTTCTAAAAGCGAAAGAAATCAAACTAATTTACAAATATTAAGTGGACCTAAATTCCAACAATTCCAAAAATAGAAAAGTTTACATTTCAACAAGATTAGGGTAATAATCCAAATTTATAACATTGTTATACAACCTATTTCAGATCTGGAATAAATTTCATTCAAATCAATATTCTAAATTTATACTTTTGGGACTGATTTGCAGATCAAGTTGTAAAAAATTCTAAATCAATTCATAAACAAGAATATGTAGGCGATATTTATTATATTCGGATAATTTTTCATTCATTACCTACAATCATATATAATTATCCAATTAGGCATAAAAATTAATAAACACCAACGGGTTGATATTCGTGTTATAACAATCTATAAATTTTCCTACTCATCTTTTAAAAGCGATCCAAATCTCCAGATCTGAAGTAGAACCTTTGATTCATCTTCAAATCCTTTGTAATCCAAGAGATATGTATAAAAGGGTATACACATTCATTAGAATTACAGATATGAGAAGAGATTTGGGATACGCGGAGAAAATAGATACAAATATATATAAATAAATATATATATAAATTACCTCAAATATGCATATGGTTGATTTTCTTCTCTTCTCCTTTTTATTAGATTTCTACTCTTCTTCGATTTGTATGAATATAGATACAAATATCTTATATTTATAATTTAGGAGGAAAGTTGAGAAGAAGAAATGGCAGAGCTTCACTACTGCCTCCATAAAAATGTGATAAGAGAAGGGAGGGCTAGGCCTGAATTTATAGGCGCTAGAATCAATCAGAACCGTTCGATTTAAAATATTAAATTCGGGCCATACTTGGCTTAGGTTTACTGGAGCCGGCACGCACGAAGCGATCAACCACCCCCTTCCTAGGGGCGACCACCCTTGGTCGACTGCTCCAATATGCTAGTTGACCTACGGGCCCCAGATAATTATTTAAAAACGTTAACTTTTCTTATTTAATTAATTTCATTTCGAATTCGTTTTTTGTCTGTAACTTCTTTGTATGGACTCTGATCGCAAAACTCCAAATATGAAAGTTGCCCAGAATTTCATTACGAACACAATGGTGCAAGTTTTGTAGTCAAATTCCATCATTTTCACAAATTCCGTTTTTGAAGCCTAATTAATTAGTTAACTAATTGAATAACTAACGCTAAATTACGGGGTGTTACACTCACAGTTTCCCTTTAATATCAAGAATGATCATTAAATCTTCTAATGTATTTGTGCCCATGTAGGTTCGGTCAATTTCACTTCAACCCCTGTAACCTATTTTATCATTAGATCGTATCCAATTTCATTTTGTACCAATAATTTCTTAAAGAAATTCCTTCACTCCGAAGTTGATATTTCTTGAAACAACAGTTGTTTCTTAGTGCAATGGAATGGGCATTTATAAACATTTTAATAATTTCCTTATATATAAAACTAATTTGGTTTTAGTTTACAAAAGTTATGTTTAAGACATATATTGTTCATTCAATGACTATAGATCTCGAAATTCTCATGGGACAATTCATATAAGATCCCTTACACACATTATTATATGCAGTCTTTCAACTCGCACAACCTACCAACTCCTTGACTGAGGATATGAAAGGTTTTCTTATAAATGCTTATCTTATATGATTTTGTAAACTATTCTTTGGATGATATTAATTTAACCTTGTATAGTAATCTTAACTACACACCTTATAGAAAGAATTTAACTCAAGTTCACTCATCATTAATTGTGCTTTGTTCAACAAAGTTCAATTACTCCTTATTGATATATTATTGTGTATCATAGGGAGGAGTGACTTTTGAGGTTGGATCTTTATTCATTTTAAGGTATGTTCGAAACTCTTTCCAGTATACTCACATATTTGATCAAATCAAATCATTTTATTTTATTGCATGTTATTTTATTCACATTCTTTTTATACTCTATGAGTTTACCATAGACATACTACATGTGTATCAAATACACATGTCGATGTCAATGATAAATCATCGGTAATGAAGTACGTGAAACCATTTTGGTATTAGTAGACTTACAATTGCATACATACATATATATATATATGTATGTATGTATGTAAATCCAAAGAGTTCATCAACTCCTAAGGCTCCCACTAAATGGGTGCATTGCCCTTAATTACTTGAGATATAATTAACCAGTATCATATAATTCATAATCATATAATAAAAATTATTTCTCAAAACTACGGCCTAGTCTATAATTCCAAAATAATTGTAAATAATTTTGGATACTTCACCATTTCCCAATGCATCATGTAAAAAAATACAACATTATAGTTTTATTTCATAAAAAATATTTATAATATTCACATTGAAATATAACTATGTCTATTTTTCAGTCGATACTGAAAATAGTTATTATTTCATAAATAATGTTCAGTATGTTTTATGAAAACAATTTTCGTAATTTGATGTACTTAATAAGTGCTATATGGCATGCTCCTACTATTTCCGCCATTACCATAATAGCGTACTGAATTCGAAGGTCCATCATCCACTTAATATAGATTATTTATTTCATATACCACAACTAGTTTACAACAGATGGTTCTCTAATCAAATATCTAAAACTCAAAGTGTAACAACCCGCATATCTATCGATTTTATATTTAAATATTTTATCGTTAGTCGGATGTTAGTCCGAAAAGCTACTTTTTGCATACGGTCAAATTAGGACTCGAGACCACCCCCATTGAGTTCAAAATGACGTTTGCGATCTTTTTGAGTGTAAACTTCGATATGTTTGGAGATAGTGAAATTTTCGTCACTTTTCCCACTTGTGACTTTGGTTGGGACTGCACCTTCTTAACTCAGCCCAACCCCCCTCTTCTCTTCATCACTTCATCAAACACTTCAAGCTTCTTCAAAAATGGTGGGGGGAAAGAGAAATTAAAATTCCAAGCTCGAGATCTTTAGTAAATTCAACATCAAACTCCGAATTCAAGGTGAAGAACATAGATTCAAGCTAGGGATTGATTCTTGCTTCGTTCTTAAGCTCTCCAACATCAATTTCGTGGAAAAGATGAGATTTTTGATCTCACATCTTGCCTATAATCGTCATTGGACTGTTGGGAATGATTCCTCATCACTTTAGCATGTTTGTTGCATTTGGTTTGGATTGGATTGGCGAAAAAATTCCAAATTTTAGTGATTTTGGTGAAAAAACTGCTACTAGGTCGTTCTGGCCATTTTTAGCTCGTTCGGAGTTAGGTCGTCCATCCATAGGTCGTAGGTCGCCTGCGAGTTAAGTCTTAGGTCACCTGCGAGTTAAGTCTTAGGTCACCTGCGAGTTAAGTCTTAGGTCACCTGCGAGTTAAAACTTAGGTCGCTGCCGACCTATAAATCCCAGGCAAAAACTTAGGTCGTTGCCGACCTATAAATCCCAGGCAAAAACTTAGGTCGTTGCCGACCTATAAATCCCAGGCAAAAACTTAGGTCGTTGCCGACCTATAAATCCCAGGCAAAATCTTAGGTCGTTGCCGACCTAAAATCCCCAGGCAAAACGTTAGGTCGTTGCCGACCTATAATCTCCAGGCAAAGTTAAGTCGCTCGAATTTTGTTAAGTCTTAGGTCGTTGCCGACCTATAATTCCCAGGCAAAAAAGTTAAGTCGCTCGAATTTTGTTAAGTCTTAGGTCGTTGCCGACCTATAATCCCCAGGCCAAGTTAAGTCGTTCGCGAGTTAAACCTTAAGTCGTAGGTCGTCTCCGACTTATCCCCCAGTTAAGTCGTTCAAGTTAGGTCGTCGCCGACCTTACACTTGGTCTTTTGAGTTCGCGAATTCCTTAGGTCGTATGACCTATTTTTCCTTAGGTCGCTGGACCGCTTGCCTTCACTAGGTCGTACCGTGATGGGGCGCTGCCCCGCACCCCGCCGTGGGCGCTGCCCCCTGGACCCCCGCGACCTGACCGGGCAGGTCGAACCCCGAATTACTCTGCGTAGGCAATCTTATCCGACAAAGCATTTATCAGAATTTCTACTTTGATGGTTTTGGGATTGACTTCTTTGGACTTTACTCACGTCTTCGAACGTGAATTGATTTGTTTCTACAATCGTTTTAATGACTTGTCATTTTAAAGATATATGAAGGTTTCAATACTAATAGTAAATATCAAAACTCTTTCATCAAAGCGATTTCAACACTATTTTAAATATCAAAAGTTCGTTTTCTCAAACCGATTTTCAATCTACTAGTATATACAAGCCTTTACTTCACTCGAATGAGAAATCGACTTAAACGACTTAGTAAAACGAGTGGTATGAAACGCTTGCGTTCACTTCGTCGGTTAGCTCTTGGACTTGTTCGATTGAACCCTTTTTGTGACAATTTCCTAGTGAAGATTTACAGCTTGTTCGTAAATATTTAAGTTAAGCAAGTGGTTATGGGACATGAAGCTAAACTCATATATTTACTAGCTTGGTGTGATTGACACTTCCTTATGATCATGACGGTCATTTTTGTGATTTAGACTAGCGATTGAGCGATGTCTCTTTGTCTACGTGGGAGACTATACCCCGATTATGTGATGTTTCGCCATCACATTTCCTACGGTCTTCGGGCCATTCCTGTGTGAAAATTTAATGGATAGCTTCCATGAGATATCTTCTCGTCATGTGTTTACGCGTAGGTGAGTTTTCATGCTCCCATTCATGTGTTAGGCCTCCCCCCCTTTTTATGTGTTTTCTGGATTTCTGATGATGATTTCTGGAATTTTGTGCTTCACCAATTTTCATGATTTTCATTGATATGATATCAGTTTTTGTGCATTGGTGAATTCATGTGTTATTGACTTGTTACGAATACAAGTTTAGGGTATGAAACCCTACCTTATCTTTGAGAAGATTCTTGTGATATTGATTAATCTTTTGTTGATTATCATTTACATACTTATAGTAGTATGTCGCTATGGTTATTACATGTTCATGTCATGCCTTTTACTGTATACCATATCATCTGATATTTATAGTTAGACTGATCCGTTTATTATTTTCTTATAAATAATACTCGGGTCAGACCGAGATGTTACAGGTGCTTCTGCTTGACTTCTCTTCAGGATTATTCTGACTTTTGGCTAACTACTTAGATTAGTAGTTTTTGGATGTACACCTTTGAGATATAGACTCTATGTTGTGTACTTATTCTTTTGTATAGCACGTGATGCTATTCTTTTGTATTATCGTGGATCTTTCTGACCACTACTCTGATGTACACTTTCATGTGTTATATATTTATTCATATCTTCTTCCGCCTTTGTGATATGGATGTCTGTGACTGATTTATGTTATGATTATTTCTATGTTTGTTTTCCGAAGATTATATATAGCCACCGTGTGATAGCTTTGTGTTTGTACCGGTATGTCGGATTTCCTCCTTAAAAGATATGCATTCTATTCTATCTGACGTATCGGTGCTCGCACAAAGAAGTTACATGGATGGTCGCTCCTCCACAGCCTTATTCTCCGCGCTAATTGACAGCACTACATCGTAGTGTTCTTGGTTAGCTTGGGTATAGAGGTGGGGCGTCACACAAAGAAATAAATCTCATAGAAAAAAATTTCTATATGAAAATAAATTTTGGAATAGAAATCATATTTCGCATTCCAATGTTAAGCATCTATTATTATTATTATTACAATTCTTGTTTTCGATGTTTCTTTATGAAGCAGAAGTGATTATTCACTCTCTTCATCCTAATTGTAAAATCACATCTACTCTTGCATATTCATTATTCTTTCTAAATGGTCGAACCATTCAAAAGAAAACCCTTACTATAATATCATAATGAATTCTTTATAATGATGCATTTGATCTTCCTTAAAATTAAGGACATCAAATATGATGCGCCTTGCATAAACTGATCAAGTTGAAATTTCAGTGATCGGATTCTTAGATCTTTCTTGTAGTTTTGGTCTAATGTTACATTTAACGCAATACGATCATTTTGTAATCAATCAAAATTGAATACTCGATCTCATAGTACTGTTTATTCGCTCATTTCGAATGAACTGGCTTCGTCAAAGTATCGTATATTACGAACTATGACCGTTCCCTATATAACACTTATATTCGATTGTATGTGGATCAAATATTTGTAGTCTTATATTGCGTTTGAGTTCGGAATTCATAGAATTCAATACATCGTCTTGCCAAATAAACACATGAGCGACCAAATTTCGATCGAATTTAGTAGCTGTAGAATTAGTCGCTTGCATGGGTTTTGAAACGTTAACATGCAATAAGCATTTATTAGTAAGTATATGTTATATTTATATTTGTCAATCTTTAACTCGGTTCATTTGTATATCTTAGTTGATAAATGTTTTATCAATCATATTAAATGCATAAATTTATCAATGTAGTTTACTATAACATTATATAGCATATGTTCTTAGAATATTAGAAAGGTTAAATGTTATCATTTCATTTTTCTAATAAGGCACCCACTATTCTTTTATGTATCATCAAACCCTAAGTCGAAACATAGAAGTCCTTTTGACTTCACAAGTGGGTGTTAGGACTCATTCATCTTGGAATCCTAATCTTGAGTTTGCTCAACAAGTCATAGCTCCATGAACGATGGATAGCTTCTTATCTGTTGTATCGTATACAACTCCTAACCCTTGGTACCTTGTCTTAAATTCACTTTGACCTTGAGTTTGCTCAACAAATAGAAACAAAATTATTCACTTGTACCTACCATAACGCAACGACCTAAGTATAGTATATGTACCTTGAGTTTGCTCAATAAATATATATAGTTATCTTACCTCGTCTTTTCAGTATATTAATAATACAACACATAACATCCCTAGCTTGAGTTTGCTCAACAACTAAAGAGTATGCAAGTAATTTCTTAATATATATGGTAGAGGATAGCATTATATTAAAGATTCATAATCTTCGATATATTTTGAGTGATATCGACTTATGGAATAATATATTTCATAAGAAACACTCTCGTGATTTAAGTGTCGAACATATAGGAAATCATGGTATACGTATATTTATGTATGTATTTATTTCTTAAGTCTATTTGAGTTTCTTTAATGTTCCACCATTAGTTTATACATTCATATTATATAAGTTTTATTATTATATAACTTTTAATTTCATATTACTTATATAATAGTCTTATGTATAATATTATATTAGTTAAATCTTATTTAGTTAAATTAACTAGTTAACATTTTAATTAATATTTTTATTTAATTAAGTAACTTTAACTAATTTATTTAATTAATTTATGTTAAATTTATTTACTTAATTAATTAACCTTCAACTAATTTATTTACTTAAACAATTTTAATTAAATCATATTATAAACATACATGTACATTTATGATATCTTAAACATCGTAAATATCAAAACATATATCAAAATATATAATAAATTTATATATTTTTCATTAATGAAATTACTTAATTAATTTATATATTTTATTAACCTTAATAAATTTAGATTTTTGAAATTAAATTATATTATTTTTCAGAACATTTCAAAAAAAATTATTATATTATCGCCTTTATAATATAGGTATATCTTACTTTAAATTTAACTTTTAAATTTAAAATCTTATATTTTAATTCTCAAACAATTTTGAAAATTAACCCCAGGCCCTATTCAAATTGGGTCTTTTTTATTAGGGACAATCTTTGGGCTTACATATCTGTTCGGGCCAGACAGATAGCCAGGCAGGGCAGAGTACTAGATTATCCAAACCCAGTCCAAGACACTACCTTTCTAGACACCCAACTAAATGGGCTATGAGCTTAATTAGTTAACCCTAACATGACTAATTTAGACTACATAGGCTACTGGGCTTTGATACCATTGTTGGAATTGGGTCAGCCCATAGTGGAAGTTATGTGTGAATTTCGGACAAGTTCCCTGATTAGATCTTTATTGGGCCTATGAAGTCTAGTTAACATAGATCATATCTAAATTTTATTTAAATAAAATCTTTTATTTTATTTAAATTTATTAATTATATAGTTTATTTGATTTATGTTATGATATATTTATATATGTGTATCAAATACACATATATATTGTGTGCATATGTAACGTATCAATCCGTGCAAGGTATAACATGTCCATGTATAGATGTTGGGATCTACGTCGCAACAAACATGTTAGCTCATCGAATATGCAAATATATTGTCCAAATTATGTATGCATATATATATATATATATAATTTTTACATAAACATTACAAATACACACATACACGGTGGCGGAGCTAGCCCTCAACTTGAGGTAGGGCATCATCTTTCAATATATATAAACCATGCAAACTACTTGCTGAATCTAGTGTGGAGTATAGGAGGAAATGTGTTACATGCATGGATTGATTTGAGGTAGGGCCGGTTCAACAATTTTAGTTAGAGCAAAATTTAACAAAGTCGATTTCTACAAATAAATCATTAAGTTTTAGGTAAGGCCTTGGCCCCATCTAAGCAAAGTTTGGCTCCGCCCCTGCGCGCACACACACACATATATATGTATAAATAATTCATATAAGTATAAGAATACATGTATAAAATATATGTATAATCACATGAATATAATATTAATAATATATATACATATTATATAATAAACTTATTTAAATATAAAGAAAATTATTTATAAAATTTTATCAAAAAAATTCATAAGTAATACTTATATGTATATAAAAATATATGTAAATGATATATTTTTTATTTAAGTATTTATATATAAAAATATATGCATAATAAATAATATTATATATATATTAATAAAATATTCAAAATATTTTGATAATTATAAAAGACAAACTCTTGCTCACGGCTTTAAAAAAAATAATTTATTTTTCTTAATTTTAAAACATATTTTATTTAAATATCCTATTAAAAATTACTAAAATATTAATTAAGGATTAATTTTGATATTTTATTTTTAATTTTAAATTTCAAGTGAATCCTAAAAAAATTTATGCTTTGAAATTTTTTTTCATAATCTTTTCGATATAAATTTAATTTTTTATTCTCAACTGATATTTAAAACTTAATATAAAAAATAAAAAATTTATTTTGCTAAGAATGTCTTTACTACTAATATTATTTTATAAAATATTAAATATAATTTACATAATATATTTGAATTAATATAATTTATTTATGTAATAAATTAATTTAAATAATATTTAAATAATAATAATATATATATAATATTTTATCATTATCGAAATTATCATAGCTTTCAAACTTTGCATATAAAATTATATGAACATGTATGATTAAAGTATGATGTTGTAATTAATTTTAAACTATATAGATCTATTTAAATAATATATAATAATTCAATAAAATAAAATAAATGTTTTTTTATTACTGAGCCATACTAACCTCTATTATTTTTGATAAATTATATATACACACACACACACACACATTCATATAACCAAATAATTTTGTGACAATATTATTTGCATATCAGATTCGTCACCTAACTAACAACAGATAATATATGTATATAATAAAACATTATAACTAAGCATAAATAATTATATTATAATTAAAAACATACACGGGTACCAAAGCCTTGAAGTACACCTTGAAATGGTGATTTTTGCCCCTTGAAACTATTTCTGATTCAATAGAGTGCTAACCTTGAAACGTAAACCTCCAACGATCGGATAGTACTAACTTGATTTGATTTGAACTTCTAGATAGATTGAGAGCGGAGAGATAATTTGGCTGGCAAGGACTTGGGGTGGAGGCACAAAAAAGAACCTAATCATATGAGGGTAGAGATGCTTATATAGTAGATGAAATGGAGAGAAGTGTGGATTTTGTTTCTTACTCATTCTCCTTTAATCTCAGCTATCCAAAATCAAGCCATTTCTACCCATATTTGAGCCGCCCTTTGATCATGTTACTGCCAAAAATAGCACCCCCTATAATATGCCTTAAACCCATTTATGCCCAAATAAAATAGTATGCAATTAAATCCAATTTAATCGCTTATCACTATCGTATATCCATTGATCTATTTATAACTATATAAATATATTTAATATTGTTTATTCATCAAATCAAAATCAAATTTTATAATTAATACTTCATAAATATTAATTGATTTAATTAATTTATAACAATTATAAATTAACTTAAATGTTTGATCAAAGGATAATTCATCGTTTCGATTGTGTGACTCGTCTAGTGTAAATTTGGTCAGTGACTAATATCGAACTATTCGAATATTAACATTCACACATCACTTAGCAGGTAGTGTGATATTTTGGCCAAATTTATCCTTACTTGGTTTAGTAAAATCCAATTTTACTTTGTTATGCATTACCCCGTTGTGACGTTTATTTACACCACTCTTCGTCAAAACTATATCACTTTGGACTTATGGAATTTGGTAATTATCAAAATTCCAACATCATCAACATTCAACTTTATATTCCAAAAACAAAGTCCTTGGCTCAATAATAACAATTATTATTAACCGAAATGCTTTGGCCAGAGACATTGACTTGACTTTAGTTGACCGTGATACTAACCTCATATAACTGAGGAGACGAATCCGCTCTTCAATAGTGATTTACTTCCAATACTTCCAATCGATCCAATTATAGCCACTTGATGGATGTCATGTCATGAATTGACTATAATTAAAGTGGAGCTTTCATATTGAAGATCGATGGTATTCTCAAGTCGAGAGAACTGTGTAAATCAGTCACATCGATATTTTCTGTTTAACCTTAGTTATATTAACCAACAGAAAACTATCGAGTGAATCATTCCATAATTATCCAATAACTATTAGTACATAACCACTAGGTGCCCTCCATTAGTCATGAGTAATACATAGCCCAACATTTGGACACCGTTACGTACTCTACTCTCGATGGATACACCGATATCTGATTTCGATGCATCTCGACTGGGAACATTTAAAAAGATGTGTTTTATAATATTGTGATACAATACTCATGATTACAATAATTTTTAATTGCTATCACAAACACGCTATTTATGGATTTTCCATTAGATATACTTTTAATTAAACTAATTAATCAATATAGCACATTATATTAAGTATATCATAGAAAAAACACCTTCTATTTTGAACAAGATTAGTTATCGAGTAAGATATATGTGAATAATTATATAATTACCCCTAGGGAATATCTCTAACTCTATCAATAGTTAGGTCCGGTGAGTTCATCATTTTAAGATAATAACTTGGTTATAGACATTTTTCTACAAATTTTAACTTAGTAGATCAAGACATTTTCATAGTAGTTGTTCTTAGAATATTAGTAAGGTTAAACATTACATTTCATTTTACTAACAAGCTCCCACTGGTCTTTTATGTTTCTCTAGACCCTAAGATGAAATATAGAAGTCTTTCAATTTCACTAGTGGGTGCTAGGACTTGTTTGCTTGGGGATTCTGGCCTTGAGGAATATTAACAAATCATACTCCTACAAATGATGGATAACTCGTTATCGGTTGTAACATTTACAACTCCTAACCCATGATTCCTTATCCTAATCTCGTTTCGACCATAAGGAATATCAACAAATCAAAAAAGATTATTCGCTTGTATCTACCATTTCACGACAGCCTAATTATCAATGTATGTACCTTACCTTATTGATCTTCGTATTGAACAACGGCTTTATAATATCATAGCTTGCAAAATCAGATTGCTCCCCAAACAAAGCTTTAAGGCTTCCGAAGATTTTATGGATAGACATTTATTCATGTTGCCTTTGCAATGACTTATCTAAAGTTGGCAACATGAAACTTAAGTGACTTTGCAATCGGCTACCAAAGTGTTGTAAGCTTTTACAGTCTCGAGGTCACCATTTTCGGTGGGTTTCTGTCTTCAAGGTTAAGTAAAAGACGACCAAAACATTCATATGTGAGTGATATCTTATCAACCTTAGTCAGTCGGTATAAAATGGTTCAGTGAACTTATCATCTTTCGAAAATAGTCTTAGGTTAGTCTTCATACATAGCAGATGTTCTTACATTATTAGAAAGGTTAAATGTATTTGTTTCATTTTTTTTCTAATAAGCTTCCACTAGATTTTTATATTTCTCAAAACCCTAAGAAAAGCATAGGAACCTTTCGATTCCTCTAATGAGTGTTAGGACTAGATTGCCTTGGGCTTTTGATCTTGACCTTGAGTTTGTCTAACAAATCAAAAGAGGTTATTCGCTCGCACTTATCATTTTGCGATAGCATAAGTATAATGCACGTACCTTGAGTTTGCTCAACAAATATGTGCATGTATCTTACCTTGTTTGGTCATTGATAGTACTACACATAACATCTCTAGCTTGAGTTTGCCCAACAACTAAAGGGTATGCTAGCAATCTATTAATATATAAATGGTATATGGCAAATTTATATGTTAAAGACTCATAATCTTCAATATATACATATATTATAGTGATATCGATTTAAGAACTAATGTATTTTTTATGAAGTACCATAGTGATTCAAGATTCAGATACATTAGAAATCGCGGTATACATACAATATATATGTGATATATATATATGTATGTATATGTATGTATGTATGTATGTATGTATGTATGTGTGTGTGTGTGTGTGTGTGTGTGTGTGTGTGTATTCCTTAAACGTAAGTTTGGCTTATTATAGTTCCACTTATGATTATCCATTCATATTATATAAGTTTAATTCATTTATAACTATTTATAACTTAATTAAATTATATAATATTCATATGCATATTATTGATTAAATCTTATTTAATTAACTTTGATTTATTAGTTTAATTAAAAAATTAATTAAATTATTTTAGAATTTAAAATTTTATTTTATTCATCCTAAACAATTTGAGATGAATATTAACTATAACATGTATAGTTTTATATAGATATATCATTATATATGTGTGTATCTTTATTAATTAACATTTGATTAATATATTTATAAAAAAAATAATCATTTAAGTAAAACATTTTTAATTAAATATTTTCAATAAATTCGAAAATTTAATTTACTATTTACCTTAAACCATTTAAGAAAATGTGTATATATATACCATTATACATGTTTATATTAATTAATTAAATTTTAATTAATTATTTATCTAAGTAATTAAGTATTAGTATAATTTTTTGAAAATATTAAATTTATATTCAAAACAATTTTGTAAAATTTCAATTTTTTTTTAAACTTAACTTTTTAATTTAAAATATAATTTAAATTTTCATACTTAATTATAAAAATTAGCGGAAGGCCTAAATCAATTTTGGCCTTTACAACGGGACCAACCTTTTAGGCTTACTCCACCTATTGGGTTAAAGCGGTAGCCTGGTGGAGAATACTTGATCATTCAACCCCGAGCCTAGGCACTACTATTCTGGACACCCATCAGATAAGTGGTTTAAATAATCGGCACTAAAGTTGCAAGCTAGACCGCATAGACTATTTGAGCTCTAATACCATTAAAGGAACTAGTCTAGTCTATAGTGGGAAAAATGGGTAGATTTTACAATAATTTCCTATTTGGATCGTAGTGGGCCTATGAAGTCTAATAGGATTCACTAGATCCAATCTAATTATTTTTTAATACAATCATATTTTATTAATATTATCTCATTCTTATTAGTTAGATCTGTGTTAATTAAGTGCAAAATTTAAAAGATATAAAGATATCAAATATTTCATATTTTGAAAGGTGTGACAAATATATGAAACGTATAGTGTGGCAATTGTTTAGTGTTTAAGGATGAGAACAAATATCAAATGAAATTTGGATATAACTACATCAAGATCAAAAGCATCATTGATTGATTCCGCCTTTCTTATTTTGTAACATCAAGATACTACATCTAATTAATTTATAATAAATTTTATACTGCAACAATATGTTTAATGACAAAAGCAACAAACAATAACATGATCAATATATACATGTGTATATATTGCAATCTATAACTACCATGTATATATTCGTTATTTATATGTACATATCTTATTGCCTCAATTAAAGATGTTTAATAAAATTAAATAAAAAAAGTTATTTCTAAAACACATGCCATGACAATGTAAAATGTAAATATAAATTCTTAAATATAGATACATATGCATACATCTATATATACAATGATTAAGCCAAAATAATTTGATTCAAAAACAAACATTTATATTACATTAAACTTTTTAATGTATTTGCAAATATATACATATATGCATATATACATACATACATACACACACACAGATATATATATATATATATATAGTTTTAACCTAAAAATAAAGTGTTGTTAACTATTTCTTTTAACAATCATAGTATTATAAAACCAAAATTGCATATATCAAATCAAACAAAACATCGACAATCTCTATATTGAGGGATTGATTAGAAATTCAAAACAAAAACAATTTAAAACATATTATTATAGGTAATTTTAAAACATAGATTCATAACCCATGACATTGTTTTATACATATATAAATCTTGGTTTTAATTTATCAAGTTAAAATAGATCAAGTCATTTAATAAATTTTTTGAATTGTATTAGTAATTTTAAATCAAGATGAAGCAATAATATGTACATATTAAATTATGATAAATATATTCAATCTAAGAAAACAAATAAAATTTTAGAACATACCTTTCTGATCTAGCCAATAAGTGACACATTGATTTGAAATTCTCTCCTTAGATCCTTGAATCTACATCCAACTTCGTAAGAAAAGGACGAACCATGTAGTTTTTATATTTACTTGATATATTTTTTTGGTGTTAATTTTTATTTAGAGGAGGAGGAAGTCATTTTTTGCTATGGCAAGGAGAGAAGAGGAGAAAAAGAAACAGCTGAAGGAAATAAAATTAGTGGATTTGTTTTAATTGTGAGAATGCAAAAATTCTCTTTCTTTCAATTAAAACTTCCCTAATTAATCCTTCAACCTTCTCTCACTCCACCCTTCTCTCTTCATATATGCCTGGCCATTATTTACCACATATATGATGCAAAATTTACAAAAGTCGTTCAAGCAATTATCTTATATTTAAACACATTTAAAAAATACCAATATCGTATATCGATGTGCGCAAATATAGCTTTTATATATTCAGTCAAATAACTACAAACAACCCCAAAAAAATCAAACAAGTTAATAATAATTTATATTTCTCAAATATTAATTGATTTACAATATTTCATAAACAAATTAAATCATGTGGTTTTTCGGAGAATTCACAAATATGGTTGTGAGACTCGGATGTGTGAATTCAGTTAGGGATTAATTTTAAATACAAATATTAATATTCACACGTTACCTTAGCTAGTGGTGTGACAGTTTGACCGAATTCATCACTTATAGATCTTTTGGGTAAAATCCAATTTCATATTTTCTTAAATGGTACCTTTTAGTAACAATGATTTCATAGATTCTCTTTATCAATACTATATCACTTTAGGATTTAATGGAATTCGATTATGGTCAAATTTCAATGTCAACTTTATTTAACTTAGTCCGTAAAAAAAGTTCTTGACTCAATAATAACATTCATCATTAACCATGTGGCCATAGATTTTGACTTTGAGTTTATTATTATAGACCGTGATACTAACCTCATACAACTAAGGAGAAAATTTTATGTTGAATAGTATTCAGTTCTAATGCTTCAACTCAAACCAGATATAGTCGCTAGATGGTTACCATGTCATGATTTAACTATAATTAAAGTGGAGTTTCCATATTGAACCTCAACTATATTCTTAGGTCAAGAGAATTGTGTAATACTGTTACCTCGAGATTTCCTGTTTGACTTAATTGTTATTAACCAACTGGAAACTCTCGGCTGAGTCATTTTATAGTTATTCGGTAAGTATTAGTATGTAACCCCTTAATGTCCCTAACAGCCATGAGTAATAACTGCCCAACATTTAGAGAGTATCATATACTCTTTTTTGAGAAAAATGAGTGATCCTCTATGAGAAGAGGAAAGCACTCGTGTATTTTATTCTACACTAAAAATAAAACTATCAACATGCCTAACATGTAGTAATACCCACCCCGTACAATATAAAATAAAGATTAAAAACCCATATGCTTGAAATCTAAGGTCTATTATAAAATAAAATAATAAAAACACTATAACCCACTGAAAATGATGAGTGATCAGATCCTCGAATCAGCTGAATCCATCCTTACCACGAACATATCTAAAGCTGCAAAAAAACTCTACAAAAAGTGTAATATCAATACATATATATATATATATGTACATAAACACACATGCATATATATACAAAAGAATACAATAATCTAATAATAATTAAACGAAAAATAATATGATTAAGCAAGATTAGAAGCATTAAAACGAACAACACGGATCAAATTACATAAAATCATGCAAGTTGAAAAAATGTGAAGAGCGTATCGAGGATTCTAACTCAAAGCTAATTTTCTACTAATAATATGATATCAGATATGTTATTAGGAAAAATGTATAAGGAAGCTGCATTTAAGTCATTATTATTATTCTATTTATTAAGAACAATTTTTTCCTTTAAAAAAATTTGAGATTCTATTTTTTAAGAAACTCTTTAAAACTAATAATATTATTTAATTTATAACTTGGATTTGAATTCCTCTTAAAACTAAATGAAGTGATTACGTATATCAAATTTTCCAAGCCAATACTAATATTATTAAACACTCGTTGGTTTCTTTCAAACAAAATATACCAACATGTAATTGTGAAAAAAGTGTCTAGTAAAAACCTATCGTATCCTTTATAATAAAATTTAATACTATGCTAATATAAATCTCAATTAATACTACTATTTGTTATATTAAAATCAAATATGTTAAGAATATTTAAAAGAATAAATCTAGCGATATAACACTCAAAATATAAATGCATAATATTTTCTATTTTGTTATTATAAAAAAACCAGTTTTTATCAGTATATATATATATTAAAGTTCTATAATATTCAATATTCTATGTAAAATTAACCGCTCATGTACTTTTATTCTAGGTGGAGCATTAACTTTCCAAAATTATTTAAATATGTTTGTCTTGGCTCCCGAAAAATTATAAAATGAATTAGAAGTATACTTTTTACTCTTATCCCAACATCATATTTTAATGTCATTTTCATTATCAATATTGTATAGTTCTAGTTTAGCATACAATAAGGAATATTGTGATAAAGTAGTTTCCACTAGCGTACAATTAAAACTAAATTCCCATGGAAAATTCATACTTGGTCTATAAATTTCTAAAATCGATACAGTTTTAAAATTAATGATTTCATATAGTTCTTGAAATTTTACTTTCAAGGAAATAACAGTTATCCAACAATCATGCCAGAATGAAGTGTTATTTCCCCGAATGCACTGCATTATTAATTCCTAATTTATAAATATAAAAATTTATTATTATCAATTTCCAAAAATGAGAAATGTTATTCATATTACTAATACAAATATAATGCAAATCAAATGTGCCACCATACCATTGATTCGATATTATTTCTTTCCATGATAAATTTTTAGTATTATCATTAAATTTCCATAACCATTTTCCCAATAAAGATATATTTAACTTATTTAAATTTATAATTCCTAACCCGCCCTCATTTTTAAATTTACAAACCATTTCCCATTTAACGAGAGACTTAGAACTACTATTTGAGTTATCTCCACTCCATAAAAAATATCTCCTAATTTTATCTATTTTATCAGTTACCCACTTTGTAAAGAGATAAAACAGCATCTAGAATATAGGTAACACAGATAAAATTGAATTAATGAGAACAATCCTACCTGCCCTTGATAAATATTTACCATTCCGTTTGAACAATCTTTTATTAATTTTATCTATTACATTTAACCAATCATCATGTTTTAAGTTTTTGTGGTCTTATTAAAAATCCTAAATATTCTACGGGAAATTTCATCATTTTAAAATTCAACGTATTAGTAACTTGGTTTTCTACCTTATCTATATCATTCAGTATTAGCATTAAAATTTTATCAAAATTAATTTTAAATTTGGAAAATAATTCAAAATTATATAAAATGAACTATAGCACAATAATGTGCTTAGGCAAACGGAAAGTAAAAAGCATGGTATCGTCAACAAATTGAAGAACGGAAAGGCCATTACTTGTGGTCACATTTTCTACATTGTTTAAAACCCTATTACTAGTGGCCAACCTAATAATCCTAGGAAAAACATAAGTTGCTAAATTAAATGAAAGAGGTGATAATGGATAACCTTACCTAAGTCCACGTTTCGATTGAATTTTATTTTCTAATACCATTAACCATAATACTTGAATTATCAGTTTTAGGTAAAGACATAATCCAGTCCACCAATCTAGCACTGAAACCCCTAGCCAATAATAAATCCTTAAGAAAATCTCAATCAATTGAATTAATTTTTTTAGCAAAATAAAGTTTTAAAAGTGCACAACTAGTATTATTTAACAACAGTAATTAATAAATTCTTGAAATACGGTTACTCTGTACGTAATATATCTACCCTTAATAAAAGCAATTTGAGTATTATCTATTAATTAATTCATTTTAGTATTTAACATATATAGCTAAAATTTTAGAAATAGTTATAAAATTACATTCTAATAATGAAATAGGTCGGAAGTCTTTTAACTTATTAGATCCCAAGAGTGTTGTGTGTTTTAGTCAGAACGAATATGTCGATATCCTATCTCAAACATCTTGAATAGGAATATTTAAAATAATATGTTATTTTATATTGTGATAATTTTCTCATAGTTATAACTCATTGCAATTATCAGCATATAACATATTATTTATGAATTTTCTATTTTATGTACTTAAACTAATTACTTAATTAAGATATCATAATATAAAAAGCATATAGAATAGAAAACAAACACCTTTTAGTTCGAATAAAATTTTATTACAAAGTTAATAATTTACAATAAATTACAGAATTTCTTATTTGGGAATACCTTTAACTCTCTCGTAGCGAACCTTTAAGGATCTACGCTCCTCTTATCTTAGCTATAAAGAGATTCTGAATTGATTCGGCCTCCCATTCATCCTCATGATTCTCTCTTTGGGTAAATCATATGATTATTTCATTGATCATATTATCATTTCCTTCTTATCGCCCTTGATAGCTACTGCCGGTTGCATCACCATGTGCTTATCTTGGGGCAAACAGCATAATGCCTAGTTCTTTGTCTCCAGGGAGACTACTCGTTTTGGCCTTCCATCTATATTACGTTGTATATCCTAACGGCATTCTCATGTTTTCTCTTTTTCAAGAGCATTTCCCTTAGTACAGTCCCTTGTTTTACCTCCTGTATAGGACTATTTTATTGTTATGTTTGCCTTCAAGGGACACAGTGATGACCCTAGTCATCATCAAGCCGATCGGTGTCGATCGGTGATGGTCGATCGGTACTGATCAATGCACCTGGAGCAGGTGCTCCAATTGCATTATTTTTCAGTTCATTTGTTCTCCTGGCTCTACTCATACCATTCCTTCGCCTTGCACCTGAACTTCCTTCTACATACCTAATCGAAGAACTCCTTATTCCATCGTGATCTCTTGCATAAGACCCGTCTCCTTGAGGGGCTTGCCTCATCAAATCAAATTGTCGAGTTAATTCATCTATCAACACTTGTTGCATTGCTTCCATCTAGTGGTTAACTCTAACAACAATCCCTTCAAGCTTTTCCCTTGTGACAAGATCCGGTGCTATATTTGCAATCCACCACATCCACTACGCTCATCGGTGCTTCCTTCTTCATCAACCCATCTAATTTGCTTTCCATAATTCTTCTTAGGATCCATTAGATCACATCTCCAAGTAGATGTTAATTGAATCCAAACAACTTCAGAGATCTAACTTGAGTTCTTCAAGTTCTCAGTTGAAAGCATCAAAAATATTGGCTAAAAAATTGGTCTACCACATTTAGGAGGTTATGAAGAAGTAATTATTTAGTATGTAATAGCTAATTGTAGTTAGATTTATCTACGTAGTTTTGTGACTTCTAACTTTAGAATCTTAGATCTAGATCTATAAAATAAAAATAAGCAAAAAAAGTGAAGAAATATGCAAAAATAAGCAAGAAAAAGAAGAATATGATTTATGGTGGTTCGTTATATTCCTACATCCACTTTAATATGATTTTCACTAATATTGAGAGGTAATTACAATCTAAATTTAAAAGTTAAAGCCTGATGTGAGATAAGAAATTGGTAAAGCCTAACTGTAGGGATAAATATTTCAATAATTTGTTTAGCTAGATGCCACTCTGTATTTATATGCATGAAGGATGAAGTAGGGCTCCGAAGTTGAGATCTTCTATCCGAAAAGTTGTCCAAAATTTCTCCATTCTAGATCCATATTTGTTTGGAGAAATATTAGGGAAAGATTTGACTGTGTCCTACATGGATCTGTAACGATCGATGGGCTTCTGTAATTTTCTTTATCTTGCTTCATTTTGTTCATCGATCCACCATTGCTTCAGTCCTTAGATTTGTACTATGCTCTAAAGCCATGATACATCAGAAATTCACTAAGAATAAATGACTTTTTGGATCAATACCAATGCATGCCATGGATTAATACTAACGATGTACTTAACAGTTTTTCCTCATTTTTTTGTATTGTCTCGTACTTTATTGTTTATGAATCTTGTTTTTATTTTTTTATCATTTTGAAGTTCAACACCATCAAATATTTTCTCGTGAAAATTCATGAATAACATTTTGGACATCAAGAAGCTGACCGAATTAAAGATTTGGGTTTTAAACGTAAAACACATATAATAGACCATTTGGTAATGGTCGTTATTTGATGAATAGTTATATTTATGTATGTGATATCTGCGTCTGTATTTGTATATCCTAGTGTTAATGTACTTATATGACTAGGTTAAGTAAGCTCAAACATGAATTTAAATGTACTGTGATTTGTTGTATTATGTAATATATTTGGAAAACCTAATAAAAATGAATCAATTATTATTACAAGTATTACGGCACGCGCTTCGCGTGTGATGAAGACACCTGAATTGTTTTCGTACAAATTATATTTTTTAATACGTTTGAAAGAAAATGTTTAATTTCCACAAATATTTAGCTATATGTTTGTGTTGAATCGTACGTAGTTAATTTGAATTTTTATTTCTAAATTGCAATATCTAATTTTTTGTTAGTTTAAAATTTTATTTATATTATTAACTTATAAAAAACAAATTTGTAAAGTAGTTTATTTGTTAAATCCTATTTTTAAGCAATATGAAGACTTGGTAAATATTTATAGAGGAAAATTTGAATTTGTAAAGGAAGCTTAATTGTCAGATCCTATTTTTTGAGTTAAACTAAATTTTGATAATATCTGTAGAGACATTTTGATATTTTATGCTGACATCAAAAGAGTGACACCAAATGTATTACAACCTTTAATAAAGAAATACATATAAGGGTATTTTTGAAACTTCACGGTCGGACTAAAATTTGTGTTTCTATTCCAACTATCATAAAGACTAGTGCGAATCCGTGCTTCGCACACGGATTTTTGTCAAACAATCAATTAACCATACAATAATTTTTTATTTATGTTTGAAATGTATAACTATATCATTTCATCTCTAATAGCAACATGCAAATGCAAATTAGTTGGTGTTTTTTAATTGGAAAATTATAGGTGGAGTTGATTAAGAGATGAATTATTTGTTAGAAATAGTTGTAAAATAAATACTACAATTTGGAATTAAAAAATGGGTTAGACATTGCAGTTGGCATTAGTTGGGTTGTACGTGCATTAGTAAGATTAATAGGACACTTGCACATACAGTAAGTGGATGTGTAGGAACGAACTTTGATGGAGGAGAAAACTACAATCATTAGACCACCTTTACTATATTTCTCTTTTCTTTACAAAAAAATATGTGGCAAACTTGCTATTGATAGCATGAATCTAATCATAGTTTTTTTATTGAAATAAACTACGTTGCTCGTAGAAATTGGTAAACTTTCAGCACAATAGTTAGCAGTCACACAGCAGTCCAGTGTCAGCAAGACAAAATATTGCACGTATTGAACCAACTATTAGCGGTGATGTCTAAAGTACAACATAACATATAAGTAGAACAGTGTGCCATACGATCAACTTCAGATTGATGTTTCAGCGCTGCAACTATTTGTCAGTCTTGTTCATTGTTCGGGAAAAGTTGGAAATAGATTGCAATCCGCATATACAATAAATTAGTTAAAAATCCATGCAATACTTTGTGGAGATGAATTGAGCATTTAAAAGCACTATTTCATGTTGGCAATGTTTTAAAAGCTACGGGGTAAGCATGCACATTAGTTTTTAGCTAAGGATGTGAAAGAGCATTAAGGAAGAGATTATAAGGTGAAAAAATACATGTCCGGTCAAAGGTTAATTACTATGAGAGGAAGATATGTTCAGTTTACACTTGAGTAATAAGCTGTGCGGCTATTGCTAAGAAAATGTTTAGAAAGATAACCAACAAATTCAATTGGTCAAATGTTTAAAAACCGAAGTAGTGTAGATGGAGCGTAGAGGATAAGGTTACGACAAAATCATTTTACACATACACAAACTAGGAAAATACATAATAAGTGACGAAGGAAATGCACCCATCTAAGCTGCTATTAAAATAGGGTCCTGGTTTTTATGTTCTCCGATATACAAATAACAAAAAAATTGATGAAACAGAGTTCACAGTTAAAAAATCATTGAGATGAAGCAAGCAGTTACCCCTATGGTGAATATCTGTTGTATTAGTTCTTCGGATATATTTGAAATATGTGTGAATGAAATAATGGTAGAAGGCATTAAAGTGTGGTGAACGCAACTCATCAACCCAAAGTAATAAATATCAAAATTCCCATAGTAATAAATATCAAAATTTCGCAGCCAACTATATTTCAATGAAGCTTGTAATAAACAGCAAATCCAAGAGGCAGCCTCATGTCAACAACCAACTTTTTTGGTTTCTTGTCTTATGTGAATAATCTGTACGAATCACTAATATTCCATAAAACAATAATCTACAGGTTGACTTGTATTTGTATCTAAAATGAAGTAAATAAGTTGCATTAATATTAGTTTGACACAAATATCAATATGCCAAAAATTAATTGGCTTATGGCATGGATTACTATTCACATGAATTGCACTTGTCACGGTTATTAGACAGTATGTGAGTTTTGTAATGGGAATTCAAGGATGAGTTTAATAAAAAAAATTCAAAAGTTCTTTGTTGCTTAGTTACAGCTTAAAAGCAGGAGGGGGAAGTTACGGACATTCTAACGTCAGCAATCCAAACATGCGAATAAAGATACCAAATAGGCGATGTTAGTTAGAGAATAAAACGTACATAGTGAATAATCATACCTCGCTATCTAAGAATTTCAAATCGAACCGAAAACCAACATTTCTTCTAAAGTAAGTCGAGGCCCACATCCTGCCTACACGCACCCATATGCTCCTCCGATGTCAATGGTAAATGAATTGAGCAGTGCATGTTCAACGTCCATTGCTGAATACTTGGAGGCAGATAAGAAGATGGTAGCAAATAAGTTATTCGATAGGTATTTATTAAGCATGGCAATGTGTAAAGAAATGGTTGAAGAAAATCATACCTGATATAGAGATAATCCGTGAAAGGTGTGTTTTTGGTTGATTTTTTATGGCTGTGAGATAATTTGTAAAAGTAAGCGGAGTAGGCTTGCAAAAATGGGAGCTGCACATTATTTTCACACAGGTATGAATGTCAACATCATGGAGAAAATATGATGACGAATCAAGTTTGGGTGAAAATTTATTTAATGTAGCAAACCTATATAGATAGGTAAATTCACAGTTCTTCTAAGATCTTGAAAGCATAGGTAATTACGATAAAATCTTGTAGTGTTGTTTAGTGCAAAACGTAAAAACAATAGCAACCCAAGGTCAACAACTGTTGTTATCAATTGTGAAAAAATGTTCATGTATTTGGAATCTATGTTATATTACCAATGTTTGGATATATAGCTGACATAAACCATTACTGCTCGACTCAAGAATTGAACATATTACAATTGTTATCCATACAGACCTGAGGAAAAAAAGAGATTAACTGTTTTTCGATAAAAAAATCATCATATTACTGAGGGAACTATATTGTTATGAGTCCAATTTTCTAAAACATGATAGCAAAATGACTCATTCATTACTTATCTTAAATCATATTTGAAAGGATTGATGCTAGAAAAACTACAAATACACATGGAAAGCTTTGATGATCCAACATGAATACCTTAAATTTTAAAATCTTTGGACCAATCACTAGCCATGCACACTTTTATTCATATAAAGAAAGTTACCTAATAAAATAAGTACTTATGGAACCAAAAAGAATTGTTCGTACTCTCTCAATCCATGTTAGCATTAGTTTAAATTAAACAACTGAATAAATTGGAAGTATATTATATTATTATATCGAAAACTTAACCGGTGTCTACATTAGAAGAGTTGATCGTATGTATAGGTAATAAACAAATATTGAAGGGGATTAATTTTGTCATGCATAATTGTATATTTATGTGGTATGCATATGAACATCAAAAGCTATAGCTCAATATACTAACACTGCATGCCGATATTATTTACTATATAATGCAATACAATTATCTTTTGAAAAGCGATTGATATCCACTTATTTTGATTTTATTTTACTGCCATGTAACTTTTTATATTTTAAGCTGGAAACTTTAATGTGCTCCTACACGTAGAAATTATTTCTTCATATTTGAGCTAGAAATATGTTATTAGTGGAACACATTAGGGTCAATATGCTCATATTGATTCCTTTTATGGCATGTGGTATGCAGAAACTACAATACATAATAATCACAATTGAATGATATACTTGTGAAATGCATGGTTGCGTAAAAAATTATTTTAAAGTGAAGGATGTGGAAACAAAACTTAAACCCAAGGTAAATCATCAACCCAGTTGGAGAATAACGTCGAGTTAAAATTTAAATACTCATATTTTCCTTTATGTTGCTACATAGTAAGACATCGACTATTTTGTCAAAAAGTAGAGACTTGTATAAAAACCATTGATTGAAATGGAAGTCTTGTCAAAAAGGTAGGGCCATGTATAAAAACCATTGATTGAAGCGAAATTTTTAAATTAGAAGAAGAATAGAAGAGCAACAATTAAAAAGCAAAAATTCACAGTCGAATCAATAGTTGAAAAAGAAAAAAAGAAACCTTTGCTGTTCGCTCAAAATTGAGCAAATTTCAAGGTCGCAGAGTTACTTTGACATTGCAGGAGGAAAATCGAGTATAAGTTCGCTATCGTAGGTGAATATTGAAATATATTTTTTGTTATTTTTGCTTTCCACCTTTCGTTCTTTGTTGTTCGCCCTTTTTACTTTTTTTTTCTTTTTTTGTTTCTGAGTCGACATGATTTTGTAAATGAGGGTTGAAGAAAAGGTGGACTGATTGAAATAGAGGGTGGACTTGGGCTTTGAAATGAATTAATTTTATTTAATTAGGGCTGAATGTAATTAGATAAATTGGGCTAGGCTATTTTATCCATTTAATTTAGTTTAGAGTATTAGTGAAATTCTAATTCTAATTTAAATTTGTTAAATTTAGTGTAAATATATTGGGTTAGGGTATTTTATGTTATTATTTACATCGACCATTATTAAATTTTCATTAACAAACCATTGAAAACCGTAACCGAAACTGAAATCAAAACTTACAACGTTTTCGAAATCGTCCGAAAATAAGAAAATTCCGAATGAACGAAACCGAGACCGAAATGAAATCTCGAACCTTGATAAATATAGCCTATGAATTAATAAAGGGTAAGATTCATGGATGATTTTGATTTATATGAATTATTACTTATGTCATAATAGCCTATTATGTAAAGTCTTCAACAGGTACTATTATTTGTTAAAATACATCTATAAACAATACACATGTCTATTCTAGCATTATGTCCTAATTCGGATCACAGTATCGTGCATGGGATAATTTATTGAGTAGAAGAAATCCAACTTATGAAATTGCAACATGGGTACACTGTTTATACATGATTAATCATCAATATCTTAATGAGCAACCAATGCCAAGTAAAGACAGAGTTATGCATTTTAATTATGGAATCTAAGTTCTGATATATTATATATATTATGTACATAAGTTGTGCCTATTATTGGAATATTCGGACCCAAGTTACTGATAGGCAGAGATGAACCCCCTAAATTTATTGGACAATCGTAACAGGTCTTAACAGCATTTGGCTAATATGTAGTGTCATAAAGTCCATTGATATAAAGTGACGCTCTAAGATAATCTGGAGAATTATTGATGTTTTAACCAAAACCTAATACTTGATTATTCAATAGACTGTCAAGACATTGCTATAATCATTAATTATAAAGTGTATAAATCAAAGAAAAGCAGTCTCTATCACTGTATTTTAATTCAGTAACTTCAAATGTAAGTATCAGGATATGTTAATGAATTTGACATAATCAACATTGTTGCCTTCATAAACAAATCAATATCCGAATCAGCTTTGATATTTGCCTTCTTTTTCCTTCTTGAAAGTTCAGTCAACATATCTACAAAAATCACAAGAAATGTACATAGTTTAATTTCAAAAAATTCACAACCAAACAAAAACAATCGAAAATTATGGAACAATATTATGTCAAAACATATAAAATCATACCATACTTGTGCCTACTCCTTGGCATATAGCAGAAAAAAGCTAAAGTTTCTCTACGTGTCATTTCTCCCATATGCAAATCATGTTGGCCAATATAAGCAGCAGTTCTTTGTGCTACAAATTCATCCAATCCCAAGTTCATTGTATGACTCTTTACTATATTTTTAGTGTCGAGCCCAGATTTCCTGCTAAAACTCGTAGCAAAGTTGTCTTTCTAGAACCAGAAGGCCCTAACAGTAAAGTCATTCTACAACAATACACAGAAAGAAGTCAATAAAATTTCAAGGACTTACAGTATAATGAATTTCTTTTTAAAACTTGTAAATGTTTCCGTACCTACAGGGCTTGATAATTAAATTTATATCATGTAGTATGGAAATTGGCCTCTTCCCTCTTGGAAGTATGTGAAGAGCACTCAAAATCCACTACGATAATATTTAAATTATTTACACCGACATTTTATAATGAAACAAATAACCCAAAAATTATGTCTTACAGTGAATTTGTTAACAAAGAAGTTAAGCAAAGTTGGAATTCGTCGATTGCCAACACAAGCCTCTACACCCATATTCAAATTCTCAAATCAAACTTCAATTGTTGGATTGTCAATCCCAACACTACATACATGTCATATAGACAAATTTGTTATATTGAGCTTATAAAGTAGATAGATTATCATAAAAAATTTAAGAAAATAATTGATTATTACCATTCCATTCTATTATGGAGCTTGAGTAAGAACTTTTCGTTATCTTATTCAGCAGTTATAACTAACCTCCCAATCAAAATTTTCCTATCTTCAAATCCGAAGTCTCTAATATCAACTTCTGCTAATTGAAATTATGGTCGATGAAGCCGGAGTTTCGGATTTGAAGAGCAACGGTCAACTTCGGCCGTTGCTTTATCCAGTCACTGAGGCGACGGGATTCAGTGAGTTCAAATTATGGAAAGGAATATTTACGATTAGGATGAGAAGAGAGGAAGGGTTTGTAAACAGGAGGACGGTTGCAACAGAGCAAGGGTAGGAGGGGTGGACAACGGCGACAGAGCGGAAATAGCACAAACGAAAGTGACTTTATTGTTTTGGCTGAAAGCGTGAGAGAGCAGCAACAGTAAAGATAGAAAATTAGAATCGCGACGATTGAGTTTAAAATCTAAAAAAGAAATAATGAGAGCTTTCCCTAATTGCACGCATCAAACAACTTAAACCTAAAATCAATTCTCGTATGCAACACTTCAACCACTTGACCAAACATCACATGCGTCTCCTATAAAAACTTATCCTCCACTTTAACAAAAACATTCTGCATTAAAACTGAATCAACTCTACTATCAGAAATATAATCTGCAGCCAATTCATTAATAAATAAGTCCATTGATAAAATTCTTGAATTATTACTACAAAAACCCGGCTATACGTGCACACTAACACTATGTATATAACTGTTATCTCCAACATTGAACTCATCAATATCCTTTGAAACCCGTTTAGTATCCACTAAAATTATACAATCAATAGCTAGTTGTATTAATTCAGAATTTACATGCACATTATCACCGTGCACATGATCTCTGCCTTCAACACAAAGTCTGACCTCATCACTACAAACTACTTCCAAGACCAAATTGATAACCCCAAAATTAATAACACAATCAACGTAAACTTGCATCATTTCAACGTTACTTTTACACTGCAGTGGCATAGAATTTTCCATAGCAACATTAGAAGAATATGATGTGACTGAATCAGTACTACTATCACCCAAACTGCCATTGAACATCGAACTGTCATTATCTAAACTGTCCTCTGAGGCAGTAGTTAAAGCATCAAACCTATTTGATAAAGCAACAACACTATTTGAACTTCCGGCTCTCTTTGCTATATGCTTCTTAACAACGCTATAACTATCTTCAACCATAACAATCTCAGCCAATTGTTTGTTGTTATCAAAACCATTACCCTTTTCTACCATATTATCTATCATCAACACAACATGATCAAGGAACGTTTGGCCAAAACATGACTTGATAGCATAACTACTCTTGTATCAGCCAAGAAAACCACCTCTGCCTCTCCTGAAAAATCCTTATTTTTACCCAAAGTTTGATGAACATTATCCCATACCTTATCAAGATTATACCCAACGTTAGAGCTTTTAGACTGCGAACCAAATTTTTTCTCAAATTTTCTACCAATGTTGATGGAATTAATAGCATCAAATGCCCTAATATTTCTTCCAACAGTTCCAATCCTTTAGATCTTTTCAACTAGAAATGATTAAGAAGAACATTTTCAGCATTTTCAACAAAAGAAAAAACCATGATATGAAATGCTTATCTTTTCCACAGAAGACGTTTTTGATTCTTTGACTCTTAATTTTATCCAACACATATTTCTTTTATGACCAAAAACACCACATCTGAAGCAGCGGACAGGTTCTTGATAATGTTTAACCAGATGATTATCTCCTTCACATCTATAGTAGAAGGAACCCTTTTTCTTAAAATTGATCCACTCTTTAAAAATTGGTTTTTGAAAATTCGAATTATCCTTAGCAACGTGAATTTGAGGAATGGACAAAACCGGATTATCTTTTACAACTTGGGAATAGGAAAGATACTCGATTAGTTCGATCTTAAGAGAGATGAAGAGTGATTATTGTTTGCTTGCGAATTAGAAATAGAATCACGATTTTGAAAGACGTAAGCCTAGATACATGAAGAAGCAATCGATTGAAATCCAACTGAATCAGGCCGACCAAGTTTAGGAAAGACATCGGAAAAGAGCGGTGGAGAAATAACTAGAAATGCTGAGCTTGCCACGAAGAGAAGCCTTCAGAGATACCCACTCGCAACGATCGATCGGCGGTACATTGTTTGCTTGTTCGAGGTTTAATTGAAATTAGGGTTAGGTAAAAGGGACCGCGAAGGAATTAAAATACTCCTTTTATTTGTAGCTTACGGGAAAAAAGGATGAAGTGGAGAGCTGGTAGGAGAAGGGAAAAAATATAAAACGGGACTGTTCAGATGACAAAAACCAAGGAGGCTTGTGTACTCTTGAAATGCAACTCAGCAATAATATAATAGTATATATTATTATTATTATTACGAGTGTTACGGTACCGCTTCGCGTGTGAAGTGTTTTTTATATAAATTGTATATGTTTAAATCAGTCAAATTTTTTTTTTTTTTTCAAGTGATATTAAGATTTGTATATTTAAAGAAGTATTTTGAATTGTATATTTAAAGAAATATTTTGAATTTGTACAGGAAGTTTAATTTTAGATCCTATTTTTAGAAGCGTTTTGAATTTGTAAAACATATTTAATTGTTAGATCCTACATTTAGGGGCATCTGAATTTGTAAAAGAAGTTTAATATTAGATCCTATTTTTAAGTGATTAAAATTTGATAATATAAAAGGGGCGTTTTTGGTAGTCCACGTTGATACAAAAAAGTGTGACACCAAAGTTATTACAACTATTATTAAAGATGATTATTGTTGTTGTTGTTGTTGTTGTTATGTATACACACATACACATTGTAACGGCCCAGGGTTTTGCTGTTAATTTATCTTCGTCATTAAACGATTAATTTGCTAGCTAATTGCTGTTTGAAGTTTTCTAAACCCGGTTTAAATTCCTTTCAAACAAAAATTTGAAGAGTTTGTGGGCTTCAAATTTAAATGTTAGCCCACGTTTTCAATTATTTGTTTTGCCGTGATAACAATCAAAAGGAAAACCCAGCCCTTCTTTCTTTTTCCCTCATTCAGAAATACTAACAAAATAAACGAAAAAGAATGAAAATGGTGGCCGCACTCGTTTTTGCTTCAGAATTTAGGGTTTCGTTTGTTTTTGGCTTTGCTTGTTTTGGGATACCGAGACTTCAATTTCGATGTCAATACTTGGATCTTTTTCTTCAGTTGATTTTTGGTTGGTCGCGGCTCCTTCTATTTGGCGAAAAAGGTGAGTGATTTCTCACTCACTTCTAATTCAAAGTCGTATAATCCTTTGTTAATTGATTTCCTTGGCTTTGATTTTGGTTTGAATCTATTGTTTTGAATTCTCTGGTAATTTGATTTTGTGATAGCATTTTTGGCTGTGACTTTGTCAGTGATGAGTGGGTTTGCTCTGAACTTCACCACACTCGACGATGAGGTTTGGGGTTGTTTATATCGTCGTCTGATTTTGTATCCATTAATCTTTAAGTTGTGGATTCCTTCTGATTTTAAGCTCTGATAATTTGGGAAATTTCGTTTAATAGCACGACTTCGATCACTTAGATCACGGCTTTGACATTTTCTGGTATCATACTCGCCGACATTGCTATCCCCTTCACTGTGAATTAAGATTTTGGTTTTTCGGCCCCTGTTTGGTCTAACAGAACTGTACTTGAGCATCTTATTCTTAAAGTTTGATATTGTCTGGTTGTTCGCTTGGTCCATGAGGCATGTTGCATTGTTGTCTGATTGTTGTTTCATCTCTACTCGTTTGTAGCTGTTGCACTGCTCTTCAATTGTCTGGTTGTACTGTGATGTTGTTTATGAGTCCACCCTGATTGCATGCATGTGAGGTTCAGTGATGATACATGGGTTGGTAGTCTTGTTAGTAGAAGGTGTTAATTAAAATTTAAAGTGAGTATTGAAATTGATACAGTTGTTCTCCTGTTATGTATAGCAGTAGTGCAGAGTTATATTATATGATGAGGAATCTACGTCCACTCTTTAAATTTACATCTTAGATCCTCATCAGCCAGTCTTTAAGGGTTGATATTTTAAAGATTTTGATTTGCAAATATGATCATATTATCCTTAGAGGCATCAATATTAGTTTGGGATCATTCTAAATTTTCTGAGTGGTTTAAAACCCCATACGTATGTAGTTGAAACATTAATTCATACGTGCATTAGTTCACTGAAGTTGTAGCCTTTGTGCATTGTTCACTTGAACAAGTCTTGTCGTAATTGGTCCTGAGTCTGAGTCAGAGTCCTCTCTGACTTTGATTCATTGTTGATTTCACTTACACTGCCTCTGACCTTTTGGCACTCTGTTGCTTTTCATTCTGATGTTGGTGGGTCAACAATTGCTGTTGTAGTTTTCACTGCAACCTTAGTTAGACATCAAGTTGTACGCATATGCTGTTTGCTTATATTCCTTTTGACCTTGTTTTGAATTGTTAGCAGTACAGCACTTGCCTCCCTTGTTAATTCATTTTACAGATTTGCCTTTGATCTTGGTTATGGTTTAGAGATGCACTTGCTTGGCTATTTTGTACTTCTTTATTGACTATGTAGTGTCCCATATATATGTATTCATATATGTTGCCTGGTCCCCCTTTGTTGTTGGTTTGAGTATTGTTGCCTTCATGTCTGTAGCATGTTCACCGATTCAAGTTTGGACTTCCTGTAGTCTGATATGCGTATATTGAAGTCTTCTGCAGTTTGATTTATGATGAGTGCTTCTTTACTTTAAATCGCAGCCTGGTCTCGGTCGAGACTTGATTTTATGTCTTAACAATTTCAATAAAATTTGTACCTTGAGTTGAATCCAGTGAATGCTCGGGTTTGACCTTGTGGTTGCGTTGTGATTTTAATTGAACTTCATTTGTGTTGAACCTGATTTTGGGTTTGACCTTGCACTCGTTTGTGAGCTTTTAATTGAGCTTTTGTGTATTTCATCACTGTATTGGCGAGGCAGTACACGCGTGCGTGTACTGCAGCCAATGCAGAATCTGACGTTTTAAATTGATGTTTCGATTTGTTGAATTATTTTGTTGCTTAATTTCAATGTTTTGAAGCTGTGTTCTGATTTGGATTTGCTGATTCGCTGATTAACACTATTTAGTGTTATAATTGCCATTATCCAATTCTCGTATCGAGAGTCGGATATACGAGATTTCTGTGACTGTCGTCTATTTGATATTGATTATTATTGCTACTGTGCATTAATAAACTGGTTTGAATTAGACTGACCTGGGTATTATTTTCTTTTGAATGTAATACTCGGGTCAGACCCGAGTATTTCAGGTTGTAGATTTCTTTCTTTGAGTTGCTGTTCGGGATTGAAGACTTTTCACATCTTCCGAAGTTGTCAGTGTCATTTGGTTATAGTCGTGTCATTGTATAGAACGATATGTATTCATGTATATTAGTCGATAATGTACTTGTATATATAACTTCTAGAGTCGACAGTTGTAGTTGTATCATATGTATTGGGTCAACTATGTATTAACTGACATCAGTTATATATATATATGAGACTTTTGTTTTTATCTGTGTTCCGCATTTATATTATCTGTGTTATTGTTATATCTAATGTCCTAAACTATTATGAACTATCGTAGTTTGTTTTATACTGATAATTGGATATGTCGATGGGAGTAAATAAATAATAGATGAAAAATAAAAAGTATATACCACTCCTACCGAGATAACCAATATTAGTGTAAGATCAATTACGGATGGTCGCTCCTATCCAGCCTTATTCTTCGTAATAATAGACAGTATTTCTTTTAATACTCTTTGTTATTATGAGCATAAAGGTGGGGCGTCACAGTTGGTATCAGAGCTTGGGGTTTATGGACATAATATAAAACTTAACTTGGATGGAACATATGTTACAACTATTGGTCGATGTTTTATTTGTACTTTGAGTCAAAACTAAAGTTTTGAAATTTGGATGAAATTTTTAAATATCTTTATTTAAAAATAATAGTGAAATTGTGTTCTGATGATTTGATTGATTTGTGTTCTGTTTATCAGAGTGCGCAGCGGAAACAGTGAAACTGTCTTCGCTGAGTACAACTGATAATCTTTTTGATTTAAAAATCAAAATACGAAATTGATATGAATTTCAATTGTTGTTTACATAGCTGTAATTATTTTATTTCTTTGAGAACTTCGAATCCGAATTGAGGATTCGAAGAAATTGCAGTTATGTGATTTTTGTTGAAATTTCCGCTGGCTTTCTTTTGTATTAATCATCTATTGATTAGATTTTTGCTGTTTTGGATTATCTTCATTGAAGATACATTTGAATGATTTCTTTGTTCATTCTGTAGTACGTGCAAAAATTTGAATTGCACGTTACTGCATTTATTTACGTTGAACCGATGCTTGGTTATGAGACGTATTTTGTTGCTGTTATTTTTGTAACGAGATTTTTACACCAATGCTAGATTTTTGAAGCACGGTGTTTTGTTGACAATTTTAATGAATGAAAATTCACTGATGTCACATTTAGATGTGAATTATTTTGATGAGATATTTGATGTTTTAAAATTACTGTTGCTTTGACTTCAGTAACAGTCAAACTTTTAAAAGTGGATTTTCAAGCGGTTATACCACAATGCTGATTTGTAACCGTTTTTACGGTATTTTGAGAAGCACAATTTCCCTATCGAAATTGTTACTGATTTGCTGCTTTAATCACGTGATTGGAAAATCGTTTTAAAATGAAATTTTTTTTTTATAAATTTTTAACAGTTTGCGTTTTCAAAAGAATGAGAAAGCGACTTAAACGATTCAGCAAAATCGAGGATTATGACCCCTTTCTTTTACTGTTTCGCTTAACTCCGGACTTGTCCAGTTGAGAATGTGGATTGTTATTTTACAAAATAAATAAAATTGTTTTCAGAAATTTTAACAGTTTGCGCTTTCAAAAGAATGAGGAAGCGATTTAAACGTTTCAGCAAAATCGAGGACTATGACCCCTTTCTTTTACTGATTCGCTTAATTCCGGACTTGTCCGTTTGAGAATGTAAAGTGTGTTTTTACAGAATACACAATTTTGCACTTTCAAGGAAACGATGAAGTGATTTAAACGATTTAGCAAAAGTGCGGAGTATGGAACCACACTTTTACTATTTCGGTTAATTCCGGACTCGTTAATTGAATATCTGTTGTTTTGATGAATTTGATGATTTCACACTTTCAAGGAAACGATGAAGAGAATCAAACGATTTAGTAAAACACGTGGTATGGGACATGTGCGTTTGCTATTTCGGTTAATTCCGGACTCGTTAATTGAAACATTTTGATGCTTTCGTGTGCTTTCGAGCCACTATGAGGACCTTCGGGTCATTTGTTGGACCTTCGGGTCAAATACCAGTACTAGACCATCGGGTCATTTGTTGGACCTTCGGGTCATTTGTTGGGCGCCAAAATTATGTTGAGTACTTGGTAGGCTTCGGCCATTTGTTGATGCACGTGCGGCGAATTAAAAACTCGCCATCTGATGGGATCGATCCAAGCTTTTATGTTGATTTTCTAGTCTTCTTAATTGATTTCTAGATATTTGTTGTTTCCAATTATCTGCAGGTAATTGGATATTTGTTGATATGAGTTCTGATTATCGTTTTTGATAATCGGATATTTGTTGTTTCTAATTATCGCTTGTGATAATTAGATATTTGTTGATATGAGTTCTGATTATCGTTTTTGATAATCGGATATTTGTTGTTTCTAATTATCGCTTGTGATAATTAGATATTTGTTGATATGAGTTCTGATTATCGTTTTCGATAATCGGATATTTGTTGCTTTTAATTATCGCTTGAGATAATTAAATATTTGTTGATTTGAGATTTAATTATCACTTGAGATAATTAAATATTTGTTGATTTTAGATTTAATTATCGCTTCAGATAATTAAATATTTGTTGATTTTAGATTTAATTATCGCTTCAGATAATTAAATATTTGTTGATTTGAGATTTAATTATCGCTTCAGATAATTAAATATTTGTTGATTTTAGATTTAATTATCGCTTGAGATAATTAAATATTTGTTGATTTTAGATTTAATTATCGCTTGAGATAATTAAATATTTGTTGATTTTAGATTTAATTATCGCTTGAGATAATTAAATATTTGTTGATTTTAGATTTAATTATCGCTTGAGATAATTAAATATTTGTTGATTTTAGATTTAATTATCGCTTGAGATAATTAAATATTTGTTGATTTTAGATTTAATTATCGCTTGAGATAATTAAATATTTGTTGATTTTAGATTTAATTATCGCTTGAGATAATTAAATATTTGTTGATTTTAGATTTAATTATCGCTTGAGATAATTAAATATTTGTTGATTTTAGATTTGATTATCGCTTGAGATAATTAAATATTTGTTGATTTTAGATTTGATTATTGCTTGAGATAATCAAGTAATTTGTCGAATTTGAAATTTGATTATCGTTTTTGATAATCGAACATTTGTTGATTTGGAAATTTGGTTATCGTTTTTGATAATCGAATATCTGTTGATTTGGAAATTTGATTATCGTTTTTGATAATCGAACATTTGTTGATTTGGAAATTTGGTTATCGTTTTTGATAATCGAATATCTGTTGATTTGGAAATTTGATTATCGTTTTTGATAATCGAACATTTGTTGATTTGGAAATTTGGTTATCGTTTTTGATAATCGAATATCTGTTGATTTGGAAATTTGATTATCGTTTTTGATAATCGAACATTTATTGATTTGAAATTTGATTACCGTTTGTGGTAATTAAATATTTATTGATTTGTTTTCTGACTATCGTTTAGATAATTGGTTGATTGATGATTTTATTGATATGAGAATTTCTAATCTCTACTTGAGCTTAGAGTATGCTGATTTTATTTAAATCGCTATTTTCTATCTATCTCTGTTGATAGTTAGAGTTTACTGATTTTGAAATTTGTGTTTTCCAGTTAATTGTTGAATAACTGGAAATTGTCAGTTTTGCGAGTTGTGATTTGTGCTTTCTAATCATCTTTGTCGACAATTAGACTTTTGCTGTTTTCTAATTATCGTATCGATAATTAGATGTTACTGATTTGGGATTTCTGTATTTTGATTATCTAATCGGCAATTAAAAGATTTCTATGGCATTTGAATACTTGACTTTTATTTTTCTAGCTTAACCAGTTTATGTTAGAAAAGTAATTGTTACTGACGACCTTAATTATGGAAATTGCGGGGACGCAATTTTTATAAGGAGGGGAGTCTGTAACGGCCCAGGGTTTTGCTGTTAATTTATCTTCATCATTAAACGATTAATTTGCTAGCTAATTGCTGTTTGAAGTTTTCTAAACCCGGTTTAAATTCCTTTCAAACAAAAATTTGAAGAGTTTGTGGGCTTCAAATTTAAATGTTAGCCCACGTTTTCAATTATTTGTTTTGCCGTGATAACAATCAAAAGGAAAACCCAGCCCTTCTTTCTTTTTCCCTCATTCAGAAATACTAACAAAATAAACGAAAAAGAATGAAAATGGTGGCCGCACTCGTTTTTGCTTCAGAATTTAGGGTTTCGTTTGTTTTTGGCTTCGCTTGTTTTGGGATACCGAGACTTCAATTTCGATGTCAATACTTGGATCTTTTTCTTCAGTTGATTTTTGGTTGGTCGCGGCTCCTTCTATTTGGCGAAAAAGGTGAGTGATTTCTCACTCACTTCTAATTCAAAGTCGTATAATCCTTTGTTAATTGATTTCCTTGGCTTTGATTTTGGTTTGAATCTATTGTTTTGAATTCTCTGGTAATTTGATTTTGTGATAGCATTTTTGGCTGTGACTTTGTCAGTGATGAGTGGGTTTGCTCTGAACTTCACCACACTCGACGATGAGGTTTGGGGTTGTTTATATCGTCGTCTGATTTTGTATCCATTAATCTTTAAGTTGTGGATTCCTTCCGATTTTAAGCTCTGATAATTTGGGAAATTTCGTTTAATAGCACGACTTCGATCACTTAGATCGCGGCTTTGACATTTTCTGGTATCATACTCGCCGACATTGCTATCCCCTTCACTGTGAATTAAGATTTTGGTTTTTCGGCCCCTGTTTGGTCTAACAGAACTGTACTTGAGCATCTTATTCTTAAAGTTTGATATTGTCTGGTTGTTCGCTTGGTCCATGAGGCATGTTGCATTGTTGTCTGATTGTTGTTTCATCTCTACTCGTTTGTAGCTGTTGCACTGCTCTTCAATTGTCTGGTTGTACTGTGATGTTGTTTATGAGTCCACCCTGATTGCATGCATGTGAGGTTCAGTGATGATACATGGGTTGGTAGTCTTGTTAGTAGAAGGTGTTAATTAAAATTTAAAGTGAGTATTGAAATTGATACAGTTGTTCTCCTGTTATGTATAGCAGTAGTGCAGAGTTATATTATATGATGAGGAATCTACGTCCACTCTTTAAATTTACATCTTAGATCCTCATCAGCCAGTCTTTAAGGGTTGATATTTTAAAGATTTTGATTTGCAAATATGATCATATTATCCTTAGAGGCATCAATATTAGTTTGGGATCATTCTAAATTTTCTGAGTGGTTTAAAACCCCATACGTATGTAGTTGAAACATTAATTCATACGTGCATTAGTTCACTGAAGTTGTAGCCTTTGTGCATTGTTCACTTGAACAAGTCTTGTCGTAATTGGTCCTGAGTCTGAGTCAGAGTCCTCTCTGACTTTGATTCATTGTTGATTTCACTTACACTGCCTCTGACCTTTTGGCACTCTGTTGCTTTTCATTCTGATGTTGGTGGGTCAACAATTGCTGTTGTAGTTTTCACTGCAACCTTAGTTAGACATCAAGTTGTACTCATATGCTGTTTGCTTATATTCCTTTTGACCTTGTTTTGAATTGTTAGCAGTACAGCACTTGCCTCCCTTGTTAATTCATTTTACAGATTTGCCTTTGATCTTGGTTATGGTTTAGAGATGCACTTGCTTGGCTATTTTGTACTTCTTTATTGACTGTGTAGTGTCCCATATATATGTATTCATATATGTTGCCTGGTCCCCCTTTGTTGTTGGTTTGAGTATTGTTGCCTTCATGTCTGTAGCATGTTCACCGATTCAAGTTTGGACTTCCTGTAGTCTGATATGCGTATATTGAAGTCTTCTGCAGTTTGATTTATGATGAGTGCTTCTTTACTTTAAATCGCAGCCTGGTCTCGGTCGAGACTTGATTTTATGTCTTAACAATTTCAATAAAATTTGTACCTTGAGTTGAATCCAGTGAATGCTCGGGTTTGACCTTGTGGTTGCGTTGTGATTTTAATTGAACTTCATTTGTGTTGAACCTGATTTTGGGTTTGACCTTGCACTCGTTTGTGAGCTTTTAATTGAGCTTTTGTGTATTTCATCACTGTATTGGCGAGGCAGTACACGCGTGCGTGTACTGCAGCCAATGCAGAATCTGACGTTTTAAATTGATGTTTCGATTTGTTGAATTATTTTGTTGCTTAATTTCAATGTTTTGAAGCTGTGTTCTGATTTGGATTTGCTGATTCGCTGATTAACACTATTTAGTGTTATAATTGCCATTATCCAATTCTCGTATCGAGAGTCGGATATACGAGATTTCTGTGACTGTCGTCTATTTGATATTGATTATTATTGCTACTGTGCATTAATAAACTGGTTTGAATTAGACTGACCTGGGTATTATTTTCTTTTGAATGTAATACTCGGGTCAGACCCGAGTATTTCAGGTTGTAGATTTCTTTCTTTGAGTTGCTGTTCGGGATTGAAGACTTTTCACATCTTCCGAAGTTGTCAGTGTCATTTGGTTATAGTCGTGTCATTGTATAGAACGATATGTATTCATGTATATTAGTCGATAATGTACTTGTATATATAACTTCTAGAGTCGACAGTTGTAGTTGTATCATATGTATTGGGTCAACTATGTATTAACTGACATCAGTTATATATATATATGAGACTTTTGTTTTTATCTGTGTTCCGCATTTATATTATCTGTGTTATTGTTATATCTAATGTCCTAAACTATTATGAACTATCGTAGTTTTTTTTATACTGATAATTGGATATGTCGATGGGAGTAAATAAATAATAGATGAAAAATAAAAAGTATATACCACTCCTACCGAGATAACCAATATTAGTGTAAGATCAATTACGGATGGTCGCTCCTATCCAGCCTTATTCTTCGTAATAATAGACAGTATTTCTTTTAATACTTTTTGTTATTATGAGCATAAAGGTGGGGCGTCACACACATGCGCACATAGTTTGCAAAAAAAAAAACTCAAATAAGTGTGGGAAAAGAATATGGGCCACAAATTGAGGTTGAAAAGAAGATGAAGTGTATAAGACGCCTTACTACATTTTTTATTCTTCACGAGATATTTTGGCACGTGCGCACGTGCAACGCACATGTATATAAGCTCTTTATTAAATTGTTAAATTTTAAAATTATACGTGGTTTGATAAAAATAAACTGAAAAATATAAAGAAAAAATGTAATTTTTTCATTGGAATATGACTTGAACTTGTAACATTAACATTGTTTATGTTTTAAATTCCATTTGAAGATAGATGTTAATATTTGTTCAAAGTGAGATTCGAATTTATGACCTCTTGTTGCATGGAAGGGTGTTTTTGAAATTTCACGATCGGACCAAAAAATTGTGTTTTTATTTCAACTATTAATAAGGATTGATAAAGATTTATAGATTGGTTGATTTATCTAGAAAGATCTTGTATTACCTATTCTAATGTAACTATATATATTTGACTCGCTTTCTGAAATCTAATTATAATTACATTTGAACAATTCTATTTTATGAATAATTGGATCAACATCTAGGTTTGAATACGTCTAAAGTAACTGTAGGAAAAAAAATTTCTCCATCATACGAAATAACAATTTAATATTAAAAAAGTTATATATAGGGGTATTTTGAAAAGTACACGGTCGGATAAAAGATTGTACTTCTATTCCAACTATTAATAAAGATGGGAACATCGGTAACCATTCTTCACTTAATTTTTCATTTTCTTTCAAAAATTACTAGATTTCGACTTCTCCAAATGTTTTTCTTAATTCTTTTGTAAAATTTTTGCATCTTAATAGTGTTAAAAACAAATTCATTAGTCCTTTTCTACATACCGCCTCATGCATTTCAATGCAACTATGTTGCCGTTCGCAGCCTAATTATTCCAAGTTACCGTTTTTTATGAGCACTTGCGTCAGACGCACCAACGCTGCTTTTCTCCTTCCAAGTCCGTTTGAGTTGTTGGAGGAAAGTATCATTGGCGTCCGACACGTCGGACGAGCCGTTTTGCCTCCAATGACTCCTCCTCCTTCTTCGTCTTCTCCCTTATATATAATTTACCTTCTCACTTTCCATCTTCCCTACTCCAACGCATCAATTATCAATTTATTTTCATCCATCTGCTCGACTATTTAGTTATTTTTTACACCCACATCTTTGGTTTTTTCCTCCACATCATATTTTTTTTTGAGAATTTTTTGCATACAGAATGACAAACCGAAGAACATCTCATCATTGGACGTACGACGCTACTCGGATTATGCTAAAATGTGTTGTAGAAGCATATTCTGCATACGGTAATAGTAAAAAGGGAGTGCACAAAGTTTATAACTGAAAAGTTCAACCGAGCTGTAGAAAACATTGGGGGTATTGAACCGATAGATGAAACCAAAAATCCAACATAAATACGATAGTCTTAGAAGAGATTATGTTAAATAGGAAAGCTTGTGCAATAAAATTGATGCTAGCTAGGATCCGAATAAACAAACTGTTACAGGCAGCGAGGAATGATGGAGTGATCGTGTAAAGATATTTTTCTTATATGCATTTTTTTTGTAATCATTTATTAACTTTTTTTTAACTCTAGGAATTTGGAACGATTATTCAAAAATATAGAAAAGCACCGCTTGAACATTTGGAGTTGATACAACAATTGTATTAAGGGACGAATGCAGCTAGACAAATATCGTATACGCCTGCTTGTATGCAAAAACAACCGCAATAACTTACTCCTTTTGTGCATACCCAGTGTGATAGAACATGGACCTTTGATAGATTTTTTAATCAATTGGATGAAAGGCTAAGGTGAACAAATTCCAAATTTGAATTCACCAACCAATCCTTCATTACAACAAACTCAAGTGCAACAAGCTTGGAACATTGGTTCATCTTCTGGTGCATGTAGTAGTTCAAGAAGATGTCGTGGAGAAGGTGATGAGAAGATATATGGTATCATTGATGTAATACACGAGAGATATATGAAAAAATCTCGTACGACTTCAAACAGTCCAAACACAAACAGCGTAGACTCAATAGGAAATTCTATAAATTACGCAGATATGGCTGCTCGCGTTCAACATCTTGGAGCAGGAGGCGAATTTAATTTTGGTAAAGCGATGATAATTGTTATGCAGCCCGACAATAAAATTTATTCAATGCTCTTAACGACGACTTAGCAAAAGATTGATTGACATCAGCAGTTAAAGTCCAACGTTTTTTTGCAAACTAGAATCTTATCTAATAAATCAAGGTGGTGGCAACAAATATGAATTTTACTATAATTGTATTTGTGTTGTATTATTTATGCATTTTACAAGTGTAGTTTTTAACGTATTTTAATTAATTTGCATGTATTTCGATTTCTATACTGTTATTTCATTTTAATTAAACGTATATTACACAACAAAACAAATAATTAATTAATTATAATTAGAATCATAAATTAAACGTCCCGTTCAAATATCTTGTTCGTAGCCGCAAACGCATTTCACGTTTACTAATCTTTCCCATTCAAATACTCCGTTTTCGCTTGTCGCAAACACAATATTGGTAAGCTCATCTTGAACCTTATCCATTTCTGAGTTTATTGGAGGATTTTATTTATTTTTCCATTGACAGAGGAAATTTTGAATACTAAATTATTTTGCAAGATGTTCAGCCTGTAATGTCCGTAATACATGCATGTTGTATATTTATGAATTACATTGGTTGAATCAATAATTACCTGAAGGTTATCAACAAAGTATCATGATGGATTTTATAACACCAACTTTAAGAGATGCATGTTATTACCCAAAAGTAGTAGTTACGTTTTATTCTTCATTTTTTTCAAATATATAAGAAAATTGGTATTTCCTCTTGCGAATGCATACATATTAAAACCGGTCAATACAACTAGCCACGCAAATTTATATTTATAAACATAGGGAGACGTTTATCATCAACATGCATCACATATGTGTAGTCGGCAGTATCTGAAACGGATAAAGGAGCAATCCAAATTATGTGGTATCACACCGTGTAGTCCTCAAAAATAAGCAAAAATATTTCATCATCTGCAAACAGTATCATCACATCATCATTATCCTCGGAAATATGCAAAATATTTTCTCAATTCAGAGGTGCAACTTTTGTTGCCTTGCTTCCATTACTTCCCTAACAACCTCCAAACCCCTACTCAGTAATAAAGGTAATTTTCCTTTATCTTGTTTTAAATTATTCAACATTTAATTCTTATGAAGCATAATTAGTCATTGATGATTTCAAGACAAACGAATCAAATTCTTGATTTCCATTTTCAATATAAAGGGAAAAAGAAAACTCTATACACTAAAAATTAGATGCAGCTGAGATTAACAAGTCTTGATGCAGCTTAATGAACTTGGCAGAGATTGCAGCTTGGAATCTACCCATTGCAACTCGATATTTATACTCAAACGTAACGTCTGAAGGTAAAAGACACAAATATCATCAAGTAAACTCGTTAGCATCGGATAACCATGCACAGGAATCTAGTAATCATGATGAGATCATTGCATTGTTCAAAAGGATACAAATGTCAATCTCAGAAGAGTCCCCTGCAGTTTCTACAAGTAAAAACCTGAAGAAATCAAAACAGAAAAGGTCCAATAAATCAGTATTAGATAATTTACAAAAGCAAGGGAAAATGGAAGCAACAGAAGGTATAATAACCGTGCACAAAAAGTCCTTGGGTTATATGACGCTAGTTATTTCCATATAACACAGCCTCGTATTTCTCAAACTGGATTTAAGTTTCATGTTTATATAAGTTCACCTTAGATTTAACAAATATATCAATCATTTCTTGTGTCACTCTTAAGAGGTTGACGAAGAAGGAGAAGAAGACGAAATAGTAGTAGTAGATAAAGCATCCAACCCTAAATCAAAGTCCATAAAGAGGTCACCAATACAAACGCCTGATGCAGAGAAAGCAATCCAAGAACAAACTCATGAATATAGTGCAAATGCAAGTATGGAGATGCAACAGCTCAACAGGATGAAGGTTGCTGAACTAAAAGCACTCGCAAGGACACAAGGCATTAAAGGTTACTCTAAACTGAAGAAGGGAGAGCTACTAGAATTGTTGAAGGAGGTTAGAAGGCCTTCTTGATATATCCATGTATAAGCCTGGAAATTGAGTTAATGAAAATTATGTTTAGTAGAATATCATAATATTACTACTCCACATCACTAATAACATGATAAAATATTTAAAGAGGAATCAAATGTGGAATGATGATTTAATTATCAAGTGGTAATAATGCAAGCCTTACCGGAAAGTTCAAACTAAAGACAGGGATGATAGGAGGCTAGGAGCTAATATCTCCTCCCTCCAACTGCTTGTGTCTGGTTGAGTGCTCATTCAATCATATCTATACAATTGATTTTAATTGTATTAACCATTGTAATTAATCAAAAAAAAAAAAAAAAAAAAACAGATGGTTGATATAGATGAAGGAACACTGAGCATGCATGTTTTGGGAACAGAAGATCTCATTTTGGCATGCTAATAATAAATTACTGGATGTTTGCTAAAACAGTGTCTTTCAGATGACCAACCTATATAAATCTTCGCCTTCTTGACCTATGTTCATCATGATGATTTCGTCCTCCCCAGTCATGCTTTTGGTATCTTTACTGCTCACTTAACTAAAGTTGAGTACACACAGATGATATGTAATGTTCCATAACGCACGAGTAAATAAATAAATAAATAAATAACAACTTTGAATAAAACATAGAATTCCAGGTTAGCATAGCAAGTTAAAAAAATTTGCTGCACATATGCATGATATCTTTAATAATAGTTGTAATAGCTTTGGTGTCACACTCTTTTGGTATTAACGTGAACTACCCAAAATAGCCCTCTATATATTATCAAATCTTAATCATTTAAAAATAGCATCTAATATGAAACTTCTTTTGCAAATTCAAACGCCCCTAAAAGTAGGATCTAATAATTAAACATACTTTACAAATTCAAAACGCTTCTAAAAATAGAATCTAAAATTAAACTTTTTTTACAAATCTATCTTTATTAATAGTTGGTTTGAAAGCGCAATCTTTTGTCCAACTGCGAAGTTCCAAAATTGCCCTTTATATATAATTCTTTAAAAAATTTCTCCACTAATTGATCCTAAAAATAGCATCTGCACATCTGTTTCTAAACTCAGTGCATCTATTAATTGGTCCTAAAAAATATCATCTACATACCTGATCCTAAACTCATGCATATAGCGCCGTATTTTTATTACGCGTAATATTATTGTCAACTGCATACTATGGTGAGTAGCGTTAAAAAGCTCGGTCTTTTATTATACGTTAGATTCAAAACAGGTTGAAATAGAGAGTAAATAAACTATTATTATAATTTTTTGTTCCTGAGTTTAGGTGAAAGCATGATATTTGTCTGGTATCAACGTCGACTTACAAAAACGTCTCTCTATAGATATTAACAAATGTTAATCTATTAAATAATAGTAAAGCAGAAGAATTTGTAGCCATCTCATTAATTATAGGACATTTATCTCTTCTCATTAATTCTCTCATGATATTTTATTTTCAAATCTTTGAATTTATCTATGTACATTTGTTTTGCTAAATCTCTCCAATCATTTTACATTTTGGTATTTATATTTGAAATTTAATAAAATAATTTACAATAATTCATCAATTACTTTTAACATTTTACATTTAAGTCCATGTGTTTATGTTAATTACATAAACAAGAATTTAACCTATTTAGATAAATTTAATTAACTAATATTTGTAATAAATACTAAAAAATGACAATTTCAATATGTATATCGCTATTGTACGAACCAAAATTGCAAAACTACATTTTTTTTATTGGATTACAGTATATAAATCACATAAAACAATAATACAAATTTAATTTATAATTCAGTTATTTTAATAAATTTATCATACATTGCATTGTAAAATTCTACTTTTAACTTCAAATAACTAAATTTAAAATTACACGACTATTTACAAAACTCACCTAACTTTTCTATTTATAGTTTATGTTTCAGTCCATATATTTAAATTAATTATGCGGTATTAAATTTAAACTAATTAGATAAATATAATAAAATGATGTTTGTTGGTTCGTCTACCAAAATATGAAAATTGCAATATGTACGCCATACTCGTATTAAGAAAATTAGTAAGATTACTTTTTTTTACTAAATTAAGATACATAAGTCGCATACAAATACATGCATAAACTAGAATAACAAATTCAATATATAATTCATTTATTTCGTTGAATTCATCGTATAGTACATTACAAAATTTTGTTTTTTATTTTAAATACCTTCATTTTAAAATTCCTATAACCATTACAAAATCCCCCACGATTTCCTTCCAGTATTTTACAGTTAACTACATACATTAGAATTAATCATGTGATCTTAAAACTATTTTAATAATTTAATAAACTATTATTCATTGATTTTAACAAATGAATCATAAAAATAAGAAAAATTCGGTATTTTTGTACCATGTTCATATCAATAAAAATGGGATAAAATTCATTTAGATATATAAATACATCAATCGCATGACGTAGATATATACATAAATAATAATTATGAATTTAATTTATAATCCATTTATATCAATATATTTACCATGCATTGCATCGTATTTTTTTTAACGTTAAGTACCTACATTTTGAAACTTCTACAGCTCTATACAAAATCTTGCTTAATATCGTCTAACATAGATGTTTAAATCACCGAAAACAACCTCTTCGCAATGCGAGAAAAATACTGCGTACATTATCGACCTTCGCAGAGCTCGCTATCGTGTAGGAGCCTCGTGCACTGGGTTCCACCTATTGTATGTTTAAATCAATATATGTTTATTAATAATGTAATTTTGAATTTGAACTACTTAAATAAAATTCAGTTAACAAATATTTGTTAATTCATCTAATAGATTCTAAAATATGATCGTTTCAATATATAAACAATATTCATCTCAACAAAAGTAGTAAAATTGTTTTTTTAGTCAAATATAAAGATATATAAATCACACATCATAAATAATATACATAAAAAATATAAATTATTATTCATTTATCTTAATAAATTTATCATGCAATTTAAATAAATTTATCTCAATAAATTTTGCATTGTAAAATTCTATTTTTATCTTCAAAAACCTACATTTTAACATTTTTACAATTATTTACACCACCTCTCTCAACTCTTTCCTAATGTTTTATATACCAATCTATGTATTTAATTTCTTACGGAATCTCAGATTCAAACTATTTAAGTAATCTCGATTGATAGTTACTTTATTCCTTTAATAAATCCTAAAAACAAGTGTCAATTTTAATATATATGTACACGCATGCATATACATACATACATATATATATCGCTACATTAAATTATGTACTTAAACAATAATAACAAAGTTAATATGAAAATCAATTATAATCATTTATCTCAAAATATAGTCATACGCTGCATTACAAATTTTTTAACTTCAAATATCCACGTTTAGGTTTCTACAATTCTTTTTTATAAAAAATCATTTTTAATTCTTTCATGCTATTTACTTTTAAGTCTACACATTTAAACCAATTATGTAATTTTGAATTTAACATATTTAAAAAACAGAAAATTATTGTCAAGGACAAAAATTTTCAGCGTTTTTGCCTCAAGGACAGGTCTTCAATATTTTATCCTGAAGGACAACTTTCTTTAGGTATCAGTTTTTAGTCATTGATAGCAGTTTTTAGGTATCAGTTTGTAGTTATCGGTAGCAGTTTTTAGGTATCAGTTTTAGCTTGGTAGTAGTTTTGTTGTCCTTATGAATAATTTTGGAAAATATTTGTTCTTATAAATAATTTTTAGGAGAATGTTTGTCCTTATGGTAAAAATATTGAGGTTATGTCCTTGAGGCAAAAAATATACAAATCTTTGTCCTTTAAATTAATTCCCCCTTTAAAAATCAGTTAAATAATTTTTGTTAATTCATTTAATAAGTCGTTAAAATGTATCGGTTTTAATATGTATACTTTATTCATACAAACAAAAATGATAAAATCATTCTTTTAGTCAGTATATAAAGATATAGAAACTATATAACATAAATTATATATAAAAAAATAAGTTTATTCATTTCACTAAATTTATTATTCGTTGCATAACAAAGTTGTAATTTTAACACATAAAATTATTAATACTATATTTTACAATATTATCGTGTGCAACGCACGGGTTATACACTAGTATCATTTAAAAATAGGATCTAGCAAGTATACTTTTTTGCAAATTCACAACGCTCTTTTACATATATATTACCAAACTTAATATCGTTTAAAAATATGATCTAATAAATAATCTTTCTATACATTTTTGCTTTTTATTAATTGATAATGGAAAAAAAATTCAAACTAACAAAAAATTAAACGATACAACATAGAAATAAAAATTCAAACTAATAAATAAAAATTAAACGATGCAACTTAAAATAAAAATTCAAACTGACTACGCATGATTCCAACGTAAAATCATAGCTAAATATGTATGAAAATCATTTTTTTGAATATGTTAAGCATGTATAATTTATAAAAAAATCAATTTATTTGCGAAAGGTATAGTATTGTCACGTGCGAAGCGCGTGCCCTAACACTCGTTTTAATAATAGTTGTAATAGCTTTGGTATCACACTTTTTTGATATCAAGGTACTACCAAAAATCACTCCTCTATATATTATCAAATCTTAATCACTTAAAATTAGGATCTAATATTAAACTTCTTTTAAAAATTAAAACGCCCATAAAAGTAGGATCTAACAATTAAATGTGCTTTACAAATTCAAAACGCTTCTAAAAATATGATCTAAAATTAAACTTACTTTACAAATTCAAAATACTTCTTTACAAATATACAAATCTTAATATTACTTGAAAATAAAAAATTAGTTTTTTGATTGATTTAAACATATACAATTTATAAGGAAAACAATTCACGCGCGAAGCACGTGCCGTGACACTCGTGGCAATAACTAATCTTTCATTCCATATGATTGTCTTAGTATCATGACCATGTGTGAATCTGTGTTTATCTTGAGGGTTACAGAAATATTAAAACTATGAATATTAACAAATCTTTTAAGAGTTGCGATATTTTCCACCTTATTGGTGCCTGGTGGACAGGATAGACAATTAGCGTGGACCTACACTGTCCACAGATAAGTTGAAGAGTATAACAACAGTATCCACCAATAAAGTGGAAAGTATAACAAAATGTTATACTCCTACTTGTTAAAAATATGTGCTACAAAATAACAAATAAAAGAGAAAGAAGAGAAATAAAAAGCGTTATGATATCTGTAAATGAGACAAGTTTTCCTAACGAGCCCCGTATTCGCTACAAGTAGATTTCTTGCTACACGAATTAAAAGAACCAAGTCCTTGAATGCATAAAATGAATCAAGAATTTCATTTGTGCAGGATGCTGAAAATTTTAATTTGTACATGAAATCAAACTGAGGGCACTTGTTTTTCACTTCATCAAATTTTGTTCTTCTCAAGACCTAAAATCCATTATAATGAAGATATCTCTTTCCAATCAAAATTATTGATTCATTTTGTTGGATTTCCTTTATTTGTTAGTTAGCTGTAAACAATTGCTTAAAAATCGGGAGGAAGAAGAAGGCGGTTGGATGAAAATACTGTTCGGGTTAATTTGATTGTTGATTTGTGTGACTTTGACACTGAAATCAGCGTTTTAGGCGTTCACTTATCATTCACTATAAAATATCAGAATCAAATACATTGATAGATTCGTTTTTTCATGGATGCTTGGTTAAATGCCAAGTATCAGAAACAATCACTTTACTTATGAGTGTAAAACTACATACAACTTACCCTCTCCATAGCTCATTAAAGCAGAAGTCTTATACAACTAGGTCTGTCAACGGATACTTTCAGATGCAGATAGTGTCATATCCGCATCTGCATCCGAAATCATTTTCAGATATCGCATATCTGCATCCACAGATATCGTATAATTATCATATCCGCTAATGATTGACAAATCAAGAAACATAAATAGAAAATTTTGGTTTAACATAAATCTTTTTTCAATCCTATTGATTATAGAAGTAAGCAAAATTAATAAATATGATAATAATAAATAGTTTTGAGCAGTTAATATGCATTTAATTTATATAATATAAACTATTAACTTAATAAAAAAAATACATATTTTTCATTATGCTAAAATACACAAAATAAACTGTAATGTAGAAAAAATTTAGATGGATAATTTTCGAATGCGGATGCCTTCGTATCTGCATCCATATCCATTTTTTCGAATATCGGATATTTATCTGCTTTTCGGATACGGATACGGATGCGGTCAGATTTCGGATTTTTCGAGTATCCATTAACAACCTTATATACAACTGATGGATGATGATGTAATAGCACAATATCACGACATTAAAGATAATTTTGGTCGTATAAAATTTGTGAGTGTTGAGTGTGAATTCGCTTTCCAACATGATTGAAGAAAAATTTGTCATCGAGCATTTGAATAAATTTTTAAATGTAATAAATCAGTTAATATATATAAGTGTCTAATTTGATAATAAATTACAAGTTCTTTTTGTTGATGACGTCTCATTTACAAAGTAGAAAAAATATTGAGTGTGTAATTGAGTAATTTTAACACGAATGAAGTTGTTTCATTGGATACTCTGGTAGTCCTTTAAATTATATTTCCTCTTAACTTTATTATTATTTCTTCAAATAGATTGCTCGCTTGCATTTGTCTACAAATACTAATGCGTAACACATATGTTGCACACTGTAATATTATAAAAAATAATTTTGAATATCCGATTGGAAAATAAATTTCGCAATACAATGTAATGTAAGTTTATTGATACCAATAAGCTATAAATTGAAATTGTTATGTCTATTTAAAATATATGAATTTTGCTTTGTGATTTACACAATTTTATAGTTAAAGCATGGTTCGAAATTCCGAATCACACGTCGAAATTCCGACCATTCCGGTCTAGGTTTCGATGATGACCAGACAAGAATTTGTTTGAAAATAGGTATTTGGAAGCAAATTGAAAAAAAAAAGATTTAAATCTATATGTACCTGAGAAAAGAGAGGCATAGCGAGCAGAGCCGGATTTTTCCCAGTGCTAACAGGGTCAAGGCACGGGGCAATAAATCCATGTGGCAGCAATTTTTTTCCTGTGACCTGTTTATGCTTCGAGGTGGAGCTTTGGCGCAACGGTTAGGTCACCTGCATGGTGATCTAGACGCGCAGGTTCGAGTCCGGAAACAGCATCTTCGCAATGCGAGGAAAAGACTGCGTACATTATCGACCTTCCTAAAGCCAGCTATCGTATGGGAGCCTCATGTACTAGGTTCCACCTTTAACCTGTTTATGCTTCCCTAAAACAATGTGAAAGCTGAAAGAAAATTTGTTCAAGTAGAAACCGTAACTCAAAAATCAGATCTCGAAGTGAAAAAAAAATACCGCAGGAGAAAGGAGTGCCATCGACGACATCGGCGTTGTGGAGAGGTAGATTTGGAAATCTCATACAAGAATCACTGCTTATTGGGTGTACCATGAACTTTTCTAATTACTACGCATACTTTTAACCGTGTATGGTTTGTTGTGTGATATTTTAATTTTAATATTCCTAATGAAATTTAACATTTTATCGGAAAATAATTAGATTTTTGTACAGTGCAATGGTTGGGAGAAATATGAGAAAGGAGAAGGGTATTCTTTTCCATCAGTTTGCAGCACGTGATGGGAATTTGTAGTAAAAATGATTCTTACTTGTACCTAATACTAATTTTGGTAGGATATGTGTTAAAAAGTAGTGAAGCTACATGTTGAGTTTGTATGTGTAGCTCTAGCAAGCTTTTTAATCTACAAAGATCGCTAATATTTGGGCCTTTATGAATCCATATTGGAACCAAGAGAACATATAAGGCAGTCAAATCCATCTGAATAGGATAATGAACATACATCTCAGCTTTTGGGTATGCTTTTTATTACGGAAGGTACGCATAATTTTGTACTTAGACAAACATATGTTTTTTTATGAATTTAATGTTCATGTGTTCTTATTTTACAGTAATATTTTTTTTGAAACTAACCATATTACTCATCATAATTTGCAAATTACAAATTCCTTATATGCTCCAACTTATTATTAGTTGCTTTACAGCTAAAGTGTTAAGTATTTCATATGATACATAGGAAGCATGTGATGATTTTTAGTAGTTAGAACACTTCAAGTCATGTACGTAAAATTTCTCCAGAATAAAATTTATTATTGTTGATTTTTGTACATTGGATTTGTGAACAATGAATTTTAGTCTTGTCTGCATCGTTGGTTAATAAAAGTATTAGGCACTTGACTCATACATAAACTACATAACATTGAATCTTACATTACTTCAAGGGGTTATATTCACATTGTTGTATTGAGTTTTCTGGAGAAAATAATTATTTAAGAATTAGAATTTAATTCAATTGTGTTGAGCGATTTCTTATCGTAAAGGGTGTTACATAAGAAACCGCACTGGACATTATAATTCTCAAAACCGGCTCTAATAGCGAGATGCGACGTCTGGTGGAGGGAGAAGGATATCGTTAATCAAGAACAACGGCGCATGGGAGAGAAGGAAGCAGCATCATTTTTGGATTGATTAGGATGTTTTAGTGACTGTGGTATAAGTTTGATTTATGTGTATACGAAGTTGAGAAAACTGTGGCCTAATTTATTGGGCTAGATTCTGTCTGTTATGTGTATATTTTGAAGTTGGATAGTAAAGTATAGGCTTGAAAATATTATTTTGTTACAATATTTCACTGCAGATTATTTGTTTTGAGCTGACTTTTGTGAACTTATTATAAATTATAATTTTTTTATAGTACTTCATTATGCAAATCATGATACTTAAAGGATAAAGGCAATAACGATTTCAATTCATATAAAGCTAAAAAAAATATTATTTTGTTATTAAAATTATTACATGTATATTCTATGTTGTACATTCTTTTTATCAATACATGTATCTTGTACTTAATCCGAAGTATGCACTATAAATTTATGTTAATATTGGAAAACAATGGTGCAGTTATAAAAAAAGAACTGAAATTAGCAAATCTAATTAAAACGAAATTTCCGAAATCATCGAAACGGAATGGAAATATCAAAATTTTGCGATGAGCGGAATGGAAATGGAAAACGATATTTTAAATCTTACTGTAAACTACAAGTCGTACCAAGAAAAGAGCATAGTGATTTAAACCTAAAATCAGTGTTGTGATCTATTTTGACGATTTGTCGTTTTTAGGTCACTTGGTTGTCAATTTAAAAGTTAAAATTTTGAATAAACCAACATGTCCTAAGTTAAAGCAATAGTCACAATTTTTTCGTATATAATAACACTAGTTATTCCAAATCAATCAATTAGAGAGAGATTTTAAAGGTCAAGTGGTACGATGTCTGTTTATTTTCATTTAGTTTTAAAAGTTGTACTTTTACTTTCTAAAGAAATTATTAAACCAAAAGACCACTGGTTTAATATTATCCTGGCTATCGTAATCATTAATTTTTGAATTTCTACTAGAGTTATAGATGATTCACCCATAATCACACACTTACCTTACGATCATATTGTCTCGTACATCGGACACAAGATATTGCTCGTAAATATCCTAGATGTATGCTCATTTGATTGGAGTTTACATACATATGCCTGATTGAGAAGGTATCGCTCACGTAGTAGAATTTTTATTTCATTGGTTATAGATGATAGAAACTCTAAAAAAATTCCTCATCCATTAGCAAGTCAGTGTTATATAGTTCGTCCGGGATACCATTTTCATAATGAATTTACTCCCCTATCGATCCAAAAGATATCATACATATTTCTTATTTTGTGATATCCTAGACCAAGCAAAATTGAATAGCGAAGTTTTTAATTTTTATAATTCGAGTTTATGTATAGTAATTGAAAGAACTATTGGTACACGAAAGAAAAAAGATTGTAATTTTAAAGAATATGTCAACATACTATTTCAAACTCAAGTGAAAGTAGTCGCTGCAAAAATGACTACTAATAATTTTATATAAAAATACAAAAGTGATGACAAAGAGTTTTTGGTGATATACGGTGTTTATCTTGGTTCTAATGAATAAATTCAAGCATATCAGTCTTAGGACACTTGTTACAAGAGAGAGCGAACCTGTACACCGAAAGAAATGAAATGTCGTAGGATGAGATAGCATAAGAAATGAATTGGTTCCAACAAGATTAGGATGAGATAGCATAGGAAATGAATTGGTTCCAACAATATTTCGATGAATTATTTTATATATTTTATTGTTTATGGTTTTAAACTGTTATATGTATCTCTGTATATATAGTTTTAAGTTATTGCATATGTATCGTTAATTAATGTGAATTATGCATTATTAATTAATTAACGAAAATTTTGCTATTTATTTTATCTTTAACATTTAAAATAAATATATAATACAAATAACTTAAATAAAATAATATCATGCAACTAATTACTAGCAATAATTAGTTAAAATATATCATTGAATTAATCACTTCCTTGCCCAACTTCTTTCTCAACCTCTTTTAAATGCTCACAAACAGAATAATTAATTTATGTATATTCTCTTTTAATCAATTGTCTTAAATTTATTACAAAGTGAAATCATAAAATATTAATGCATTGATTCAAAGTTATCAATTTGCTTATGTTGTCTACGAATGCCTTAAATTTGTACATTCTGCATTATTTGCAACCCTAATCTATAAACGGCTATCAGAAAACCGTTTATGAACTATCTGATTTTTAGAAAACAGTTTAACACTATAAACGGTTTTCTAAAAGCCGTTGGTAGATTTTCAAAATAAATTTTAGAAGAAAACAGACTCCTCTAGTTTAACGGGTGGATGCGTTGGAGGAATTACATTTTTTTCCTTCTGCCCACTCTGAATATTCACTTCCTGTTCGAGATAAATATTATTTTACTTACCCTACACCTTCCTTTTGTTCATCAACGAATAATTACATTATGAATGCTAAGTTAGTTGATACAAAGTTTAATCAAATTGATGAATAAAATAAACTTTTGGGCCCTGGCAATAACTACATTCAACTGAAATCCAACCAACTAAAAAATAGACAATTCTATCCATGGAGATGCTAGTCAGTCTTCCACGAAGAAAATATGTACTAAATAGAAACTTAGAGCATCTTCAATCCAATTCTGGTTGTCATGTTAAATAGATTACACATCAGCACTTAAGAATGTTAATTGAAATTTCATCTTCAATGTTAATGTGGAGTAGAGTGCTGATCTGATATGGTAAATAATATAGAGGACATTGTCAATTGTGATGTCTAGTTATGGACATTGCAATTCACAATGTGAAACCAATCGCATAAATTTAACTGACTCGTAGAAAAGTAGTTTTCGCAAATTATGTCCACAATTTAATTGGTTACACGTGTCAAATTATTGTTCAAAAACATTTGCATATGGTGTGTTTTTTTTTCTTTTTAATGTGTTGTCAACTTCTTTCTAATTAGATTGGTTTTACATTGTGGACACATAGATTAAATTTTACATTACATGCTTCTTACATTGGAGATGCTCTTACAAATTAAACTATGACAATATAACTCTAAATTCACAACATACCAAGTTCAAGAGCAAAACATTCTTGAAAATAGATATCCATGACATCCTTGAACACTATCAATCAACAGTGCAGATTGACAAGCATCGTCAACACTACGGTTCATCCATTTCTTCCCCAAATCTTCACCCACGCTTGAAATTTCATGCTGCAAAACTGCGGCACCAACTGGTCCGATCAAATTTAACCTAGTAGCTGCAGAAAGGACATCTCTCGTAGTCATAAACACATACCCTCTTTGTGAAGTATTACTGTCAACTCCCAGCAATCCACATATAAGCCTAAATATTGGAGCATGCTGAAAAGATACTATCCCTGATCCTATATAATCATCACGCATTTTCTTCAGTATAGGGAGTTCTTCAAATACAGATGAAGCTACTCTTAAAAGTGCAGATCCTTGAGAAATTGATGCTTTTCTGGTAACTACATTCGTTGGAGTTGCCTCTAGATACTTATCGAGCTTGAACCAAGTTTCTATGTTTGGTGACTTAGTTGATGTGCATATGAAAGGAAGAAGAAGAAGAGTTCCTGTGTTTTCCAGCACTTGGATTATGTAGAACTTTAGGCCTCTTGATTTGATACAAGGCGAGATTGCATGGCGGGTTCAAGACCGTAGGAGTGTGCAAAACCACCCGTAGGCAGCAGAGAATCTAAAACTTGCCATTGACTCCATTGTAAGAGGTTGTTTGGTGAAGATACGGCATCTTCTTCTAATTTGTCCTCCATTTCAGTTTCCATGAGGTTATATAGACTGTGGTAATAACGGACAAGTTGGTGAAGAAAAAAACTTATGTTAAAACACATACGATGAAGAAGAATAGATGTTATTGAGAAATTTCTTGACGTCGACGTGGATAGTTTTGTATCAATGTCCGTTAAATCCGTCTTCAAACTTTTAAAATGACTCCAGTCATTAGTGCAAGGGAGAAGCTCTTAGCACTATTTTTGAGCTTGACATCTAAACGTCTAATGATGCCATAAAAATACCATCTATCTTTGGTTTACTATTTATTGGCACAAAACTTTTCAATAGCCACCGTCTGGTGATCCACTCCACCCATAACAATAAAATACAATATGCAATTCCAAACAGTCATAATAATGGTAAAGGACTAGGTTGTGACTTGTGACAGGGTAGAGCAACCTGGGTAGAGGCTTATGACTTGCTAACCATAAAATAAATATTAACCATATATTGCATCAAGTATTTATTCTTGAATTCAGTCGGCAACAACCTAGACTTCTTGGCTGTTAATATTTGCCATTACAGGAGTAATCAGTATGTAGAACATGTATACATGCATACATACTTACTTCTATGTATATGTGTATGTGTGTATGTATATCTATATCTATCTATATATCGACACACACACACATACACACAAACGTACAGTATGACATTCATGAGCTGGTGATCATCAAACTTATCTGAATACATTTGAGTGAGTTTGAGCAAGCAACATAAAAGGGAGACGTTGAGACCGTCCCTAAAAGAATCGCTGTCCCAACAGCCTCGGACAAAGTCAATATACTTCTCTTATATACTGATATCATATAAACACTCTAAAAGAATATACTGACCATTTATTTTTTAAACTATTGCTGTACCAAGAAATCAGCATTAGCAATAAGGATTTGTCTTTAAAGTTTTAAACATAAAATCGGTGTTGTGATTTATTTTTTTACTTTGTCATTTCGGTCATTCAGTTGTCAATAAAAAAGTTTAAAAGTTTGATAAACCCAAACATGTCCTTAGTTAAAAGAGTTCACAGTTGTTTACGCCTCATGGTGCACGGATATGTCAAAACTCTCTGGAGCCTATACACATAATGCAACATACGGAGCATGCTTTTCGGAATCAATGTGTATTTATTCAAATAATAATTAGATAATTATTAATTATGCTACGTATTAAACAAAACTAATACAAATATTTATTTAAAATATAAAATAACATGAAATAAGATTTCAAGATCAATGCATTGTCTAAATTGATGCTACGACTCTACAGGCATAAAAATATAAGTTAAAATTTACCCTAGTAACAAAAATCAAAATAAAAAAGGAATAAGGCGAGTAAACCTAAACATCTGAATCAGGTCCAAACATATTCTCAATGATATATGTGTTTGTCAAATATAGTTATGTATTGCACAATAAATAAGAATAATAAAATGAATAGTGTTGTTTCAGGGATGTTGCATAAAAAAATCAAATCGCTACTATTGTATTCAACCATAGAGAACACATTAATTTTAACATTCTTCGTATTCCAGAGAAATATGAAAGCCAATTAAAAAAACACGGTTATATATAATAAGAGCAATGTTAAACTAACTCCATTTTTTGTTATGACATAAGAGTTTATTGATAGGAGCCGTCATTTTCTATATTAGCAGGATTATTATTATATTTTCATTAAGCAACCGTTGATAATAGGGCTGTCAATGGATACCTGAAAAAACTGAACTCCATCCGCATCCGCATCCGAAAAGTGGATAAATATCCGATATCCGAAACAACGGATGCGGATACTAAAACATCCACATCCAAAAATTATCCGTCCGGTTTTTGTCAAAATAATAGTTCAAATTATGTGCATTTTAATGCAGTGAAAGATATTCATTTATTATTTTGTTAAGTTGGTAGTTTCTATTATATGCATTTTATACTTATTAACTGCTTGAAACTATTTATCATCATATTTGTTAATTTTTAACACTTTATAATCAATAAAACTGAAAAATAGTTATGTTAAACTAAAATTTTCCTTTTACAATTCTTGATTAATTGGTCGTTAGATGATAGGATAATTATCCGATATCTGTCCGTATCCGGGAATGCAGATATCCGATATTCGAAAATGATTTCGGATGCGGATGCAGATGCAGATATGACATTATGCACATCCGAAGCATCCGCTGACATGCCTAGTTGAAAATCGAAACAGGGGCCAAAACTGAATTCAAAACCGAAACTTCTGAACTGTCCAAAATCAACCAAAACTAAGAAACTTTCAAATGACCAAAACCGAAACCGAAATTGAAACCGAATTCTCGAAACTTGATTTAAACAAAAGACAAATTTTGTCATCTTAGTTAAAACAAACCAGTGCTTTGGCTCGCGGAATGCACTGCATTAAAAAAATCATGTTGATATGTCTAACTAAAAAAAGATGTCTCACTCAAAATCGAAATAGGACTTAATAATAAATTTTAGCAGTTATTAATTCAACGTGAAATGAAGATGAATGGGTAAAATAAGAAAATAAAAATGAATAAAACGATTTAAATTTTCTAAATCATCAGTGCTAAGGGTAATTTAGGTACTCCAGAAAAAATTCACAAAACGTGAAGTATTTGCATTATTAGTAAAAACGAGCTGCGTAATGATCCAATTATTTTTTAACATTTAATATTTGTTAAACGAATAAATAAATGTTAGTTACCAATGTCTATTCATTTAGTTTTGAACTTACGAATTGTTAAAATTTCTTGAATAAATAGTTAAGTATAACAAATAAATAAATATTAGTTACATTTGTTTATTTAGCTTTGAACTTAAGAATTTTATAATTCTTATATAAATAGTTAAGAAGATAAAATTTGAATTTAACATGCGATGCTTAATCATTTAATTAGTAGATAAATGACGTATATATTGAATTTCAAATATTTTTTAAGAGAATGGTGAACATTTTTAAAACTAAAATAGTAATCACAATGAATCAATATATCCTTGTTTACTTCAACGTCTTGTAGAAAATCTCCAAATATTTATCTAAAGTAAATACATGACATTATCAAAATGATTGATAAATACTTAACTATAGATTATATAAAAAAAGTGCCAATAAGACGGTGCGAAAAATTGGATTGCTTTTCAAGTATGCTAAAAAGGTATTTCAACTTTTATTATCATTTTATAAGTCAAAACTTTTCTACTTTAATAAATCTTTCTATAAAAAGTAATCAAATATTCTCCACGAAATAGGAGATGTAAATTTAATTTATTGTTTTTATTAATCAGAAGGAATGAAAAGTGGAAATAAGACATGGAATGTTAAAATTCATTTTGCTATTTCAATTATGTTAAAAAGTTTTACAATTTTTTCATTATTTTTCAAGAATTTCCGTCTAATAACTAAAGTAATCGAGAAAAAAAATCTCAAAATAAGAAATGCAAATATAATGTTATTGCTTTTATAAATTTGTCAATTTTCATCTTTAATAAATCATTTTAAAAAAAAATCAAATATTTTTTTCTCAAAATAAGAGATGAAAATGCAATATTGTTGCATTTGTTAATAAGTTTGCATTGTAGAAGATAAAAGGATATATGAACTTACATATTAATAATTCTTAAAAGTATGAACTATGGATACTTGTATGTAAAGGTTGAGAGAAATTACCAGAGTTAAGGAGAAGCTTAGAAATTACTTTGTTTTACTATTATTTAATAGATAGATAAACTTAATATATTTATAAAATTGAACAATCCAATATAGTTTTAGTTACAATATTCCAAGCCAAAAACAAACGATCCAAAATAAGCTGATCGGTAGGAATGGTTACTTTTCAAAAACAAACGGTGTTAGGACTACTTTTAGCATGAATTAGGGTCAAATATTATCGTTATATATCTATATTCAAGTAGCAACCATTTCAACCATTATGTATTTATCCTCAAACCATGCCTTAGATCTTCCTATTAGATTTGTAAATCTGACACGTCTTTCAATAAAAATAAATAAATGATAAAATGATGAGATAATAATAATTGGGAAATAAAATATTAAGAAGCAGTAAACAAAGAACTAAAATTTTAGGTAAATTATTTTGCAAATATAAAATATATAGTTGCAAAAAAATAAATTTTAAGTATTAAATAGTACTGATAAAGAGAAAGATAAAAATTAAATTTTGAATAGAAGATATGCATAATAAGCTGTGTAATTTATCAATAAATAAATAAACTCTGTATAATTATATTAATTAGGAATAATTGTATCACCATAAGTAAGAAGAGAATACTTAATATTTCCATTCTAAAAGAAACAACTTAAATAAACTCTAGTCCAAATATTGTTACAACTTGTTAATGTAGAAAAGGATGGTACCTGATTAACCATAATCATATTTTGTTCTTCAAGAACCGATTGAACTTCCAATATCTGTAGTTTTGTACCTGTAAAAGGCAGATTATCATAATATAATAATGATTAAATATTGTAGTAATGCACAAAATGACAGTATCATCATCGAGTTGCAATTCTATCCATTCAGGAAATTACTACATGTCATCATACACATTCAATTTGACGAAGACAACATGTAAACATATTTAGACATAAAAAAGCAAAGTTAGTATTTGGCTATTTGTTTTGAGGATTTTGTCAATGATTGTTGTTAAGGGTTGGTTAGGAACTCGTCTCTACATGAAAATAAGCATTACTTATGAATTAAAACTGTAAAAATGCTAGGTGAAAGCCTCATATATACACTTAAACAACAACAAACTATCAATAATTCATATTTTTAATAAGGCCAAAGATTTGATGATAGCAGTTTATGATTACTTCTTTTACATAAGTTATCCATACACAAACATTTTAAAAGTTTATAATTTTAGTTTCTTGAATATATATGATCAATGATGGTCGAGAACATAATGTTTGGTCCAAGTGAAGGAAAATTAATGTCAATCTTGGATAGGTTATATATTATGACTTTTAACAGATTCTATAGAAGTAAAATTGAAATTGGATAAGAAATACTGTATAATTCGAGAAGAATTCTGATGTTGAGGGGGATTCAAGTTTTCAGGTTTTTGTGCGAATGGACATGGATCTGCAAATAACAATATTCAAAATTTAAACAATATAAATATGGATTAAGATTAGTAAATCATGGAACAACTTAAAACAGAAGCACTTTAATGCAAAACAACTCTAATAACAAAGCTGATGTATCTGATATCTTTTTTGACTCCTACAGCGTATAAGTATATGTTATACATGCTGAAATTTCTTCATGTAATGTGTCAAAGGAGTAAGATTCTGAGATTCAAACAAAGTTCTACCTTAACGTAACACAAGTATTCAAGTAATCAAATGAGACATTCCAAAGTGTAGCATGTAATATCCAAGCTTATTCTTTCGCAGTTACACAAACATTGTTGCATTGAGTCGTTGACACAATGCAAGTTTAAAATTCTAAAATATTCAACATTGTCTTCTTCCAAAACAACTTAGCAACAGGTGGTAAAACAGAAAATTATTTATTACTGTCAACATTACATCAACTTATTAAGAAATGAGCAAACATCTTATAACAATGACCAAGGCAGAAGTCGCTGCATTCTCGTCTTTTATAAGAAATTTTTTTTAACAATCAATACGAATTAAAGATAGTGGATGCGGGATGTACGAAAGATAATTGAACCTGTACAGAAATAAACAAAACAACAAAATATGAGGTTAGCAAACAATGAAAAACTCTATAAAAGAAGTATGATTATTAATTCAATTGACTGCTTGATAGGGCTGTTACGGTTGAATCGCTCAACCGTCCAACCGTATCAACCGTTCATGCGGTTACCATCTATAACGGTAACGGTTACGGTAACGGTTGAAGAATTTGAAAACCACGGTTAATCGTACCAACCACACATGATTGTTTTATGTAATATTTAACATTAGAGTATAAAAATTATTAATTTAAGTTAAAAAATAGCTTGTACATTAATAATTTATGCCTTAATGAACGAATAACATGTGCATGAATATTGGTCTTTTTATAAACAAATAAATAAATTTGTAAAAAGCAGTTAAAGCTATATCAATTTATCATCAATAATGCACATAATTGAAAATATATGTACGACATACTTCCAAATTGAAAACACGACGGTTAGCCATCATAGACGGTTGCGGCAACGGTTATAAGAATTTGTAACCGTCAACAACGGTTACGGTTGGTGCTAATAATGACGGTTACCGCAACCGTAACACCCCTACTGCTTGATACCCAATGCCAGTTCAGTCAAAATTCCTATACCCAGTTCAATAAGTATAACTCTGAATAGTAAATAGCGAGTAAATGTTTGAACAACAATTTATAATACCTGATGAATGGGTAGGCTGAACGGGTAGACGTAGGTCAAATTAGAACTGGCTGCAACCAAAACGCGATGGGGAACAAAGACTAAAAAGAAGAGGACGGGGTGGGGTAAATTTTTAACTGCGAATACAGTATAGGATCTGAAAAATCAGGGTGTAAACAAAAATGAAAGTGTTCGATAATTTAAGAACCACGGCCTGAGGATCAGTGTCCATTAAAGCTTGGGGGGTGGTGGTTGGAGAATTTTAATCAAGCTCTCGGAAGTTAGACCGAGTCTCGGTTTATATTTTGGGTTGGAAACTTAAGATCTTAGCTGAGAGTGGCATGTGTAATGGTTAAAATTCATTTTTTTTAAATCTCGTCTCCTCCAAGTGTAAAAGATGGATTTCGGATGAGATGAAGAAGTTTTAAAACTCTGATTTTAATGTTTCAAAGAGAAAAACTAAGATAATCTGTTAAATTTGGATGATTCAAATATTTGTTGAGAAATAAAGAAATTGATTAATTCGTTCAATCAATCGATTAATTTGGCTTGCATATCAAAAAATATGAGAGGATATTTTGGAAGAAAACTAATTAATTAGCCAATCAATTAATTTATTATATGAAGAAATAAATGATTAGGCATGGAGAATCAATCAATCAAAGGAAAGATGTGAAAACCAAGATTACGCTATCTATTTATACTAAAATCAAATCATGCAATTTGGAAAGGTATTTGGGTAATCAGGAAATTGATTTTCTTAATCTCCAAGCAACCTTCATTATCAAGTTTATTTAAATGAAGGGATTTCATCTTCATATGTATGTGAGTATGTGAGAGCATCCATCATTATTCTTCTCTCTCTTTTGTACTCTTTTTCTTCAGTGGAATAAAAGAAGTTGTTGGGTCTCCGTGGACGTAGGATATTCATATCTGAACCACGTTAAATCTTCTGTGTCTCTTATTTCTGCTATTGTGTCTGTGAGATTGCATAATTGATTTTTTAAGTTTCATTGATATCTAAATAGACAATACTAGATCTTGATCAAATAATTCGTTTTCGCTTAAATTAAAATAAATTTCACTACAGTTTGGTATCGAAGCTAGTGTTATTGTTCATGTTTGGATATTAATGGCTACTTCTAGTAAGTCTGTTGGTAGATCTGGTGTCAATTATGGAGTAACACGTTTTGACGAAAATGGAGATTTTGGTACTTGGAAGATGAAGATGGAGGCTGTATTAAAGAAGGAGAAGACTTATAAGGTTGTTTCTACGCCTGAGAAATTGAAAGATATTGATGCAGCTGGTTTGAAAGAGATGGAAGATGAAGCTCTCATAACAATTCAATTGAGTCTTCCAGATGAAGTTCTTAGAGAATTCTCTCAAAAGAAGACGGCGAAGGAACTATGGGATGCATTATCAGATGCATATCAAGACAAGTCTCTCACTAATCGGATTATTCTTCAGCAACAACTCTATTTGTTCAAGATGAAGCCTGGAGCCGATCTCATAGAGCATGTAGATGCTTTGACCACTTTGATTATGAACCTGAAGGCAGCGGAAGTTGATATTACTAATGAGGCTCAAGTTGTGATCCTCTGATGTTCCTTGCCTAAGGAGTACACTGCTTTTGTTAATTTCATGATTTATGGCCACAGTAAAATTAGCATGTCTGATGTAAAGGCTGGTCTTCATAATGAAGTATTAAGAGGTAGATTGGCGAGCACTAGCTTGGATAGTGATACCGAAGGCTTATCTGTTCAGAGAGGTAGAGGCCAAAGCAGGTCGAAGAAAGGTGGAGGACGGAATTCTTCGCGGTCTTAGTCTAGGGGCCCTAAGAAGTTGACTTGTCATTATTATAAGAAACCAGGGCACTTCATAGCACAATGTCCCAAGCTTGAAGGTAGAAGAAAAGATCCAAAGCAAGCCTCAGCTTCTACAATAGAGAAATCAGATACAAAAAGTGACACCGATGTATTTACAGCTTCTGGCTCTTTTGGGAAGAGCAACTTATGGTTGATTGATTCTGGCGCATCTTATCATATGACACCTGATAGGAACTGCTTTTCCACTTACCGTGAAATTGATGGAGGAGAAGTTCTGATGGGTAATGATGCTTCTTGCCGTATGGTTGGTGTTGGTAGCGTGATGATTAGGATGTTTGATGGTGTTATTCATACGATCACTCTGATGTTAGACATGTACCTGATTTGAGGAGGAGCTTGATTTCTGTTGGGGCATTGAGTAGACTTGACTTGAAGATTGTAGTGGAAGGAGAGAAAATGAAGATATCGAAGGGTTTCATGATTGTTATGAGAGGTGTAAGGGCAGGAAATCTTTATCTATTAAAGGGCACTACTGTACTTGGTGAATCAGCTTCTGTTACATCTGTTGATTCGGATTTATTCGGATTATGGCACTTATGGATGGGTCACAATGGTGAGCACAGCATGGATGAGTTAAGAAAATGAGGATTGATTGATGGAGTTCATCATTCAAAACTTGGTTTTTGTGAAGAGTGTGTTCTTGGAAGCAGAAGAAGATTTCTTTTGGTATAGAAGAGCATAAAGCAAAAGCTGTCCTGGAGTATGTTCATACAGATGTCTGGGGTCCCTCCCCTTGTCAGTCTTTAGGTGGAGCCAGGTATTTCATTTCATTTATAGATGATTTCTCTCGTGAAGTATGGGTATACTTTCTTCAGTCAAGGAGTGAAACCTTTGCCAAGTTTCGAAAGTGGAAATCTATGGTTGAGAAGTAGTCAGGGAAGAAATTGAAAATTCTCTGTTTAGATAATGGTGATGAATTTGTATCATAGGAATTCATCGATTATTGTGAGTCTGAAGGCATTAAGAGGCATTACACTACACCAAGCGTCCCCCAGTCTAATGGAGTTGCAGAAAGGATGAATCTAACATTATTGGAGAGAACAAGATGCCTCAAACTGATTGCTAAATTGAAGAAGGGATTTTGGGCTGTAGCTTTATCTATGGCGGCTTTCCTCATCAACCGCACACCTTCTACTGCCATAGATATGAAGATCCCTGAAGAAGTATGGAAAGGAGAGCCTGTTAGCTATTCATTTCTCAGAGTGTTCGGTTGCCCAGCTTATGTGCATGAGAGTAAAGGGAAGCTGGAACCTAGAGCTCCCAAGTGCATCTTTCTATATTATAGGATAGGAGTGAAGGGATATAGGCTGTGGTGTCCTATAAGCAAGAAGGTCGTTATGAGTAGGCATGTGACTTTTGATGAGAAGGCTATGTTGAAGGTGGAGCCTTCCTCATCGGATGACAATGAGAGGACATGTGAAGAATACTAGACACAAAGCAAGTCATATGTTGATTCTTTCCATGGACATTCAGACGGTGTTTCCGATGACACCGTGATTGATGGGGATAATACCAATGTTAGTACAGAGGATCAGACTCAAGGTGGAGCTCATTCAAAACCTAGACCTGTCAGACAAAGAAGAAAGCCTAAGTGGCTTGATGAGTTTGTTGGATTGAGCATCGAAGACATTAACTTCGATGATATGGCAACATATGCTTTGAATGTTGTCCATGATGAGCCCTGTGATTATAGAGAAGCTATCGCATCAGTTAACAGTTCCAGTTGGTTAGTTGCTATGGAGAAGGAGATTGAATCATTGTAGAGAAACCATACTTGGGATTTGGTACCTCTTCCCACCGATAAGAGAGCTATTGGATACAAGTGGATCTATAGAGTGAAAGACGGTGAAAATGGTGATCTCAGATACAAGGCAAGATTAGTCGCAAAGGGGTATGCTCAGAAGAAGGGGGTAGATTATCGTGATATCTTTGCTCCAGTGGTTAGGCATACTTCTATTCGTATTCTCTTGGCATTAGTTGCTCATTATGATATGGAATTAGAGCAACTAGATGTCAAAACTACATTCATGCATGGTGATCTGGATAAGGAGATTTATTTAAAGCAGCCGAAAGGGTTCATTGATAGTAGTAGACCGGATTATGTTTGCAAACTCAACAAATCTCTATATGGACTGAAGCAGTCTCCTAGACTATGGTATAAGAGGCTTGATAAGTTTATGCTTTCATAGGGATACTCCAGAAGTTTTAAAGACCAGTGTGTTTATTTCAGGAGATGTGATGGTGATATGATTTATTTGTTGTTATATGTTGATGATATGTTGATTGCATCTCGAAGTATGGTCGGAATTAAGGAGTTGAAAGCGGAACTCAGTAGAGAGTTTGACATGAAGGATTTGGTAAAGGCACAAAGAATATTGGGTATGGAGATAAGCAGGGATAGGAAGCGGAGAGAGTTAAGGCTCACTCAGGCGCAGTACATCGAGAAGGTCCTCGCTTGATTTGGAATGGATAAAGTCAAACCGGTTGGCACTCCATTAAGCTCTCATTTTAAGTTGTCAAAAGACTTATCTCCCTCATCGAAAGAAGACAAAAGGTATATGGCTGATATACCTTATTCTAGTGTTGTTGGTAGTCTTATGTATGCGATGGTGTGCACAAGACCAGATTTGGCCCATGCAGTGGGTGTTGTGAGTCGATATATGTATAACCCATACAAAGAGCATTGGCAAGCAGTGAAGTGATTCTTAGATATCTTCGAGGCACTTCTTCAGTGGGCTTGTTATATGTTGGAGTGGATGGTGACATCTCTCTTAGAGGATACTGTGATTCTGATTATGTTGGGGATAGAGATGCTAGGAAGTCAGTGTCGGGCTATATTTTTACACTTGGCATAGGCTCGATTTCATGGAGATCAAAGCTGCTATCTATCATAGCTTTTTCGACTACCGAAGCAGAGTTGATATCGATTGTGGAAGCAACAAAGGAAGGATTATACTTACTTTGGTTGTTGGATGATCTTTCAATGGTGCAATGGACAGTAGAGCTATTTTCAAACAGTTAGAGTGCGATTCATCTTGTAGAGAATCAAGCTTATAGTTCACGGACGAAGCACATTAATGTTAAAGGTTTCCTTCTTATGCTTGAGGAAGAACGAAGCAAGATCAAATTGTTGAAGGTGAGTACTTTGGATAATCCTTCAGATATGATGACAAAGTCACTTCCAAAGGAAAAGTTTGAGCATTGCTCAAACTTGATCAGTTTGATTTCTGTTACTTGAGCGCCATGGGGCGCTAGGCCCCAACAACTTCTATGTTGATTGTTTGATGATGAGATGATGAAGAGAGATTGTTATATTTAAATCAAGGTGGAGCGTTAAATTTGGATGATTCAAATATTTGTTGAGGAGGAAAGAAATTGATTAATTGGTTCAATCAATCAATTAATTTGGCTTGCATATGGAAAGATATGAGAGGATATTTTAGAAGGAAACTAATTAATTAGCCAATCAATTAATTAGTCAATGCATTTGTTATATGAAGTATAAATGATTAGGCATGGAGAATCAATCAATCAAAGGAAAGATATGGAAACCAAGATTGCGTCATCTATTTGTACTAAAATCAAATCATGCAATTTGGAAAGATATTTGGGTAATCAGGAATTGATTTTATTATTCTCCAAGCACCCTTCATTATCAAGTCTGTTTAAATGAAGGAATTTCATCTTCATATGTATGTAAGTGTGTGAGAGCATCCACCATTATTCTTCTCTCTCTTTTGTACTCTTTTTCTTCAGTGGAATAAAATAAGTTGTTGGGTCTCCATGGACGTAGGATATTCATATCCGAACCACGTTAAATCTTTTGTGTCTCTTATTTCTGCTATTGTGTCTGTGAGATTGCATAATTGATTTTTTAAGTTCCATTGATATCTAAATAGACAATACTAGATCCTGATCAAATAATTCGCTTCCGCTCAAATTAAAATAAATTTCACTACATAATCACCACTAAAAAAGAGAAGAAGAAAAAAAGGTTGGTTTCAAATGATGGAAGAGAAAATGTATTGAAGAAACTATTGCCACTGTAATGGGTTGAAAAGAGCCTAAAGGTTGAGAAACATAGCATCTGAAAGAAGAGAAGAGAAATGTTGTTTTTTCTGAATGTACGGATTTCTTTTATCCTTCTTATTTATATAATAGATTAAAGTGGCCATCTTCTGATTGTCTCTGTTACTTACTGCACTCCAAATATAACTAGCATCAAGCCAAGGATGAAAAACAAAATTATAATCAAAAATCAATGACTTAATATTCAAACCCAGCAGCAACACCCAAATCATTATGACTTTGATATCGAGGGTGGAAGCCCAGACCATTACAACAATCTTCTTGTTCACCTACCCGCTTATTGTTCCATTGTTGAAAGCGTCTCCTAAATATGAAGGGGATATATTGTTTGTCTAAGTAGTATGATGATCAAGTAGGATATAGCAAGGCTATTAAGCATGATGTTTACGACTTTATCCAAGTTCAAATTCAAGTGTGAGAAGGTGTCACTTGAGTGTACTATATGCCATTTATTTGTGTCTGTGTGTTTTACATATGATTTGTATCTTTAAATTGCTTTTTAACTTTTATATGTTCAATTGTAATGACTGTCTTTTAATCTAGGATACCCAGGAACATTGTAGAAATTAATTGACATACAAAATTGGCTCTACGTTTTAATTCACGGTAAAGATGAGTTACATGTACTCTTGTATCTAAAAGAATTTTTGTAATAACGCTTCAAATAAATCTTAATATGTTATCACATTATTATGGTTTTCCCCAATATGACCAACTCTCTTCTGCACATTTCGAACAATATAATAACGTAGGAAAGCCATGGAACAAAGACGCTATATTATGCATTCTATCTTGATATTGGCTTATGTCTGAGACTAAGGGACACATTATACTCTGCCCTCGATTTTTGTACGTATCTTACTCTAAGATGAATCATTGACATAAAAGAGCATCTCCAACGGTTACCCATTCGGGGTGAATATACAGGCCGGGAGCTCAATATTCAGTTTTGGATTCAAAATGCCTAATTGGGTGTGCATATTTATTTAATAGTCATCTGAGTTACGACGCCTATTCATTAAAGCTTAGTTGTTAGGCACATATTTAATGGGTGCATATTTGTTGGGCGTTTTAGTGAAAACCATACCTTAATATTCAGACCTCTGAGAACTAAGAATTTAAGGCATGGGAGATGCTCTAAGGGGTCAGCCCTTCGCTAGTTTGACTTCGTTAAGGCTCTGATAAGCAATAAATTCAACATCATTCAGATGTTTACAGCTCTTTGCACAATATCATGTTACCAAGCCTATTCATCAGTAAATTGGTCATGAGTAAACAAGACACACTACAAGTACAAATACATCAATTTGGCAATCAATAGATTAAGTATAAAACAATTGCAAATCAGTTTTGAAATGCGCACCAAAATTTGATCATAAGGAGCATATTTAATATGTTGTAAACGAATAAAAAATAAAAAAAAATAAAAAAGAAGAAGAAGAACTTCACCGATCAAACTCATAATCTCGGCTAATTAATATTGCATTTTTTTGTTATAATATATGTAAATTTTAAAGAGTGAATATATTATCAATGTTTGTTATATTTTGTTTAGTCCTACAGCATGGGATAAGTTCAATCACAAGCTCCAAAACCTTTATATAAAGGAGCCTATGTAATGGAAATAGATTACTAATTGCAGGAATGAATAAAATGTCTTCTTCCTCTTTTTCTAATGGCTTCTTATTTTTATATTGTTTACAACACATTATGATCTATTTCTCAAATGTATTGGATATTTTAATCTAGAAGATTAGATCCATTTTTTTCTTTTCTACAGATACATCTCTTTCTCTTAATCAGTTACTGAAATCAGATCTATATCTTCCTCTTATTCAACCAATGAAATCAGGTTAGAAAATTTCTAGATCTGCTTTTCTAGATTTGTTTTGCGATTAATTTAGATCTAGATTTAAGTATTCTTGTTTCACAATTCTATATCTATTTCTTAATTTTTCAGATTTGGATTTAAGTTTTAGTGGATCTTATCTTTTCAATATCTTATTTTATCATAGATCTAAATTTATATATCTTATTCCACTATACATGTATTTTTTTCATTATATTTTGGATCACATTCTACTATAGATCTAATTTTTTGTTCTTATTTTTTTGATCTCATTATATTGTATGTCTCAAAATCATACTCAAATAATATATCTTTGAGATTTGTACATGGTTTAAAAATAAAATGTTGTGATTTTTTAAATTTGGATTTGAATTGATTTCAAACTTGTTTATTATTGCATGCTTTTTGAGTTCATTATTTTGGAAAGCAAGTTTTGAATCTGACAATTTCTGTTGTTGATTCAAATAAATTATTGAACTTGATTGCATTTTGGTTTGTGATATAGATCCAAGTAATTTATACATGTTTGGTAAATAAAGTTTTCATTTTGAAAACTCTTTGATTTGGATTTTGACTTTGGAAATGATTTTGATATATATAGTTTATATTTCCAGAAGAAATATTTTATTGTTTCTTAGAGAAATATATACAAGAATAATGCGTATTTAGAAGATCGTATTAAATTTAGATCCAATATTGATTTAGCACACCTAAAGTGAATGGAAACATTAATGAAAGCATACATGGTAAACCTAATTTCTAGCATTTGAAATAAAAGTTGAGAACCTACAGTTCCTATAATGTTAAAAGCTTGAGTTTCCATAAATTATTAAATTTCAAGTTTTCTTGTAATGAAGAACCGGAAGTTCCAAAAAAAAGCAAAAACTTGAATTATTAAAAGGGAGATATATATATAAGAGTTATTTTAGTTATTTTAGAAATTTTAACTATTAAGAAATAAAGTTTCTCTTACGGTATTCATTTTAATTTTGTTACTGAGTATATTGAACTTAGATTTGAGACGAAATTTTGCTAAGTTAGATTGATATATTTGTTTGTGAAGAAATCAATTCGTCGTGACAATATTTTATATTTTAGGCCACAATAATGGTAAATTGCATTCATTTTTTAAATCATAAATGCATTAAATGTTATCGTCATAGTAATAAATTAAACTTGTAACGACCCGTAATTTTCGATAACTAAATTTATTAATTAAATAAGTTTTGGCATTTGTTGTTGTGAAAAATTTAAAATTTAAGATCTATTAATGAGAAAAATAACTAGAATGAAATGTAATAATGTTAATGTAATGTAATTGATAACTACTCTAATGCAATTTCAATTAATTGAAACGACTATAAATATAAAAATTTGGTTATAAATTGTAAATGAGGAAATAAACCAAATGTTGTATTAAATGGTGAAATTGTATGTAATTAATTGAAATTGGTTAATGAAGAATAATTAATCAGTATGTGAATTTATTAGTTTTGTTTGTTAACAATAAACATAGAAATGTGTTTGAATTGGTAAGTTGTAACGACGGTTTAATTATAAATTCACTATTTAATTGGTTGAAAATAAATTGGAAATCAATTGCAATTAATCTACTTAAATATTACAGTTAATGTGAATTAAAGTGATAACTGTAAAATATTGATGTAATAAATTGTGAACCAATGTTAACTATGTCCATAAATTAAAGATTGATTGAATAAAAAGGTTGAAATCAAATTAAATCAATTTACTTGGATTTTAAATTATAATTAATGAATTTATTGCAATTAAAATTGAACACTATAATTAGTGCAATAGTTAACATTGGATTTGACATGGAGAATTTGTTTTAAAAGATTATAAGTTTATAGCTAATCAAAAATGATGAAATTTTTTAATTATAAAATTTAAATTGAAAAAGTTATATAATTAGTTTTATAATCATTTATTTAATTTACGTGAAAATATCCATTTTTGGCCGCTGTCTCGGATTTTGATAAAACCAGTTTCATCGGATCTGTAATAGTGAATTATTGTAGGATTTCAAGTTTCGTAGCGATCAGACTTATCGTTTGATCGTGCGGGCTTGAAATGCGTAGAAATCAATTTAATGAAATCAATTTGAAATAAGCTGATTTTAAAAGCTAACTTCTTCATACAATGGAATTTGGACTTGAAACCTTTTCCATTGAGTTTAAAAATATCGAAAACATCTATTTTTATATATTGGATGGCCCATTTTCGTTTCGGGAACGAAACGGGTTTTTTGGGTCGTTGTTATTGTTTCAATCCAAATCGATCCTGTCCATTCTTTCTATTTCAGCTCTGCCTATATATAGACTGTTATTAACCCTAATTGTTTCTCATTTCTTATTTCTGTACGTACTATTTCTTTTACCAGTTCCTCCTTTTCAAACGACAGAATATGAAACCCTAAATCCCAATTCAATTTCAAAAAAATAAATCAAACTTCTAAAACCCTATCATATTATATACCGATTCGAAACTCTCAATGAGTGCAACTCAGATCTGCTATTCGTTTTTGCATTCGGGTTTTGGTTTGTCTGAAATTGGCCAAAGCATTCTCGGCCATCCGTTTGGGGTTTGATCATCGACAATAGATCGTTGATTCGAGGATACCATGTTGTGGAGAGCAACATGGGGAGTGCATCGGTGGTGTTCGTTTGGGCAATTAGTGGTTTGATCGCCTTGAATAATTCAACTAGGGTTTCAAATAGGGTGGCGGCGGCCGTGTATTTGCAGCGTTGAATCGTGTGATGGTCGACTCAAGGTGGTCGCGTAGGCATAGGGAGGTCGACGGCAAGGTCTGGGTGGCCGCGAATGGCCAACGACGACGTGGGGTTTGATGCGATGTGGCGGCTAGAAACCTCGTGGTCGATCTGCGTGCGTATTAGGGTTCCTGGGAGACGAAGGTGATGAGGTGATGAGGTGTATAACTATATTGTTATTTTATTTGTTTTAATATAAATTGTATAATCTTCTAACTATCATAACTTTCGCATACAAGGTCGAATTCACATGCGGTTTGTTCAGCTGCGATCGTATTGAAATTCCGGACGTTATAAAACTAGTTTGGACGAATTCCAATACTATTGAATTTTGGGCCTAAATTTGGATTTCAAATCAATTTGAAATCAAAGGTGAGCGTTTTAACCCACTCACAACTACTAAATTGTCTTATGTTAGTTAAATTAAATTTATGATGTGATTAGAAATTGATTGGTTGATGTTTGATATATTTAAATTGTCATTCCAGTTAAATATGACTTTTATTGCATTTAATTGTCATTTAATTTAATTGTCAATTGAATACTTGTTGATGATAATCAGTTAATTGATGTTATTTATTGGTTGATTGAATGGTGATTGTGGTGGATGTTTGATTGTTGATATTGGATGACTGGATGCTATATTTTTATACTGTTATGACACTGCAAGTTCCCTATGGGTTGAAATGGTACGTACCCGAACGATCTGATAGATTAGGGAGAAATCGTTATGGGTTGAAATGATAGACTCGAGTGATTTCATGGAATTGAAGTTAAATTTGGGATTGCGGGTTGAAATGATATATACGCGTAAATGTAAAAATATTTGCGGATTGAAATGATAAATATCCGTATCACTTGACCATAGGGTAGAAAATTATATACGGACACCGGATCGGTTAAATTAAATGATTTTAAATCCTTGAAATTTGTATTTAGTTAAACGATATTTTGAAATAAAATTTGACTTGAATAAACTGAATAATTTTCGAAATCCATGCTTTAAATGTTGAAATTGGAGTTGGTTTAATGAATTGTTTAAAAGAATAAAAATGGAAATTTCAAGTTGAATTTGAAATATAACTGAAATTTATCGACATGGAGTTATTAGAAATGTTTAAAGATTTAAACTTTGAAATCTATGAAATTGAAATGGTTTAAAATTGTAGTTCAACCATGGATTTATAATCAATATAAATTAAGAAGGTTTAATTGACAATTGAATTGAAAGTTTAATTTCGAGTTGGTGATTTGAGATCTGGATATCGTCCAGATTTGTTGAAAAGGTAGAAATAGTTTATTTTGATATCAATTTCAAACTTAATTATTTTAATATATATACTGTTCAAAGATTTATTATTTTAAAAATTCTGATTTTTAAGATTTTCAAACTATTAAATTGATTTAATCCATTTTCAACTATTTTAAACTATTTTAATCAATTTAAACTATTTAATTTATCTTAATCTATTTTAATCTATTTTAACTTATTTTTAGCTAATTAACCCATTTTAATTTTTTAAAATCTATTTAATCTATTTTAAATCTATTTAATCTATTTTAAATCTCTTTAATCTACCTTAAATCTATTTAATCTATCTTAAATCCACCTAAACTATCTTAACCTATATATTTTTTTTACTATTTTAAAGTATTTTAAACTATTTTAACTATTTTAAACTATTAAAACTATTTAAATATTTTAAAACTGTCTAAATTATTTCTAAAAATAAAACGGTGCAAGGTTGGACTGCTATATTTAAATCCTTGATTTAAAAGCGAATATGGTTAAATGATGTTATAACCTAAGTTGGGATTTAAATGATATTTTCTAGTGAAATGACATATTTGATTGAATATGATGATTTTGAAATGAGATTTAACTTATTTTGTCGATATGATTTCGAAAGTGAATATGATTTCGAAAGTGATACGTTTGAATCGAATATGATATTTTGATATCAATTATGAATTGACTTTGAAACGTAAAAGAACCATCCGGTGTGAAATAAGCGTTTGGTTGTTAAAATGACCGGGATCAGATATTGTCATACTCTCTGCCAATACTGAAAACCACTTTAACAACTGTGTACATGGTGGAGATTCCAAAATGAAGTAGGATGGTTTGGCGAACGAATCTGTATGAGGTATTTACATAGCCCTGTGTAACGACCCAGGATTTTTTAGCATCTGTTATTAGAATAATTAACTAATTTTAAATATTGGGATATTAAGTTTTATAAGTCGAATAATTTGATTTTTCTGATTTTGGAGATATCTGAATATATAAATTAGATTATATAAATTTTTAAACGTTAATTTCTGAATATGATAAATATATATACATAAATGGATTTAGTTTCACCATTTCAAATTTTTGATAAAGTATCTACATGTACATATACAAAGCTTCATGATGCAAAATTAAGTGTTGACTAATAAATTAACTAATAAATTAAACATTTAATTTCATTTAATTTATTTTATCAAATGTCCCTAATTAGTATGGATATATATATATATGTGTGTGTGTGTGTGTTTTAAAAAAAAATAGTGTTTATGAAAATATGTAAATATGTATCAATGTATATATAAATACGTAAGTATGTAAATATGTATACAAGAATGTGTGTGTATATATATATATATATATATATGGGAAAAATATCATGATGAAAAACTTCAAGTCAAGCTACACATAAAAGATCAAATCACCTACATAAATCAAATCAAGTCCAAATAAATCAAATCAACAAGGAAATCAAAATGAAAAGAAAAAAATATGGAAGATGTGGAGCCTGTACAAGTATACTTCGGCCACCATATTGCTTCCAATACACACTTCCATTCTCTTATAAATATGTGGCAATGGTTGTTCACTTATACAAGAATAAAAAAAAGAGAAACAAAATTCTGCCATTAAAACAAAAGGAAGGTCAAGTTGTTCAAAAGCTAGAAGAAGAGATTTAGCAAAAAGCAGTGTACATTACTTCTAAAAAACTGTGAGTAAACACCAAAAGCTTGTTTACTGCTTGTTATGTATAGATATATATATCTACATAGTTGTGATTTGAATTAATCCTTTACTTATGTCAAGTATACAAGTGTTGACAGGTATACATGCTTTTGTATATGCATGTTAGACAACCCTGTAACCCAAAAAAAAATACCGTGCTTCTTCCTTAAACCTGCTCTGTTCTTTTTTTTGATAAAACAGTAAATCCTTCAACTTTAAAAATTAGTAACTCAAAATCTATTAAGTTTTAAACCTTGGTTCCAAAACAAAGGTTGTTCATTTTCGAGAATAGTATATTATAAAATTAGTTTCATTTAATTTTGTCAAGTAGGTATAGAGAAAATGGCATCTAACCATGAGCATGCCATTTTTCATCAAATTTCAACTTTCATAATTTAATGAATGGATTATATAGTCGTGACCGTGGTTGAAAAACGTGATTTTTAAGGTTGGTTTGAAGATTTTTAGTGGTATGTGGAATGAGAAATTGGGAGATGAACGTATTTGGGAGAAACGTCGAATTATGGCAGGGTGTGGCGTTGGGTGTGGAGGTGGCTTAGGGGACGGCGCAACCTGGAATAATGCCGTGATAATTTCTAGTTATTTATGTTGGCTTAACGAGATGGATTTAGGGTTTAGGCGTTCGTTTTTGGGGTCTCGTTTGCATGAGGAATGCGATAAGGGGAGGGGGAGTTAGGCGTGCGCATGAGGGGTTTGGAAGAGAAGAAGATGATGAAGCTCTGGGTGTGGTTTGGTGGTTGATGGATCACCGAGGTGGCATGGCGAGGGGATTCAGTGGTGAGGCTTCCATTCCAGGCTTCGGTGAGAAGTCGAATTCTTGAACTGGGAATTTTCGACGTGGTTCCCAGGTGGCGGTCGTGAGGTGGTGTCGTGGGTGGTCGTTGATGATAGTCGGCGACAAGTTTGGGGAACCGGGGGCAGCGTGTATGAGCACACGTGCATGCACGTCCTATGTATATTGCTTCCTAATGAGATGAGAGGAGAGCGGGAAATACTAGGAGAGGAAGAAGGGTTGGGGCCATATTTTGAGTCGGGTTGAGCAAGTATAGGCTGGGCCGGTTAGTTGGGTGGGTATTGGGCCTAGTGATATTTAAAAGAAAAATTGAACTAGCTATTTTATTTAATAATCTCTAAGTTATAAAACACCATTAAACTTTATTTCAAATCTGATTGACGTGCAGATTTTTGCATCAAAACCTTATTGCAGGATATCACATCTGAACTACCATCGACAAGATTTCCGCAATGTAAAAATATAATGATTTATAAGAATTGAAGTAAATAAATAAGCGATATCTTATTAAATTAATTATAGGTTAATTAATCAATTAATTATAAATGGAATGTTTAATTTTAATAAATCATTTTCTAAATTTCTTTGTGATGCAGCGCGATCTGCTAACTGTTCATATTTGAGTCGTTCTAGGATTTTAGGTCGCTCATGATCTAGTGAAGGTCGCTCACGACCTAGCAAAGATCGCACGCGAGTTACCGGAATCAGTGTTAAGGCGTACAGACCAGCGCGCATTTCATTAGGTCGCTCCGACCTTTCAAGGGTCGACTTTGACGAGTTACGACCTACGTTAGGTCGCTGGGGAATAGGTCGCTCGATCTTAGGTCGCTGGAAGATAGGTCGCAGGAAGACATGTCGCAGGAAGTTATGTCGCGGGATGTTAGGTCGCGGGGAGATAGGTCGCTCGACCATATGACACGGGAAGTTAGGTCGCTCACTTTAGGTCGCTCGAAGATTCCTGAAGCCGCTTCTTTAGGTCGCTCAAGATAGATCGCTGCCGTGTATTTTTAGGTCGCTCGCCTTGTGTGGTGTTGTACTTGGTTATGTGTAATGTCTTAGGTCGTTAACGACCTATGTTAGGTCGTAGGTCGCAGGCCTGTTTTTAGGTCGGATATTTTGTGATGTAAGCGTGAGTTGTAAACTTGTTTGCTTTTAAGTCGCATTGTTTTTAGGTCGTAGGTCGTTGTCTTTGTTAGGTCGTTGCCGACCTAAGTGTTGTCCAGAATTGAGTCGTGTTGAGTTGTAACTTCTATAAATAGCGGAGTGTTGGTTATTTGTAAAGGTTGGTTGATTTTGAATAAAACTTTTGTTTGTTAGCTTTGTGCTTTCATTAAATTGGTAGTTGAGTGTGATCTCCTATCTCCACTTTCGGTTATTCGAGTGCGCTCGAATCAACGATCGTTGAAGCCGATTCGTGGAATCAAGTGCGCTTGATCAACGTCGAAGAATCGTAGATCTTTAAACACGGTATCGTGCGCGATCAACGTGTTTGGGATAGCTAGATTTCGGCATCTTTGGATCAACGGAGTTGGGCATTTGGTATTCTTCAATCCATCGATTTCTACTTTCACAGATTCATCATTTTTGTTATCCGCTGCTGCATCATTTGGTATCAGAGCTAGACTTAGCCAATCATAGCTAAGCCGAGCCTTGGAGCCAATTCTTATTGAAGAGTTTGAGGAGTTAGTGGAGCCGAGCTACATCAAGCAAAGCCGAGCTAAGAGAAGTGTTAGAGCCGAGAATTGAAGTGTTTGTGAAGTTTCAAATCATGCCGCCGAGAAGAGCTAATCGCCATCAGAATGTTGAAGCTTTGTATAGAGGAGAAGAAGCTGATGAGATGGAGCAAAGAATAAACGAAAACTTTAGTGAGAAGCTTAATGAAGGGATTGGTCGATTAGAGAAGATGATGTTGGAGATGAATCAAAATCGGAGAAGGGTTTCACTTGAATCTAACCATGGGGGAAGTAGAGTTTCACCACATTCCAATCGGGAGAGAAGTGTTGATAATGATCATAGAAGTGTGAGTCGAGATTGTTATAGAAATGATGATGATCGAAGTCGTGATAGGAATGTGAATGACCGTGATCAAAGAAATGATGGTAGAAGGGATGTTGGTGGAAGAAATGAAGGTAGTAGAGATGTTGGTGGTCAGGATCGACATCGATATACATCAGATTTTGAAGAGGAGTTTAATGGTGGTAGTGTTCATGGACGAGGACGAGGACAAGGAAGAAATCAGTCGGAGTATGATCACAAGTGGGAGTCTGGGATGAAGACTGAAATACCGGAATTCAAGGGAGGTATGCAAACCGAGGAATTTCTTGATTGGTTAGCTTATGTTGAGGAAATATTTGACTTCAAGTAGGTTCCTGAGGATCGTAAAGTGAAGTTGGTTGCTACTAGGTTGAGGGGGAGAGCTATGGCATGGTGGCAGCAAACCAAACTAACTAGAGAGCGAATGGGGAAGTCAAGGATTGTTGCTTGGGAAAAGATGAAGAAATTGATGAAGGCTACTTTCTTACCCTACAATTACCAATCATTAATGTATCAGAGATTACAAAACCTGAGGCAAGGGACGAAAGCGGTTACTGATTATGCAGATGAGTTCTACCAATTGATTGCTCGAAATGACATTATGGAGACAGAAGAACAATTGACCGCTAGGTTTGTGGGTGGACTTAGAACACAGATCCAGGATATGGTGAACATGTTCGACCCTAGATCTGTGGCAGAAGCACATCAAAAGGCGTTGGCTTGGGAGAAACAAGGAAGACGTGGCAGAGGTGTGTTTCCAAGTTTTACAGGGCTGAACAAAGGAGCGGGTGGCAGTTTTAACGTTCCTAAAGCATCGAGTAAGCCGGTTGTTCATGAAGTGGCTAAACCAAAAGTCAACCCCAATTTCAAATGCTATAATTGCCAGGAAGTGGGACACAAGAGCAACAAATGTCCGAAACCAAAGAAGAGAACTATGATTGCTGAAGTGGAAGATGAGGAGGCAGAAACTGAAGGTTCTAATTCACTACATGATGAGGAGGAAGAAAATGTGTCGGGAGATGAAGGGTATTCATTGATGATGAAGAGGTCGTGTTTAACACCAAAACAGGAGGAGGAAACTAGCTGGTTGAGGAGTAACATCTTTCAATCAACATGTACTATCTTGGGAAGGGTTTGCAAGTTTGTTATTGATGCAGGAAGTTGCGACAATATTATCTCTATAGAAGCTGTGAAGAAGTTATCATTGAAGACAGAGAAGCATCCGAAACCTTACAAGTTAGCTTGGTTGAGGAAAGGTGGGGAGGTGAAAGTTGGACGAAGAGCTTGTGTTAAATTTTCAATTGGGAAGAAATACAAAGATGAAATCTGGTGTGATGTTGTGGACATGGACGTATGTCATCTGTTGTTGGGGAGACCATGACAGTATGATAGGGCTGTGCAACATGATGGACGTGCTAACAGTTACAGTTTCATGTTTGAGGGTACAAAGATTACTTTAATTCCTAAAAAGCGACAACACGAAGAAAGCAAGTTGGAGGAGATTGAAGAGTTGAAAAATTTGTTATCATTGAAGGAGTTTGTTAAGGAGGTAGAAGAGGAGCCCGAAGTATTCTTGTTGATTGGCCGTGAGAGTCATGAAGTGTTTAAGATCCCTGAAGAAGTGAAACCAGTGCTGGGAGAGTTTGACGATGTATTTCCTGAGGAGCTACCAACGGAGTTACCGCCGTTGAGAGACATTCAACATCAAATTGATCTTGTTCCAGGAGCCGTGTTACCTCATAGACCACATTACAGAATGAGTCCAAAAGAACATGAGGAGTTGAGAAGGCAAGTGGAAGAATTGCTTGAACAGGGGCGTGTACAGGAAAGTTTAAGTCCTTGTGCGGTGCCAGCTTTGTTAGTACCGAAGAAGGATGGAACGTGGAGGATGTGCACAGATAGCAGGGCACTCAATAAAATCACTATTTGATACAGATTTCCGATGCCGAGGCTTGATGATTTGTTGGATCAGTTGAGCGGGGCTACTATCTTTTCAAAAATTGATTTGAAGAGTGGTTATCATCAGATTCGAATTAGACCAGGAGACAAATGGAAGACAACATTCAAGACAAGAGAGGGGTTGTACGAATGGTTGGTTATGCCGTTTGGTCTTTCGAATGCACCTAGTACATTTATGCGGGTGATGAATCGATCTTTAGGCCATTCATTGGGAAGTTCGTGGTGGTGTATTTTGATGATATACTGATATATAGTGGGAATCCAGAAGAACACTTGCAACATCTGAGAGAAGTGTTGATGGTATTACGACAGGAACAATTTTATGCTGCAACGAAGAAATGCGTGTTCATGACGCATAGTGTTTTATTTTTGGGATATGTTATTTCAGATGGAGGTATACAGGTGGATCAGAATAAAGTTGAAGCAATCAGAAATTGGCCACAACCCAGGACGATAACCGAAGTTAGAAGTTTTCATGGTTTAGCGTCATTCTACCGAAGGTTTATTCCACACTTCAGTAGCGTGATGGCACCAGTTACTGATTGTATGAAGGGGAAGCAATTTTCATGGTCGAAGGAAGTAGGGGTTGCTTTTGAACAGATCAAGGAGCTTTTGACGACAGCACCAATTCTAGTTTTGCCAGATTTTCAGTTGTTGTTTGAGTTACATACTGATGCATCTAAAGTTGGAATTGGAGGGGTGTTGAGTCAGAAAGGACAACCTATTGCATATTTCAGTGAGAAGCTATCGGGAGAAAAGATGAGATATAATACTTATGATGTGGAATTTTATGCTATCGTGCAAGCTGTGAAACACTGGAGACATTATTTGTTTCATAAAGAATTTGTTTTATATACTGATCATGAAGCGTTGAAGCATATGCAGGGACATGACAAGAATGCAGCTAGGCATGCTTCGTGGATTGCATACTTACAACAATTTACATTTGTGGTGAAGCATAAGTCGGGAATTACGAATCCAGTGGCGGATGCATTAAGTCGAAGGAATCATGTGTTGACTATAATGAAGGTAGAGGTGACAGGGTTTGATGTGTTACCAGATTTGTTTGTTGATGATCCTTACTTTGCTAAGATCATGGATTAAGTCAATGAAAGAAAGACTGATGAGTATGTGTTAGTGGATGGTTTTCTATTCAAGGGTAACAAGTTATGTATACCAGAGGGCAGTTTACGAATGAAGATTGTGAAAGAGTTACATGAGGAAGGCCATGTGGGGAGAGACCGTACATTACAGTTGATTTTGCAATTATATTTTTGGCCTACTATTAGAAGAGAAGTAAAGAGGTTCGTGGAGAGATGTCATATTTGTCAAGTTTCCAAAGGGACAGCGACGAATGCGGGATTGTATATGCCATTACCTGTGCCTATTAGACCATGGGTTGATATCAGCATGGATTTTGTTTTGGGTTTGCCTAGAACTCAGCGAGGAAATGATTCTATATTTGTTGTGGTAGATAGATTTTCCAAGATGGCACATTTTATCGCTTGCAAGAAGACAGCTGATGCCGTCCGTGTTGCTCAGTTATTCTTTAAAGAGGTATATCAATTACATGGGCTACCTAAATCTATCGTTTTAGATCGGGATACTAGATTTCTAAGCCGTTTTTGGTTAAGTTTGTGGAAGATGGTTGGAATGAAGCTGAATTTTAGTAGCGCTTATCATCCGCAAACCGATGGGCAAACAGAAGTGGTAAACAGATCATTGGGAAATTTGTTGCGATGTCTTGTGCAGGATAACTTGAAGAGTTAGGATATGAAATTGTGTCAGGCAGAGTTTGCACATAATCACGCTGTTAACCGTAGTACGGGTTTCAGTCCGTTTCAAGTTGTATACTCAGCAAGGCCGAAGGGTCCATTGGATTTGACGACAGTGCCATATCAGAAGGGAGTTGTTAAGCGGGCTAGTGATTTTGTGACTGAGTTGCAGGAGTGCCATAGAACTGTTCATGAACGATTGCTTACATCAAACGAGAAGTATAAACAACTGGCGGATAAGAAGCGAAGGAATGTGAATTTCAGAGAAGGTGATTTGGTTTACGCCGTGTTGACAAAAGATCGTTTTTCAGTGGGAACGTACAATAAGTTGAAAGCTCGAAAAATCGGTCCAGTGGAAATTTTGAAGAAAATCAATGAGAATGCATATCAGTTGAGATTGTCGGATGATGTTCATACTTCTGATGTTTTCAATGTCAAATATTTGATTCCGTATCATGGAGATGAGATTGTTGTGGAAGAGGAAAGTGCAAATTCAAGGTTGAATTTTTATCAACAGGGGGAGATGATGCAGCGCGATCTGCTAACTGTTCAGATATGAGTCGTTCCAGGATTTTAGGTCGCTCACGACCTAGTGTAGGTCGCTCACGACCTAGCAAAGATCGCACGCGAGTTACCGGAATCAGTGTTAAGGCGTACAGACCAGCGCGCATTTCATTAGGTCGCTCCGACCTTTCAAGGGTCGACTTTGACGAGTTACGACCTACGTTAGGTCGCTGGGGAATAGGTCGCTCGATCTTAGGTCGCTGGAAGATAGGTCGCAGGAAGACATGTCGCAGGAAGTTATGTCGCGGGATGTTAGGTCGCGGGGAGATAGGTCGCTCGACCATATGACACGGGAAGTTAGGTCGCTCACTTTAGGTCGCTCGAAGATTCCTGAAGCCGCTTCTTTAGGTCGCTCAAGATGGATCGTTGCCGTGTATTTTTAGGTCGCTCGACCTTGTGTGGTGTTGTACTTGGTTATGTGTAATGTCTTAGGTCATTAACGACCTATGTTAGGTCGTAGGTCGCAGGCCTGTTTTTAGGTCGGATATTTTGTGATGTAAGCGTGAGTTGTAAACTTGTTTGCTTTTAAGTCGCATTGTTTTTAGGTCGTAGGTCGTTGTCTTTGTTAGGTCGTTGCCAACCTAAGTGTTGTCCAGAATTGAGTCGTGTTGAGTTGTAACTTCTATAAATAGCGGAGTGTTGGCCATTTGTAAAGGTTGGTTGATTTTGAATAAAACTTTTGTTTGTTAGCTTTGTGCTTTCATTAAATTGGTAGTTGAGTGTGATCTCCTATCTCCACTTTCGGTTATTCGAGTACGCTCGAATCAACGATCGTTGAAGTCGATTCGCGGAATCAAGTGCGCTTGATCAACGTCGAAGAATCGTAGATCTTTAAACACGGTATCGTGCGCGATCAACGTGTTTGGGATAGCTAGATTCCGGCATCTTTGGATCAACGGAGTTGGGCATTTGGTATTCTTCAATCCATCGATTGCTACTTTCACAGATTCATCATTTTTGTTATCCGCTGCTGCATCATTTTGATTGACAAGTAATCTGGATTTAAAATATAACTCGACTCGGTTAATTGAAACCCTTAGGGTTCTGATTTGTAAATTGATTTAATATTAATTATAAATCGTTGATTTTATTCAATGATCTATGCTTTGACTTTTAATTAGATATTGACAATTATCTTTTGTCTATGCCATTAAGTAGCCGGATTAATACTGTTAAGTAAAATTTAATTGAATGTGGTTATTTGGACAATTGTTTAGTGGAAGCAAATCACTGTTCTGCTAATTAAATAAATTTGGACCCTATTTAGCAGAATAAATCACCATTCTGCTATTGTTAATTGGATAGGTTAATTTGGACATTTATTTAGCAGAAATAAACCCCGTTCTCCTATTACATTAGTATGAACACTTAGTTCTATTCCAATTGGTTAGTATTGGATAACTGTTTTATTAACGAGAAATTGTTAATTATGAGTTAATTTACATATGTGATGTTATGTAAACGCTGTAATTATAACTTAGATAGTTACTTGAATTTAGGGTGACTTGATTAAGTACCATTGGAGCCACCAAGCCTCTTCCCAAATTTAGAAGTTTCCCTTTGAATTAAAGTTGTTTAAGGATGATTGATTATTATTTAAAGAAAATAAATAATTATTTGATAATGATTTAAAGATAATTATTTTATGATTACTAAAAGTTATTTAAAGGTATTTAATTATACAAGACAACTTACTTTTAACTGCACATATTGTCAACGTTTGGCCCTTAAATGCAGTAAAACTTATTTCACAAAGAGTCTAATTCACGTACCAACGCTGAGAATATTCTTAGGTCTCTAGGTTTAATATTTGCCGCTTCTCTCCTTCCACTTTGCTAAAAAAATTCATTTTCCCTCTTCTATCTATACTGTCTCTCCCTTATTCAGTTCTCCTTTATTTTCAATTTCCTTCTAATTTCGCTCGTTCTTCGATTTTCCTTTGGTGGATTTGATCGTCGCTGCCCTAATTCCTTATTCATGCTTTAGGTATCACTAATTCATTGTTTTAGGTCTATTTGATTCGTCTATTTTTAGGTTTATGTCATTGGTTAATTTTGATTTCATATTTTCAAGCATGTTGCTTTGTGGACCGCCCTTAGTCGAACTTCGTTCGATCATTAATTGTCAAGATAACTTTTTGGGAATTCGATGGAGTCGAACTACTGACAAAGTTCAACTGCTTCAGGTAGCTTCAGTAGATGAAACAAAATACTTTTATTTGATTTATTACTAGGTTGTGTTTGTTTTTAATAAAAGATGTTTGATTACTCATCTAATTACCAGTTTAGAAGCTTATTTATTTTTGATTGCTGTAAGGCTCCTATTAAGAGGAAAGTGTTCAACACTTTTTGTTATGATTATCTTAAGTTCTTTAAACTGAATGATGATTTCTTCCATGTATCACTATTAACATCTAGGAAATTACAATAAATTTTTGAATTTGAAAACCACCTTTTGATATTTCAAGTTTAAGAAAATTCAAAACTCTATAATTAAAACTTTTGATAATTGTAATGTTTATTTTTGTATTTTTTAATTCAAGCATTTTAAAGTTGATTTTATAAACCAAGAATATTTATATTTTTCAAACTGAAAGTTTCAGAATATCGAGTATTCTATAGATAAATTTTGTTTAGAAAATCATTATTTTTAGAAATTTAAATTTTGAAGATAGGAAGCTTTATTAGTTCAACTATGCCTTATATAATACAATCAGCATCATTTTATTTTGCATCTGTATCCTTTTCATGTGATATCAACACTAATTAAAAGAAGCATCAACTTTATTGGTTCAGTCATCCTTTTAGATTCCAAAGTTTAATTCTTTTATATCGTTCATATTTTTATAATATATTAGACTATCAATCCACCACTTTCTCCTTGAGCTGAGTTGGAACTTGAATTCATGCACTTAGGTGTAATAAGAGATAGACTGCAGCATTAAAATGAAGCAAAGCAATGCAAAAATGTGTTCATAGGTGAACGTCGATGTATTGAGCTGAGCTGAAACATGAAGTTAAGAACTGAGCTGTAATATAGGTAAGAACCTTTGCTTAACATTTTCCACCTATCGGGTCAATTTCAAATGCATGGGTTTCTTTCTCTTCAACTACAACATCAGCTGTATCTACACTATTTAATAATTCATCATGAACTCCTTCGATTTCTCTAGCTATTTTGTTGATTGTAAATGCATCACCACTTTGAGGATCCTCAGAAAAAAATCCATGCGCTAGATATCACTTCATCTCAAAGTAAGTCCTTAAGCACCTCTGGGTAATGGGACTCTACAAAGCATCTGTTTTCTTTAAAAAAAGCTTCACTTTCTCATATTTAGCAGTAGAAGCATTGATAAAGTCATTCATTTCTTTTGGCAAAATGGCTTATATGTAATGTAACTTTTCAGTGTGCCAGGAGTATTGTGTTTGACTACGAGTTTTGTTTACTAATTTATTTATTTACTTTCCTACCACTATAAAAAAAACAATGTTTGATGATATTTAACTAGTATGCTTTATAGGTGGTTAAGAACATGAGAGAGATAATGATGGTGCTGAATATTCTTCTATTATTCAGACAATTATTACGTAAACATCTATTCACTAATCCTTTTATTTTATTTTTTGGTTTTAAAGCTGATAATGGTCACTTTTATTTAATTCCATTTTAGGTTGGCAAAGAACGTGGATGTTTAATGTGTCAACATCAATTGGAGTTATCATGGTGAACAAAGCATTAATGGATACACACCATTTCATAATTGGTAAGTCTTGTTTTAGACTTTAATGGTTTCTTATGCACAATTATACCTTTTGCTATGGAATGTTTACTATTTATTTGATTGCACACTTGTTTTGTCCAACTATAGTCTTGTATTTTAGGAACTTCATATTCATTTCATTGTCAAGTGTGCTTAGTACTTATGTTTGGCTTAGTGTTAACGCTGATCATTTATTTTATTGCACTGCAATTTGTTAGCTTAGAGTATGTTGTGATGCAACATGCACTACCATAACTTTTTTTTATAATGGAATAACGAATAACTTTCATTGTCTAAGTTGCTTTCCACTGATTGAACTTTTATTTAAACAAATGTACACTAAAACTGGTACATTTTATCCCACACCTCTTATGCTAGATGTTTTACCTCATAATTCAATGTTGTGCTAAAACCACATTAATAGGCACAGCAGAAGCTTAGCTACATAACAAGCGAAATGTTCTTCAATTCTCCAAGCGGTGCACTAAAATGGTAATAAATTAAATGGAAGCATCACAGACTCTAATATTCGTATTTGGCTCATATTCGTGACCACTCACCAATTCACTTCTACATAACTGTTGGCTCTTAGGATTTTATCATTTATAGATTAAAACGTTAAGCTGTATTATTATGCGTTACTGAGTGTTATATTAAGATTTGAAGTTGGTAGGAATGATATAATTAAGCAGCAAAAAATATTTATAAACTGTAAATTGAAATAAAGTTGAAATTTTTGAGCAAGTAGCCCGCATGGTATCATAAATGAATATTATATAGTAATTAAAGTAATTCAAGTAACTCAATAAGTATAGTGGGCATATGCACAAAACTTTAGCTATATATGAATTAGTAACAATATGTGGCTAAAAAGCAGGTGATAAGAATAAATGTGTACATTTTTATAAATGCATAACAATATGAATTAGTTTAAATAAGAAAAATGCATATGTGGGCATAGGAAAAAAGGTGACAAGGACAAGGAAGGATAAATGCGTACATTTGGATGAGGAATCAATGTTGTATTTATTGTACATTAACTAAGGTATTAATATTTTATGTTTCCCATCTGAAGTTAGCCACTTTTATTTTCATTTAGTGAAATAAATTTGGTTGATTTAAACTATATTCCTTTTAACGTTATAGTCTGTAACATTCAATATTCATTTATACGAGCTTTTCAAAATTGATTAGTAATGTACCAGATTAGAGTTAATAAGTGCGCCGCATTTAATTTATATTAGTTCTTCTTCATATAATCTCTAAACGGACTGGAAACCTGTTAAATAAACAATGATCCTATTTAAGTCATATATTCATATATTCTCTTATTTATGTGCTTTAAACATCAGTTATGTCTACCTAATTTAAAAAAAATATGGATAGTTACTTTATATTATAAAGACTAAATAGCACTACTTGTATATTTCTTCCATCACTGTTTCATTTTTTGACATTTCTATTTCAAAATACATCGACAAAAAAAAGTAAAATAATGTTTAAACTTCTTTCTTCTATTCATGATTACAATATGTGTACAAATGAAAGAGATGTTTAATGGTGGGGATGATAAATAGGCTGACTCTGCCTTGCTAATATGGAGAATAACTCATGGCAATTCTTCATTCCTTAGTCTTGTATTTATTGATGTTTCTCATGCTCTTTTGGGTGCAGCCTGTTGTTTTTCAAATGGCCACCAAACAGAGTATACATGCCTGCATATATCCAGAATGCTATGACAGGCACAAAAATTACTTAGTAACTCATCTGAAACACCCAAAGCCATGATCTATTTCTGTCTTCAAAGAATGAGATGGGTTTAAACTTCAGCATATTTAAACAGTATTAAAAAGAAAAAGGAAAAATGTTTAGTCAAAAGACATGAACCCGGATTCAAATTTGTAACTATCTAGTTTGGGATATGAAGCTTGGATTTCTTACCACGTGCTGGTTTTAACTGCAAGTGAGGTAAATGTGATGCGACATAGCTACTAAATTTATGCAATCATGAAGTGATATAATTGCCTTTGTTAATATCGTCCTTAGATAGGGTTAATTTATCTTTCTTATTTCTCCTATTTTTATTTTTAGGTTTGAATGTTAGGCTTGAAGTGGGAGAATGACTAGGGGCGGTTAGAGCGGAAGGTGGTAGTTCAAGGTGGGATGGTGGTGCTGAATTGATGTAAGTAGAAGGAGTTGTCTTAGACTGGAATGTGCTTTCTTGGTTGTCTGAAATCAGTCTGGAATTGGTTATCTTAGGCTGGAATTGGCACTAAACTGTCACCTAGGTATATTTTTTAATGCACTTTATCAAAAGTGTTGTTCCCAACATAGATTTTACTCACTGGAGATATGAGCTTTTTTCCATTAGCTTTTGCTCATTCCATTAGCTTTTGCTCAAGACCAATTTTATATAGTATCATTTAATTCATTTTCATTATGGGTTAACATAGAGAAATGTAAATAGTAGATATAAAGTAATTATGATGCGCAAATAACTACATAAATATATACAAAGTCAAACAGACTGATCAATATAAAATTAATTTATATCTCTCATACAAGAAAAAGATCGAATAACTACTACATGAGTCTGGGTACATAAGCAATAATAAATAAATAATGACTTTTCTCTCTTGTCTCTTCATTTAAATTTGCCAAAGCCTACTTGCTGAAATCTTTCTGCCATATACAATAATAAATAAATTACAACAAACAAATTAGCAAAAGTGTTAAATATCTGAACTAACAGAACAAAACATTTACATGTAGAGTAAAATACAAACAAGCTTACTAAAGTAAGTGTAGGATAATGACATGTGGGTGAAAATAGTTATCTTGTTATTCATTTTGTCCGCCAAGTGTGTGATCTAATGCATGCTTTCATCTCTGGGAAGAATCCATTATTATGTGAAACAAAAATACATCTACGTCTCCGGGAAGAAGCCAAAGGATACCTTGAAGAATACAAATTGTTGGTCAGTATGTTAAAATACTTTCTTCTATCCATAATATTTTTAGTTTAGGTTGAATTCATGAAGGTTCAATTATGATAATGCACACCCAGTAATAACCATTTGTTGTTACACGTTGGTGAAACAATGTATACTTTCTTAGTATTTTGTTACAGGTAACCACTGATTTAGAGATTGCTAGGATATGCTTCTGTATTCTTAAACTGTACATTTGAATTTACATTCTCCGCTCTGCTAAATATTTGAATAGGCTGTCTATTTTTCTTGATGTGCGTTATTCATGCATTTTCTGGTTCTTTACCTCTTTTAATTCTGAGAAAAAAAATTGAGTATCATTTCCTGCATTTTGTCCATCTTATCATTGAGTTCTTGAGTGTTCCTTGTCAAATTCTGGGTTGTAGTAGAGAGTTCTTGAGTTTGAATTGGTAGTTCTTGAGTGGTTCTCTCTACTTGCTTCATTGATATTGCAATTCTATTGTTTATGAGATCTTGTCTCTTTCATAGGTCAGGCATGTCATCAGTTGCTGCATAATCTAAGGAAAATGAAGTCTGCTCCTTGCTCATGTCAGGATTAAACTGGTGAGGGTCAGATTCTTGCTCACCAATAGGCTTTGATACGAAAGTGTGATGTTCTATACTTGTTGGCTTGTGATCTTGTATTTGCCATCATGGATATGCACAGCTGGTCGAATTCTGGAAGTATGGGATTGCTTCAGGATGAAATGGTGGTTCTTTATTGCCAAGAGTGAAGCAATGAGTGATAACAGGAAGAAGGTGGTGGGATATTTGAAAGAAAGTGGAGTAACAGGTTTCAGAAGAAGGAATAAAAGAAAAGGAATGAACACAGAATAGAAGGTAAGAGAAAATCCGATAGCTTTTATTAAATCATTCATATCGATTTGATTACATAGCTTTATTTAGACAATATATAGAGACATTTCACTTTGGGTATCAACTACCTTTTCATAGTCCAACAACACATATTCTAAAATCAAAAGCGGCCCAAATGCAAAAAAGAATTCTTAACCTTGTGCACATGCACATATGCACGACGTGTACACAAATCCCCATATTACTGCTCTTCCTCTAATATCGATCTGATGCTTTTGAATGCTTCTACTAATGGTTATGGTGGTAACATTTACAAGGAAAGTACATCATACGGGAATTTAATCGCTTGTGGGTAACTGCTAATGGCGTTGCAGGTACTCAAAATCTCTTCTACTATATGTATGGTATGATTGATTATATTTGTGTTAACATCTATTTGCTTAAGAGAACAGCAAAGAAAATATTTATTTCAGGCATAATTGAACCTGTGCAATTTCTGCTTAGGCATTTCTTTTTTACTACATTAATTGTATAGTACTGCACTTTCAAGTAGCATAAAATGAACATGATCAGCTAAATGCATTCCTATACTGCTGATGAAAAAACTGAAGAGAGAAATTGAGAAGACCGCTTAAATTAGTCCGAGAAATAGAGATAGAAAAACTCAAGTTAATGTTCCTTCAAAAAGTGTATCAAATTCAACGCACACATATAAAGTAGCAGTTAACAACTATGGTTATTATTGACATACCAGTATAAACATATCCCCACAAATTAAGGGCATCCGTAAGCTATTATTAACCTGCACTTTCCTCCCAATATTAATTTCTCCGGCCACCACCACCTCCAAGTAGAATAATTCTTCTATTTTTATGATTTAAGCAAACATCTACTTACTGTTTCTGTGCTTCTATTAGAACTTATTATCGGTTGTTTACATGATCATTATATTAAACATGTATACAACAAAAATAAACTAATGTGAACCCTGTCACTTGCTGTATGCAAAGCCGATGCCGTCTCTACTAGTTTCGTGAGTTGTTTCATATGCATTGAGTCATATTATCATAAATTTGTAAAACATAATATAATACTGGCAATGTGTGTTATTATTTTTACTACTATTTTACATGTATGATGTATTTCTGTCATGTCTCAAAAGATTTTTCTTATAAGTAAGAAGATTTAATGAAGGGACAATGGTTTCCATTGATGTATTAACGTTAGCCTTTGTACTGGATGAATATTTGAGTAAACAATTATAGCATGTATTAACGTTAGCCTTTGTACTGGATGAATATTTGAGTAAACCATTATGTTTTTACACTCTGTGTAGTAATTTTAATTTGCATTTATGAACTGTAATCTTTTTGTCTATAGCCATTAGCTAATAAAAATTCAAATTACTTTTTTCTTTTGAGTCATATTCTATTATTTATTGTTTGCTAATATGCATTTCCACTGACAGAGACATTAGGGCACTCCTCTCTTGAACCATGTCAAGATGCAGATTTCAGAGAATGGTGGTTTGTGGAACTGTGAGAGGATGGTGTAGTGAACGGTGGTTTGTGGAACTGTGCTTTGTGGAACTGAGAGAGGATGGTGGAAGAAAGATGTCAGAGAATGGTGGTTGGTCTTTGGTTGAATGTTGAGGCCGGGGTGTTGAACTGTGAGGCTTGTTTGCTGGTGTGGTATGTTTTGAACTGAAGTTTTGTAGGATGATTGTTTAGCAGTAATTGATTTTGGAGTGGGTTATTGGTTGTATGAAGGTGAAGTACTACAGGGGTTGGTTTGGATGGTACAGCTTGTAGGGGTTGTGAAGTGGTATGATGAGTTTGTGGTGGATGATTTGGTGGAGGCAATGGAGAAATGCAGAGGATTTGATGTTAATGATAGTGGCACGCTGAAATAGTGAACTGTGATGGAGAGGTTGGTAGAAAACAGTTCTGACAGAAGCAAGGCAGTGAGTCAATGAAACAGTTTGATGGTGGATGTGGTGAAGCAACCGTGTTGTTGATGAAAGGGTAGGTGATGTTGTTGTTGTAGTGCAGTAGTGTTTACGGGTTTATGTAAACTTTGTTCATGGATATTGTGTTCAACTTATTTTATGGAAGTGATTAATAGTTATGCTTTTATTTTACAATTTTTAGTTCGATTTGTTTATGTTATGTACATTAACTGATTAAAATATAATTAAATGTAGTTTATATTAATGATATGTGTGAATATTGCAATGGCAATTGCTGTCAATTCTTTGGGAAAAAAATGCATATCCCTACGACAGCGTTTATACATTGCTGTCAATTCTTTGGAAAAAAAATGCATATCCCTACGACAGCGTTTATACATTGCTGTCAATTCTTTGGAAAAAAATGCATATCCCTACGACAGCGTTTATACATTGCTGTCAATTCATTGGGAAAAAAATGCATATCCCTACGACAGCGTTTATACCTTGCAGTAGAAAACTATTAACAGCGTTTATGCCTTGCAGTAGAAAAATTATTAACAGCGTTTAAAAAACGCTGTAGAAAGTGAGTTTTTGACAGCGTTTATATTTTGCAGTTAAAAATTTAGGGTCAACGACCGCATGTCGTTATACAGCGTTTTTAAAAACGCTGTGAAAACTTTTAACAGCGTTTTTCAAACGCTGTGAAAAGTCTTTTTTGTTGTAGTGTTATTATTCTTAAGGTTATTTAATTATTTAAAATGTTTAAATTATATTTTTAATTATTTATTTAAGGTTATTTTGTAGTACTTGGATTTAAAAGTTAATTTTTATTTAAGAGTTAATTAGTATTAAGATATTATTATTATATCAAAGATAATTTGTTCAAATACTAAAAATGTTTAAAAGTAATATATTATATAGTAAACTTGTATAAAAGAGTATTTTTCCTAAATTAAATTTGGAAAATTTATATAGAAACTTTATAAGCATTATTTTAAGATAATTATTAAATAAGTTTTCGGAAAGTAATGGTATGCTTTCATGGCCAAAACGGGAGGCAGAGATTGCCTAAGTTAAGTTTGGATTTCTCTGGGATAGAGGCATAATCATTGAGCTGCAAATCCATGGTTGATACGCATGGTGCTTTCCATATTTATTTTAAAATGTTTTCAATTATTTTAGAAGGAAATGGTTTGTGAATATACGTATTCCGGTGAGATAAGTATTTAAATTTTTGATAAAAAGATTTAATTTATTGAAATTTAAGTTAAAGCAAGGCTTAGTGATTTCAGTGGAAGAATGGAATCTTTGGTTGAATGATTGTTAATTTGATATTTAAATAACCGACTATCAAATCTGGACCAAAAACATAACTTTGGAAGTATCTAGGAGAAACACGAGAATTATATGGTACAGTTACCGTTGAAGGTGTTATACTATACGTATAAACTTGTTTCGTTCTTCTAGAACGACGATAAGGGAATCCATCCACTAACGGTTAGGAGATGATCTCCAATCTTATTTCGTCTGTTTATTTCCTAAAGAACCGGGGTTGAGTTTACCGGAAATATCGAACGTTGTTTCGAAGAGACCGGGATCAGATAAGTTATCTGAAAACCACTTCGATCCAACGAATACGCTTTCGAAATGAAGACAAGAGCATGGAATCGAAGATGGAGCATTGAAGTGCAAGGGCTAATCGCTACTAATCCTGGGAACGATTCCAAAATGGATGTAGTAGTAATGGTGTCTTCGGTTTCATTCAGACCCAGAACAGACTCATATGGATGAATGCTATCAGTACATTGTCATTGGAGGACAATGAGCATTCCAAGTATAAATTCCTTAAAAAGGTAATCGTGGCCTCAAGCCTCATCAACTGGAATGACTGAAAATCAGGAGGGATGAAGGCTAAGTGGATCGCACCCAATTAGGGTATGTTTATCACCTTTCTAGATAGCCTCAGATATTATAACTACGGTGCATGGGAAGAACTCGGTAAGGGTGGGAACACCCGGGGTGATAGCATATTCGGTTCTATCCAGGTTAGGGGTAGGGCCGGTCTTGTATTGTAGGGGATCCCGGCGAGGTCCTCGGTACATGTTTCTAGATGTGTACTATGATAGGTGGTACCCCAGTGCCTAGTTATTGTATGGAAATCCGTTCTCCAATATGAGTCTTTACGGTTTTAGTTGTAGAGCCTAGTATGTTGGAAGTTAATAATGTAACAACTTCGGCTATTTGAATAAGTATTTGTACTTAGACCATATTATAATATCAATGGATTTCTGTAAAAGGTTTTGGTTATCGTAAGGGAAAACCCATCGTGTTTATGTGTGACGTGGTCTTACGAGATACCTTTGATTTTAAAGGTTTTATAAAATAAGATAAATAAAATTCCTTGTGATTTAAATTCTCACGCTGGTTTTACCAAACTGACCCGGGAGTGGTTTTTCCTATTGCTTGGGTCAGACCGAGCATATTTCGGTTTAGCTGGAAGGATCGGAGCTTCAAGAGAGGAGCTGGAGGCCAGAGACGTACTCATGTAGATGATTATATTATGTTGTATTTAGTTGTGTTTATCATCAGTTGTAAGGACATGATGTTATAACTGTCCATGCTGTATAGGTTGGTATACTTTGATTGTTATCTGTACTATAAACATTACAGTTTTGTTTATGTAAAGATTTGTTCTATATTATAGATTATTTGTTTCCGCTATGAGATTCTGTGTTGTTTGTTTCCTTTCTATCTTCTTTCTAACTTCTATCTCTTTTCTTTCTTTTAACTATCCGCCTTCTCGTGCAAATTGGGCTGGACAAGTGTGGTAAATGTTAGTTTAAATTTGTATGAAAAAGTGGGTCGTTACAGTGTGGTATCAGAGTTGAAGTTTAAGCGAGAACCTTGGCTTTGATGGGCTAACTCATTAGAGATAGTGTCAGTAGCACCCTAGAATGAGTTTGAGTGTATATATATACGAGAGTGCGTATTTGTTAGTGATATAAAAATGTTTTGTATTATGTTGTTTGTTCTGTTGAGTGGCTTAAGAATTCTAGTCGATGCGTTTGGCCAACGTTATCGATAGGGATTTCCTAAGCACTCGGACAAGACCAATTGACACAGTACTGTTTTAAAATGGGTAAATGGAATAATTTTACCTAGAAATATATTTTATATATAAAAGAAAATTTTCATAGTATTCTTAGTTATGCTTGGTTGGTTGTTAGGGGTGATACTATCCCATCATTATCATCTAGGATTTGAACGGTCATGCTCGTCCATTTCTGAGCATTGACTATTATCCATAAACCTTTCTTGAATCTTCCTTTGGAAATCTAGACTTGGTAATAGAAATTTTGGGAGCATTGAAACGAATACCTTATGAATTAAGTTTCGTAACTTAAATATAAGGCGTTCGTTAGTAATGTTTAGTCAAAAATTGATTTCTAAGGGCATTTATATAAAAAGAGAATTTTAATATTCTGGAGTGAATATTTTAGAAATATAAAGCTTGATTTGATTAAGTTTAAGTAAATGTTATTAAAAGAAATTATGAATACTTTGAAATAATATTTGGAAATGGTTGAATATAAAAGTAGGTTGTATTAAATTAGGTTTAATAAAAGAAGTTATTAAAAGAAAAACTTAAATATTTCTGGAGTAAATACTTGAAAAATGATTTATATAAGAAAGCTAGGATATTTTTACAATAAAAATATATGGGAATGATTTCCTTTAAATGGAAATGACTTATAAATTTGATTTATTATAATGTGCCTAATAAATAAAAGGAATTTAAAATCTCGATGATTTTGGCAAAATAGTTTTCGAGGTTTAAAGGGTTTTTGGTTATTAATGTTTTGGAAATAGTTTGTTAGGAATATATTTGAGTATAAATACCTTTGAAAAGAAATTTGATGGGAAAATGGGCATTTCTTGGAATAGTTTGGGAAAGAGTCCCGATTTGTTTTATGGTGATCAATATAATGTTCTAAGTGAGGATCGGATGTTTGCATAGGCGAACGGTATTGTGCACTTAGTAAATTATTCTCATTATCATTGTACGATTGGGACGAGGTTGAACCCGAACGAATTCAAAGCATATTGGAATTGGGTATTTTGTTGGAAATATATTTATGATATTGTTTCAAAATGGTTTGAAAGAAAGAAGTGATTTTTAGTTAACTAGTGTGGGTGGCTCGAAAATAACTAAATTGGGTAAGAGATATGTTCGGATGGTAGACGTTCTCTTAAGTATTATCCTTCTTGTAAGGAATATATGATACTGTTTGGTAACACCCAGTTCCTGTGTATAATTTTGGGGTTACTCAAGCTAACTATATATATTTTTCTGTGGATTAAATATATAATATCATTTCAAAAGGTGTTTTGAATAAAAACAGGGTGTTTTAAACTCTTAAGTGAATTCAAAATAAAATTTTGAATTATGGTTTTGTATACCCTTAGAGGATGATAGGGGATTTTATAAGTTAAGCTATGTATTATAAAAATGCTTTCATAATTAATTAGAGGTAATAGAATTGGTATTAGGAATAACCAATTAAAATAAGTATGTGTAATGGATGTAGATTATTTCTCTTCCATATAGTTTTGATATGATATTCGAGCACAGAGCTCTATGGTGTTTCACACCATTTCGAATAAGGATCTATTACTCGATTTTTGACGGCAAGCATTTGACGAGGGTTCTTGGTATGGAACCAAGGTTTTCTATCATAGCTATGGCTATGTAAGGAGAGCAGGGGTTACTAATCAAGGATCCTGATCAAGGTCCGTACTAGTAAATCAGGTGAACGATACTGTTTTGGAAGTGAAGTCATGTATTTGAGTAGTGATCGAATCAGATTCTGTATATGTATGATCTATGGACATCATGCAGGCTTATGAATAATATTGTTGTGTTCCTATGTTGGAATTTCAAGGACGAAATTCTTTTAAGAGGGAAGGAATGTAACGACCCGGGATTTTTTAGCATCCGTTATTAGAATAATTAACTAATTTTAAATATTGGGATATTAATTTCTATAAGTTGAATAATTTGATTTTTCTGATATTGGAGATATTTGAACATATAAATTAGATTATATAAATTTTTAAACGTTAATTTCTGAATATGATAAATATATATACATATCTAGATATAGTTTCACCATTTCAAATTTTTGATAAAATATCTACATGTATATATACAAAACTTCATGATGCAAAATTAAATGTTGACTAATAAAACTAATAAATTAAACATTTAATTTAATTTAATTTAATTTATCAAATGTACCTAATGAGTATGCATATATATATATATATATATATATATATATATATATATATGTGTGTGTGTGTGTGTGTGTGTGTGCACGTGCGCGCGTGTTTGTGTGTGTGTTTTAAAAAAAGTAGTGTTTATGCAAATATGCAAATATGTATAAATGTATATATAAATATGTAAGTATGTAAATATGTATACAAGAATGTGTGTGTGTATATACATTGGAAAAACATCATGATGAAAAACTTCAAGTCAAGCCACACATAAAAGATCAAATCACCTACATAAATCAAATCAAGTCTAAATAAATCAAATCAATAAGGAAATCAAAAAGAAAAGAAAAAAATAAATAAATATGGAAGATGTGGAGCATGTACATGTATACTCTGGCCACCATATTGCTTCCAATACACACTTCCATTCTCTTATAAATATGTGGACATGCTTGTTTACTTATACAAGAATAAAAAAAAGAAACAAAATTCTGCCATTAAAACAAAAGGAAGGTCAAGTTGTTCAAAATCTAGAAGAGAGATTTAGCAAAAAACAGTGTACATTACTTTTAAAAAACTGTGAGTAAACACCAAAAGCTTGCTTATTGGTTGTTATGTGTGTGTGTATATATATATATATATATATCTACATAGCTATGATTTGAATGAATCCTTTACTTATGTCAAGTATACAAGTGTTGATAGGTATACATGCTTTTGTATATGAATGTTAGACAACCTTATAACCCAAAAAAAATACCGTGCCTCTTCCTTAAACCTGCTACGTTCTCTTTTTTTGATAAAACAGTAAATCCTTCAACTTTAAAAATCAGTAACCCAAAATCTATTAAGTTTTAAACCTTGGGTCCAAAACAAAGTTATTCAGTTTCGAGTATAGTATATTTTAAAATTAGTTTCATTTAATTTTATCAAGTAGGTAGAGAGAAAATGGCATCTAACCGTGAGTAGGTCATTTTTCATCAAATTTCAACTTTCATAATTTAATGAATGGATTATATAGTCGTGATCATGGTTGAAAAACGTGATTTTTAAGGTTGGTTTGAAGATTTTTACTGGTATATGGAATGAGAAATTGGGATTTGAACGTATTTGGGTGAAATGTCGAATTACGGTGGTGTAGAGGATTTCAGGGCGTGGCGTTGGGTGTGGAGGTGGCTTAGGGGACGACGCAGCTTGGAAAAATGCCGTGATAATTTCTAGTTGTTTGCATTGGCTTAACGAGATGGATTTAGGGTTTAGTCCTTTTTTTTGGGGTCTCGTTTGCGTGAGGAATGCGATAAAAGGAGGGGGAGTTAGGCGTGCGCATAGGGGGGTTTGGAAGAGAAGAAGATGACGAAGCTCTAGGTGTGGTTTGGTAGTTGATGGATGACCGAGGTGGCGTGGCGAGGGAATTAAGTGGCGAGGCTTCAATTCCAGGCTTCGGTGAGAAGTCGAATTCTCGAACTGGGAATTTTCGACGTGGTTCCCAGGTGGCGGTCGTGAGGTGGTGTCGTGGGTGGTCGTTGATGATAGTCGGCGACAAGTTTGGGGAACCGGGGGCAGCGTGTATAAGTACACGTGCATGCACGTCCTGTGTATATTGCTTCTTGATGAGATGAGAGGAGAGTGGGAAATACTGGGAGAGGAAGAAGGGTTGGGGCCATATTTTGGGTCAGGTTGAGCAAGTATGGGCTGGGCCGGTTAGTTGAGTGGGTATTGGGCTTAGTGACATTTAAAAGAAAAATTGAATTAGCTATTTTATTTAATAATCTCTAAGTTATAAAACACCATTCTACTTTATTTCAAATCCGATTGACGCGTAGATTTTTGCATCAAGACCATATTGCAGGATATCATCATCTTAACTACTACCGACAAGATTTCCACAATGTAAAATTTTAATGATTTATAAGAATTAAAGTAAATAAATAAGCGATTTCTTATTAAATTAATTATGGGTTAATTAATCAATTAATTATAAATGGAATGTTTAATTTTAATAAATCATTTTCTAAATTTCTTTGATTGACAAGTAATGTAACGCCCCACCCCGAGACCCACCTTAGTAAAGAGAATTATCGAGTAATTCCGTCTACTAAGGCGGAGAATAGGGCTAGTTAGGAGCGACCATCTATAATTTTGTCTTAAACATATACTGAATACGTCGATAAAGGCTATATATATATATTTCTTTTCTACTCAAGTGGATCGACATACCCAGTAAATGCTTAATCCAAAACTATAGGTGGCTAACAGATCTATCAGAACAAAATACAGTAACTAAATGTAAATCACATCACAGAACAGTAATCAACATTATATATACAAGTACTTTGACACGTGCGATGCACGTGCTATAAGAAACAGGTATTAAAAACTCATTTGTGATATTTCTTTTTGGAATTTACAACATGATGTTGAATTATACGTAATGTTGTAAACGTATGTAATGCGACAACAGTTTTGTGTGTGTGTAAACTTTACTTCTCGATCACTATATTTCACAAATTACGGATAAATTCACGAAGGCAAACCATATGCCTGTATGCATGCGGAAGGAATAATGCAAGCATGCAAGAAAATATATACACGAGGTGAAATATGGACTTTATACGCTTAATAGTGAATAAAAGAACAAGGACATAGGAAGAAAGGGTGAATACATGCGGAAATAATTACCGCGGTGACATTAATATTGTTAAAACCGAAGTCATGTACGTACAACATTTATATACACATGAAAGTATATAGCCTAGTCACTAAGTAGTTTTCCATGTATCACTCAAGTCTAGACGGCATGCAGGCAAAAAAATATATTAATAGCTCACGACCAATTAGAATTGCAGCATGAAAAGGTGTACAATAACAGTTGAATGATCTCTCGAATGAATAAGCTTATAATCAATTATGTGAAAATGGTGCACATAAGACATGACTAAAAGCTAAGTTGGGAAGACATGACACAATCGGATATTTCTAAACCAATTCAATGCAATAATGTATGATTTCGATTTGAACTGGGTTCCGATAGCAAAATGAAGCATACGATATCCTCAATATTTTTGTTTTTAATTCTTGTATTATACAATCATGAACTGCATTCATCTTGTTTACAAAAGAGCATAAAGACATACACAGCAAACAAAATAATATCAAATAGACATTACGTTCGAAAAACCAACCAAGTGATTGCCTTTATTTTCCAGAACATCCTATACTGAACATGACACGAAGCGATTCTGTTTCATATGTCATAAAACTAGAAAGCGCTCTCATCTGGTATCTGAAAAGAAAAGGCATGTTTACATAATGTAATTAAATTTCAACGTAAAATTAATTGTAAATCAAACATATATTTCATATTGTAATATGTGTAATAAAGTTTACATCAATTATGAAGAAATTAGTTACATATTTCATAGCGAACCCATGTAGAAATTCGACACAATATATGTTTATGGTAATATGTGCATACATATGAGAACTGAAGATAACATGTTAAACAACCTAATCCAATGGTTGTTTTTCTAGTTTAATAAAAGAAATATAAAGTCGTATGAATAAAATTAGAATAAGGGAGTTCATGAATAAATATGCATGTTACTAAAAGAGTTATGTATCAATTTACAATGTATATTTACTAAAGTAGTGAGACACAAACTCTACAGTCATTAGACCAATGGTGCATTCCATGTGCAATACTTGTTCATTTGAACCTCATAACTTAACTGAGCAGTGAAATAAAACCAATTTTTAACCAAAAAAATGTTTACTCATATGAATCATGAGATATGTCAAATTTAAAAATATAAGCAAAGACAGCCAGTTTGTATGTACATCGGTCTCCTTCACTATTATTGTACAATATCCATCAAATGCTTACTTAAGAATATAAGTTACAACACATTATGAAGTTAGTAAATAAGAAAAGTACTAAAAGATGAAGTTAAAGATTCGATATTTTCATGTTTTTCTTAATATAACTAATAAAAAACTATAACGCTAGCCCACCTAATAGTAAACCTTTTTTTTCTGAATAATAATCAAAAGTATTTTGGATAAATATAGTAGGTTCAACATAATTATAAGACAATTTTTAGAAGAAAATTTAGGCTATAACACCATCTGTAACCTAATCAAACACTACAAAATCATAGAAAATTCAAATTAATACATACCTAAAATATATAGAGATATAATACTTGGCTTTGAACATCGCCTCTTTAGTAATTCCTCCATTTCCTTTTTGGTAGTGTCCTTTTATCCCTTACTCTACTTTCACTGATGCCGATGTTTCATGAATTGGAAATTCCAACTGCAAATTATAGATTTAGTTAATTGCTTTATCAATAGAAGTTGTTCGCCATTAACATCGATTATACATTTGTAAATAAAAGAGGAAGATGGATTTAGTGGTCTGTGGTAATAGATAACATATGAGACAATGATATTTTACTATACCAAGTACTTTATCTATACATACGAAAAAATAACCCTATATTAAAAATTTATACAATAACATTATCATGGACCTCTTATGCATTCAAAAGGCTTCAGACAGATGATTAAAATGATGATAATAGTAGTATCAGTACTAATTTTTCTTTACATAAAAGGGGTGACACTAACCACTTCGCAAAATGTCCCACTTGTTTATAATATTCAGCAGTTATTGATGTTAGCCTCCCATCCTTGGCACCATAATTCTTTATTTTCTCCCGATAGTGGCACTAAATCCTGAATGAGAAGCAACAAAGACATGGAATAGTAATTCTTAGTGGCTTGACAATATTAATAAAAATTACACCATAAATTGGTTGTGAATTAACCGTATATTGGTTATTGAATTAGAAAAAGAAAAGGCTTACTTAAAAGTTAAAACCCAGAAATGAATAAACAATGTGGTAAGCAAATAATTATACTTCTCCTAACATCGCAATAGTTACCATGACCATTATTGCTGCAAATATTCATACACCAGTTAATTTATCAATTTTACAACTCAAAGCACGTATTAGTTTGGATTATTATAACAAAGCATGGTATGCAAAGTAAATGCAAAATACAAAATTATATCATAAGAATTGTACTTATAAAATCAGTACAATATAATACAAACCAACAAATATATCTGAGTTCTGATTTCATATACACATCAGCTTACTTAAAATGAATGATATTATGTGTTAGAAAATTAGAAGTAAAAAAGAGTGGTTTATATATAATAGGAAATAGAGTCATAAGCAAATAAACCGCATATTAGTTACTGAATGTTTCTAAACAAACATGGCATGTCAAGTAATATTTAGGATACTAAAATACATCTTTAAACTCGGGAAAGTTAACAAATATTAACATAATTTATAAATATTATAGAAGGATATACTGGTACAGTAGAATAAATAGACAGTAGAAGGTAATACAAATTGACATCCCATTACATCTAAGTAAACTAATACGAATTAAACTATAAACATTGGAGGAGAAAATTGAAAATATGTACGTGAAATAGCAAAAATGATGTTGCAACCATATTTCCTTGGAAATTAGATAATGAGAAACATCTCAATTCACCTTTTTAATATAAAGAGATCCGTATTTAGCATTTTGAGAAATAAAATTCATGATTTCAATAGTTATATGCTAAACAAGAAATCATTAACTGGCTATCAATTTAAAAAAACATAAATATACAAAGTTCATTTTGTAAACCATAACATTAACAGAAGTTGCAATCAAAAGTCTTAAAACAGTAACAAACATATTGGTTATTCAAAATTCACAGTGAGTACCCAAATTTTCACTCCATACCTTAACCGAAACTGTTAGGTACGAAGGTCGAGTTGTCGACGACATGAGCAGTGGTGAGTAGCTAGTTGATTGAGGCGGCAAGGCGTCAGCATTTATGTGTCTAGTTGGGCAACGGAGTTTGTGTTGATGAAGCTCAATTTCGGTTAGGGTTTGTGAACGGATCTGGAAAGTTGGACGATTTTGGTACTGTTTGATGATCTTCGCCGACCTTCGTTCACCCTTAGCTTGCAAGCTGTTGCGCCAACCATCGGATCCGATGTTAGGTGGGGAGAGCGGAAAGCAAATGGTGGCGGTGGACATGTTGGAGGGGAAAACCGGAGAGAGGGGGAATAGTAGGTTGAAGAAGAGCGGTTAGGTTTAGGTTGTGGGAGGAAGTGAAGAAAGGGAAGGATGTCAGAGGTGGTTGAGGTGGAGCAGTGTTGAGGAAAGGCGGTTGAAATGTTGTGGAGGAAAACATGTGGCGGAGAAAGTGCGGAGAGGAGATAGTGGGGGAGTGAGTTGTGATGCCCCACCTCTATGCTCACAATAACAAAGAGTATTAAAAGAAATACTGTCTGTTATTACGAAGAATAAGGCTGGATAGGAGAGGCCATCCGTAGTTGGGCCTTACACTAGTATTGGTTACCTCGATAGGAGTGGTATATATTTTTATTTTTCATCACTTATTTATTTACTCCCATCGACATACCCAATTCCAGTATAAAACGAACTACGATGGTTCATAATAGTTTAGGACAATATATATAATAATAACACAGATAATAAAATGTGGAACACAGATAAATAAAGTCTCATATATATATATATAACTGATGTCAGTTACAATACATTTGACACGATACATATGATACAACTACAACTGTCGACTATGGAAGTTATATATACAAGTACATTATCGACTAATATTCATGAATACATATCAACCTATACTATGACACGACTACTCCAAATGATATGAAAAGTCTTCATAGCTCAAACAGCAACCCAAAGCAAGATATCTACAACCTGAAATAACTCGGGTTTGACCCGAGTATTAAATTCAAAAGAAAATAATACACGGGTCAGTCTAATTCAAACTCAGTTATTAATGCACAGTAGTAGTAATAATTAAATAAGCAATAGACGACAGTCACAGAAATCTCGTACATCTAACTCCTCGATAAGAGAATCGGATAACGGCAGATATAACACTAAACAATGTTAAATAACAAATCAGCAAATTCAAACCATCAACAAGATAAATAAAAAGATTATCAATGAAGATAATTTAGAAAAACAACCGAATTGTCTAAACGACAATTAACACAAAATACAATTATTAAATAATAATTAGAAACTCATAATATAATTATCGAATAGATAATAAGACACACCAAAATGATCAATCGAACTGAATCAAATACAATTCCCAAATATTGAATTGAACACAAAACAATTCAAATAATTGAAATATCAATTAAAACGTCAATACTGTGTGGCTGCAGTACACGCACGAGTGCACTGCCTCGCCACAACAGCATATGAAATCATCACAACAGTGAATACCAAAAGCAATCAAAACTACAAAGGTTAAAGTGAAACCCAAGCTAACAAAACAGCATAAACAACAAAAATCTAATTATCGATATGATACTTAGAAAGCTCACAATCTAACTATCTAAAAGATAATTAAATTATCAACAAAATCATCAGATTAAACCAAATTAAATACTCTTCAAAATATATTGAATTTGGGAACACGAAACACTTACGACAATTGAAATCATCAATATAAACATCCATTCTGAATTTGGCTGCAGTGCACGTGAGCGTGCACTGCCTCGCCAAAATCAGATATACACCTGAAAACAGAGACTATATCTCAAAGCAAAGCTCTAACCAGCAAAAACAGGTATAACAGAATGCACCAGTAAAACAAACTGAAGCCACATCAATATGCATATACTACTGCAAACCAGACAGCACACATAGGAGTGCAAAAGCAAATAGATCCAATGATAATGTAAGCCAGCATCACAGACATAGCCGAACAAAAATCAGTGCATCAGTGATGTCAACAAGTATGCAAGTGGTTCACAAACCAAAAGAGTGGCATAAACAAAGATATAACATGTATGCACTGTAAAACTGGACAGTACCATCCCCTTACACAACTGCACATGAAACTGCAATTGAAACAAGCAATTTGCCACAAAGGTCAAGCTAATGTCACATGTACTCGAGCTCAAGACAATACAACCTAAATGCAAACTACAAATACACAGGGGTGACAATATATAATGAGCCAGAATGCCGCTGCAAAGAACCACAGTATACCCAATGAAAAGAAGAACAAAACAAGGTACAGTTCAAACCTTGATAACCAAGTAAATGAAACAAGTCAGTAAAGATTTATTGAAGCCAGAAGCAACAGGGTAACCAAACTCGAAGTCAAGCGATAAAATCAAGTCCTAGTCTACAAATTTTAACAAAATCAAGTGGCCGAAGACGACAGAGGGCCAAAGTCGAACAAAACAACATCGTCAAACTCAATTTAAAAAATCATCAAAGCCGTGGGTAACCCAAAATCGAACCATGACAGAAAACATCAACACGAAACAAAATCGAACCATGACAGAAAACATCAACACGAAACAAAATTGAACGACCTAAGCATAGTGCTAAAATGAACTAGATGTGAGTGATAATTCACTTACCTTGACACCGAAGAGCACAATGATCCAAACGCATCCGAAATCATCTCGAGAGACGATGATTCGAAAAATCACGAAGCCCTAATTTTGGAGACGAACGAGAAATAACGAGGCCGCCATTTTTCCATCTTTCATTTTTTCTTTTCTTTTTGGTTTAGGGTTCTGAACGAACAAAAAAAAGAGAATGGAGGAACCGGTTTGCCCTAGGTGGTTATCACGGCAAACAACCAATATGGGCCACGATAATTTTTCTTTAAAGCCCGCATAATAATTTTACAAATTTAAAAAGAATTTCAATTCGATTAAAATTCCTATAGCAATTTATCATCACTTTAATCGTTAAATGACGATTATAAAATTGAAGCTAAATCCCGGGTTGTTACATGAATGAAAATGGGCTGATGTTGTGGGATTAAAATGCTGGGGTGAGGAAGGACGAATATGCCCTCTTTCCTTTGTGTGTACATAATTGTGGCTGTAGCAGGGAGAAGGGGTTGTTGGGAAGTTCAGAAAAGCTTCACCAATGCAAAGTATTTGTATTATTAGTAGAGATATATATATATCTTACAGCAAGCTAAAGCAAAATATCAAATTTTTTTATCAAATTGTTGCTTGAAATGCTCAATTTATTGAACAGGTTTTCTCTTTTGTTGCTGAAAAGTGCTATGTTCGAAAAATCATAACTCTTTCTATTTGCAACAAATTGCTCCAAATTTTGGATATGTTATAGTCCTTTTGTCGTAGTATATTGCTGCAAACTTTGGTTGAAATCTGGGTTGTTTTGTTACCCCGAATTACTGTCCAAACTCAGCCAAAACTCAGTTGCTTGGTAGATTGTTCTTTTGCTCCTATTTGCGCTTTCGTTAACTGTTTCACTGCATATTTCGATGATTTCGAATATTGTATGAATAAGTTTGATGATAAATGTTTAAGTCTTTTTATCCGACAACGGATTGGCTTGATTTTGGAAATTTTTAGAATTTAAATTCTATTTCAATCTAAATATCGATAAATGTCGATATTTGAAGAATTCGATGGTTTTAATTGATTTTGGTCTCGAATAAGTTTCTGAAATGGTCCGAATCCACCATAGTGTGCATTAGTTAGGGACTAAGCGCGTCGACCACTTATGAGGTAAAAAAAATCGAGACATAATTGACATGCTTATCTCTCAACTAACGTATTACTATGATGGTCGCCCTTAACCAGCCATATTCTCTGCATTAGTAGACAGGATTACTTAGTAATTTCTTTACTAATGTAGGTCTCGGGGTGGGGCGTCACAAGTAATCTGGATTTAAAATATAACTCGACTCGGTTAATTGAAACCATTAGGGTTCTGATTTGTAAATTGATTTAATATTAATTATAAATCGTTGATTTTATTCAATGATCTATGCTTTGACTTTTAATTAGATATTGACGATTATCTTTTGTCTATGCCATTAAGTAGCCGGATTAATACTGTTAAGTAAAATTTAATTGAATGTGGTTATTTGGACAATTGTTTAGTGGAAGCAAATCACTGTTCCACTAATTAAATAAATTGGACCCTATTTAGCAGAATAAATCACCATTCTGCTATTGTTAATTGGATAGGTTAATTTGGACATTTATTTAGCAGAAATAAACCCTGTTCTCCTATTACATTAGTATGAACACTTAGTTCTATTCCAATTGGTTAGTATTGGATAACTGTTTTGTTAACGAGAAATTGTTAATTATGAGTTAATTTACATATGTGATGTTATGTAAACGCTGTAATTATAACTTAGATAGTTACTTGAATTTAGGGTGACTTGATTAAGTACCATTGGAGCCACCAAGCCTCTTCCCAAATTTAGAAGTTTCCCTTTGAACTAAAGTTGTTTAAGGATGATTGATTATTATTTAAAGAAAATAAATAATTATTCGATAATGATTTAAAGATAATTATTTTATGATTACTAAAAGTTATTTAAAGGTTTTAATTATTATTCTTAAGGTTATTTAATTATTTAAAATGTTTAAATTATATTTTTAATTATTTATTTAAGGTTATTTTGTAGTACTTGGATTTAAAAGTTAATTTTTATTTAAGAGTTAATTAGTATTAAGATATTATTATTATATCAAAGATAATTTGTTCAAATACAAATTTTTTTAAAGTAATATATTATATAGTAAACTTGCATAAAAGAGTATTTTTCCTAAATGAAACTTGGAAAATTTATATAGAAAATTTATAAGCATTATTTTAAGATAATTATTAAATAAGTTTTCGGAAAGTAATGGTAAGATTTCATGGCCAAAACGGGAGGCAGAGATTGCCTAAGTTAAGTTTGAATTTCTATGGGATAGAGGCGTAATCATTGAGCTGTGAATTCATGGTTGATACCGCATGGTGCTTTCCATATTTAGTTAAAAAAGTTTTCAATTATTTTTGAAGAAATGGTTTGTGAATATACATATTCCGGTGAGATAAGTATTTAACTTTTTGGTAAAAAGATTTAATTTATTGAAATTTAAGTTAAAGCAAGGCTTAGTGATTTCAGTGGAAGAATGGAATCTTTGGTTGAATGATTGTTAATTTGATAGTTAAATAATCGACTATCAAATCTGGACCAAAAACATAACTTTGGAAGTATCTAGGAGAAACACAGGAATTATATGGTACAGTCACCATCGAAGGTGTTATATTGTACGTATAAACTCGTTTCATTCTTCTAGGACGATGATAAGGGAATCCATTCACTAACGGTTAGGAGATGATCTTCGATCTTATTTCGTCTGTTTATTTCCTAAAGAACCGGGGTTGAGTTTACCGGAAATATCGAACGTTGTTTCGAAGAGACTAGGATTAGATAAGTTATCCGAAAACCACTTCGATCCAACGAATACGCTTTCGAAATGAAGACAAGAGCATGGAATCAAAGATGGAGCATTGAAGTGCAAGGGCTAATCGATACTAATCCTGGGAACGATTCCAAAATGGATGTAGTAGTAATGGTGCCTTTGGTTTCGTTCAGACTTAGAATGGACTCATATGGATGAATGCTATCGGTACATTGTCATTAGAGGACAATGAGCATTCCAAGTATAAATTCCTTAAAAAGGTAATCGTGGTCAAGCCTCATTAACCGAAATGACTAAAAATCGGGGGAGATGCAGCAAGGCTAAATGGGTCGCACCCAACTAGGGTATGTTTATCACCTTTCTAGATACCTTCAGATATTATAACTACGGTGCATGGGAAAAACTCGGTAAGAGTGGGAACACCCGGGGTGATAGTAAATTCGGTTCTATCCATGTTAGGGGTAGGGCCGGTCTTGTGTTGTAGGGTGTGACGACCCGGCTTTCTATGCCCAGAAAGACGTATCGTGAATAAGAAAGAAAGGGGTAGAAAATAGAAAAGAAGAGAAGAAAGAAAGAAACAACAACAACGATCTCACAGCGGAACGAATAAATTATATTAATAACATAAACTATTACATAGTATACAACACTTTACAGAGTTACACAGTATATACATCACTTACTAGACAGTTATAAACATCTGTCTAGACATTACAACTCAATACACTACAGAGATACAGACACAGCGGAACTACTATATATATCTACAACGCTGAAGCCTCCTGCTCCATTGCTCCTCCACAATTCGTCAAAGCTAAACCTGAATCCCTTGGCTACTCGTAAAAATTTGAGTACCCAAGAGTTTAATAAAACAGAAAATAAACACTTGGGTCAGACATGGGTCTGGTGTGAGTAAACAGTTAGATTGCTTAACTTTGAAAACTTTTGAAAACAAAAGTATCACGTAAGACTCCCCACAAATAAACATGGGTAAGTTTTTACCTTACGCTAACTAAAATGTTTGATAGGAAATCTGATTGTATTATAATAGGGTCTAGGGTTTTCAAGTAAAATACAGAAATAGCTGAAATGCTTACATCTCACATTCCAACATAGTTGGGCACAATTAATACGTACGGCACTTATTGGAGTTTGGATTCCATACAATGGCAGGGCTACTGGGGTACCGCCCGTCACAGTACGTGGCCTAGATCACCGTACCGAGGAGTACGCCCGCTCCCCTGCAACACAAAGCCGGAACCATCCCTTACTGGATAATCCCGAACAAGATAATCCCATAGTTGGCGCGACCAACCACACACTAAGCCGAATAAAAAGAAAAGGGACCTCTAGACAGGGATCTATCTTGCTCTCAGTGGGTGCTACCCACGAAACCTTGCTGCACCTCCCCTGTTTTAGCCATTCCCGGTTGATGAGGCTTGAGGTTACGATTACCTTTAATCAGAACATATCACTTAGAATGCTCATCGTCCGCCTGACGATGTGCTGAAAGCATTCAATCCATACAAGTTCGTTCCGGGTTCGAACGAAACCGAAGGCATTATCTCGTTACACTCGTTTTGGAATTACCCTCAGAGTTAACGACAATAACCCTTGCACTCTGAATCTTCATCTTCACTTGAGATTCACGACCTATCGTAAATTTGGATCGATGTGGTATTCGGGTCTCCAGACCTGGAAATCCGGTATACGGAAACCCGATCCCGGTCTCATCGAAATCCAAAGCGTATCTTTTAAGGCCAAGTTGTTTTAAAGGTTAAAACAATTCAATTCATTATCTTTATACACAAAGAAAGATAATTCCCAACAGATAATCAACATTATCAGATAATCCATACAATTCAACTAACATCCATATCATACAGCATATATCTCATCAGAGATATCAATCAAAGTCAAGTATCCAATACTAACACCCATTCATAAGTAATGATTTATATCATCTCTAATTAATTTAAAGTGAATTAAATTAATTACTTTATTTTATAAATCCTTCTTACTTAACCATTAATTAATTATAATTTAATTAATTAATTATCCTCTAATTACCTTTTTCAATTAATCATCTTTGATTAATTATCTTTTAATTACATCCAAGTAATTTATCCTTAATTAATTCTCAAATTAATTATCCTTAACCACTTATAGTAATTAACCTTTAATTACTTCATTAATTAGTTAACTAAAATTAATTAACTTAATCAACTATAATTAATTACATTAATCCTTAATTAATTACATTGATTAATTACTTCATTTATTAATTATTACTTAATTAACCAATCTTAATTACATCATTAATTATATTAATTAATGATCCTTAATTACAACTTAATTATTAATTACTCAATTAAATTAATTACATTAAGTAATTAATCTTTAATTAATTATAGAAATCAATTAACTATTAATCACTTTCCTTTAATTAATTAAACCTTAATTAATTAATTAATTATACTAAGTAATTTTTCTTTAATTACTCCCATTAATTTACCTCAAATCATTTTCATTAAGTAATTATTCACAAATTACTTTCATTAATTATCCACTAATTATTTTAAAATTAAGTAATTATCCTTTTATTAATCACCTCTATTAATTAATCACATTAATTAATTTATCTTTAATTAATCACATTTATTAATTAAATAACCTTAACTTATCACATTAATTTACCTTTATTAATTATCTAAGTAATTAATTACTTCCATAAAGTAATTATCTTTTTTAATTAATTATATTAAGAAATTACACAATAATTACTTACACTAAGTAATTATCCTTAAATAAATCTCATAATTAATTAATTCTCAATTAATTACATTAAGTAATTAACTTATCTCTCCATTATTATTTTTATTAATTACACTTGATTAATTACTCTTAAATCATTAACAATAGTTAAATTTCCTTGTTAATTTCACATATTAAAATCTTTAATGAATCAAAACCTTTTAATTACCTTAAAGATAAATTCTTTATTATAATTGATTATTAAATCCTTATTATAAACTTTATTTAAAATATAACATTTTTGGAAATCAATTATAATTAAACAATTTAATTAACTTTAAAATCTTCTAAAAACTTCCCAAAGTTGTTTAATAAATTTCAAAACAACCATTACTTTGAACACCCACTTATTCTACCTTTTTAACACTTATCGACTTATATATAAAACTTGTTAACTTATATCCTTAAAAACATTTACTTTGATAGGTAAAAACTTGTTTTACTTTTGTTTAGAACTTAGAGACATTTCTAAAAATAAATTTCCCTTGTTTTTAAAACTTAGACATTTGCTGTTAAATTCTAAAACCTGCTCACCACTAAAACCCGAGCAAAACTACAATCTTCCCGAGCTAAACCCCCCAAATCCCCGAGTCTCACTTGCTTCGAGAAAACATCGCAACTCACTCGAGCCAAACCCGAATACAACCCTTCTTCTCCAACCAGCGAATGTACCAGATACCATCGTGCACACGTGCACCATGCACGCCGACCCTATCAGCTCCGACCTTCGCCACGACCATCCCCAAGTCGACGACAACCCATACGAGCTTCCTAACCACCCAGCGCCACGATCTGATCTGAAAATCGAAATCGAGCTTCAACTCGAAACAGAAATCAACATCACCGGAAAGAAACGTCACGTAACCACGCCTCCGACCACCTTACCCCCTGAAACTCCGGTCATAACTCCGCGAGTCTTCCACGCAACCATCCCCATTGCTCTAGTGCCACTCGATTCACCATAGATGACCCAGTCATCTCGTTTTTCATCACGACAAAACAAGGGTGTTAAACCCTAGTTCATCCAATCGCCAACGCCACGATGATCTACACTCTCCTCTACTATTTTTCCCGACCTTCCTGGCCAACAATCAAGCTTCGACAAAAATCTCGAGTACCAATTGTTTGTTGATCGCCAGAAAATGGTGAAAACTCACTCCTAGTTCAACTTCGATCTGCTCTTAAATTACTAAACTAAAAATCACCTTATTTGTCTTAAAAATCCTATTTTCCTGGATTGATTCAAGTTATATATTTCGATCCACAAATTTCAATTCTTGATTTAAACATATTTTTACATTTCCACTGATTTTCTTGATTCCAGACAGTTTTAAAATTTTAAAATGTTTGAACTTATTTTTAAAATCAAGATTATACCTAAACAGACATATATTGTTGAAAAACTGAAACTTAAAGAGAATGAATAAAAAGAACAAGGTTTTCTTCAATATTTTGTCTCTGAGTTTATAACAGAGATAGATACAGAGACATATACAAGTTTACAAGCATGCATACAACAATATATATATATATATATATATATATATAAACACACACAGACATGTAGGAATATTAACATTCATACAAACAACACTTTACATATATAGTCTCAAGATGTCATGGCAGATTTAAGGTTTGTTTGCTCACTGGAAAAACTAGAACAGAGGGGCAGTTTTTATATATATACATATATATTCACATAGGGTCCAAGCAATTCATGTATATATCCAGATAAATCAATCATTCAAACAACTTCTTCATATAGGATTATCACATGCAAATAAAGCTAGCAACCATATTACTGTTTTTAAACGTTTTGTTTACTCACCTATTTAAGATGAACAGAGCTTTGAAAGAAAAACTGGAATGTTGTGGTCTTTTGAAAACTGGAAACTTTGAAATTGAACTGCTTGCTTTTAAAAACTTGAAACCATGAATTCTGGAATTCTGTAAGCTTTGAAAACTTGCATGCACTTGGAAATGATGACTGGTCTTGAAACAGGCAAATGGTTACAGGCTTGAAAGAACAAATGGTTACAAATCTTGATTGTTTACAGAGCACTGATTTGGTCAGAAATATGGTTTCAGGTATTTGAATTTGAGAAGGTTACAGGTTTGTTTTTGAGGAGTGTTTGCAGGCTGAAAATAAAAAGGATTTACAAGCTTTTAAATCTTGCATTTGAGAAGGGTTACAGGGAAAAACATTTCAGATTGGTTTAAACTTGGTTTCAGGTTGTAGATTCTTTTGTTTGAGATGATTTCAGTTTTGGTTTGAGAAGATCATTTCAGTTTTGATTTCTTGAGTTTGGAAATGAATTTCAACTTTTGGTTTGTGGAGATGATTTCGGTTTGAACATTGCTGGTTTTGGTTTTTGTCTTTGCAAATGAAAAGATAAGAAAAGAAAAAGAAGAGAGGAGGTGAAAGTTTATATAGGTTAATTTAGATTTTATTTAAATTTAAAGAAAATAAAACAAATGGTTGACACTTGTCTCTACCATTGCTTAATTACCTTACACATGTATTTAACATGTTTAAAAATTTAACACTTGTCATTTTTTTATTTTCATTTGTTTTAAAATTATTTAAAAGCCTTTAAAATGAATTTTCCTAATTAAATAAATACATACCTTATTTAATAAATGCTTTCCTATATTATAAATAAATGAAACCTTTAAAAGAAAATAAAATAAAAACTAATTATATTCTAATAAAATTATATACAATATATTTAATTCATTTTTAAGTGTAAATATACCTTTTGTATTTATTTATTATTAAATAAACACTTCCTAAATTTATATAAATAAAATTTCTTTTAAAGAAAATATTTTAAAGCAAATCTTATTTTAAATAAAGCCTTGTTCATATATTTTATACCCAAATATATTAAAATATTTATCTTTAAAGATTCAAATTTAAATTTTACTTTTAAAATCCAATTTAAAAATCAACTCTACATTTATATTTTTAAATAAACATTTTATTAAGTTTGAAATTGATATATTTCATTTAAAAACAACTCAAGACATATATATACATATTTAAACAATACTTATTAATTTTGGAAATGATAAATCTATTTAAAAATCAAATTTATAAAATAATACAATTTAAATTATTATTCTTATTATAATCAATCTATACTATAATTAAAACATCATATTATTATTATTTGGTTATAAAATATTTGAAAATAACAAATTTATCAATTTAAAATAATTTAAATTAAGAGATTATCACATTTTAAACTTCTCGAAATCCCAGGATATCACATTCCTTCCCCCTTAAAAGAATTTCGTCCTCGAAATTTAAAACAAAAGATAATCCAAAGATTTTTATATTTATTTTCAAAAATCCAAGCATACACATCAACCATACACTATCAATCAAACAACCATTCATCCAAACAAACCATTTCATCCAACAAACAATCCATACAAACAAACAACTCTAGCTATCCGGACATAGATCCGGATAAACTACCTAAAATTATCCCGAGTTTCCCAGATATAGATACTGGGTTACTCGCTCTACTGGATCCAAACTGGTAATTCAATACCGAAGCCAAAACACATATCCTCACAAAAACTCAGAAAGATCTAATATACTCAGAGCTATCTTCCTAGTCTTACCCAAACTCAATTGCTTCCTTTACCGAAGAAATAACAACGAAGTCTCCAACTTCGAATTCCAAAATTCTCCATCTCTAATCCACATAACTCTTCTGACGATTCTGGGCTGCCTTCATCCTTCCTGATCAGCTCAATTTTCGCTGACGCTTCTCAAAACAAACAGGACCAAAAACAATCCAATAACGGATCCTCTCAAGATTTACAAAAATCCAGAACTAAAACTCTACTCCTAAATCATTGGTAGATTCCAAATACTTCTCCTATCCAGAAGAGACAAAACAGATGCACCTGCCAATCTGGCCTTCAGATTTTTGGAAACTTCCTGTAGGAACCCTTTAATCCAAACACTGCAATTTCCGGTTGCTTCCACTCTAGAACAACTACTACCAAGCTTTCGCTGCTCAACTCTGATCTAGATGTCGTCTATGAACTCGAACACAAACTAGATCAACACTCCAGAAAATTTCTTACAACTCTATAACTCCTACATCTTCTAGAGATGCCTCAAACCCAAGCAAAGATTTCCCAAGAGAATACTCAATTATCGCAAGTCACTTTTGCGATTCTATCCAGTCCAATATCCAAAAATACTGTCCTTTTTTTTTTAATCTATCAGAACAGTCTATGCTTGACCAATCCATTTGAAAAATGAATCTACTCTGCAGCTTCTGAACTCCACGTCTAAGAAACTGCTAAGCCAAAAGATCTTCCAGCAGGAACACAGAACACTCGAGCTACACTGCAGACACAGATGCCAACGACTCCATAATTCAAAGTTCTTCGAGAAACTCGATCCTCAAACCAAACACAAACATCCTGCTGCTCAGCCACATCACCGAAGCAGACACACTTCCTCAAACTTGCTCCAAAAGAAAACATCTTCGGGAACATCCATAGTCACTGCGTCTCATCACACAGCTACAATTTTCTGAGGTATCAAGATACCATCACTTGCTTCTGCTCAATCAACAGATCCAAACTCTCAAAAATCCGCCCACACGAGCGCGATTCAACTTATACTTCAATAATGGACTCCGAACCTTAACAGGTTTCCTTTAGAGATATGAAATCCTTACACCATATCAAAGTTTACTCGAGACAGTATTAGGTCTACAGTCTCGTCAGATATACTTCCAACCTCAACACTCAAACTCCAACCATTTGTAGTCGTGTTTCACACACCACTACCCCATCTACCTTTATATCCTATATTGGAAAACCCGAACAGGTAACCCAATAAATAGGTAGAAATACATAAATATATATATTTAAAATGATATTTTTTTATAGAAATTATTTCTGGGTAAAATTATTTCATCTACCTCTTTAAAACAATATTGTGTCCGTTGGCCTGGTTCAAGTGTTTAGAGATCCCTATCAATAACGTTAGCTACTCGTATTGACCAGAATCCATATACCACTCAACCGATCAATTAACACAATATAAAACCATTTTATATAACTAACAAATACGCGCTCTCATATATATATATACACTCGGACTCAAACAGGTTGCTACAGATCCTATTTCTAATGAACAATCCTTCCGAACCTAGGTATTCACTCAACCTAGCGCTCTGATACCATATGTGACGACCCGGCTTTCTATGCCCAGAAAGACGTATCGTGAATAAGAAAGAAAGGGGTAGAAAATAGAAAAGAAGAGAAGAAAGAAAGAAACAACAACAACGATCTCACAGCGGAACGAATAAATTATATTAATAACATAAACTATTACATAGTATACAACACTTTACAGAGTTACACAGTATATACATCACTTACTAGACAGTTATAAACATCTGTCTAGACATTACAACTCAATACACTACAGAGATACAGACACAGCGGAACTACTATATATATCTACAACGCTGAAGCCTCCTGCTCCATTGCTCCTCCACAATTCGTCAAAGCTAAACCTGAATCCCTTGGCTACTCGTAAAAAATTGAGTACCCAAGAGTTTAATAAAACAGAAAATAAACACTTGGGTCAGACATGGGTCTGGTGTGAGTAAACGGTTAGATTGCTTAACTTTGAAAACTTTTGAAAACAAAAGTATCACGTAAGACTCCCCACAAATAAACATGGGTAAGTTTTTACCTTACGCTAACTAAAATGTTTGATAGGAAATCTGATTGTATTATAATAGGGTCTAGGGTTTTCAAGTAAAATACAGAAATAGCTGAAATGCTTACATCTCACATTCCAACATAGTTGGGCACAATTAATACGTACGGCACTTATTGGAGTTTGGATTCCATACAATGGCAGGGCTACTGGGGTACCGCCCGTCACAGTACGTGGCCTAGATCACCGTACCGAGGAGTACGCCCGCTCCCCTGCAACACAAAGCCGGAACCATCCCTTACTGGATAATCCCGAACAAGATAATCCCATAGTTGGCGCGACCAACCACACACTAAGCCGAATAAAAAGAAAAGGGACCTCTAGACAGGGATCTATCTTGCTCTCAGTGGGTGCTACCCACGAAACCTTGCTGCACCTCCCCTGTTTTAGCCATTCCCGGTTGATGAGGCTTGAGGTTACGATTACCTTTAATCAGAACATATCACTTAGAATGCTCATCGTCCGCCTGACGATGTGCTGAAAGCATTCAATCCATACAAGTTCGTTCCGGGTTCGAACGAAACCGAAGGCATTATCTCGTTACACTCGTTTTGGAATTACCCTCAGAGTTAACGACAATAACCCTTGCACTCTGAATCTTCATCTTCACTTGAGATTCACGACCTATCGTAAATTTGGATCGATGTGGTATTCGGGTCTCCAGACCTGGAAATCCGGTATATGGAAACCCGATCCCGGTCTCATCGAAATCCAAAGCGTATCTTTTAAGGCCAAGTTGTTTTAAAGGTTAAAACAATTCAATTCATTATCTTTATACACAAAGAAAGATAATTCCCAACAGATAATCAACATTATCAGATAATCCATACAATTCAACTAACATCCATATCATACAGCATATATCTCATCAGAGATATCAATCAAAGTCAAGTATCCAATACTAACACCCATTCATAAGTAATGATTTATATCATCTCTAATTAATTTAAAGTGAATTAAATTAATTACTTTATTTTATAAATCCTTCTTACTTAACCATTAATTAATTATAATTTAATTAATTAATTATCCTCTAATTACCTTTTTCAATTAATCATCTTTGATTAATTATCTTTTAATTACATCCAAGTAATTTATCCTTAATTAATTCTCAAATTAATTATCCTTAACCACTTATAGTAATTAACCTTTAATTACTTCATTAATTAGTTAACTAAAATTAATTAACTTAATCAACTATAATTAATTACATTAATCCTTAATTAATTACATTGATTAATTACTTCATTTATTAATTATTACTTAATTAACCAATCTTAATTACATCATTAATTATATTAATTAATGATCCTTAATTACAACTTAATTATTAATTACTCAATTAAATTAATTACATTAAGTAATTAATCTTTAATTAATTATAGAAATCAATTAACTATTAATCACTTTCCTTTAATTAATTAAACCTTAATTAATTAATTAATTATACTAAGTAATTTTTCTTTAATTACTCCCATTAATTTACCTCAAATCATTTTCATTAAGTAATTATTCACAAATTACTTTCATTAATTATCCACTAATTATTTTAAAATTAAGTAATTATCCTTTTATTAATCACCTCTATTAATTAATCACATTAATTAATTTATCTTTAATTAATCACATTTATTAATTAAATAACCTTAACTTATCACATTAATTTACCTTTATTAATTATCTAAGTAATTAATTACTTCCATAAAGTAATTATCTTTTTTAATTAATTATATTAAGAAATTACACAATAATTACTTACACTAAGTAATTATCCTTAAATAAATCTCATAATTAATTAATTCTCAATTAATTACATTAAGTAATTAACTTATCTCTCCATTATTATTTTTATTAATTACACTTGATTAATTACTCTTAAATCATTAACAATAGTTAAATTTCCTTGTTAATTTCACATATTAAAATCTTTAATGAATCAAAACCTTTTAATTACTTTAAAGATAAATTCTTTATTATAATTGATTATTAAATCCTTATTATAAACTTTATTTAAAATATAACATTTTTGGAAATCAATTATAATTAAACAATTTAATTAACTTTAAAATCTTCTAAAAACTTCCCAAAGTTGTTTAATAAATTTCAAAACAACCATTACTTTGAACACCCACTTATTCTACCTTTTTAACACTTATCGACTTATATATAAAACTTGTTAACTTATATCCTTAAAAACATTTACTTTGATAGGTAAAAACTTGTTTTACTTTTGTTTAGAACTTAGAGACATTTCTAAAAATAAATTTCCCTTGTTTTTAAAACTTAGACATTTGCTGTTAAATTCTAAAACCTGCTCACCACTAAAACCCGAGCAAAACTACAATCTTCCCGAGCTAAACCCCCCAAATCCCCGAGTCTCACTTGCTTCGAGAAAACATCGCAACTCACTCGAGCCAAACCCGAATACAACCCTTCTTCTCCAACCAGCGAATGTACCAGATACCATCGTGCACACGTGCACCATGCACGCCGACCCTATCAGCTCCGACCTTCGCCACGACCATCCCCAAGTCGACGACAACCCATACGAGCTTCCTAACCACCCAGCGCCACGATCTGATCTGAAAATTGAAATCGAGCTTCAACTCGAAACAGAAATCAACATCACCGGAAAGAAACGTCACGTAACCACGCCTCCGACCACCTTACCCCCTGAAACTCCGGTCATAACTCCGCGAGTCTTCCACGCAACCATCCCCATTGCTCTAGTGCCACTCGATTCACTATAGATGACCCAGTCATCTCGTTTTTCATCACGACAAAACAAGGGTGTTAAACCCTAGTTCATCCAATCGCCAACGCCACGATGATCTACACTCTCCTCTACTATTTTTCCCGACCTTCCTGGCCAACAATCAAGCTTCGACAAAAATCTCGAGTACCAATTGTTTGTTGATCACCAGAAAATGGTGAAAACTCACTCCTAGTTCAACTTCGATCTGCTCTTAAATTACTAAACTAAAAATCACCTTATTTGTCTTAAAAATCCTATTTTCCTGGATTGATTCAAGTTATATATTTCGATCCACAAATTTCAATTCTTGATTTAAACATATTTTTACATTTCCACTGATTTTCTTGATTCCAGACAGTTTTAAAATTTTAAAATGTTTGAACTTATTTTTAAAATCAAGATTATACCTAAACAGACATATATTGTTGAAAAACTGAAACTTAAAGAGAATGAATAAAAAGAACAAGGTTTTCTTCAATATTTTGTCTCTGAGTTTATAACAGAGATAGATACAGAGACATATACAAGTTTACAGGCATGCATACAACAATATATATATATATATATAAACACACACAGACATGTAGGAATATTAACATTCATACAAACAACACTTTACATATATAGTCTCAAGATGTCATGGCAGATTTAAGGTTTGTTTGCTCACTGGAAAAACTAGAACAGAGGGGCAGTTTTTATATATATACATATATATTCACATAGGGTCCAAGCAATTCATGTATATATCCAGATAAATCAATCATTCAAACAACTTCTTCATATAGGATTATCACATGCAAATAAAGCTAGCAACCATATTACTGTTTTTAAACGTTTTGTTTACTCACCTATTTAAGATGAACAGAGCTTTGAAAGAAAAACTGGAATGTTGTGGTCTTTTGAAAACTGGAAACTTTGAAATTGAACTGCTTGCTTTTAAAAACTTGAAACCATGAATTCTGGAATTCTGTAAGCTTTGAAAACTTGCATGCACTTGGAAATGATGACTGGTCTTGAAACAGGCAAATGGTTACAGGCTTGAAAGAACAAATGGTTACAAATCTTGATTGTTTACAGAGCACTGATTTGGTCAGAAATATGGTTTCAGGTATTTGAATTTGAGAAGGTTACAGGTTTGTTTTTGAGGAGTGTTTGCAGGCTGAAAATAAAAAGGATTTACAAGCTTTTAAATCTTGCATTTGAGAAGGGTTACAGGGAAAAACATTTCAGATTGGTTTAAACTTGGTTTCAGGTTGTAGATTCTTTTGTTTGAGATGATTTCAGTTTTGGTTTGAGAAGATCATTTCAGTTTTGATTTCTTGAGTTTGGAAATGAATTTCAACTTTTGGTTTGTGGAGATGATTTTGGTTTGAACATTGCTGGTTTTGGTTTTTGTCTTTGCAAATGAAAAGATAAGAAAAGAAAAAGAAGAGAGGAGGTGAAAGTTTATATAGGTTAATTTAGATTTTATTTAAATTTAAAGAAAATAAAACAAATGGTTGACACTTGTCTCTACCATTGCTTAATTACCTTACACATGTATTTAACATGTTTAAAAATTTAACACTTGTCATTTTTTTATTTTCATTTGTTTTAAAATTATTTAAAAGCCTTTAAAATGAATTTTCCTAATTAAATAAATACATACCTTATTTAATAAATGCTTTCCTATATTATAAATAAATGAAACCTTTAAAAGAAAATAAAATAAAAACTAATTATATTCTAATAAAATTATATACAATATATTTAATTCATTTTTAAGTGTAAATATACCTTTTGTATTTATTTATTATTAAATAAACACTTCCTAAATTTATATAAATAAAATTTCTTTTAAAGAAAATATTTTAAAGCAAATCTTATTTTAAATAAAGCCTTGTTCATATATTTTATACCCAAATATATTAAAATATTTATCTTTAAAGATTCAAATTTAAATTTTACTTTTAAAATCCAATTTAAAAATCAACTCTACATTTATATTTTTAAATAAACATTTTATTAAGTTTGAAATTGATATATTTCATTTAAAAACAACTCAAGACATATATATACATATTTAAACAATACTTATTAATTTTGGAAATGATAAATCTATTTAAAAATCAAATTTATAAAATAATACAATTTAAATTATTATTCTTATTATAATCAATCTATACTATAATTAAAACATCATATTATTATTATTTGGTTATAAAATATTTGAAAATAACAAATTTATCAATTTAAAATAATTTAAATTAAGAGATTATCACATTTTAAACTTCTCGAAATCCCGGGATATCACATAGGGGATCCTGGCGAGGTTCTCGGTACATTTTTCTAGATGTGTACTGTGATAGGTGGCACCCCAGTGCCTAGTCATTGTATGGAAATCCGTTCTCCAATACGAGTCTTTACGGTTTTGGTTGTAGAGCCTAGTATGCTAGAATTTAATAATGTAACAATTTCGGCTATTTGAATAAGTATTTGTACTTAGACCCTATTATAATATCATTGGATTTCTATAAAAGGTTTTGGTTATCGTAAGGGAAAACCCATCGTGTTTATGTGTGATGTGGTCTTACGAGATACCTTTGATTTCAAAGGTTTTATAAAAATAAGATAAATAAAATTCCTTGCGATTTAAATTCTCACGCTGGTTTTACCACACTGACCCGGGTGTGGTTTTTCCTATTGCTCGGGTTAGACTGAGCATATTTCTAGGTTTAGCTGGAAGGATTGGAGCTTCAGGAGTGGAGCTGGAGGCCAGAGACATACTCACATAGATGACTATATTCCATTGTATTTAGTTGTGTTTATCAGCAGTTGTAAGGACAGGGTGTTATAACTGTCCATGCTGTATTGGTTGGTATACTCTGATTGTTATCTATACTATAAACATTAAAGTTTTGTTTATGTAAAGATTTATTTATATTATAGATTATTCGTTTCTGCTGTGAGATTCCGTGTTGTTTGTTTCCTTTCTATCTTCTTTCTATCTTCTATCCATTTTCTTTCTTTTAACTATCCCCCTTCTCATGCAAATTGGGCTGGACAAGTGTGGTAAATGTCAGTTTAAATTTGTACGGAAAAGTGGGTCGTTACACCCTGACTCCCGTGAGTCAGCTTGATGTGGCTAAAACAGGAGCTATACCGGGCCAAGTGAGGTCGCTCCTCCGATCGGGCACATTTCTTCGATACCATATTATGTCTTTGTGGTTGATTTGGTGGCCACCCCTCGAGTTTGATTATAGGAGTGTGTTCCGAGGTAGGTGGTAGTAGCTGCTATGCGTTACCACCAGTCCGGGAGTGCAAATGGTAGAATCCTACCCTGGCATTGCCTCGTGTGCCGTGTCACATGCCTTTCGCGCATTCTACGAGTTTGGTTTGTACCGTACCTATGGAGTGCCCTCTGATAGCACTCCAGTTTACAGAGGAATTACGGTACTGTATAGACTACGGGAATATATAAAATGTGTTAAGGGGGATATGGGTAACGCCTTAACGCTATTTTAATACTTTACTTTACTGTAGACATTATTATAATAACGTATTGTACTATGTATGTAGATAGTTTAACGAATCTTTAGGAGATGAAATCCCGAACATCTCTTAAGTTATTGCACGCACGTTAGACACTGGATAGGAGATGTCAAACCCTGCAAACATCTTTGAAGCCGTCACACTCATATTTACTTACTGTTTATTTAACTTACATAAGATCTTTTAGTTCTGACTCGACTGTTTTGTCTTTTCAATTCGCTCGGGTCAGTCTGAGCTTTTCAGTGAACTGAAGACCTTATTTCTGGAGAATGAAGACGAAGGTTTAGTACTATTATTATTTATTATCTTTATTCTACCGCATCATGTTGTTCTGCTGCATTTACTTATTTATTCATGTTGTTTGTAACTCTAATGTGTATTGTAAAAGCGTAATCAAATGTTATTTGCAAAATAGCTTCATAAACTGTTTATTTGATTATTATATTTTGCCGTTCCGCTATGAGATTCTATGTTTGTTTTTCTTTCTTCCTCTGTTTTTCTTATTTACCCCATAACAATCCTCCCTTTTGAATGGTTTGAGTTTGACATGAGTGGTTTATTGTCGATTTAAACCATCCAAAAAGATGAGTCATTATAAAATTACCTTATCATTATAAATGTATTGGCTATAGTAAATTAAATGATGTTGTATTTTTATATTTGGAATAAGAATAGACATATGGTATATTATCTGGTGTATTTATTTTGGCAAATAATGCTCGATATAGTGAAAGAAATAAATTTGAACAACAACCTAAAGTTGTGCAAAGAATTTTTTTTTCAACTAGAAGTCGTATAACTCAGTCCGAGACCTGAAGTCTTGAATTATGTAATGATTTGTTGATAAAGCCTATGACTTGAAATTTTATAGTTATTTTTTTATTAGTCGAAATGTATATGCTTCTAAATAAGAAGTTTACACAAAATTTGAGAACCTGAAATTCATAACGAATTAATGAGCTTGAAGTTCATGAATTAGAAACCCGAAGCTTTCTCGAAACTGTGTGAAATATTAAGATTACACTTCTTGAAGAAATTAAAAGAGATAAATACATCTTAACACAAGATTATGACAGTGTGTTCATGAGATTTCAAAAATCACCAAATGAGTTATATCCTACTTACATCTTTGCATTTACATATTATATTGACCAAATATCTTGAAGATATTGTGTTGTATGACATTTCAAATATGCCTTGTATTGAAAATTAATTATTAATTTAGCTTTGAAAAGGGTTATTTATAAAATATGAATTCAAATGACATTTTAGTCCATATTTCTCATTTTTCATTTCAATTTATATGTTGTAGTTAGTTTAAAATGTTTTCCTCCATTATATATACTTCCAATTATGTAAAAGTATACATGGTCAATTTATAGGTTCTATGCAATGCGAAATATAATTTCATTTCAATATGTGCATCTTTAATTTAATTATTCTCTCTGTTGCTTCTCATTGATATATCTAAATATAGATTTGATCTTTACTAATCGCACTATGTTATAAAACCTAAAGTTTTGACAAATTACTTTTGAGTGCATTAGTCAAACTATTTAATTAACGAAATACATTAGTATTATCCAGAGGAGATAACTCATATAACATACCATTTAAGTTTATGGATGTGTGTGTATATATTAATCTCTTGAAGAGATGTTTTCTTTAAAATTTACATTGCAAAATCCAACATCCCAGAAGAGATGTTATAGAAATTTTATTTTTGTTAGATTGCAATCCCTTAAAAAACACCATATTCCCTGAAGGAATATCATATAAAACTTCAGAAGTAATTACAATAATTTGTCTCTAAAAAAAGTATTGTATACCAATATCACACTCCAGAAGTAGTGGTTCTATCTCTTGCATCTTACTTTCATTTGGTGCATTTAATTTTGTTACTATATTTAAAGTTTGATATGACATTTCAAAAGCAGTTACAATAAAAATCTCCAACAGGGATATTTTATGCTACTGTAAAAGTAGTAATTATGTAATTTATGTAAAAGAAATATTGTATATTGATATGACAATCTAATAGTTTACATATATATCTCTGGAAGGGATAAGTTTGCTCCAGAAGTGGTGATAGTAAAATATCTCTAGAAAAGACCTATACATTTGGAAATGATAAAATATCTCTTGAAGAGATTTGTTTATATATTTGGTAATTTTATTAAACCACATAAATGTGTAGAAATTTGATTATGAAGGATTCCAATTTAGTTTAGATCTGATTCAAACTTAAAATTTGAGAGCTATGTAATGTGTATCATATATTTTATTATGATTATATCAAACCTCCCAAATAGGTAAGATATCAAACCATCTCTAGAATACACTATTCTATATTCACGTGTCTAATTATATCCTAAAAGTCATGGTCATGGTTATTATTTCATAAGAAATATTATATGTATAACCATTTCTTGAAGAAATAACTTTAAATATTCTTTTGAAGAGATAGTCTATATGTCATATCATACATTTCATGAAAGCTATAAATACCGTCTTGAAGAGATCTGTATGTGCAACTAATATAATTGCATATTTTTATAAAATTCCAAGTGTCCATAAGCTTCTCTTTTTTTGGTAAGTATATTTCTTTTGTTGAACTCTCTAGAAGAGATGTGTAGAAATGTCAATATGCAATTATAACTATGTATTATTCTCTGATAAGTAATCATAATTAATGTTTAAAAGTGATATTTGATATATAATTGAGGAATAAAACTTAACAACTTGAAGTTGTGTATATAATTTATTTGAACCAGAAGTTCAATATGGTTCCAAACTAGATGTTTTTTACATTATCATACAGTCTTGAAGGATTCCCATTGACATAGATTTATAAACATAAATTAATAGTTGTAATAGTTTGTTCTAAAAATCACTAACTCAAATGAGAATGAATATGCAAATTTACAATATATATGTAATAAGTGGACGCATGTATATATCTATATATGTAGATATTCAAATAACTTGAAGTTTTTTATGTGCTGATCTTATAGATTATGTATATATATAATTCAGTGATTTAAAATTCAATCAACATAAATGTTGAATGACCAGAAGTCATGTATGTATTCAGATGATATACATAATAAGTAAATTCTTCCAATTGGCTAGATCAATGAATGAGAACAAACACTAATAAGCAATATCAATTGAATGCATCTTATCAACTGATAAAATAATTATCCTCCTATAATTAATATGTATGATGTATTTACTAGTAGCAATATCATAATGGATCAGAATGAGAATCCAAAGAAGATTATTATTAAATGTGACAATGTTCGTCAACATTGAGAGGGAGGATAAAAGAGATACAAGTTTATTTTGATTATCAAGATTAAATATTGGTTGCAAAATATTAAGTAACTTGAATAAATTATCGACAATATCCTTAGTATACTTGCTCCAATATAAGTTGAAATCCCAGAAGGACCAAAAGGGTATAAATCACATCTAAAGTGTGGTAGAGAAGTCAGTTTGAAATATTTTTGGAGAAAGTTATAAAGATGCCAAATAAGAGTGTTTTTTAAGAAACATTTAAGGGTGCTCTGGAAGAGACTCATGACATGATTGTCAAATAAACCTAGAAGTGGTTTAGGTACCTAAAATAGAATAAATATTGAGATCTCAATAAATCATATCTAGAACTGACAAGAAAATTGATGATAAATTTATAAATAACAAAAAGCGCTTATGTTTATAAATAGATTAAAGATCTTGAATTAGAGGAAACATGATTGGCCATCATGAATCCTTTACTAATATAGAATTATGGACTTGTAATTGAAACACCCCACACCCCTTAATATACCCAAGAGGACACATTAAAAGGCATGGTGCGTTGTAGGTATAATTGCAGCTAACAGAGGCTAAGATTCACCAGACAAAAATAGGTAAAAACAGCGGAAACTAAAATAATAACTTATTTAAAATAAAACTTTCATATTTGCTTCATAAATAAGTCAAATACCAAATACAACATCCATATCTCAAAACCCATCATGTCTTATGAAATAAAAATTCATAGTCTCAAAATCAGAGTACATAATATCCCTCATAATAAGCCAGTACATGGAAAGAACAAAAGCTGGAAATAAAAGAAATATATATTAGAGAAGTCCTCCAAGGAACCGTCAAGCAACAACAATCTACCGACTTCTCCCTTGATTGCCTATGGGGGGGTAAGGGGAAAATAGAGGAGTGGATCAGACTAAAAGTCTGGTGAATGACAATAATTACTAGAGCCTTTAAGCAAGATAAAAGTAATAGACTCTACAACAGTTCTAGAATAAATAACAAAGGAAATAGGAAAGAAATAAACTGGAAATAAGTACGATTAAATATTGCTCAATTTATAAGATAGGTTAACTTTGATTGCTTGCACTTGTCCTTGATTTCTGCTTTGGTTAGGCTGAATTCCTAATCCTGTAATTAGGATGTAATCCTAATTCTACCCTTTTTGATCGGCCTGCTATTCCATAGACCTTACTACGGACCAGCCGCTATATAACTCCCTACACAGCAACCAATGGTATCTATGAAAGATGCACAGAGCAACCACTGTGGATCTGGATGACATATATAGCTCCTTACACAGAAGGCAATGGTGTCTACGAAAGACACTCATACTAAGCGCTTGGAACTTATAGCTATTACTGAGCACCCGAATGGAAGTCGCACGCGTAACTGCCACCATGTCCATGCTACCTTTTGCTCCACCTATTGGGTCTTCTTATTACCTCAACATCCAACATAAGCATCCCCCTCATCCCACTTCAGGCTAACGTGAGATCATCGTGTGTCCATAGAATCTATAGGGGAAATGCTGTTATTACTGGCCCTTCATCCAAACAATATCTAGTTGCGCCCCTGATCCAACCCCGTGATTTGGACTTCTATTTGACCAATTACTACCATTCTTAGCATAAGCGTTCCCTAGGCTCACCGTTTTGTCTAATAGGGAATTCTATTTGGTACAGGTCCTACTTTCATCTTTGCCTATTAACTTAGTTAAATTATTTTAAATAAGCCTTTACAATTTATCCCTACTATCTTTGCTTATTAATTTTCCTAAGTCTTAAAATAAGCCTCATTCTGTTCTATTCCTTATTATAACCTACGTTATAATCATGCTTATTACTTAACCCAAGGTCTAAGTGTGAAAATAAGCCTTTTTCATCTTTTACTCTATTTAATGATAATTCTAAGTTATAACTATGCCAATTATCTTTAATTAGTCCAATTCTAATTATAATTAGGCATAATTTCAGTCCAATTCCATTATTTATTATAGTCCAATTCAATTATTTATTACAGTCTTTATAAGTTACATCTTATTTTCTTCATTCAATATTCTTGCTTATATAATCCATATTCACGTTTAATTTATTCTAATCCATACGCGAAGAAAAAGGGGGTGAAGAGAATAGACACTTGCATAAAATCGAAAACGTCAAAAAGATGTAAATAAGAAATAAATAACAGTAAGTAAACTTAAATACTGTAAATCAATAAAAAGCTATGCTTAACAGTAATAAATTATAATTAATAGAAATAAACTAAAATTACTGAAAAGAATAGCTGAAAGGAAATAGACTGAAAATAATTCTAAAAACGGTAAATAAACTACTAAAAAGGCTATTCCAAAAATCGTAGTAAAACTACAACTATTGGAAACCCTATTATTTTAAATTACTTAAAGAAATCTTAAAATAATTACAATCACTCACCTCCGGTCCTAAGCTCTTCCTTTGGTCTTCCCGGATCCACTTGGAGTTGTAAAATAATTTAATTTATAATCCTTTGGAAAAATTATTCTATTTAGGGTTCTTCCTAGAAAGGTGAACTCAATTGGAGAAAACCTAGAATGAGAAAAAGTGTTAGGTATAGGGGTCTATTATAGGTGTAGAAGTGGATCCCCGACCGTTGGATTTGGAGATTGAATAGGATGCAGCCATGTCATAGGCTGAATAGGGGTCATCGGATGCAGAAACGGAGGGACCAGATTGGTTTAACCGATGAAAAATATGTGTTCACTCGTCACCGAATCATTCGAATGAACGTTCGTTCGCTTGCCAATAGGCAAGGCGGGTTGACCGTGCGGTCGACCGCCCCGTAGCCCAGGTCGACCGGCCGGTCGACCTGTATATATATATATTCTTTTTATTTCTGCTTATTTTGTTTATTTTATAACTTGGTCATATTAGCTCGGTCTCTGACGTTCTATATATGGAAATTAACCAGAAAATTACCACAGACACAATGGTGCAACTTCCGTGGCTTGATTCTGATAATTTCACAAAGTTATTTTATTATTTAATTAATTAACAAATTAATTGTTACGGGTTAAATTTTAGGTTGTTACATTCTCCCCTCCTTAAGGGACTTCGTCCCCAAAATCTCTGAGGATAAAAGAATGTACTAAATGTTTTCATCCAATTCTACAATCAACTACTCAATCATCAGCCATTCATCCATTGTCTTTAAGTTTTTCTAATGCAATTTATGATACTTATGCAATTAGTGTAGTATAAGTGTTCCTAACTAATGCAAAAGATTAGGTGGTCCACTGTTTCAGTTGACCTCCTTTTATGCAATCATGTTCGTGCCATGTATCCAAATGAATGCAAAAATTCCTAATGATAACTGATAGTTCTATATGCGTGCTACAACCATCATCCAAATGCAACAATCATGTGATGCACATCCATTTATGGAAACCATGGAAATAAAGTAAAAATGCGCACACATCCATATGCATATGCTCTAGTGTCCTAATTAGGCCGATCCCTAAAGAATAATAGTGCCTAGTGTACCTATATGCGTCCATTAGCATCCACTAGCAAACACTTGAGATCACTAGCATACATCATTCATAACATGTTCTATTAACATGTTTGCATCAAATCCTACCATCCATAGGTTAAATCCTAAGTTCTACCCTCCCAAAGGATAATAAAGGAAAGAACCTATTCAAAACTAAAGATGGAAAAAGGAAATTCTAAAATCTATTATCAAAGAGACATGGATATGAGATACGAATTTTTTTTATTTTTTTTTCCTAATCAAATTAGTCTTCCCCGAAATCTCTCTAACAATGTCGGAACCAAGAAGCAACTTTCCCGTAGACTCCAACCAACATGAAGACATCTTACACGGCCTTCCCAAAAAGAGCTTCAAAAGGTACCATTCTAATGCTAGCTTGAAAACTACTACCATATGAATTCCACTAAAGAAAGATGCTTTTCCTAAGTTCTTCCAAATTCAAGAATACTCATTCTCAACCATGCTTGTCTTACCATCCTACTAATTTCATTTTACTGTTCTTCATGAATCAACATTCCTAGGTTCTTACTAGTGTCCTATACACTTTACGGAAACTTCCATTATTACTTCTAAAAGTAATTACTACTATCTCTTTACACCTTTTACGTTACTCCTAGGAAATGATTCTTATCTACTCCACATTTAAGAGTTTGATTTGGTATTTATCACCTTGTTTTAAAAACTATGGTTTCTAAAAATTTTTAAAACATCAAATCCCAAAAACTCTGTCTTTAAAAGTGTTTTCAGTTTCTATTAATTTCAAAAATACTTGGTCACTTAATATTATTTTCCAAACCTAGAGGGAAAAACTTCCATTTTTTTAAGTCTAAAACTTATATCTCTCTTTATTTTAAAGATTTTTACAGTTTTCTATAAAAATTTGAATTTTCAAATTTTACTTTTATTAAGTTTTTCATTCCAAAAACTAATTTACTTTTTCACCAAACCATTTTCTTTAAAATATCTTTAAACTAACCTTTATGTGTTTTCTGTAACGACCCTAAATTTTTTGACATTTGAAATCAGAATATTTAATTGATTTTAAATATCTGGAAGTTGGTTTAATTTGAAATTCAAATATCAGAATGAATTTGGCAATTTAATTATTGGATTTAGTTATTGAAACTGGGTAAAAATTTGAATCTTCAGTTTTAAGCTGATTAAAAATATTTTCAAGGCTTAGAAAATTTATATTGATAATACTGAAGGTAATGGAACTTTCAGAATTGAGTTTGAAAGTAATTTGTTAAGTTTTGAAATTTTATTGTTTAGATTGAATATAAAAATAGCCTTTCGAGGCACAGTCTCGGAATTCGATGAAACCAGTTTCATTGGATCCGTAATAGTGTATTATTATCGGATTTCAATTTTCGTAATGTTTGGAGTGATCGTTTGGCCGTACGATAAGCAAACGCACTGAAATTAAATCGAAAATTTAATATTATAACTGGTCCAAAAAGCTATCTTATCCATACGATCGAATTTGGACTCGGAACCTTTTCCATTGCATTCGAAATAGGCGTATAACATTATAAACGCCTAGCGGCACGCCTTGATAGGAAGTCGAAATTTTTGACTTCGTTTTCGAGTCGATTCGAATTTGAATTTAAATTAATAATATATATTTGTTCCCAGTCAAAAATATATCAATATCAGCCTACATTTGTAGGCCCATCGCGGTTTTTCTTTCTTTCAATTGTCACTGTAACTAATCGAATAAAACATGCAACCCTTCACCTTGTAGATCGCATCTCCTCACTCCTTCATCATTCAGAAAATAAAATCGATACGAAGAAAAAAATAATGGCCGAAGCCTTTCCCTTCACTTCTCGTTCAAAATTTTTTCGTTCCTCTTCAAGACTGTCTCGATCCCTCTTTCATTTAAAAAAAAATCGTTCCCTTCCAGTAAAAGCTTGAGAGGAAAAAATGTGGGACCACTGAATCAATTCGTTCGAAAACCAATTCCTCTTTCCCCTTCACCGCGTGTAGCTTCGATTCGATTCGAGATAGGCAGAAAGCGAGTTCGTTCGACCAAGGCAAGCTGCTCGCGATCAAGTGGAGGGAGACATGATGTCTTCGTCTCGATCGACAGAGGAAGAGCAACCTCGAAGGGGCTTGGCCGCGATCTCGTTTGAGATTTGGGGCGGCGTTTTCACAGTAAGGAGGCGCGTGATTGAAATCGTGATTAGTGGTGTGAGCGTGTGGGTTATCTGTCTTCGCGATGTTGTTTGGGCGACGACTGCTACTGTTTGGCAAGTGCGGTGGTCGGGCGGTGATCTCGAGTCGAGTAGCGGGGTGGCGATTTCGAACAGCGTGTGGTATATTTCTGTTCTGGGTTTTCAATTTAATTTAAATATGTACATACAGATTGGAAGTTTTATATGAAAAAAAAGAAGAACCCAGATTTCTGTTTTACAAAAGTGTATGTATATATTAAAGAGGAAACTTTTTTATACAGTAAAGAAATTACTGTACTATCTTTTACAGAAAAGAAATATATATACAAGATTTTGGGTATATATAAGGAAATCAAATAAAATAAAATCACCGGTGAATTAAAATTTTCAAGTGAAGATTGAATTTTTCGATTTGTTCGAATATTAATAAATTGTATAAAATTGTTTATACAAGGTTTAATACTGTGAAGACAAAATTGGGATTGGAAATGGATTGCAAATTAAAACAAAGGTGAGATCTTCTCACTCAAATTAAAATTGAAATTGCAGTTATTGATTGATTGATTGTTTGGGTGATAGTATATATAGTATATATATATATGGAGTTGTTGATTTCCGGCATTAGCGGATGAGACCCTATGCGCCGCATAATAGCGGATGATATTTTATAAATCCCATATACCGCGATATTCCACCTCGAAGTGGAATGGGTATTTAGTTGTTGTGCTAACATCAGTGGATGCAGGGAAACATGTTGGAGGGATCCAACTGGATTCCTCAAATTATATGAATTTGTTTCATATGTTGTATGAATTTGTTTCATATGCTGTGTGATTATTTATTTATAATCTGTGAATGAATATATTTGTGATTGAATTTGTTAAAGGCTATAATTTAGCCGAATGTATTTTTGGTATCGTTGGATATCAGAAATAAATAAAATTGGGTTTTTTTAAATTAAAGTTGGAATTTTTTGTAAATACCTTTTGAAAGAATTGGATTAATTTAAAAGAAGTTTGAAAAAGATAAAGTTTTATTTTTGAATCATATTGAATAAAATTCCAAATATGGTAAAAAAGCTTAATAAGTGGATTTCGAGTAATATTGTTTATAAGTTGAAGAGTTTATTTAAAATTTGGATTTTTAAAGAGATTGGAAGAGATAAAAGATTTTGTTTTCTTTAAAAAGAATTGTTTCTTTAAAAGGAATTTATTTTAAAAGGGAAATAAATTTGGAAATCCATTTGAAAGTTGATTTGGAGTTGAAAGTGAATATTTGAGAAATCGATTTGAAAATCGTATAAAAAGTGAATATTTAGGAATGTAAGTTCAAAATGGAATTTATAAAGGAAAGGGAAAATTGTTTTAAAAATAAACACTGATTTATTTTTAAAGTGTGGAAATAAATTTACAAATTTGGAATGTAAATTTGAAATAAATCGATAAGGATTTATTTAATTGGTTTAAATGGACCATTATGAAATGGAAGTGTATTTTCCTTGAAAAGCCGAGTATATTTCCAAAGTAGTTTTAAATTATAAATGAAGAAATTCAGAAATTGGCTTTTAAGGAATATTTTGGAGATAAAGTATTTGAACTCGGCAGATTTCCAGTGGAAATGAATAAATATTTGGAAATATATCCCATGTAGGGAAATTGATTTGAAATTTGTTTTCCAAAGTTTGAAAGGTGAAAAGTGATTTGAAATTTGGTTTCAAATGGTTGAAGTGTTAAACCATATCTCACGAAGATATTTGAAATTTAATAATTTGGAAGAATTATTTAAATTGGTTGATTGTTGTGAATGTTGTTGACAGTTACATAACCGACTATCAATATTTGCCTTTGAAATGGCACTTGAATTTGTTTTTAAAATAAGCGCTCATTATTCGGTTTAGCCGGGAGAGGACTTTGTGTCATAAAACCCATTCCGAATAATGATACGACGAAATGGATTGCATTTGAAGACCGGTGTGAAGATTGGGTATTTTCGAAAATGAAAGGACAACCTGTCGAATGTCTCTGCACCGAGTTGCTCCGGTATTGAGATTTATATCACTCTTCTTGTGATGGGAAGTCCGATCGGGATTGTGGATACCCGGATTTGCAAGGGCTTCTTTGGAAGTGCCTTCGGTTCTGTTCGAACCCGGAATAGACTTGTATGGTTGTATGTCTGACATTACACTTTGAGATATAAAGCTGATTTCTTTCAAATACATTTCTGTTGGTGGCGGAGAATTTATTCTCTTAGCTTAACACCCTTCTCAGAGACGAACGAGCTCAGAGGTTATGTAGCTGAAGGTTATCAGTGATATACTCCCAATTTGGTAGTGTGGCATGCTAAGTGTTGTTGTGTTGTTGATCATTTGTGATCAAAGCATGGCTTTCGTGTAAAGCGTAGCTTTGTGGACGAGACCTCATCGGACCTCACACCCCGGAAATGGTCGAAACAAGAAAGATGCGACAAGGTTATGAGGGTCGCGCCCTTTAGGGTATGCCATTTCCTTCTGGAAAAAGGTGATATTATGGTATGGAGCCCAGATATTTACCTGTGTGGTTGCTCCAATCTCATTTACTGTGTGATTTTTGCTGTGTGATCGAGGCGCCTCGGATAAAGGTCCCAAAGGACCGGGGGGTGGCATATTCGTGTAGTAGTTACCTAGTGTAACGGGTAACCCGACCTTGTGTTGGCAGAGAGCTAGTTAGTTCTCGGGACGTCCATCCAGAGGCGTACCCATGTGGCAGTAGGAAGTTCCTTAGCCTGACCATTTGTTGGAAATCCAATTCCCAATACGAACCTGCCATTTATTTATGGTGGTCACCACTGTTTAGATGGTAGCTATAGTAGGCATAGTTCGAAATGTCTATGCTGGCTAAGATTAATATTATACTTTCGAAATGTTTTCCACACTAGACATTAATAATAATATCAACTGATTTTTCATAGTAAGCATCTTTGACTATCATAAGGAGATATCTCCTCCAATTCTGCGTTTGCATTGTGTGTGTGGCGGGAGGCCTTATGGTAGTTTCATTTTCCAAAAGCATTGCTAATTTCTTTTATTTTCTTTGTGAAAACAACTGTTTTACATCTCACACCAGTCACCATGACTGACTCGGAATTTATTGTCCCCTTTCTAAACTCTGGGTGCCCATAATTTTCCACACGGGCAGCCTAGAGTTATGTTATCAGGATATTCTGGATATTCTGGAGCTTTGGAGACGAGATGGATGGCGAGACGTACACTCGTACTTATTTATTTATTCCGCTGTGTATTCTATACGGGGACAAGTTTATATAACTGTCCATTGTTGTATTGAGTTGTATATTGACTCTCTTTGTTGTATTGTATAGACTGATGTAGTTCTTTGTTTAAAAGACTAGTGATTATCTATTATATATTGTTCCGCTGCGAATGTGAGATTCAGATATTGTTTCTGTTTCTGTTTTTCTGTTCTTTCTTTTCTTCTGTCTTCTTCTGCCTCTTCTTTTTAACCCTAATGGTTCGGTTTTCCGGCATTCGATTGCGCGGCATTTGATACAGTGGACATATTAATGTCGACTTTCGAGCGTCGAAAGGTCTTATCGTTACAAGTGGTATCAGAGCAATTGGTTAAGCGATAACCTTGGCTCTGTTGGGCGTTACTCATTAGAGATAGAGTCAGTAGTACTCTAGAATGAGTGTGAGTGTAATAATAGATATGAACGCGTATTTGTTAGTGAATACAAAAATTTGTTTTATATTGTGTTGACTTATCGGTTGATTGTTTATAGATTCTGGTCGGTGCAGTCTGGCCAACTGTAATCGATAGGGGTTTCTAAACTTTTAGACAAGATAAACCGACACAGTATTGTTTTAAATAAGGTAAATGAAATAATTTTGCCCAAAACTATTTTGTATAGAAAAGAAATCATTTTCCGTAAATTATTATTATATATGGATGCTTGGTTGTTAGAAAGTGATAATATTGAATTATTATCATTGTTATATGGAAATTGAATAAGGAATAATGGTATAACCAAAGATTTGGAGATAAATTCATTTAACAAATGAAATTTATAAATATGAATTGAAAGATAAGTAAATGAATTCATATACGAATGAGATTTGTAAATGTAAATTGTAATGTGATTTATAATTGGAAATAGAATTCCAGAAAAATATTTGAAAATAAAATTCATTTATGGAATGAAATTGGTAATGTGAATTTATAAATGAGTTTTATAAATGAAATGAGATTTGATTTGAATCAAGTCGAAGAGAAAATCCAACTTGGAAAAAATTAAAATAATATGGATTGAATTCAAGTAAACTGACTGATAATTTATTAATTCATAAAATAATGAATTGGAAGTTGAGTTAGTTAAATAAAAAAAATTGAATTGTGAGTTGGATAAAAATGGTTTGAATTTGCATATAAATTCAAGTAAGTAGTAGAAATAAATTGAAATTTCCTTGTTATTGATAAAGTAAATTCAGGATGAATTGAATATGGAAATGTGAAATTTAAAATGGATAAGTGAATATACTAATTGAATTAAATTAGTAGATGGAATGGATTTGATAAATGAAAAATCAAATCAAAGATTTAAATTGGAAATTGTTTACAAGGAAAATGAACTTGAGTTTTGAGTTGAAATGACTTAAGAAATATTTTGAAAAAAGCATTGTTGTCGAGTTTTGTGAAATGGTTACAAATGAAATGAATGTGAATATGGAATGTAAATTAAATTGAGTGGAATCAATTGGAAATGAAATGGAATTAAAATAAATTGAGTTGGTATCAATTTAAATTAGTTATAAACTAGAATGGATATTCTATTAAGTGAATATCGTTGAATTTGCATAATAATGGTTGTCGTTTGACGTAAACGAGATTATATAAAATTCTATGAGTTAATAGAAGAAAATAAAAAAATTGATTTTGAATCAATTGAAAGGAATATGGATTCGTTTCGCTTAAAAATGAATTGAATGTAAGAAAGTGCATTGTAAATCACTTGAATTGAATAGAAAAGGTATGTGAATTAGATGAAAGAAATTTAATTTGTATCGAAACCATATAAATTGCTTATGGGAATTATTTTGAATGCATTGCTTATGAAAATTATGTGTCTACTGTTGAAAATAAGTGAAATGTTAAATGAATTTCTTATATTTGTCACTTACGTGTTTAAAGTGAGTAAGTACAGATTTTTGGAAGTCGTTTGGCTGCATTGGTTGCGAAAATAGCTAAATAAATAAGCCGCTTTGCTTAAAATGCTAATAAAGGTACGCCTACGCAATACAAAATAGGAAATATGAACTGTTTTTGTTTTTCCGACCGAGTGGGTCGATGTATATATATTTATATCTTTTGTCAAATTGCAAAAGCTCCTCCGTACAAAGTAGACTCCGCCAAAATTTTCTGAAAATTTTGGGAGTTAGAAAAATTTGGAAATTTTTTGTTAACGGAAAATTGATTTTTCAAATTTGTAATGGAAACGTAGGAATTGAACTAGAAAATGAAAACCATTGTTTTGGTCGAAGTTAAAAGTCTTGGAAAAAGTGAACATCGAGTTTTCACTAAAATTAAATTTTGGTTTTTGAAGATAAAATGAATTCAAATAGAATTGAAATTGTAAATTGAATTCAAATGGAATTGAAAATGCAAAGTTGAATGGAAATGAATATATAACTTTGTTAGTAAAGTGAAAATAAATATAAGAAGTATGTAAATACTTATATTGAACTTAAGAAATGAATGGAGAAAATTCTTAAGTAAATGGGTATTTGGAATCCAATAAGTAGATTTGGACATTGTTGTTAAATAAAGTATACAGGGATTATAAAGGCTATAGGAAAATAGAATTGGATTTGAATTCGAAGATAAGGTATGTATTTAAAATTTCAGTACGAAATTTGATGAGTTTCTGATTTTGCCACTTGGCATTTTGTTTTCTATTGGGATTTGGAAGTCCGTAGGGACATTTTGTAGTTGTACTGAGCTAGCCGTGCAAAGGAGACGCTGGCGGAATTTCTTGAAAATTTAGAGAGTTAGAAAATTTTTGAGAAATTTTGGATAATTTAAAATTTGAATTTAAGTTTAAATTTGAATTGTGAAGTAAATAAAGTTGTTTGGAAACTATGGTTAAGATTTGGACAGTTAGTTGAAATAATGGATCTTTAATATAAAGAAGATTGGTTTGAAAATTTGATAAAACTGTTTGGTTTTGGTAAAATGATAAACGGGTATTGGAGCATTCTTCTTGACTTGTAATTTCAGGACGAAATTCTTTTAAGGGGGGAAGATTGTAACGACCCTGAATTTTTGACATTTGAAATCAGAATATTTAATTGATTTTAAATATCTGGAAGTTGGTTTAATTTGAAATTCAAATATCAGAATGAATTTGGCAATTTAATTATTGGATTTAATTATTGAAACATGGTAAAAATTTGAATCTTCAGTTATAAGCTGATTAAAAATATTTTCAAGGCTTAGAAAATTTATATTGATAATACTAAAGGTAATGGAACTTTCAGAATTGAGTTTGAAAGTAATTTGTTCAGTTTTGAAATTTTATTGTTTAGATTGAGTATAAAAATAGCCTTCCGAGGCACAGTCTCGGAATTCGACGAAACCAGTTTCATTGGATCCGTAATAGTGTATTATTATCGGATTTCAATTTTCGTAATGTTTGGAGTGATCGTTTGGCCGTACGATAAGTAAACGCGCTGAATTTAAATCGAAAATTTAATATTATAACAGGTCCAAAAAGCTATCTTCTCCATACGATCGAATTTGGACTCAGAACCTTTTCCATTGCGTTCAGAATAGGCATATAACATTATAAACGCCTAGCGGCATGCCTTGATAGGAAGTCGAAATTTTTGACTTCGTTTTCGAGTCGATTCGAATTTGAATTTAAATTAATAATATATATATTTGTTCCCAGTCAAAAATATATCAACATCAGCCTACATTTGTACGCCCATCGCAGTTTTTCTTTCTTTCAATTGTCACTGCAACTAATCGAATAAAACACGCAACCCTTCACCTTGTAGATCGCATCTCCTCACTCCTTCATCATTCAGAAAATAAAATCGATACGAAGAAAAAATAATGGCCGAAGCCTTTCCCTTCACTTCTTGTTCAAATTATTTCCGTTCCTCTTCAAGACTGTCTCGAGCCCTCTTTCATTTAAAAACAAATCGTTCCCTTCCAGTAAAAGCTCGAGAGGAAAAAATGAGGGACCACTGAATCAATTCGTTCGAAAACCAATTCCTCTTTCCCCTTCATCGCGTGTAGCTTCGATTCGATTCGAGATAGGCAGAAAGCGAGTTCGTTCGACCAAGGCAAGCTGCTCGCGATCAAGTGGAGGGAGACACGATGTCTTCGTCTGGATCGACAGAGGAAGAGCAACCTCGAAGGGGCTTGGCCGCGATCTCGTTTGAGATTTGGGGCGGCGTTTTCGCAGTAAGGAGGCGCGCGATTGTAATCGTGATTAGGGGTGTGAGCGTGTGGGTTATCTGTCTTCATGAGGTTGTTTGGGCGACGACTGCTAGGGTTTGGCAAGTGCGATGGTCGGCGCGGTGATCTCAAGTCGAGTAACGGGGTGGCGATTTCGAGCAGCGTGAGGTATATTTCTGTTCTGGGTTTTCAATTTAATTTAAATATGTACATACAGATTGGAAGTTTTATATGAAAAAAAAAGAACCCAGATTTCTGTTTTACAAAAGTGTATGTATATATTAAAGAGGAAAAAATTTTATACAGTAAAGAAATTACTGTACTATCTTTTACAGAAAAGAAATATATATACAAGATTTTGGGTATATATAAGGAAATCAAATAAAATAAAATCACCGGTGAATTAAAATTTTCAAGTGTAGATTGAATTTTTCGATTTGTTCGAATATTAATAAATTGTATAAAATTGTTTATACAAGGTTTAATACTGTGAAGACAAAATTGGGATTGGAAATGGATTGCAAATTAAAGCAAAGGTGAGATCTTCTCACTCAAATTAAAATTGAAATTGCAGTTATTGATTGATTGATTGTTTGGGTGATAGTATATATAGTAGTGTATATATATATATATTTGGAGTTGTTGATTTCCCGCATTATATAGCGGATGAGACCCTATGCGCCGCATAATAGCGGATGATATTTTATAAATCCCATATACCGCGATATTCCACCTCGAAGTGGAATGGGTATTTAGTTGTTGTGCTAACATCTGTGGATGCAGGGAAATAGGTTGGAGGGATCCAACTGGATTCCTCAAATTATATGAATTTGTTTCATATGTTGTATGAATTTGTTTCATATGCTGTGTGATTATTTATTTATAATCTGTGAATGATTATATTTGTGATTGAATTTGTTAAAGGCTATAATTTAGCCGAATGTATTTTTGGTATCGTTGGATACCAGAAATAAATAAAATTGGGTTTTGTGAAATTAAAGTTGGAATTTTTTGTAAATTCCTTTTGAAAGAATTGGATTAATTTAAAAGAAGTTTGAAAAAGATAAAGTTTTATTTTGAATCATATTGAATAAAATTCCAAATATGGGAAAAAAGCTTAATAAGTGGATTTCGAGTAATATTGTTTATAAGTTGAAGAGTCTATTTAAAATTTGGATTTTTAAAGAGATTGGAAGAGATAAAAGAATTTGTTTTCTTTAAAAAGAATTTGTTTCTTTAAAAGGATTTTATTTTAAAAGGGAAATAAATTTGGAAATCCATTTGAAAGTTGATTTGGAGTTGAAAGTGAATATTTGAGAAATCGATTTGAAAATCGTATAAAAAGTGAATATTTGGGAATGTAAGTTCAAAATGGAATTTATAAAGGAAAGGGAAAATTGTTTTAAAAATAAACACTGATTTATTTTTAAAGTGTGGAAATAAATTTACAAATTTGGAATGTAAATTTGAAATAAATCGATAAGGATTTATTTAATTGGTTTAAATGGACCATTTTGAAATGGAAGTGTATTTTCCTTGAAAAGCCGAGTATATTTCCAAAGTAGTTTTAAATTATAAATGAAGAAATTCTGAAATTGGATTTTAAGGAATATTTTGGAGATAAAGTATTTGAAATCGGCAGATTTCCAGTGGAAATGAATAAATATTTGGAAATATATCCCGTGTTGGGAAATTGATTTGAAATTTGTTTTCCAAAGTTTGAAAAGTGAAAAGTGATTTGAAATTTGGTTTCAAATGGTTGAAGTGTTAAACCATATCTTGCGAAGATATTTGAAATTTAATAATTTGGAAGAATTATTTAAATTGGTTGATTGTTGTGAATGTTGTTGATAGTTACATAACCGACTATCAATATTTGCCTTTGAAATGGCACTTGAATTTGTTTTTAAAATAAGCGCTCATTATTCGGTTTAGCCGGGAGAGGACTTTGTGTCATAAAACCCATTCCGAATAATGATACGACGAAATGGATTGCATTTGAAGACCGGTGTGAAGACCGGTGTGAAGACCGGGTATTTTCGAAAATGAAAGGACAACCTGTTGAATGTCTCTGCATCGAGTTGCTCCGGTATAGAGATTTATATCACTCTTCTTGTGATGGGAAGTCCGATCGGGATTGTGGATACCCGGATTTGCAAGGGCTTCTTTGGAAGTGCCTTCGGTTCTGTTCGAACCCGGAACAGACATGTATGGTTGTATGTCTGACATTACACTTTGAGATATAAAGCTAATTTCTTTCAAATACATTTCTGTTGGTGGCGGAGAATTTATTCTCTTAGCTTAACACCCTTCTATGAGACGAACAAGCTCAGTGGTTATGTAGCTGAAGGTTATCAGTGATATACTCCCAATTTGGTAGTGTGGCATGCTAAGTGTTGCTGTGTGTTGTTGATCATTTGTGATCAAAGCATGGCTTTCGTGTAAAGCGTAGCTTTGTGGACGAGACCTCATCGGACCTCACACCTCGGAAATGGTCGAAACAGGAAAGATGCGGCAAGGTTATTAGGGCCGCGCCCTTTAGGGTATGTCATTTCCTTCTGGAAAAAGGTGATATTATTGTATGGAGCCCATATATTTACCTGTGTGGTTGCTCCAATCTCATTTATTGTGTGATTGTTGCTGTGTGATCGAGGCGCCTCGGATAAAGGTCCCAAAGGACTGGGGGGTGGCATATTCGTGTAGTAGTTACCTAGTGTAAGGGGTAACCCGACCTTGTGTTGGCAGAGAGCTAGTTAGTTCTCGAGACGTCCATCCAGAGGCGTACCCATGTGGCAGTAGGAAGTTCCTTAGCCTGACCATTTGTTGGAAATCCAATTCACAATACGAACCTTGTACAGTTTTAGTTGTAGAACCTGCCATTTACTTATGGCGGTCACCACTGTTTAGATGGTAGCTATAGTAGGCATAGTTCGAAATGTCTGTGCTGGCTAAGATTAATATTATACTTTCGAAATGTTTTCCACACTAGACATTAATAATAATATCAACTGATTTTTCGTAGTAAGCATCTTTGACTATCATAAGGAGAAATCTCCTCCAATTCTGCGTTTGCATTGTGTGTGTGGCGGGAGGCCTTATGGTAGTTTCATTTTCCAAAAGCATTGCGAATTTCTTTTATTTTCTTTGTGAAAACAACTGTTTTACGATCTCGCACCAGTCACCATGACTGACTCGGAATTTATTGTTCCCTTTCTAAACTCTGGATGCCCATAATTTTCCACACGGGCAGCCTAGAGTTATGTTATCAGGATATTCTGGATATTCTGGAGCTTTGGAGACGAGTTGGATGGCGAGACGTACACTCGTACTTATTTATTTATTCTGCTGTGTATTCTATATGGGGACAAGTTTATATAACTGTCCATTGTTGTATTGAGTTGTATATTGACTCTCTTTGTTGTATTGTATAGACTGATATAGTTCTTTGTTTAAAAGACTAGTGATTATCTATTATATATTGTTCCGTTGCGAATGTGAGATTCTGATATTGTTTCTGTTTCTGTTCTTTCTTTTCTTCTGTCTTCTTCTACCTCTTCTTTTTAACCCTAATGGTTCGGTTTTCCGGCATTTGATACAGTGGACGTATTAATGTCGACTTTCGAGCGTCGAAAGGTCTTATCGTTACATTTTCAAAACAGCTTCTTATTACACCTAACAGTCTCATATCTTAATGTATTGGAACTACTTTCTCTTATGAGAAGTTATTAACGCTAAAATCTTCTATGAACCTTTTTAAAGAGAATTTCATGTTTATGTGAAATTACAAGGAACTTATTTTATATTTTTCGAAATCGACTATACATAATATGGTGCTTTTCATACCTTGTATATCTCTTTCATGTATTCCTTGTAACTTGCACAAAACATTTTTATTGGTTTCATAGAAAATCATACCATTATTATTTTCATTCCAATAGATTAAAATATGTTTAAATTATATTCTTCCATGATAAATATTTTCTAATATCTAACTTACACATTTTCCTTTTCAGAAAAACTTATCTTCGAAACTGTTTTAATATTTCCATAATTGCAAAAACACTTCCTTATACTTATTAATAATAAGTGTACTTTACAAACCATTTTGTTTCTATACTTAGAAATTACCTTTTAAAATACATTTTTATTTGGGTTAAAACGGATGTTGTGTAAAACACCGTTACTATAACCAAAAAAATACTAGTGCATGGATTCAATTAAATAAATACCAATAAATCTCATATACCTATGTAAAAATATTTCTCTTAAGAGTCATTTACTATAACAATAGTGTTATAGCCTATGCTCCACTTATTTTCCACGAAAACATTTATTACAACAATAAAAGTTGTAATCTACGTTTTCGATACTTAATACATTTTAGGTTTTTATGTTTAAAATCTTTGTTTACATACAATGAAACTAGTGAGTTATATATATATATATACTCTATAATTATTCAAAAAGAATTCCAATTTTTCATTATATAAAAACCAACTTAAATTTCACACCATTCTTCAAAAACCCCATGTTTATTTTCTGAAAGAAAATATTAACAATGAAAATTTTCAATTCCAACAATTACAAATTTTTTTTCAACTTTTTAAATTTCGAAAATTTCATTTTATTGGGCTTAGCATAATGTGGGTCTTCCTACTTACTACCCTCAGAGTACTTTTCCTAAACTAAAGGCTTTTACTCCTATTCCTCTTGTATACTCATATTTATTCTAAGGCATCACCGTCAAATCCACTTGTCTGAGACAATTATAATTTCTGCAATTACCTACACATGGACTTTCTTCTCGGCTTATCTACTGAATTTTATTGTACATCTCTAACCTTTGCCTACCTCTCTTTGGAATTCCATAATCCCAATCCTAAATGTACAAAACCGTCTCTTAAATCCCTATCATGTGTAGACATTCTCTATGCCCCAATAAACGCACTTCAAAAGTGATACTTCAAGAACACTGCTCTCAACCGGCGAACACGAAGCGTACAAAGAAACTCCTTTAGATGAATAACATGCTCTTCCATACTTCTTGGAAAACACCAAAATGTCGACCGTGAATACCACCGCGAACTTTACTTTAGGACATCTCTAAACATGGCTCATCAAATCTACAAAATAGACTAGGCCATTGGTTAGTCCAAAAGGCATAACCAACCACTCAAAGAGTCTGTCTGGTGTCCTAAATGCGGTCTTATCAATGTTATCATCAGCGACCCTAAGCTGATGAAATCTGATGGCTAAACCAAGCTCGGAGAATACTAAGGAGCCAACTAACTGTTCGAAAAGATCATCCATCCTAGGGAGTGGATATTGGTTCTTCTCTGGGAGCTTACTTAACTCTCTATAGTCAATGAAAAGTCAAAGAGAACCACCTACTTTGGTAGTGAAGACGACTGGAGCTCCCTATTCTGATATGTTTCTTCTTATGAAACCTTTCTCCAAAGCTCACAGATCTGCTTGCTCAATCCCTTCCTTTCCCTAGGCGCCGTATGCCCTATGGGTAATGCTACTAGCTAGCAAAATAAATCCCAAGGTCAATCTCTCTCTTGGGGGAGGGGGGGTGGTTGTCCCCTAATCTCCTCAAAGATGTCTGAAAAAATCTCTGACGATAGGAACCGGATCTAACTCTGATGATGATGAATCGAGGGAATAAAGGAAGCTCAACATAACCGACCCTTGCGAGTCGCAAGAAATCCCGAGAGTCCTACTTATGCATGTGTCTAGTCTAACGACTCTCCTCTCACAATCTAATATAGATCCATATGTGGATAGCCAATCTATTCCCAAAATCATTCCATACCCCGAAAATCCCAAAATATAGGTGTCATAGTCAAATTCTACGCCTAGGATATAAATTTTCAAACCCCTACAAACCATAGACAAGAGTGTCGATCCTCCCATGGGGTTTGAAACAACAATGCGGTCTACTACTAAAGAGATGTCTAAGTGCAAACAATCTACCAAAGAACTAGAGATGAAAGAGTGTAATGCTTTAGGATTGAAAAGAGTCTGAATGGGAAAATCAAAAATAGAAATCAAATTTTCCTACCTCGATCTGATCTACTGCTGGAAGGTGTTGCATCCAAAGCCTGAATCTACGCTGTAGGTGCACTCGCTTCCTGCCTCATCTTCTGGGGACAAAACTTACTAAGATGACCGGGTTATTCACAGCTATAACACTTCTTCACCTTCTCTCTCTTACAGTCTCTTGCGTAATGACCAGTCATTCTACAACTGTTACATCTCCCACTTTTCTTGATTGACTTCTGAGGGCCTTCCCTTTCCCTCTTATCCTTCTTGCCCTTCCACCATGGCTTCTTAGAGCTTGTAGGAACCGCCTTAAGCTCTTCTTCTAGCTGCCAAGATATAGGTTGACCACTCTGTCGGTCCTCCAAACCTAACTGCCTAAACTTTCGCTCCATATCTTCCAACCTAGCTTGTGTCTCCTTGAAATCCTTCACACCAGAAAACGTTCGCCCCCTATGCTAGTGAAGTCCTTGCATAGCTTAGAAGAATCGGCTAGTGTAGGTGGATTAAAGGGATTTCCACCTATTGGTGTTGTATTGGGCGCTTGTCCTTGCACCTCTGGTACTGTAGCTCTATGGAACCAGTCAGTCATACTATGCAAAGAAAAGGAAACTTAGGCTCGAAAGAATCGAAAGAAGGTTGAACTGGACTTTGAGGGGATTTTAATAAAAACTCTTTTACACTTAAATACTATTTCTAAGAGTTCTTTTCTGAAAAATACCTTTAAAACAAGTTTTTTGCCAAGTACTTTTTTTTAGAAAATAATTTTTTAGGAATCCTGTAACCTTAGGCTCTGATACCAAGTGAAACACCCCCACACCCCTTAATATACCCAAGAGGACACATTAAGGCATGGTGCGTTGTAAGTATAACTTAAACTAACAGAGGCTAAGATTCACAAGACAGAAATACGTAAAAACAACGAAAACTAAAATAATAACTTATTTAAAACAAAGCTTTCATAATTGCTTCATAATAAAGTCAAATACCAAATACAACATCCATATCTCAATACCCATGATGTCTTATGAAATAAAAATTCATAGTCCCAAAATCAGAGTACATAATATCCCTCATAATATGCCAATCATGGAAAGAACAAAAGCTAGAAATAAAAGAAATACATAGTAGAGAACTCCTCCAAGGAACCGCCAAGCAACAACAATCTACTGACTTCTCCCTTGATTGCCTATGAGGGAAGGGAAAGGGGAAAATAGAGGAGTGAGTCAGACTAAAAGTCTGGTGAATGACAGTAATTACTAGAGCCTTTAAGCAATCATCAACGAATCGTTCGAACGAACGAACGTTCGTTCGCTTGCCAATAGGCAAGACGGGTCGACCGGGCGGTCGACCGCCCCCTTGCTCAGGTCGACCGACCGATCGACCTATATGTGTATATATATATATTCTTTTAATTTCTGCTTATTTTGTTTATTTTATAACTTGGTCATGTTAGCTCGGTTTCTGACGTTCTATATATGGAAATAGACCAGAAAATTACCATGGACACAATGGTGCAATTTCCGTAGCTTGATTCTGATAATTTCACAAAGTTATTTTATTATTTAATTAATTAAAAAATTAATTATTACGGGTTAAATTTTGGGTTGTTACAGTAATCCGCAAAGTAACGAAAGTGTTTGAAACACTTAATATAACCCGAAGGTATAAATATTGCTTAAATCATATTAAACGATGAAAGTATACAAATTCCTGAAGAATATAAATAACTTTATTGGCTATAAAGAATAAAAAGAATAAGCAGCATAGATTACAACCATCTTTTAAGTATTGTTGTAATGAAAATCTTGATATAATTCATGATGAGTAGATTACTTCGTACTTTTAAGTATTGTTGTAATGAAACTTTTAATATTCATCAAAGATATAGTTGCAATATGCAAAACTGATTTGAAGCACAAAACTGAAAGCATATGAAGTATTTTTCATAAAGGTAGCATACAAAATGCATAAAACGCAAATCATATTTGGAAGAAACAACCTTGGAAAATTCGATTGTATCGAAGGAAACTATTTGTAAATGATGAAGATCCAAAGAAAGAAAGTAGAATTATTTTCTCCAGACTTTTAATGCTTGTCTAAGCTATGTTACAAAAGTATTTATAACTGATTTGAATTATAACGACATATATTCAAACTTAAAGGGAAAACTACAAAATCAAAGGGAGCATACATAAGTATATCATAATGTACTCTTTTTCCTTCACTAAGGTTTTTCCCACTGGGTTTTTCTTAGTAAGGTTTTAATGAGGCATTACATTGATCCAGAAGTATCAAACGCCATTTGATGTAAATTATTGAGATATGTCATTGCACTCTTTTTCTTTCACTAAGATTTTTCGTATTGGGTTTTTCTTAGTAAGGTTTTAATGAGGCATTATTTTGATCCCGAAGTAAAACTCTTTAGAAGGAATATCATTATATGATATCTATGATTTCACAAGTTGCACTCTTTTCCTCGTTCAAGGTTTTTCCCATTGGGTTTTTCCTAACAGATGTTTTTAATGAGGCAACATACAATATCTATAGCAACTGAATGGATATATGAAAGCAGGATAATAATGAGGAGGAGCAGTCATCATACATGTTTCAAGATGGATAATTACAAGCTACCATATGAGCATCCAAGATTTTGAAGGCGCATATTCAAGGGGGAGTGCTATAATATATGTAAATTATAAAGAGTGAATATGCTATACAGTGTTTGTTATATTTTTTTTATGTAACGCCCCACTCCGAGACCTACATTAGCAAAGAGTATTACAAGGTAACACCGTCTGCTAATGCGGAGAATAGAGCTGGTTAGGAGTGACCATCTATAACCTTGCCTTAATTATCTACTGAATACATCGACAAGGTAGCATATATCTATATATTCTCAAGTGGGTCGACATATCCAATGGATACTTAACACAAAGCCACAGGTGGCTGAAGGATCTATCAGAACAAATATAACAACTCAAATGTATTACACATCACATAACAGTAGGTCATCACATGCATTTACACATATATAAATACATTACAGAGTTTACAAAATGATACTTGTCAAGTGGTAAAGCAAACCACAATATACAGACGATTCAATAGAGTATATATCAGAGTTACAGATAAAAAGGACTACACAAAAGCTATGACAAAAAGAAGCTAGCGAAGTAGTCCATGCGGAAGAAAAATATGCTAAGTCCAATGTACCTAACCTGAAACATCTCGGTCTGACCTGAGTATAAAATACACGGGTCAGTCTAGCTAAACAAATCAGTTAGATAAACTAAATGATAATGAACATACAAGATCATAAAGTACCACAAATATCTCCAAAAGAGATAACCAAATCATCTAACAAAAGATGAATCAAAACAAGCCTCATCTCATCGGCAACTCCATTAAACAAAGGATATCATCCCAAAACAAGCCAAAAAGGCAAATAACAAATACCAATAAAGGTAACACAAGTTTCCACAAGGTAATCGCCATATATCGTGTGGTTCAAAGAACCTACACCGAAAGGCGATACACTAGGGAAATATAATTGTCAAAGAAACAAAAGATGCTCGAGCTCAGTACTGTATAACAAGGAACCACAAGCCCGAAGGCAACAAACCCAAATATCTCTTGAGCAGTGACGAATGACCAACTCCAAAAGCGATACTATAAGGCAACAAACCCGAAGGCACAAACTCGAAGGCAACATACCCGAAGGCAACAAACCCCGAAGGCTCAAACCCGAAGGCAACAAACCCCGAAGGCAACAAACCGTAGTGGCGAAGGTCCGAAGGCCCAGTACTGGACACCACTAACTGGCAGAATGTGTCACAACTCTCAGAAAGGAATCCGAAAAATGTTAACGTGAGTCCCATACCACACGTTCGCACTAAACGGTTTACTAACCGTTAATTCATTTCACACTCAAAGCAGTACAAAGTTCACCTCATATCATTGGTAACCAGACCCAAAGGTCAAAACGATCAAACGAATTGATTAGGAATTAACTGAAAAGATAAACGCACGTGTTCATAGCACGCGTTTTATTTAATCATTTGATTCTCCTCCCTCTTCGCTTGAAGTGCAAAATTGTGTGTGATTTAAATAGAAATTATAAATTGGAGGAACGAGTTTTTAGTACAATTTAAAAAGATTATCTTATAAAAACCCGTGTACGAAGTCAAAAAGGAATCATCAAAGTCAAAAATGCGATAACAACAAATTGGATCGATACGAATCGATCGAAATTGGAAAACCAAGGCAAAATAACAAATGGGTTGAGGCAAGCAGGTCAGTCGACTGGCCCAGAGCCTGGAAACTTTATGTTTCCAGGTCAGTCGACTGACCCAGAGTGTCGGTCGACTGACACAGGGACAAGAATATCTGTCCCCCCAGGTCGGCTGACTAAACCCAGAGGCCAGTCGACCGATACAAGGGCAGAACGTTTTCTGCCTCCTGGTTCGGTCGACTGACCTACTGGTTCAGTCGACCGAACCTGCTTCCTGGGCAGAATTAGTCTAGCCCCAATTGGGGCAATTGCAAAAACACGTAACGGGAGCGACGAGCGAGCGACTATGGCCAAGGACTTACGTTAAGCGACAACCCAGCCTCGTGTGGCCCTCCGAAGCACACCGCTAACGTGTTCAACATCAAAGATTGGATTTTTCACAAAAATTGGATTCCAAAACCAAAAATTGGACAATTCTCCAAATCGATCCAAATCGAACACAAATAAACATGAATTGATGTTAGGAATTCTTACCCAACAACAACAAAAGCTATAAGCTTAGATGTGAGTTCAAAAATCTCACCTTTAAACTCAAAAACAAAGATGAGAAGCACAAACACAAGGAGAAGATCAATCACTCTTCTCTTCAATTCTACAAGCTTCAATCTAAGATCAAAACAAGTATTTTCCTAAGTTAGGGTTTAGGAATTTTTTGAAATTAAAGAGGAGAAGAGATGGAGAAGATGAAGATGGAGCTTACCTAAGCTTCTTTTGGAATTTGGAGCAAGAATTGGAGTTTTGCAATTGAATCTAGGTCTTGGAGTTTCTAATTCCTCTTCTCTTCCCCCATTTTCAGTTGTGCTAAAGAAAATGAAATGAAATGAGAATGAATGGAGAGGAGAGGGCTGAGTTAAGGTATAGAATGGGTTGGGTGAAACCCAAACCCAAAAGCCCACTAGAAAATAGCAAAATTCAACTTACACCAAACCTATCGAAGCTTATACTCAAAAAAGTCGCAAACGCCATTTTGGACTCAATGGAAGTGGTCCCGAGTCCTAATTCGACCGTTTGCAAAAAGTAGCTTTTCGGACCTTAATCTGATTAATGACGCTATAATTAAATAAAATATTTAAATATAAAATTGTAAAATATGCGGGTTGTTAGAGATCTCCCCTCCTTAACAAAATTGCATCCACGCAATTCCTAGAGAAGAATTTGCAACAACTACATACATACAACCAAGAAGACAAGAAAAAATAATCTTGAGATAAAAAGATATTCTCACCATCACAAAGCAGAGATAGAAAACCCGGATAGGATCGCTCGATAAACTCTCTGGTTTCCCAAGTACAGTCATTGGGATTAGCGGACCATTGAAATTTAATGACCGGCACGTCCTTGTTTCGTAGGTATCTCTAGATAAATCTAGTGAGATCTCAAACCCTTGCAAATCAGGAGAGTCAATAACAGAATTCGATTCTCGAAGACACTTCCGAAGCTGAGAGACGTGAAACACGTTGTGAACTCCGGATAGATGAGCTGGAAGTGAAACTCTATAAGCCACAGGGCCAATACGTTCAGTAATAGGAAATGGTCCTACAAAGCGAGGAGACAATTTCCCTGTCACACTGAAACGCATAACTCTTTCAAAGGAGAAACACGAATAAAGACGAGATCACCAACCGAGAACTCAAGATGCTTCCTACGGTTATCCGCACAGGATTTCTAGCGGCTTTGTGCCTCTTTCATTCTCTGACGAATAAGGACAATCTTCTCAGAAGAATCATGAACTAAATCTAGGCCAAGAATAAGCTTCTCCCAAGATTCCAACCAACAAGAAGGTGATCGACATGGCCTTCCGTATAAGGCTTCGAAAGGAGCCATACCAATACTGGACTGAAAACTATTGTTGTAGGAGAACTCTACAAGGGGTATATGATCCTCCCAACTACCTCCAAAATCAAGAATACAAATACGGAGGAGATCTTCTAAGATACGATTCACCCGTTCAGTCTGTCCATCAGACTGTGGATGGTAAGCTGTGCTGAAATTAAGCTTTGTTCCCAAAGCTTGCTGAAGACTCTGCCAAAAATGACTGGTGAATAAAGGATCACGGTCACTCACAATCGAACTAGGAACACCGTGAAGTCTCACGATTTCCTTGATAAATAACTTAGCCAAAAGAGAAGCGGTCCTATTAGATTTAATAGGAATAAAATGAGCTGATTTGGTGAGGCGATCAACAATAACCCAAATGCTAGTATGGCCCGATCTCGTACGAGGTAGGCCATCAATGAAATCAATCGAAATATGATCCCATTTCCACAATGGAATCTCTAGAGGCTGAAGGAGACCAGAAGGGCGCTAATGTTCGGCTTTAATACGTTGACAAGTCATGCAATTACTCACATAACTTGCCACATCGCGCTTCATGCCTTCCCAATAATAAAGGTGATACATATCGGCATACATCTTACTACTGCCAGGATGAATAGTATACTTAGAACGATGACAGTCATCCAGAATGTCATGCCTAAGTGCAGAATCAGAAGGCACAACAAGACGGTCCTTCTTGCGAAGACACCCATGAAAATAATTGCTGAAATCCCGCAACGCCTCATAATGGGGTTCAGTCTCACAGAGCTGAATAAGATGCACAAGATCAGGATCACGCCGTTGAGCTTCGGCAATACGATCCAACAAAGAGGGTCAAGCTTCCAAACTGAATAATACTACCGGAGAATCAGAGGATGGAGCTCGATCACAAATATCACAAAAAGATAGAGTCTCAAGAATATCCCATTCGGCAAGCATCATAGAAACGACAGCCGAATGCCTGCGACTAAGCGCATCAGCAACACGATTACCCTTACCAGGGGTATATTACATATCAAAGTTATATGAGGCAAGAAACTCGAGCCAACGCTGTTGCCTCATATTGAGTTCCTTCTGAGTGAACAAGTACTTCAAGGATTTATGATCGGTATAGAGAATGAAGCGCTCGCCTAATAAATAGTGTCGCCAAATCTTCAAGGCGAAGACAATGCCGGCTAACTCAAGATCATGAGTGGCATAGCGAACTTCATTCGGACGCAGTTGCCTAGAAGCATAAGCAACTACTCGATCCTTCTGCATAAGCACGACACCGAGACCACTACCACAAGCATCGGTGTAAACAACAAGATCATGATTCCCCTCGGGAACCACGAGAATAGGAGCATTAGTGAGAAGTTCCTTTAATGTCTGAAAGGAAGCTTCACACTTGTTGGACCAAATATAACGAATTCCTTTACGAGTAAGGCTAGTGAGAGGAAGCACAACACGGGAAAAATCCTTAATGAACCGACGGTAATAACCCGCCAATCTAAGGAAACTACGAATCTCATGAACATTCTCAGGCCTCTTCCAATTCTGGATAGCTTCGATCTTTGAGGGATCGACAGAGATGCCGTCGGAAGATACAACATGGCCTAAGAACTTAGCCTTATTCTCCCAAAAATGGCACTTGTAGAATTTTGCTTTAAGCTGATGGTGACGAAGAGTACTCAAGACAATTCTCAAGTGATTAGCATGCTCGGCTTCAGACTTAGAATAAACAAGAATGTCATCAATGAAAACAAGGACGAACTTATCGAGATATTATCGGAATACTCGATTCATAAGATCAACAAAGAAAGCAGGAGCGTTCGTCAAACCGAATGGCATAACGAGCCACTCGAAAGAACCATATCGAGTGCGGAAAGCTGTAAGAGGTATGCTATCTTCCGCGACTCAGAGCTGATGAAAACCAGTGGCAAGGTCGAGCAGAGAGAAGACCTTAGCGCCACTCAATAGATCGAACATATCATCGATCCTCGACAAAGGATACCTATTCTTGATGGTCAACTCGTTAAGCTTGCGATAATCGATGCAGAGCCTATGAGTTCCATCGGACTTCTTCACGAAGACGATCGCGGTACCCCACGGTGAAAAACTGGACCGAATCAACTGCTTGGACTCAAGCTCTAAAAGTTGCTTCTTGAGTTCCTCATTTTCTTTGGTAGACATCCTCGTGGGAGGACGGCCAACTGGCTTCGCGCCTGGAATAAGATCAATGCGGAACACGATCGCCCGCTTGGGTGGCAAACCAGAAATCGGCTCAAAAAGTCAGAGAAATCATAAACAATAGGAATACGAGATATATCATCATCATCTCGTGAGTCAAGTGAATATAAAGCCATTTCGGAATTATCCACATTCCGAAGAACAAGAGATAGCTGAGTAGACGAATTCGGATGTCGAAGATGTAAAATTCTTTCAACATAAATAATCCTGGCATCGTATCTCACTAGCCAGTCCATACCCAAAATCATATCAAAATCCAAATAAGATATAACGTGCAGATTCACACGAAAAGAAAAGCCACATAAAACAATATCAACATCATCACAAAGCATGCTAAGGGCTGCGGATCCCCCAATAGGATTCACAATCCTCAACGAAGTAATCATACAAGAAACATCCAAAGACAAATCATCAATGAGCTTTTTCTGTACGAAAGAATGCGAAGCTCCCGTATCGAAAAGAACTCGAATACCGCGGTCATGAAATAAAATAGATCCTTCCAAAATAGATGGAGATATACCTCTGGGCTGAGAAGAACCTCCAGAAGCCTTAGAAACATAAAACTTGCCAGACTTGGCATTAGCGAGAACAGTAGGGCAGGAGGAAACATGATGACCTTCCTTCTTGCAATAACGGCAGAAGAGAGGCTTAGGACAAGCTCGAATCATATGATCAGGAGAACCACAATTGAAACACTTTCGAATGGAAGGTGTTCCAGCAGATTGAGAGTTAGAACCCGATTCAATAGACTTCTTCTTCTTGGAAGGAAGAAATCTCTGCTTATGAAACAGAAACTTCTTCTTATTGGGGTTCTTGCGAACCTCAATATCATCACCACTATCACACTCCTTCTCGATGGCCTCGAGATGAAGTGCCGAATCAACCAACTCCTCAAAAGAAAGCTTAAGCTAGAGCATCAAAGACTTCTTAAGATATTTCTTAAGACCAGAGACAAACTTCATATTCTTCTTATATGAAGTGCTAATGAATTCAAGACCATACTTAGATAAGGCCTCGAATGTTGCAACATAATCAGAAACGGAAGATGTGACGCCCCACCTCTATACCCACGCTAGCCAAGAACATTACGGAGAAATGCAGTCAACTAGCATGGAGAATAAGGCTGTTGAGGAGCGACCTTCTATATAATTGCTTTGTGCGAGTACCGATATGCCAGATAAAAATATAAATTTTCATCTCAAGAGGAAATCCGACATACCAATACAAACTCAAAGCTACTACACAGTGGCTATATGGACTTTGGAAACAAATATAGAAATAAGCATAACATAAATCAGTCACAGACAATTCATATCACAAAGGCGGAAATAGATATGAATATAACAAATGAAAGTGTACATCAGAGTAGTGGTCAAATAATATCCACAATAACACAAAAGAAAAGATACAATTGCAAGACAATAGAATATGTATACATCAAGGAGTCTAATCTCAAATGTATACAACAAAAACTACTAAACTAGAGTAGTTAGCCAAAAGTCAGATGATGGTTCCAGATAGGAAGTCATGAGGAAGCACCTGTAAAATCTCAGTCTGACCCGAGTATTATTTAAGAAGAAAATAATAAACGGATCAGTCTAGCTAAAATTATCAGATAAAATGAGATAGAATAATAAAACGTATGATAACAAAAAGATGTCATACTATGATAACTATACATTAGAAAACCCACAAAAGTCATACAATATCTCAAGAATCTCAAAACACAGAAAAGAACGTCATATTCTTAATTTAATTCACCAAGCCACAAATAATGACATAAATATCAATGCCCATCGTAAGTGCTGGTGAAACATAAATTCCAGAAATCGATATCCAGAAATCACAAAAGTTAACGACACACAAATTCTAGAAATCATCAACAAGAAATCCAGAAAACACAAGAAAGATGATGAAGCCTATCAAAAACGGGAGTGTGAAAACTCCCCAACACGCGTATCATAAAATGGGTCGTTATCCCATAAAAACGAGCCGAAGCTCCTCCTGACAGGGTATAGTCCCCCATTGCGGACTATGAGCCGAAGCTCCTCCTGACTGGGTATTGTCCCCCATTGCGGACTATGAGCCGAAGCTCCTCCTGATGAGCCGAAGCACCTCCTGACAGGGTATAGTCCCCCATTGCGGACTATGAGCCGAAGCTCCTCCTGATGAGCCGGAGCTCCTCCTGATGAGCCGAAGCTCCTCCTGACTGGGTATTGTCCCCCATTGCGGATTATGAGCCGAAGCTCCTCCTGACTGGGTATTGTCCCCCATTGCGGACTATGAGCCGAAGCTCCTCCTGATAAGCCGAAGCTCCCCCATTGCGGACTATGAGCTGAAGCTCCTCCTGACTGGGTATAGTCCCCCATTGCGGGTAAAGAGACATCGCACATTGCTAGTCTAAACCATAAAATGATCGTCATTGATCATCAAGAAGTGTCGATCACACTAAGCTAGTAAATATAAGAGTTTAGCTTCATGTCCCATAACCACTTGCTTAACTCAAATATTTACAAACAGATTGTAGATTTCCACTCGAAAATTGTCACAAGAGTTTCAATCGAACAAGTCCAAGAATTAACCAACGAAGTAAACGCAAGCGTTTCATACAACTTGTTTTACTAAGCCGTTTAATTAGATTTCTCATACGAGTGAGGTAAAGGTTTGTATATACTAATAGATTGGAAAACGGTTTTGATAAACGAGTTTGATATTGAAAATAGAGTTGAAATCATCTTTGTGGAAGAGTTTGAATATTTACTACTAGTATAGAAAACCTTTGTATTTTAAAAGTGACAAATCACAAAACGATTATAGAAACAATCAATCATCAAAATTCACATTTGAAGACGTGAACAAAATCCAAAGAAATCGATACCGAATCCGTTAAAATGGATATTCCACAAAATCCCGAAGAAAAGGTCATCAAAGTCGATAACATATGATAACAACAGATGGGAATCAACACGAATCGATTAAATTGGAATTCTCAAGCGAAAATAGGCAAACTGGAAAAAGACATCAGATTCAGATGTCTAAAATAATTGGTTCAGACGTCTGAATCTGGAAAATTAAATATTTTCCAGAACACAGATTCAGACGTCTGAACCCTATATTTCAGACGTCTGAAAGTAGGCATTTTCAGCCTATTTCCTTTCTGGTCGCAATCGAACCAATTCAAACGTCTGGAACCTTTATTTCAGACGTTTGAATCTGGGAATAGAAATTTTCCCAGAATAATATTCAGATGTTTGAAATATCAATTCAGACGTCTGAAACTGGAATTTCAGACATTCCCTGAACCTAGACCAATGATGGCCAAACGATATCGATAACGATCGGACGAGCAACAACGACTAAGGAATTATGCCAAGCGGCAACCCAGCCTTAATGGCACTTCGACACGCCTCGAATATCAATGTCCAAATATCCATAATTGGATTTTCACAAAAATTAAACCAAAACACCAAAAATTGGAATATACACAAAATCAATCCAAACCAAAATCAAATGCACATGAATATGTGTTAGGAATTCATACCTAACAATCGAAGATAATTATAGACTAAGATGTGAGATAAAAATCTCACCTTTAAACCCAAAACAAACGAAGAAGAAGCTATAGAGCAATGGCAAGGACAATCACTCTTCAATTCCAACCCAACAAGCTTGAATCTAAGCTTAAAAAAGAAACATTTCCTAAGTTAGGTTTAGGAATTTCTGAAATTGATAAGAGAATGAGTTGGAGAAGAAGAAGAGGATGGCTTACCAAAGCTTCTTCTTGAATTTGGAGGTAGAAGCTTGAATTTGCAATTGAACTAGGGCTTAGGAATTTCCATTTCCCATCTCTCCCTCCATTGTTGCTAAAGCTTGAGTATTAGGAATTAGAAATGAAGAAATGAAGAGTTGGAGTGGAGTTGGGTTGATAGAACCAGAATTGGGCAAATGGACTGAATCCAAACCCAAAGCCCTAAGTGAAAAAGTAGCAAAATTCTACTAACTCCAAACATATCGAAGCTTATACTCAAAAAGGTCGCAAACGGCATTTTGAACTCAATGGAAGTGGTCTCGAAATTCGACTGTTTGCAAAAAGTAGCTTTTTGGACTAAAATCCGACTAACGATGAAATATTTAAATAAAATATTTAAATATAAAATCGATAAATATGCGGGTTGTTACAGACTCCCCTCCTTAAAGAAATTGCGTCCTCGCAATAATTAAGAGGAAAATAAAAAGTAACAACCATAAAAGCATATCAACACAAAAGAAAATTTGAAATAAGAAGTTCACCATAAAGAGCGCGAAAGAGTTAGCCCGATTGTGTTTGCTCGATGAATCCTCTGGATTCCCAAGAGAAATCCTTAGGATTTGAGAACCATCGGACTTTCACAAAAAGAACATCTTTATTTCGAAGGCACTCAACCCCTGAAGAAATGTTGCGAATAGAATGTTGCTCAAAAGTCAAATAGGCGAAACTTCAATTTCCACAATAATACCGGGCTCAAGAATAAAAATCGGAATCCCAAAGGCTATTTCGTAAATAAAAGATGTGGGAAAACGTCAAGAATATCAGAAAATTGAGCCGGTGCAACGGCGTAGTACAAAAACGGTACGCCCGAGAAACTGGAAACACGAATAACTCCGAACATCGACGTAGTACGATAACGGTACGTCCAATGAACGGAAACTCAAATAATTCGGAACACCGACGTAGTACAAGAACGGTACGTCCAATGAATCGAACACCATAAAAGAACATCGGGCGCTAGTCCATATAAGAAATGAGATAAAACTCAATAAAACGAAGTATATCAAAACGTCTGATGAACTTGATAAAAAGATAATTCCATTCAGACATCATCAAAGAATCAACCACTTGTTGCTTACGACTAAGCGCATTGGCAACACGATTTCCCTTCTGGGAATAAAAAGAATATCAAGATCATAAGATGTCAGGAACTCGAGTCAACATGAAGTTCCTTATGAGAAAATAAATATTCCAAAGATTTATGATCGAGGTGGAGAACAAATTTCTCCGCCAAACACAATGATGCCAAACTCTAAAAATGAAATCAATAGCCGCGAGCACTAGATCATGAGTGGCATACCTAGTCTCGATCGGCTTTAATGATTTAGAAGCACAAGAGATAGCACATTCTCTTTCGCAAGAGAACGACATCCAAACCAATACGATTAGCATTTGTACAAAAGATAAAGTCTTGGTTCCCTTCGGGAATCACAAGAATAAGAGTATCGAAAAGAAAGAATTTCTTTTAAATAATCTTCTTTCCCGAAAAGCTAAAACTTTCAAAATTACATTTATCTTTATGTAATAATCTTTCTAGAAAAATTTACATTTTTACAAGTCAATTTATTGTGTCAAATTGTCTCATCAAAGCGTTTAGGAGATTCCTATCGATAACGTTGATCAAGCGCATCACCAGAATTCTTAAAGCACTCAATGGGCAATACAATCACAAAATCATCTTCTATATGATAAACATGTTTCTTAAAAACCTTTAAGAATATTCTTTGCTCGTTTAAGAGCAAAATCAAATTGTACTTATAAATAAATCTTATGAAAAAGATTTGCAAAATTTTAAATTGCTGTTTTCATCCAAAATCAATATATACAAGAATGAAGTCATCGAGATCGTAGAATACTCGATTTATAAAATGGATGAAATAAGCTGGACAAACTGAATGACATAATAAGTCATTCATAAGTTTCATAACGAGTGCGGAAGGCGGTAAATGGAATGCTAACTCCCGCAATTCGTAGCAAATGAAAATCGATGGCAAGGTCGAGCTAAAAAGACCTTATCACTACTCAAAAGATTGCTTAGGTGATAATCCTAAGACAAACTCAAAAATACCGGAAAATTCTCAAATTACATGAATGAGAGAAATAACACTTTCCTCATCATGTGAGCTTAAAGAATAAAATGATGCCATCAAATTGGAATCAAAATCACAAAGGAAAAAATAGAAATCTGCTTAACGGATTGAAAATGTCGAAGATGAATAGTCCACTCGGGACATAGGATATGGCTTCACAATGATTAAGCCAATCCTTTCACAAAAAATCAATTCCGAGGCCTAAGTAAAAATCGGCTCGGAAAGAAAAATCACATAAAATAATTTCGACATCAATAAAAGCAAATTGAGTGTTGCGGATCCACCAACCGGATTCGCAATCCTCAAAGAAGTCAACAAGCCCAAAAATGTTTAAAGAAAAGGAATCAACAAGTTCTTTTGACATAAAATAATGAGATGAAACCCATATCAAAAGAACTCGAATAAGATAATCACAAAACAAATGTCATCAAGGATTGAATGAAAAATACCTTGACCAAGAGAAGTGTCACAAGGGGCTTGCACAAATCTCAACTTTCCCTCTCTCCTACTTTGAAGTTTGGGACATGTAGACAAGTAATGACCTAGAGCTTTGCAATAGCGCAATAAAGAGGTTTAGGGCACTTAATTACATAATGGTCCTTAGAACCACAATTGTAGCATTGTCCATGACTAGAGGTAGGCGACTTTGCTACCGAAGTTGCTTTCTTGCTTAGAAGTTTGGAGCATGCAGAAATATGATGACCTGAATTTCTGCAATAACGACAAAAGAGCGGCTCCGGACACCCCTTTGCATAATGGTCCATGGAACCACAATTGTAGCATTCTCCACGATTAGGGATTGGAGTCTTTGCCACCAAAGTAGTTTGCTTCACTCTCTTATTGGGATTAAGGTTCTTGAACTTAATATGCCTCTTCTTGGAAATCCCAATATCACTATCACTTCCTTTACCAACCTCTTCATGTCAAAGAGTGATATCCACAAGCTGATGGAAAGGAACTTCAAGGTTTAGAGGTAAAACCATTTCGGGGTTCTTACACAAAGCACAAATAAACTTTTGATACTTTACAAGATCCAAAAGTTGCTGGGCAGACATGAATACGCCATCCAGAGAAGGACTACTGGATTGACCAGCGCTAGGACTGCCAGATCCAACCATTTCTTCTTCTTTAAGAAAGAAAGAAAGAAAGAAGAAAAAGTTATTCACAGAATGAATTTCTATCAAACTTGATTGATAAAACAAGGAATCATAAAAGAAAATAGGATAGAACGGGTCCAATTGACTCGAATAAAATCCTAAGGCACGACTCCTAAGAAAGACTTAGGACAATGATCCTTGTTAGATTATTCTACATTTTTCCAAAGTTTGGCTCTGATACCAAGCTGTGGCGCCCCACCTCTATACCCACGCTAGCCAAGAACACTACGGAGTAATGCCGTCAACTAGCGTGGAGAATAAGGCTATTGAGGAGCGACCATCTGTGTAATTTCTTTGTGCGAGCACCGATATGTCAGAAAATATAACTTACATTTCATCTCAAGAGGAAATCCGACATACCGATGTAAACTCAAAGCTACTACACAGTGGCTATATAATCTTCGGAAACAAATATAGAAATAAACATAACATAAATCAGTCATAGACAATTCATATCACAAAGGCGGAAATAGATATGAATATAACACATGAAAGTGTACATCAGAGTGGTGGTCAAATAAGATCCACAATAACACAAAAGAAAAGATACAAGTGCAAGACAATAGAATATGTATACATCAAGGAGTCTAATCTCAAATGTATACAACAAAAACTACTAAACTAGGGTAGTTAGCCAAAAGTCAGATGATGGTTCCAGATAGGAAGTCATGAGGAAGCACCTGTAAAATCTCAGTCTGACCCGAGTATTATTTAAGAAGAAAATAATAAACAGATCAGTCTAGCTAAAATTATCAGATAAAATGAGATAGAATAATAAAACGTATGATAACAAAAGGATGTCTTACTATGATAAGTATACATTAGAAAACCCACAAAAGTCATACAATATCTCAAGAATCTCAAAACACAGAAAAGAACGTCATATTCTTAATTTAATTCACCAAGCCATAAATAATGACATAAATATCAATGCCCATCGTAAATGATGGTGAAACATAAATTCCAGAAATCGATATCCAGAAATCACAAAAGTTAACGACACAAAAATTCTAGAAATCATCAACAAGAAATCCAGAAAACACAAGAAAGAGGACGAAGCCTATCAAAAACGGGAGAGTGAAAACTCCCCAACACGCGTATCATAAAATGGGTCGTTATCCCATAAAAACGAGCCGAAGCTCTTCCTGACAGGGTATAGTCCCCCATTGCGGACTATGAGCCGAAGCTCCTCCTGACTGGGTATTGTCCCCCATTGCGGACTATGAGCCGAAGCTCCTCCTGACAAGGTATAGTCCCCCATTGCGTACTATGAGCCGAAGCTCCTCCTGATGAGCCGGAGCTCTTCCTGATGAGCTGAAGCTCCTCCTGACTGGGTATTGTCCCCCATTGCGGACTATGAGCCGAAGCTCCTCCTGATGAGCCGAAGCTCCTCCTAATGTGCCGAAGCTCCTCCTGACTGGGTATTGTCCCCCAATGCGAACTATGAGCCGAAGCTCCTCCTGACTGGGTATAGTCCCCCATTGCGGACAAAGAGACATCGCACATTGCTATTCTAAACAATAAAATGATCGTCATTGATCATCAAGAAGTGTCGATCACACTAAGCTAGTAAATATAAGAGTTTAGCTTCATGTCCCATAACCACTTGCTTAACTCAAATATTTACGAACAGATTGTAGATTTCCACTCGAAAATTGTCACAAGAGTTTCAATCGAACAAGTCCAAGAATTAACCGACGAAGTAAACGCAAGCGTTTCATACCACTTGTTTTACTAAGCCGTTTAATTAGATTTCTCATACGAGTGAGGTAAAGGTTTGTATATACTAATAGATTGGAAAACGGTTTTTATAAACGAGTTTGATATTGAAAATAGAGTTGAAATCATCTTTGTGGAAGAGTTTGAATATTTACTACTAGTATATAAAACCTTTGTATTTTAAAAGTGACAAATCACAAAACGATTGTAGAAACAATCAATCATCAAAATTCACGTTTGAAGACGTGAACAAAATCCAAAGAAATCGATACCGAATCCGTTAAAATGGATATTCCACAAAATCCCGAAGAAAAGGCCATCAAAGTCGATAACATATGATAACAACAGATGGGAATCAACACGAATCGATTAAATTGGAATTCTCAAGCGAAAATAGGCAAATTGGAAAAAGACAGCAGATTCAGACGTCTGAAATAATTGGTTCAGACGTCTGAATCTGGAAAATTAAATATTTTCCAGAACACAGATTCAGACGTCTGAACCCTATATTTCAGACGTCTGAAAGTAGGCATTTTCAGCCTATTTCCTTTCTGGTCGCAATCGAACCAATTCAGACGTCTGGAACCTTTATTTCAAACGTCTGAATCTGAGAATAGAAATTTTCCCAGAATAATATTCAGACGTCTGAAATATCAATTCAGACGTCTGAAACTGGAATTTCAGACATTCCCTGAACCTAGACCAATGATGGCCAAACGATATCGATAACGATCGGACGAGCAACAATGACTAAGGAATTATGCCAAGCGGCAACCCAGCCTTAATGGCTATTCGACACGCCTCGAATATCAATGTCCAAATATCCATAATTGGATTTTCACAAAAATTAAACCAAAACACCAAAAATTGGAATATACACAAAATCAATCCAAACCAAAATCAAATGCACATGAATATGTGTTAGGAATTCATACCTAACAATCGAAGATAATTATAGACTAAGATGTGAGATAAAAATCTCACCTTTAAACCCAAAACAAACGAAGAAGAAGCTATAGAGCAATGGCAAGGACAATCACTCTTCAATTCCAACCCAACAAGCTTGAACCTAAGCTTAAAAGAGAAACATTTCCTAAGTTAGGTTTAGGAATTTCTGAAATTGATAAGAGAATGAGTTGGAGAAGAAGAAGAGGATGGCTTACCAAAGCTTCTTCTTGAATTTGGAGGTAGAAGCTTGAATTTGCAATTGAACTAGGGCTTAGGAATTTCCATTTCCCATCTCTCCCTCCATTGTTGCTAAAGCTTGAGTATTAGGAATAAGAAATGAAGAAATGAAGAGTTGGAGTGGAGTTGGGTTGATAGAACCAGAATTGGGCAAATGGGCTGAACCCAAATCCAAAGCCCTAAGTGAAAAAGTAGCAAAATTCTACTAACTCCAAACATATCGAAGCTTATACTCAAAAAGGTCGCAAACGACATTTTGAACTCAATGGAAGTGGTCTCGAGTCCTAATTCGACTGTTTGCAAAAAGTAGCTTTTCGGACTAAAATCTGACTAACGATGAAATATTTAAATATAAAATCGATAAATATGCGGGTTGTTACAGAAGACTTCCCTTGCTTCAACTCAAGAAAGCGACGGGCTAATAAAACTTTCTCAGATTCAGGAACGAATTTGAGTTCGAATCGCTCCCGAAACTGAGTCCAAGAAAGAGCAGACTCATCAAGTTCGGCTATAAGAAGCTAGTACCAATCAAGGGCACGATCTTGCAATAAGCTAGAAGTTACAAGAACTCGATCATGGTCAGAAAGATCCATGCAAGAGAAGATACGTTCGCATGTCTGAATCCAAGCTTGAACTTCAAGAACGGACTCGGAGCCTTTGAATGGCTTTCCACCAAGATGAGAAAAATCATTACACATGTGTGCAAAGGCAGACTTGCATGGAGGAGATACTCAAATAGGAGCTGGAGGCTGAGTGCTCCTAAAAAACTCCAAGAACTGATCGGCAGACATATAAACGCCGTCCGGTTGTGAACCACTGGATTGCCCAGCATCCGAGCGTCGTCCTCTGCCTCTTCCGGCCATTAGCTGAAAAATAAGATAAGAAGAAGATTAATCACAAGGTAGATATCATTAATTTAAATATGGAATACTATGGAATAAAATGCATTCCTAGACGTATTTCCAAAATTATATCTACCCCGAAGGCACGGAAAGAAATAAGGAACGATGATTCAAAAATTTGTAACATTCATACTACCCTTTGATGTACCGTAATATGTGTCTCTGTTCTATGTTTATCATATTTTGTTCTGAACTCAGCTCTGATACCAAGCTGTAACGCCCCACTCCGAGACCCACATTAGCAAAAAGTATTACAAGGTAACACCGTCTACTAATGCGGAGAATAGAGCTGGTTAGGAGCGACCATCTATGACCTTGCTTAATAATCTATTGAATACGTCAATAAGGTAGCATATATCTATATATTTCTCAAGTGGGTCGACATATCCAATGGATACTTAACACAAAGCCACAGGTGGCTGAAGGATCTATCAGAACAAATATAACAACTCAAATGTATTACACATCACATAACAGTAGGTCATCACATGCATTTACACATATAAAGATACATTACAGAGTTTACAAAATGATACTTGTCAAGTGGTAAAGCAAACCACAATATGCAGACGAGTCAATAGAGTATATATCAGAGTTACAGACAAAAAGGACTACACAAAAGCTATGACAAAAAGAAGCTAGCGGAGTAGTCCATGCGGAAGCAAAATAGGCTAAGTCCAATGTACCTAACCTGAAACATCTCGGTCTGACCCGAGTATAAAATACACGGGTCAGTCTAGCTAAACAAATCAGTTAGATAAACTAAATGATAATGAACATACAAGATCATAAAGTACCACAAATATCTCCAAAAGAGATAACCAAATCATCTAACAAAAGATGAATCAAAACAAGCCTCATCTCATCGGCAACTCCATTAAACAAAGGATATCATATCCCAAAACAAGCCAAAAAGGCAAATAACAAATACCAATAAAGGTAACACAAGTTTCCACAAGGTAATCGCCATATATCGTGTGGTTCAAAGAACCTACACCGAAAGGCGATACACTAGGGAAATATAATTGTCAAAGAAACAAAAGATGCTCGAGCTCAGTACTGTATAACAAGGATCCACAAGCCCGAAGGCAACAAACCCAAATATCTCTCGAGCGGTGACGAATGACCAACACCAAAAGCGATACTATAGGGCAACAAACCCGAAGGCACAAACCCGAAGGCAACATACCCGAAGGCAACAAACCCCGAAGGCTCAAACCCGAAGGCAACAAACCCCGAAGGCAACAAACCGTAGTGGCGAAGGTCCGAAGGCCCAGTACTCCACACCACTAACTGGCAGAATGTGTCACAACTCTCAGAAAGGAACCCGAAAAATGTTAACGTGAGTGCCATACCACACGTTCGCACCAAACGGTTTACTAACCGTTAATCAATTTCACACTCAATGCAGTACAAAGTTCACCTCATATCGTTGGTAAACCAGACCCAAAGGTAAAAACGGTCAAACAAATTGATTAGGAATTAACTGAAAAGATAAACGCACATGTTCATAGCACGCGTTTTATTTAATCATTTGATTCTCCTCCCTTTTCGCTTGAAGTGCAAAATTGTGTGTGATTTAAATAGAAATTATAAATTGGAGAAACGAGTTTTTAGTACAATTTAAAAAGATTATCTTATAAAGACCCATGTACGAAGTCAAAAAGGAATCATCAAAGTCAAAAATGCGATAACAACAAATTGGATCGGCACGAATCGATCGAAATTGGAAAACCAAGGCATAACAACAAATGGGCTGAGGCAAGCAGGTCAGTCGACTGAACCAGTGGGTCAGTCGACTGGCCCTGAGCATGGAAACTCTATGTTTCCAGGTTAGTCAACTGACCCAGAGTGTCGGTCGACTGACACAGGGACAAGAATATCTGTCCCCCCGGGTCGGTCGACTGAACCCAGAGGTCAGTCGACCGATACAAGGGCAGAACGTTTTCTGCCTCCTGGTTCGGTCGACTGACCTACTGGTTCAGTCGACCGAACCTGCTTCCTGGGCAGAATCAGTCTAGCCCCAATTAGGGCAATTGCAAAAACACGTAATGGGAGCGACGAGCGAGCGACTATGGCCAAGGACTTACGTTAAGCGACAACCCAGCCTCGTGTGGCCCTTCGAAGCACACCGCTAACGTGTTCAACATCAAAGATTGGATTTTTCACAAAAATTGGATTCCAAAACAAAAAATTGGACAATTCACCAAATCGATCCAAATCGAACACAAATGAACATGAATTTATGTTAGGAATTCTTACCCAACAACACCAAAAGCTATAAGCTTAGATGTGAGTTCAAAAATCTCACCTTTAAACTCAAAAACAAAGATGAGAAGCACAAACACAAGGAGAAGATCAATCACTCTTCTCTTCAATTCTACAAGCTTCAATCTAAGATCAAAACAAGTATTTTCCTAAGTTAGGGTTTAGGATTTTTTGAAATTAAAGAGGAGAAGAGATGGAGAAGATGAAGATGGAGCTTACCTAAGCTTCTTTTGGAATTTGGAGCAAGAATTGGAGTTTTGCAATTGAATCTAGGGCTTGGAGTTTCTAATTCCTCTTCTCTTCCCCCATTTTCAGTTGTGCTAAAGAAAATGAAATGAAATGAGAATGAATGGAGAGGAGAGGGCTGAGTTCAGTTATAGAATGGGTTGGGTGAAACCCAAACCCAAAAGCCCACTAGAAAATAGCAAAATTCAACTTACTCCAAACCTATCGAAGCTTATACTCAGAAAAGTCGCAAATGCCATTTTGGACTCAATGGAAGTGGTCCCGAGTCCTAATTCGACCGTTTGCAAAAAGTAGCTTTTCGGACCTTAATCTGATTAACGACGCTATATTTAAATAAAATATTTAAATATAAAATCGTAAAATATGCGGGTTGTTACAGATCTCCCCTCCTTAACAAAATTGCGTCCACGCAATTCCTAGAGAAGAATTTGCAACAACTACATACATACAACCAAGAAGACAAGAAAAAATAAGCTTGAGATAAAAAGATATTCTCACCATCACAAAGCAGAGATAGAAAACCCGGATAGGATCGCTCGATAAACTCTCTGGTTTCCCAAGTACAGTCATTGGGATTAGCGGACCATTGAACTTTAATCAGCGGCACGTCCTTGTTTCCTAGGTATCTCACCTCCATGGCAAGTACGCGAATAGGCTGCTGTACAATAGATAAATCTGGTGAGATCTCAAGCCCTTGCAAATCAGGAGAGTCAATAACAGAATTCGATTCTCGAAGACACTTCCGAAGCTGAGAGACGTGAAACGCATTGTGAACTCCGGATTGATGAGCTGGAAGTGAAACTCTATAAGCCACAGGGCCAATACGTTCAGTAATAGGAAATGGTCCTACAAAGCGAGGAGATAATTTCCCTGTCACACTGAAACGCATAACCCTTTCAAAGGAGAAACACGAATAAAGACGAGATCACCAACCGAGAACTCGAGAGGCTTCCTACGGTTATCCGCATAGGATTTCTGGCGGCTTTGTACCTCTTTCATTCTCTGACGAATAAGGACAATCTTCTCAGAAGAATCATGTACAAAATCTAGGCCAAGAATAAGCTTCTCCCAAGATTCCAACCAACAAGAAGGTGCTCGATATGGCCTTCCGTATAAGGCTTCGAAAGGAGCCATACCGATACTGGACTGAAAACTATTGTTGTAGGAGAACTCTACAAGGGGTATATGATCCTCCCAACTACCTCCAAAATCAAGAATACAAATACGGAGGAGATCTTCTAAGATACGATTCACCCATTCAGTCTGTCCATCAGACTGTGGATGGTAAGCTGTGCTGAAATTAAGCTTTGTTCCCAAAGCTTGCTGAAGACTCTGCCAGAAATGACTGGTGAATAAAGGATCACGGTCACTCACAATCCAATTAGGAACACCGTGAAGTCTCACGATTTCCTTGATAAATAACTTAGCCAAAAGAGAAGCGGTCCTATTAGATTTAATAGGAATAAAATGAGCTGATTTGGTGAGGCGATCAACAATAACCCAAATGCTAATATGGGCCGATCTCGTACGAGGTAGGCCACCAATGAAATCAATCAAAATGTGATTCCATTTTCACAATAGAATCTCTAGAGGCTGAAGGAGACCAGAAGGGCGCTGATGTTCGGCTTTAATACGTTGACAAGTCATGCAATTACTCACATAACTTGCCACATCGCGCTTCATGCCTTCCCAATAATAAAGGCAATACATATCGGCATACATCTTACTACTGCCAGGATGAATAATATACTTAGAACGATGACAGTCATCTAGAATGTCATGCCTAAGTGCAGAATCAGAAGGCACAACAAGACGGTCCTTCTTGCGAAGACACCCATGAAAATCAATGCTGAAATCCCGCAACGCCTCATCACGGGGTTCAGTCTCACAAAGCTGAATAATATGCACAAGATCAGGATCACGCCGTTGAGCTTCGGCAACACGATCCAACAAAGAGGGTCGAGATTCCAAACTGAATAATACTACCGGAGAATCAGAGGATGGAGCTCGATCACAAATATCACAAAAAGATAGAGTCTCAAGAATATCCCATTCGGCAAGCATCATAGAAACGACAGCCGAATGCCTGCGACTAAGCGCATCAGCAACACGATTACCCTTACCAGGGGTATATTGGATATCAAAGTCATATGAGGCAAGAAACTCGAGCCAACGCTGTTGCCTCATATTGAGTTCCTTCTGAGTGAACAAGTACTTCAAGGATTTATGATCGGTATAGAGAATGAAGCGCTCGCCTAATAAATAGTGTCGCCAAATCTTCAAGGCGAAGACAATGGCGGCTAACTCAAGATCATGAGTGGCATAGCGAACTTCATTCGGACGCAGTTGCCTAGAAACATAAGCAACTACCCGATCCTTCTGCATAAGCACAGCACCGAGACCACTACCACAAGCATCGGTGTAAACAACAAGATCATGATTCCCCTCGGGAACCACGAGAATAAGAGCATTAGTGAGAAGTTCCTTTAATGTCTGAAAGGAAGCTTCGCACTTGTCGGACCAAATATAACGAATGCCTTTCCGAGTAAGGCTGGTGAGAGGAAGCACAACATGGGAAAAATCCTTAATGAACCGACGGTAATAACCCGCCAATCCAAGGAAACTACGAATCTCATGAATATTCTCAGGCCTCTTCCAATTCTGGATAGCTTCGATCTTTGAGGGATCGACAGAGATGCCGTCAGAAGATACAACATGGCCTAAGAACTTAACCTTATTCTCCCAAAAATCGCACTTGGAGAATTTGGCTTTAAGCTGATGGTGACGAAGAGTACTCAAGACAATTCTCAAGTGATTAGCATGCTCGGCTTCAGACCTAGAATAAACAAGAATGTCATCAATGAACACAAGGACGAACTTATCGAGATATTCTCGGAATACTCAATTCATAAGATCAACAAAGAAAGCAGGAGTGTTCGTCAAACCGAACGGCATAACGAGCCACTCGAAAGAACCATATCGTGTGCGGAAAGCTGTAAGAGGTATGCTATCTTCCACGACTCGAAGCTGATGAAAACCAGTGGCAAGGTCGAGTTGAGAGAAGACCTTTGCGCCACTCAATAGATCGAACATATCATCGATCCTCGGCAAAGGATACCTATTCTTGATGGTCAACTCGTTAAGCTTGCGATAATCGATGCAGAGCCTAAGAGTTCCATCGGACTTCTTCACGAAGACGATCGCGGTACCCCACGGTGAAAAACTGGACTGAATCAACTGCTTGGACTCAAGCTCTAAAAGTTGCTTCTTGAGTTCCTCATTTTCTTTGGTAGACATCCTCGTGGGAGGACGGCCAACTGGCTTCGCGCCTGGAATAAGATCAATGCGGAACTCGATCGCCCGCTTGGGTGGCAAACCCGAAACCAGCTCAAAAACATAAGAGAAATCACAAACAATAGGAATATGAGATATATCATCATCATCTCGTGAGTCAAGTGAATATAAAGCCATTTCGGAATTATCCACATTCCGAAGAACAAGAGATAGCTGAGTAGACAAATACGGATGTCGAAGATGTAAATTTCTTTCAACACAAATAATCCTGACATCGTATCTCACTAGCCAGTCCATACCCAAAATCATATCAAAATCCAAATAAGAAATAACGTGCAGATTCGCACGAAAAGAAAAGCCACATAAAACAATCTCAACATCATCACAAAGCATGCTAAGGGTTGCGGATCCCCCAATAGGATTCACAATCCTCAACGAAGTAATCATACAAGAAACATCCAAAGACAAATCATCAACGAGCTTTTTCTGTACGAAAGAATGCGAAGCTCCCGTATCGAAAAGAATTCGAATACTACGGTCATGAAATAAAATAGATCCTTCCAAAATAGATGGAGATATACCTCTGGGCTGAGAAGAACCTCCAGAAGCCTTAGCAACATAAAGCTTGCCAGACTTGGCATTAGCGAGAACAGTAGGGCAGGAGGAAACATGATGACCTTCCTTCTTGCAATAACGGCAGAAGAGAGGCTTAGGACAAGCTCGAATCATATGATAAGGAGAACCACAATTGAAACACTTCCGAATGGAAGGTGTTCCAGCAGATTGAGAGTTAGAACCCGATTCAATAGACTTCTTCTTCTTGGAAGGAAGAAATCCCTGCTTATGAAATGGAAACTTCTTCTTATTGGGGTTCTTGCGAACCTCAATATCATCACCACTATCACACTCCTTCTCGATGGCCTCGAGATGAAGTGCCGAATCAACCAACTCCTCAAAAGAAAGCTTAAGCTGGAGCATCAAAGACTTCTTAAGATATTTCTTAAGACCAGAGACAAACTTCATATTCTTCTTATATGAAGTGCTAATGAATTCAAGACCATACTTAGATAAGGCCTCGAATGTTACAACATAATCAGAAACAGAAGACTTCCCTAGCTTCAACTCAAGAATGCGACGGGCTAATAAAACTTTCTCAGATTCAGGAACGAATTTGAGTTCGAATCGCTCCCGAAACTGAGTCCAAGAAAGAGCAGACTCATCAAGTTCGGCTATAAGAAGCTAGTACCAATCAAGGGCACGCTCTTGCAATAAGCTAGAAGTTATAAGAACTCGATCATGGTCAGAAAGATCCATGCGAGAGAAGATACGTTCGCATGTGCGAATCCAAGCTTGAACTTCAAGAACGGATTCGGAGCCTTTGAATGGCTTTCCACCAAGATGAGAAAAATCACTACACAGGCATGCAAAGGCAGACTTGCATGGAGGAGATACTCGAATAGGAGCTGGAGGCTGAGTGCTCCTAAACAACTCCAAGAACTGATAGGCAGACATATAAATGCCGTCCGGATGCGAGCCACTGGATTGCCCAGCATCCGAGCGTCGTCCTCTGCCTCTTCCGGCCAATAGCTGAAAAATAAGATAAGAAGAAGATTAATCACAAGGTAGATATCATTAATTTAAATATGGAATACTATGGAATAAAATGCATTCCTAGACGTATTTCCAAAATTATATCTACCTCGAAGGCACGGAAAGAAATAAGGCACGATGATTCAAAAATTTGTAACATTCATACTACCCTTTGATGTACCATAATATGTGTCTCTGTTCTATGTTTATCATATTTTGTTCTGAACTCAGCTCTGATACCAAGCTGTAACGCCCCACTCCGAGACCCACATTAGCAAAAAGTATTACAAGGTAACACCATCTGCTAATGCGGAGAATAGAGCTGGTTAGGAGCGACCATCTATGACCTTGCTTAATTATCTATTGAATACGTCAACAAGGTAGCATATATCTATATATTTCTCAAGTGGGTCGACATATCCAATGGATACTTAACACAAAGCCACAGGTGGCTGAAGGATCTATCAGAACAAATATAACAACTCAAATGTATTACACATCACATAACAGTAGGTCATCACATGCATTTACACATATAAAGATACATTACAGAGTTTACAAAATGATACTTGTCAAGTGGTAAAGCAAACCACAATATGCAGACGAGTCAATAGAGTATATATCAAAGTTACAGACAAAAAGGACTACACACAAGCTATGACAAAAAGAAGCTAGCGGAGTAGTCCATGTGGAAGCAAAATAGGCTAAGTCCAATGTACCTAACCTGAAACATCTCGGTCTGACCCGAGTATAAAATACACGGGTCAGTCTAGCTAAACAAATCAGTTAGATAAACTAAATGATAATGAACATACAAGATCATAAAGTACCACAAATATCTCCAAAAGAGATAACCAAATCATCTAACAAAAGATGAATCAAAACAAGCCTCATCTCATCGGCAACTCCATTAAACAAAGGATATCATATCCCAAAACAAGCCAAAAAGGCAAATAACAAATACCAATAAAGGTAACACAAGTTTCCACAAGGTAATCGCCATATATCGTGTGGTTCAAAGAACCTACACCGAAAGGCGATACACTAGGGAAATATAATTGTCAAAGAAACAAAAGATGCTCGAGCTCAGTACTGTATAACAAGGATCCACAAGCCCGAAGGCAACAAACCCAAATATCTCTCGAGCGGTGACGAATGACCAACTCCAAAAGAGATACTATAGGGCAACAAACCCGAAGGCAACATACCCGAAGGCAACAAACCCCGAAGGCTCAAACCCGAAGGCAACAAACCGTAGTGGCAAAGGTCCGAAGGCCCAGTACTGGACACCACTAACTGGCAGAATGTGTCACAACTCTCAGAAAGAAACCCTTAAAATGTTAACGTGAGTCTCATACCACACGTTCGCACTAAATGGTTTACTAACCGTTAATCAATTTCACACTCAAAGCAGTACAAAGTTCACCTCATATCATTGGTAAACCAGACCCAAAGGTCAAAACGGTCAAATGAATTGATTAGGAATTAACTAAAAAGATAAACGCACATGTTCATAGCACGCGTTTTATTTAATCATTTGATTCTCCTCCCTCTTCGCTTGAAGTGCAAAATTGTGTGTGATTTAAATAGAAATTATAAATTGGAGAAATGAGTTTTTAGTACAATTTAAAAAGATTATCTTATAAAAACCCGTGTACGAATTCAAAAAGGAATCATCAAAGTCAAAAATGCGATAACAACAAATTGGATTGACACGAATCGATCGAAATTGGAAAACCAAGGCAAAACAACAAATGGGCTGAGGCAAGCAGGTCAGTCGACTGAACCAGTGGGTCAGTCGACTGGCCCAGAGCGTGGAAACTCTATGTTTCCAGGTCAGTCGACTGACCCAGAGTGTCGGTCGACTGACACAGGGACAAGAATATCTATCCCCCCAGGTCGGTCGACTGAACCCAGAGGTCAGTCGACCGATACAGGGGCAGAACGTTTTCTGCCCCCTGGTTCGGTCGACTGACCTACTGGTTCAGTCGACCGAACCTGCTTCCTGGGCAGAATCAGTCTAGCCCCAATTGGGGCAATTGCAAAAACACGTAATGGGAGCGATGAGCGAGCGACTATGGCCAAGGACTTACGTCAAGCGATAACCCAGCCTCGTGTGGCCCTCCGAAGCACACCGCTAACGTGTTCAACATCAAAGATTGGATTTTTCACAAAAATTGGATTCCAAAACCAAAAATTGGACAATTCACCAAATCGATCCAAATCGAACACAAATGAACATGAATTGATGTTAGGAATTCTTACCCAACAACAACAAAAGCTATAAGCTTAGATGTGAGTTCAAAAATCTCACCTTTAAACTTAAAAACAAAGATGAGAAGCACAAACACAAGGAGAAGATCAATCACTCTTCTCTTCAATTCTACAAGCTTCAATCTAAGATCAAAAAAAGTATTTTCCTAAGTTAGGGTTTAGGAATTTTCTGAAATTAAAGAGGAGAAGAGATGGAGAAGATGAAGATGGAGCTTACCTAAGCTTCTTTTGGAATTTGGAGCAAGAATTGGAGTTTTGCAATTGAATCTAGGGCTTGGAGTTTCTAATTCCTCTTATCTTCCCCCATTTTCAGTCGTGCTAAAGAAAATGAAATGAAATGAAATGAGAATGAATGGAGAGGAGAGGGCTGAGTTAAGGTATAGAATGGGTTGGGTGAAACCCAAACCCAAAAGCCCACTAGAAAATAGCAAAATTCAACTTACTCCAAACCTATCGAAGCTTATACTCAAAAAAGTCACAAATGCCATTTTGGACTCAGTGAAAGTAGTCCCGAGTCCTAATTCGACCGTTTGCAAAAAGTAGCTTTTCAGACCTTAATCCGATTAACGACGCTATATTTAAATAAAATATTTAAATATAAAATCGTAAAATATGCGGGTTGTTACATTTTACTCCCACATTATGGGATAAGTTCAATCCTAAGCTTCAAAACCTTTATATAAGAAGCCTATGTAATGGAAATAGATTACAAATTTCAAGAATGAATAAAATGTCACCTTCCTCTTTTTCTAATGGCTTCTTATTTTTATACTGTTTACAACATTTTCACATTATAAGAAAATAAAATTTTGTATCAATCAAAAAGTTAAACTAAAAAAGAACTATGTAATAAATCACTTTTACTAAATTCAGATGAAATTTGTACTAACAAAAGTCTATCAATTTGACAGTGATTCATGATAGCCTCTTAAATGTCTCTTTCAACATTTACAATAAAACTATCATCAAACTATTGATCACTTATTTGACGACAAAGACTATTCTTTACAATCGTCATTTTGGAAAATGCACGCGCTTGCAACAACTGAAGTTATAAGTTTGTAAACCATGCATTTGAATTTGTTTGAAAAACGTGTTAACACTATTCTATAAAAATATAAAAACAATCATTAGCACAATAATGATTATCTAACAATCCATAATTTTGATATCAGCTCTATCATGATTAGTGAACTACTTATTTCCAATACATGCACAATTAGTATTAAGAAAAAAGTTACGTTTGATTCAACACTATCATAGTGATCATGTAAAAGCCCGTATCTTCGTTCCTTTTGAGTAGACAATAAATCACACGTGTCCAACTCATATTGAACGGAAATACAAATCTTTAGGGGTTAATTAAGAAAAATAAGAACAGAAGAAGAAAAAAACACAGAATCTCGCAGCGGAATGATAAAATATAATAATCAAATAAACAGTTAACGAAGCAGTTTATACAATACATTTGATTATAATCTATACAACATTTATCAGAGTTATAAATACATTAGGAATAAAATAAAGTAATGCAGCAGGCAACATGATGCGGGGATAATAATAGTAATAATAATACAAAATCTTCGTTTTCGTCCTCCAGAATAAATCTTCAAGAAGCTGAAAACTCAGGGCTGACCTGAGCGTAATGAAAAGACAAAACACTCGAATTAGGACTAAAATATCCTTATGTAAGTCAAATCGATATCGCATATAACATGAGTGTAACAACGTCAGAGATGTTTACGGGATTTCACATCTTCTATCCAGTGTATAACGTGTATGCAATAACTCAAAAGATGTTACAGGATTTTCCATCTCTCAAGGATCCATCAAAATATTTATATGTAGTAGAATATGCTATATATATAATGTATAATCAATAAAATAAATATTAAAATAGCATTAAGGCATTACATTGATCCCCCTTAACGTGTTTTTAAGCATTTTCGTACAATTTGCATATAAAACACCAGTTAAACGGTCGGTGGATAGGGATGCGCAGTGATACGACAACACTAAACCAAAATCGTATGGGTCTCGTTTAGGGATAAAGTATGACAAGGCACGGAGGCAATCCCAAGGCAGGATACTACCAGTTCGGGTCGCAGGGCTGGTGGTTACGTATCATAGCTATAACCGCCCACCGCGTCCATCCATCCCATATCGAGTCAAAGGGAGGCTATCCCAAATCAAGGTGCACGAATTGAAACCAACACGAGTAATAATATGGACCGAGTCCAAGAAATTGAAGAACGGCTGTCCGCTCGGGGTAATTAGCTCACTTGGCCCTATCAAGCCGTCCTGTTTTAGTCATTTCAAATTGGCACAAGTGCCGGGGTCTATCCATCATCGTTCTCTTTCTTCAAATCCAGCAATTGTCGCCAAATTCAACCACTTTGTTCTTGAGTCTCCTCCCCGTACACAGGTGTTAAAGTGGTTTCGGTATCGGTAGAGAGTATGCCCATATCCGGCCCTGGTCTCTTTAACAACCAAATGTCGTTTTACACACCGGTTGGTACTTTTACATTTCAAAAACAGTTCATACTTGATATCAAAATATCATATTCGCTTCAAAATCAAATCCATTTTGGAATCGTCATATTTACTCAAAATATACCATTTCAATTCAAAATCCTTTTCGCCTTAATATCTCTATTTCGATTCCAAAATTGTTTCGAATTTCAATTTGGTTTATAACTTCATTTAACCCAATTTGTATTTAAATCCATGATTTAAAAATAAACATTCCACTCTTGACCAGTTTGAATTTTTGAAAAATATAGTTTAAAATAGTTTAAATAATTAAAATAGTTAAAAATAGTGTAAATGATTAAAATAGTTTAAATGGTTAAAATAGTTTAATATAAAATAGTTTAAGTATTAAAATGGTTTATATAGAAAAATAATTTGGAAAATCAGAATTATTTGTATATTTAAGAAGATAGCTTTTAAATAGTTTTATATTAAATAATTTATTTGAAAACCGTTTCAAAGTCAAACCGATTCAATTCCAACTTCACATTTCTAATCAATTCCAGTTTCCATTCAATCGATTCAATTTCGATTTCAATTCTAATCGATTTCAACTTCGATTTCAAATTAATTCAATTCCACTTTCAAATCCAATCGACTTCAACTTCAATTTCAAATTAAAACCATTCTAATTCCAAATTAAAACCATTTTGATTTATCAATCCTGAGTTCGGTTTTCAAAATATCGATTTAAGACACTTAACCAAATTAACCTTCAATATCCAATTTGAAATCCAAATTTTAAAATACTTTTACTTAGTAAAATTCAAAGTTTGAATAAAAGTCCCATCCTTTAAATCAAATAAATTTCTGAAATTTAAATCATAATTCGATTATAACTTAAAAATCCCAACTCAATTATTTAAAACATTTCATTTACCAAATTTAATTTCAACATTCCGGCTCAAGTTCAAAAATAATTTGATTTCTATAAATTTGGATTTTATTTCTATTAAATCAAAATCATTTAAATAAATTTCAAATTAGAACTTTTAAAATCATTTAATTTAACCAATCCGGTGTCCGTATATAATTTTATATCCCATGGCCAAGTGATCAGTTATTTCAATTTAATTTCAGTGATGGATGTATAACATTTCAATCCAAAATAAATTTTATAGGTATATATCATTTCAACATATTTCTTAAGTTATTCGAAATAATTCAATTTACAGTTTGTATACTGTAAATAATACACAGGGTGATAATAGGATATATCAGAATAAACAAACATCCAAATCATCCAAAATATCAACCAATAGTATCCATCACAATCAATCATCCAAACAGTCAATATAATTCACAACAATTTTATAGTTAGTAATATCAGGTGTTTTAGTGGCAATTCGATTCCAATTTCAAATTTAACTGTCAATTTTAACTTTTAACAGTTAATTCAAATGACAACTAAATTTATCAAATAACGACCAATAAACTTATATCACTTCATAATTTCAAATTTAACAATCATAAAAATATTCTAGTACTTGTGAAAGTTATAAAACACTCACCTTGAGTTTTCAATTTTAAATCAAATCGAACGACGTTCGATTTAACCTAAAATTTTAACTAGCTCCAAACGTCTCCAAATCAATTCCAGAACGTAGTGCTTGTCGCCACGATTTCAATGCTGCTTGTTTCATCTGATTTCGACCACGTATGACCAAGATATACATTTTATAAGATCCCATATTATATAATATAATTAATATTCAATTCTTTATTTATACCAGATCAGATCTGGCCGTCCAAATTTGCATCAGAGAAAACAAGGCCGCACTATTCCTTCTTCACGATAGCGTATTACAGGTTATCACGCAAACGAACCCATCAACGCCTCCATCTTTTCGATGCCGCACCCACATCATAGCTCCAGAAATCAATCAGGTACCATCAACGCGAAGAGCATTACCCACTCCATCAACGCCCAGAGCCTCTCGTAGCTCGGCCCCCTATGCTACTCGAAAAACACGAACAAACGAACGGTCTTCGAGCGCGATTTGCCGACGATCTACTCCACTAAACTCGATCATCACCGTTGGATAGGGAGATCTTGTCGAGCTCCACGATTATCTAGTTGAGAGTTTTCGATGATTGTTTACGGATTGGGAGAAATTTGAGGAAGAAGAAGATCAATTTTCAGCCATTGGAGATATGTTGAGGCGCGGCTGTAATAAAAGGCTAGGGTTTACTGTGTCACGCGTATTTATTTGCGTACACACATTATTTTAATATTATTTTAAACTTTTTCACGGACAAACTCCAAACGAAGCGTTCCGCCAGGCGTTTATAATGTTTTACTCCTATTCCAAACAAAATGGAACATGTTTCGGGGCCTAATTCGATCGTATGTGGAAGATAGCTTTTTGAACCCAATTAAAATATTAAATTTTCGATATTAAATTTAACGTGTTTTTATGCTGTATGACCAAATGCTAACTCCAAACATTATGAAATTTGAAATTTGATAATAACACGCTATTACGGATCCAATGGAACTGGTTTCATCGAATTCCGAGACTGTGCCTCAGAAGGCTATTTTTAACGTCTCGATTATAATATAAAATTTTTGATTTCTAATTATTCAGTTTTAAATCCGATTTTAAATGTTAACAATCTTTATTGTTATTTACATAAAATTTACATCAACTTTCGATAACATTTTCAATCATATTAAATTCAGAATTCAATTATTCAAATAATTTCCAATACTGAATTTAAACAATTTAATTGTTCAATATTCAACAAATTTCAATATTAGATTTTAAATAAATTTTAGTTATCAATCAATTATTATTTACATCTAATTACTCCACATTTATTATTTAATTCAACTATTGATTTTGAACGAAATCAATACATAGCATTACCTTTCAATACTTGTTATTACTTAAATCTTCGAAATTAGTTTATTTTAAAATCTTGTTTAAGTTCATATTCAATAGCTATATTAAACATCATTAAAAAAAATTATTTTTAACCATTTTTATTCATTAGTTACACTAAATTTAATAATTTAAAGTAGCTACAAATACGGGTCGTTACAGATCACACAAAATCATTTTTCACAACCCTGAATTTGAGGATTTCAAAATCACATTGAACAACTATAAATAGCTATTGAAAGTATTCTGCCGAAGGAAAAATAAAATAGTGGGAAATGGCTAAATCAAACCAAGCCAAAAACTACTGCCTGCGAATTGTAAAGACAAGGTGAGCAGATGAGCGATGACAGCCAAAGCAGCACAGGTAGTGTACAAATTAGTGGCCAAGAAGAAATCGGTGGGCACAAACAACTTTGTCGATGAACTGAACAGGTTGAAAAATTCCCTGCTGGCTTTAGGGCTTCATTGGATTGTCTTTTGTCAGATTCCTGGCTGATAACCCTGCCCTTCTACCTTTATTGGTGAGAAACATTCCAATCTGGTTTGAAAGCGGTGTGATGAATCATGAATGTCGAATACAGTAATATGCTGCTTTACCCACCACCAAAATTGTTTCTAACCTGTTGGAAAAATGCGGTCGTTCTAGTATAATTCATTGCAATGTCAACCATAACCAATGTAAGTTACAAAATTGTTCCTAACCTGATGAGCTCTTCTTATCGAACTCCTTTTCTACCAGGTTGATTTTAGATAGATCTCTATTTCAGGTGTTTCATAACCAGTTCGCAAATTCTAGTTGACATGCTGAATAGCCTCAAATTATTTGCAACCGGTCAGAAGCTCACCACCTCTCAACAAACTATACAGTCGTCAAGTAAGCAATCGTTTTTTTGGTTTTTTTACAAAACCCTAAAATTTCAAATCGTGGTTGAATGGGTCGTGATTGATTGATTTGTTGAATAATAAAAAAACTCTAAACAAATTATCTAACGACCCATAATTTTCGATGATTAAAAATAGTGAATTTAATAAGATTTTGTGATTTAAGATTTGGAGAAATAATTTTTTTTGATTTATTAAAGAAATAATAACTAGAGTGAAATATAATAATGTTAATTTAAGTTAATTTTAACAAATTTATTAAAGTCCAATTAAGTGGAATAATTTAAAGGTTATAATTGGTTATAAATCGTAAATTAATTGTAATAATGAATGTATTAACTGATAACTGAATTAAAAGAGCAATTGATAATTTAAATGTTGTATTAATTAAATAGCATGTAATAAATTGTAATTTTGGAAAAAAAATGAATGCTGTGTAAATAACTATAACATTTGTGTGTAGATAACAAACATGAAAATGTGATTAAATAAAGTTAATGGTGGCAATTACTATATGCTACCTATTTATTTAGCCTGTTAAATTTGATTTGGAAATCAACTTCAATTAATTCACTTAATTTGTGCAGTTAATGTAGATTTAATTTGATAAGTATATAATATTAATTCAATAAGATGTAACCAATGTAACTAATTGTAATTGAATAAAATTAGTGTTGTAGTAGTAATTATAATACTTGTTGTGAATAATAAACTTACAAATGTATTAAATATAGAAATGGTGACAATTGTTATTTGTTACCAATTTAAATTGGAAATCAATTACAAATAAATGTTACATTAATGTGAGTTAATACAATAACCGAAAAGTGTGAATGTAATAAAATGAATAGAAATGTTAATTTTATTCATAAGGTAATAATTGATTTAATAAAAGAATGAAACCAAGATAAATAAATTAATTGGGATTTTAAATTACAATTAATGTGAAAAATCGACAAAATTTCAATATAATGGAAATATAGTTGTTAATACAAATAAAAGATGGAAATTGAAGAATATTAATGTAATGAAATATAAAACAAATGTTAACTATGTTATTAGATTTATAATTGATTGAATATAAAGGTTGAAATCAAATTTAATCAATTCATTGGAATAAAATTATAATTAAACTGGATTTAATTACAATTGAAATTGAACACTGCAATTAGTGAAATTTCAAACATTGAAATTGATATGTAAATTTACTTTAAAATTTTTATAAATGTCCAAGCAATCAAAAATGATGAAAATTGTTAGTTATTAAATTTGAAATAAAAATGTGGTTTAATTAATTTAATATTAATTAATTTAATATTAATTTATTTAATATTAATTTATTTAATATTAATTTATTTAATTAATGTAAAAATAGCCATTTTGGCCACTGTCTCGGATTTCGACGATACCAGTTTCATCGGATCCGTAACAGTGAATTATTGTAAGATTTCAAGTTTCGTAGCGATCGGACTTGTCGTTTGATCGTACAGACTCGAAACGCCTAGAAATCAATTTAATTGAAATCAATTTGAAATAAGCTGATTTTAAGCTAACTTCTTCATACGATGGAATTAGGATTTGAAACCTGTTCCATTGAATTTAAAAATATCGAAAACATTATTTTGATATATGGGATGACCCATTTTCGTTCTGGAGATAGAACGGGCTTTTCGGGTCGTTTATTGTTCAATCCAAATCGATCCGGTCCATTCTTTCTGTTTTCAGCTTTGCCTATAAATAGCCCGTTATAAACCCTAGCAACCTTTTTATTTTCTATTGTCTGTACGTACATTTCTTTCTCATCTCCTCTTTCCAATGGTAGACAAATAAAACCCTAATTCCCAAATTGCAAATTCAATTCCAAATTCAAACTCCTCAAAATATATCGAATTATATATCAATTTGAAGCTCTCGACGAGCGCAAGTCAAATCTGCAGTTAGTTTTTCGATTTGGGTTTCTGTGTGGCCAGAATTGGGTGATTAATTGTCGGCCGTTCGTAGGTTACCGCCTCGTTTAACGGCGGATCTATGTCGTGGAGTCGATCGTAGGGCATAGACGCGAAGAGGGTGTCGAAGCAAGTCCATCCATACGGTCGCTTAGGGTTGCAGGTGCTCCAGATCGCCAGATCTGGTCGTAACCACGAACGACGGCGGTGTCGACTGGGCCCATCGCGGCCAACGTGTAGGGTGGAGGAGGTGCGGCTCGAGGTGGAGATGCCAGTGGCAGTAGCCGATCGTGTTGAAGCTCGTCTCGGCAGCATCGGAAATTGCACGAGTAGTGGCGGCTCCGTGTTCATTCGCATTCGACTGGGTATTCATGAATTAGGGTTGTTGATACACGAAGATTTTGATCAATGACAATTGTGATGACAGCCCATGACCCCTGCACTGAACCTAGAGAAAATGCGCTGTAAAGTGTGCCAGGCGACCATGGACGATTGTCAGGGTAGATTAAAACAGCAGAATCTATCGTATTACTCACAGCGCATGGACAAAATACAATAGAACAAATATATAGTGAAGCTTCACAAAATAGAATCTCATCAATAAAACTTCATAATAGTTGAATACAAACATCTGAATAGTCAATACAACAAGCCTCACTACATATCACTCAGAGAATACAAAGCAGCGGAACATCCAGTACATATAGTAAGAAGTAATATGCAATACTCCAGCTCGTCTTCGTCATCAGCATCGTGGAAAGCAAGAACAGCACCTGTCACCTGCTACCTAGTCTGCCCGTCCCAAAATGGACGAACAGCCCAAGGCGATAAGAGTTAAAACATAAAGCCTTGAGTCAGACAACAGTCTTAGTGAGCGGTAAATTAACTAACAACATACCAAAAGAGCATAAAGGAAAAGGAATAGGAATACAACCCTCCCACTCCACCTCTTTCTACAGTGATAGCCCCCAGACACACTAAGCAGAAGAAAACATAGCAGAGCATACAATTTAAAGTAAAGCACTTATCACTCGAGTCAAGGGCGATGTTTTTCAAGTACAAACCCCAAGGCCTAAACCAAGATCAGATAAGCACCCAGAAAATACCGCTCTTGAGACCGAATGACGATACAACCAAACATCCATGACTCTGGCTATCACTGTTATCATTGCCTCAATATCACCATTAATTGAATGACCGGCACATTCTTTCAGCCGTCCGTCAAGGGCTAATGGAAAACCCCGGTTCTAGACATAACTCCGCACGTCATCGTGACCCGTGCCTAGGACTATCGAATCTGCCCAGAGTACTTGACTACCAATCATTAGCCTTTAGGGACTATCGAATCTGCCCATCGTACTCTTGCTTTGAGCATGCTAGAACCTTCAACAACGATGAGATCTCAGCCTTCTAGTCATCCTCCTCGACGACTATTTCCATACTAGCTCAAGCGCCTCTCGAGCAAACCATTATCCTCTAACTCGAACCATTTCACCAAGTTATCAACATGCTTGGAATGATCCCGTCTGGATTAGACCAAGACTATCTCATATCATGCTTCGCCTCATCATCATCATAGCAAAGCTCCATCTCATCATCATCATCAAATCTATCCATATGAGCTTCATCATCCGCTACATATACCACGAGCAGCTTTTCCAATTCAAGAGCCTTTCCCTTAGCTTTTGAATCATCTTCGACCAACTTGTCTAAATCAAATCATCAATCATCTAATTCATAGAAATCAATCAAGCCAAACATTAATCCAAGTAATCAAGCATTCAAATATGATCTAAATAGACAATTATAACAATAATGGCAATTTCGTAATTAAAGAGTCCAAAGTCTAACAAGCATGAAAATATGAGCAATATCTCTATAACTTGATAAATGAACTTGCATAGGTTAACACTTAGTAAAATGGTTGTCAACTCATCATGAACAATGGATCTATATGGATCTATACTTAGGTTTACAAAAATGCATGGAAATCACTACTAAAGCACAAAATCAAGCCAACGATCCGATATACTCCTTTGGATCCGTGTGAGAGATAATCACCACTCACCAAATCACCTAAACAACCCAAAAGCAACACACTTCAGATCTGGACAGCGAAGGATCTAACTCGATCTATCACCAATCCGCTTCAAACGATGAAATCTCTCTTCGAAGAATGTAGATCTTCAATCTAAGCTCTTCGATCTTCGATTTGGATGGAAGGAATCACTAGATTAGAGTGGAGAAAAGAAGTGAAGAAGTGTAGAAGTCAAGCTCTCAAAATGGCAGCACTTCGTCACTTCGAAATCCGGATCCCAAAAAGTGAGAAAAACCCTCCTATTTATAGGGTGATTTCCCCTTAGGTCGTCCACTTTTAGGTCGTCCACGACCTAAAGAGATCCTACGACCTACGACCTATCAAAACTCCACATCCTACGACCTAAGCCCATGCGCACTCACGACCTACTAGACCCACCTGACTACGACTTACGACTTAACTTATATGCGCGACTTAACAGGGTCTCCGACCTAACGCAGGCACGACCTAACTCATGCGCGACTTAACACATGCCGAGTTAACACTTTCGACTCAACACGGAATATCTCTATAACTCCTAGGTCGCTCACGACCTAACACTCAGCCAAAACCCAACGACTTAACGCAGACACACTTCCTCGCGACCTAACAACTCAACAGAGTTACGACCTACAACTTAACAGTTCCTCTGACCTAGCACAGTTCCGACCTAACGACTTAGCGCATCAGCGCACCCAAGCGACCTACGACCTAACAAACCTACGACCTAACACACACACACACGACCTTACTAACTTAGCCAGGCTACGACCTAACTCCTTAGGTCGTCTAACGACCTAACTTTGCTAACCCGCTAACCACTAGGTCACTAACCCCTATAGGTCGCTGCCTCCTATAGGTCGCTAACTCTTAGGTCGGAAATCCTTAAGTCGCCAGTTTCTATAAGTCGCCTATTTCCTTAAGTCGTCTACGACCTAAGCCTCAACATACGACTTATCTATCATATGACCTATCTCAATCCTTAGGTCGCCTACGACATAACTTCCTTCAAGACCTAAGCTATCATACGACCTAACTCTTAAGTCACTCCACTCCACTACGTCGTTTACTCCTTAGCTCGCATCTTCCTTAGGTCGCCAACTACGACCTAACTACTACACGACCTAAGACTTAGACTCAGGAAGACTTATCAACAATGCGACCAAATGTCAACTGTTTTACGATGTTTCGATTCGTAAAAATACGGGTCGTTACATTCTCTCCCCTTAGGAATTTCGCCCCCGAAATTCCAAACAAACAAGAGCAAACAAAGGCAATTCTGCATGCCTACCATCCACAGCAATCAACAAACCATGCATCCAATTCTAGCTTAGCATGCAGAATTCTAAAACTTAGAACAAGTTACAATGTCGTTAGATGACACGACATCTTAGGGCCATACCTTGAAGAGTTCATGAAATGACCCTCCTATTTACACCCTAATTTCATAAGGATTTTTTTTTATGTTAAGAGATGATATATAGATATATCATTCATTACAAATATATTTCCCAGGGTCATTTTCTTTCTCCAATAAACAAAATATATCCAGGATCTTTCACAATATAAAAATATTGTTTTAAATCTAAATCATTCCTAACATACATATATGAAGATATCTATGTTATATTCTACTAGGATCAGAGCATGATAATATGTAAGTAGAAATCCTTTTAAATCTATTAAAATGTGATAATTCCCTGATACAAGATTAATTATTGTATCCTGATTTTTGACCATAGAATCCACTGGAAACATGTACTTTAGTCTGTTATTCTAATTAAGAAATGATCAAGTAATAATCAGTGGAAAGCAAGCTTTTAATAAGGATGATTGTGTTAAAGTCTGTATAGTATCAAACTCAGGCTAAAAGAAAGTGGATCATAAGTGAACACAAGCAACATCTAGGCGTAATGGAAACGCGCCTAACATACACATGAGAGGTCACGAGTTCGAGTGCTATGCTGGTCGGTTCAAACCCAATTTTTGTTTTTTTTTTCTTTTTTTTTTCTCCTGTGAACAAAATTGTCTGAACCTATTGTATACTTTGGCTATGAAACAGATCTGAAAATTTAATTTAAATCCTTGGTTGCTGGCTTGACCCAGGCTCAAGAAAAATGGCTATGTTAGCCCTGTTCTGGTTTGCACTACTTTGTTACAAAATACCTGCTATATTATTTTCTTTTCAAAGCAACTCAAACCCTTTCTATCAGGTTTTATTTTTGACTTGAACATGGATTTTCTTATGCCAGTTCTTTAGATATACATACAAACCACAAATTCTTTCAATCTCAAATTTTCTACCATTATAGCCTAACTGTTCTTGAAGCTTAAAATTCATTTTTCCTTAGCAAAGCATTTAGCAAAACAAAGCACATAGTTCAGCTGAGACATATAAGTTCAACATCTACAAAACAGCAATTAACCATACATTGGTTTCTCAAAGTAATTTTAAACAATAGGTCTTAATCTAGTTCATCATGAAGGTGTAGTTTACTTCAGCAAAGTCTTTAAAAAAAACATAGCATCCAAATCTTAAGCAGTTTAACATCCAAAGCCTGATCAAAGCAATTCCTATTTCCCTGCAAAATCACCATGAACTGCCCCATATGAATATGAGACACCCAATGGTGCATAAACACAAAAGGGTCAGACTATTTGTCTGGTATGAATAATCCAACTGAAAACATGATCTCATTCAATTCTCTTTATAAACAAACTTTACATGAATAAAAAACTCAGTATCTTCCTTATGCTTGTTTTTTTTTGTGAAGCATGTTCCTTCATCTCAGTGTTAACAGATTATTTACACATATAATCACCATGACTTGATTCATAGAAAACAATCATAAGATTCATCCATAAAAAGCACCAAAACAACCAAATACAAACATCAATTCAGTTATCATCCCCTTTTCAACTTTACTGGCCATCAGGGATTTTGCCCAGGCCTCTCCTGAATCTATTCCTAGAATTCATTATCAAATATAACAGGGTCTTTAGCTACTTTCTCCTTTTTAAACACAGACTGCCTGGGACATCTCTCTGTTAACCTAGCACACTCAGGCCCCTGGGTATAAACATACCATGTGTGAACTTGCAATATTCCCCTTGCCAAGCTATACTTTGGTAGCCCTAAGATCCCAAGTCCTTAGTTAAATTACTAAGTGTTATTATTATTTTTCATAGCAGTGCTAATCCCTTCTGCATCTCACTTCTTAATCAGAGAAATATAAATAATGCAAGCAACATGTATTCATCCAGAGTTTGGTAAGTTATATTCTCAGAAGCAAACATTTTATCATGAAAGAGGGAGGTGACTTCTTAGCACATTATTTTGCCTATGGGTTTCACTGGATCATGATGTAAGCATATGGTCCTGAGTAATTTGCTAGATATATATTTTCCCTTACCTCTGGTTCAATCAGATTCATGATCTGGCTAAACCACAAGTATATTTGATTTGGGTATTTCATAAAACATAGAAGCTCAGCACATGTACAACATTGCACTTCTACATTTTCTTTTGTTTTAATTAATATGAGACATAAGCAACAACCCAATGTTACAGCCCATATTTCTTTCTACCTTCAGACCATATACCCACTACTTGAATCCGGGGATTTTTATAAACAACTTATAAAGAAAACTTATAAAAGAAATCACTCAGTCTCAAAGCTAACCCATATCTCAGACAAACATTTTAGTTCATGAATCCATGACTCTTATTTTTCTGGGTAAATCAGATAGAGGTTTTACCCTTAAACAAATCATTAACAAACCAAAGTCATCCAATCATAAAACATAACTTGTAAAAGAAAATTAGTTCAAACTGGCTGCCTCAATATTCAGGTCTTAATGCCAAAGTTTTCAGTTAGGTTACTCACCTTAATCCTTCTTCTTCCTATGCCTTATGAACCCCCTTTTTGTCTTCTGCCTTCTCCTATTTTCTCTGGTTTATGCCTTGTATATTTTTCTTTAGGTTAATGAAGAACAAAAATATATGGTCTTACTATACTAGGCCTTTTATATAAATCTTGGCTGTTACTAGGGTTTATGGACTTACCCAATGTCAGTTCTACCCCATCCCAAACATAGCCTGCCTCTGGTTTGATTCAAGAAAATAAAAGGGTATGTGGTCCTTGTCTTCCTTTCCAGAAATTAGTCCCTCTCTTTTAATTTTCCCTGGTCATGTCATATGCATGACTTCTTATTATTATTATTATTATTATTTTCTTAATAAAAGAGATTACTGAGAATAGATAAAGTGCTTGTTTAGGGACTCATGCCATTTTCATGCAACTTCTGTTTTCTTCCAGAGATTGATTGACTGTATACATGTATAACCTATGTATACCTAAGCCTTTTATTTTTCTTTCTTTCTTTAAATAATTTTAAGTTTATTTCAGCCTAGCTCTTATTTTCTTTGTACTATATTTTATTTAAAGACAAAATTCTATCTTTATGCATATGTATTTCTAAATCAGTTATTTTATTTTATCTATTAATTTCTGCCAAATTTTGTTACACAGAAATCTGTGTGCATGTGTACACTGTCTTGTGCACATGTACATGTTTTATACTTTGTATCTGCAAATCAATTTCCTATTCCAATTTTTCCCAATGCAATTTCAAACAAATACAAACTAGATTAAATCATGAAATTACTCACAAAAATCAGGGTTATCACATATACCCCTCCTTTTAGGAATTGTGTCCCACAATTCTTTCATACTTAACTTAAGTATCATCTCTTCAGAAAAATGAATTTTTCTGATTTCAAAACCATTTTCAAACCAATCACCTATTTAGCACTATGCATATCAACACAAGATAAAAATCACAATGCATATTCAACCAACACATTCATTAGTATGTATATATATATATAGATTTACCTTTTCTTCAATCAAACAGGTGGGGATAATCATTTCTGATTTTATCCTCCACTTCCCATGTGCAATCATTTGGGTCTAGACTCCATTGTACTTTTACTAATTTAATTTCTTTGTTTCTCAATTTCTTGGTTTCTCTAGAAACTATGCCCACTGGTTCCTTTTCATAGATCATTCTAGGATCAATCTGCACATCCTTAGAGGATTCTAGTATTGCTTCCTTATCATGAACCCATCTTCTTAGTTGAGACACATGAAAGACATCATGCATTGCTCTCATTTCTTCTGGCAATTCTAATTTATAGGCTACTATCCCTATTCTTTCTAGAATTTTATATGGTCCTATATATCTAGGAATCAACTTTCCTTGTTTCCCAAACCTTAGAACCTTTTTCATGGGTGATATCTTGATGAACACATAATCCCCAACATCATATTGTACTGCCTTCCTTCTTTGATCTGCATATTTCTTTTGCCTATCTTGGGCAGAGGCAATTCTTTTTCTGATCAAGGCTACCTTTTCAGAAGTCTCCTTCACATTTTCTGGTCCTAAGACCACTTTTTCTCCAGACTCATGCCAACTTGAAGGTGATAGACATGGCCTTCCATAGAGAGCTTCAAAGGGGGCCATGCCTATGCTACTGTGATGGGTGTTATTGTATGCAAATTCAGCTAGATATATGTAATCTTCCCAGCTTCCTCCCCAATCCAATACACATGCTCTCAACATGTCTTCAAGCAATTTGTTCACAATTTCTGTTTGACCATCAGATTGAGGATGGTATGCTGTACTCAAACATAAATCAGTCCCCATTGCCTTGTGAAAACTCTGCCAAAATTTTGAAGTGAAGATGGTATCTCTATCACTCACTATAGTCTTTGGTATACCATGCAGTCTGACTACTTCTTTAATAAACAACTGGGCTAGGGTATTAGCATTTCTTTCTGATTTCACTGGTATAAAGTGGGCTGACTTGGTTAACCTATCAACCATTACCCAAATACTATCATTTCCCCTCCTAGTTCTAGGCAAACCATCAATAAAATCCATTGATATGTCTTCCCATTTCCACTGTGGTATTTGTAAAGGTTGAAGCATTCCTGAGGGTTTTTGATACTCAGCCTTCACCTGCTGGCAAACCATACATTTTGCTACATAGGTTGCCACTGCACTCTTCATACCACTCCACCAATAATCTCTCTTGAGGTTGTGATACATTCTTGTGCTTCCTGGGTGTATAGTATATTTGCTTTTGTGGTAAGCATCCAAAATTTCTTGCTTCAACTCATCCATTGCTGGAACACATATTCTTTCTCCTTTCTTCAGATGGCCCTGATCATCCAACTGAAAACCTTCTACTGTCTCACCATTTAATATTTGTGTCTTCTTTCCAAATAAAAATGGATCTTGGTTTTGTAGCATTGCAACTTTATTTTTCAATTCTGATCCCAGAGTAATAAAACTTAATTTTCCCATTTCTACCTTCCCACTGCATAAGCTCATGTTTTCTATGTTATCACTTTTTATCTCTGAATCAATTAATAATGATAAAGTGTTAAACTCTTCTATCATTAATCTAGCCACTTTAGCATGTTGTCTACTTAGGGCATCTGCTACTTTATTAGCCTTACCTGGTGTGTAAAATATTTCAAAATCATATGAGGCTAAGAGTTCAATCCATCTTTGCTGCCTCATATTTAATTCTTTTTGTGAAAACAAATATTTGAGTGATTTATGGTCTGTATATACTTCAAATTTTGCCCCTAACAAGTAGTGTCTCCATAGCTTAAGGGCATACACTACAGCAGCCAATTCAAGGTCATGAGTAGCATACCTTACTTCACTTGATTTCAACTGCCTAGAAGCATAAGCTATTACCTGATGTTGTTGCATCAACACTGCTCCAAGCCCTTGTCCACTTGCATCAGTATACACCACCAAGTTTTCATTTCCCTCAGGTACTTTAAGAATTGGAGCTTGTACCAGTGCTTCTTTTAATTTCCCAAAGGCATTTTCACATTCCTCAGTCCAAGTGAACACTTGATTTTTCCTAGTCAATCTGGTTAATGGAATTGAGATTTTTGCAAAATCTTTTATAAATCTTCTATAGTAACCAGCCATTCCCATGAATGATCTGACTTCAGTGACATTAGTAGGCCTTTTCCAAGCTTGCACTGCAATGACTTTATTGGAGTCCACAGCTATTCCTTTTTATGATATAATATGGCCTAGAAAGTTCACTTCATTCTGCCAAAAAGTGCATTTTGAAAACTTTGCTTTCAAGTCTTCCTGTCTCAATTTCTCAAATACTATATGCAAATGGTTCTCATGCTCTCTAACTGACTTAGAATAAATTAGTATATCATCAATAAATATTAATACAAACTTATCCAAGTATTCTCTGAAAATCCTATTCATCAAATCAACAAAATAGGAAGGAGCATTTGTTAAGCCAAATGGCATCACCAAAAATTCATAAAGTCCATATCTGGTGTTAAAGGCTGTATACTTAATGCTTTCCTCTTCTACTTTCATCTGATGAAAGCCTGAAGCTAAATCAAGCCTGGAGAATATCTTTGCACCACTCAATTGATCAAAGAGATCATCAATTCTTGGTAAGGGGTATTTATTTTTAACTGTGACTTTATTTAATTCCCTATAGTCAATACATAATCTCAGGGATCCATCATGTTTCTTAACAAAGACTACTGGTGCTCCCCATGATGAGCTACTGGGTCTAATAAAACCTTTTTCTTCTAGTTCAACTAATTGCTTTTTCAACTCCATCAATTCCTTAGGCCCCATTCTGGTTGGTCTTTTAACCACTGGGCTAGCTCCTGGAATTATTCTAATTGAAAATTCAACTGGCCTGTGATTAGGAACTCCTCTTACTTCCCCAAACACATCATCATATTGATTAACTATGGGGATCTCTTCTAATGCAGGCATGGGTTTTTCATTTGACAATGCAGAAAGGTTGGCTATACTTCTATTTTTGTTTGCCTCACAAAGAACGATTATTCTTTGTCCATCAGAAACCTTCAATGATATGGTGGATGTCTTCGTATTTATGATAGCCTTATATCTACTCAACCAATCAACTCCTAAAATAATTCCTATGTCTGGATATTGCAACACATATAGGTTTGACTCAAACACATGTCCTCCTATATTTAATCCCAGTTGCATGCACATCATACCCATGACACATGAACTACCTATAGGGCTTCTAATTAGCAGTGATTTATCAACAATCATACAGTTCAATTTTAATTGTTGTGCAATATCATGAGAGATCAATGAGTGTGTAGCCCCAGTATCATATACTACTGTTAAAGGTATTGAATGGATAAGCAAAGTACCTTCAACTTGACCATGCTTTTCAACATTTGATCCCTTAGCTGCCTTGCCTTTCCCTTCCAAAGCCCCTAATTTTCCTTGCTTAAAATCTGGGCATTTCCTCTTTATGTGACCTTCCTTCCCACAATGGTGACAATTGAAGGATGCTGGTCTAGGATTGGTGCACCTATTTTTCATGTGCCCCTCTTATCCACAGTTGTAACAAGTGATCCTCTTCTTAACTTCAGCAGTTCTAGCTTCTTCTGGTTTCTTGGTGGAAGTTATGCCTGTTTTCTTTTTATCATAAGGGTGAAATTTACCCTTTCCCTTCTTGTTTTGATTATTTTTGAATGCCCTGAAATTCTCTCTAGCTTTATCATGTTGTTCAATGCTCAGAGTCAAATCCAAAACTTGATCAAAAGTTTTATCCTTATATGGTAGCATGGCTCTACTAAGGCTAGAGTTCAACCCTTGGATATATCTGCCATTCTTAGCTTCCTCAGTAGTGATGAGCACTGCACCATACTTTGCCAATGATTCAAACTTCTGAGTGTACTCAGTGACACTCATAGTCCCTTGCCTCAATTTGATGAATTCCTCCAGTAAAGATTCCTTAGCTGATGCAGGGATAAATCTGCCTTCCAACATTGCTTTAAACTGATCCCATGTTACTTCTCCTTCAGGTCTTCCAGCTATGATAACCTCCCACCAATCCAAAGCTGCTCCTCTCAATTGCCTGGATGCAATTTGCCTCTTCCTCTGGTCTTCAACTTGCATGTCTGCAAAGATTCTTTCCAAAATTCTAAGCCAATTTTGAACCCCCATAACTCCTTCTGTGCCATCAAAGGTTTTGCCTCCAAGATTGGTAAAAGTCTTGAGTAGTTTGGAAAGTTCCTCATGTGGATTTTCCTGCCTGTTGCCTACTCCATCTCTTATGGCCCTCATGAATTCTTGCACATTCACCATGGGTGGTTCACTTGTTCCTACATTTTGATGTCTGGGTCCTACCATAGCTCTATGGATATAACACTTAGGTTAGTCTGTTTTGCCTAATGCTCTATAGATTAATTCATTTTAATTTATCACTTATTCTGTCATAATAGATATCAATAGTGTAAATAAGAAAAAAAAACAAAACATCCAAAGCAGTAAACACTTCTATACATCCAATGCAAACAAATTCATACAAAAATTTTTGCTATGTTATTTAACAACATAGCTCTGATACCAACTGAAATGACCCTCCTATTTACACCCTAATTTCATAAGGATTTTTTTTTTATGTTAAGAGATGATATATAGATATATCATTCATTACAAATATATTTCCCAGGGTCATTTTCTTTCTCCAATAAACAAAATATATCCAGGATCTTTCACAATATAAAAATATTGTTTTAAATCTAAATCATTCCTAACATACATATATGAAGATATCTATGTTATATTCTACTAGGATCAGAGCATGATAATATGTAAGTAGAAATCCTTTTAAATCTATTAAAATGTGATAATTCCCTGATAAAAGATTAATTATTGTATCCTGATTTTTGACCATAGAATCCACTGGAAACATGTACTTTAGTCTGTTATTCTAATTAAGAAATGATCAAGTAATAATCAGTGGAAAGCAAGCTTTTAATAAGGATGATTGTGTTAAAGTCTGTATAGTATCAAACTCAGGCTAAAAGAAAGTGGATCATAAGTGAACACAAGCAACATCTAGCGTAATGGAAACGTGCCTAACTTACACATGAGAGGTCACGAGTTCGAGTGCTATGCTGGTCGGTTCAAACCCAATTTTTATTTTTTTTTATTTTTTTTTATTTTTCTCCTGTGAACAAAATTGTCTGAACCTATTGTATACTTTGGCTATGAAACAGATCTGAAAATTTAATTTAAATCCTTGGTTGCTGGCTTGACCCAGGCTCAAGAAAAATGGCTATGTTAGCCCTGTTCTGGTTTGCACTACTTTGTTACAAAATACCTGCTATATTATTTTCTTTTCAAAGCAACTCAAACCCTTTCTATCAGATTTTATTTTTGACTTGAACATGGATTTTCTTATGCCAGTTCTTTAGATATACATACAAACCACAAATTCTTTCAATCTCAGATTTTCTACCATTATAGCCTAACTGTTCTTGAAGCTTAAAATTCATTTTTCCTTAGCAAAGCATTTAGCAAAACAAAGCACATAGTTCAGCTGAGACATATAAGTTCAACATCTACAAAACAGCAATTAACCATACATTGGTTTCTCAAAGTAATTTTAAACAATAGGTCTTAATCTAGTTCATCATGAAGGTGTAGTTTACTTCAGCAAAGTCTTTAAAAAAACATAGCATCCAAATCTTAAGCAGTTTAACATCCAAAGCCTGATCAAAGCAATTCCTATTTCCCTGCAAAATCACCATGAACTGCCCCATATGAATATGAGACACCCAATGGTGCATAAACACAAAAGGGTCAGACTATTTGTCTGGTATGAATAATCCAACTGAAAACATGATCTCATTCAATTCTCTTTATAAACAAACTTTACATGAATAAGAAACTCAGTATCTTCCTTATGCTTGTTTTTTTTTGTGAAGCATGTTCCTTCATCTCAGTGTTAACAGATTATTTACACATATAATCACCATGACTTGATTCATAGAAAACAATCATAAGATTCATCCATAAAAATCACCAAAACAACCAAATACAAACATCAATTCAGTTATCATCCCCTTTTCAACTTTACTGGCCATCAGGGATTTTGCCCAGGCCTCTCCTGAATCTATTCCTAGAATTCATTATCAAATATAACAGGGTCTTTAGCTACTTTCCCCTTTTTAAACACACACTGCCTGGGACATCTCTCTGTTAACCCAGCACACTCAGGCCCCTGGGTATAAACATACCATGTGTGAACTTGCAATATTCCCCTTGCCAAGCTATACTTTGGTAGCCCTAAGATCCCAAGTCCTTAGTTAAATTACTAAGTGTTATTATTATTTTTCATAGCAGTGCTAATCCCTTCTGCATCTCACTTCTTAATCAGAGAAATATAAATAATGCAAGCAACATGTATTCATCTAGAGTTTGGTAAGTTATATTCTCAGAAGCAAACATTTTATCATGAAAGAGGGAGGTGACTTCTTAGCACATTATTTTGCCTATGGGTTTCACTGGATCAAGATGTAAGCATATGGTCCTGAGTAATTTGCTAGATATATATTTTCCCTTACCTCTGGTTCAATCAGATTCATGATCTGGCTAAACCACAAGTATATTTGATTTGGGTATTTCATAAAACATAGAAGCTCAGCACATGTACAACATTGCACTTCTACATTTTCTTTTGTTTTAATTAATATGAGACATAAGCAACAACCCAATGTTACAGCCCATATTTCTTTCTACCTTCAGACCATATACCCACTACTTGAATCCGGGGATTTTTATAAACAACTTATAAAGAAAACTTATAAAAGAAATCACTCAGTCTCAAAGCTAACCCATATCTCAGACAAACATTTTAGTTCATGAATCCATGACTCTTATTTTTCTGGGTAAATCAGATAGAGGTTTTACCCTTAAACAAATCATTAACAAACCAAAGTCATCCAATCATAAAACATAACTTGTAAAAGAAAATTAGTTCAAACTGGCTGCCTCAATATTCAGGTCTTAATGCCAAAGTTTTCAGTGAGGTTACTCACCTTAATCCTTCTTCTTCCTATGCCTTATGAACCCCCTTTTTGTCTTCTGCCTTCTCCTATTTTCTCTGGTTTATGCCTTGTATATTTTTCTTTAGGTTAATGAAGAACAAAAATATATGGTCTTACTATACTAGGCCTTTTATATAAATCTTGGCTGTTACTAGGGTTTATGGACTTACCCAATGTCAGTTCTACCCCATCCCAAACATAGCCTGCCTCTGGTTTGATTCAAGAAAATAAAAGGGTATGTGGTCCTTGTCTTCCTTTCCAGAAATTAGTCCCTCTCTTTTAATTTTCCCTGGTCATGTCATATGCATGACTTATTATTATTATTATTATTATTATTATTATTTTCTTAATAAAAGAGATTACTGAGAATAGATAAAGTGCTTGTTTAGGGACTCATGCCATTTTCATGCAACTTCTGTTTTCTTCCAGAGATTGATTGACTGTATACATGTATAACCTATGTATACCTAAGCCTTTTATTTTTCTTTCTTTCTTTAAATAATTTTAAGTTTATTTCAGCCTAGCTCTTATTTTCTTTGTACTATATTTTATTTAAAGACAAAATTCTATCTTTATGCATATGTATTTCTAAATCAGTTATTTTATTTTATCTATTAATTTCTGCCAAATTTTGTTACACAGAAATCTGTGTGCATGTGTACACTGTCTTGTGCACATGTACATGTTTTATACTTTGTATCTGCAAATCAATTTCCTATTCCAATTTTTCCCAATGCAATTTCAAACAAATACAAACTAGATTAAATCATGAAATTACTCACAAAAATCAGGGTTATCACAGTTCAGGATGAGCTGCTTTCATCCTCTCTTCCACCTCCCACGTACAGTCGTTATCATCATCACTCCATTGTATCTTGAGCAACTTAACTACCTTCCTCCTAAGCTGTTTCGTGTCGGTTTCCACAACACGAAGCGGCTTACGAGGTCTCCTATCGACTGGATCAACTTCGAAATCTTCACAGCTATCAGCAGAAATCACTGTATTCGAGTCGTGCACATACTTTCGTAGATACGATACATGAAAAACACTGTGCACACCCGACATCTTCTCTGGTAACTCCAATCTGTAGGCGAGCTTTCCAATTTGCTCGATGATCGGGAATGGTCCAACAAATCTCGGAGTCAATTTTCCTTTCTTCCCGAATCGAATAACATTCTTCAGTGGAGAAATCTTCACAAAAACCATATCACCAACGTCGAATTCCAAATCCTTACGACGCTTATCGACATAACTTTTTTGACGGTCTTGGGCTGCCTTCATTCGTCGCCGAATGATCTCTATGCAATCCGAAGTCTGTCGAATCATCTCTGGCCCAAGTATCAACTTTTCTCCGGTCTCCAACCAACATGTCGGAGAGTTACACGGTCTTCCATACAATGCTTCATACGGTGCCATACTAATGCTTGACTGGTAACTGTTGTTATATGAAAATTCCACCAGATGAAGATGATCCTCCCATGATCCTCCGAAATCCAAAACACAAGCTCTGAGGAGATCTTCCAAAACTCGGTTGACTCTCTCGGTCTGACCATCTGTTTGAGGGTGATAAGCTGTACTCAAACACAACTCGGTTCCCAAAACTTCCTGAAAGCTCTTCCAAAATCCACTAGTGAACAATGGATCTCGATCGCTCATTATACTCTTCGGAATACCATGGAATCGAACTATCCACTTAATATATAGCTCAGCCAACTTTGATGCAGTCCTAGTCGATCGAACAAGAATGAATCTTGCACTCTTAGTCAGACGATCTACGATGACCCAAATCCCTTCATTTCCCGTTCTTGTTCTAGGTAGCCCATCAATAAAATCCATCGATACTTGCTCCCACTTCCATGTAGGAATTTCTAATGGCTGAAGCAATCCACTTGGCTTCTTCTGTTCGGCTTTTACCAACTGGCAGTTCATGCACTTGGAAATAAAATTTCCAACATCCTTCTTCATACCTTCCCAGTAATAGGTTCTCTTCATATCCCGATACATCTTATTTCCACCTGGATGAATTGTCAACTTCGAGTGATGACTTTCCTTCAGAACTTCATCTCTCAATCCATCTATATCGGGAACAACTAGTCGTCCTTGTTTCCGAAGCCAACCCTCTCGATCGACTTCGAATCCTTTATCCTTTTCTGGGTCCAATCCAGATTCCAAATCTCGGATAATCTTGACAAGCTTATCGTCTCGCTTTTGGCTCTCGCCAATCCTTTCCACAAGAGTCGGTCTTATCGATAAGTTTGCCAACCTCTCAGGTTCCAATTCGCATCTGGGCCTGAAGTCAAATCCAGCTAAATACTCGAGACTCTTCCATTCTAAAAACATGGCTCCCAATCTTGCATGTCTTCGACTTAACGCATCAGCCACTGCGTTACCCTTTCCCGGAGTATAAGCTATACCAAAATCATATGACGCCAAAAACTCTAGCCAACGTTGCTGCCGAAGATTCAAATCCTTTTGGGAGAAAAGATACTTCAATGACTTATGATCTGTAAACAACTCGAATCGAACTCCCAATAGATAATGTCTCCACATCTTCAGAGCAAAAACAATCGCCGCTAACTCCAAATCATGAGTCGGATAATTCCTTTCATGCGGCTTCAGTTGTCGACTTGCATACGCAACAACCTTATCCCTCTGCATCAGCACTGCTCCAAGTCCAGTACCACATGCATCGGTGTAAACCACCATCTCTTCATTCCCACTTGGAATAGTCAAAACAGGAGCACTTGTCAATCGCTCTTTCAGGATTCTGAAAGCTTGCTCACACTTATCTTCCCATCTGAACACTTGGTTCTTCTTCGTCAAACCTGTTAACGGTGCAGCTACCTTGGAGAAGTCTTTGATAAACCGTCGATAATATCCTGCTAATCCAAGAAAACTTATCATATCAGATGCATTCTTAGGCCTACCCCAATCCTGGATTGCTGCCACTTTAGCGGGATAAGTCGCTATTCCATTTCCAGAGATAACATGGCCTAAGAACCTCACTTCACTCTTCCAGAAGTGACACTTCGAAAACTTAGCCTTCAGCTGATGTTTCCGCAAGATTTCCAAAACAATACGCAAGTGCGTCTTGTGCTCTTCTTCAGTTCTGGAATAAATCAGAATATCATCCACGAACACAAGCACGAACTTGTTCAACTGATCTCTGAACACTCTATTCATAAGATCCACAAAATATGCTGGCGCGTTAGTCAATCCAAACGGCATTACCAGCCACTCAAAGAAACCGGATGGTGTCCTAAAAGCAGTCTTCGGCACACTATCCTTAGCCACTCTCAACTGGTGAAATCCCGTTGCCAAATCCATCTGAGAAAACACCTTAGCTTCGTGAACCTGATCAAACAAGTCATCTATTCTCGGCAATGGATACTTGTTCTTCTTAGACACCTTATTCAGCTCACGATAATCCACACATAAGCTCAGCGATCCATCCGCTTTGGTTGCAAACACAACTGGTGCACCCCATTCGGACACACTACGCCGAATGAATCCTTTCTGTAAAAGATCATCAACCTGCACCCTCAACTCCTGCTGTTCCCTAGGCGCCATCCGCCTAAGAGGCATCACAACAGGTCTAGCTCCTTCAACTAGATCTATACGAAACTCGATCTCTCTATGCGGCGGTAACCCTTTGACCTCGTCAAAGACATCCTCGAATCCATTAACGATTGGCAACGATAACAGTCCATCTCGTGGAACAACCAGCGAATACATGAAGCTCATGGAGACGCCTTCTTCATGCTTACATCGTATCACAATCCTTTACCCCTCCACATTCTCGACTGTCACCTCGAACCTCTCAAAATCAACCTTTGCCGCATACTTCCTAAGCCAGTCCATACCCAAAATAATTCCGAACCCCGCAAAGTTCAGAACGAAGCAATCACAAACAAAAGAGCAATCATGACTCGATACAATCAGACCACGGCATAACATACACAAACAAGACGAACCCCCAACTGGATTAGTCACAACCAATGGCCTATCAACAATATCCGGTTCTAAACCCAACCGGCCTACAAATTCATTACAAACAAACGAATGCGACGCCCCAGTATCAAATAACACTCTAACTGGAACACCACAAATGGAGAGAGTACCCTGGACCACCACACTCTTTCCGTTCTCTTAAGCGGTAGGAGCTTTTGAAGATGATGGAACAGCTCGCAAAGCATAAGCTTGCACAATCTGCTTGTCCTTTCGCGGTTCTGGACAATTCTTCCTGATATGCCCCGGCTTGTCACAGTTGTGACACTTCATCGGCACCTTCGGATTCTTGCAATCTCTAGAGAAATGGCCCTTCTGCTGACAGTTGTAGCAGGTCACTTCGCCCTTCGGCTTCTTCTGGCCATCCTTACCCTTCTGCTGCTGCTGCTTCCTCTTCTTGTTTCCACCCTGCTGTGGTCTAGATTCTTCCTTGGTCACAGCAACAACAGATCCCTCTTTAGGAAACAGATTCTCGTGCCTGAGAGCTTTCTCCACAAGCTTCTCAAATGGATCGTCCAAATGATCCACCAACTGCCTCCCAAGATAACTGTCCAAGCCTGTCACAAACTTCTCATTCTTCTGATATGCAGATTCAATATACGACCGGGCATACTTGGACAAAGCTTCAAACTCAGAAACATACTCAAGAACTGGTCTTCCACCTTGCTTGAGCTCCATAAACTTCTTGAACAGAACAGACTTCTGAGCTGTAGAAATGAACATAGCTTCAAATCTGGCTTGGAATTGCTCCCAAGTGATCTCTTCCTCCGGAGTATCAATGGTGATAGAGTTCCACCAATCAGAAGCTCTTCCTTGAAGCTGCCTTGATGCCAACTTCCTCTTAGTTGCATCCTCAATTCCCAAATCACCAAAAATCCTTCTACAAGCATCTATCCATCTCTGGACCTCAATGGTTGATTCTGTTTCCAATAAAACCTTCCCTCCAAGAGCAGTATAGTCCTTACACAACTTAGCAAAATCCACTGGCCTTGGAGCCTGAACCTGAATTCCAACATCAACTGCTGTCCTCGGAACTGGTATCCTTCTCATGATCGAAATCATCATAGCTTCGAACATAGCAGCATAATCAGCAGCCCCTTCAGTTGCACGGCCTTCCCTAGCAGCTGGTCTCCCTCTTCGACTCATCCTTAATATCTATAAAAAGGAATGATTAGCACACTTAGAGAAACAACTGCATAAAAGACTCAAACTCTTCTAAGCTACTATAATATATATAGTAATCATCCATCAAAATACAATTACGTCTCTCATACGCAGTTACGTCAGCGAGCGTTGGGTAAAATCGATTAACCAAAGCTCTGATACCAAATGTGACGACCGCCCATGACCCCTGCACCGAACCTAGAGAAAATGCGCTGTAAAGTGTGCTAGGCGACCATGGACGATTGTCAGGGTAGATTAAAACAGCAAAATCTATCGTATTACTCACAGCGCATGGACAAAATGCAATAGAACAAATATATAGTGAAGCTTCACAGAATAGAATCTCATCAATAAAACTTCATAATAGTTGAATACAAACATCTGAATAGTCAATACAACAAGCCTCACTACATATCACTCAGAGAATACAAAGCAGCGGAACATCCAGTACATATAGTAAGAAGTAATATGCAATACTCCAGCTCGTCTTCATCATCAGCATCGTGGAAAGCAAGAACAGCACCTGTCACCTGCTACCTAGTCTGCCCGTCCCAAAATGGACGAATAGCCCAAGGCGATAAGAGTTAAAACATAAAGCCTTAAGTCAGACAACAGTCTTAGTGAGCGGTAAATTAACTAACAATATACCAAAAGAGCATAAAGGAAAAGGAATAGGAATACAACCCTCCCACTCCACCTCTTTCTACAGTGATAGCCCCCAGACACACTAAGCAGAAGCAAACATAGCAGAGCATACAATTTAAAGTAAAGCAATTATCACTCGAGTCAAGGGCGATGTTTTCCAAGTACAAACCACCAAGGCCTAAACCAAGATCAGATAAGCACCCAGAAAATACCGCTCTTGAGACCGAATGACGATACCACCAAACATCCATGACTCTGGCTATCACTGTTATCATGGCCTCAATATCACCGTTAATTGAATGACCGGCACATTCTTTCAGCCGTCCGTCAAGGGCTAAAGGTAAACCCCGGTTCTAGATATAACTCCGCACGTCATCGTGACCCGTGCCTAGGACTATCGAATCTGCCTAGAGTACTTGACTACCAATCATTAGCCTTCAGGGACTATCGAATCTGCCCAACGTACTCTTGCTTTGAGCATGCTAGAACCTTCAACAACGATGAGATCTCAGCCTTCTAGTCATCCTCCTCGACGACTATTTCCATACTAGCTCAAGCGCCTCTCGAGCAAACCATTATCCTCTAACTCGAACCATTTCACCGAGTTATCAACATGCTTGGAATGATCCCGTCTGGATTAGACCAAGACTATCTCATATCATGCTTCGCCTCATCATCATCATAGCAAAGCTCCATCTCATCATCATCATCAAATCTATCCATATGAGCTTCATCATCCGCTACATATGCCACGAGCAGCTTTTCCAATTCAAGAGCCTTTCCCTTAGCTTTTGAATCATCTTCGACCAACTTGTCTAAATCAAATCATCAATCATCTAATTCATAACAATCAATCAAGCCAAACATTAATCCAAGTAATCAAGCATTCAAATATGATCTAAATAGACAATTATAACAATAATGGCAATTTCGTAATTAAAGAGTCCAAAGTCTAACAAGCATGAAAACATGAGCAATATCTCTATAACTTGATAAATGAACTTGCATAGGTTAACACTTAGTAAAATGTTTGTCAAATCATCATGAATAATGGATCTATATGGATCTATACTTAGGTTTACAAAAATGCATGGAAATCACTACTAAAGCACAAAATCAAGCCAACGATCCGATATACTCCTTTGGATCCGTGTGAGAGATAATCACCACTCACCAAATCACCTAAACAACCCAAAAGCAACACACTTCAGATCTGGACAGCGAAGGATCTAACTCGATCTATCACCAATCCGCTTCAAACGATGAAATCTCTCTTCGAAGAATGTAGATCTTCAATCTAAGCTCTTCGATCTTCGATTTGGATGGAAGGAATCACTAGATTAGAGTGGAGAAAAGAAGTGAAGAAGTGTAGAAGTCGAGCTCTCAAAATGGCAGCACTTCGTCGCTTCGGAATCCGGATCCCAAAAAGTGAGAAAAACCCTCCTATTTATAGGCTGATTTCCCCTTAGGTCGTCCAATTTTAGGTCGTCCACGACCTAAAGAGATCCTACGACCTACGACCTATCGAAACTCCACATCATACGACCTAAGCCCATGCGCACTCACGACCTACTAGACCCACCTGACTACGACTTACGACTTAACTTATATGCGCGACTTAACAGGGTCTCCGACCTAACGCAGGCACGACCTAACTCATGCACGACTTAACACATGCCGAGTTAACACTTTCGACACAACACGAAATATCTCTATAACTCCTAGGTCGCTCACGACCTAACACTCAACCAAAACCCAGCGACTTAACGCAGACACACTTCCTCGCGACCTAACAACTCAACAGAGTTACGACCTACGACTTAACAGTTCCTCCGACCTAGCACAGTTCCGACCTAACGACTTAGCGCATCAGCGCACCCAAGCGACCTACGACCTAACAAACCTGCGACCTAACACACACACGCGACCTTACTAACTTAGCCAGGCTACGACCTAACTCCTTAGGTCGTCTAACGACCTAACTTTGCTAACCCGCTAACCACTAGGTCACTAACCCCTATAGGTCGCTGCCTCCTATAGGTCGCTAACTCTTAGGTCAGAAATCCTTAAGTCGCCAGTTTCTATAAGTCGCCTATTTCCTTAAGTCGTCTACGACCTAAGCCTCAACATACGACTTATCTATCATACGACCTATCTCAATCCTTAGGTCGCCTACGACATAACTTCCTTCACGACCTAAGCTATCATACGACCTAACTCTTAAGTCGCTCCACTCCACTAGGTCGTTTACTCCTTAGCTCGCATCTTCCTTAGGTCGCCAACTACGACCTAACTACTACACGACCTAAGACTTAGAATCAGGACGACTTATCAACAATGCGACCAAATGTCAACTGTTTTACGATGTTTCGATCCGTAAAAATACGGGTCGTTACAACAATGAGCTTCAACAAAAAGGAAGAAATACATTTAAAATCGGAGGAAGAGTCTAGATTATTTGTTAAATCTATCCTCAAGAGATTTGCATGAACACTAAAACACTTCCTTTAAACTTCATTTTATAAATACTTTTACTGTGCAAATTTTCACAGTTCAGTTGACTGAACAGGCATGGCCAGTCGACTGAAACTGGCACAGAAATAAAAACATGCACAGTTTCAGTCGACTGAACTCCCTGAACAGTCGACTGAACACAGACCTGAAAATTTTCCTTATATTTTCAGTCGACTGGATCTCCTGCTCAGTCGACTGAATTGATAACTGCGAATTTTTTGTGAATAGACACTTTCTTTCTTCCAAGAGATGCAACCCTTCTTCAATGGAAATGGAAGCATCTCTTGCATGCACCTCTAGCAAACAAATGCACCTCTTCTACAAGTATAAATACATGGTTTTAACAATTGCAAATTACCAATTCTACTTGCTTTAATCTCTCTACTTACTTGAACATACTTTCAGATTCTTTTAAGTTTTCAAAAGCAAACCAATTGCTTGAATCTCTGTTTTAACTATAACATATCTTGATTCATAGCAATTCATATTTCCTAAATCTTCACAAACACTTTGTATACTCTCGAGGATAAGATTATAGGAAAGTTGTACTAAATTGACTAATTAGTGTTATCAAAGAACACAACAAGTCAGAAATACTTTTTGTATCCAAGTTGAAGTCCTCTTCGGTAGTTGAGGCAAGAAATCCCGTTCGGTTGTTCGGGTAAGTTGTAAACCTATTCCTCCGGGTTAAGTGAGGGTTGTTGGTTAGTTGAATTCCTAAGAAGAGCTTAGGGACTGGACGTAGGACAAGAGGTCCGAACCAGTATAAAGTCTTGGTGTCTACTTTACTTACTACTTATTACTATCTACCTAGAGCACTTTTATTCCATATTATACGATCCTACCGCATAGATTCTTTAAATTGGTATCAGAGCAAGGCCGTCCTATAACCATAACACCGTTATTTGACATATTGATAATATGGAAAACAACACAAGCACAACATCTACCTATAACTCTACATTTGTGGAAGGACAATCTACTCAAAGACCTCCTCTATTCAATGGACTAAACTATAATTATTGGGCTACAAGGATGAGGATTTATATGCAAGCAACAAGTTTTGAAGCCTGGAATGCAACTCAAGCAGAACTCGTTGTACCTACAACGGATTATTCTACATGGACGCAAGCTTAGAAGAATGAAGTTAGTGCAAATGCCAAAGCTATGAATATGCTATTTTGCGCTTTGGATAGAAATGAGTTCAACCGTGTAAGCATCTGTACTATTGCACATCAGATATGGAGTACACTTAAAACCATACATGAAGGCACAAACAAGGTCAAGCAAACTAAAATCTCCATGCTAAAGAACCAGTTCCAAAACTTTAGAATGCGACAAAATGAATCCATCAATGACATGTACTCAAGGTTTCAAGACATTCATCATGCCTTAATAGGACTAGGAGAAAAATACACGGATTTTGATATTGTATCTATAGTTCTAAATTCACTCACTGATGAATGGGAGAGAAAAGTCTTAGCAATCGAAGAAGCAAATGATCTATCTATAATGAAACCAGAAGAATTAATTGGAAATCTTATGTCGTATGAAGTTAATATGCAAGCTAAGAAAGATCAAGCACAAGAAAGAAAAAATGTAGCTTTTCATGCGGAAAAGGAAGAATCAGAGTCTGAAGATGAGGATTTAGCATTTATAGCCAAAAATTTCAAGAAATTTTTAAGATATAGAAAAGAAAATAAAAACGGATTCAAAAAGAATTTCTTGAACAAACCTTCATCCTCAAATATAGAATGCTTCAACTGTCACAAGAAAGGTCACATGTAGAAAGATTGTCCAGAGCAAAAGAAGGAGAATCAGAACAAAAACAAGAAAGAAAAATTCAAAAAGAAGGCATTCTCTATAACATGGGACGATTCAGATTCATCTTCATCTGATAGTGAAAATGATAGCGACAATAAACAAGCAAATGTATGCTTTATGGCTCAGGAATCTGAGGTTAGTAATTTAACTTTCGACGATTTAATTGATGTAAACACTGAACTTTTGAGTACAATAAAAAATCTTAAAAAGAAACTTAAGGAGACACGTGAAAATCAGAACAAGGCTGAGTTTGAAAGGGATATATTAAAAGATGAAAAGAAAATTTTAGAAGAAGAACTTGAAAAAGTTCAAGAGTCTCATTCAAATTCGGAAACTCAACTATCACTTTTAAGTCAAGAAATTGAAACTCAAAAGACAAAAAATGATATAATTGTTTCTGAAAATCATGAATTAAAAACTCAGATTAAACAAGTTAAGTTAGATAATAATAGTCTTCAAGTTAGATTAGATAACATCACTAAAAATGTTTCTAACTTTAACAAAGGAAGAGAAAATTTATCTAAAATTTTAGAAAATTCTCAATCTTCCTCAAATAAACATGGATTAGGATATAAAAAGGAGCCAAAAATTCCTAAAAATATAAAAACAAATTTTAAGAGGAATATTGACTCTAAACAACAAGTGTTATTAAGAGAACCTATTAGAACAAAAGAAGAAACTAAGTTTGTTAAAATTTGGGTTCCAAAGACTAATAACATTTTAATTAGAAATAAATATATTAAAACATTTATGGATAGTGTTCATAATAATAAAAACTATATTTATAAAAAGGATACTGAACCAAATTGGGTTTGGTTTCCTAAATTCTAACTTTTTAGGACCCTATTGAAAGGTGGGTACCAATAATTTTATATTTATTTTCAGGTCCCACACAAAAAGAAGAAATGGATATTAGACAGTGGTTGCTCAAAACACATGACCGGTGCAAAGATATGCTTACAAACATCACATACTTTGATGGTGGCTCGGTACCTTCGGAGACAACTCAAAAGGCTATATCATTGGCAAAGGAGATGTGAGCAATTACGGTACATCAAATTTACCTTTTATTACAAATGTTTCATTAGTTAAAAATCTAAAACATAATCTACTAAGCATAAGTCAACTTTGTGACAAAGGTTTTAGAATAACGTTTTCGGAAAATAAATGTAGTATTTCTGATCAAAACCAAAATCTTGTTTTTGAAGGAAATAGAGATAGGAATATTTATGTTTTAAATATGAAAATAAATCATAATATGAATATGTGTTTACTAGCAAAAGATAATGATCCTTGGCTATGGCACAAAAGATTTTGTCATATTAATTTCAAAACTATTAGAAAACTTTCTAAAAATGAATTAGTAAGAGGATTACCTAAGATAAACTTTAAGATAAAAAATCTTTGTGATGATTGTCAAATAGGAAAATTAACAAAATCATCTTTCAAATCTAAGAAAAATATTTCAACTTTACAACCATTAGAATTACTTCATATGGATCTTTTCGGACCAACACAAGTTCAATCCATTAATCATAATCGATATGTATTTGTAATAGTTGATGATTTTTCAAGATACACATGGACCATTTTTATGAAAAATAAAAGTGATACATTTGAGAACTTTAAAACATTTTCCAAAAGAATTCAAAACACTAAAAATTTAAAAATTAAGAATATTCGAAGTGATCATGGTGGCGAATTCGAAAATGAAGCTTTTGAATCTTTCTGTAAAAAGAAAGGAATAAATCATAACTTCTCATTTCCTAGAACTCCTCAACAAAATGGAGTAGTGGAAAGAAAGAATAGAACATTACAAGAATGTGCAAGAACATTATTAAATGGAAGTTATTTACCAAAACATTTTTGGGCAGAAGCAGTAGCTACTGCATGTTATGTATTAAATCGTATTTCTATTAGACCATTAACTAAGAATACTTCATATGAACTTTTTAACAATAGAAAGCCAAATATATCATATTTTAAAATATTTGGATCAAAATGTTTTATTCTAAATACAAAAGACCAACTAGGAAAATTCGATCCAAAAGCTGATGAAGGAACTTTTGTAGGATACTCAGAACGAAGTAAGGCATATCGAGTTTTTAATAAACGAACAAATACAATTGAAGAAACTTTACATGTATCTTTTGATGAAAACTTTAATAAAAAATTGAGCACAAAAGATGATGATGAATTTATAATAAATACAGATAATACAAATATTGAAAATATAAATAATACCGAACTTAGATCTCCACCTAAAATCTTACGAGATCACCCTGTACAAAACATAATCGGTGAAATAGATTCTCAAGTTAAAACTAGAAGTCAACTAAACCAAATGGGACATGTTGCTTTTATTTCTACAATAGAACCTAAAAATTCTAAAGAAGCATCAACAGATGACTACTGGATTGTTGCTATGCAAGAAGAATTAAATCAATTCGAACGTAACAATGTTTGGGATTTAGTTCCTCGTCCTAATAATCAATCTGTTATAGGAACAAAATGGGTTTACAAAAAAAAAGTAGACGAACAAGGAAATATAACTAGGAATAAAGCTAGACTAGTAGCACAAGGATATAATCAAGAAGAAGGTATTGACTTTGAAGAAACATTTGCACCCGTTGCACGACTTGAAGCAATACGTATTTTATTAGCCTTCGCGTGTTTTCATAATTTTAAACTTTATCAAATGGATGTTAAAAGTGCTTTTCTAAATGGTTTTATAAAAGAAAATGTGTACGTAGAACAACCTCCTTTATTCATACACGAAAAATATCCGGATCATGTATATAAATTAAAGAAAGCTTTATATGGTCTTAACAAGCACCTCGTGCTTGGTATGAGAGACTTAAAAGTTATCTACTAGATTCGGGATTTCAAATTGGAAAAGTAGATCAAACTCTATTCATTAAAAACACTACTAATGACATTCTAATAATTCAAATATATGTAGATGACATCATATTTGGTTCAACTAATGAAAACTTATGTAAAGAATTTTCAAATATAATGACTAAAGAATTCGAAATGTCACACATGGGAGAATTATCTTATTTTCTCGGTTTACAAATTAAACAATTAACAAATGGAATTTTCTTAAATCAAGAAAAATATTGTGCTAATCTGATTAAACGTTTTGGACTAGAAAACACTTCTAGAAAGCCTACTCCTATGAGTACCACAACTCATCTTGATCGAGATGAAAATGGTAAAAGTATCGATCAAAAATTGTTTAGAAGTATGATAGGTTCCTTACTTTACTTGACTGCTAGTAGACCAGACATAATGATGAGTGTATGTTTATGTGCACGATTTCAATCTAATCCTAAAGAATCACATTTAAGAGCGGTAAAACGAATTATACGATATCTTAACAATACTAAAGATTTTGGTCTTTTCTATCCAAAAGAGTGTCCATTTGAGTTAGTATCATTCAATGATGCTGATTTTGGTGGATCTCGAACAGATAGAAAAAGTACAAGTGGTACGTGCCATTTCATTGGAAAATCACTTGTATCTTGGTTTAGTAAGAAACAGAATTGTGTCTCGCTATCAACCTGTGAAGCAGAGTATATATCAGCTGCTTTAGCTTGTACTCAAGTTATTTACATGCAACAAACACTTAAGGATTTTAATATAAATTTAACAAACTCTACAATATATTGTGATAATACAAGTACAATAAATTTATCTAAAAATCCAGTTAATCACTCTCGTACAAAACATATAGATATTCGTCACCACTTTCTACGTGACAATATCGAAAAAGGAATCATAAACTTAGAACATATTTCTACCGAAAATCAAATTGCCAATATATTTACTAAACCTCTTTTAGAAAACTCCTTTATAAAACTACGACGAGAATTAGGGATATTGTCTTTTAAAGATATCATATAAAGAAAATTAAAAGAAAAATCTACACAATTTTTTCAACTAACATTATATGGGAATTTCAATTTATTCTTACATATAAAAATTATTTACCATACATTCTTAACTAACTTATATTAACCATTAAATCATTAAGTGGTTGAAAAGCATTTAAACTTTATAACCAATATATATTTAGAAAATTCCTACTATAAATATACTCCTAAACAAAATTCTTTTCAACAATTCATTTACCATATAAAAGAATTAAAAAATTTAAAGATGTCTTATGATAGCTCAGACTCTCATATCAATATTATCTCCTCAGTTGAAAACACTCCTGCATCACCTAAACTACCAACGCCAACACCGACACATGAGCCAGTTTACAAATGGGAAAACTATCGAACCGGTTACACACCGGAATCAAAGAAGGCAAAACGTAGCCTTTTTACCTCCCCTGATACAAAGAGAAAGATTGACGAAATTCATCATTTTCAACAACAACAAATTAATCTCCAAAGAGAATTATATTTTGAACAGAAAGTAACGGCACGACGGCTAAGTTTTCTCGAGAAAATTGGTTTACATTTTTGTAGTTCAAAGAAAAATGAAGTGAGCGAACCCTTACCTCGACCAAGTAATGTGTTCGATCCATCTTCATCCTACCGTACACCAGCTGATCCCTTGAATCCTTGGACTTCCCCAAAAACTCCTCAGTATACTCCAAATTCATGGGATATAAATTATGGGAAGAACGAAGGAAAAACTTCAAGTCCATCCCCAAAGAAATAGTCAATTCTAATATTTTTTAAAATGTTACATCTATATAATTGTAATTTGTTTTTTTATATATATAAATTATTTACTTTTATATCAGGAGAAACAACAAAATTAAATTGTCAGTCGACTGAAACCCACTGTTTAGTCGACTGAACTACAAACAGAAAACATAATATACACAGCTCAGTCGACTGAAATCATCTGCACAATCGACTGAATAGTTAACAGAAATTTCATCACAAAATTCAGTCGACTAAATGTACTGTTTAGTCGACTGAATCTAACACAGAAAAATTTCGTTCCTTTGATTCAGTCGACTGAACAGACTATTCAGTCGACTGAACGTGAATTTCCAGGCAACCTTTTTCTTTTTAACCACAGTTTTACCCCTATTCCTTCACTTTTTACCTCAAATTCCATCTTCTTCCCCAAATATACTTAAAACCCTAGTTCTCAAACTGCTCCAACCACAATCAAATTATACACAAAATGCCTCCAAAGCGATCTAGAGCTTCTTCTTCATCCTCCGAGACAATTGACGCTCAAATAGCACAATGGCTATACGATGGAGTAGCCGTCACAAGATGGAACAAGATGAAGAATTCACGGATTTTCGAGCATTCTTTTGTTGATTTTCAGAGTCTTCAGTCCTACAATATCCAAGCATTAACGGATCGAGCAGGTCTAACATCTCTTTTAGATTTAAAAAGAAATGATCATGCCATAAATCACATTATGGTAAAATTATTTTATGCTAATCTTAATCTCGGACACCAAACTCCAAGAAATCCAAATGATAGTGTTTGGAGTATGGTATGTGGAAAGAAAGTTTGGTTCTCTCTTGACCGCATTTCACACATCTTAGGCTCGCCAAACTTTGGTAGCAAACTTGAGGAGATTGACTTTAATCCTCACATTCGTGACAACATAAACCACCAATTTTTGGATAACAATGCCAACATTGTGGATCTTAAGTCCACCTCCTTACATCCTAGAGCAAGAATTCTCCACAAAGCTCTAATGAGAACAATCACCCCAAGGACGGGCTCATATGAACTTTTATACCCTAACAACTATCGTGCACTATATGCAATTTGGGATAATTATCAAGTTAATTGGGTTCAATTGATTCTTGACGAATTTCTTACTTTCAATAATGGCAAAATGAGGACAATCTATTTTGGTGAGTATATCATGCGATTACTTCTTAATGTTGACACGCCATTACCTGAATCCGAGAATACAATAGTGCATCAAATAAACCATCGAACTATAAGTCTAATGCAACTTCCGGCAAGACCTCCTCGCATTATATCTCTTGCCGAATGGGAAGCTAGACATCAAGAACAACATCAACCTCCTCCACCTCAACAAGAAGAACCTTTAGATCAAGATGATGAAATTCGTGTCATTGAGCCCGGTTATGCTTCCACAAATCAATCATTGGGAATCTTATCAAGGAATCAACAAATTCTTGATAATCGTCTCAAGAAGGTAGATCACAATCTTGATAAAATTAAAGGATTCTTCAACAAGTTATGGAATGCCATCTCATGCTCAAGCTCCACTACCGCTTCAACATCACTAGGCAAACGTCCGGCACCAACTTTCACTTGGACATCATCCGAAGAGCATACAAGTAGTAGTACAAGCGGAACAAGTGGTGGCCAAGGAGGAAGAGCTTATAGACCACCAACAGGAGGACCAGTCATTCGTGAACCTAGAGAGAGAGAAGGTTCTTATGATTGGGATAAAGACGAGTAACTTTTTATGGTTTGTTGTTCTATGTGTTTTTAATTTGATAAATCTCTGTATTTATTATGCAAACTCTGTTTTATTTGACTATGCTAATCATAGAATTCTATTGTTCAGTGGTTGTTTTCTATATATCTATGATTATTACTTCCTTTTTGTCGATGACAAAGGGGGAGAAATCTGTGTAGCTAACTCTGTTTTGTAGGAAAGATAGGTGCATTCATTCAGGGGGAGAAAAATAGCAAATACATCTCTGTAACACATTAATGTTGTCATCAATCAAAAAGGGGGAGAATGTTGATACACGAAGATTTTGATCAATGACAATGAGCTTCAACAAAAAGGAAGAAATACATTTAAAATCAGAGGAAGAGTCTAGATTATTTGTTAAAATCTATCCTCAAGAGATTTGCATGAACACTAAAACACTTCCTTTAAACTTCATTTTTATAAATACTTTTACTGTGCAAATTTTCACAGTTCAGTCGACTGAACAGGCATGGCCAGTCGACTGAAATTGGCACAGAAATAAAAACATGCACAGTTTCAGTCGACTGAACTCCCTGAACAGTCGACTGAACACAGACCTGAAAATTTTCCTTTATATTTTCAGTCGACTGGATCTCCTGCTCAGTCGACTGAATTGATAACTGCGAATTTTTTGTGAATAGACACTTTCTTTCTTCCAAGAGATGCAACCCTTCTTCAATGGAAATGGAAGCATCTCTTGCATGCACCTCTAGCAAACAAATGCACCTCTTCTACAAGTATAAATACATGGTTTTAACAATTGCAAATTACCAATTCTACTTGCTTTAATCTCTCTACTTACTTGAACATACTTTCATATTCTTTTAAGTTTTCAAAAGCAAACCAATTGCTTGAATCTCTGTTTTAACTATAACATATCTTGATTCATAGCAATTCATATTTCCTAAATCTTCACAAACACTTTGTATACTCTCGAGGATAAGATTATAGGAAAGTTGTACTAAATTGACTCATTAGTGTTATCAAAGAACACAACAAGTTAGAAATACTTTTTGTATCCAAGTTGAAGTCCTCTTCGGTAGTTGAGGCAAGAAATCCTGTTCGGTTGTTCGGGTAAGTTGTAAACCTATTCCTCCGGGTTAAGTGAGGGTTGTTGGTTAGTTGAATTCCTAAGAAGAGCTTAGGGACTGGACGTAGGACAAGAGGTCCGAACCAGTATAAAGTCTTGGTGTCTACTTTACTTACTACTTATTACTATCTACCTAGAGCATTTTTATTCCATATTATACGATCCTACCGCATAGATTCTTTCAAGGGTTGCGTGCTAGAGACGATGACGTGGCCTGGTATCACATGTTTTTTTTTAGTTTTTTAAATTTTGAATTCAAATGTTCTAATAGCAATAACATTTACATACGAGGTTCGATTTACGTGCGGTTTGTTTCGCTAGGATCATATCGAAATTTCGGACATTTTGACGCTAGTTTGGACGAATTCTGAGATTGTTCAATTTTGGGCCTTTATTTGAATTTCAAATCGATTTGAATTCAAAGGTGAGTGTTTTAACCCACTCACAACTTCTAAAATTTCTTGTGTTAGTTAAATTAAATTTACGATGTGGTTAGAAATTTATTTATCGATGTTTGGTATATTTAAATTGTCATTCTAGTTAAATTTGACTTTTACTGCATTTAACTATCGTTCAATTTAATATTGAATTTAAATTGTCAAATTTAATACCTGTTATTGATTCCAGTTATCGGTTGATATTTATTGATTGATTTGGATGAATATTGTGATGGATGTTTGATTGTTGATATTGGATGACTGGATGTTGCATTTATATTGTTATAATATTGCAAGTTCCCTATGGGTTGAAATGATACATACCCGAACGATCTATAGATTAGGGAAAAATCGCTATGGGTTGAAATGATAGACTCGAGCAATTTTATGGATTTTATTTAATTCGGGATTGCGTTTGAAATGATATATAACCGTAAAATTTTAAATTGCGGGTTGAATTGATAAATATCCGTATCACTTGACCCTAGGGTAGAAAATTATATACGGACACCGGATTGGTTAAATTAAATGATTTTGAATCTTTTAATTTTTTTGAATTCAGTTAACTGGTATTTTGAAATAGAAATTGATTTATATAAACTGAATTATTTTCGAAGCCCAAGCGTAAATGTTGAAATTGGAATTAATTTAATGAATTGCTCAAAGGATTTAAATTGGAATTTCAAAGTTAAAGTGTCAAATATAAGTGAATTCATCGAAATTGAGTTATTGAAATGTTTGGTATAACTTTGAAATCTATTTTAAAATAATTTAAACTACTTTAATCAATTTAAAACTATTTTAATTTAATCTATTATAACCTATTTAACCCATTTAATCTATTTTTACCTATTTTAAACTAATTAAATTTATTTAATCTATTTTTAATATATTTAACATAATTTAAATCTATTTAATCTATAAAAAATTTACTTAATATAATTTAAATCAATTTAATCTATAATTAATCTATTTAAAACATTTTAAACCTAATAAAATCTATTAAACCTATTTTAAATCGATTTAAATCATTTTAAATCTAATTAAATCAAATTTAAATCTATTTAAACTATTTTACTATCTAAACTATTTTAATCTATTTAAACTAATTTTAACTATTAAAACTATTTATGATTATCTAAACTATTTTCTAAAATTTCAGACTGTGTAAAATTGAAGTATTTATATTTAAATCCTTGATGATGATACAACCTAAGTTGGAATTTGGAATGGATACCCTTTGTGAAATGACATATTTGAGTAAATTTGATTTTGGAAGTAAATGTGATTTTGAAAGTGAATATGATTGAAAATGATATGGTTTTGAGAATATGATATTTTGATACAAATTATGAATTGACTTTTGAAATGTAAAAGAACCATCCGGTGTGAAATAAACGATTGGTTGTTAAAGAGACCGGGATCAGATATTATCATATTCTATGCCAATACCAAAAATCACTTTAACAACTGTGTACGTGGTGGAGATTCCAGAAATGAAGTAGGATGGTTTGGCGAACGATTTCTGTATGAGGTATGACGTGACCCTGACTCCCGTGAGTCAGCTTAGTTGTGACTAAAACAAGAGCCATGCCGGGCCAAGTGAGGTCATTCCTCCTATCGGGCACATATCTTCGACACCATTCTATTACTTTGTGATTGATTTGGTGGCCACCCTTGATTTTTGATTTGGGAGTGTGTCTGAGGTGGGCGATAGTAGCTGCTATGCGTTACCACCAGTCCGGATCAGCAATTGGTATATCTACCCTGGCATTGCCTCGAGTGCCATGTTCACATGCCCTAGAGCGCCTTCTACGAGTTTGTTTTGTACCATACCTATGGGGTGCCCTATGGGTAAACCTCTTGGAGGAGCCTACGGTACTGTATAGACTATGAGAATATATAAAACTAGTGTGAACCCATGCTTCGCACACGGAGTTGCACAATATAAGTAAATTAAATTTGCATAGTATATTTCATGGTCGCGGTGTCTGACAAATGCATTGGATGTTGGAATTGGTTGTTATGCTGTATTCAACAATGAATTTGGTATGTAGACCCAGTTGTATATTTCTTTAGTTGCAACTGCACAACATATTGTTTGAAGGCTAAGAGTTGGTAGGTCGTGTTGAAAGACAGCTAGAGAATATACATAGCAAATGAATGCAAGTTAGCACTAATAGTAGGAAATGTCCAACTGACCGCATGCACCATCTTATTTAATTTTTATTTTTACATATCATACAACGTTTATGCTTCGTTAGGATTGTGATTTTGTCATCATGGACCGTTGAAACTCTTTATTTTTATTATAGATATTGAAGAGTGAAAAAGGTTCAATCACTGTTGAGCTCTGTAAACATGTTTCTTCTAAGATTGTGGATAAATTCCTTGAGCCGTGGTGAGCATATGCAATATCTAAATGTTAGATTTATCAAAACCTCACCAGTACGTAACATTGGAGCAGTGTAGGGTGGAGGAAATATGCAGTTAAATGATTGTGTGACCTTTCTTTTTGCTGTATAACGTAAAGGTGGTAGTATAATATGCGTTGGGTCAACCCATTAATGAATTTTGTTAAATAAATTATGCGTTGGGTTGATCCATTTTTAAAAAGGTTATAAATGGGTAATTCACTTACTCATTCATTAAAAACTAAAAATTTAAAAATATAAATTTGAAAAATAAGAATTTTGAACATATTATGTTTTTCATGGAGACTGACAGTTGTGCTTAGAAAATAACAGGCTACCCATCCTCATATTTGAACTCCACCTAGTGCAGAAGCCGCTATTTTTTTTTCAGACTACAATAACTTCTTCATACTAACTTGGAATCAGGCGAGACTTCGACCGATAAACTTCCACCTAAATTACGGACAATATAAAATACTCGGATGCTTCATCTTGTGAACGCATATTGTAGTTCTCCATGGGGACTGAAGGTAGTACTTAGAAAATAATAGGCTGCCACATCCCCATATTTGAACTCCGCCTAGTGCAAAAGCCGCTATTTTTTTTGTTCAAACTGCAATAACTTCTTCATACTAACTCAGAATCAGGAGAGACTTCGACCGATTAACTCCCACCTAAATTACGGACAATATGTAACACTCGGATACTTCATCATGTGAACGAAACGCATATTGTAGTTCTCCATGGGGACTGATAGTTGTACTTAGAAAATAACAGGCTACCATATCCCCATATTTGAACTCCACCTAGTGCATAAGCCGTTATTTTTTTGTTTAGACTGCAATAACTTCTTCGTACTAACTTAGAATCTGGCGAGACTTCGACCGGTTAACTCCTACTTAAATTACGGACAATGTGGAACACTCGGATGCTTCATATTGTTAACATACATTATAGTTCTTCATGGAGACTGATAGTTGTACTTAGAAAATAACAAACTACCACATCCCCATATTTAAATTTTGATGAAAATTAGAATTAGAATTTTAAATTTTTAAATTTTGATTTTTTTCGAAATTCAAAACGTAAAAATTAGAATTAGAATTATTTTATACTTATTTGTTTTTTATTAGTCAAATTAAATTTAAATTTTTAAATGGATTAAATGGGTAACCTGCTTATTAAATGGGTTGGATCATAAATGGATTGGCTCATAAATGAGTTAAAAAAAGGACATAAATGGGTTGGGTCAAACTCGACCCAACCCAACCCGTTTGACAGGTCTTGATTGAAGATTAAAATAAGATAGTTTATTTTAAGTTTTGTCATTGGTTATTGCAGCAGATATGTATAAACTATTATGGCAGTCTTCTGTTTTTAACTTGCAATACAGCCTCTGTCCACACATTGTTCAAAAATATTACTATAATAATGTGAACAAATAAAATAAAAATTGATTTAGTAAACAAAAACTCAACAACAAACTTAGTCCAAACATCATCTCATTCCTTTCTCCATAATGAAATCAGAATCAAAGTTTACAACAAATTAACACATTGATTGCTAGACTGTCTACAAAATATTCTCCCACTTTTACATAAAATTATAGTAATTATTCTTCCTCACTGATTGTCATTCTAGGCCATCAGTAGAATCACCTCAATTCGCTCTAGCACCATCTATTTATGTCAGACCATCGGCTACAGTTTCTCATACTACAACATTGCAGTCTTCTACTGGAGGAACATAACTAATCCATCTATATGTGGGTCAATGATAGCACCATCCAAGCATCAATAATCATCATCGTCATCTCTTTCTAAAGTCTAACAACGGCGGTTTTCACTGCTTTAAGCATCGATTATGACGGTACACTTCTGAACAATCTATCACTCTATCAATGCTTTAACTTCTTTCTCTAGCTGCGTCCAATAATGCAACTTACTCATATACTTCTAGACAATCTATCACTCTGTTGTCGGTAGCTATTTCCAATATCTAACAGGAATATAATTCAGAGGTAGACTCATTAGCTAGCTTCGTCGTAGATTCACCTCATAGAAGCCAACTATTTATAACTTAAATTGAGACAAATGATTTATCATAGAAGTGAGCGAACTGGTTGGTTAATTTCCTCACTTCATTTAAAGATCACTTAAACTTCCTTTTCAATTTCATATTTCATATGAGGTTCATCTCATACTGGTAATTTGATGACGTGGCTAAAGGTGTTGCATGTCACAACCTGCAGACAATCATACATGTTTATAGATCATATTAATAGCAGTCAATTTTCCAGCATTGAATTAGTTTATGCAACTCCACGCAACTGATGTGCTATGATTCTTATTGTGGTTGATTTGTCAAATCTTATCTCATCCCCAATAGATCATGAATATAGTGAAATTTAGGTGATGAAAACACATTCAATGTTAGATGATCCATAAAACTATAATGCTAAAGTAAAATGTATATAGCTCGATTGAAATTGACAACCGAGTTGCCCATTTACATTTTAATCGCTCTAATTGTTACTTTTTTCATCGTACGATCATAACATTGAATTCCATGGTCTCTAAACCATGGCGAAGTCAGCAAAAATCTCTAGTAGCATATGACTACCAAAGTGTAGAAACATTTGCATCTTCAATGTTGCTCCGATAGTAATATATGCCATATTTTGAGTTATTTATAGAAGATGTACAATATTCTAAACAAAAATAAAAGTCTCATACATCCAATAAGGTTAAGGTATATAATAGTTGCTTCAAGGAGAATCATCAGATTTGGTGAGAAATAAACTTCCATACACAGATAACTTTTTCAGGAACATGCATGACTAACTATTTAGTGGATATTCAGATGAAAGGTGGATCTCATAAACCTTATCCACATTACAAAAATCATAAACTATCGTTGAGCTTTATTCTAGAACACCAAAAACCATGGTAAAAAGTTAAGAAACTTAAGCTAGCCGTAGTTTAAGACAACCCCCTTCCATTAATATTAGGTCATATCCATGCACAGGACAGGGACAATACCAAACCAATCTTTTGTAGTTAACTTAAGGGAATTTTATCTATCACGATAAAATACAATATGTAAGATCCTAGCATCTACCGGTATCAATCAATTTTTTTTCAATTGCTTACCCTAAGCAACATTTTGTAATTATGTAAATAAAGTTAATATGTTTCACTTTCCAAAATAACAATATTGGTATTGCATGGAAAAATTCATTATTAAAATCATAAAAGCATGGACAACAAACGAAGGAATTGCCTCCTTAAGTGCATGAAAATAGGATGTCTTTGAAAGAATATGTTGTGGAACACATTGAGTATGTACATTTATCCCATACATGCTTTATCTTTGTCAAAACTTAATAATACATTACTGCAAAGAAAACAAAAGTTTTTAATCGATTATCTAAAAAGCACTTGTACGCAATCCTCTAATACAACTCTAATGAACTTGATCATCTAAAACTCATTCTTCTCTAATATGATTTTTCAAACTCATATATTTTTCCAATTTCATAGTAATTGAATCAAAGAAATCAACCCCCCGTACTCAAGTAAATAAATCTCACCACCAAAATAATTAGCAAATATCTCATAAGGCATTGACATATCAATCTAGATTAAGAAGACGACCATTTGTATATAAAATAAGAGGAGTTTGATTTTGGAAGATAATAGGCATATAGAATCAGTATACTTTTTCATCCATTCTCACAGTAACAGAGGGACATAAATATTTATGCAGTATACGGATAGAACTTAAAATATAGCACTATATAGGTTAAGAGCGGGGAAAAAAAATTGCCGAAGACTATAAACAAATCGATGTAGCACATAATTTATCCTAGAAGACAACTTATACCGAACCCTGCAGCATTTTCTCCCTTGTGCTGTATATGTCCCAAGAACTGTTGTTATATTATCCACTTGAAAAGATTTTTCCTGAGCTATTCCTGCGCGCAGTTGTACTGTTGTTAGTATTACAGTGAAGAGAGAACAGCTGGTCTATTACTATTTGCAGTAAGTAGCATGGTGTAGTAGCAAGGTAATAATCAATTGATGTTAAGCAAGTTGTATTGATATTTGTTGCTTAAGCTGTTGTAAAGCAGTGTGTTACAGCAGGGGTATGTTGGGTGTGAACCGTATCAAGGTGAAAGGATTTTAAAATATCGCCTGTTCTTTCTAGGAGTTAAATCAACAAATACAATAAGGATATGGATCCATCCCTTACTTCTATTATGTATGTATGTATGTACGCGTGTGTGTGTTATATACCTCTTTGGTTAAACTACATACTCAATTCTCTACCTTTTCAGTGTTGGAGCTACACAATTCGAAATAAGTAAAAGAGTTTTTTAATATAGACCGGAGGTTACTTATGCAAAAAATATTAGTGTCTATACTTTGTCAAAAGGGTGATAAGTTTTCAACCAAGTAGTACGATACATGAAGGTTAACTGTTGAATATATCAAGTTTAACTAAGGCACTTCTATTACGAAAATGCATACTCAAGTAGCTGATCATTTATAGTCAGTTCTATTGGTAAGTTATGTGTTAACATTTTCTCCCACCTTCTTTCTACTATTCACTCTACAAACAACCAAGTAGAAGATAGGTAAAAAGGGTCATCTCTTGATTGTCATTGGAAAATGATAATGTGAAGTAAGAATATTCAACTTATGGATGACAAAGTCTAGCATCACATTTTTGTTATAGGGAACAGAAAGCGAGCAAACTTTATGCAACAGGATTGTCACGGTACCTTCTAACTTAAAATCAACCCATTAGAGCCTCGCCCCTCCAACATTTATGCAACATGATGTTGGTAACCTTCCATCTTCAATATCCTTTGCATTGTGATGTTGTCTGTAAACTAACTAAAATTGTGTGAGAAATACCAAATTGATTTCATTTTGTAGCAAACACAGCAATGTAGACCTAAACAAAAGTTAGCACATACTAATAAAATCCTTAATATCCAAATTTGATCCAAACTACAGCAATACAGTTATATCCTCAAATGAAACAACCTGGTAATAATAGAAAAAATGTGAATTCATAATCATTGTAGCATGTAACTCAATCAAGCATAAAGAGTTGGTATTTTAAATTTTTAACAGTGCAAATAAATTTCAAAATCAAGAAGTCTAAAGTTTCATAACATACTCAACAGTATAGTTCTATAAAAAAATGCACAGCAGAAAATGGCAAGCATAATGTCATGTTTAGTGTACCTTGATTTTATTGCCAATATCTAAAATTTGTTTATACCAGTGAATTTAGAATATGGAAATACTTTGAAAACGAACTCAAACCGGGATGCAACTTATAACCAAAACTCCTGTCATTTTTTTAATACAAAAAACCGCAAATAAAGTTACATTTTCATGAAAATAAAATTGAAATCAAAGGGAGACTTATTTTCAGTGAAAAAGGGGAAGAAAAAAAATCTAATTTTAAAGCGAAAAACTTTTTATCCACTAAAAATTGAGGATTTTGAGAATGAGCAGAGAATGAGAAATTTGTAATCCTAATATTAACTAGTAAAAACAACTATGGTACATTATCCACTTAAAATTGAGGACATAACGACATAGCATGAACAATTGCCAAAGAAATCGTATACGTGCACAGACATTTGAGAAGTCATTTTATAATTCAAGTTAAATGAACAAAGGATAAGAACTTCATTTTCATTCACTATTCAAAAGGGAGGACGTATGCTATCTCAATTAGAGTCAGTGATGCTTCTACCAAAAAGAAAAATGTTTATTGTTTTATTAAACTATAAACAAAATGGTGTCGTCAGGATAATAAATAATTTTTATATTTTAACATGAGAACGCATTTCATTCAAGTATACATGTGATATTTATTAACATAAGTTGAGAATACATGCTTCATGAATCCTAAACACTTACAGTAAAGTGCTATATGACAAAGGAAACCAAACTACAAACTTTTGGAGGGACTGAAGTGGTCTCGCATATATCAAATATTTCATGTACATTGATCACATAGAAAATAGTGATATTTGTATGAGTTGAGATCATTTTCTAATTCCAAAGCTTCAACCAAACATATTAATTTGTAACATCCAACAGAAGTTCCAAAAAAATTACCATGCATGAACCGGATTGAATAATGTGCAAGCAAGTAGTTTACTGATTCTATATTGGGAGTAAGTGCATTGCCAATCGTTCCAAATTAAATGTGATTTGGATAAGTGAAAAGCTTTGAAATGTCATCTAAGATCCAACCCCTATGATGCTTATTTCTATACAAAGCATACATCTAGATTATTCATTTTACATTATTTTAGAAAAAAAGCTGCTTAAGACTAATAGTTTTGAGTTGAGACATAAAATGAGAAACTTCATCAATTTTACAAAGAAAAAGATTCGCAAATCATATAATAGCATCGAAAGGAAATACATCTGCCATACTTTACCAAAGATTGTTGTAGCTGCAACTTAGATGAAAGAATGAAACATCTATAATAATTATGTCAAGAGTCAACTTACAAAATTAAAGAAGTAAACTTATGAGCAAAAGTTCCACGCTTATTTTGCAATGTCTGACAGCTAAAAAAAACTTATGACCTCCACAATCGCATTTGGAATGATAATATATCAATGCATACATAAACTTTTATAAAAGAAATGATTAAAAGATAACGAACTGATCAAACAAAACAATAAAAGGACATGTGTTGTATGCACAGAGTATGTAGAACCTGGGAGTAACATCCCTAAATCTTTGTTTAGTGCATGGAAATGAAATCTCTTTTTTTCCTTTTTTCTTTTTGAAAATTGGAACTTTATCAAGGTAAATATTACGATACAAATTACAAAGATGATAGCAGCTGATAACTCAAATTAGTGTAAATAATAAATACGTATATAGAGAAGGGCACCCACACTGATAGATGATCCAACAATAAACTTCATGAAATAGCACGCAATCATTGGCAGCACGAAGAATACAAAAAACTGACATCAAATTTTACCTCCAATTGGGTAGAGATGCAGACCAACTGTACGTACAGCTCATCTGTATGTTTAAATCCAGCTGAACCAAGCATGGCCAAGATCCGTTGCACTGAAACCAGACGCAAAATTCAGAAAACGACAACAATCCCATTTGGCATATAACAAAAAGGCGAATACCAGCAATTTTCGTTGGCCATACCTTGTAATATACTTTTCTTGCTCCAAAACCAAGAGAAGGAAGACACGAAGAGATGTAGGCTGAAAACAATGTTGATGTCGCAGACAGGGCACACGGTGTGGCGGTAAAATTGTAGCGAAGGAACAGCCGAGGTCTAAATCGAAGGGAATCTGTCAATTCCCGAGGGAACGAAGGAAAAGGGGTGGAAGTGGAGAGAACCGGAGGGGGATTCGATCGGCAGTGGGTGAAGTTAATTGGGAGAAGGGAAGAAGAGGCGTACAGAAGGGAAGGGCTTCTGGAGGAAAATGAGAAAGAGGGAAGGAAAAGGGGGGAAGAGGAGAGAAGCGGAAGGGATTTGATCGATTTCAGGTGGAGGAAATTGGGAGGAGGAGTGTAGGGCTGGAGAGAACATAAGGTTTTGGTGAACGAAAAGAGGGAAGATAAAAATACGTACGAAAAGGGGAAACAAAAATACATATAGATGAGAGACTGTTCAGTTGCCAAATTTCAAGGGGGCCTGTGTGAGCTTGAAATTTAACTCACTAATAATAATATAGTATAGATGTGTTAAGGGGGATATAGGTAATGCCTTAACACTATTTTAATACTTTACTTTACTGTAGACACTATTATAATAGCGTATTATACTACATAGTAGATAGTTTAACAGATCCTTAGGAGATGGGAATCCCGAACATCTCTTAAGTTACTGCACTCACGTTAAACACTGGATAGGAGATGTCAAACCCCGTAAACATCTCTGACGCCGTCGCACTCATATTTACCATTGATTGAACTTACATAAGATCTTTTAGTTCTAACTCGAGTGTTTTGTCTTTTCAATTCGCTCGGGTCAGCCTGAGCATTTCAGGATTGAAGACCTTACTTCTAGAGGATGAAGACAAAGATTTGTACTATTATTATTTATCATATTATTGTACTGCATCATGTTGTTCCACTGTATTTATTATTTATTTCTTCCTATTTCTGTAACTCTGCTTTTGTGTTGTAAAAGAATAGTCAAATGTATTTATAAAACAGCTTCATGAACTGTTATTTGATTATTATATTTTGTCATTCCGCTGCGAGATTCTCTATTTGTTTTATTTCTTTCTCTTTATCTTATTACCCCATAACAATTTTCCCTTTTGAATGGTTTGAGCCTGGCATGTGTGTCTGCTTCAAACGTCCAAAAAGGCAGGTCGTTACAAATTACCAATGATTGATTCATTAAAGAAAAATATATTTTAACGCATGAAAAGGAAACTAATATCTTTTTGATCATCACAATTATGATTATTCGCTAAATCTTTGCCTTCCATCATCTATTAGGCAAAAAGACTTCTTTTGTTGGGTTTATGGTTTGGAATTTTTAAGAAGTGTAAACTTCGTTGAGAAGAGATAAGAGGTGCGACTATGTAAGGCTGAGTGAGAATAGAATATGGTGGCCAGAAGTACATTAAAAATATTGATATCTGATAAAATATAATGGTGGTTGGAAGAAAAAACTGGATGACAAAAGTAACACATTTTTTAAACTATATGTATTAATTTGTCCCTCTAGACTTCTATAATATTTTCAACCACCACCTAGAGGTCCAAATGGATTCTGAAATAATCACGTAAGATGAATGCATGATTTAATCACATACAATGGATTAGGCCTATAGGGTTAAAAGTCTTACCTTCTAGGTCGATAGAAGGTCGACTACGAGATTACTAGGCTTACCTTTTATTGGTTTTAGTCGTTTAGACCTATTTCTTAATGTATCTACAAAATAGTCGAAAACATTGTTTTAAACTACTAATAATATTAAAGCGTTAATTTTCACATTCAATAATAAATCCAAGAATAGATAAATGATATGTATGTAATATTACTTTGTTGAGAACTCCTAGAAACGATGTATACTAAACTCTCAAACATGTATTGGTCCGTTATAACAACACTTCATATAAACCAATCAAAACTGCTGCGATCATTAATGGTCAAAACCGTTAGCCTCAAGATCCCTCATAAACGATAATATCAAATTATCAAGGCAAAATAAAATAAAATGCTCAAGGCTAATTCTATTTGTACACCAAAATTCACTGCATATACACCGGCTTTCTTATTAAAAAAATTAAGACCAAGATACCCTTATCTACAGAGCAAATACACAAGAAAATAAAACTACCACGCAATTGTTCTACTAGGATTAATATGTATCACATAGTAAATTCCATAGGTTTATAGTATTACCTCGTAGTTTCTCCTCTAGGTATACATCATTACCTCGTAGTTACTACACTAGGTGTGTATTATTACCTTATTGTTGCTCTCTTAGGAATCTCGACCACCATAGCAAAAGAAAATTAATAGTGAGAAAGGTAAAGTTAGTGAATGGGTAGTACTTTAAATTGAATGGTGTATGGTAAAGTAAAAAAACCGATGTATATTGTTTTGTGAAAATTTTGGGTGTATATACAGAAATTATCGTGTATGAATAGAAGTAACCAATACTTAAGCATTCTAGAACTAAAAACAGTACTAACATTTACACTTCCTAGTATCATGTACTATAAACTATAAAACATGATACACTTGGTACCATGGATTATATGGGACTAGGGGTGGCCAAGGATTGGACTAGATCGGACATAAATGTGTTCATGTATCCTATTTTATAAAAGATTCGGATGAATACGGACTTGATAAGGTTTAAATTTGAACATTGTTTATACGAGCCGAATAATGAATGGACTGTATGGACAATAGAAAATCATTTAACAATGTTGGGTAGGCATATTTTCATATATTTTTTCTTGTCTTAATCCGTTTCCAAAATAAGAATCGATCGGATAATAACCGCACGTTTTATAGTTTTGGACTAAGTAGGACTTAGATGCTCGTACGAAATTTACACCAAATCTATGTGCTGGTATTAGTAAGTATAAAAAATGGCGTCCTTAGCACTATATTTTTCCTACATTTTTCAAAATAAAATTACATTTATATTCTTTTCATTAAAAACACAAACTGCTAATTTTCCCTTCTTCCTTTTCCACAACATCAAATCATAGGTTGTATTACATATAATATAATCCTTCATATGGGGCTGACAATTAGAATTGAGACTTGCTAACTTGAACCAAAATGGCATAACAAGAATTGAGCGGTAAATCCTTTTTCGGACTAGTGTAAATACCTCAAAGGTTTGTACCTGAATCTTAGGTCAGACTTTTACGTGAATAAAATGATCAATTTATATATTACATATTTATTCCAATTGGTTTTCTTAACTATACCAAATAATAATCAATTTTACATCACTATTAATTTATGAACCATTTCATAAAACTATTACTTAAGTTTATTACATCTTCTACACACAACTTATGTTTAATTAATATTTTATGTTTCATAACCATTCACTTCATACTAAATCCATTATTGAATTACCTCTTACAACATTACTTAAGTGTAAAAATAGTTCACGATTTAAGTCTATATTTGTATAAACTCCATTACATCCTAAGAGTATATATACAAATCCCAAATTTCAGATTGGTTTTACTTACATCAGAGTGTTTGAAAAATTTAAAACTTGTTGTAATTTACTATCATCTAAAATTCACAAGTTATAAAACTTATCTCTTATATTTTTATTCAAAAATATTTCCAAATAATACTTTTATTATTTTCACAATTTTGAAGAATTTTTTTTCAAAATCACCAGGATTTAAATTCTTAAATTCTCAGCTTTTAAATCCTTTTTATTTATAAATCACATTTATAAAATATACTTATATAATTTTATTTACTCAAAGCATTTCACAATAGTTTGTCTTTTATATTTTCAAAATTTCTTAGTTTTGAGTTAGGTGTGACTTGAAAATTTTTGACTATCCAAACTCGTTGAAAATTCTGTTTTATTTTATCAATTAGTGATCTAAATTATCTTGGGTTTAATGCTTTTATAAAGATATTTACTAATCAATTTATCTATTGATGATTCACATTATCTTTTAACGTAAAAATTTCTATTGATCAAGTAACTCCAAATTGATACCAAGTAACTGGGTACTACCAATAGTATCATATATCCCCCTAACCAGATAGGTAATACTTAAAAGAAGTGTTTACCATCCAAACATATCTCTTGCCCATTTTTAGTTACTTCCGAGCCACTCGAACTAGTCATCATAAGATTCTTATTTTCAATTCCTTTATTTATAAAACTAGATTTCTATATTTATTTCTTAGGATCATCTTATTTTTACATTTTTAGGCTCATAAATTTATTTATCTTAAACAAATTTCTTAATTGTAAACTGATATTATTAGCAAACACCATACAGTCAAATCGTGAAACTTAATTCACTAGGTGTTCGTGATTTTTTTTAAAATCAAACAATCAATCAATGATAATAACTGAATATTATTGTTCCCCTAATTGCAAACTATCATACTACAAATAACTGTACATTTTTGAAAGTTATTTCTTTATATATAAAATATCATCTTAGTTAAAATTATTTCATTTACCCAAAATTTTCAAAATAAATCATTTTTAGCATTAACAAATACGCGCTCATATATAATACTCTCAATTCATTCTAGGATGTCACTTACCCTATATCTAATGAGTTACTCATCCTAGGGTATTACTAACCCTATCTCTGATGAGACACCCCCAACCAAGCTCAGGTGTTCGCTCAACCTAAGCTGTGATACCAACTGTAATGACTCACAATTCCATACATTTTAAGTTGACAATAAAGCACACATGATGTAAAGACCCAAAAGTTGGCCTTCGAAAATCGGCACCCTTACTTTACATCGTACTCAAATGCCGTAGATTCAAATGCCAAATCTGGTTCTCCGGAGCTTATAACACAATTAAGTAAATAACACAGCGGAAGAAAAGAATAATACATTGATATATAATATCTGATACAACAGAGTTATACAATGAATATCAATACACATCAGAGATATGATACAAGAAATAGCAGCGGAAAAGAAAATGATAACATCAGCAGCAGATAGAATATCTCCAATAGAATGCTCCAAGAAAAGCAACGTCAGTCCATGAACTCCAAGAACTGAACTAGGTCCAGATAATCTACTAAACCTGAATATCTGAAAAACCCAACTCTAGACTGCTCGTGTGGAAAATTATGAGCACCCAGAGTTTAGGAAGGGAACAATAAACTCCGGATCAGTCATGGGACTGGTGTGAGCAACAAAAACAATTTATCTTTTAAAACAAGTAGCAGAGAATTTAAAGTAAATTCGCAATGCTTTTGGAAAATGAAACTACCATAAGACCTCCCGCCACACACACAATGCAAACGCAGAATTGGAGGAGATTTCTTCTTATGATAGTCAAAGATGCTTACTACGCAAAAATCAAATCATTGGATATTATTATTAGTGCATAGTGTAGAAAACATTTCGAAAGTATAATATTAATCTTAGCCAACATACGACCAGTATCGTATGCCTACTATAGCTACTATGTTCAATAGCAGGTTACCGCCACATTCCATAGCAGGTAATACAACTAAAACCGTACAAGTCGCGTATTGTTTCTTTGGATTTCCAACAAATAGTCAGGCTAAGGAACTTCCTTCCGCCGCATGGGATCGCCTCTGGCGGGACGTCCCGAGAGACAAACTGCTCTCTGCCAAACAAGGCCGGGTTACCCCTGTAACAGGTAACTCACGAATATGTCATCACCCGGTCCTTTGGGACCTTTATCCGAGGCCTCGGTAACCAACATCACACATAATAAAGTGTATCCACATGAGTAAGTATCAGGGCTCCATACCATAATACCACCCCTTTCCAGAAGGAAATGACATACCCTAAAGGGCGCGACCCTCATAACCTTGCCGCAACATTCCTGTTTCGACCATTTCCGGGTTGTGAGGCCCTGACGAAGTCTCGTCCACAAAGCTACGCTTTTCACAAAGCCATGCTTTGGGTCAACAGATGATCAACCTATGATCACAAAGATAAATGATCAAACAAATGATCATATCACAAATGATCAAACACTGATCATCACACAGCAACACTCAGCATGTCACATTACCAAATTGGGATATATCGCTGATAACTTCAACTACATCACCTCTGAGCTCGTACGTCTCAGAGAAGGGTGTTAAGCTAAGAGAATAAATTCTCCGCCACCAACAGAAATGTATTTGAAAGAGATCGGCTTTATATCTCAAAGTGTAATGTCAGACATGTAACCATACAAGTCTGTTCCGGGATCGAACAGAACCGAAGGCACTTCTCACGAAGCCCTTGCAAATCCGGATAATTTTCAAATCACGTCCGGACTTCCCATCACAAAAGAGTGATATAAATCTCTATACCGGCGCGACTCAGTGCAGAGACATTCGATAGGTTGTCCTTTCATTTTTTCGAAAATATCCGGTCTTCAACACCGGTCTTCAAATGCCATCCATATACGACGTATCATTATTCGGAATGGGTTATATGACACTAAGGTCCTCTCCCGGCTAAACCGAATAATGTGCGCAATATTTTAAAAACATATGGATATTGGGATTTCAATTAAGTCACAACTTAAACCCAAATTTCCTTTTCAAATGGTTTAACAAATTACCATTTTCAAATCTTTAAACAAAAAGATTCATTTTAACAACCTTCAATGGTTTAAAACAATTTCCACACTTCAATCTTTTGAAACAAAAGATTCATTCATAGATTTTCCAAATCAATTTCCACTTCAATTTGATTAACTCGTTAAATCTTTAAATCAAGATTTAACTGATAGCTTTCAAAACAATTCTATTTCAAATGGTCTAAACAAATCATCATTTTAAATCTGTTTAAAAATAAACAGATTCAATTCATAGTTTTCAAAAAGAATTCATTCATAACTTGGAAAATCCATTTTTCAATTCAATCTTGAAATTCCTTTAATTTAAACTGGAATTTCATTTCTTATCTGAAAGCTTTTAATTCTTTTAAAACAAAACAGTTTTCATTTTGGAAATCTGATTCACTCATACGAGTTAAAGTTCTTGGGTTAAAATCAAATTCTCAAAATTTTACTTTTAAAATGATTTAAATTCATATAAACACATTAATAAGTTGAACAACCTTTTTAAACCCTAGTTCCCAAATCATAGAATTCAATTTCAAATATTGAATTCAAATTTAAATCAAATTATTTAAATTTTCAAAACTCGGTTAAGTTATCCAAAATAACTTTTATTTTTGAAATTCTATTTCAAAGGCTTTTCACTTTAAATCCAAATTTCCAATTTCAAAATCAATTGAAATTAAAATTTCAATTTCAAAAATATTAACTTTAAATTATCTGTGACTTAACCGATTCCCACGTGAAATCCATATTTGTGTTGTGTAAAAGTGTAGTCCAGGGGTTTAACATAATAGTGCAACACGATGAATCATCACAAATCAAATACGACAATACATTCGATAAGCGATATAAAGTATAACGCTTATTTTTCATCAAAAATCACAGATATACATATCACAGATAAATAAATTACAGATCATAACATAAATCAGGGTATATCACAGAGCATCATATATCAGGAAATATCAAACAATCCAATCATTCAATAGAATTCAAACATCAATAAGTAAGGTCAATTAATATCTGATAAATTTAAATCAGATAAATTTCTTATGAGTGTAAATTACTAACCCTGGTTAATTAACGTTAATTAATTACAAATTATTTTGATTATCATTTACTATTTAACCATTTAACAACAAATTAATTAACCTTTAATTTTAAATTCATCAACCCTTAATTATTAAGTAATTAATCTTTAATTATAAATTTCACCATTTAATTGATTATCTTCAATTAATAAATTAAACTTTAATTTATTACCATTTAATTAATTATCCTTAATTATAATCAATTAGCTTTAAATTAAAAATAAATTGATCTTTAGTTAATTATAAATCATCAATCAATATAAATTTACTTAACTTTTTAAGTTAACAACTTAAAACATTAAATCACGTTAGTTACTTTGAAAGGGTAAAATTTAGTTCAAACGACATTTTATCTAAATTTTTCTTTTAAGTTATATTATTTATTTAATATAACTAACCTTATAAAAATATCGTATCAAAACTAAATAAATTAAAATTTAATCTTTTTGAAAACATCTTATTAGCTTAAAATTCCAATCAAATCATTATTTGAACGTAGTTTAAAAGTGTCTTAAAAGAATTGAAAAATCTTAAAGTATAAACTGTTTTATATACTAGTCTCGAGACCCGCTTCGAGTCAGCCCCGAGAATTCTGCTTGTTTACTTCGAGTTTTGTCAAAAATTAACCCGAGTGTCCAAATTTCCAATTAAAATTTTTTCTAAGTATTTTAACCTGTAACATTTCCAAATGACCCGAGGCAATCAATTGAAAACTTCGAGTCGAACTCCTACAACTTCGAGCAATACCCGATCCTCTCTGGAATCCTACCCCTCTGTTCTTCTTCCCCAAAACTGGAACAACCGGAAATCGAAACATGCACGTGCACGTGTACCATGTCGCCGGCCATCTTCCGGCATTGCCATGACGTCGAGCACGTCGACGAACTCGCCCAGAACCAACCCCAACCGTTCGAACTTCGGCGCCACCTCGGAAACGAAATCGAGGTGAAATCTGAAACCTGGAAACGTTCGAACCCAACATCTCCCAAACCTGGAAAACTCTCCGTTCATCCAACCTCAACCACCAGAATTCCTATAACTCCGGCAATCTACTCGTTGACCTCGCCTCCACTATCTCCCAAAGGCACGTTGAACTCGATGCATCCTATAAGACGAACGAATTAAAAGTTTCAACCTTACAAAACTAGGTTAAAAAAAAACGATCCCTCGCCGCCGACGCCACCGTTAACTAACCACCATTCCCCCATTTTTCCTAGGTTCCCCCATCACTCCTCTATCTCTCGACCAACCCACAACGCCTCCATTCGACGAGGTAACCCACAGCACACTAAAATGCTCATAACCGTAAAACTAAAACTGCTCTTTCACACAAGCTTTAAAAATTATAATTCTTGTATTAAAAATCATGGTTTGGTATGATGTTTCACTTTGGATACCTGATTTCTTAAAATAAGAAAATTTGTTTTTAACATATTTAAAAGTGAGATCAGTTTCCTTAAGTTACCAGAGGTAATATGGTTTGTTTTAACTTAAATAAAATTCTAATACTTAGATTTCAACCAGACAAACCATTTTTTTTATTTATACACTACATTCAAACAATCACTAGATTAAGAAATGAAGGTTTATTTACCTGTCTACCAAAACATATCACAGAGAACAGGGTAACAGAGTAACCTATGTACACATATACACAGATTTGCAAAACTACATATGTACATGATATATATTTCACAGAAACAAGCATGCAACATAATAACTTAAGTTATAAAATTTCATCAAAATGTTACTCACCCTGATCATTTTGATCTCCAGAAAGTTTGGTTAGCTGGAAGCCCTCTTGATCTCAGTTTTTTTTATTTGCCTTTGATTGTTCACCGTTCAAGTGGATGTTTGTTTGATAAATAAGTAACAACACTTCTGGTTTGAATTAAGTTGGTGCTTAAATTTTTAGTTGTAGTTCATTCATATTTTACTGGGCTTGATGAATGAACGAGACTGATATGAGATTGTTTGAAGTATAGAGATGAAGTATACAGGGTCTGCTATTTTGTACAAGGTGATAATATGGTTTTGGTACAAAATGATATATTATTTCTTCTCTAGTACAAATATGACCAGAGATTTTTTTCGTTTGGGGGCTGAGAAAACGTTTGTGTTGGCTAACATTAATTAGGCTTGTACAAATTCAATTTTTTTCTTTGCTTTCGGCTGTGCAAGTATGAAGATAATCTTTTGATGTGGCCTCTCTTACAAACTTACAGATATGTATATATTTTTGTTTTTCTTCATTCTTTTGCAAGTGTACCTGAATATGTATTACTTGTTTACTTGTTTTCCTTTACAATCTAATACATTTATTTCATGCCATGTTTCATTTTATTATTCACATCAATCTTGATTTGTTTACATACATATCTTTATATTTGTTGTACATAGATATTTAGATTTTCTTCTTGTTATCTAAACCTACATACTTATCTTTTTGCTTGTGTATGAAAATACTTTACTGTCTTCACTTGCAAGCTCATACTTGAGTACATTTTATTTTCTTTTACTTCTTTTCATTTTATAATTTATGATTTTGTAAAATTCATTTTATGTATCTTTTATATTTATTTCTAAATTTAATACTAATTATTTTTATATTCATTTTGAAATATAGTTGAACTCCTAGATTTAGTTTATGTTATTAAATTTTATCCAACGTATTTATTTTATACTTTTATATCCTATATATTTACAATATTTAAAGTTTAAATGATTTATACCGAATTTATCCGAGTTCGGGGAAACTCGCATCTATTTATAATTAATTTTTTTACAAATTTTTATTCAAAAATTCATTTAATTATCAATTTAAATTTATATAAAATTCGGGGTCGTTACAGACTTCCCCCCTTAAAAGAATTTCGTCCTCGAAATTACCAAGGAGACAAAAAGATAGACGAAACAGGATTTATCAAACCAACTGAACATCTGTTCTGCATTTGGCTTACCCAATCAGAATATCAATAACAGATATGAGAACGAATCTGTTTAACACTTCACAAAATACTCGGGTTATCCAGATCTATGAAATATACAAGGGCATCGGTTAGTTCAAAGGGATAACTAACTATTCGTAGAACATATCCGGACCCAAGGAATAGATAGATAGATGGATACGATTTCAAAACTCTCAGTTTAGAAACTAAATTATACCTATCAACCATAGCAACAAAGCAACCAATTCATCCATACAAACAATTTCTGACTCAGTTGGAGTTTATGTCCCATTTTTATATATCGAATTTATTCCTGGATCTACCAGAAACTATCGAAGAATTGAGAGAAAAAAAAATGACGAACAAAAGAGATCGATAGAGAAAAGATCGCTTCCTTGTTGTTACAGAGTATTGACCATTTCTAGTCGTATTCCCTCTGTCCCCTATCTCATCCTCTTCTTGCACTCATACTCACTATCAGTGGATAGTAAGAGAATTTACTGAGGCATATAGACAGATATCTGAGGAATACTCATTCTAGAGTTTACTTCACTCTATCTCTAATGAGTTACTTAACGTGTTACACTCCTGAGCTAAAGTACAACCTTAGCTCTGATACCACATGTAAAGACCCAAAAGTTGGCCTTCGAAAATCGGCACCCTTACTTTACATCGTACTCGAATGCCGTAGATTCAAATGCCAAATCTGGTTCTCCGGAGCTTATAACACAATTAAGTAAATAACACAGCGGAAGAAAAGAATAATACATTGATATATAATATCTGATACAACAGAGTTATACAATGAATATCAATACACATCAGAGATATGATACAAGAAATAGCAGCGGAAAAGAAAATGATAACATCAGCAGCAGATAGAATATCTCCAATAGAATGCTCCAAGAAAAGCAACGTCAGTCCATGAACTCCAAGAACTGAACTAGGTCCAGATAATCTACTAAACCTGAATATCTGAAAAACCCAACTCTAGACTGCTCGTGTGGAAAAATATGAGCACCCAGAGTTTAGGAAGGGAACAATAAACTCCGGATCAGTCATGGGACTGGTGTGAGCAACAAAAACAATTTATCTTTTAAAACAAGTAGCAGAGAATTTAAAGTAAATTCGCAATGCTTTTGGAAAATGAAACTACCATAAGACCTCCCGCCACACACACAATGCAAACGCAGAATTGGAGGAGATTTCTTCTTATGATAGTCAAAGATGCTTACTACGCAAAAATCAAATCATTGGATATTATTATTAGTGCATAGTGTAGAAAACATTTCGAAAGTATAATATTAATCTTAGCCAACATACGACCAGTATCGTATGCCTACTATAGCTACTATGTTCAATAGCAGGTTACCGCCACATTCCATAGCAGGTAATACAACTAAAACCGTACAAGTCGCGTATTGTTTCTTTGGATTTCCAACAAATAGTCAGGCTAAGGAACTTCCTTCCGCCGCATGGGATCGCCTCTGGCGGGACGTCCCGAGAGACAAACTGCTCTCTGCCAAACAAGGCCGGGTTACCCCTGTAACAGGTAACTCACGAATATGTCATCACCCGGTCCTTTGGGACCTTTATCCGAGGCCTCGGTAACCAACATCACACATAATAAAGTGTATCCACATGAGTAAGTATCAGGGCTCCATACCATAATACCACCCCTTTCCAGAAGGAAATGACATACCCTAAAGGGCGCGACCCTCATAACCTTGCCGCAACATTCCTGTTTCGACCATTTCCGGGTTGTGAGGCCCTGACGAAGTCTCGTCCACAAAGCTACGCTTTTCACAAAGCCATGCTTTGGGTCAACAGATGATCAACCTATGATCACAAAGATAAATGATCAAACAAATGATCATATCACAAATGATCAAACACTGATCATCACACAGCAACACTCAGCATGTCACATTACCAAATTGGGATATATCGCTGATAACTTCAACTACATCACCTCTGAGCTCGTACGTCTCAGAGAAGGGTGTTAAGCTAAGAGAATAAATTCTCCGCCACCAACAGAAATGTATTTGAAAGAGATCGGCTTTATATCTCAAAGTGTAATGTCAGACATGTAACCATACAAGTCTGTTCCGGGATCGAACAGAACCGAAGGCACTTCTCACGAAGCCCTTGCAAATCCGGATAATTTTCAAATCACGTCCGGACTTCCCATCACAAAAGAGTGATATAAATCTCTATACCGGCGCGACTCAGTGCAGAGACATTCGATAGGTTGTCCTTTCATTTTTTCGAAAATATCCGGTCTTCAACACCGGTCTTCAAATGCCATCCATATACGACGTATCATTATTCGGAATGGGTTATATGACACTAAGGTCCTCTCCCGGCTAAACCGAATAATGTGCGCAATATTTTAAAAACATATGGATATTGGGATTTCAATTAAGTCACAACTTAAACCCAAATTTCCTTTTCAAATGGTTTAACAAATTACCATTTTCAAATCTTTAAACAAAAAGATTCATTTTAACAACCTTCAATGGTTTAAAACAATTTCCACACTTCAATCTTTTGAAACAAAAGATTCATTCATAGATTTTCCAAATCAATTTCCACTTCAATTTGATTAACTCGTTAAATCTTTAAATCAAGATTTAACTGATAGCTTTCAAAACAATTCTATTTCAAATGGTCTAAACAAATCATCATTTTAAATCTGTTTAAAAATAAACAGATTCAATTCATAGTTTTCAAAAAGAATTCATTCATAACTTGGAAAATCCATTTTTCAATTCAATCTTGAAATTCCTTTAATTTAAACTGGAATTTCATTTCTTATCTGAAAGCTTTTAATTCTTTTAAAACAAAACAGTTTTCATTTTGGAAATCTGATTCACTCATACGAGTTAAAGTTCTTGGGTTAAAATCAAATTCTCAAAATTTTACTTTTAAAATGATTTAAATTCATATAAACACATTAATAAGTTGAACAACCTTTTTAAACCCTAGTTCCCAAATCATAGAATTCAATTTCAAATATTGAATTCAAATTTAAATCAAATTATTTAAATTTTCAAAACTCGGTTAAGTTATCCAAAATAACTTTTATTTTTGAAATTCTATTTCAAAGGCTTTTCACTTTAAATCCAAATTTCCAATTTCAAAATCAATTGAAATTAAAATTTCAATTTCAAAAATATTAACTTTAAATTATCTGTGACTTAACCGATTCCCACGTGAAATCCATATTTGTGTTGTGTAAAAGTGTAGTCCAGGGGTTTAACACAATAGTGCAACACGATGAATCATCACAAATCAAATACGACAATACATTCGATAAGCGATATAAAGTATAACGCTTATTTTTCATCAAAAATCACAGATATACATATCACAGATAAATAAATTACAGATCATAACATAAATCAGGGTATATCACAGAGTATCATATATCAGGAAATATCAAACAATCCAATCATTCAATAGAATTCAAACATCAATAAGTAAGGTCAATTAATATCTGATAAATTTAAATCAGATAAATTTCTTATGAGTGTAAATTACTAACCCTGGTTAATTAACGTTAATTAATTACAAATTATTTTGATTATCATTTACTATTTAACCATTTAACAACAAATTAATTAACCTTTAATTTTAAATTCATCAACCCTTAATTATTAAGTAATTAATCTTTAATTATAAATTTCACCATTTAATTGATTATCTTCAATTAATAAATTAAACTTTAATTTATTACCATTTAATTAATTATCCTTAATTATAATCAATTAGCTTTAAATTAAAAATAAATTGATCTTTAGTTAATTATAAATCATCAATCAATATAAATTTACTTAACTTTTTAAGTTAACAACTTAAAACATTAAATCACGTTAGTTACTTTGAAAGGGTAAAATTTAGTTCAAACGACATTTTATCTAAATTTTTCTTTTAAGTTATATTATTTATTTAATATAACTAACCTTATAAAAATATCGTATCAAAACTAAATAAATTAAAATTTAATCTTTTTGAAAACATCTTATTAGCTTAAAATTCCAATCAAATCATTATTTGAACGTAGTTTAAAAGTGTCTTAAAAGAATTGAAAAATCTTAAAGTATAAACTGTTTTATATACTAGTCTCGAGACCCGCTTCGAGTCAGCCCCGAGAATTCTGCTTGTTTACTTCGAGTTTTGTCAAAAATTAACCCGAGTGTCCAAATTTCCAATTAAAATTTTTTCTAAGTATTTTAACCTGTAACATTTCCAAATGACCCGAGGCAATCAATTGAAAACTTCGAGTCGAACTCCTACAACTTCGAGCAATACCCGATCCTCTCTGGAATCCTACCCCTCTGTTCTTCTTCCCCAAAACTGGAACAACCGGAAATCGAAACGTGCACGTGCACGTGTACCATGTCGCCGGCCATCTTCCGGCATTGCCATGACGTCGAGCACGTCGACGAACTCCCCCAGAACCAACCCCAACCGTTCGAACTTCGGCGCCACCTCGGAAACGAAATCGAGGTGAAATCTGAAACCTGGAAACGTTCGAACCCAACATCTCCCAAACCTGGAAAACTCTCCGTTCATCCAACCTCAACCACCAGAATTCCTATAACTCCGGCAATCTACTCGTTGACCTCGCCTCCACTATCTCCCAAAGGCACGTTGAACTCGATGCATCCTATAAGACGAACGAATTAAAAGTTTCAACCTTACAAAACTAGGTTAAAAAAAACGATCCCTCGCCGCCGACGCCACCGTTAACTAACCACCATTCCCCCATTTTTCCTAGGTTCCCCCATCACTCCTCTATCTCTCGACCAACCCACAACGCCTCCATTCGACGAGGTAACCCACAACACACTAAAATGCTCATAACCGTAAAACTAAAACTGCTCTTTCACACAAGCTTTAAAAATTATAATTCTTGTATTAAAAATCATGGTTTGGTATGATGTTTCACTTTGGATACCTGATTTCTTAAAATAAGAAAATTTGTTTTTAACATATTTAAAAGTGAGATCAGTTTCCTTAAGTTACCAGAGGTAATATGGTTTGTTTTAACTTAAATAAAATCTAATACTTAGATTTCAACCAGACAAACCATTTTTTTTATTTATACACTACATTCAAACAATCACTAGATTAAGAAATGAAGGTTTATTTACCTGTCTACCAAAACATAACACAGAGAACAGGGTAACAGAGTAACCTATGTACACATATACACAGATTTGCAAAACTACATATGTACATGATATATATTTCACAGAAACAAGCATGCAACATAATAACTTAAGTTATAAAATTTCATCAAAATGTTACTCACCCTGATCATTTTGATCTCCAGAAAGTTTGGTTAGCTGGAAGCCCTCTTGATCTCAGTTTTTTTTTTTGTTTGCCTTTGATTGTTCACCGTTCAAGTGGATGTTTGTTTGATAAATAAGTAACAACACTTCTGGTTTGAATTAAGTTGGTGCTTAAATTTTTAGTTGTAGTTCATTCATATTTTACTGGGCTTGATGAATGAACGAGACTAATATGAGATTGTTTGAAGTATAGAGATGAAGTATACAGGGTCTGCTATTTTGTACAAGGTGATAATATGGTTTTGGTACAAAATGATATATTATTTCTTCTCTAGTACAAATATGACCAGAGATTTTTTTCGTTTGGGGGCTGAGAAAACGTTTGTGTTGGCTAACATTAATTAGGCTTGTACAAATTCAATTTTTTTCTTTGCTTTCGGCTGTGCAAGTATGAAGATAATATTTTGATGTGGCCTCTCTTACAAACTTACAGATATGTATATATTTTTATTTTTCTTCATTCTTTTGCAAGTGTACCTGAATATGTATTACTTGTTTACTTGTTTTCCTTTACAATCTAATACATTTATTTCATGCCATGTTTCATTTTATTATTCACATCAATCTTGATTTGTTTACATACATATCTTTATATTTGTTGTACATAGATATTTAGATTTTCTTCTTGTTATCTAAACCTACATACTTATCTTTTTGCTTGTGTATGAAAATACTTTACTGTCTTCACTTGCAAGCTCATACTTGAGTACATTTTATTTTCTTTTACTTCTTTTCATTTTATAATTTATGATTTTGTAAAATTCATTTTATGTATCTTTTATATTTATTTCTAAATTTAATACTAATTATTTTTATATTCATTTTGAAATATAGTTGAACTCCTAGATTTAGTTTATGTTATTAAATTTTATCCAACGTATTTATTTTATACTTTTATATCCTATATATTTACAATATTTAAAGTTTAAATGATTTATACCGAATTTATCCGAGTTCGGGGAAACTCGCATCTATTTATAATTAATTTTTTTACAAATTTTTATTCAAAAATTCATTTAATTATCAATTTAAATTTATATAAAATTCGGGGTCGTTACACATGTCCAACTCAATTTGAACGAAAAGATTGGTAGTTATGGGGAAAAGAAAATAAAGATAGAAACAGAGAAGAAAATAGAATCTCACACAAATGTAATAACATATATTATTTCAATATATAATCTTTACAGCGGAAAATTTTAAATACATTTATCAGAGTTTAACTTAACATCAACATGGACAATTATAAATATCCATCCTTACAAATGCGGAATACAATAGTACATGAGTGTGGTGGAAATGGATAACAACCTTCAGAAGAATCTTCTAATTCCATGCTCCGAGCTCTTCCAAAGTGCTCTAAATAAAACCAGACTACTAGGCTGCCTAGAAAATAGGGAACCCAAAGTTTAAGGGAAAGAAATAAACTACGGATCAGTCATGGGACTGGTGTGAGAAACTCAAAATACGAGTATTTGAAAACAAAGGGTATCTCATAAGACCATGCGGCATACAAACACAAAATGGGTTTTTACCTTATGATAACCAAATCATTCTATGTAAAATCCAGTGATATTATTTTTAATGACATTCTTTTGAAAACCTTTTAAATAAACATATCTTTATTAATAGTTGGTTTGGAAGTGCAAACTTTCGGTCCGACCGTGAACTTCCAAAATTGCCCATATATGTATTTCTTTATTAAAGGTTGTAATACATTTGGTGTCACACTCTTTTGATGTCAACGTGAAATACCAAAAATTTCTCTCTACGGATATTATCAAGATTTAGTATAACTCAAAAATAGGGTCTGACAATTAAGCTTCCTTTACAGATTCTAATTTTCCTCTATAAATGTTTACCAAGTCTCCAAATTACTTAAAAATAGTATCTAACAAATAAATTACTTTGTAAATTTGTTTTTTTTATAAATTAATAACATAAATAAAATTTTAAACTAATAAAAAATTAGATATTACAACTTATAAATAAAAATAAAAATTAACTACGTATGATTCAACATAAACACATGACTATATATTTATGGAAAATATTTTCTTTTAAACGTATTAAATAAATACAATTTGTACAAAAACAATTCAGGTACCTTCATCACGCACGAAGCGCGTGCTGTAATGCTCGTTCAAATAGCCGAAATTGTTACATTATTAAATTCCAGCATAATAGTTTTACAACTAAGTCCGAAGACACTTATTGGAGATTTGGATTTCTAAGTGAATAACAAGGTATAGGACTACCTCTTGTACAGTACATCTCTAGAGGGATGCACCGAGGATCGACATCTTCGAAACCTCTACGAATTAAGACCGGCCTACCCGTAAACCATTCTGTTGGTGGATAGAACTGAATATGATATCGCCCCGACCATTTTCGACCTCTTCGAGACCTCCTATAGCATACACCACATAATTTAAACCCGACGTTATAGCGTGTAGAAATAAATAAATCTCAAAAGGTGATGTTATACCTTAATGGTAGCGAACCACTTAGCCCTAAAACAACCCCTTTTTCACATTCTCCGGGTGTGAGGCTCGAGGTAGCGTTTACCTTTCTTAGAACATTTTCACTTAAAATGCCACATTACCATTTCCAACAACACACTATTGATTTTCATAAAAAGTACAGCCTCTAAGCTCGTACATCTTAGAGAAGGGTGTTAAGTATAAGAGTGGTTACCTCCTACATGACCAAATAGATGTTCGTTTTTAGAGATCAATGTATTGTGTTCTTAGAAATGCGATGTCAGACATTCATCCACACAAGTTGTCCAGGAACAGGACAAACTGAAGGCACTCTCCTACCACATCTTATTCGGCATTACCCCTAGGATTAGTAGCGAGTAGTCCTTACATACGAAGATCCCAAACGAAGGGACTACTACTATTTATTTATCTCGGGAGCTACTTCGAAATTATCAACAAGTAGTCTCTCCATTATGAAGATCCCACCTTCAACTTCATTGTCTTCAACATATCTTCACTTTCGAACTCGTAAATTGGTTCGAAGTGGTTTTTAGATAAGAAAATCAAATCCGACCCCGGTTCCTTCGAACCAGTCATCGATAAAAATGTTTAAGTAAATAGATGCTTATCATTTGATTAGTTACTTTCTCTTTATCAAAAATATCTTCTTGAGATATATTCCTTTAAAAAAAATTCTTTCCGCTATATACAGAATCATTAAACCTCCTTTATCAAATCTTTGTCTAATTAAAACCTTTTTTTAATCTTGAAAAAATTCCAAATCATTTCATTCTTTACTTAGGAAAATATTTCCAAATCATTTATTTAAATCTTAACAAAGATTTCCAAATCATAACTTTTAAAACGGGTTAAAAACAATGTTATTTAAGACATCGTTTACTGTAAACCCAAAACAATTAATTTTAGTATAGGAATTAAATTAATTCCAAATCATTTATTTAAATATTGACAAAATATTTCTTATTTCCAACATATCTTTTTAATAGGTTGAAACCATGTTATCTAAGACGGTAAATCCAAATTAGTTAGTATTTAAGTAAAATTAATCCATAGGAATTATATTAAATTTACTTAGCATCAATTTCCGTATTTAACCTTTACTATCCATCGAATAGCAGAGAAATCACCTTTTGAATTCACACGGATAGTATGGGTTCCCTCGTCAAAATTTAATACTAAGTATAAGAAGATTATTTCTATATGAACCAAGTTGTATTAAATTTGAAAAAATTAAATCTTTTACACTAGTCTCGTTTTCGACATTCCAACCTTATCCATTTCTCGTCCAGGAAAAAGACCAAGTGAGCCAGGGCACTGGTTGCTCCTAAATGTCTCCTTAGTTTAAGTACCTCACATCCAGATCTCACAAATAGAAAAATCCAGTCTACTCATCGGCTTTTAGAGCCAAGATTAAATCACTTAATTATAACGGCTTTTCTTTAAATCATTTATTTAAACTCTTTTAAAAAAGTTATAAAACCTTCAAATAATCTTTAAAGTACTTAATTGTTTACTTGAAAATATTTATAATATATTTGGGAAGAATACTTAAGTTTAAAACCATATTTCAAAAGTTATTAAAAATGATGCAAAAAGTGCTACGAATAGTGCTTTTAAGCTTATTTGATCAAAATAACTTTTCTATCATTTAGAAATTCATTTTTATAACTCAAATATATTTTAAAACATTTTAAAAGATCTATAGAATTTATTCCATATTTTTAAAGAATTAAAAATGTCATTTATAAAGAATTTACCACTTTTGTTTCCAAACCGCCAAACCACGACTATTTTGAAAACTTGATTTGGTCATATTTCAAAATATACTAAACAAAATCTCGATCCTTTCCTTTTGTTTAAAAACTATGATTATAAGAGTTTGGAAAATTCTTCTTACAAAGAATTTCGACTTCGAATCCATCTTATAAATGGATTTAACTTTCTACGGCGCGAAATCGCGAACTGTCGTTACGCGACCCGTCTATCTTTGATTCAATTTTCCTAACTTGTCAAAAATTCACCAAATTGGATTTTAGTATTTGTAAAATATTTATAAACAATTTTAAAGAGGTTTAACAATATCATATACACCATTTTATTTATTAAAGGAAAGTGATTTTCTTTGTGATATTCAACGTGTATTAAACGTGAATCATTTCAACATCAAAATAAACATATAATCAACATCCAAACTTGATCATCAAAGCATAGTAAACATCCATAAAAATCATATCACATCATATATACATATACGTATACATATATATGTGTATATATATAGAGTTTCTCACCTTTATTGGATATCAAACTTAGGGAAATAGACTATAGCTTCACTACAATCAAACCAAAGTCTATGGAATCAAGCCCGGTACCTTTGGAAAGCCACGACCTAGCTTGGAAGAGGTGGAGCTCTCGGCCAATAGTGATGGAGGGTGGTGGCTATGAGTTTGGAAGTGCAAAGGAGGTGTTTAACTTGGTTTTGGAGGTGGATTGACACGGTATATACAAGTGTATAGATTTTACTTTATTTTGTAATATTTTACCATAGCTTTGCTATATTTTTCTATGAACTAGAAGCCATTAAAGAGGAGTATAAGAAGATGAAGAAGCTTAGGAATTTATGAATGAATGAAGTGAAGATGGATGGTGGTATTTATAGGAAAATTTATGAAATAAAATATCTTGATATTTATGTGCATATATATCACCACTGCCTCACCATCACACCTCACCCCCCCTTCATCATGCTCGGCCATATACTTCCCCACATGTGTGTGTACCCATGTACCTATACTTAGTGTGTAAGAGTTTGACTTTTGTTTGACTTAAGGTTAAGTCTTAGGAAAATATCTTGGATATTTTGTAATATATATATATGTATAAGTATATTTATATGTATATATATGTTTATGTATATGTTAAGGTGTATATGTTTATGTAATATGTAACATCCCCAATCTGGAGGCCCGAAGCTAAGCGCTACAAATGCTGCAGTTAGCTATAGTATTAACTTCCGATGACCAAATACGGTAATGTTAATGGTATCCATAATATCAGAAGCACATGAATATGAAATAAAATCACAGATTTCACAAACAACTTTTCTGATTACATTTCACAAAAAATGTTTCATATTCCATTACATAACCCCATTCGTTTTCCAAGATCAGATAAAATATAATTATTACATAAATATGTCAAGAGCAACATATGAAGATGACCCCTTAGTTGACTAGAGTACTATATAGTCATATTGACATAATACAACACAGAAGAATCAAACAAAATAAAGCAACAACTCCTAAATAACTATCCGTCGGTGTCACATATGGGATTTTCGACTCTCGAAAATTGACACTAATACGTCCACTGTATTACATGCCGAGCAATCGAATGCCGAAAAACCCGATAGTTAGGGGAAAAGAAAAGGAAGAGGTAGAAGAAAAAAGAAACAACAACACAGAATCTCACAATCACAGTGGAACAATATATAAAAGGTACTAACACTTCTTTATATAGAAAGAACTGTAACTATTATTTATACATTACATCATTAGAGTACAACAATCATTAACTCAATACTGGACAGTTATAATAACTAGTCCTTACTAGTGCTGACTATACAGCCTGCAATGCACATTGGAATATAATCAAGTATGTGTAATACGTCTTCGTCATCCAACTCGTCTTTTGAGCTCCATAACATCCTAACCTGAACCTGTAATACTCGGTCTGACCGAGGATTATAATAAAATAACACCCGAGTCAGTCTAGAAAACCAGTGTGAGAAAACACACTAAATTTGAATTATTACTATTTTCAAAATCCTTTGAAAAACAAAGGTATCTCGTAAGACCATGTCAACATAAACACGAAGGGTTTTTCCCTTACGATAACCAAAACATTTGATATCAAAATCATCTGATACTATTATAGTGTCTATAGAAAGTAAAATAGAAAATAACTGAAATGCTTGCATCTCACGTTTCAGCATAGTTGGGCACAATCAAAACCGTACGGCACCTATTGGAGAATGGATTCCATACAATGACTAGGCACTAGGGTATCACCTATCATGGTACACGCCTAAAAAATGTACCGAGGACCTCGCCAGGATTCCCTACAACACAAGACTTGCCCTATCCCTAACCTGGATAAAACCGAATAGGTTATCGCCCCGGGTGTTCCCACCCTTATCGAGGGCTCTTTTTCCATGCACCACTGTATCCATAATTCATAATATATCCGATGGTATCTAGAAAGGTGATAACATACCCAAATTGGATATGACACACTTAGCCTTGCTGCATCTCCCCTGATTTTCAGTCATTCCGGTTGATGAGGCTTGAGGCTACGATTACCTTTCAAGAACAATTTCACTTAGAATGCTCATCGTCCTCCAATGACGATGTTCTGATAGCATTCGTCCATACAAGTTGTCCTGGATCTAGACAAACCAAATCATCATCTTCACCATCTTCACGATATCCATTCGTAACACTCAAATCGGATCGAAGTGGTTTTCGGATAATTAAATCCGATCCTAGTCTCTTCGAAACGATCAACAAAATTGGCCAAATTCTTGATAGTTGGTTATTTAACTATCAGTATAACATCCATAAGCAGTCACTAGACCCATATTATAATTTTCCAAAATTTATTTTCAAAATATCTATATAAGATATATATTCAAATCCCTTCCAAATTTTCAATATTTGAGACAACTCAAGTACTTATATCCATATCAAGATATTTCAAACCATCTCTTATTTCAACACTTAGAAAAATATTTAAAATATATTTTTCTAAACCCCTTACTTCCCAACGCTTAGGAAAGTTCCATTTATTTCCCTTTTCTCAAAAACCCTTCACAATTTATATTGCAAATTCCTTAACTCGTTTATAACGAATTCTATAAGTTCCGGGTTCCTTAATTAAATCTCTTTATTCAAAAGTATATACTTATCTCACTGAAATAAGTATATCCACAAACCATTCCCTTTTCAAAAATATTTGAAAACTTTTTAAAATAAATATGGAAAGCAACATGCGGTATCAACCATGGATTCGCAGCTCAATGATTCTGTCTCCATCCCAGAGAAATCCAAACTTAACTACAGGCAATCTCTGCCTCCAATTTCGCCATGAAAGTATACCATTACGTTCTGAAAACTTATGTAATAATTAAATATACTTTTAAACAATTTAAATAATTACATAACTTTGAAATAATAAATAAATTCTGATTTATTAATAAAATTCTAATCGATTTACAAGACTTGTTTATAAAACTTATAATTCATTTTGATAATTTAAAAATATTTAAATAACTAACTTTCTGAAATATCATTATGCTAAAACATATTTAAATTACCTAGTTTAACAATTAAAATCCTCTTTCCAAAATAACTCAACTTCACGATAAAAATATATTTTTCAACTCCAATATAACCAATCTAATATTTATAAGTCTCTCTCAATTTACCACCCCAGTTTCATAAATCCCTTTTTCATATTTCCCAAAAGTAAAATCTATCTTTTCTTTTTAAACCGATTTACCCATCTCATTATAAATTCTTACCGTGAATCTATATCTTTAATTTATCAAATGATAGTCATTTCACTTTATTTATAAACATTGTTTAAAAATCCCATAGTCTCATTCCAATTTACAATGGTTTCACATCACTTAATTCCATTATAAATCGATTTCTAAATTAAATTCCATTTATAAATCAATTTCTTAAATAACCAAAACTATATCCCAAAACAAACCAAATCTCGATTCTACTCCTGTTTCGTAATTTAGAAATGTTATTTAAGATTCAGTATAACCAATTTGTAATTATTTCCAAATTCCCTTCTATTTCCCAATCTATTAAAAATCTCGATTTTTTTAAATCTTTTATATTTAAACAAGTACCACTTAAGGATTATTATTTAAAATCCTTTATATACATTATTCCAAAATCTCCATTAAAAATATCACGGAATAGTCAAGTACAAAGTCAAACCATTTATTTTATCCAAATCAATTTTCTTCTAACTAATCCAAAATTCTTTATAAATACTTCACCTCCAAAATCCCTTTTTAATTTCTTTTCAAATTCAAAATATATCTTTGTGGTATTTTAAAATACCAAAATCTAGGCCAGTGCTACCATAGCATCTAATAAATTCAAATCACACTATAATCTATCACAGATTATTCAAACATATCATATATAATTATATATGGAATTAAATTCAACGTTTTTGAGGAATCCAGTTGGATCCCTGCAACCTATTTTCTTGCATCCAAAGATGTTAATACAACAGAAAAATACCAATCCCGCTTCGAGGTGGGATATCGCGGTAGTATATGGTCATCCGCTATTATGCGGGGCGCATAGGGTCTCATCCGCTCCAATGGGCGGGAATAATCAATCCAACTACTAATATATATATATATTACTATATATATAATATCACATTCAACTGATAATAATTTATCAATCCAACCAACCAATCAATAAATAAATTTTTAACTATTTAAAATTAAATAATTATCCAAGATGAGTGAGTTTTACTCACCTTAATTCTAGTTAGCGCTTAAGCGTTCCGTTTGAATTAAAATCAAACAACGTTCGATTCTTACATTTTTGAATAAATCTTTCATTTTTTTTGGTTCTCCATCATTATTGCTGGATCCATGGTTTTTAGCTTATGGTGTCTATAAGGAAATCATTTTTGTATCTTTAACGGAGAATTATGTCATAACATACATTTCCCAATCTTTCTTTGAGCTCCTCCATCTCGGGTCTTAGTTCATTGAGCTTAACGCTGGCCTTCATTTGATTAACTATCAGAGGGATGGTTGCTCCACGTATCAGAAGTGTTGTTAAAGCAATTAAAGCCCACCAACTGAACCTAGTTGTAGAATGAAGAAAATCAATCAAATGCTGCAACGCCGCCACAGGTGGAAACGATTCCGATGCCACCGCTGCCACTTCTCCTGGGAAAGGAAGCGGAACAACATCAACAATAGAAGATGCGATCTCAGCCGTTGGATCCTTAAGAACTGCTACCACATCACTGATGAAACCAACCTCGTTCGATGAGTGCGGAGAAGAAGAAGAGGAATAGAATCGAGCGAATGGGTTGAGATGGAGAGAGTTAGGGTTTGGTTTGAAATAAGATGTAAACTGAGGTGGTGATTTGGAATCTTCATCGATTTGAGTGGTGTGGTTCGAGAGGAGGATATGAGAGAAAGAAGGGAGGAAGCGGCGGGTGATGACGGTAGTGCCTGATGTGATGCTCCAGAGAGCGGCGGCAGCGATAGCGGAGAAAGCCGGGTTGGAATTTAAGGTCTCAGGGCCTTGTTATTTTTTTTCTTCTTGCGTGAAGATGAAGAAGGCTGTCATTTTAAAGAAAAAAAAGAATAGGCACGATATAGGTGTCGTGTTTGAAAAGGCACAGTGACTGATGAAAGAAAGAGACAACACAGTCCAATCAAAGAGAATAAATTATTTAAATTTTAAAAATATCTCGATTTAAGTAACTCAAAATTTCAAACCCCTATCGAGGCGTGCTGTAACGACCCACCTTTTTGGACGGTTTAAATCGACGATAAACCACACATGCCAGATTCAAACCATTCAAATGGGAGGATTGTTATTGAGTAATTAAGAAAAAACAGAGAAAGAAAGAAAACAAAACACAGAATCTCACAGCGGAATGACAAAATATAATAATCAAATAAACAGTTCATGAAGCTGTTTTACAAATAACATTTGATTACAGTTTTTACAATACAGATCAGAGTACATACAGCAGTAATAAATAAATAAATGCAGTGGAACAACATGATGTAGTGGAATATAAATAAATAACATACAAATCTTCGTCTTCGTCCTCCAGGAATAAGGTCTTCAACACTGAAAAACTTAGGCTGACCCGAGCATAATGAAAAGATAAAACACTCGAGTCAGAACTAAAAGATCTGATGTAAGTTAAATCAACAGCAAATAAATAAGAGTGTAACGGCTTCAGAGATGTCTACGGGGTTTTACATCTCCTATCCAGTGTCTAACGTCCGTGCAATAACTTAAGAGATGTTCGGGATTATCATCTCCTAAGGATCCGTTAAACTATTTACTTTGTAGTAATATACGCTATTATAATATGTCTATTAGTAAAGTATTAAAATAGCGTTATGGCGTTATCCATATCCTTCTTAACACATTTTTATATGTTCCCGTAGTCTATACACTACCGTAATTCCTCCATAAACTGGAGGTCTATCAGAGGGCACTCCATAGGTATGGTACAAACCAACATCGTAATGGGTGCGATAAGGCATGTGACAAGGCACGCGAGGCTATGCCTAGGGTAGGATACCACCATTTTGCGGATCCGGACTGGTGGTAAAGTATAGCAGTTACTACCGCCCACCTCGAAACACACTCCCAAAATCCAATCGAGGGGTGGCCACCAAATCAATCACAAAGTCATAATATGGTATCGAAGAAATGTGTCCGATTGGAGGTGCAACATCACTTGGCCCAGCATGGCTCCTGTTTTAGCCACATCAAGCTGACTCGAGTGAGTCATGGCTACATTAATACCTTATTTCAAAATCATCATATTTTCAGAATCATCATATTTTCAAAATCATATTTTCAAAATAGGTTAAACCCTCATTTCAAAATAATCATATTTACCCAAAAATATGCCATTTCACTAGAAAATATCATTTCAAATCCCAACTCATGTTAAAACATCATTTAACCATATTCACTTTTAAATCTAGGATTTAAATACAAACAATTTAGCCTTGCACAGTTTGAATTTTTGAAAATAATTTAGATAGTCATAAATAGTTTCAAAATAATTTAAAAATAGTTTTAAAATAGTTTAAAATACTTTAAAATAGTTTAAATGGTTTAGAATAGATTAAATTTAGATTAAAATAGTTTAAAATAGATTAAAATAGTTTAAAATAGATTAAAATAGTTTAATATTTTAAAATAGACTAAAATAGATTAAAATAGTTTAAAAATAGTTTAAAGAAGTTAAAATAGTTAAAATAGTTTAAAATAGATTATAATAGCTTAAAATAGTTTAAATAGTTTAAAATGGATTAAATAGCTTAAAATAGATTAAAATGGGTTAAATATAGTTTAATAGCTTAATGTAAAATGGTTTGAAAATCTATGTAAATCTGAATTTAAAATAATATATTTTTAAACAGTTTATATTAAAATAATTAATTTGCAAGTAATATCAAATTAAATTATTTCTTCCATTTCAACAAATCTGGACCATATCCAGCTCTCAAATTGACAAACTCAATTTTTACCTTTTAATTCAGATTCTCAATAAAACCATTTAAATCTATATCGATTTCAAATCCATGTTTGAACTAGAACTTTAAGCTACTCCAAATTCAATAGATTTCAAAGTTAAATATTTAAACGTTTACAATAACTCACTTTCGATAAATTTTATTTATACTTCAAATTCAACCTTAAAATTTCACTTTAGATTTTTAATTAATTCATTTAAACCAATTCCAATTTCAACATTTAAAGCTTCGATTTTCAAAAATAATTCAGTTTATATAAATCAAGTTTTATTTCAAAATATTATTTAACTGAATTCAAAATTTAAGGGTTTAAAAATCATTTAATTTAACCAATCCAGTGTCTGTATATAATTTTCTACCCTATGGTCAAGTGATATGGATATATATCATTTCAGCCCACAATAATTTAAAATTTATGGGTATATATAATTTAAACCTGCAATACCGAATTAAAATTCAAAATCCATAAAATCGCTCGAGTCTATCATTTCAACCCATAACGATTTTTACCTAATCTATAGATCGTTCGGGTATGTATCATTTCAACCCATAGTGATTTTCCTAGCAATAGCTAAGGGAACTTGTAGTGTGAATCAATATATAAAATAAACATAACATCCAATCATCCAATCTCAACAATTAAACATCCATCACAATCATCACTCAAATCAACCCTTAAATAACATCAATTAACTGATTATCATCAACAGGTATTCAATTGACAATTAAAATTCAATATTAAATTAAATGGCGAATAAATTCAATAAAAGTCAGATTAACTGGAATGACAATTTAAATATACCAAATATCAACCAAACAAACTCTGATTACAACATAAATTCAATTTAACTAACATAAGATAATTTAGTAGTCGTGATCGTGAGTGGGTTAAAACACCCACCTTTGATTTCAAATCGATTTGAAATCCAAAATAAGGCCCAAAATTCAACAGTCTTAGAATTCATCCAAACTAGTTCCCTAATGTTCGTAATTTCGATACGATGTTAATGAAACAAACTGCGCCCAAATCCGAGTATGTATGTAAAAGTTATACACATTAGAAGTTATGTAACGACCCGAAATTTTCGATCCCGAAAATTCCAGATAGTTAGGAAAAGAAGAAAGAGATAGAAGAAGAAAAACAGAAAACAAGTCACAGAATCTCACATTCGCAGCGGATCAAAATATAATATCATATAATACCATTTATACAAAAAAACTATATCAGTTAAATTACACTTTAATACATCAGAGTTACAACATAGACACAATCACTGGACATATATAATCAACATGTCCCAATATACATCAATATATCATAGCGGAAACACTCCATACGTTCCTGCCATCCAACTCGTCTCCGAGCTCCAGAACGTCCTTACCTGAAAATCTGTAATACTCGGTCTGACCCGAGCATTACATCAAAGTAACACCCGGGTCAGGCTGGAAACCAGCGTGAGTAAACCCATCTAACATGAATTACAAAAGCATACAACTTATATATATATATAACCCGGGTAACTCGTCAATTTACAAATTCACAATTTGTTATAGATATCCCTTATTTTAATCACAAATTTCTAAGTACCAACTTAGATTTAATGGACCAATTCACTTAAATCATTCCATTCTAGCTTATTCATCAATCTATAAAGAATCGAAGTGGTTTCGGGTATCACTAATACCCGACTCCGGTCTCTTCGAATTCAATGTCATCTTATCCAAATTATTCGAGTAAAACACAATTCAAACTTCAACTACAGTGTGTCACCTATACACATTAATTCATCATCAATAGTTAACCACATTCTCAGTTTAAACCCAACATATCATATCACGTAGCATCACATGTCTGAGTTATCAATCAATCTAGGCATACAATTTTATTCAATTATTCATAAGGAAGATAAATGCTTCATACCATTTCTAATTAATTTAAATTACTTACTTTAATCACTTTTAATCTTGCTTACTTTACAATAATTAGTTACAACCCATTAATTATTCATTCCCTAATTATCCTCTCTAATTACATTCAGTAATTAGCCTTTAATTAATTTACCACATTCATTAATCAACCTCGATTAATGATATTCAGCAAATTAATTATTCTTAATTACTACATTAATTTATTAACATCTTAATTTATTAATAAATCCTTTAATTTATTTCACTGAATAATTAACACTTAATTACTTCCACTAAGTAATCATTCTTTAATTACTTTCTATTAAGTAATTACCCATTTATTTATTTACAGTCTATAATTATCCATTAATTACTTTGCTAAGTAATTATACTTCATCAATCACCTTAAGTAATTACTTAACCCTAACTAATTCTTAATTACAATTAATTAATACTTCAACCTTTATAAATTAATTAATTCCAAATTATTAATTTTAATTACCTCATTCATTTAAGTAGCCTTTATTCATAAAACCTAACTGACTATCAAGATAATACAATTACCTTTAATTACCTAAAATTTATACGTGTTTCAAAAACATTTCATCGTTTTACTTTATACTTAAAATTTCTCAAATTTTTTTTAAGAAGTTTACCAAAGCATAAAACTTTTAAATCAAATAGTTTAAACATAATAGTTTCCTTTATATAAGAGTTTTAAATCAAATTCCTTTAAAAATTTCAACCCCTTTATTTTATTTTTTTAAAAAAAAAACTTAAAAACTGGAAACCAAAACACTCGATTACTCGAGCCACTCGTACCCTCCCTCTTCGAGTAAACACGCGAACGTCTTCGAGAATAACTCGATTTTCCCGCAATCTCAAAACATCTGTAACAGACGTACACGTGCACAGTGCACGGCGAAGCACGCGACGCCGATCAACTGCAATGGCCCCAACACATCACTGATGACTTCGATCAGCCCTCCCATTGTCCCGATCTCGCTGTTCTAACCCGAATCGAAATCAAGTACTTCGATCCCAACTGGAACCCCAAACTCGAATCGCAGAACCACCCATCATCGACTATTTTGTCAACCGGAACTCACGGCCTTCCTTCCATAGTTGCTCCACGTCACCACGTGGCGACCACGACCCTCGCAGTCGAGTCCGATAAACCATAAACGCCGAGAACACATCGACAACACACCTGACAAAAACTACACTTAAACCCTAAATAATCCAAGCCCGGCCACCATGGCCATTGGAAAAATACACTGCCATTTTTTCTACCATCGGCAACGCTCCAGCCAACTTCGACCAAAAACTCGACTCCATCCATCGCGCCGATCGACGGCAATCAACCCAAAAGCCAAACCGTTCAACTCCAAAATTCCAATTGATTTTCAGGCTAAAAATTTTTGTTTCTTACATTAAAAATCAAGATTTTCTGCCACGAATCCATTTATGAAATCCAAACATGAAATCGTTTTAATTGATTTTGATTTATTTTTGATTGTTACTGTAATTTACCAGTTTAGAAATAAATATGAAATATAAACACTTAGATTTATAATTTTCTTTTTCTCTTAAAGCACTATTATATTCATCCAATCATCTCTTCTTTGGTGATCATAACCTAAATTTGAATATATAAGGAGAGTTTGAATTCCTTGGTTATATCCTTGAGTCTGTAATCCTAACAGAGTCTAATATATATACACTCAGGCATATACACATATAAACAGAGCAGTTTAAAATATATTCTAGATAAAACTACCATGTAAAGCATATTACAATGTTTCTGTACAGATTTACCAATAAACAAGGATTTAAAATAGATTCTAAAGAAGAGTTTACTCACAAGAAATTCCTTTGAACAGAACAATTTCTATTTTCATTTGAAAGCCTGAAGTTTGAACTGCCTTGAAACTGTTTTTGAGTGCTTTCAGTTTTGAACTGCAGTTGAATCGAGTATTTGCTTCTTCTTTTTTTTTTTCAAGTTACATATGTTACTGATCGAACTATACAAAAAGATGGACACATATATAAGATAACAGGTTGTTTAAGGGAAGGTGGTAATTGGTACTGTTATTGTCTTGTCTATGTTTTATTTGACCAGATCTTTCTTCTGCAAAGTAAAGATTTGTAAATATTTGCTTTTGAACAAAACATTGGCTGAGTTGATAGAAATTAAATGCTTTGTTCCTTAATATGTTTGCATACTTATTAAAATGTTTACTGTGTGAAGATATTTTGTACAATTTACTCTTTGCAGACGACTTGGCTTGTGAATGAAGATAAAAATATTTATTTTGTTATCTTCTCATGTACATATTTGGTCAGGTTTATACTTTATAGATTTAGTCTTGGGTGAAGATATTTGTTTATGAATATTTGTCTCCTTGCTTGAGAAATTTACATTTATATATATATATTTGACTTGTTACTTCTAGCTTAAATAAAGTTTATCTTGCTTTTTTTATTTCATAGTTTGGCCTTGCTTTCATTCTATAGTTTGCCCTTAGATTTTATTTTGTATTTCACTTTATTTCTTGTTTGTAGTTACATTTGTATTTTATATTTTGACTATCAATATTATATACATAAGTTTTACTTATATTTAATATTTATATTTTATATTGATAGATTTTGATTTTATTTTAAACATTATTATCTATATATATATATATAATTTCACCAATGTTAACAAGATAAAGTATTTTAAATTCAATGATACAAGATAGATTTTAGTATAAATAGTATTAAGAGAATTTATTTTAAAAAAAGATTAGTTTACTTTTTATTTAATTAGATTAAATATTTATTAAAATAAACGGGGCTAAAATCCGGATCGTCACATTCCTCCCCCCTTTAGAACTTTTCGTCCTCGAAAAGGAACGAAGCCAGAATTTATGAAAATGCTTAAAATCAGACAAATATTCTTTGATCATTTTAAAAATCTATATAATATTATAAAAATAGCTTTTGTAAAAATACTTTTATAACTCGATGTTTCAACAAGTCCTTCCTTGTTCTCATAAAAATTCGGTCATACGTTGATCAGGCGTAGGACTGAAAATCTGTAAGTACTCAGCAGACCCATTTCAACATCCAGTGAAAATATTTGAAAAATAATTTTATTGAAAATATAGAAAATTTTTTTGAAAATAGAGGAAATATCTTTGGTAAAAATGCTCTGGAAATCATCACACCCATCCATGGTCACAGTTACATCCTGGGTTACGTTGCCGTCGCAGCAAAAGTCCATGTAACTGATTACACCATAGAACCCACGACAGATCGCAGTTACATCCAGGGTTACGTTGCCGTCGCAGCAAAAGTCCATGTAACTGTTGGCTCTCAGCGGCACACACGATTTTCGCTGTCAAAATGAAACTTCTCCACTCCTACATAGGTCTCAGTCTACCGATATAAAATCAAACGCAGACTGTTGGCTCTCAGCGGCACACAAGACTTTCGCTATGTTACCATAGTGTCGCAGTCTACCGATGTAAAATCAAACATAGACTGTTGGCTCTCAGCGGCACACACGACTTTCGCTATGGTCTGCAGTAGATCGCAGTGACATCGAGTTATACTGTCGTCACAGCATAACCCAAATGCCTCTGTGGGCACCAGCCCCTCGACTTTCGCTACATAAATAATCCTCAGGAACTAGTTTTGTCCGGACTCCTCACAGGATCAACTTTAGAAACCCCCCTTGGGGCTCAAGGCAGTACCACCCAGTGGCACTCCTGAGAAGTTCATTTCAAGGGAGCGCCTTTTTCCCCAGAGCAAATCCCAAAACACTTTATACTATACACATATAGTATTTTCCAAATCATACACCTAGTATGAATCTTATATAAATGCTTTTACACAAAATCGATTCTCAAAATCGATAATTCACAAATCAGGCTTTCCCAAATTCCAATATGGATTTTATCCTAAAATCAAAAGCCTTTTCCAAATCTAAAGGTTCCCCAAAACCTTTTTCTCAAAACCATTTCCATAAAATCTTTTATATATATATTCATATATAAAATTTTCTGGGGAAATCTTTAAATCACTTTATACTTATATAAGTTTCCTTTGTATACTTCAAAAAATTTCAAAAACCTTTTTCTTCTGGCAATGGATTCAATAAGGGGAGTTTTATCAAATATAACAAAGATACGTAACTTTGTTTATTCCCAATCAAATATTCGAATTTGATTACTTTATAAAGTCAATTGCCAAATTTCTTACTTTTATTATAAAGTAAACTTTAACTCCGAAAAATATTCAATTTCCACTTTATTTTCATAAAGTTAATTTCTACCATAGAAATATAAATTTTAAATTTATTTTATTTTATTTTATTTTAGTTCCTCATATATTTACAAATATATTTTCCATTTCAAAAATCATCTTATAATCTTTTATCTACAACTTCAAAATCAAATTTCCACCTTTATTCATTGTCAATTTCTCAAAATATACTTTCAATTTCAAAAATCTTTTCAATTTTTATCCACAAATTTTCAATGCCAATTTCATTCAAACCTTACGATGTCCCCATATCATTTGTACGCAATACCAATCTGATCGCTCACTTGATCACACAATTTCACTTCCGAACTAGTATCGTCCACCCGACTTCCTAGTGCGGACTCAGATCTGGTTTCTTGATCAGAAACCGCCATTCTCCTTGCATAGTCACACCTATGATAGAGAATATCCAGAACCAATCAAAAACCCATATCCAGGTTCGCCGTCGAAAATCGAGCGGAAAATCCCAACTCGGATCGATAATACTATCTCGAAATTCCGTGCTCGAATCTGGATCAAATCACTATGCGAATAGAATAATATACGTACATCCTACGTATTTATCTTCATTGATTATCAGTTAAATCAATTTCCTTTCTATTCACCCTCACTTTGATTTTATTCACCTATTCACATTTGGCTAAATCCCCACTTGGATTTATCACTTCAATTCTTATCTCAGTTGGGTATTTACTCAATAACAGTTTGAACTCCGACCAGTTTATATTTACAAAATAGCTTGAAAATTTTAAAAATAGATAAATAGTTGAAAGATAATTATTAATTTTTAAAATAGCTGTAAAATAGTTAAGTAACTGCAAAATAATTGGAAAATAGTAATTACTTATAAAATAGTTGAAAAACAGTAATCAGTTTATAAAGTAGTAGAAAAATAGAAATAAATTTATAAAACAGTTGTAAAATAGTTAAATAGTTCCAAAGTAATTGTAAAACAGGTTTAAGATAGTTTTAGGTTTAAAAAGAAAAGTTGTGTAGTAAATAGTTTGGAAAAATAGGTTTATATTAAACAATTGGTTTTGAAAATAGTCCAGAGTCAAACTGTTTAATACCCCATCTCCATTTCCATAAATTCAAATTAAATTTCCACTTACATTTAAATTGACTCAATCCCAATTTGAATAACTTTAATTTTATTTCAAATTAATCCAATTCAAATTTCTCATTTGAATTTTATGCTTGTCCATCATAAATCACAATTCCCATTAGTTCAAATCAAATTCAGTTTGAACTAATTCAATTTAAACCTCAATTTTAAACCATCTCGAATTTTATAAATTCGAGTTAAATTTTCAAATGTTGATTTATTCCCTTAATCCAATTAACATTTATCTTGAAATCAATATCTTTAAACAATTTAATTTCTAAGTTCCATTCTCAAAATTCCATTTTAAATTATCTTCTCTTAACTTATTTCAAAGTTCAAATAATAATTCAAACCCCTTTTAAACAATTAAATCTTTGAAATTCAATTTATTACCCAAATTCAATCTTGGAACCAATCCTGAATCATTTCAGTTTACATGTTCATTTTAAACATTCAAATCTTAATGTTCAAAGTGATCCCATTTTCTCAAGTTTAATTTTTATCTTTAAAATCAAAATTACCTAAGTAATTTCAAATTAAAGTTTAATTCCATTTAATTCCAATATTGGGATAGATATTACCCCAATCTATCATCCATTTTATTTAAAACATTCATCATCCACTACCTATTCCAGATCTCAATCCTATCTGAGACCATATATAGTTCCCTACCAAATCAACCCATTTAACTTTCCTAAGTTAAACCTCAATTTCATCTTGAAATTTCCAATTCAGGTTGTTTATTCCAAACTTATTTAACTTTCCTTAAGTTAAATTCAATTTAATCTCGCCAAACTTACTCAAATTTGAATTCCCACTTCAAATTTTAAACTTCACATTAATAAATCTTATAAGTTCAAAAACTTATTACCTTGGATATCACACCTCATTTCCCAAATTTAAAACTCAACATTTAGAGTTTATTTTCAAACCATCTTTGAATCCATATATACATATTTATTTCTTAGCCTACCAGGCTATACATTTAAATTTTAAACCTCCTTCGGTTTTAATTTAAGACAGACCCTTTTTTTTTAAAGTTTTCAAACAGCTTCTTATTTTAAAATAAGATCACATTCAAATATATCCTGAATAATATTATTTATTCTTTTCTTTAAACACTCTTAAATAATTCAATGTTTCTAAACTTAGGTTTTAAACTTCACAATTTAAATCCGTTCTAATTTACAGGTTATACTCATCTAAATTTATATCCTTAGCACATTTTATTTTGCTTGCTCATTAATAAACATCTTATTATTAAACACAACAACCATTTATGATAATAACCAAGATTATCATATTTGGAAACCAATTTATTATTATCTTTATTTTGAAAACGTTTCCACAAATTTAGGATTTTAATTTCAGTTTGGATCCATTCCAAATTTATCTTCATTCAATTTCAATTTGGTTGTATTACTATTACCACTTAATTCTCATTATTTTACTTAATTCCAATAACTTTGAACAACCAATTACTTTAACATTTATTAGTAAGAAATATCGCTTTATATATCAAAATATATTCTTACTTAAAATCATTTAAAATCTTTATATAAGAAAATAACAAGTACGCTCTCATATATATATATATATATATATATATATATATAAACACTCAACTCATTCTAGGGTACTATTGACCCTATCCTTATGAGTATCCCCCACCAGAGCCAAGGTTTTCGCTTAACCTTTGCTCTGATACCAACTGTAACGACCCGAAATTTTCGATCCCGAAAATTCCAGATAGTTAGGAAAAGAAGAAAGAGATAGAAGAAGAAAAACAGAAAACAAGTCACAGAATCTCACATTCGCAGCGGATCAAAATATAATATCATATAATACCATTTATACAAAAAAACTATATCAGTTAAATTACACTTTAATACATCAGAGTTACAACATAGACACAATCACTGGACATATATAATCAACATGTCCCAATATACATCAATATATCATAGCGGAAACACTCCATACGTTCCTGCCATCCAACTCGTCTCCGAGCTCCAGAACGTCCTTACCTGAAAATCTGTAATACTCGGTCTGACCCGAGCATTACATCAAAGTAACACCCGGGTCAGGCTGGAAACCAGCGTGAGTAAACCCATCTAACATGAATTACAAAAGCATACAACTTATATATATATATAACCCGGGTAACTCGTCAATTTACAAATTCACAATTTGTTATAGATATCCCTTATTTTAATCACAAATTTCTAAGTACCAACTTAGATTTAATGGACCAATTCACTTAAATCATTCCATTCTAGCTTATTCATCAATCTATAAAGAATCGAAGTGGTTTCGGGTATCACTAATACCCGACTCCGGTCTCTTCGAATTCAATGTCATCTTATCCAAATTATTCGAGTAAAACACAATTCAAACTTCAACTACAGTGTGTCACCTATACACATTAATTCATCATCAATAGTTAACCACATTCTCAGTTTAAACCCAACATATCATATCACGTAGCATCACATGTCTGAGTTATCAATCAATCTAGGCATACAATTTTATTCAATTATTCATAAGGAAGATAAATGCTTCATACCATTTCTAATTAATTTAAATTACTTACTTTAATCACTTTTAATCTTGCTTACTTTACAATAATTAGTTACAACCCATTAATTATTCATTCCCTAATTATCCTCTCTAATTACATTCAGTAATTAGCCTTTAATTAATTTACCACATTCATTAATCAACCTCGATTAATGATATTCAGCAAATTAATTATTCTTAATTACTACATTAATTTATTAACATCTTAATTTATTAATAAATCCTTTAATTTATTTCACTGAATAATTAACACTTAATTACTTCCACTAAGTAATCATTCTTTAATTACTTTCTATTAAGTAATTACCCATTTATTTATTTACAGTCTATAATTATCCATTAATTACTTTGCTAAGTAATTATACTTCATCAATCACCTTAAGTAATTACTTAACCCTAACTAATTCTTAATTACAATTAATTAATACTTCAACCTTTATAAATTAATTAATTCCAAATTATTAATTTTAATTACCTCATTCATTTAAGTAGCCTTTATTCATAAAACCTAACTGACTATCAAGATAATACAATTACCTTTAATTACCTAAAATTTATACGTGTTTCAAAAACATTTCATCGTTTTACTTTATACTTAACATTTCTCAAATTTTTTTTAAGAAGTTTACCAAAGCATAAAACTTTTAAATCAAATAGTTTAAACATAATAGTTTCCTTTATATAAGAGTTTTAAATCAAATTCCTTTAAAAATTTCAACCCCTTTATTTTATTTTATTTTTAAAAAAACATAAAAACTGGAAACCAAAACACTCGATTACTCGAGCCACTCGTACCCTCCCTCTTCGAGTAAACACGCGAACGTCTTCGAGAATAACTCGATTTTCCCGCAATCTCAAAACATCTGTAACAGACATACACGTGCACAGTGCACGGCGAAGCACGCGACGCCGATCAACTGCAATGGCCCCAACACATCACTGATGACTTCGATCAGCCCTCCCATTGTCCCGATCTCGCTGTTCTAACCCGAATCGAAATCAAGTACTTCGATCCCAACTGGAACCCCAAACTCGAATCGCAGAACCACCCATCATCGACTATTTTGTCAACCGGAACTCACGGCCTTCCTTCCATAGTTGCTCCACGTCACCACGTGGCGACCACGACCCTCGCAGTCGAGTCCGATAAACCATAAACGCCGAGAACACATCGACAACACACCTGACAAAAACTACACTTAAACCCTAAATAATCCAAGCCCGGCCACCATGGCCATTGGAAAAATACACTGCCATTTTTTCTACCATCGGCAACGCTCCAGCCAACTTCGACCAAAAACTCGACTCCATCCATCGTGCCGATCGACGGCAATCAACCCAAAAGCCTAACCGTTCAACTCCAAAATTCCAATTGATTTTCAGGCTAAAAATTTTTGTTTCTTACATTAAAAATCAAGATTTTCTGCCACGAATCCATTTATGAAATCCAAACATGAAATCGTTTTAATTGATTTTGATTTATTTTTGATTGTTACTGTAATTTACCAGTTTAGAAATAAATATGTGTTGGAAACAATGGCTATCTTCGGCTGAGTCATGGACAAGTCACTCTCTTGAAGACGTTTCGGTGATCTGCTCAATGGTGCAAGCAGTTCATCTCAATCACCGCCGCCTCTAGGATAAAACAGCCTCTCGAAAGTTTTTGTGGTATCGGTTCGTTTGCACGGACGAAGCAATTCTGGTTGCACTCAAAAAACTTGTTGCTCGATAATTTTGTTTTTGTAAAAAAATGTTGTTCTTTTTATTTTCGTCTTCGTATCAATTAAGAAGACGGAAGAGCAAAAGAGCGTTACTGAATGGGGGGATACGTGGTCTTGAAAAACGGATCTGAGAAATACCGGGTCAAAAAATAAATAAACGTTGCGTAACGTTCTTCAATACGGGTTTCTTACCGTTCCAGCCCGGTCAGAAAACGGTAAATAAATTTGTACCAAAAATATAAGTATTACACCACTACAAGCCCGAACCCGAGCCCGGCCCGGGTCGGGTCGAGTCGAGTCGAGTCGGTCGGTCGCGCGCGCGCGCGCGTGTGGTGGTCAAGCATGGTCTCCCTCCTCACAAAAGAGCATCATTGGGTGCCCAAAGGGCCCAACTTAGCTTCAAAGAATCAAGTATAAATACTTGATTCTTTTATATAATCCCACAATGTGGGACTATTCATATTCCCATAGGAGCCATTTCATACTTAGTCAAATTTTTTAAGAATTCATTCATTTTTAAAACCATTTCCAACAATCCCCCACTTGAATTTTTAAAACTTATTTCGAGCAATTTCTGAAAACCATAAGATTGTGCATAAACAAAGGTGTCTTTCGACTTGAACCTTTGCATAGTGGATAAGATTCAGTTTTTACTAGAGTGACACGTGGTCTTGAACTCTATTCCTGACATCAGACCACACACAATCTTTCTAGAGTGCAATCAAGTAAGCCCGTGCTTTTATGGCCATGCACGTCTATCCCAGTTTAGTGAATGCTCTAGGAGTTTTGCCCAAAACTCCATAGGAAACGGCCAAATTTCCACATTCACACAGGTGAGTCTATCAAGAGTACTCCTGAAGGTAGGTACTCCACTCCAAATGGAATATAGATCTCATTAAGAGTTTCTATTAACTCAACCTCTAATCACTTCAGGAATATATGCTTCTATATATATGAAAAATAGCATATTCAACTCATATCACTACACAACTTGTTCTTACCCATTGAACCTAGTTCTTGGGATCTCCAGTCAGTAGGTCGGGTTACCATTGTGCGTGACTCAACAATCTAAGGGCAATAGTCCCATTTTTCTAGAAGTTGTAAAGACTTTCTCTCTGGCCAGTCCTTTCGTCAAAGGATCTGCCAAATTCTCCTCACTGCGTATGTGATCCACTCTAACAGCTCCTGAAGAGAGTAGCTCTCTAACAGTGCTGTGCTTACGACTTATCTGTCGTCTCTTACCGTTATAATAACGGTTCTGTACTTTTGCAATAGCCGCGGTACTATCGCAATGAATCAACACAGCTGGTATCGGTTTTTCCCATAAGGGAATCTCAGCTAGCAGATTTCTTAAATACTCTGCTTCTTCACTAGCTGTAGCTAGTGCTATCATCTCAGACTCCATAGTAGACTGAGCCAAAATAGTCTGTTTCTTGGATTTCCAAGAAACAGCTCCTCCAGCAATGCTAAATATATAGCCACTGGTTGCTTTTGAATCATCAGATAAAGTATTCCAGTCTGCGTCGGTGTAACCTTCAAGGACAGCTGGAAACTTTTCATAATGTAACCCTAGGTTCATGGTTCGTTTTAGGTATCTCATGACCCTCTCAATAGCATGCCAATGCTCTATACCAGGTCTACTAGTAAACCTGCATAATAATCCCACGACATAGGCAATGTCGGGTCTAGTACAATCAGTGGCATACCTAAGGCTGCCAATGATGCTCGCATAATCAGACTGTCTTACACCTTCACCAGTGTTCTTGAATAGCTTTACACTAGGATCATATGGTGTACATGCAGGTTTACAGTCAAAGTAATTGTATTTCTTTAAGATCTTCTCAATATAATGAGATTGATCCAAAGAAAGTCCCTTATTAGACCTAGTAATCTTAATACCAAGGATTACACTTGCTTCACCTAGGTCTTTCATATCAAAATTGGCACTTAACAGAGATTTAACAGAGTTTATGGCATGCATGTTTGATCCAAAAATAAGTAGATCATCTACATACAAACATATTATAGTGCAAATGTCATTTTCAGATTTATAATAAATGCATTTGTCACTTTCATTAACTTTGAAACCATTTGAGATTATTAAGTTATCAAATTTTTCATGCCATTGTTTAGGTGCTTGTTTTAAACCATATAAAGATTTATCTAATTTGCAAACTTTATGTTCTTGACCATGAATTACAAAACCTTCCGGTTGGTCCATATAAATTTCCTCTTCTAATTCACCATTTAAAAAAGCAGTTTTAACATCCATTTGGTGTATAATTAAATTATGAATAGATGCTAATGAAATCAATACTCGAATGGATGTGATTCTAGTTACAGGTGAATAAGTATCAAAAAATCTACATTTTCTCTTTGCCTAAAACCTTTAGCTACCAAACGGGCTTTATATTTATCAACTGTGCCATCAGGTTTTAGTTTCTTTTTAAGTACCCATTTACAGCCTATAGACTTACAACCTGGTGGTAAATCTACTAAGTGCCAAGTCTTATTGGATTCCAAGGAATCCATCTCATCATTTATAGCCTCTTGCCAAAAATCGGCATCTAATGAAGATAAGGCTTCTTGGAGGTTTGTGGGATCCTCCTCTATAGTAAAAATGCAAAAGTCTGAGCCAAAGTCTTTATCAACTCTTGCTCTTTTACTTCTTCTAGGTTCAATTTCAGATGATTCATTAAGTTCTGTTCTAATAGGCACGGTGTTATTTGACGTGCCCCCACTATTCCTTAATTTAAAAGGAAACTTAGTTTCATAAAAATCAGCATCATTAGATTCTACTATATTATGTGTATTCAGGTTATAAAATCTATATGCTTTGCTGTTAACAGCATAGCCAATAAATACACATTCATATGCTCTACTAGCTAATTTTATTCTCTTAGGGTCAGGTATACGAACATATGCCAAACATCCCCAAGTTCTAAAGTAAGATACATTTGGTTTATAATTTCTTAAAATTTCAAAAGGTGAAATCTTACTTTTTGATTTAGGGATTCTATTCAATACATAGCATACAGTCAATAAAATATCCCCCCACCAATGTTTTGCTGCACCAGATTTTAATAAAATAGCTACAACTAATTCGGTAAAGGTCCTATTTTTTCTTTCAGCTTTACCGTTCATTTCAGGTGAATAAGGCGTAGTTCTCTCATGAATTATACCATGCAATTTATAAAAATCAAGAAAAGGACTAGACTCATATTCAGTTCCTCTATCACTACGAAGTCTCTTAATTTTCTTATTAGATTGATTCTCGAGTTCAGTTTTAAATAATTTGAACATATCAAATGCATCACTTTTATTTTTCATAAGATATACATAAGTGAAATCAGAGCCATCATCAATGAAAGTGATAAAGTAACGGTGTCCGTGTCTAGTCAAAGTGCCATCAAGCTCACATATGTCAGAATGAATTAAATCTAAAGGTTCAGAGATTCTATCAACTGATTTATGGGGTTTCTTAGTGATTTTTGCTTGACTACAGAATTCACACTTATCAAAATCAGATTGTGTCAATTTAGGAATCAAATCTAAGATGCTCATATTATGAATAATGCGTTTGTTAACATGACATAATCGAGAGTGCCAGATATTAAAATCACATAACATATAAGCAGAACTGGTTACTTTATTAATTTCAACATTCAGTTTAAACATACCCTCACAAGCATAACCCTTCCCTACAAACATCCCCTTATAAGTCAAAGTGTACAAATCAGCCCCAATAACTTGAGTAAAACCAGCCTTATTAAGGAGAAAACCAGAAACCAAATTCTTTCTCATCTCCGGAGTATGCATTACATCTTTCAAAATAACTGTCTTTCCAGAGGTAAACTTTATTTCCACATTTCCAATGCCAGCAACTGTAGTGGTGTGAGAATCTCCCAGTAGCACTTTCTGATCATCAGCAGCCGTGTATGTGCTAAACATAGCACGATCATAGCAGACATGGCGGGATGCACCAGTATCTACCCACCAACCCTCTGATCCACCAACTAGGTGAATCTCAGAAATCATAGTCGTAAGAGGCTCCTCAGTCAGGTTAGCCTGCGGTGCAGGGCCTGGTCTGTTCCTACACTTGCGTGCCATATGACCTGGTTTTCCACAGTTGTAACACAGAAACAACTGTCCAGAATCATTCTTTTGGGTCGGTTTTTGCTGTGCCTTTTGGTTCCCTTGCGGGTTCCAATTCTGTTTGTTGCGGTTGCGGTTCTGATTCTTAAAGTTTTTTCGGATTCGGTTTCAGAACCGCAGGCTTGGACCTTTTAGTGTTGTTGTTTGTGACAACAAGCACTTCCTCTTTTTGGTCCTGCTTACGAGCCTCCTCCTCAATACGGAGACGAGTAATCAAGCTCTCTAAGGAAAATTCCTTAGTCTTGTGCCTAAGCACATTCTTAAAATCTTTCCAACCTGGGGGCAATTTATCAATAATAACAGCAATCTAAAACTGTTCATCCAAAGTCATACCTTCGGAGATGATCTCATGAGCAATTTTCTGTAGCTCATGAGATTGCATCTCTACTGACCTGTCATCTGTCATCTGGTATTTGAGGTAGCGGCTGACTGCATACTTCTTTGCTCCAGCCTCCTCAGTGTCATACTTCTTTTGTAGCGCTTCCCAGATCTCCTTGGCTGACTTGTCAGAGTTGTAGTAGTCGTACAGGTCATCACTGAGGCCGTTGAGTATGTAGTTTCGGCACATGTAATCTTGTTCTGTCCAGGTGTGCAACTCCTTTGATTTTTCTGTCCAGGCTCGCATCTGATCAGCGTCTGCTTCGTCTGGTCTATCGGGTAAGTGCGGTTTGTCGGTTGTTAGCACAGCCACCACTTTTCTGGTTGTTAGGAAGAACTCCATCTTCTGTCTCCAGCGTTTGAAGTGGAGGCCCTCGAATCTGAATGGGACAGCAGAGATCATGGGGACCTGGAAGAACGAAGCGGGAGCAGTAGGATCTAGATCTGCAGCAGAAGCCATTGATGTCGGCACGTCTTCAAATTGTTGGAAACAATGGCTATCTTCGGCTGAGTCGTGGACAAGTCACTCTCTTGAAGACGTTTCGGTGATCTGCTCAATGGTGCAAGCAGTTCGTCTCAATCACCGCCGCCTCTAGGATAAAACAGCCTCTTGAAAGTTTTTGTGGTATCGGTTCGTTTGCACGGACGAAGCGATTCTGGTTGCACTCAAAAAACTTGTTGCTCGATAATTTTGTTTTTGTAAAAAAATGTTGTTCTTTTTATTTTCGTCTTCGTATCAATTAAGAAGACGGAAGAGCAAAAGAGCGTTACTGAATGGGGGGATACGTGGTCTTGAAAAACGGATCTGAGAAATACCGGGTCAAAAAATAAATAAACGTTGCGTAACGTTCTTCAATACGGGTTTCTTACCGTTCCAGCCCGGTCAGAAAACGGTAAATAAATTTGTACCAAAAATATAAGTATTACACCACTACAAGCCCGAACCCGAGCCCGGGCCGGGTCGGGTCGAGTCGAGTCGAGTCGGTCGGTCGCGCGCGCGCGCGCGTGTGGTGGTCAAGCATGGTCTCCCTCCTCACAAAAGAGCATCATTGGGTGCCCAAAGGGCCCAACTTAGCTTCAAAGAATCAAGTATAAATACTTGATTCTTTTATATAATCCCACAATGTGGGACTATTCATATTCCCATAGGAGCCATTTCATACTTAGTCAAATTTTTTAAGAATTCATTCATTTTTAAAACCATTTCCAACAATATGAAATATAAACACTTAGATTTATAATTTTCTTTTTCTCTTAAAGCACTATTATATTCATCCAATCATCTCTTCTTTGGTGATCATAACCTAATTTTGAATATATAAGGAGAGTTTGAATTCCTTGGTTATATCCTTGAGTCTGTAATCCTAACAGAGTCTAATATATATACACTCAGGCATATACACATATAAACAGAGCAGTTTAAAATATATTCTAGATAAAACTACCATGTAAAGCATATTACAATGTTTCTGTACAGATTTACCAATAAACAAGGATTTAAAACAGATTCTAAAGAAGAGTTTACTCACAAGAAATTCCTTTGAACAGAACAATTTCTATTTTCATTTGAAAGCCTGAAGTTTGAACTGCCTTGAAACTGTTTTTGAGTGCTTTCAGTTTTGAACTGCAGTTGAATCGAGTATTTGCTTCTTCTTTTTTTTTCAAGTTACATATGTTACTGATCGAACTATACAAAAAGATGGACACATATATAAGATAACAGGTTGTTTAAGGGAAGGTGGTAATTGGTACTGTTATTTTCTTGTCTATGTTTTATTTGACCAGATCTTTCTTCTGCAAAGTAAAGATTTGTAAATATTTGCTTTTGAACAAAACATTGGCTGAGTTGATAGAAATTAAATGCTTTGTTCCTTAATATGTTTGCATACTTATTAAAATGTTTACTGTGTGAAGATATTTTGTACAATTTACTCTTTGCAGACGACTTGGCTTGTGAATGAAGATAAAAATATTTATTTTGTTATCTTCTCATGTACATATTTGGTCAGGTTTATACTTTATAGATTTAGTCTTGGGTGAAGATATTTGTTTATGAATATTTGTCTCCTTGCTTGAGAAATTTACATTTATATATATATTTGACTTGTTACTTCTAGCTTAAATAAAGTTTATCTTGCTTATTTTATTTCATAGTTTGGCCTTGCTTTCATTCTATACTTTGCCCTTAGATTTTATTCTGTATTTTGTATTTCACTTTATTTCTTGTTTGTAGTTACATTTGTATTTTATATTTTGACTATCAATATTATATACATAAGTTTTACTTATATTTAATATTTATATTTTATATTGATAGATTTTGATTTTATTTTAAACATTATTATCTATATATATATATATAATTTCACCAATGTTAACAAGATAAAGTATTTTAAATTCAATGATACAAGATAGATTTTAGTATAAATAGTATTAAGAGAATTTATTTTAAAAAAAGATTAGTTTACTTTTTATTTAATTAGATTAAATATTTATTAAAATAAACGGGGCTAAAATCCGGATCGTCACAAGTTACACGATTAAAAAAATATAAACTTCACCTACCACGTCATCTCGCTTCTGGAATCACGCACGAAACCCTACAGATCCTCTCCCATACTCGATCGAACTGCTACTCACGGCCGCCACCATATCACGAATTTTGCCGCCGCCACCCTCAGTTTCAAGTTGATCGGTGGCCACCAACGGAAGGCTCACGCCCGGCCGCACCTATGGCAGGTTTACCTCCACCTCCGGTCCATCAGGGACGCACCGCTGCCGCCTTCATACTTTGGCCAATTCTAGAAAATCCATGAACAACTACGACCAATGAACACCACTACAAGGCCTGCTCAACACCCTGTTCCCAATGCCACTTCCCGATCGTCAATCGGGCGAAGATCCACCGTTGGATCGTCAAAACCTAGAATGGACGGCTGAGGTTAAATCGCTGATTTTTGGACAAACGGTGAATCAAATCGAGAAACGAATTGCACAGTGAATTATGCTCATCGAGAGCTTCAAACCGGTATATAATATGATAGGGTTTGGAGGAGTTTGAATTTTTGAAATTGGTTTTGATTTGAATTTGGATTTGGGGAAAATAGAGCTTCTGCCATTGAGAAGAAGAAGCAGACATACAGAATTGTATGTACTGAGATAAGAAAAAAAATCTGCTAGGGTTTAGAAAGATCTATTTATGTGAACAAAGCCCGATAAGAAAATAAACACATATCAGATTGGTACGAACGAAAATAGCGACCCGAAAAGCCCGTTTCGCTTCCGAAACGAAAGTGGGTCATCCAATATATCAAAATAGATGCTTTTGATATTTTTAAACTCAATGGAACAGGTTTCAAGTCCTAATTCCACCGTATGAAGAAGTTAGTTTTTAAAATTAGCTTATTTAAAATTAATTTCAATAAATTGATTTCTACGCGTTTCGAGCCCGTACGATCAAACGACAAGTCCGACGCTATGAAACTTGAAATCCTACAATAATTCACCGTTATGGATCCGATGAAACTGGTTTCGTTGAAATCCGAGACAATGGCCAAAATGATTATTTTCACGTTAAATAAATAAATTATTATTAAATTGATTAAATCACTTTTTAATTTCAAATTTAATAACTAACAATTTTTATCATTTTTTATTACTTAGACATTTACAATAATTTAAAACAAATTTACGTATCAATTCAATGTTAAATATTACACTAATTACAGTGTTCAGTTTCAACTGTAAATAAAATCCAATTAATTATATTTTAATTCCAATAAATTGATTTAGTTTGATTTCAATCTTATTATTCAATCAATCATTATCCTATGGACATATTGGTTTATATCTTATTACACTAATGTTCTACAATTATCATCTTAATTTACATTGATGTAATATTTAATTGCAATTGATTTCCAATTTAATTCAACAGATTAAATAAATAAGTAACATATAACAATTGTCACCTTTTCTTAATTTAATCACATTTATAAGTTTATTACCTACAACAAATGTTATAACTACTTACACATCACTGATTTTCATTTTCAGTATTAGCCATTCCAATGTATTACATGTAATTTCAACATTGACTCGAATATTAAATTTTATTTCTTTATTTACAATCTATAACCTATTATGACTTTACAATCATTTCAATAAATTGGACTTACATTAAAATAGTTATCAATTGCCTTAAATTAACATTACCAACATTACATTCTAGTTATTCTTTTCTTATTAATAAATCACAAATTTTTATTCCTTCCAATATTAAATTATAGAATCTTATTAAATTCAATAATTCAATTATCGGAAAATTACGGGTCGTTACACTCTCCCCCACTCAAAACTATTTGTCCTCGAAAAGGGAAAAGAAGGGAAAAGAAGGGATTAACATATCTTATTCAAAGTACTAAATTTATAAATAATTAATTTACATAATTAAAAAATAAAAAAAAAATACATCAATTTATAAACAATTAAATCCTTTCATATTCAAGTTCAATAGAGTTGGAAAAACGTCTTTACTTTCACAAAATTTTCTAAGTCCAAAATTCATGGAAATTTTTTATAGAGTCTCCTTTGTACGGAGAGGTTTGGGAGGAAAATAATATCAGCAATAAAAAAATATATATCATATTTCAAAAATAAATATCCTAAACCATGGGGAAAAAATATAATAACGCTATAAAACCGTAATCCGAGAACGTACCTATTTGTCGGGCAAACAACGCTTATTTATGAAACCAAAAGCAGTAGCTATTGCTTCCATAAACTGTATTTCACTTATATAATCCAAAGAAGTTAATAATTATGCAAAAAGAGAAATATTTAAGTTATTTCAATAAATAACAAACAAATCAACACATAACAACAACCACTTGCAAACAAACAGTACAACCATACAATCTTCACATGCAGTCAAAGAAATCAACCATCCATCCATAACAACCAAAGCCGGGGCCGGTCCTAGAAGTTTTGATACCTAAATCCAATTATAAACCAATGCCCTTATATAAAAACGAATGTAATTATCTTATCTATAATTCATAATTTATCAGGAATATTTGGATACAGTAATTTAAAGCAAAAACTCTCTTTTACTAATTAATTTGACTAAAAAACATAAACAATAAATTTCAAGAAAAAAAAACTAAGTTATTTATGAACAAATTTTATATTAACTACCATTAAAAAAACCATTAACTTTTACTAAAAAACATTACCAATTATCCCAAATCAACCCTTATTAAATAAATTTCCAAACTAACAAACAATTATGAATTATCCCAAATTAGAATATCCCTTGCGCAATTGCTGCCTTGCATTATGAATTATCCCAATTTACAATTGTTCATTGCATGATCCCAAAATAACATATAAAATAATGAATTATCCCAAATTAAATCATCAATATATCATTTTATGCCAAACTAGAGTTTAGAGAAGAACATCTTTTCAACTTTCAAGCTGAGGAAGATAATTGTTGGCCTGCAGCTACTTGCTTAATGCTTCAACCTTGGACTTTAACCAACTAAAGAATTTTAATTGGTAAACATGATTGAAACATGTTATATCTGTGCGAAATTATTCGACATATATTCTAAATTAAAAAATTAAAAGGTAGTATATACATGTTCAACTACATTAAATCCAATCTAGTAATAAGCTTTCACCGATAATAATACCGTATAAGTTTTATATTTGTTAACAAAAGTAGTAATATTAGGTTCAATATACCTAGACTATTCAATATATGATATATCCTAGGTAACTTGAAAAATCATATAAAGATCACATGATAGAGCATGATACATCTTTCCTTTAGCAAGATATGACAACCTTTATTGAAAAATATTTGGAGCATATATAATGAAATCAGGGAAAATTTGCATTATTGACCAGAAGCATATATAAACTAATTGTTCAAATAAACACTAAATCATATAGTTGAACTTCAGTTTTTTGGATCCATTCTGTTTAAATTTAGGGATCTATGTGACGCCCCACCTCTATGCTCATAATAACAAAGAGTATTAAAAGAAATACTGTCTATTATTACAAAGAATAAGGCTGGATAGGAGCGGCCATCCGTAGTTGGCCTTACGCTAATATTGGTTACCTCGATAGGAGTGGTATATACTTTTCGTTTTTCATCTTATTTATTTACTCCCGTCGACATACCCAATTATCAGTATAAAACAAACTACGATGGTTCATAATAGTTTAGGACATTAGATATAATAATAACACAAATAATATAAATGCGGAACACAGATAAAACAAAAGTCTCATATATATATATAACTGATGTCAGTTACAATATAGTTGACACAATACATATGATACAACTACAACCGTCGACTCAAGAAGTTATATATACAAGTACATTATCGACTAATATACATGAATACATATCAACTTAAAACAGACACACTGACTACTACAACAAGACGAAGATCACTTCAAATGATATAAAAAGTCTTCATAGCTCAACAGCAACTCAAAGCAGGAAATCTACAACCTGAAATAACTCGGGTCTGATCCGAGTATTACATTCAAAAGAAAATAATACACGGGTCAGTCTAACTCAAATTCATTTTTTAATGCACAGAAGCAATAATAATCAATATCAAAAAGACGACAGTCACAGAAATCTCGTATATCCGACTCCTCGATAAAAGAATCGGATAACGGCAGATATAACACTAAACAGTGTTAAACAACAAATCAACAATCCAATCAATTTAAACAATTGAAATGTCAATTTAAAAACATCAATGCTGATTGGCTGCAGTACACGCTAACGTGTACTGCCTCGCCAATACAGCCTATGAAATACTCAGAAGATCAGTGAATCCAAAAGCAAACGGATCCAACTCAAATCAAAATGAACCATTTCAAAATACAACTTCAAAATATTGAATTTAACCAACGAAACAATTTAACAATCGAAATATCAACTAAATCTGTCAATCCTGCTAGGGCTGCAGTACACGCACGCGTGTACTCCCTCGCCACTACAAAACAACCCAAATCAATTGAGGACATTGAGCAATGTAACAACAAGATCAGAGGCAACAAGGGATGAACCAACAAATGCTCAGAAACTACAACTTCAAATAACTCAAAGGCAATCAAGCCAAATCAACACCGTATACAACTGAGTGTAGTAAAATCAAGACAGTGAACTGAAGGCAATGCAACAGTAAAAAGAAACAACATCAGCAGATGCAAGGCCAAAGAACTTGTAACAACCCGCAAATTCGTAGCCATTAATTATCGGCACTAGGTGATTAAATCGTTCGCCAATTCTTATCGGAATTCTATCGAGTTGAGATTCTTTTATAAAAATTGGTGAGAAATTGTTTTGGGCTTTAAATTTCTTTGGCCCACTTCAATTATCTTCAGCTCTTCATCAAACCCCCCTTTTCTCCATTCGTTTACCCTAAGCCAAAATCAAGCGAGCGAATAAAATGGCGGCCACGAGAAATTCTCGTGTTCGTTCATCTCCTGTTCGAAGCTAGGGCTTCTAGCAAACAAGTAGGGATGGCGGCCTCGTCTTCGTTCCTCTACGAATTAGGGCATTCTCAATTAGCTTCGTCGATCGTCTACCTCTTGGAGTTGCTCACGGCCGCTCCTTCTTGGTCGAGCTCGAAACCGAGGTGAGTGATTTTATTCACTCACGTCTTCTAATTCACACTTAATTAATGCCTTGAATTTTGTTCGTATACGTTCGTCTGATTTGTTTCTAAATATGTGCTTTGGTCGTTTGATCATTGTTGGACGATTGCGATTTTCCTTGACCAATTCATGTTGCGTATATATCTTGGTTACTTGGTTTCCACGGCATTGATTTGATTTTGGAAATCTCGGTTTCGCATCTTCATGTATTCACCTGACTTCGTCATTTTTGTGCATTTTGAGTTCATGTATCACTTTGGTTCATGTTGCACTTCACCTATTAGTATAACCTGATTGCTTGAACATTAGCTTTGCTGGCATTACTTGTACATGATCTGTAGCTTGATAATTTAGACTTTTGTAGTCTGGTCCAGCTGCTGTCGAGACTGTATTTAGCCTTGTACTCATTGGATCATTTGCATTTCTCTGGCCTCTGTCTTGAGTCTGGTACGCACATGCACATGCTGTGTGACTTGAGTTTGCATATTCTTGTTGGTTCAACATATTCCTTCATCATGTATACACTATGTTGTATCTGCACTTGTACACTTGGTCACTGTTAAGTCTACTTTTTGATGTTCTTCGTTTGATACACTTCACTGTCTTGTACTTGATTACTACGGCTATGTTTGTTCATCCAATAACATTGCTGGTTTCTACTGTTTGGTGTCTGCAGCTTTAAACCTTGTTGTCACTGGGTTGTTTCATGTGGCATTGTGTTTAGTCGAGTTATTGCATTTGGTCACCTATTCTAGTCTTCATTTAGTGGTGTCTGCACTGGTGACCCATTAGTTATACTTGTGACATTGAACTTGAATTTGTATCCATGTTTATCCATTTTGTAGTTAAACTTGAACTTGGATGAGTTTGATCATTGGCCTTGTTGCATACCCATTCCATGTTGGTCGAGGCTTTGATGGTTCCAGTTTCATTTGTTATGTTGGTGGCATTTGTTGCTTGCCAGCCTTTGATATTTGCCTGACCACTGTTTTACCTGGTCATTTGAAATCTTTACTTTGGTATCTTCACTTGAGTCATTCTTGTTATACTTCGACTTGGTCTTTGATTCACAGTTTTGTTGACTCCTGTGTTCATATACATTAATGTTTTGTTGGACTATAGCTCCATGCTTGCACTGTCACTTCTGTCTTGTTTCATGTATATTTGATACTGCAGTTTCTTCACTTGGTCCCTGCATATATCACTACATGGTGTTTATGCTATTCTGACTTATGTGCATGCGACTTTAGTTTGGGTTCATTTGAGGCTGCTGTTCCACTTTATTCGTTACAGTTTCATTTGCATGTATTTGTGCCCTTGTACATGCTTCACTGCACCATCTTCTACCTGTTGCACTTGCAATGATGTTCTCCATTTCATGTTCGAATTCATACTTGTCTGCACTGATGTTCATCTGTTCATCCCTGAGCACTTGCTGACCTGCTGCATTTTCGTAGCAGTTTTACCCTCGTCCCTTGTGGTGACTTTATATTCTGTTGTGGCGAGGCAGTGCACGCGTGCGTGCACTGCAGCCACACCGAATTGACAGATTTTAATCGATATCTCTTTTATTCTTAATTCATCGACCTGCTGTGTAATTCGTAAGCTGTATTGGCGAGGCAGTACACGTTAGCGTGTACTGCAGCCAATTAGCATTGATATTTTTTTAAACTGACATTTCAATTGCTTAAACTGCTTTGGATTTCTGTTTTGTGGATTAACACTGTTTAGTGTTATTTCTGCCGTTATCCAATTCTCGTATCGAGAGTTGGATATACGAGATTTCTGTGACTGTCATCTATATTGAGATTGATTATTATTGCTTCTATGCGCTAATAACTGAGTTTGAATTAGACTGATCCGAGTATTATTTTCTTTTGAATGTAATACTTGGGTCAGACCGAGTATTTACAGGTTGTAGATTTTTAGCTTTGGGTTGCTGCTAGAGCTATGAAGACTTTTTATATCATTTGAAGTGGTCTTCGTCTTGTTGTAGTAGTCAGTGTGTCTGTTTAAGATGATAATGTATTCATGTATATTAGTCGATAATGTACTTGTATATATATAACTTCTTGAGTCGACAATTGTAGTTGTATCATTTGTATTGTGTCAAATGTATTGTAACTGATATCAGTTATTGTATATATGAGACTTTTCGTTCCATCTTTATTCCGCATTTATGTTATCTGTGTTATTTTTATATCTATTGTCCTAAACTATTATAGCCACTGTGTAGTAGCTTTGAGTTTGTATCGGAATGTCGGGTTTCCTCTAAAAATGAAATGCAATGTTTTATTATCTGACATATCGGTGCTCGCACAAGGCAATTACATAGATGGTCGCTCCTCAACAGCCTTATTCTTCGCGCTAGTTGACAGCACTACTCCGTAGTGTTCTTGGCTAGCGTGGGTATAGAGGTGGGGCGTCACAGCTTGGTATCAGAGCCTGGGGTTTAGGACAATTATAAAACATAACTTAGATGGAACATGTGTTACAACTATTTGTCGATGTTTTATCTCTCATCTTTACATATGACTATTTTTGACTGTTAGGTATGAATTCCTAACGCTTATTCTTGTGTTTTCGGCTTTGAATTGATTTAGCCGATGTTGATTTCGTTTTAATTTGGCAAATTAAAGCCATTTTGACTTTTGGACTTTGTTCCACTTTTGTTCTATGCTATGAGTGTCATTGTGTACCTGTTACACTGTGATGAAAAAATAGCTGGACCAGTTGCAAATTGAGTGATTTTGATTTCTCATTCACATCTAGTTTGAATCTCAGCGATTTTGAACTTGATATTTTGTGTTTTCCTCATCTGGATTTCCCTTCGACTTCGGTCACTTTGTTTTTGAGAAATTGCTGATTTCTTGATTTTCAAGACTCTGATTTTGTTTGCCGTTGGTTTCTTTGATAATGATGATTGATTCATTTTGTACTCGACTGCGGCTATTAATTGTTGGCTTCGACATTAACTTGATTCTTACTTTTGTTGAAGTCATTTATGCATTTCTGCTCGATTTTGCTTTATTTTTTCAATTGATAATCGATTCTTCTTCTCTTATTAGTTGTTATCACCTTTATTGATTTTGATAACTTCTATTTCTGGAATTTTTGGTATTCCTACTTTGATGAATTTGGAATCGAATTCTTTGGATTCTATTCACATCTTCGTATGTGAATTCTTGTGATTGATTGTTTCTACAATCATTTTTGTGATTTGTCACTTTAAAAATATAAAGGTTTTCTATACTAATAGTAAATATTAAAATCCTTTTCTCCAAACAGTTTCAAAACTATTTTACTACAAAACTCTTTTTCTTAAACGGGTTTCCAATCTATTAGTATATACAAGCCTTTACTTCACTTGAATGAGAAATCGACTTAAACGACTTAGTAAAACGAGTGGTATGAAACGCTTGCGTTCACTTCGTCGGTTAGCTCTTGGACTTGTTCGATTGAACCCTTTTTGTGACAATTTCCTAGTGGAGATTTACAATCTGTTCGTAAATATTTGGGTTAAGCAAGTGGTTATGGGACATGAAGCTAAACTCTTATATTTACTAGCTTAGTGTAATTGACACTTCCTTATGATCATGACGATCATTTTTGTGATTTAGACTAGCGATTGAGCGATGTCTCTTTGTCTACGTGGGAGACTATACCCCGATCATGTGATGTTTCACCATCACATTCGTCTACGTGGGAGACTATACCCCGATCATGTGATGTTTCACCATCACATTCGTCTACGTGGGAGACTATACCCCGATCATGTGATGTTTCACCATCACATTCGTCTACGTGGGAGACTATACCCCGATCATGTGATGTTTCACCATCACATTCGTCTACGTGGGAGACTATACCCCGATCATGTGATGTTTCACCATCACATTCGTCTACGTGGGAGACTATACCCCGATCATGTGATGTTTCACCATCACATTCGTCTACGTGGGAGACTATACCCCGATCATGTGATGTTTCACCATCACATTCGTCTACGTGGGAGACTATACCCCGATCATGTGATGTTTCACCATCACATTCGTCTACGTGGGAGACTATACCCCGATCATGTGATGTTTCACCATCACATTCGTCTACGTGGGAGACTATACCCCGATCATGGGATGTTTCACCATCACATTCTTCTACGGGGAGACTATACCCCGATTACGTGATGTTTCGCCATCGCATATCTCTTTGTCTACGGGGAGACTATACCCCGATTACGTGATGTTTCACCATCGCATATCTCTTTGTCTACGTGGGAGACTATACCCCGATCATGTGATGTTTCGCCATCACATTTCTAGTGTAGCACCCTACGGTCTTCGGGCCATTCCTGTGTGAAAATTTAATGGATAGCTTCCATGAGATAGCTTCTCGTCATGTGTTTACGCGTAGGTGAGTTTTCATGCTCCCATTCATGTGTTAGGCCTCCCCCCTTATTTATGTGTTTTCTGGATTTCTTGTGATGATTTCTGGAATTTTGTGCTTCACCAATTTTCGTGATTTCTATTGAAATGTTTATCAATTTTTGTGCATTGGTGAATTCATGTGTTATTGACTTGTTATGAATACAAGTTTAGGGTATGATATCCCTTTCTATCTTTGAGAAGATTCTTGTGACATTTTTGATGAATGAAAATTCATTTGGCATTATATTTTGATGCCAGTTATTTTGATGAGATTTTGACGTGTTAACTTCAGTACTCGTCAATTTTGAAATGGATTTATAAGCGGTTCTCCCACGACAATGATATTGCTAATTTAATCACGTATTTACAAAATTCTTTATTTTTAAAAGTTGTTTCAAAAATATAAATTAAAAAAATTGTTTTCAAAATTTTTACAGCTTACATTTTCAAAAGAACGAGGAAGCGAATTAAACATTTCAGAAAAATCGAGGACTATGACCCCTTTCTTTTACTGATTCGCTTAATTCCGGACTTGTCCGTTTGAGAATGTGAAATGTTAATTTTTAAAACACACAATTCTGCACTTTCAAGAAAACGATAAAGAGATTTAAACGATTTAGCAAAAGTAAGGAGTATGGAACCATACTTTTACTACTTCGGTTAATTCCGGACTCGTTAATTGAATATTTATGACTTCTGATTATCGTTTTTGATAATTAGATGTTTGTGTTTCTGATTATCGTTTTTGATAATCAGATATTTGTGAAATTTGATTATCCTTTGTGATAATTAAATATTTTCCAATTTAATTATCGTCTGAGATAATTAAATATTTTTCGATTTGATTAATCGAATATTTGTGTTTCTGATTATCGTTTTTTGATAATCAGATATTTGTGAAATTTGATTATCGTTTGAGATAATTAAATATTTTTCGATTTGATAATCGAATATTTGTGATTTCTGATTATCGTTTTTGATAATCAGATATTTGTGAAATTTGATTATCGTTTGAGATAATTAAATATTTTTCGATTTGATAATCGAATATTTGTGATTTCTGATTATCGTTTTTGATAATCAGATATTTGTGAAATTTGATTATTGTTTGAGATAATTAAATATTTTTCGATTTGATAATCGAATATTTGTGTTTCTGATTATCGTTTTGATAATCAGATATTTGTAAAATTTGATTATCATTTGAGATAATTAAATATTTTTCGATTTGATTAATCGAATATTTGTGATTTCTGATTATCGTTTTTGATAATCAGATATTTGTGAAATTTGATTATCATTTGAGATAATTAAATATTTTTCGATTTGATTAATCGAATATTTGTGTTTCTGCTTATCGTTTTTGATAATCAGATATTTTTGAAAATTCAATTATCGTTTTTGATGATTGAATATTTGCGATTTTGAGATTTGAGCTTCGTCTATTTTCTCTGACGATTCAGGTGAGTAATTTGATTTACTCACATTCAATTCGTGCAGTACGTGATTTCTGCTCTGATTCCTTTTCTTTCAATTGCTAGAACTCGATTGATTCTTGCTTTTGATAGTCGTCTGATTTTGATTCCTTGATCCCCTCGATGTTGATTCTTTTGATTTTAAGCAATCGAACCTTTTGATTTTTTATCTGATACTTCCATAATTCTAATGCTTCCCTGTGGCATTTGCTTTGCTTATGCATTCGACATTGCCATGCTCTTATGGTTGTTACCTTTTGTCTAATTATTCCTTATGATTGCGAGGACGCAATTTCTTTAAGGAGGGGAGTCTGTAACAACCCGCAAATTCGTAGCCATTAATTATCGGCACTAGGTGATTAAATCGTTCGCCAATTCTTATCGGAATTCTATCGAGTTGAGATTCTTTTATAAAAATTGGTGAGAAATTGTTTTGGGCTTTAAATTGCTTTGGCCCACTTCAATTATCTTCAGCTCTTCATCAAACCCCCCTTTTCTCCATTCGTTTACCCTAAGCCAAAATCAAGCGAGCGAATAAAATGGCGGCCACGAGAAATTCTCGTGTTCGTTCATCTCCTGTTCGAAGCTAGGGCTTCTAGCAAACAAGTAGGGATGGCGGCCTCGTCTTCGTTCCTCTACGAATTAGGGCATTCTCAATTAGCTTCGTCGATCGTCTACCTCTTGGAGTTGCTCACGGCCGCTCCTTCTTGGTCGAGCTCGAAACCGAGGTGAGTGATTTTATTCACTCACGTCTTCTAATTCACACTTAATTAATGCCTTGAATTTTGTTCGTATACGTTCGTCTGATTTGTTTCTAAATATGTGCTTTGGTCGTTTGATCATTGTTGGACGATTGCGATTTTCCTTGACCAATTCATGTTGCGTATATATCTTGGTTACTTGGTTTCCACGGCATTGATTTGATTTTGGAAATCTCGGTTTCGCATCTTCATGTATTCACCTGACTTCGTCATTTTTGTGCATTTTGAGTTCATGTATCACTTTGGTTCATGTTGCACTTCACCTATTAGTATAACCTGATTGCTTGAACATTAGCTTTGCTGGCATTACTTGTACATGATCTGTAGCTTGATAATTTAGACTTTTGTAGTCTGGTCCAGCTGCTGTCGAGACTGTATTTAGCCTTGTACTCATTGGATCATTTGCATTTCTCTGGCCTCTGTCTTGAGTCTGGTACGCACATGCACATGCTGTGTGACTTGAGTTTGCATATTCTTGTTGGTTCAACATATTCCTTCATCATGTATACACTATGTTGTATCTGCACTTGTACACTTGGTCACTGTTAAGTCTACTTTTTGATGTTCTTCGTTTGATACACTTCACTGTCTTGTACTTGATTACTACGGCTATGTTTGTTCATCCAATAACATTGCTGGTTTCTACTGTTTGGTGTCTGCAGCTTTAAACCTTGTTGTCACTGGGTTGTTTCATGTGGCATTGTGTTTAGTCGAGTTATTGCATTTGGTCACCTATTCTAGTCTTCATTTAGTGGTGTCTGCACTGGTGACCCATTAGTTATACTTGTGACATTGAACTTGAATTTGTATCCATGTTTATCCATTTTGTAGTTAAACTTGAACTTGGATGAGTTTGATCATTGGCCTTGTTGCATACCCATTCCATGTTGGTCGAGGCTTTGATGGTTCCAGTTTCATTTGTTATGTTGGTGGCATTTGTTGCTTGCCAGCCTTTGATATTTGCCTGACCACTGTTTTACCTGGTCATTTGAAATCTTTACTTTGGTATCTTCACTTGAGTCATTCTTGTTATACTTCGACTTGGTCTTTGATTCACAGTTTTGTTGACTCCTGTGTTCATATACATTAATGTTTTGTTGGACTATAGCTCCATGCTTGCACTGTCACTTCTGTCTTGTTTCATGTATATTTGATACTGCAGTTTCTTCACTTGGTCCCTGCATATATCACTACATGGTGTTTATGCTATTCTGACTTATGTGCATGCGACTTTAGTTTGGGTTCATTTGAGGCTGCTGTTCCACTTTATTCGTTACAGTTTCATTTGCATGTATTTGTGCCCTTGTACATGCTTCACTGCACCATCTTCTACCTGTTGCACTTGCAATGATGTTCTCCATTTCATGTTCGAATTCATACTTGTCTGCACTGATGTTCATCTGTTCATCCCTGAGCACTTGCTGACCTGCTGCATTTTCGTAGCAGTTTTACCCTCGTCCCTTGTGGTGACTTTATATTCTGTTGTGGCGAGGCAGTGCACGCGTGCGTGCACTGCAGCCACACCGAATTGACAGATTTTAATCGATATCTCTTTTATTCTTAATTCATCGACCTGCTGTGTAATTCGTAAGCTGTATTGGCGAGGCAGTACACGTTAGCGTGTACTGCAGCCAATTAGCATTGATATTTTTTTAAACTGACATTTCAATTGCTTAAACTGCTTTGGATTTCTGTTTTGTGGATTAACACTGTTTAGTGTTATTTCTGCCGTTATCCAATTCTCGTATCGAGAGTTGGATATACGAGATTTCTGTGACTGTCATCTATATTGAGATTGATTATTATTGCTTCTATGCGCTAATAACTGAGTTTGAATTAGACTGATCCGAGTATTATTTTCTTTTGAATGTAATACTCGGGTCAGACCGAGTATTTACAGGTTGTAGATTTTTAGCTTTGGGTTGCTGCTAGAGCTATGAAGACTTTTTATATCATTTGAAGTGGTCTTCGTCTTGTTGTAGTAGTCAGTGTGTCTGTTTAAGATGATAATGTATTCATGTATATTAGTCGATAATGTACTTGTATATATATAACTTCTTGAGTCGACAATTGTAGTTGTATCATTTGTATTGTGTCAAATGTATTGTAACTGATATCAGTTATTGTATATATGAGACTTTTCGTTCCATCTTTATTCCGCATTTATGTTATCTGTGTTATTTTTATATCTATTGTCCTAAACTATTATAGCCACTGTGTAGTAGCTTTGAGTTTGTATCGGAATGTCGGGTTTCCTCTAAAAATGAAATGCAATGTTTTATTATCTGACATATCGGTGCTCGCACAAGGCAATTACATAGATGGTCGCTCCTCAACAGCCTTATTCTTCGCGCTAGTTGACAGCACTACTCCGTAGTGTTCTTGGCTAGCGTGGGTATAGAGGTGAGGCGTCACAGAACTGCACAAGTGTAGCCTCGAACCAAAACAAAGTAAGACTGCTCATATACACGAACCAATGCCAGCAGACTCGAGAGCTACCAGATAACAATGAAGCAAGAATGCTACTGGTGTGAAGTAGATTAAAGTGTGCAAGCTAATCTATAATTACAAGATATGGCAATACAACTCCAAATCACAAAGGCCCGAATGATTGAGTGCATGCAGACAGTGTTACAAACTACATGAAGGCAGTAGAATGAAGGTGAGGGCGCCAAAAGTATGGCACCACAGCACGCACACAATGAATACAAGTGACCAAATGCAATAGAATACACTACATCAATACAATGTATCAGATTCGAGCTCAACAAAGGAGACAGGCATCAACTACATCGATGAATCAGAGTAATGTACAAATGACTACAACCGTGAATTAAAGTGGACAGGGAAGGCAACTGGAAAATCAAGTCAGGTTGAAAACACTATAGGGATAAACCCACTTGACTGCAAGGAGACGTATAACCAGTGATACTAAGTGCAACTGAAAATCAAAGCAGCAGTTTTGAACAAAGATAGTTAAATGCCGAAGTCACATAAGTTCAAGTTCAGCTACTACACAAAACAGGCAATGCAAACAGGCTCGGAGGCCTCGTAACAATTTCAAAACAATGATATATAGCAAAAATCAAATAAGTTCATACTTTCACAAAATCAAGTGTCCAATGTCAAGTGCAAGTATCAACTTTGAACAAGACATAACTGTCGAGGTCATGCAACAGCAGGAAGTAGTCATGTTCAATGCAAATGGATGTCAGCAAGAAATGATTCTAACAATACCATAACATAAACAAAGTCAAAGTCGAATATGATACAGAATAATTCTGTGACGCCCCACCTCTATACCCACGCTAGCCAAGAACACTACGGAGTAATGCTGTCAACTAGCGCGGAGAATAAGGCTGTTGAGGAGCGACCATCCATGTACCTTCTTTGTGCGAGTACCGATATGTCAGATAGTATAGAATGCATATCATTTAAGGAGGAAATCCGACATACCGATACAAACTCAAAGCTATCACACAGTAGCTATATATAATCTTCGGAAACAAATATAGAAATAAACATAACATAAAGTGGAAATTGGTACGAAGGGCCTAATTATATGGCCCATTTTTTTTCCAGGACACGGGTTTGAAACTATTATTTTCGAGGACAATTATGTGCGGCGTGCGTCTTCATCTTCTCAAACCTCTAAATATCTTCTGAAATCGATCGTGGAAATTAGGCACGTTCATCTTCATCTTCTCAAACAACTACGTATATTCTGAAATCTGCCGATCTTGGAAATTGGGCGCGTGCGACTTCATCTTCTCAAACAAGTACGTATCTTCTGAAATCTACCGATCATGAAAATTAGGCGCGTGCGTCTTCATCTTCTCAAAGAACTACGTACCTTCTGAAATCTACCGATCTTGCAAATTAGGCGGTCGTGAAAATTAGACGTATCTTGTTCAATCAAAGCGGTCGTTTTTTGTGCAATTGAAGCGGTCGTGAGGCGTTAGTTTCTTCTCAAATCAAAATCGACTTTAATTGTGGGAAATCGTGAGGCGATTTTCTTCATTTGGTGAGTCTCTTTTTTATTTGCTGTTTTTCATTCTCAATTCTATTTTTTATGATGTTACTGTATGTTTCTTTTCACAGGAGGCTGTTTTCATCTATTGGAGGAAGGTATTGTTTGATGTAGTTGGAATAATGGCTTCTGAATGGTATTGTTTTATTCTTATAACACAATCACTGTGTATTTAGCTTCGTTTGTTCTTTAGTTTGCAATTAAACTCTGATTGTTTAGATGTTTAAGAATGGTGTATCAAAATTCCATTCTGGCTCTAGTAATAATTTGGCAGCCATTGAATGTGATTATGTGTTTTAAAGACCATATTGATCTTAGTGTGTGTTTGTTATGATAATTTTTTAGCTCTTCTTTTTCACCATTAAGTATATTTTTGCAGATCATCTTTTTCACCTATGATTTTTCAACAATGTAAACTTGAATAGGTACAATCACAACGAATGTTTTTCTTCCACGTGTTCCACTGTTGTAATCAGGTTATCCCAAAGAGTGATAGTGATCTGTAAAAGATAAATTGGTTTATCTTTTTTCAAAAAGTGGTATATAAAATGATTTAAATGGTTTTATGCTATTAGTTTTTATTTAAGATCAGTTTTACATAGTTATATTTTCCACTGTTGTAATCAGGTTATCCCAAAGAGTGATAGTGATCTCTAAAAGATAAATTGTTTTATCTTTTTCAAATAGTGGTATAAAAAATGATTTAAATAGTCTTATGCTATTAGTTTTTATTTAAGATCAGTTTCACATAGTTATATTGTTTTTTTATTTGTTTTTACATTTTTTTTGCAGGTGTGATTCATCTGTTATAGTTGTGTTTGATTTCAATAACAATTGTTTTAGTGCTCGTTTTGGATTGGATGCTTCTATTTCTTATGTTAGGAATAGGATTTGGGAGCAGTGGAATAATTTACTCCATTATGCTTTGATATTTTTTATATTTGAGAATCAAAGACTACCTTTATTGAAACGGATAGTGATCTTCAAGCTATATTGTGTTTGTCTTGGTTTAAAAAGGAAGAATTTTTAGTTTTTTTTCTACGGCTGAAGAATGATTCAATGGATAATTTTGTTGGTGAAAGTAGCAAGTCTGGTTCAGTTGTTGGTGTTGAGTCAAGTAATAATATGTTAGGTTATGATGATGATTTAGATTCTGGTTTTACTCAACAAAAGGATTTACATGAGTTGTTGAAGAAGAATTCAAATATGGAATTTTTTACTGGCGTTGGTCAACAGTTTGATTCTGCTATTGGATTCCGTAGAACAGTTAGTGCTTATTGTTTGAAGAATGGATTTAAAGTATAGTATATTAAGAATTGTAAAGAACGATTGACAGTTCGATGTGCTGTAGCTAGCTGTCCTTTTAGGATTCATGCTTCTTGCAAACTGAAGCAATTGGACCAACTATTTGTTAAAAACATTAACTTGATTCATACTTGTGGTGGTGGATTTCGTTCCCTTAGTAGTCCAACCATTAATAGTGATCTTGTGAAAAGTTTAATCGTCAATCAAATTCGTGATGAGCCAAAAAGAAAAACCAAGGATATCATTAAAAGTTTTAGAAGAGATTATGATGTGGAGCTAAGCTATTACTTTGCTTATAAGGGTAAGAAATTGGCTATGAATGATATTTTTGGTGATGAAAAGAAATCTTACAATGAATTAGTTTAGTATTTGAAGGCATTGGAAAGAAATAACCCAAATAGTTATTCTAGTATGGATGTGGATTCTGAAACAAATCAATTTGAGAGAGTTTTTGTATGTTATGAGGCATGTATATTTGGATTTAACTATTGTCGTCCTATGGTGTTTTTTGATGCTACCTTTTTGAAAGGGCGAAGTGGTATTTTGATGGCTGCCACTGCGAAAAATGGGAATCAAGGTACTGAAATTTTTTTTTTGCTGTTGTATTTATATTACATAGTACTGTTTCTTTAAGTTATTGTTCTACTGAATTTTATTGTGTACATACTGCATTTTGTTCAAGCGATTAGTCTACTGTTATATAGTACTGTTTCAAATATAGTGCATTTGGTTGTTTCAAAAATGAATTCAAACTGACAATTTAATTCAACTGAAAATTAATGATGATTAATGTTGGTTGTTTTTTTATTTTTATTTTGATAGATACATAATCTAGATGTTTTATTTTTTTCAGTTTATCATGATACCTACTGCTTATGCTGGATTTACCAGAATCTGTCATATTTCAAACAATAAATGCATATATGTTTTTATCTCTAACATCTTCAATCTAGTTGCACTAGTTACAAAGTAGGTACAATTGTTCAATGGACAGTCATGCTCTTCTTATTGTAAATTTGATCCAAAACAAATACTGTAAAAGATATAATGTTCTTTAATTTGATATACAAAATGTTACTGTATACAGGAGTTAAAAAGGATAAATGCATTTATCTTTTAATATAAAGAATTAAATAACATATTAAGACGTCATTATATATCATAGATACTACTACATGTTGAACATATTTATCATTTTTCTCTTTATTTGAAGTTCTTACATAAGGTATACAAATGATTTAAACAACATATAGAAAAGATAAAAGCATATATGTTTTAGATGTTTGAATATTATTCTTTGTATTGTATGCATGAATTATGTATCATATCTTTGCAATTTCTACCCTTTCTGCGTAGACTATACATGTGATTGTCTACTATTAGATAATACTGTTTCAAATATAATTTTTTTTACACAAAAAGTGAATTAATTTTTTGTTGTTTCAAATGTAATACATAAACAGTGAATTATTTTTTTTTGTTTTTTTTCCAGGTTTTTTACCATTAGCAATGGCTCTTGTTCCCAAAGAAAATGAAGAGTGTTGGAGTTGGTTTTTAAAACACCTAAAGAATGCTCTCAGTTGTGATAGAATATTAACTTTTTTAAGTGATAGACACTGGGGTTTATTGTTAAGTATTCCAAATTTTTTTCCAAATAGTCATCATTCTTATTGTTTGCATCATATGCAAAATAATATTGCTAGCATTGTGAAAAGTGGAAGGAGTGTTTGGGTAGCTCATTTACTTGAGCGTTGTGCTATAGCTTCTAATCATCATGAGTTTGAAAAAGCCATGTCCAAGTACAAAGAAATTGGAGGTGCCAAAGCTATATAGTACTTGAATGATAAACCATATGATCATTGGGCTGATTTGTTTTTTCCGGGGAAGCGATATGGCGAAAATAAGTCCAATGTAGCTGAGAGTTTTAATTCTTGGATTTTGGATGAAAGAAGTTTGCCTGTTACTGCTTGTCTTGATGGAATTAGGGTAAAAATGATGATGCAAATGTCTAATCGTAGAGAAGAGGCATCAAAGTGGACTAGTGTGCTATGTCCAAAAATGGAAGCTCGTTTGTTGAAATTGAAGGAAGAAGGATTTGGGTGGAGTGTTTCTAAATCATCTAGGTATTTATTTCTATATTTTTACATGATGTTCATAGTTTCTGAAAAAAATGATAAATGCATTTATCTTTTTTCAACTTGCTATGTAGCCTGTGTTATGATTTCATTTTGTTGGTATTTATAAATTTTAAACCCCTTTGGATCTTTTGAATCTTGACAGTCGCGGCATTGTAATTAACACTGTATGTAATTCTTAGCTCTTTCATTATTTTTGTCTGGATGAGTCTGTACATTTTACTTATGGTATATTAGTTCTTGACTTGGACAATCTTGTTGATATTTTTGGAAAAGTCAAATCTGGTGCATCAAGGGAATGTTTTTAGTCAATTCCACTTAATCAGTGGATGCCTTACCCATTGAAATCACTGTCAAGGTTTACTGGTTTTAATTCTTACTATAACCTTTATGCTTTCTTTTTTCTAGATTGGTTATCATTTTTTTAAAAAGAAAGTCAAAATCAAAATTTACATAAGATATACTTTCTCTAAAGAATATGAACAGTATGCCTGTTGTTATTTGTTTTGGTTTATGAGTCTTGTTTTTCACTATTAGTTCTATGCACATGAATTGGGTCTTATTTATTTGATAGATTAGAGAGAATATATATAGTGCTAATAATCATTTTTTGGAAATGCAATCTATGTACATATTTTAACTGTTTTTAATTTTACATTTTGTAGGTATATTTTTGAAGTTCATTCTCCAACATCTCAAAAGGTTGATCTTAAAAATCGCATTTGCAGTTGCAATCAATGGAAAGTGACAGGTTTTCCTTGTGCGCATGCTTTGAAGTGTATTTCTTTAACCAGAAATTCTGTTTATGAATATATTGAGAATTACTTTACTGTTGAGTATTATCGAGCTTCATATTCACATTTGATCAATCCTATTCCAACTTTTGATAAGGAAGCAATTGAAGCTGAAGAATCATCTATTGTTCTTCCTCCTAAGCCTGTTCGTGGAGCTGGTAGGCCTAGGATGAATAGGATTGAAGGGGCTGACTTTCATGCTAAGAAAAACAGATGTGGAAAGTGTAAAAAACAAGGACATAATAGAAGAGGATGTTCTTTGAATATTTGAGTTGATTGTTTTAGTCCAATGTATTTGATTGGTTGTTCTATAAATACTCTGACTTGAATAATTGAGTTGATTGTATTAGTCCAGTGTATTTGATTGATTGGTTGTTCTATGAATACTTTGACTTGAATAATTGAGTTGATTGTATTAGTGCAGTGTATTTGATTGATTGGTTGTTCTATGAATACTTTGACTTGAATATTTGGATTATTGCATATGTTGAATTGGATATAATCTTATTTTGATTACTTTTGGTTGTATGCAATTGTTTATGAGTTTCTGCTTTTCTGGTAGGCACTGTGATGGTTGTCGGTAGGTAGTCAGTGTGGAATTGGTAAGATGATGGTTAGTGAAGAAGAATTGTGGGTTGTGGCTTCTCTGACAGTGTTGAGTGTGGAATGTTGCTGCAGTTTGTATTGAATGAAACAGCGGTGTAGTAGTATTTGCTTGTATGGTCAGAGAACTGTGAAGTTTATAGGTTGTGAATGGTTTGGGATGGAAGTATGGTTAGTAAGTGAAGTATGACAGAGTGGTATTTGGACTTTTGTAAAGGAGGAGGTGTTGTAGTTAAGAAGTGAGGCAGTGGAGGTTGGCAGTGAAGTAAGTAGTAGTCAGAGGCACTTGAAGTTGTGAATGATGAAGGTGGTAGTTACTCTTCTAACAGGAAATGGAAAGTATGGAAGAACTATTGTTTGCAATTGTTCTGTTTAAAAAGATAAATTGATATATCATTGGCCTCAAACAAGCTTAGGACCAAGTATATTTGCGGTTATTGATTTAAATTTTCTTTGTGCAGAAATATTTGTTCAATTTTGTTTGTGCAGAAATATTTGTTCAATTTTGTTTGTGCAGAAATATTTGTTGATTTTTCATAACGGTGGAATACCTATCCATCTCCAATAGTTATTTATCTTTTTGTAATAACTTCTTTTTTCAAGAGAGCAGTATTCAACCAGCATTCCTTCTTCCCATTCTCACGCATCATCACTTTCATCATTCATTTCCACTAACATCTACCCTTATGCCTACAACTGACCAACCTTGCACTTGCCACTACCTAAAATAGCTCACAGGACTTCCATCACCTCTCACTGCACTGCAACTCCAATCACTATCTTCAAACTTCTGTCATTTGACATAAAACATCCTCAACACCAACATAAACGACCTTTATAACCTGAAATTCACAGCAACCATCAACACTAACTACATAGCACTTCCATCCACACTATCTTCCTCATCCTAGCAAATTACTTAACATCACAGTAACCTTCACATTACACAACACACTCTGTATTATACAGCCCAATTTTTTTCTAGGACACAACATGAATGTATAGTCAGATTAAAAGGTGACAGTGCAAACAAGTGCACATCATACACATAAACAAACTCAAGTCTACAACATCTGTAAGTAGGTTTTACAATTCAAATAATATGGCCTAAGTCAACCATTACAAATTCATCAGTCAAATAAAATTTTAACAAATGTATGATAAAAGGACTGTTAGACATCAAAGAATTTGTTGCTATCATTGTCAGTTCACATCTTTTGTTGCTGAAGCTGAACTGCAGAATTTTTCAATTGTCCAGCAGTATGGTTCATCAGAGAGAATTTGTGCAGTTATCTGTGCTCTAAATGCGTTTACTTGTTTTAGACTGATTTTTGATGTTGTGTCCATTCCTTGTGCTAACTTTTGGATAAACATCATTACGAAAATTCCACAGTCGAACCTGCATTTTTTAAAATTTTAGTTATTGTGTAACATTCATCGTTGTATAAAAATCTCCAGTATCAGTGATTATGAAAATATAACTAAACATGTACTTATATCCATTACATCAAAAGATAAATGCTTCTATCTTTTTTAATAGTTGAATAAAGTAAGATCTGACACTTAATATTTTATGAAGAACTCTTTAATTAATTTCATTTAACAATAAACCAGCTCCAAAACAACAAACAACTTATATCATTTACATAAAAACATAAATGCTTTTATCTTTTCTATGTAATAACTAATATCATGAGAAAAACATCAAATACCTTGAATGCATTAGATAATGTACCATTTGTATCAGTGATTATGAAAATATAACTGAAAATGTACTTAAATCCTAGGTAAACATTTTTAATCAGTGATTATGAAAATTACCCGTTGCTTTGTTGAGCACAGTTAATATTTTTAATCAATGAAGACTTTCCCAGAATTGTTTTCTCGCCTGCGTCCTGTAAGTCTTTATTGATTTTGTTTACCGCTGCTTTCTGCCAAATATATATGTATATATATATATATATATAATTTTTTTTAATAATAATGATAAATCTATTTATCTTTTTTACTTTCAGTGTATTTTACTTACCACATTAATAGCAAACCTTGAATGTCCACTTCTTAATGTCTTAGATCTTGTGGTCAAGTGTAGAGAATCATAATGGTTCCATGAACATGATTCCACTACTAGCTCTAGCAAGCTCCAATGTCCGTTGCCATGTATAGGAAATAATATATTGCAACATAATGGATTTAGAAGTGCTTGTTTAATAAAAGGATTAAACATATTTTTTTTTATCTTTTCCATGTTTCCATCTGTTGCGCTTTTCTGTTAAAAAATAATTTCAAAAAATTTATCTTAGAAACAAATTAAATTTTACATTATAGTACACTTACTGTCATTGTTGTGTTCACATATATAATGCTAGAACTTTGTTCTAAAAATTTTGTTTTTCTGAACCAAAACCAATCAATAACCTACATTTCCAAAAAAAAATATGGATTAAGAATAGATTTTATAATGAAGCAAAGAAAAGAATTTATAATGACGCAAAGTATAGTTTTTTGTACTTACTTGACCAGAAATATATTCTCCATAGAGAAGTTCTTCTATCATACTTTTTGTGATGGTGATGAAGTTTTCATCGTCACAAGTAAATGCTTCATCACTAAAAAATTAAGATTAGTATGTTCTGTGTTATAATGCACTTACAGTATAAAAGAAAATTAATTAAGATTGGTATACTAAAAAAGTAAGATTAGTATGTAATGAAATATTTTTTAACAAAAGAAAATAACAATAGTACATACTGTACAGGAATTTTATGAATTGTCATACTGTCATACTGTACAGGAATTTTATGAATTGTACATAAAACAGCTGACAGTACATTAAAAAGATATTTTGTTTTATCTTTTTTTAGTTGTCACTTGGATTATTAACTAAAATACAGTGCATTAAAAAAAGTAAGGTTGCAAATAAAAATACTTGGTGCTGACAATAATAGGTGCTTAAATAACTTTTTTTATCTTCATGAACATCAACCAGTAAACTATTCATCACCAAAAATTTCTTTTTTTCTTCAGATTTTAATAAATTTCAACAGCCTTGGATTGTCGATGATACAACCCAACTACTTGATAGAATGACTCAATTTGGCAATTTTTAAGTTAAACTGAGTCAATCCATCAAGTCGCTGTGTAGTACACCAACAATACAAGGTTGTTTATTGAATGGCACAAGTGACAAATTGTTTATTAACTCTGATTAAACCATAACTTAAAAAGTTTACACATTATCGGATGTTTATTGAATGGCACTACCAAACATGACAATGTTAAAATGTTTGCATATTATGACATGGTTAAAATGGTTGACAAATTTGTGACTTGTACATTAAACATATGACAGTACATACAAAAGATAATCAGTTTTATCTTTTTTTAATTGTCACCTTCAATATTAACTAAAGGATGGTACAGATCTACCATAAGTTAACCAAATATTAATAATAGGTTTAAGAAAAATATATTGTCATACTCTATAGGAATTTTATGAATTGTACATAAAACAACTGACAGTGCATTAAAAAGATATTTTGTTTTATCTTTTTTTAGTTGTCACTTGGATTATTAACTAAAGTACAGTGCATTAAAAAAAGTAAGGTTGCAAATAAAAATACTTGGTGCTTACAATAATAGGTGCTTAAATAACTTTTTTTTATCTTCATGAACATCAACCAGCAAACTATTAATCACCAAAAATTTCTTTTTTTTCTTCAGATTTTAATAAATTTCAACAGCCTTGGATTGTCGATAATACAACCCAACTACTTGATAGAATGACTCAATTTGGCAATTTTTAAGTTAAACTGAGTCAATCCATCAAGTCGCTGTGTAGTACACCAACAATACAAGGTTGTTTATTGAATGGCACAAGTGACAAATTGTTTATTAACTCCGATTAAACCATAACTTAAAAAGTTTACACATTATCGGATGTTTATTGAATGGCACTACCAAACATGACAATGTTAAAATGTTTGCATATTATGACATGGTTAAAATGGTTGACAAATTTGTGACTTGTACATTAAACATATGACAGTACATACAAAAGATAATCAGTTTTATCTTTTTTTAATTGTCACCTTCAATATTAACTAAAGGATGGTACAGATCTACCATAAGTTAACCAAATATTAATAACAGGTTTAAGAAAAATATATTGTCATACTCTATAGGAATTTTATGAATTGTACATAAAACAGCTGACAGGTAATTAAAAAGAAAAGAGAAATGCTAATGGCCCAGTTTTGTCCTTAAAAATAATTAGTTTCAACTTGAGTCCCAGGTTCCCCAATTGATTGCCCCACAATAATACCTACATCTTCCCCCAATTCAACTAGATCGCCGTGAGTGGAACTTCTACAATAACATAATTCAATTGAGTCAAAAGTAGTTTAGTTACTTACTTGTTTCGTCCAAGAATTTTGAAATTTTTTTTGACAATTTCTTTTTTTTCTTCGGTAAGATATTCGAGCAGTGGACATTTGTCAACATTCTTTGGCTTCTTCTTCTTTTTTGGTTCTTTTAGGACAATATCTTCAACAACAATTGGATTTTCAGAAGCAATTTTTTGAGCAGGCTCTTTCAGACTGTCAGATTTTAAACTATCTTGTGTCTGCTTTTCTAGTATGAAATCTTGAGTTTGCATAATATCAAAAGTTGGAAAATTAGCAGAACTGTTTATGTGAATCATACCAACAATTTTTTTTTACCTTTTTGAGCTTCAGTTTTTTGTTCAAATTATCTTTTTCCTCCACTTCATGCTTTTCTAAATTTTCCAATTTCTGAAGCTTCATTTCAAGAATTTGGATTCTATTTTCAGCTGCTTCTCTTAAACATCTTTCCTCCTTTAATTGTTCTTCAACCTTTTTCATCTCAGAGCACAAAAAATTGACTTTTGATTGTAGCTCCATTATGTTATCAGCAGATTCCTTTTCAGATTTTCTCAAGCTTGTGTCTTCCTGGTACTCATCTTTTATTTTTTTGGAAAGAAGTTCTTTCTCTTCTTTTGTTACATCTGCAAATTTTTTTATAATCTGCAATGAATAAATTTAAAGTTAAGCTTTCACATATATTGTCATTGAAGTACTAGACAAGTTAAGCTTGCACATACACTTTCTATACTCATTTGGTTTTCTGTAATAAATTTAAATATGAATAAATCAAGAAAAATGTTTAATATGTATAACTATATATCAAATATAAGTAATGCCTAAGTTGTTATAAAATCATTTACATTAACAGATAAATGTTTATCTTTTATAGCTTTTAAGCATGGTAAAATTAATGAAGAACTTTGGAGTTGGACAGAAACTGAATTGTACTTAAATCATTATGTACTTATGTATTTAAAAGTAGCATACCTTATCATTGTCTATTTCATCAAGGTCCAAATCTTTTAATTTTGACAAGTCCCATTTTCTCATCCTTGGGATTTTCCTTTCCAAATTTTCTTTTTCATCGATGATTTGCGTCCTTTCACAAAACCAATATTGCCAATAAGACCATGCAAATAAGCATTAACATTTAACATTTTTGTAAAAAGCATTGGTATAAATTTATTTATATTTAAATCATACCAGTAAGACCATAGTACATCCAGGTGTGCTTCTTGGATTAGCATAGTATTTTTGAACATTTTTCATGACATTTTCACATATTGCTCTCGGCCAAGAGATTGAGTTAAATTTTTTTAAGTTTAACAGCTTTGATAAGAAGCCCCACTGCATGTAGTTCTGATTGTTAGGAAAGAAAAAAGTAATAATCAACAACAGCAACAACAATTTGACTAAATCTTCATTCCCGTTTTCTTCCTCTATCATTTTTTTCAACCTTCTTGTGACTGTCTTCTGGCTAATTATGTCATTTTCTTCGAAATTTGTAGTCAGAAACTCTGAAAAACTTTCCATTGCTGTGGCCTTATTTGAAGTTGGTATTGGAAACAAATCCTCTCCAGATAAATTCATTCCAAATATAAGGCTAACTTCTTCAGGTGTGATTTTCAGCAGTTTGTTTCCAATTTTGAAAGCTTTTTCTTTAATACTGAAAGAAGTAATTAGTTGGTCTAAATTTGAAGCACTTTTCCGTATGTTTTGCCGTTCTATGCCATTGGTCAGAAACATATTAAAAAAGTTTTTGAATGGCGTTTTGTTGATATAACTTTTTGCTTCTGAAGATAGAATGTTTTTTTCCTTTACCGTCATCATAACTTTGTACACAGCATCTAAATTACATCTGTATGTTCCACTGTACAGATGTTTTTTCTGTCTTTTCAGCCTGTTTTGAATTTCATATTTGCCAACATCATCTGACTCATCTATTTCAATATTTATTTCTTCAGAATCATAACTTGCTTCATTTAGTTTTTCTGAAATTGTTCCTTCGTCATCTGAGTTTGTTAGATGTTCTTTTTCAGTCATTTGTGAGATTTGCTGTGTTGGTGTAGCTTCATCCTACATTCATGAAAATAATATCATTAATTAGGATCCTAAATTTATTTCTGCATATTCATGAAGATAATATCATTTTGCTCAAGAATCATAATGCACATAAAGTATAATAAACCCTTTTGTTGAGTAACTATGTAGTACTGATGGCTATTTTTTCTTCCAAAGTATAGAAAGATAATCTGTTTTATCTTTTTTAGTTGTTTAAGTAATGGTCATTTAGAAATCTGAAAACTTAAAGAGAATGAAACACAAAATAGCCATCAAAATATTATTTATAAAAAAGATAAATTCTTTTATCTTTTTTAACAAAGCATTAGCAACAAATTATCCATTACAAATTAGTGATCAGTTATTAGAATTTCATCATCACAATAGCCTTGAAGTAACTTAGCCGTTAGATTTTAAAAGGAAACTTGATTTTGACCATTGGAAATTTTTTAAATTTATAAACCAACTAAAAACTGAATTAGAGACTGAAAGTCGGCATTTAAGTAGTCCAGCCTTTTACAACTGATTTGAGATTGAACTTTAATCACTAATTTCAAAATATAAAAATTGATCTTTTGCGTCATGTGATTAGTGATTAAAAATTGTCAGCATTTAACTTTCGGTCTCTATCTTGATGTGTTATGTTCTTTATTTGAAGTTAGAACACAAGTGAATTTGCATCAAAAAGTAAGTATTAACTAAACATCATTTAAACCATAAATACACCAAAACACTGATGCCTTTTAATGTAGTGTTGCCCCACTGATAACACTTACAGCCACAGTAGAAAAGAACAAATGGTAATGAACAAAGATTAAAATATACAAAACAGATATGTTGTTGTATTATAATCTTGATATAAGAATGGAGGGCACTAAAACTTATTCAACTGTTTTAATATCAAATTCGTTCATGTAACAGCCAGTCAGCTGATTAGTGATTACTTGTAGAAAACAACGTGCACTCATCTAGCAACTTGGAATTTAAAAGTAACAATAAAAATAGGTGGTTATTTTTGATGGCGGAAATTTTTGTGCACGAGTGTATTTTGAAATATCATTATCATTAAAGTTAAATTGGTCCAAATAAAAAGGCAGAGCAAAGTTTCTAAAGCTGAGGCAAATTCTACAAAAACGCAAAGACTACATTAATTATTATAATACTTAAGAAGGGGATGCTACACACGAGCGCTAAAATATATTTGATATCATATCCAATGGTTCAAATTGCCCAAATCAAAAGGTGAATTGGCGAACCTCTTCACTAATTTCTACCAAAAAAGGGATCCAAATCAACATCAATGAAAATGAAGTAACCAAACCTGACTGAAGTGTTCGAACATTACATATATACATGTATGAAACATCAAGTGAATTTGCAACATCATACACATTGAAACCAGAGTCCAATGCAGACATGTCAACAAGATGAGAATGCAAGTACAGACAAGCTAGATGATAACTGACTGCAAATAAAGCAACAAGTCAAGTCAATGCACATCAACCCAATACAAAATATATGAAGTGAATGCAGAAACACACACACACACACACACACATGTATACGTAAATGTAGTGACAGAATAGCAGACTAACCAAGGTAAACAATGTAAGCTCAAAAAATTTAGGTATTTTTTTATTTAAAATATGGAATCTAGATTCCAATTTATTACGTATATACAAAATGAAGATTAGAATTAAATATTATGGGAAACATAAGTATGAAAATAATTACCAATGGAGTTGTAAATGGTGATGGTCTTTGGTTGTGTTCATCACAAAATGGACTGGAAATAGGTCTTATATTTATGCATTGGGTTCCACCTTCGTTTATGAATATGCAAGTTGTTTTTCGAATGAATATCTTCGACTTAGAAGACCTTGTATGCATTTTTACGCTGCATAAAAAATGTCATATATAATGAAATGTTAGACAGAGTGAAGAACTATTAATTAATATCATTTAACAATAAACCAGCTCCAAAACAACAAACAACTTAAACCATTTACATAAAAACATAAATGCTTTTATCTTTTTTACCTAGGGTTTAACATATCTGTATACTATATGTAGTAACTAATATCATGAGAAAAACATCAAATACCTTGCATGCATTAGATAATGTACCATTTGTATCAGTGATTATGAAAATATAACTCAATAATGTACGTAAATCCTTTACATCAGAAGATAAATGCTTCTATCTTTTTAAATAGTTGAATAAAGTAAGATCTGACGCTTACTATTTTACGAAGAACTCGTTAATTAATATCATTTAACAATAAACCAACTCCAAAACAACAAACAACTTAAACCATTTACATAAAAACATAAATGCTTTTATCTTTTTTACCTAGGGTTTAACATATCTGTATATTATATGTAGTAACTAATATCATGAGAAAAACATCAAATACCTTGCATGCATTAGATAATGTACCATTTGTCTCAATGATTATGAACATATAACTCAAAAATGTACGTAAATCCTTTACATCAGAAGATAAATGCTTCTACCTTTTTAAATAGTTGAATAAAGTAAGATCTGACGCTTACTATTTTACGAAGAACTCGTTAATTAATATCATTTAACAATAAACTAGCTCCAAAACATGTACCTAAATCGTTTACATAAAAAAATAGTACATACTTGTATAGGAATCGATGAAGAAAAATTGATGTTTAACTGAATAATGGCAGAAATCTTCGATCACAAATTGTCTAGTCGTTTAGAAAACTCTACTTTTCGATTTTAGATTTTGATTTTGTTTTACTGGGTTCTGAAAAAGGAAAAGGAACGAGAGAAAAAGTAACGGAATGGAGGGATAAAGTAACAGACGTAACGTGTATTAACTTTGGTCCTAGAAATAATTATTTTAAACTTGTGTCCTAGAAACTTATTGTTTGATGGAAAGAGGCCCTTATGGTAAAATTCCCCTAACATAAATCAGTCACAGACATCCATATCACAAAGGCGGAAGAAGATATGAATAAATATACAACACATAAAAGTGTACATCAGAGTAGTGGTCAGAAAGATCCACGATAATACAAAAGAATAGCATCACGTGCTATACAAAAGAATAAGTACACATCACAGGGTCTATATCTCAAAAGTGTACAACAAAAAACAACTAAACTATGTAGTTGGCCAAAAGTCAGACTAATCCTGAAGGGAAGTCAAGCAGAAGCACCTGTAACATCTCGGTCTGACCCGAGTATTATTTATAAGAAAATAATAAACGGATCAGTCTAGCTATAAATATCAGATGATATGGTATATAGTAAAAGGCATGACATGAACATGTAATAACCATAACGGCATACTACGATAAGTATGTAAATGATAACCAACAAAAGATTAATCAATATCACAAGAATCTTCTCAAAGATAAAATAGGGTATCATACCCTAAACTTGTATCCATAACAAGTCAATAACACATAAATTCACCAATGCACAAAAACTGATATCATATCAATGAAAATCATGAAAATTGGTGAAGCACAAAATTCCAGAAATCATCACCAGAAATCCAGAAAACACATAAAAAGGGGGGAGGCCTAACACATGAATGGGAGCATGAAAACTCACCTACGCGTATCACACAGGAATGAGAAGCTATCTCATGGAAGCTATCCATTAAATGTCCACACAGTAATGGCCCGAAGACCATGGGGTGCTACCCCATATTTCACATAGGAATGGCCCGAAGACCATGGGGTTTCCACACAGAAATGGCCCGAAGACCATGGGAGACATCGCTCAATCGCTAGTCTAAATCATAAAATGATCATCATCGATCATAAAGAAGTGTCGATTACACTAAGCTAGTAAATATAAGAGTTTAGCTTCATGTCCCATAACCACTTGCTTAACTCAAATATTTACGAACAAACTGTAGATCTCCACTAGGAAATTGTCACAAGAGATTCAATCGAACAAGTCCATAAATTAACCGACGAAGTAAACGCAAGCATTTCATACCACTTGTTTTGCTAAGCCGTTTAATTATATTTTCTCATACGAATGAGGTAAAGGTTTGTATATACTAGTAGATTGGAAAATAGTTTTATAAACGAGTTTGATATTGAAAATAGAGTTGAAATCGTTTTGATGAAAGAGTTTTGATATTTACTACTAGTATTGAAACCTTTATATTTTTAAAGTGACAAGTCATAGAAGTGATTGTAGAAACAATCAATTATAAAAGTTCACATTCGAAGACGTGAATAAAATCCAAAGAAATCAATTCCCAAAACCATCAAAGTAAGAAGTTCTGTTGAATGTTTTACAGATAAGATCGCCTACGTAGAGGTGTACGGGGTTCGACCTAGAGAGGACAAAATGAGGTCTAATGACCTAAGGGGGATAGGGTCGAGCGACTTAACGAGGTACCATCCCGAAAGAGGGGTCATCAAAGTCTTAAGAAATGATAACAACAAATAGGAGACAACACGAATCGATTAAAGTTGGAAATTCAAACAAATAGGCAATATAGGAAAAACTGGCAAATAGGAGCAGGTCGGTCAACCGGACTCCCTGAGTCGGTTGACCGGACCAGAGACAGAAGTGCTCGGGTAGCAGGTCGGTCGACCGGACCCTGAGGTCGGTCGGCCGAAGCCTGTAATTTGCACTTCCAAACAGAGGCAGGGAGATGCTAGAGTAGCAGGTCGGTCGACCGGACTCTGAGGTCGGTCGACCGGAGCCTGTTTCCAGCACTCCCATGCCAATCAAATGAATAGCAATTCCTTCCGAAATGCAATCGGTCGAGCAACGGCGCTAAGGGTTTACGCCAATCGACTACCCGGCCATATACGCTCTTCGATTCATCACCAAAAACATGATCAAAACATCAAAGTTAGGATTTTCAAAGAATTGAACTCAAAACTCTAAAAATTGGAATATTCACCAAATCAATCCAAACCAAAAGCAATTGCAAAAGAATAAGTGTTAGGAATTCATACCTAACAATCGATGATAAATATAGTTTAAGATGTGAGATAAAAATCTCACCTTTGAACCCAAATCAATGAAGAAGAAGCCTGAAAGCAATTGCAAGGGCGATCACTCTTCAATTCCAACTCAAAAAGCTTGAATCAAAGCTTTAAAGAAGGACATTCCCAAAGTTAGGTTTAGGAATAAACTGAAATTGAAGAGGAGAAGAAGATAGAGAAGATGAAGAGGAGACTTACCAATGGGTTCTCTTTGAATTTGGAGCTAGAACAAGAATTTGCAAATGGAACTAGGGTTTTGTAATTTCTAATTCCTCTTCCTCTCCACCATTTTCAGTTTGCTTGAGGAAATGAAATGAAATGGGAGTGAATGGATGAAGAGTTAGAGAGCTAGGGGGTTAAGTGGGGTTAAGGGCTGAACCCAAACCCAAGTCCAAAGTGAAAAGTAGCAAAAATTCCACTAACTCCAAACATATCGAAGCTTATACTCAAAAAGGTCACAATCGTCATTTTGAACTCAATGGGGGTGGTCTCGAGTCCCAATTCGACTGTTTGCAAAAAGTAGCTTTTCGGACCTCAATCTGATTAACGATTCTATATTTAAATAAAATATTTCAATATTCAATCGTAGAATATGCGGGTTGTTACAAATTCTAAGCAACAGATAATGACTGGAGTCAAAAATGAATCACTAACGAAAATATATACGATTTTGCCCCAAGTCGTAAATCATCCCAAACATTCGTATTAAAATCAGAATCAAGTGACCGATGTTTACAAAAATAAAAATCCTGGTGGCCACAAACGAAATCAACATCGTCCAATAGATTCAATGATAACAGTTTCAATCCAAAACCATAAACCAATCAAGTATTCAAACCCGAGTGAATTGAAAACAACAGAGAAATCAACAACTTCGAACCACACTTTAACAGCCAAAAATAAAGTGAACGAAGTCATGTTAAGCAACAACAAAATCATACGAAAAATAGCAGAATCATGGAGTTCAGAATTAGATGTGAGTGACATGTATCACTCACCTTTGCCTCGATGAATTCAAGCATTTGCGAGTGGAGAGAAGGCAGCAATCGCCAAAGCAACCCGAGACGATCACCCAATGAAGCAATCGAGTTGAATCGAGCACTAACAGTCGCTATCTACTGATCTGAAAACCCTAATCTCGGAAGGGAGAGGAACGAAAGAGAGCCGCCATTTTTTGTTTATTTTCTTTTGATTTAGGGCATGCGAACAAATGAATAATGGGAGAAAAAGGAATGGCCTTTGTTTCGATTTCTCACAGCCCCCATGCCAAAGAATCTTGGGCCAGAAATTCAAATTTAAAGCCGGAAATCCCTTAACAAATTTCAAAAGAATTTCAACTCGAATCAAAACTCCAAATAGCAATTTGCCAACAATATTAACCGTCTAATAACGAAAACGAATTGTTACTAATTCCAGGGTTGTTACAATCTACCTGATCTAGGAAAGAAGAAGGAAGAAGTATTGGGGGTATTAGATTGATCATCTATGATTAAGTTGTCAATTGGAGATTCAGATTGGAGTTTGGAGTTGCCGCTTGCTGCCTCAGGTCCATCCTTACGCCAGTCTCGCCACCTGAGTCTGATGGAATTTTGACGTGTTATGATGTGGTGTCTTTCGCCTCTTAAGTTGCAATTTTTTTCTGCAACGTGATGTGTGCAAATATCGAATGGTGCCTTAGAATTTTATGTGGCCCAAAGCAAATGCTTTTCCCGCTTTACCAAAAGGCCGACACTGACCAAAGAAAATGTTTCGTTCGGGTTCGGAAACTTTTAATCATATAAAGTGATAAATAAAGTACTAAGTATACCATACACTCAACAGTCTTAGATAAAACTCAATAGATTATTTATACATCTTCATACAGTTAGAAGTATCCTTTCCCAAACATCCATAAGCCAAAGAAAACAATAATTTCAAATATTATTTAAGTTTATTATTATTAATCTTGTTTCACACCATTTACTATTCATTTCATTCATTTTTCCCACAATGATTATTTTCTTTAATTTACATTCATTACTTACAAAAATTCATTTCCCATTTATTCATATAATGTCATTTCATTACTTACACAAGTTATCTCTATTCCAATTATTTAAAATAATCAATGAATTCATTATTGAAGGATTACATTCATTTTATTTCAGTTTACTTCACATTTATTATTTACCTTGATTTCCTTTTTAACATCAATATTTATTTGTGAAGCAACTCATACTTAGATATTTTTTCACTTATATTTCTTTCATATATATAGTATTTACTTTTGCTATTTACTTTAATTATGATTGGCTTCACACATCACTTAAGTTTATAATCATTTACCTACAGTATTCCTATTAAGTTCAATTACTAGCATTTCAAATTATTAACTTAAGTTTATAACATTTTATAACATCCAAATTCATATTTATATAGATAATTCTATTGAACACTTTCATTATTCAAGTTTTACTTGTATAATATTCTATTACATATCCTATTTAACATTATAACTTTTTAAATATTTCTGGTAAGTTATATATATGTCTTTTAGAATGTAATTAAATGTTACACAAGTTTACCTTATTCATTTTTGTTAACAAAATGCTCAATGATTACATCTTCTAAATTTTCATTACTCTTTAATTTATAAGTGACAACCTTTAATTTCTTTACATTTTATCAATCTCTTAACATCTAATTTCTTATTTTCCATTTTAGTAGCTTCCAATTATTAAAATAGTTAAGATTTCATTTTATTACAATAACTGAAAACTACTAATTATCAAATGGTTTAAGAACTAACTTCGGGTTATATTTCCAAATCATTTTAAAATTATATATATATATATATATTCATATGTTTTATAGATCAAATCATATTTAGAAATCAAAAATTAAGATTTGTTTATCATAACAAAGGTGTAGTAAAACTACTACAGCGTCTTCCCACTTTGAAACTCGAAAATGAATGTCGATGATGCGTGCACTCATCACCGAAATTATATTCCAGTGACAGAGAGGGGAGTATAGAACTTATTTCCTTTTAAAACTTCTTCTGAAACATTTCTTTCAAATCAATTTTGAAAATACTTCTATCCGAAAATACTTCCAAATAATACTAATATTATATTCCAAAAATCTTTTGGAAGCAGTATTTTTCAAAAAAAATCCCGGAACTTAAGTTCTCGAATTTCAATTTATATTCATTTAATTTACAATCCATTTTTTTTGCAACTAATATTTATAAATTTCACTTCCTAACAACAACCAAACATATCACATACAACTATATCCATTTATAAAATTTGTCCTTTTATACACAAAATATAATGCTAGGTAAATTATTTCATTTATCTATATTTCAAAACAATATTGTGTCGGTCTGCCCTATTAAGTGTTTAGAAATCCCTATCGACGCCATAGCGTCCTATGCATCGACCATAATTTATAAATACTAAACAGAACAAATTAACACAATATAAAAACATTTTATAACACTAACAAGTACGCCCTCTCATATACGCTCAACGACTCATTCTAGGGTATTACTACCCTATTTCTTATGAGTCAGACCCCACAAAGCTAAGGTTATAGCTAAACCGAAGCTCTGATTCCAAATGTAACTACCTACCTTTTTGGACGGTTTAAATCGATGATAAACCACACATGCCAGATTCAAACCATTCAAAAGGGAGGATTACTATGGGGTAAATAAGAAAAAAATAGAGAAAGAAAGAAAACAAAACACAAAATCTCACAGTGGAATGACAAAATATAATAATCAAATAAACAGATCATGAAGCTGTTTTACAAATAACATTTGATTCACTTTTTTTACAATACAGATCATAGTACATACAGCAGTAATAAATAAATAAATGCAGCGGAACAACATGATGCAGTGGAATATAAATAAATAGCATACAAATCTCCGTCTTCGTCCTCCAGGAATAAGGTCTTCAACACTTAAAATCTCAGGTTGATCCGAGCGTAATGAAAAGACAAAACACTCGAATCAGAACTAAAAGATCTTATGTAAGTTAAATCAACAGTAAATAAATATGAGCGTAACGACTTCAGAGATGTCTATGGGGTTTTACATCTCCTATCCAGTGTCTAACGTGCATGCAATAAGTTAAGAGATGTTCGGGATCACCATCTCCTAAGGATCCGTTAAACTATTTACTATGTAGTAATATACGCTATTATAATAAGTCTATCAGTAAAGTTAAGTATTAAAATAGCGTTAAGGCATTACCCATATCCCCCTTAACACATTTTTATATATACAGTATCGTAATTCCTCCGTAAACTGGAGGGCTATCAAAGGACACTCCATAGGTACGGTACAAACCAACTTCGTAATGGGTGTGATAAGGCATGCGACAAGGCACGTGCCTAGGGTAGGATACCACCGTTTTGCGGATCCGGACTGGTGGTAAAGCATAACAGCTACTACCGCCTACCTCGGAACACACTCCCAAAATCAAATCGAGGGGTGGCCACCAAATCAATCACAAAGTCATAATATGGTATCGAAGAAATATGTCCGATCGGAGGTGCGACCTCACTTGGCCCGGCATGGCTCCTATTTTAGCCACATCAGGCTGACTCGAGGGAGTCAGGGATACGTTAATACCTCATACGGAATCGTTTTCCAAACCATCCTACTTTATTCTGGAATCTCCACCACGTGCATAGTTTTTAAAGTGGTTTTTGGTATTGGCAGAGAGTATGACAATATCCGATCCCGGTCTCTTTAACAACCAAACGCTTATTACATACCGGATGGTTCTTTTACATTTCCAAAACCATTTCATATTGATATCAAAATATCATATTTAATTCAAACCATATGACTTTCGAAATCACATTCACTTTGGAAATCATATTTTCAAAGTAGGTTAAACCCTCATTTCAAAATCATCATATTTACTCAAAATATGTCATTTCACTAGAATATATCATTTCATATCCCAACTCAAGTTATAACATCATTTAACCATATTCGCTTTTAAATCCAGGATTTAAATATAAACAATTTAGCCTTGCACAGTTTGAATTTTTGAAAATAGTTTAGATAGTCATAAATAGTTTCAAAATAATTTAAATAGTTTTAAAATAGTTTAAATGGTTTAGAATAAATTATATTTAGATTAAAATAGTTTAAAATATATTAAAATCGTTAAAATAGTTTAATAGTTTAAAATAGTTTAAAAATAGTTTAAAGTAGTTAAAATAGTTAAAATAGTTTAATATAGATTATAATAGCTTAAAATAGTTTAAATTAGATTAAATAGCTTAAAATAGATTAAAATGGTTTAAATATAGTTTAATGTAAAATGGTTTGAAAATATAAGTAAATCTGAATTTAAAATAATTTATTTTTAAATAGTTTATATTAAAATAATTAATTTGCAAGTAATATCAAATTAAACTATTTCTTCCATTTCAACAAATCTGGACCATATCTAGCTCTCAAATTGACAAACTCAATTTTTACCATTTAATTTAGATTCTCAACAAAACCATTTAAATCTATATCGATTTCAAATCCATGTTTGAACTATAACTTTAAGCTACTCCAAATTCAATAGATTTCAAAGTTAAATATTTAAACGTTTACAATAACTCACTTTCGATAAATTTCATTTATACTTAAAATTCAACCTTAAAATTTCACTTTAGATTCTTTAATCAATTCATTTAAACCAATTCCAATTTCAACATTTAAAGCTTGGATTTTTGAAAATACTTCAGTTTATATAAATCAAATTTTATTTCAAAATATTATTTAACTTAATTCAAAATTTAAGGATTTAAAAATAATTTAATTTAACCAATCCGGTGTCCGTATATATTTTTCTACCCTATGGTCAAGTGATACAGATATATATCATTTCAACCCGCAATAATTTAAAATTTACGGGTACATATAATTTCAACCCGTAATCCCGAATTAAAATTCAAAATCCATAAAATAGCTCGAGTCTATCATTTCAACCCATAACGATTTTCCCTAATCTATAGATCGTTCAGGTACGTATCATTTCAACCCATAGTGATTTTCCTAGCAATAAGTATGGGAACTTGTAGTGTGAATCAATATATAAAATAAACATAACATCTAGTCATCCAATCTCAACAATTAAACATCCATCACAATCATCACTCAAATCAACCAATAAATAACATCAATTAACTGATTATCATCAACAGGTATTAAATTGACAATTAAAATTCAATATTAGATTAAATGGCGATTAAATTCAATAAAAGTCAGATTAACTAGAATGACAATTTAAATATACCAAACATCAACCAATCAAACTCTAATCACATCACAAATTCAATTTAACTAACATAAGATAATTTAGTAGTTGTGAGTGAGTTAAAACACCCACCTTTGATTTCAAATCGATTTGAAATCCAAAATAATGCCGAAAATTCAATAGTCTTAGAATTCATCCAAACTAGTTCCATAATGTCCGTAATTTTGATACGATCTCAACGAAACAAACCGCGCCCAAATCCGAGTATGTAAGTAAAAGTTATACACATTAGAAGTTACACGATTTACAAAAAAAGACAACTTCACCTGCCACGTCATCTCGCTTCTGGAATCACGCACGAAACCCTACAGCTCCTCTCCCATACTCAATCGAACTGCTACTCATGGCTGCCACCATATCCTGAATTTTTCCGCCGCCACCCTCAGTTTCAAGTTGATCGAAGGCCACCATCGGAAGGCTCACACCTAGCCGCACCTACGGCAGGTTTGCCTCCACCTCCGGTCCATCAGGGACGCACCGCCGCCGCCTTCATACTTTGGCTAGTTCTAGCAAATCTATGAACAACTACGACCAACGAACACCACTGCAAGGCCTGCTCGACGCCCTCTTCCTAATGCCACTTCCCGATCGTCAATCGAGCGAAGGTCCACCGTGGATCGTCAAAACCTAGAATGGACGGCTGAGGTTAAATCACTGATTTCTGGCCAAACAGTGATTCAAATCGAGAAGCGAATTGCACTAGTGAATTACACTCATCGAGAGCTTCGAATCTATATATAATATGATAGGGTTTGTGTGATAACCCGAATTTTTGGGCATCTGTTAATTGGAAATTAACAGGATTAAATTTATTAAAATACTTATTTGTAAATTTAACAAATAAATGTAATAATCTCCTTTATAAATTATTTAAAAATTAGTGAAACTGTGTTTTCAAAACAATAATAATAATGTGTTGTTTTTATATATAAATGGATTTTTAATAGAATTATTATTTACAAATTGAATTTGTGTTTGTTTAAAAAAAATATATGTTTGAGTTGATTTTAATTAAATTTTAATTTTTAATTTGAATTTGAACTTGTATTTGAATTTAAATTTAAATATAAAATATCTTAAAAATATCTGGATTCAAAATATTAACATATGTGTATGATTTTAATTATAAATTAGTATTAAAACTTTTTCTTTTAAAGTTGTATGAATATAACAAAGGGATGTGATTATATAAATAGAAAATGCAATTAAAAGAATATACATAAATGTGTTTATAAAATAAGAAGTACAATGTAAATTTATAAAATCATACTAAATACAAGTGTAAGCTATCAATATTATCTAAGCATATGTGTTAACAAAATAGATAAGGAGAATGACAAGTGTCTTTTGTCTTTTATTTAAAAAAAAAAATAGAATTAAAACAAGATTACATATACCTTACTCTAAAAACTCTTTCTCATTTTCTTTCACAAAACTAAGACCTGGAAACTAAGAAAATCAAACCAGAAAAGAAAATAAACAATTCTTTACAATCATCAAGCAATAATATTTCAACTTCAAAATCAAAGATAAGATCATCTCAGATTTAAAACAGGAGCAACCCAACTAAGATTTCGGTTCAAAAATCAAGTATTTTTCTTCCAAGTATTCAACAATCAAGCTTTGGTTTCAAATCAAACAGAGCAGACTTCAGATCAAACTCTGGAAATCAAGTCCAGACCAAAACTGTTCTCTGTTTTCTTCAAATAATTGTGAGTAAACATTTCCTCTTAAAAACAGTTTTAAGAAAATCTGTTGTGATGGATGCATGTGATGGATGTTTATGTAAATTGTGATATGAATGCATGTTTATATATCTGAAATGCTTGGAAATTAATGTATGCATGTTTGTATAGGAATGTTTGAAATGCCAGTGATGGTCTCTGTATGCTTATAAACAGGATTCATCTTCTTAATAAATTCAATAATTCTATTTTTAATATAAACTAGCTTTTGATTTGTAAACAAAGGCTGTTTGAAATCATGTAATCTTCCTTCTAAAAATAATTATAGGTTTTTATAATGGATGTTTAGTTCAAATTTCAAAATTTACAGTAAAAATCTTATTATGGTCAAAAACTAATTGAATCAATTTTAAGTTTGTATTGCATGGATGGATTCGTGATGGGAAATCACGAATTTTAGTATGTAAAACATAAATTTTAAGATTTAAATTCATGAGAAATGGTGAGATGAACGGAAATGCTATTTTAGGCAAATCCTGGCGATCGGAGAGGTGATAGGTTTCGGGGTTGAAACTGTAGGTGGTAGAAAGTCTGGGAATCATAGGAAAAATCAATTTGGAATTTATTAATGAGGGGATTGATTGGAATTGATCAAGTTAGGGTTTAAGACCCTGTTTTTCTCGTGACGTTCATATGGATTTCGCGGCGTCGATAGGCAACCGGAGGCGATCGCGTAGGGCGCTGGAGGTAGAGTGAAGTGAGGCGGAGCTACGGTGAAGGTGGTGGGTTTTCTCGAGGCTGGGGGTTGCCGTGGTGATGGAAGTTACTGGCAATGGCGTTCGAGCTGATGGGTTCTTTGGTTGGATTCGAGTCTAGTACAAATCGAGTAGATTTTGATGGTCGAACGTGATGTCGAGATGGAAGATGACTTGCCGGAGACCAGAATGGAGATCATCGACGTCCAGCGTGACGGTGCACGTGCACGGGTACGTTTGAGTGCATCTGGAAGTTGGTTTTGGAGGAGAAGAGTTGAACTCGGGTTTTGTCTCGTGTGGGTTGCGTGATAACTCGAAGCAGGTGAGTTCGAGTGGTTGTACGTGAGTGGTTCTGAGTTTAGCTCGGGTTTTTACTTGATTTACTCGAGTTTGTCTCGGGTTTTGTATATTGTCTTAATAACCAGTTTTTAAACTTTATAATTTATCAGTGAAACATGAACAGATTTTATAAAGCAAAGAAATCTAGTATTTTTATTAATAAAGAAAATGTTTAACAAAGTGATGGATGTAATTAAGGATAAATTACTTAGTGGAATTAATTAAAGAATTAACTAATGTAATTAATTAAAGGGTAAATAAATATATGTGATTAATTAACAGATGTAAAGTTAATTAATGGAAGTAATTAAGGAAAGTAATTAAGAATTAATTACTTAGAAAATTAATTAATGTGATTAAATTAGAGTTAATTAACTAATGTAATTAATTAAGGTTAATTAATAAATATGATTAATTAATGTTATAAATTAATTAATGAATGTGATTAATTAATGGGAAATTAATAAAGGTAATTTGAGGGTAATTACTTAATGGAAGTGATTTGAGGATTATTAATAGAAGAAATTACGGAGTAATGGCTTAGTGAAATTAATTAATTAATTAAAGAAAGGTAAAGTGATTATAAGTTGATTAATTAATGAAATTAATTAAGAATAATTAATTAACGTAATTAGTGAGACTAATTAAGGTTAATTAATCAATGTAATTAATTAAAGTTAATTGTGACGACCCGAAATTTTTGAGTATTTGAAATTGGAATATTTAATTAATTTTAAATATTCAGAGATTAATTATAAACTTAAATTTCAAATATCGCTGTTTATTGAGTAATTTAATAATTGAATTAAATTTATTTGAAGTTGGATAAAATAGTAAATCTGGTATTCTAAGCTAACTAAAAATATTTTGAAAGCTCGTAAAATTCATATTAATAACACCGAAGATGATAGAACTTTTAAAATGGAAGTTTAAAGAGTTCTGTTCAGTTTTAAAATTTTATTGTTTAAATTGGATTTAAAAATAGCCTTCCGAGGCACAGTCTCGGAGTTTGACGAAACCAGTTCCATTGGATCCGTAATATTGTATTATTATCGGATTTTAAATTTCATAGCATTTGGAGTGGTTGTGTGTGCGTACGGTATAATAACGCGTTGGAAATTTTATCGAGACAATTTGTAACTAATTAAAGATATATATATATATATAATTATATTTGGCCAATGCTCTAAATCCATCAGCCACCCTATGGATTGGCCTTGCCTTTCCCTTTTGTAACATGCCACCTACCTGTCTCTCCTCATTTCTTATCAGTTGAGATAAAAAAAAATTTAAATAATATTATAACTTGACAAAAATCAAGTCTTGGCTTCAAAAACACGCCACTCATCTCGTACAAGTCATCCTCTCCTGTCTAAGTCTCGTCTACGCCTCCTTCTTTTTTAAACGAGGTCATTTCCTCTTTCCTAGTAAAACGAACAGATCAAATGAAATAGTTCCTTCCTCCTTTTCTTTAAAAAAATAATAATAAATAAGAGATGCCCGTTCAAACACCAGGCCGAAGAGAATCAAAATCAAGGCTAATCTAATTATCGACTTCGATCTAGGATAGCAGCGACTTCGTCTAATAGATGAAGGAGAAAGAGTCGTCTCATTCCAAATCGAGGAAGGAGGTCGTGTCATCGCGAATTGGGAACTCGCGATCGAATTAATCGCGACCGGTCGACTTTGCTCCTCAACCTCAAACGAGCTCGTCCTCGTCAATATTCAAGTATGCATGCGTACGTTTGTGTGGGTCTGAGATGGGTTCAAGGATTGTGAACTCGACTTGTTCGAGCAGGAGGTCGGCAACTGGAGTGGCGCGTAGATGCAGGGTTAGAGCAAGTCGCGACGCGTTGTCTAGGGTTCGCGGTGGTTGCTCAGGCGGCGGTGCGACCTTGGGAGAGTGATTGCATGGACGGGGCCTGATTCATTGAGGTCTGGAATCGGGGAAAGACAGACCGGATGGGATGTGGGTTGCAAACCAAAAATAAAGCTAAGGTGAGTTAATCTCACTCAGTTATAATTTAATTTAATTGGTTAAATTTGAATGTCTGGTTGAATGATTGGATTGATTGATATGATAGTGTGGGTATATATATAGTAGTATATACCAATATATATATATTGGCATATGTATATATTGGAGTTGATATTCCCGCCATATATAGCGGATGAGACCCTATGCGCCGCATAATAGCGGATGATTTATTTTAAATTCCATATACCGCGATATTCCACCTCGAAGTGGAATTGGTATTGTGCTAACGTCTGTGGATGCAGGGAAACAGGTTGGAGGGATCCAACTGGATTCCTCAAATTATTTAATTTGTTTAAAATATTCTGTGTTATGATAGTTGTTATCCTGTGATGATTTGTGTTGGATGTTGTGGTTGATTGAATTCCCAGTATAATGAGTTATAAATCTTTGAAATTGATTTTTTTGAAAAGAATAAAAATTTAATAAATAATTCGAGTGAATTGAATAGAATTAATAATGAGTTGAAATAAGAGAAATATTGTAATTTGAAAATTTTAATTTAATATGGAAAGAAATTTAAAGGGAAGTAATGGGATTTTAACTTAACGATATTGAATTAAAGAATAACGGATTTATTTTCGATTTAAAGATTAAATCTAATTTAAAGAATAAATAAGAAATCTTGAAATCTGTAATTGATATTTCAATTTAAATGGATTAGCCCAGTATGAAGAATTTTAAATCTGGGAGTTAAAGTATTTTGAGATAACTGAAGTAAAAATGAGAAATTTATTTCAAATATGTAAGTAAAATTATTCCAAGGCAAAGTAAAATTGGAAATCAATCATAAATCGATTTAAATGTTTTGGAATTTGAAATTTAAAGAGAAATGGAATTTGGTGTTATAAACTGGGTTTATAAAGTAAAATAAATATCGGTGGATATTTTAAATATAAATTCAGGATGGAATTTATGAGAGAAGGTGAATTGGATTAAAAATAAATGATGATTTATTTTAAAAGAGAAGTGAAAGAGAAGTATTTTCTGGATGGCCAAGTACATTTTGTTTTAAAGCGATTTTAATTATTTGTAAAAAAATTCATTGTTATTTTAAAAATTATGTTTAGAAAATCTATTATTTCCAAATGTAAATTTTCTGAAGTAGTATTTTCAATTCTATTTTTGTAATTAATATAAAAGTGATTTGGTAATATGTTTTAAAAGGAAATTTGTTTATATTCTTTAAAATGGTTTTATTTAAATATCTTTAAATATATTTTAACTTAAATATTAAAGAAGTTTAAAAAGGCGTTCTTATAAAGTATTTTTATAATAAAGTGTTTTAAAATTATTTTAAAAATCTAAAATGGTTTTGTACTTGGCATTCCACTGAAAATAAATATTTGGGAAATTATTCCGTGAGAGGAATATAGTTTGAAATTGTTTCCAATGGGAATTGAAATGAAAACAATATCTTGTGAAGATATTTGAGGGATATAAATAATTTGGAGAAATTATTGATTGTTGATGGTTGTTATGGATGTTAATTGATAGTTAAACAACCGACTATCAATATTGGCCAAATGCGCTGATCGTTTCGAAGAGACCGCGATCGGGTTTCCGTATACCGGGATTCTAGGTCTGGAGACTCGAAAACCACTTCGATCCGGTTTGTACGTTTCGTGGGGAAACGAGGGTAATATTGATAAGGGGATAGTGTTATCAGTTCTGTTCGGACCTGGAACGGACTTGTATGGATGGATGCTTTCGGACATCGTCAGGGGACGATGGGCATTCTAAGTGAAACGTTCTGAAGGTAACGTTTAGCCTCAAGCCTCATCAACCGGGAATGACTGAAAATCAGGGGTTATGCAGCAAGGCTTCGTGGGTAGCCCCCACTGGAGAGTATGGTCATCCCTGTCTAGATGTCCCTTTTTATTTCGGCTTAGTGGTGCGGTTGCTGATCCCAACCGTGGGGTGATCATATTCGGAATTGCCCATAGGTGATTCCGGTCTTGTGTTGCAGGGGAGCGGGCGTACTCCTCGGTACTGTGATCTAGGCCACGTACTGTGACAGGTGGTACCCCAGTGCCTAGTCATTCGTTGGAAATCCATTCTCCCTACGTGCCTTGTACGAGTTTTGTTTGTATACCTAGTATGCTGGAATTTAATCATGTAACAATTTCAGCTATTTGAATAAGTATTTGTAAATAGACACTATTATAATATCAGAGGATTTTATAAAAAGTGTTTTAGCTATCGTAAGGTAAAAACCCGACATGTTTATTTGTGGCGTGGTCTTACGAGATGCTTTTGTTTTTCAAAGGATTTTGAAACTTTAATAATCAAATTGAGTGTGATTTTCTCACGCTGGTATTCCAGACTGACTCGGGTATTGTTTTATATGATGCTCGGGTCAGACCGAGATAAACAGGATACAGGATATGATGCTGTGAAGCTCAGGAGACGAGCTGGATGTCGAGACGTATTTTCCATACTTGTTATTATTTTTCCGATGTGTATTCAGTTGTATGATATGGATGTGTTGAACTCTGATGATGTACTCTGTGAATGTAATGTGTAAACAGATATTGTTTTGATTTGAGTAAAGATCTGTTTTGTATATATTATATTTTATTCCGCTGCGGTGTGAGATTCTGTTGTTGATTTTCTGTTTCTTCTTCTTCTACCTCTTCTTCTTTAACACAAATGGTTCGATTTTCCGGGGCTGGAAAGTCGGGTCGTTACAGTGGTATCAGAGCAAAGGTTGGCGATAACCTTGGCTCTGGTGGGAATTTTGAGTGTATTAATAGTTATGAGCGCGTATTTGTTAGTGAATATAAATTGGTTTTATATTGTGTTGGTTGATTTATTGAGTGGCATATGAACCTTCGTCGGCACAGTCTGCGCAGCTGTATCGAAGGGGTTTCTAAACACTCGAATAGAGCAATTCGACACAATATTGTTTTAAAACGGGTAGATGAAATAATTTTACCCGAAAAATGTATTTTTGATATAAAAGAAATATTTCTTTGAAATTATTATATATTTGGATGTTTGGATGAAAATATTCTAACAAATAAAATTTAAAACAAAAATATGGTAAGATTGTAAAATCAGAATGATTTACATAACCAACGGAAATTTGTATAAATATAAAATTTGTACAAATGAATTATAGTTAAAATTTGATTTAATCAAAATGGTAAATTTAAACCCTGGATATTTGGAAGTGTTTTCAAAGTGTTTTGAAGATAAACACTAGCATTATTATTTTGGAAAGTATTTTTGGAAGGGAAATTGTTTCAAATAAATTTTTGAAAGGGATATAGCGATAAATTCATTTCAGTTGCTGGAAATAATTCGGAGGATGACGGCCGCATCTTCAGAATTTATTTTCGAACTTCTGAGTGACGAATTGCTGCCAAATTGATTTATTCAGAAAAGCTAGTTGTTTTTGAAATTTCCAAAGGAAATTTGTTTGAAATAAAGCCAGGATTGGTTTAAGAATCTGAGAAATGTGATTTGGAGATGTTGGAGATTTCAAATAATTTGAAATTTAAAAAGCCGGGTGTTTAAAAGGGGAAATTCTGACGAAATTGGTGGTAAACTTATAATTTGAGATGATTTTTTTTAAATCAGAGAAATATAAGCTTTGAATGTTGATATTTAAAACTTGAATGGAATCTTTGGAAAGAATTAAAAGAATAAAATTCTCGTAAGATTTTGACTGGATGAAAATTAATTAAATAAGTTAAAAATAATATCCAGTCGTATTTGAATAAAATTGAATCAAATTAATCCAGTTGTATTGAATTGGAATAAGTAAGTTTTGACAGTTTATAATAAAATTGAAACAGTATTAGAATAAAATATATACTTAACTAAATAAAAATGTATAAACGGAGTTAAGAGGTAAATTGTGAATAAAATTTATTTTTAATAGAAGGAAGTGTGAATATAAAAGAAGGTGACTTATAAAATTTGAAGTAAAATAAATAACCCAAATAGAATTGTTTGTAATAAAAATAGAATGAGATTTTAATTGAGTCAAGTTGAATTGGTAAAATGAAAAGTGAATTGTGTGTTGAATAAGAGATGTGAAGTTTGGAATAGAAATCCGAGTTAAGATAAATTTAGCTTGGATAAGGGTAAATAAATTAAATTTATTGGAAAATTTAATTAATTGAGACTGAAATGGGAAGTTATAGCTAAGTAGATAAATTTGTTTAGAAATTGAAAATTGAATGAAATCCAGGACTTGAGTTATAAACCCGAGGAGATTAACTGAAGTGATTTTGTGGATAAAAATCAAACATTGTACTGGTTAAAATGGGAGAACACTAATTTGGAATAAATTAGTAAATTAAGTATGTTAATGGGATTTGGATTTGATAATAAAAGCTGAAAGTGTGAATGATCATTGGAATTAGAGTATATGAGTGATAACTTGAAGTGTAAATAAAATTCAAGTAAGTAGGAATGATGTGAAATGGATTGATATCTATCAAATTCAAGTTAGAGATAAATTATTGGATATGAGTTGGAATTAATATTGGATTCAGTAAGTATACCAGCTAAATTTTAAAATGGTATGGTGTTAAAAATAAATTGGAAATTTCCTTGTTAAAGATTAAATAAATTCACGGTGAATTGAATACGGAAATTGAAATTTAGAATGAATAAGTGAATGGACAAATTGAATGGATTAGTAAAGGTAATAGATTCGATCAAATGAAAATCAAACCAAAGATTTAAATTAAAAAAAAAAAAATTTGTTTACAAGGAAACCATAACTTGAGTTTGGAAGTGAAATGCAAATTAAATTGAATTGAATCAATTGAAATGGATATGGATTCATTTCGCTAAAAATGAATAGAATGGAATAAAATGAATTGTAAACCATTAAATTGAATAGAAATGGTATGTGAATTGGTTGTAAGCGATTAAAATTGTATTAAAACCATATGAATTGTTTATGGAAATTATTTTAAGTGCATTGCCTATGAAAACTATTGATTTGCTATTGGAATTTAATGGGATGTTAATAGAATTTTCTTATATTGTCACTTATCAGTTTAAATGGAGTCAGTACAGGTGTTTGGAAGCCGCTAGGCTGTATTTGCTTGCGCAATATGCTATATAGTAAGCCGCTTGCTTTAAAAGTGCTAAAAATAAAAGGTACGCCTACGCCAAAAATTCAAAATAGGAAATATGAACTGTTTTGTTTCTTTTTCCGGCCTGAGGCCGATGTATATATATATTTGTGCATCCTGCGATATCGCAGAAGTCCCTCCGTACAAGGGAGACTCTGCCAAAATTTTTCGTAAATTTTGGGAGTTAGAAAATTTTTGAAATTTTCGAAAATTTTCATTAACGATAAATGATTTAAATTTGCTAAGCAAATAAAATTGGATCTGGATATTGGAATCTAATTCTAATGTGAATGTAAAAGTGAAGTGAAATCGAAGGAACTAAAGAAGTGAAGTTTGCGAATAAACTGTTAATTGAAATTTAAATTAATTAGTAAGTGCAACTAATTAAATATTCGGGTGAAAGCCAAATTGAAATCAAATGGAATTGTAAAGACAAGAGTAAATAGAAATGGATATGAACTTCAATAATGAAGTGAAAATAAGTATAAGCAGTATGTAGAATATTTATTTTGAACTTAAGGAATATGGTGAGATTCTTAAGTAATTTGGTATTGAGGAAAGTTATTCTAGATGAATAATTGAATAACAATTAAAATTTGAAGTTGTGAAATGAGAAAATTGTGGATAAGTGAATGTAATCAAAATGAATGTGAATAAAAGAGAATTGATATAGTTGATAATCAATTGGGCTAATTACGTAAGGTGTACGTATATTATTTGTTCGCATAGCTATTTGATCCAGATTCGAACACAGAATTTCGAGATAGTTTTATCGATCCGAATTAGGATTTTTCACTCGATTTTCGACGGCGAACCTGGGTATGGATTGTTGGTTGATTCTGGTAATTCTCTATCGTAGTTATGACTATGCAAAGAGAATGACGGTTTCCGATCAAGAAACCAGATCTGAGTCCGCACTAGGAAGTCGGGTGGACGATACTAGTTCGGAAGTGAGATTGTGTGATCGAGTGAGCGATCGAATGTGATATTGCGTACGGATGATATATGTGCATCGTACGGGCTTAAGTAAAGCAAATATTGAAAATTTGTAAAGAAAGGTATAAAATGACTTTGGGATTGTGATTGAATATTATTGCTTAATAGGATATACAGGTGTATAAAAGCAACGGATAGATTGGTATTTTGATTTTAAAAGATAAATTTAATGGCCCGACAAAAAGGTATGTATTTGAATTTCTATATGAAATTTGATTGGGTTTTTGATACAGCCACTTGGCTTTTTGTTTTCTTTTTGAGATTGGGAGGCCGTAGAGCCATTTTGTAGTAGTACCGAGCTAGCCGCGCAAAGGAGACGCTGGCGAAATTTTTCAGAAATTTAGGGAGTTAGAAAAATTTCGAGAAAATTTTGATAATTCAAATTTTGAATTCAAATTTAAATTTGAATTGATAAGTAAGTTATGTTGTTGAGAACTTATGGATAAGTTGAAAAATTAGAAAATGGTTAGTGTGACTGTGATAAAAAGATTTGTTTGGCAAGTTGTTAGAACTTATTTGAATTTGGGAAATAGTTAACGGGGATTTAATCATTCTTCCTAACTAGTAATTTCGGGGACGAAATTCTTTTAAGGGGGGAGGAATGTGACGACCCGAAATTTTTGAGTATTTGAAATTGGAATATTTAATTAATTTTAAATATTCAGAGATTAATTATAAACTTAAATTTCAAATATCGCTGTTTATTGAGTAATTTAATAATTGAATTAAATTTATTTGAAGTTGGATAAAATAGTAAATCTGGTATTCTAAGCTAACTAAAAATATTTTGAAAGCTCGTAAAATTCATATTAATAACACCGAAGATGATAGAACTTTTAAAATGGAAGTTTAAAGAGTTCTGTTCAGTTTTAAAATTTTATTGTTTAAATTGGATTTAAAAATAGCCTTCCGAGGCACAGTCTCGGAGTTTGACGAAACCAGTTCCATTGGATCCGTAATATTGTATTATTATCGGATTTTAAATTTCATAGCATTTGGAGTGGTTGTGTGTGCGTACGGTATAATAACGCGTTGGAAATTTTATCGAGACAATTTGTAACTAATTAAAGATATATATATATATAATTATATTTGGCCAATGCTCTAAATCCATCAGCCACCCTATGGATTGGCCTTGCCTTTCCCTTTTGTAACATGCCACCTACCTGTCTCTCCTCATTTCTTATCAGTTGAGATAAAAAAAAAATTTAAATAATATTATAACTTGACAAAAATCAAGTCTTGGCTTCAAAAACACGCCACTCATCTCGTACAAGTCATCCTCTCCTGTCTAAGTCTCGTCTACGCCTCCTTCTTTTTTAAACGAGGTCATTTCCTCTTTCCTAGTAAAACGAACAGATCAAATGAAATAGTTCCTTCCTCCTTTTCTTTAAAAAAATAATAATAAATAAGAGATGCCCGTTCAAACACCAGGCCGAAGAGAATCAAAATCAAGGCTAATCTAATTATCGACTTCGATCTAGGATAGCAGCGACTTCGTCTAATAGATGAAGGAGAAAGAGTCGTCTCATTCCAAATCGAGGAAGGAGGTCGTGTCATCGCGAATTGGGAACTCGCGATCGAATTAATCGCGACCGGTCGACTTTGCTCCTCAACCTCAAACGAGCTCGTCCTCGTCAATATTCAAGTATGCATGCGTACGTTTGTGTGGGTCTGAGATGGGTTCAAGGATTGTGAACTCGACTTGTTCGAGCAGGAGGTCGGCAACTGGAGTGGCGCGTAGATGCAGGGTTAGAGCAAGTCGCGACGCGTTGTCTAGGGTTCGCGGTGGTTGCTCAGGCGGCGGTGCGACCTTGGGAGAGTGATTGCATGGACGGGGCCTGATTCATTGAGGTCTGGAATCGGGGAAAGACAGACCGGATGGGATGTGGGTTGCAAACCAAAAATAAAGCTAAGGTGAGTTAATCTCACTCAGTTATAATTTAATTTAATTGGTTAAATTTGAATGTCTGGTTGAATGATTGGATTGATTGATATGATAGTGTGGGTATATATATAGTAGTATATACCAATATATATATATTGGCATATGTATATATTGGAGTTGATATTCCCGCCATATATAGCGGATGAGACCCTATGCGCCGCATAATAGCGGATGATTTATTTTAAATTCCATATACCGCGATATTCCACCTCGAAGTGGAATTGGTATTGTGCTAACGTCTGTGGATGCAGGGAAACAGGTTGGAGGGATCCAACTGGATTCCTCAAATTATTTAATTTGTTTAAAATATTCTGTGTTATGATAGTTGTTATCCTGTGATGATTTGTGTTGGATGTTGTGGTTGATTGAATTCCCAGTATAATGAGTTATAAATCTTTGAAATTGATTTTTTTGAAAAGAATAAAAATTTAATAAATAATTCGAGTGAATTGAATAGAATTAATAATGAGTTGAAATAAGAGAAATATTGTAATTTGAAAATTTTAATTTAATATGGAAAGAAATTTAAAGGGAAGTAATGGGATTTTAACTTAACGATATTGAATTAAAGAATAACGGATTTATTTTCGATTTAAAGATTAAATCTAATTTAAAGAATAAATAAGAAATCTTGAAATCTGTAATTGATATTTCAATTTAAATGGATTAGCCCAGTATGAAGAATTTTAAATCTGGGAGTTAAAGTATTTTGAGATAACTGAAGTAAAAATGAGAAATTTATTTCAAATATGTAAGTAAAATTATTCCAAGGCAAAGTAAAATTGGAAATCAATCATAAATCGATTTAAATGTTTTGGAATTTGAAATTTAAAGAGAAATGGAATTTGGTGTTATAAACTGGGTTTATAAAGTAAAATAAATATCGGTGGATATTTTAAATATAAATTCAGGATGGAATTTATGAGAGAAGGTGAATTGGATTAAAAATAAATGATGATTTATTTTAAAAGAGAAGTGAAAGAGAAGTATTTTCTGGATGGCCAAGTACATTTTGTTTTAAAGCGATTTTAATTATTTGTAAAAAAATTCATTGTTATTTTAAAAATTATGTTTAGAAAATCTATTATTTCCAAATGTAAATTTTCTGAAGTAGTATTTTCAATTCTATTTTTGTAATTAATATAAAAGTGATTTGGTAATATGTTTTAAAAGGAAATTTGTTTATATTCTTTAAAATGGTTTTATTTAAATATCTTTAAATATATTTTAACTTAAATATTAAAGAAGTTTAAAAAGGCGTTCTTATAAAGTATTTTTATAATAAAGTGTTTTAAAATTATTTTAAAAATCTAAAATGGTTTTGTACTTGGCATTCCAGTGAAAATAAATATTTGGGAAATTATTCCGTGAGAGGAATATAGTTTGAAATTGTTTCCAATGGGAATTGAAATGAAAACAATATCTTGTGAAGATATTTGAGGGATATAAATAATTTGGAGAAATTATTGATTGTTGATGGTTGTTATGGATGTTAATTGATAGTTAAACAACCGACTATCAATATTGGCCAAATGCGCTGATCGTTTCGAAGAGACCGGGATCGGGTTTCCGTATACCGGGATTCTAGGTCTGGAGACTCGAAAACCACTTCGATCCGGTTTGTACGTTTCGTGGGGAAACGAGGGTAATATTGATAAGGGGATAGTGTTATCAGTTCTGTTCGGACCTGGAACGGACTTGTATGGATGGATGCTTTCGGACATCGTCAGGGGACGATGGGCATTCTAAGTGAAACGTTCTGAAGGTAACGTTTAGCCTCAAGCCTCATCAACCGGGAATGACTGAAAATCAGGGGTTATGCAGCAAGGCTTCGTGGGTAGCCCCCACTGGAGAGTATGGTCATCCCTGTCTAGATGTCCCTTTTTATTTCGGCTTAGTGGTGCGGTTGCTGATCCCAACCGTGGGGTGATCATATTCGGAATTGCCCATAGGTGATTCCGGTCTTGTGTTGCAGGGGAGCGGGCGTACTCCTCGGTACTGTGATCTAGGCCACGTACTGTGACAGGTGGTACCCCAGTGCCTAGTCATTCGTTGGAAATCCATTCTCCCTACGTGCCTTGTACGAGTTTTGTTTGTATACCTAGTATGCTGGAATTTAATCATGTAACAATTTCAGCTATTTGAATAAGTATTTGTAAATAGACACTATTATAATATCAGAGGATTTTATAAAAAGTGTTTTAGCTATCGTAAGGTAAAAACCCGACATGTTTATTTGTGGCGTGGTCTTACGAGATGCTTTTGTTTTTCAAAGGATTTTGAAACTTTAATAATCAAATTGAGTGTGATTTTCTCACGCTGGTATTCCAGACTGACTCGGGTATTGTTTTATATGATGCTCGGGTCAGACCGAGATAAACAGGATACAGGATATGATGCTGTGAAGCTCAGGAGACGAGCTGGATGTCGAGACGTATTTTCCATACTTGTTATTATTTTTCCGATGTGTATTCAGTTGTATGATATGGATGTGTTGAACTCTGATGATGTACTCTGTGAATGTAATGTGTAAACAGATATTGTTTTGATTTGAGTAAAGATCTGTTTTGTATATATTATATTTTATTCCGCTGCGGTGTGAGATTCTGTTGTTGATTTTCTGTTTCTTCTTCTTCTACCTCTTCTTCTTTAACACAAATGGTTCGATTTTCCGGGGCTGGAAAGTCGGGTCGTTACATTAATTAATCAATGTAATTAATTTAAAGAGTGGTTTATAATTAAGCAAGATTAAAGATAATTAATTTAATTTATATTAGGTGATTAAATTAGATTAATTGAGAATGGTTTGACTATTAATCTTGCCTATAGATGATAAACCTGAATTGAATACCTTGATTGTCTGAATATCTCTGATATATGAATTGTGATGTACTGTGATATGATATGATGGGTTGAACAGTAATATTGTGGATTATCTATCGATAATGAATTGTTGTGTGAATATGATACCCTGTATTTAAATTTGATATGTGTTCACTTTGACAACTTAGATAAAGATGACATTGGATTCGAAGAGACCGGAGTCGGGTATCAGTAAATACCCGAAACCACTTCGATTTGAATCATCTAAATTCTTTATAGATTGATATGTGAAACCAATAGGCTGGTTTGGGATAAAATGGACCATTTAAACTAAGTTGGATACTTAGATATTGTTTTGTGAAAATAAGTGTTGACTATATAAGTTGTTTACTTGTAATAATATACGAGTTACCCCGGGTTTAAATAAGTTCTATGGATTGAAATTTCATGTTAGATGAGTTTACTCACGCTGGTTTCCAGCCTGACCCGGGTGTTACTTTGATGTAATGCTCGGGTCAGACCGAGTATTACAGATTTCAGGTAAGGACGTTCTGGAGCTCAGGAGGCGAGCTGGATGGCAGAAACGTATGGAGTGTGATATATTGTTAATTATTGGGACGAGTTATTTTAAATGTATAGTGATTGTGAAATGTTGTAACTCTGATGTATAAAAATGTAATTGACTGATACAGTTTTCTTTGTATAACTGATATTATTATTTGATATTGTATTTTGATCCGCTGCGAATGTGAGAATCTGTGCCTTGTTCTGTTCTTTCTTCTATCTCTTTTCTTTTTCTTCTAACTATCTGGAAATTTCGGGTTCGAAATTTCCGGGTCGTTACAGTTTGAACTTTTGAAATTGGTTTTGATTTGAATTTGGATTTGGGGAAAATAGAGTTTCTGCCATTGAGAAGAAGAAGCAGACATATGGATATGTATGTACTGAGATAAAAAAAAACGGCTAGGGTTTAGGAAGATCTATTTATGTGAACAAAGCCCAATAAGAAAATAAACACATATCGGATTGGTATGAACGAAAATAGCGACCCGAAAAGCCAGTTTCGCTTCCGAAACGAAAGTGGGTCATTCAATATATCAAAATAGATGTTTTCGATATTTTTAAACTCAATAGAACAGGTTTCAAGTCTTAATTCCATCGTATGAAAAAGTTAGCTTTTAAAATCAGCTTATTTCAAATTGATTTCAATAAATTGATTTTACATGTTTTGAGCCCGTACGATCAAACGACAAGTCTGATCGCTACGAAACTTAAAATTCTACAATAATTCACCGTTATGGATACGATGAAACTGGTTTCGTAGAAATCCGAGATAGTGGCCAAAATGGCTATTTCACGTTAAATAAATAAATCAGTTTCAACTGTAAATAAAATCCAATTAATTATATTTTAGTTCCAATAAATTGATTTAGATTGATTTCAATCTTTTTATTCAATCAATCATTACCTATGGACATAGTTAACATTGGTTTATATCTTATTACACTAATATTCTACAATTATCATCTTAATTTACATTAATGTAATATTTAATTACATTTAATTGCAATTGATTTCCAATTTAATTCAACATATTAAATAAATAAGTAACATATAACAATTGTTACCTTTTCTTAATTTAATCACATTTATAAGTTTTTACCTACAACAAATGTTATAACTACTTACACATCATTGATTTTGATTTTCAGTATTAGCCAATTCCAATTTATTACATGTAATTTCAACATTGACTTCAATATTAAATTTTATTTCTTTATTTACAATCTATAACCTATTATGACTTTACAATCATTTCAATAAATTGGACTTACATTAAAATAGTTATCAATTGCCTTAAATTTACATTACTAACATTACATTCTAGTTATTCGTTTCTTATTAATAAATCACAAATTTTTATTCCTTCTAATATTAAATTACAAAATCTTATTAAATTCAATAATTTAATTATCGGAAAATTACGTGTCATTACACGTGTGGCCAGGTGTTCATAATGTTATACACCTATTCCGAATGCAATGGAAAAGATTTCAAGTCCTAATTCGATCGTATGGAGAAGATAGCGTTTTGGACCCAATTATTATTTTAAATTTCGATATAAAATTCATCGCATTTGTATCCCGTATGACCAAATGATAACTCCAAATGCTACGAAATTTGAAATCCGATAATAATACACTATTACGGATCCAATGGAACTGATTTCGTCGAATTCCAAGACTGTGCCTGGAAGGCTATTTTATATGTTAATTAAAACGAAATATTTTTAAAATCGAGCAAATTGCTTTTAAGCCAATTTAAATTTTTTATTATCTTCCTTCTTATTAATATAAATTAAATAAGCCTTTAAATTATTTTTAACAAGCTTAAAAATCCAAGATTCAATTATTTAAGTAAATTCTAATTATTAAATTATCCAATAAATCATTATATTTGAAATTCAAGTTAAAAATTTACTTTTAAATATTTAAATTCAATTTAATATTCCAATTTCAAATAACTAAAATTCTTGGTCGTTACATTCCTTCCTCCGTAAAAGAATTTAGTCCCCGAAATTACCTAGGTAAGAAGAATGGTCCAAAACCCATTAACTTTCTCAAACCCAATTAATTTAAACAACTTCCCAAAATCAAGTTATTGAAAACACATTATCACCTTTACTAATTTCAAAATTCATCCATAGATTCTAACAATATTGTCCCTTCAATCATTTAAGATTCTAACTCAAATCCAAATTTAGTTATTAAAAAATTTCTTCAAAATTTTCTAACTTCTTAAGTTTTCGAAAAATTTCGCCAGCATCTCCTTTGCACGGCTAGATCCAAACAACTACAAAATGCCACTACGAGCTCAAACCATCGAAAGAAAACAAAAGCCAAGTGGCTAAATCATAGAATCATCAAATCCAAACCACAATTTAAACATGTACCTTTTTGTCGGGCAACCCAATTTTCTTTTGATATCGAAGGCATCAATTTAGTTCTTGCTTTTATATACCTGTATCTAGTTTACTAATGATATCCAATCATATAATTTCAAATCATTATTTTTTTAGCATTTTCAATTTTCAATATTTATTTCACAAAAACTCGTACGATGTACATATATCATCCGTACACAATATCAAAAATAGATCGCTCACTCGTCGACACATTTCCCTTCCAAACTAGTATCGTTCACACGAATCTCTAATGCAGACTCGGATTTGGTTCCTTGATTAGAAATCGTCATTCTCCTTGCATAGCCAGAGAATCCCAGAATCAATCAAAAATCCACATCTAGTGTTCGTCGTCGAAAATCGCACGAAAAATCCTAATTCGGATTGGTATAAATTATCTCGAAATTCTATGCTTAAATCTGGACCAAATCGTCATGCGAATAAAATAATATACGTACAACTTACATATTTATTTCATTTGATTCTTACCTATATCAAGTTCCTTTTATTCACATTTACTTTCATTTCCATTCAATTATTCACAGTTATCATTCACATTTATACTTCATATTCACCTATTTACTTGGTATATCCCTTAAATACCAATTCCTCTTAAGAATTTCACCATCAAATTTTCTTAAATCAATTATAACTTTTTATACAAACTGCTTGTGGTTATTACCACTTCAAAACATAAGTTTATATCCATTTCTATTCAAATTTAATTCCAGTTGCATTTAACTTACTAACTAAATTAATTAGTTCATCCACTAATTTATCTTCCATCTTAATCAATTCTATTTTCAACAATTACTCCATCGAGCCTAACTTAGGCTAAATTTCAGAATTCACTTTATACTTAACTTAAGTTAAGTTTCATTTAAATTTTTCTTTTTCCCAAAATATTTATACTATTATTTCCAAACTTTCATAAGTTATCGAACTTATTCATATTCCATAAAACATTTTAAATCAAAACTCCAGAGTTTAACAATTTCTTAAATATTTCAAAAATCATTTTTGAAATCACATATACCCGAAATCCCTTGGTATACCAAATCATTCTTTTGCATTTCAAACCAAAACCAGTTTTTCCAAACAAACTACAATGCAAATCATTAAGGTAGCAATTCCTCCCTTGGAGACTCGAAATTGAACGTCGATGATGCTGTAGTCATCACCGAAATTATTTTCCAGCGACCAAAGTGAGTTCAGTGCTTTTATTTCTTTAAAATTCCTTTTAAATATTTCCAATTCAAAAATATTCTCCAAATAATATCACTATTATTTTCCAAAATTTTGAACAACATTTCAAAACCAACGGGAATTAAATTCCCAAATTCCCAGCCTTCAAACCCTTTTTTTACCAATCATATTTATATATACTTATGGATTTTCATTTCAATTCAAATTATAAATCACATTTACAAAATCACATTTAAAAAATTCCATTTTGTTATATGAAATTATTTCTTAACTTTTGACTATAATATCAACTTTTATTTAATCACCACAACAACAAATGATAATGGTTTAGTTTTATCATTTCCTAACAACCAAGCACACCATATACAACTATAATAATTTATGAAAAAATATTTCTTTATATATAAAAATAATCTAGGTAAAATTATTTCATTTACCCCATTTCAAAACAATACCATGTCGAATTGCTCTGTACAAGTGTTTAGAGATCCCTATCAATAACGTTAATTATTCATATTGACCAGAATCCATAAACCACTCAACTGACCAATCATCACAATATAAATTTTTTTTTATTCACTAACAAATATGCGCTCATATATATTAATACACTCAAACTCATTTTAGGGTACTACTGTCCCTATCTCTAATGAGTTACCCCATCAAAGCTAAGGTTCTCGCTTAACCTTCAGCTCTGATACCAAATGTCACGAATTGAATTTTAAACTCTCGAAAATCGACACTAATACATCCACTGTATTATATGCCGAGCAATCGAACGCCGGAAAACCCGATAGTTAGGGGAAAAGAAAAGGAAGAGGTAGAAGAAAACAAAAACAACAACACTGAATCTCACAATCGCAGTGGAACAATATATAATAGATACTAACACGTCTTTATACAAAATAAACTATAACTGTTATTTATAAATTACATCATCAGAGTACAACAATCAATAACTCAATACTGGACAGTTATAATAACTTATCCTCACTAGTGCTGACTATACAGCCTGCAATGCATAGTGGAATATAATCAAGTATATGTAATACGTCTTCGTCATCCAACTCGTCTCCTTAGCTCCATAGCATCCTAACCTGAACCTGTAATACTCGGTCTGACCCGAGCATTATAATAAAATAACACCCGAGTCAGTCTGGAAAACTAGCGTGAGAAAACACACTCGATTTGAATTATTACTATTTTCAAAATCCTTTGAAAAATACAGGTATCTCGTAAGACCACGTCAACATAAACACGACGGGTTTTTCCCTTACGATAACCAAAACATTAGATATCAAAATCATCTGATATTATTATAGTGTCTATAGAGAGTAAAATAGAAAATAGCTGAAATGCTTGCATCTCACGTTTCAGCATAGTTGGGCACAATCAAAACCATACGCGCCTACTGGAGAATGGATTCCATACAATGATTAGGCACTGTGGTACCACCTATTACTGTATACGTCTAGAAAAATGTTCCAAGGACCTCACCGGGATTCCCTATAACACAAGACCGGCCATATCCCCAACCTCGATAGAACCGAATATGTTATCACCCCGGGTGTTCCCACCCTTATCGAGAGCTCTTTTTTCCATGCACTACCGTATCCATAATTTATAATATATTCGAGGGTATTTAGAAAGGTGATAATATACCCTAATTGGGTATGACCCACTTAGCCTTGCTACATCTCCCCTGATTTTCAGCCATTCCGGTTGGTGAGGCTTGAGGCTACGATTACCATTCAAGAACAATTCACTTAGAATGTTCATCGTCCTCCAATGATGATTTTCTAATAGCATTCGTCCATACAAGTTATCCTGGGTCTAGACAAACCGAATCACCGTCTTCACCATCTTTATGATATCCATTTGTAACGCTCAAATCAGATCGAAGTGGTTTTCAAATAATTAAATCTGATCCCGGTCTCTTCGAAACGATAACCGAAATTGGCCAAATACTTGATAGTTGGTTATTTAACAATCAATATAACATCCATAAGCATTCACTAGGCCCATATTATAATTTACCAAAATTTATTTTCAAAATATCTTTATAAGATATATATTCATATCCCTTCAAAATTTCCAATATTTGAGACGACTCAAGTACTTATATCCATATCAGGATATTTCAAACCATCTCTTATTTCAACACTTAGAAAAATATTTAAAAATATATTTTCCTAAAACCCTTACTTCCCAACACTTAGGAAAGTTCCATTTATTTCTCTATTCTCAAAAACCCTTCACAATTTATATTGCAAAATCTTTAACTCATTTATAACGAATTCTATAAGTTCCGGGTTCCTTAATTAAATCTCTTTATTCAAAAGTATATATTTATGTCACTGAAATAAGTATATTCACAAACCATTCCCTTTTCAAAAATAGTTGAATTTTTTTTAAAATAAATATGGAAAGCACCATGCGATATCAACCATGGATTCATAGCTCAATGATTCTGTCTCCATCCCAGAGAAATCTAAACTTAATTGCACGCAATCTATGCCTCCAATTTCGCCATGAAGTATACCATTACTTTCTGAAAACTTATTTAATAATTAAATATACTTTTAAACAATTTAAATAATTACATAACTTTGAAACAATAAATAAATTCTGATTTATTAATAAAATTCTAATCGATTTACAAGACTTGTTTATAAAACTTATAATTAATTTTGATAACTTAAAAATATTTAAATAACTAACTTTCTGAAATATCATTATGCTAAAACATATTTAAATTACCTAGTTTAACAATTAAAATCCTCTTTCCAAAATAACTCAACTTCACGATAAAAATATATTTTTCAACTCCAATATAACCAATCTAATATTTATAAGTCTCTCTCAATTTACCACCAATCGATTTACGTCCCCACTTTCATAAATCCCCTTTTCACATTTTCCAAAAGTAAAATCAATCATTTCTTTTTAAACCGACTTACCCATCTCATTATAAATTCTTACTGTGAATCTATATCTTCAATTTATCAAATGGTATCCATTTCACTTTATTTATAAACATTGTTTATAAATCCCATAGTCTCATTTCCAATTTACAACGATTTCACATCACTTAATTCCATATAAATCGATTTCTAAATTAAATTCCATTTATAAATCAATTTCTTAAATAACCCAAACTATATCCCAAAACCAACCAAATCTCGATTCTACTCCCGTGTCGTAATTTAGAAATGTTATTTAAGATCCAGTATAACCAATTTGTAATTATTTCCAAATTCCCTTATATTTCCCAATCTATTAAAAATCTTTATTTTTTTTAAACCTTTTATATTTAAACAAGTACCACTTAAGGATTATTATTTAAAATCCTTTATATACATTATTCCAAAATCTCCATTAAAAATATCATGGAATGGTCAAGTACAAAGTCAAACCATTTATTTTATCCAAATCAATTTTCTTCTAACTAATCCAAAATTCTATATAAATATTTCACCCCCAAAATACATTTTTTAATTTATTTTCAAATTCAAAAAATATCTTTATGGTATTTTAAAATACCAAAATCTAGAGCAGTGCTACCATAGCATTCAATAAATTCAAATGACACTATAATCTATCACAGATTATTCAAACATATCATATATCATTATATATGGCATTAAATTCAACGTTTTTGAAGAATCCAGTTGGATCCCTCCAACCTGTTTTCCTACATCCACATATGTTAATACAACATAAAAATATCAATCTCGTTTCGAGGTGGGATATCATGGTAGTATAAGGTCATCTCGCTATTATGCGGGGCGCATAGGGTCTCATCTGCTCCAATAGGCGGGAATAAACAATCCAACTACTAATATATATATATACTATATATATAATATCACATTCAATTGATAATAATTTATCAATCCAACCAATCAATCAATAAACAAATTTTTAACTATTTAAAATAAACTGATTATCCAAGATGAGTGAGTTTTACTCACCTTAATTCCAGTTAGCGCTTAAGCGTTCCGTTTGAATTAAAATCAAACGACGTTCGATTCTTACATTTTTGAATAAATCTTTCATTTTTTTGGTCCTCCATCATTATTGCTGGATCCATGGTTTTTAGCTTATGGTGTCTATAAGGAAATCATTATTGTATCTTTAACGAAGAATTATGTCATAATATACATTTCCCAATCTTTCTTTGAGCTCCTCCATCTCGGGTCTTAGTTCATTAAGCTTAATGTTGGCCTTCATCTAATTAACTATCAGAGGGATGGTTGCTCCACGTATCAGAAGTGTTGTTAAAGCAATTGAGGCCCACCAACTGAACCTAATTGTAGAATGAAGAAAATCAATCATATGCTGCAACGCCGCCACAGGTGGAAACGATTTCGAAGCCGCCACTGCCACTTCTCCTGGAAAAGGAAGCGGAACAACATCAACAACAGAAGATGCGATCTTAGCCGTTGGATCCTTAAGAACTTCTACCACGTCACTGATGAAACCAACCTCGTTCGATGAGTGCAGAGAAGAAGAAGAGGAATAGAATCGAGCAAATGGGTTGAGATGGAGAGAGTTAGGGTTTGGTTTGAAATAAGATGTAAACTGAGGTGGTGATTTGGAATCTTCATCGATTAGAGTGGTGTGGTTTGGGAGGAGGATATGAGAGAAAGAAGGGTGGAAGCGGCGGGTGATGACGGTAGCGCCTGATGTGATGCTCCGGCGAGCGGCGGCGGCCATAGCGGAGATAACCGGGTTGGAATTTAAGGTCTCATGGCCTTGTTATTTTTTTTCTTCTTGAGTGAAGATGAAGAAGGCCATCGTTTTAAAGAATAAAAGAATAGGCACGATATAGGTGTAGTGTTTGAAAAGGCACAGTGACTGATGAAAGAATGAGACAGCCCGGTCCAATCAAAGAGAATAAATTGTTTAAAGGGGATTTTCACTTCAAGGGCTTATTTGTGTGGATAATAAGTTTTAAGGACACTACTTTTGAAAAATTAGTTTTAAGGACATTTTACAGGAAAAAGATAAAAGAATTTATCATTTTCAGTTATACAGAAATAATGCTAAAAGGATTTATCATTTTCCTGTATAACTTAAAAAGATAAATGAATTTATCATTATCCTGTAAATTGTCCTTAAAACTAATTATTCAAATGTGTTGTCCTTAAAACTAATTACCTTGGAAATAAAAGCCCTTCAACCAAATTTCCACTTGTTTAAATTTTCAAAATATCTCGATTTAAGTAACTCAAAATTTCGAACCCCTATCGAGGCATGCCGCCAGGCGTTCAGAATGTTATACCCCTATTCCGAACGCAATGGAAAAGGTTTTGAGTCCTAATTCGATCGTATGGAGAAGTTAGCCTTTTGGAACCAATTATTATATTAAATTTCGATACAAAATTCAGCGCGTTTGTATCCCGTACGACAAAACGATAACTCCAAATGCTACGAAATTTGAAATCTGGTAATAATAAATTATTGTGGATCCAATGGAACTGGTTTCGTCGAATTCCGAGACTATGTCCCGGAAGGCTATTTTATATGTTAATTAAAACGAGATATTTTTAAAATCGAGCAAATTGCTTTTAAATCCAATTAAATTTTTTTTATCTTCCTTCTTATTAATATACATTAAATAAGCCTTTAAATTATTTTTAACAAGCTTAAAAATCCAAGATTCAATTATTTAAGTAAATTCCAATTATTAAATTATCAAATAAATCATTATATTTGAAATTCAAGTTAAAAATTTACTTTTAAATATTTAAAATCAATTTAATATTCTAATTTCAAATAACTAAAATTCTGGGTCGTTACAGTCAACCGCTTGCTTGTCTCTAGAAGCTTTATTCGCCAAACTACTAATAACCTGTAAACCTCAACCCTCAGCCTACTTAAACCAATTTTGAGCACCCGGGAGTTTAAGGGGAAAAACATAAACTTCGAGTCAAACATAAACCTGGTGTGAATAAAACTATACATCTCGGTTATTTGATATTAACCCACGCCGCTTAGCAGAACGGGTTTCCCCTCACTAATATCCTTTTAAAACATACCTTTTGCAAATCATTTCCTGCAACAAAAAACTGGTTAAAAACTATGAAGCATTATCATGTAAACATAAATATCAGGTAAAAAATGAACAATTTGTCCAAACACTATAGTTTCGTTTGGCTAACTACTAACCTTTGGCTGACTCGGGCCTAGTAGACAATATATAACAAATAATCTAACACCTGTTAGATACTCCTCTTCTAGACGGTCTGTCCCTAACTTTTCTTCTATGGTCACCTGATCCTAATGGTTTCGCGGGCTCACCAAAAACCTATATGTATACAAATATGTATTCCCTTCTGTGTGTAATCATCATTTTAGTCTTATCTGTGACAAAGCCCTACACAATGGAATTTTGGACTAAATTAGCTGGAGCTAATAGCTAATGTATAAGGCACGACCCTATACCAGTCCTATCTGGTATTCTAATATCTAAGTCATTTTACTTAGGGAAACCTTCCCTTAATTTTCCTTGAAAACCTTTTCTTCTCAAAATGATTTGAAACCTTTTAAATCAAACTTAAACAAGGAAAATACATATACTCTATGCTTTATTATAAAATAATAACACACGGATTAGCCTAGTAAACCAGCGTGATAAAACACACCCAATTTGATTTATTAAGTTATAAAACTTTCAAAATAGAAGTATCGTAAGACCACGCCATACATAAAAATGATGGGTTTTAACCTTACGATAAGTCGATAACCAAAACATTTATATAAAAAAATCCAGTGATATTATATAATGTCTAAGGATCAAAATAATAATAATCAAGTAGCTATGATGCTCGTGCTGTGTACATCACAACAATACTACATAAAAAATTCAAAACTCGATAAGGCTCGTTCGCTATGTGTAGGGATTTCCATGGAGGTGCCATTAGTACTTCGAGAACGGTCCTTCTGCACAAGGAACAGAGTTATCCTTCTGAAGCATCATACCCGTCTAGCCGTGGTACCATAGGAAAAACATAACTGGTCTTGCTAAGACCGAGTGCATCGCTCCAGCATGCCAAAAATAACCGAAGGTATCTGTATTGCTAGAAAAGGAGCCGAGTACACCCTATGGGTTTGCCAACCCTACTGGCCATCCCTCCTATCTATGGTTTTAGTCATTTCCGCTGATGAGGCTACGTCCGGCGTTCCAGCTTACGCACCGCTCCAAAAAAAATAGATCATGAAATCCTATATGGATTCTCATACCACAATGGCCTTAGAAACACATACAGATTCCCACATCTCAATAGATTTTGGAATCTCACACAGATTCCCACACTCCAACGAGTCATGGAACCACATATGGATTTCAACATCCCAAAATTTAATGCATCTCCTCCATTTAACCGTATATGGTTTCAGAGTAGGTCATGGGTTCCGAGTCATCTCTTACGAGCACACTCTCCATTTCGTGGGTGCTCCAAAAACCATTCGCCGATTTCCGGAATGCTCAAGTCCGGTTCTTTAGGAAATAATCGGATAATACAAAAGAGCGGGGATCACCCCCTAACCGTTTAAGTGGACGGATCTCCTTATCATTTATGCTAGAAGAACAACGAGTTTATACGTACAGTATAACACCTCGAACGATAACTGTACCATATAATTCCCGCATTTCCCCTCGGTATTTCCAGAGTTAAAATCCCTCGGTGTTAAGTAGGAAATCTTTTCCTACCACCAAAATTAAGAATGATTACATATTTGGGCCAAGATTTGATAGTCGGCTATTTAACTATCAAATAAAAAAACATTCAACCATAGAACACATTTCCCACTGAAATCACTAAGCCTCATTTAATTTGTTTTCGACAAATTTAAATTCCTTATTTAAAACAGGCATATACTTATTTCATCTGAATAAGTATATTCACAAATCATCCCTTTCAAATACTTGAAACTATATTATATATAATAGATATGGAAGTACCATTCGGTATCGAATATGGATCACAGCTCGATGGTTATGTCTCTATCCCAAAGAAACCAAAATTAACTTAGGCAATCACTGCCCCTCAAATTTTCTATGAAAATATACCATTTACTTCCAAAAACTTCTTTATTTCATAAATATCTCAAAGCTATTTATAAGGCTTCTATATAAATTTCCAAGTTTAATTTTGGAAAATATTCTTTTATATATCTTAAATCATTTATAAAACTTCCCTTTCAAATTTCAAACCTCTCTCAAATTTATAAACTTCTTTAAAAAAATTCTTTTACAAAAAGATTCCCTTTTTAAAAACCATTTAGTATATAATTATAATAAATATAATTTTAACATCACAAAAAAATATATCTCAACCTCCCTTAATAATATAAAAATAAGCCTTTAAGAATAATAATTAATAATATAATAATTTAACCTTTAACATTTTAAAATCTAATATAAGTAATTAACTTTAAATCAGCTTTTAAATAAAATTAATTAACTTTATAATAACTATTATAAATGAAATAATTCTCTAGTTTTAAATCACTAAAATAATTCATTTCCTTAATCAAAATCAAATAAAAAACTAACTTTAAAACATAATTAACCTTACTAAATAAAGGTTTTATAAACATTAGTAAAATAATAATTAAATAAACAATTCATATATATAATAATTTAAATAAACAATTTACTCCAAATTATAGAATTTGAAGTTAACCAAAAACCATAACTTTCCATATTATACCGAGGCTCGGAAATTCCAATGGTACTTATCAACTACCATTCAATTCAATTTAACTATCAAAGTTAAACTACAAGCATTTACATAACAGTCATATATGTGAATCAATCCACACTTAACAACGATTTGTTAACACATCAATTTTTCAATATAAATTAATTAGCACTTGAACAGTGTCAAATTTAATAAAATAGCAAAATAAAAATTTATTCTGTTAACCAATTATCATTCAAAATCAAACTCTTTCATTTATTTCCAACGGTGTTTATTAGGCCAAATATATCACACCAATATATATTTCAATTCAATTTACGCTATAAATAAACATTTAATTCCAATTACAGTCCATTTATCAAATTTGACACAAATGATTCAATGCGGGAAATAAGCTTAAAAATAAACGTAAACAGTTTCGTAGCAATTCGAGTTGTTATATCGTCACCATAGATCCAGTTCAACCAAACTAATAGCATTTCAAGATGCTATATCGTCATCCTAAATTAATCTCAACAATCACCAATTTCCAACAATCCAAACAAGCATAAATAAATTTTATTTGCTATAAAACATTTCTGATTAACCAAATGAGTGAGTTTAACTCACCTTGAGTTTTCAATTTTAAATCAAATCGAACGACGTTCGATTTAACCTAAAATTTTAGCTATCTCCAATCATCTCCAAATCAGGTCTGGGGTGTAGTGCTCGTCGGTACAATTCCAACACCACTTATTTCGTCCAATTCCATCCTCGTATGAGAAAGATACACATTTTAAACATCAAGTACAAATTTATATAAATAAATTTCCTTTTTTTTTATTAAAAACCTTCAGAAAAATCCGAACCATATAATTCAGATCTGCAAAATCATAGCCGTTACTTGCATTCTTCTCCCACGTTCTTCCAACGGCCATGAACGCGAGAACCCATCGCCGCCTTGGATTATTAACAAACCGCAACACCACGTCGATCGATAACACGATCAGGGACCGCCTTCGTCTCCGCCTACCAACGCCGCACTCACGCCTAGAGCCATGTGAAGCTCGGTGCTGCCTTCGCCGTGAAAATCCCCTTCCTATGCGCCACAAACGCGAGTGCTTTCTAGCGAATCCACCACACGAAATCCCATTACAACCATTGATTTCGTAGATCTCATCGTCGCCAACGTTTTTCTTTTAGATGTCGAAGCTTGAGATTGAATGGAGGATGAGATAATCGAGGAGGAAGGGCAGTGGCTTTCGACCATTGAAATAAAGAAACGGCGGCTGTAAGAATGTTTTAGGGTTTGGGTGAATACGCGCGTATATATACGCACCTATTATTTTATTATTATTTTCTTCACTATTCACGTACTTTTTCGGACAAACTCCAAATGAAGCGTACTGCCTGGCATCTATAATTTTTACCCCTATTCCGAGCACAATGGAACAAGTTTCGAGGCCTAATTCGATCGTATGTGGAAGATAGCTTTTCGAATCGAATTATAATATTCAATTTTTGATATTTAATTCAACTCGTTTCTATCCCGTACAACCAAACGATAAATCTTAAAGCTACGAATTTTGAAATCCGATAATATTACACTATTACGGATCCAATGGAACTGGTTTCATCAAATTCCGAGACTGTGCCCCTGGAAGCTATTTTAACATGTCGATTAAATCGAGCGATTTTCAAAATCGACGAAATTACTTAAAATTCCAATTTGAAAAACTTACCAATTTAATTATAATTCAAATAGAATTTATATCCATATTAGAAACCATTCCAATTCATATTAAATCACACATTCAATTATTTACAATATCCCAAATATTAAATTTCACTATTAAATTAATATATAAAATTTCAAATTTTAATTTATTGACTTTTAATTTTATTCAAAAGTCCACTTTCATCATTCTAATTCAAATAGAGTTTAAATCAACTTTAGAAATCATATCCGTTCACATTTAACTCCAGGTTTACATATTTACCCAATTCCAAATATTAAATTTACTATTCACCAAATCCATTTAATCGCTATATTTGAAATTTTAAACCATTTCACTAACCCAACCAAAATCTCCATATTCAAAATAAATTAATATTTCATATTCAACATTTAAAAGTAAATTAAACGTTCAAAACGAAACGACCAAAATTTTGGGTCGTTACATTCCTCCCCCCTTAAAAATTTCGTCCTCGAAATTGCTGAGGTAGGAAAAATGCTCCAAACCTATTTCTTTTCAAAACCCATTTAGATAAAATTCTGTTATTACCATTTCCTAAGTCTTTTAGTCCCACCCAAATTCACTAATTCCTATTTATTCATCAAATTCCATTATTTCGAGCTATAATTTCAATCAGATTTAATTAACAAAAAATTTCCCAAATTTTCCAAAAAAAAATTAACACTCTGAATTTCTGAAATTTTTTTGATAGAGTCCCCCCTATACGGAGAGCCTTTTACAATATCACAAATATGATAAATATAATATACATCGACTGTAACGCCCCACCTCTATGCTCATAATAACAAAGAGTATTAAAGTAAATACTGTCTATTATTACGAAGAATAAGGCTGGATAGGAGCGACCATCCGTAATTGGCCTTACACTAATATTGGTTATCTCGATAGGGGTGGTACATACTTTTTCTATTTTTCTTCTATTATTTATTTACTCCCATCGACACACCCAATACTAGTATAAAACGAACTACGACGGTTCATAATAGTTTAGGACATTAGATATAACAATAACACAGATAATATAAATGCGGAACACAGATAAAAACAAAATCTCATATATATATAACTGATGTCAGTTAATACATAGTTGACACGATACATATGATACAACTACAACTGTCGACTCTAGAAGTTATATATACAAGTACATTATCGACTAATATACATGAATACATATCGTTCTATACAATGACACGACTACTACCAAATGACACTGACAATGACACTGACGACTTCAGAAGATGTGAAAAGTCTTCAAATCCTGAACAGCAACTCAAAGAAGAAAATCTACAACCTGAAATAACTCGGGTCTGACCCGAGTATTACATTCAAAAGAAAATAATACACGGGTTAGTCTAATTCAAACTCAGTTATTAGTGCATAGAAGCAATAATAATCTCAAATAGATGACAGTCACAGAAATCACGTATATCCAATTTCTCAGTAAGAGAATCGGATAACGGCAGGTATAACACTAAACAGTGTAAATCAACAAATCAGCAATCTCAAAAATCAGTCAAATCAAATTTCTGTGTGGCTGCAGTACACGCACGCGTGTACTGCCTCGCCACACAGTACGTGAAATCATCACGACGGTGAAAACTAACAGCAATTAAAACTGTAGAAGTCAACGAAAATATCCCACAACAACAGACATTAACTCAAATCAAGAGGAACGAATTACACACAAATGTATATCGAAAGTTTACATTCGTGTACAGGGTCAAACCCGGGTCTTTGAGACCGGATTCAACTCGCTGTAATATTTTACAATTCTACTTGAAACAATCAAGAACCAACCAACCACTCTCAAACAATTCAAGCAAAAAGGAAACAGTGAACTCAAACAATTATAAAACCACACATGATTATAGACAGAAGCCAAGATATGGCAACAATGAATGCACCGTTCACATGAACATCAAGGATCAATTTTTTGACCAAGTGTACAAATGCAACTAAATGTGCAAGGATCCCTAATCATGTCCAGATACCAACTTAAATGCACTAGAGATAAACTCAAGGTCAGGAAGTACTTATTTAAAATGCAGAGTTGCTAAATGTCAAACTCAAGAAGTGAAACCAGAACACAAGATCAAACAGTGGCAAATGCCCCAACATGACAGTAGGAAGTGCTACAAAACTACCCAGTACAACAGTCGAGTTTCATGTCTCAATATACACGTTGCAGCAACCCAGTTAAGTGTTTGCACTCAAGAAGCAAAACTCAACTAAGGCAAGCTCGAGTCTAAAACCCCATAGGATAATCAAAGTCTACGAAAGCACATGTATGCACATACTCGAGTGCACATACACGTCCAAAGTGAATGAAACAGCAAAATAAAACCGCAACTGAAACAGTGATGGTGCACGTAAAATATACGAATATCTGTTGATGTACAACATTCAGGACCAATTGCAAATGAATAACGTAATGTATCAGTTTCAAACATGTACCTAAGTGCAATGCAGGAGGTTGGATAGATATAATGCAGACTATAACTAGTCTACAATAACCAAAGTGTTATCAAGACTTCAAGTCTGAAACAACAAAGAATGCAAAGAAGCAGTTCGAATTAGAATCCAAGTGGCTGAAGCCAAAAGAAATCATCATCAGAGTCAAGTCAGTGCCAAAGCTAGGGGACACAAAACAACTCAATACATAAAATAGCGAACTGGAAGCAGTATGCAAATTGAATGTAAGTCAGTAAAACAGTGGCAAGTGCAATTACATCACTGAAACAGGTTCAAGTGAGGAGGCAACTACAACACAACAAAACAGTAATGTGCAATGTAATTGAATTCATGTGGAACAAATAAATCAAGGCTGTGAGTATCACGTACAATCAAAAACATCCGAAGTGACAAATCAGAAATTATCAACATGACCGAAGTCAAAGTGGGACATCAAGTAAAAATCGAACAGTTCAAAACCTCGTGTATTAAGCTAAAAGCAACCAAGTTCTCAAGGAAACAATTAAATGAACAAGGTCGAACCATCAACATCATAAAATTATCAACATAATAGGTCGAAACCAATCAGAGAAATTCACTAAATCAGCAATAGTCCAAGCAATGAAGTCAATACTCAAGGAAACACATAATCGAATGACCGACCAACAAGGGACGAATTCAACAATCACACAAACGAAAATAGTAGGATTCGAACGCTAATACACTCGAGGTAGGAATTAGATGTGAGTGGAGTACTCACCATTTTCGACGAGGCAAGCACGAATTGTAGAGGGTATCGATCGACCGCTTTTCGATCTAGTAACCATGGCCGCGACTGGAAAAATCTCGAAGCCCCAAATCCATATCCTTAGCGAAACTCACAAGCCCTAATTTTCTTTTTTTTGGGGACGAACGAGGTAAACGAGGCCGCCACCATTTTTAATTCTTTCGTTTGTTTTGTGGTTGCCAAAAGAATGAATCAGGGGGAACAATTATGCCCTAGGTAATAATCACGGTCAAAGCAACCAAACAAAATGGACCCGTTTACATCTAAAGGCCCAAACAATTCTTTTAACAAATTTTCAAATGAATTTAAACTTGATTCAAATTTGCATTAGCAGTTAAAAATGATTTAATCGTCATTTATAAACTAACGCGAAAAACCGGGTTGTTACAGACTCCCCCCTTAAAGAAATTGCGTCCACGCAATCATAGGGAATAAATGGATAAAAGGTAACAACCAAAAGAGCATGGCAATGTCGAATGTATAAGCAAAGCAAGTGTTAGTGGGGAGGTATTAGATAAGAAATCGAAAGGTTCGACTGCTTCAAATCAAAAGAATCAACATCGTGGGAATCAGGGATCAAAATCAGACGACTAACAAAAGCACGAACAATCGAGTTCCAGCAACTAAAAGAGAAGGAAAAACAGAGCAGAAATCCCATACAGAGCACGAATTGAATGTGAGTAAATCAAATTACTCACCTGAATCGCCAGAGAAAAAGACGAAGCTCAAATCTCAAAATCGCAAATATTCAATCATCAAAAACGATAATTGAATTTTCAAATCGCAAATATTTACTTATCTCAAATGATAATCAGAAGACAAATCAAATATCTGATTATCTCAAACGATAGTCAGAAAACAAATCAAATATCTGATTATCTCAAACGATAGTCAGAAAACAAATATTCAATTATCAAAAACGATAATTAAATCTCAAACCAGCAAATATTTAATTATCAAAAGCGATAATTAAATCTCATATCAACAAATATTTAATTATCTAAAGAGATAATTAAATCTCAAATCAACAGATATTTAATTATCTAACAGCGATAATTAAATCTAAAATCAACAATTATTTAATTATCAAAGACGATAATTAAATCTCAAATCACAAATATTTAATTATCAAAGACGATAATTAAATCTCAAATCAACAAATATTTAATTATCTAAAGCGATAATTAAATTCCAAATCAGCAAATATTTAATTATCTAAAGCGATAATTAAATCTCAAATCAGCAAATATTTAATTATCTAAAGCAATAATTAAATCTCAAATCAGAAAATATTTAATTATCTAGAGTGATAATTAAATCTCAAATCAACAAATATTTAATTATCTAAAGCGATAATTAAATCTCAAATCAGCAAATATTTAATTATCTAAAGCGATAATTAAATCTCAAATCAGCAAATATTTAATTATCTAAAGCGATAATTAAATCTCAAATCAGAAAATATTTAATTATCTAAAGCGATAATTAAATTCCAAATCAGCAAATATTTAATTATCTAAAGCGATAATTAAATCTCAAATCAGCAAATATTTAATTTTCTAAAGCGATAATTAAATCTCAAATCAGAAAATATTTAATTATCTAGAGTGATAATTAAATCTCAAATCAACAAATATTTAATTATCTAAAGCGATAATTAAATCTCAAATCAGAAAATATTTAATTATCTAAAGCGATAATTAAATTCCAAATCAGCAAATATTTAATTATCTAAAGTGATAATTAAAGCAACAATTATCTGATTATCAAAAACGATAATCAGAACTCATATCAACAAATATCCAATTATCACAAGCGATAATTAGAAACAACAAATATCCGATTATCAAAAACGATAATCAGAACTCATATCAACAAATATCCAATTATCACAAGCGATAATTAGAAACAACAAATATCCGATTATCAAAAACGATAATCAGAACTCATATCAACAAATATCCAATTACCTACAGATAATTGGAAACAACAAATATCTAGAAATCAATTAAGAAGACTAGAAAATCAACATAAAAGCTTGGATCGATCCCATCAGATGGCGAGTTTTTAATTCGCCGCACGTGCATCTCAGAGTGGCCGAAGCCTACCAAGTACTCAACATAATTTTGGCGCCCATCAGAGTGACCCGAAGGTCCGCAGAGTGACCCTAAGGTCTAGTACTGGTATTTGACCCGAAGGTCCGCAGAGTGGCCCGAAAGCCCAACAAATGACCCGAAGGTCCAACAAATGACCCGAAGGTCCTCATAGTGGCTCGAAAGCACACAAAATCATCAAATATTTCAATTAACGAGTCCGGAATTAACCGAAATAGCAAACGCACATGTCCCATACCACGTGTTTTACTAAATCGTTTGATTCTCTTCATCGTTTCCTTGAAAGTGCAAAATTGTGTATTTTGTAAAAATACATTTCACATTCTCAAACGGACAAGTCCAGAATTAAGCGAATCAGTAAAAGAAAGGGGTCATAGTCCTCGATTTTGCTGAAACGTTTAAATCGCTTCCTCATTCTTTTGAAATCGCAAACTGTAAAATTTTTGAAAACAATTTTTTTTTTTGTAAAAATAACAATTCGCATTCTCAACTGAACAAGTCCGGAGTTAAGCGAAACAGTAAAAGAAAGGGGTCATAATCCTCGATTTTGCTGAATCGTTTAAGTCGCTTTCTCATTCTTTTGAAAATGCAAACTGCTAAAATTTTATAAAACAATTTTCATTTTAAAACGATTTTCCAATCACGTGATTAAAACAGCAAATCAGTAACAATTTCGATAAGGAAATTGTACTTCTCAAAATACCGTAAAACGGTTACAAATCAGCATTGCGGAATAACCGCTTGAAAATCCACTTTTAAAATTTGACGGTTACGGAAGCCAAAGCGACAGTAGTTTTAAAACGTCAAAATCACATCAAAACAATCTACGTCAAAATGTAATATCAATGAATTCTCATTCATCAAAATGCCACAAAACACCGTACTTCAAAATATAGCATTGGTGTAAAATTCCGTTATAAAAATAATGGCAACAAAATACGTTTCATAACCAAGCATCGGTTCAACGTAAATTAAATGCAATAACGTGCAATTTAAATTTTTGCACGTACTACAAAATGAACAAAGAAATCATTCAAATGTATCTTCAATGAAGATAATTTAAAACAGCAAAAATCTAATCAATAGATGATTAGTACAAAAGAAAGCCAGCGGAAATTTCAACAAAAATCACCTATCTGCAATTTCTTCGAATCCTCAATTCGGTTTCGAAATTCTCAAAGAAACAAAATAATTACAACTATGTAAACAACAAATGAAATTCATATCAATTTCGTATTTTGATTTTTAAATCAAAAAGATTATCAGTTGTACTCAGCGAAGACAGTTTCACTGTTTCCACTGCGCACTCTGATAAACAGAACACAAATCATCAGAACACAATTTCACTATTATTTTTAAATAAAGTTATTTAAAAATTTCATTCAAATTTCAAAACTTTAGTTTTGACTGAAGCACAAATAAAACATCGACCAATAGTTGTAACACATGTTCCATCCGAGTTAAGTTTTATATTATGTCCATAAACCCCAAGCTCTGATACCAACTGTAACGCCCCACCTCTATGCTCATAATAACAAAGAGTATTAAAGTAAATACTGTCTATTATTACGAAGAATAAGGCTGGATAGGAGCGACCATCCGTAATTGGCCTTACACTAATATTGGTTATCTCGATAGGGGTGGTACATACTTTTTCTATTTTTCTTCTATTATTTATTTACTCCCATCGACACACCCAATACTAGTATAAAACGAACTACGACGGTTCATAATAGTTTAGGACATTAGATATAACAATAACACAGATAATATAAATGCGGAACACAGATAAAAACAAAATCTCATATATATATAACTGATGTCAGTTAATACATAGTTGACACGATACATATGATACAACTACAACTGTCGACTCTAGAAGTTATATATACAAGTACATTATCGACTAATATACATGAATACATATCGTTCTATACAATGACACGACTACTACCAAATGACACTGACAATGACACTGACGACTTCAGAAGATGTGAAAAGTCTTCAAATCCTGAACAGCAACTCAAAGAAGAAAATCTACAACCTGAAATAACTCGGGTCTGACCCGAGTATTACATTCAAAAGAAAATAATACACGGGTCAGTCTAATTCAAACTCAGTTATTAGTGCATAGAAGCAATAATAATCTCAAATAGATGACAGTCACAGAAATCACGTATATCCAATTTCTCAGTAAGAGAATCGGATAACGGCAGGTATAACACTAAACAGTGTAAATCAACAAATCAGCAATCTCAAAAATCAGTCAAATCAAATTTCTGTGTGGCTGCAGTACACGCACGCGTGTACTGCCTCGCCACACAGTACGTGAAATCATCACGACGGTGAAAACTAACAGCAATTAAAACTGTAGAAGTCAACGAAAATATCCCACAACAACAGACATTAACTCAAATCAAGAGGAACGAATTACACACAAATGTATATCGAAAGTTTACATTCGTGTACAGGGTCAAACCCGGGTCTTTGAGACCGGATTCAACTCGCTGTAATATTTTACAATTCTACTTGAAACAATCAAGAACCAACCAACCACTCTCAAACAATTCAAGCAAAAAGGAAACAGTGAACTCAAACAATTATAAAACCACACATGATTATAGACAGAAGCCAAGATATGGCAACAATGAATGCACCGTTCACATGAACATCAAGGATCAATTTTTTGACCAAGTGTACAAATGCAACTAAATGTGCAAGGATCCCTAATCATGTCCAGATACCAACTTAAATGCACTAGAGATAAACTCAAGGTCAGGAAGTACTTATTTAAAATGCAGAGTTGCTAAATGTCAAACTCAAGAAGTGAAACCAGAACACAAGATCAAACGGTGGCAAATGCCCCAACATGACAGTAGGAAGTGCTACAAAACTACCCAGTACAACAGTCGAGTTTCATGTCTCAATATACACGTTGCAGCAACCCAGTTAAGTGTTTGCACTCAAGAAGCAAAACTCAACTAAGGCAAGCTCGAGTCTAAAACCCCATAGGATAATCAAAGTCTACGAAAGCACATGTATGCACATACTCGAGTGCACATACACGTCCAAAGTGAATGAAACAGCAAAATAAAACCGCAACTGAAACAGTGATGGTGCACGTAAAATATACGAATATCTGTTGATGTACAACATTCAGGACCAATTGCAAATGAATAATGTAATGTATCAGTTTCAAACATGTACCTAAGTGCAATGCAGGAGGTTGGATAGATATAATGCAGACTATAACTAGTCTACAATAACCAAAGTATTATCAAGACTTCAAGTCTGAAACAACAAAGAATGCAAAGAAGCAGTTCGAATTAGAATCCAAGTGGCTGAAGCCAAAAGAAATCATCATCAGAGTCAAGTCAGTGCCAAAGCTAGGGGACACAAAACAACTCAATACATAAAATAGCGAACTGGAAGCAGTATGCAAATTGAATGTAAGTCAGTAAAACAGTGGCAAGTGCAATTACATCACTGAAACAGGTTCAAGTGAGGAGGCAACTACAACACAACAAAACAGTAATGTGCAATGTAATTGAATTCATGTGGAACAAATAAATCAAGGCTGTGAGTATCACGTACAATCAAAAACATCCGAAGTGACAAATCAGAAATTATCAACATGACCGAAGTCAAAGTGGGACATCAAGTAAAAATCGAACAGTTCAAAACCTCGTGTATTAAGCTAAAAGCAACCAAGTTCTCAAGGAAACAATCAAATGAACAAGGTCGAACCATCAACATCATAAAATTATCAACATAATAGGTCGAAACCAATCAGAGAAATTCACTAAATCAGCAATAGTCCAAGCAATGAAGTCAATACTCAAGGAAACACATAATCGAATGACCGACCAACAAGGGACGAATTCAACAATCACACAAACGAAAATAGTAGGATTCGAACGCTAATACACTCGAGGTAGGAATTAGATGTGAGTGGAGTACTCACCATTTTCGACGAGGCAAGCACGAATTGTAGAGGGTATCGATCGACCGCTTTTCGATCTAGTAACCATGGCCGCGACTGGAAAAATCTCGAAGCCCCAAATCCATATCCTTAGCGAAACTCACAAGCCCTAATTTTCTTTTTTTTGGGGACGAACGAGGTAAACGAGGCCGCCACCATTTTTAATTCTTTCGTTTGTTTTGTGGTTGCCAAAAGAATGAATCAGGGGGAACAATTATGCCCTAGGTAATAATCACGGTCAAAGCAACCAAACAAAATGGACCCGTTTACATCTAAAGGCCCAAACAATTCTTTTAACAAATTTTCAAATGAATTTAAACTTGATTCAAATTTGCATTAGCAGTTAAAAATGATTTAATCGTCATTTATAAACTAACGCGAAAAACCGGGTTGTTACAGACCCACACGGTTGAAAACACAATATATATCAATATTTATTTCATTTTCGCTTTTAAATGCGTAAGCGTACCTTATATTAGCATTATTAAGCAAGTCTGCTTAATTTATATGCAATTATGTGACCAAAATCTATCCAAAAAGCTTCATGTACCTTTACTTACTCAAATGAAGCATATAAGTTCCCTAACCATGAAATTTTTATAACATTCCATTCCTTAACAAACTTAAACACGTTTTTTTCATAAAACAAACATACTATAACACGTATATTTCGAATGCGTAAACAAGTACAAGGTTCAAACATTCAATTTTCCATTTCCAATCAATGTATATTCAATTTTAAATTGATTCACAATCAATTTATTTGCATTCCATTCATATCCACAGTCATTATATTCAAATTCATTTTATTAATTTCAGAATCATTCCATGTAAATCGTTGCTCGAACAATTCAGCTCAACTTCATGCACTTGCATTCATATTAATTTCATTTCCAACTTATATTACATCTTTTCCATTCACTTTCATTTAATTAATATAATTTTATTCACTTCATTTTATAGTGAACGGCAATTCATTCCATACTAATTTATTTATAAACCATTTCATAAAATTATTTCTAAGGTTTATTATAAACATTCCATACCGCTACTTAAGTTCATATTCAGCTTTTTAACTTAAGTTCATACCCAATCTTATCCAGTCCATACTCCAAAACCGCATTCAATTCATTTACTCTTAAATTGAATTCATTTCTGGTTATCAAATACCTAACCATTTTAACTTGGTCATACCTTTCCACTTTCTCAGTTTAATAAGTTATACCAACTTATTTTATTTACAGTTCCTTGAATTTCCACTTAAGTTTACTAACATTCTAAAATTTACAACATATAGTTATATAATCACTTCACAATTCATGTTTATATTCAATTTACTAAATTCCAATTCACCCTTCATTTAAAATTCTAATTTTTGAATTTCCATTCCTTTACCATAATATCAAACCATTTTCATTTTGGTTTTACCATTGCATTTCACAATTCATAAGTTCAAGAACTTATTCACTTAAAATCTCATATTGCTTACTTGAGTCCATTCACATCTTATAATCATAACTCTGGATTATATATATATATATATATATCACTTTATAGCTTAAGTGTATCCATTCCATTTAATAATCATAACTAATAGTTATAAAATCATTTTACACTTCCAACTTCATATTCAATCCAATTCAATTTTATTAACTCATCTTAGGTTAAATCCAATCCTTGTTATTCTTTTCAACTTACTCAAATTAAACTTTTAATTCCAGGATTAAAATTCACACTTTCCTTTCTTGTCTATATCAACTCCAAATTATAAGTTCAATTACTGATTTTCTCCTAACTTCACAAATCATTTAAATGGAAATCCCAAAATTAAATCACCCAGTTTTATTTCAAATTACTTTGAAATCATAAATATACATATATCCACTTTGTATATCAAATCATACTTCCGGAATTTTAAAACAACTTGGTTTTTGTTCAAAACAATTCCCTTTTAGAATTTCTAAAACAAACTTATTTACCAAACAAGTCCAAAGCAAATAATCACAGCCAATCACTACGGTAGCAATCCGTCACTTAGAAACTCGAAAATGAACACCGATGATGCGACCGTCATTACCAGTATTATTTTCCAACGACTGAAGTGAGTTCAGTGCTTCCTTACTTCCAAAACTCATTTTAAAACAATTTCTGTTCATAAATATCTTCAAAACAATACTCCATTATCCTTTACAAACCACTTTGGAAAACATTTCCAAAATCTCTAAGATTTAAAAATTTCCAAATACTCAGTCCAAATTCATTTAAAGAAATTTCCAAAATTTCCGGGACCTAAAATTTCAAAATTTTGGTTTGAATCCACTTTAGTTACAACTCGTATGTATACTCATACTTATATACTTTTAAATTGGTTATAATAACCATCTCAAATTTTATAGTCTTGATTGGATTATGGCAATATCAACCAAACATCCAAATATATATATAATAATTTCATAAAATTATTTCTTTTATATCCAAAATATAGTTTGGGTCAAATTATTTCATTTACCTTCTTCAAAACAATACTGTGTCAGTTTACCTTGTTTAAGAGTTTAGAAATCCCTATCAATACGGTTGTACTTCCCGTACCGACCAGAATTCATAAACACTCAACCGATAAGTATACACAATATAAAACATTTTATATCCACTAACAAATACACGCTCATATCTATTAATACACTCAAACTCATTCTAGGTTACTTCTAACCCTATCTCTAATGAGTAATCCCCACCAAAGTCTAGGTATATCGCCAACCTAAACTCTGATACCACGTGTGACGACCGGACTTTTCAACCCTCGAAAATCGACATCAATACTTCACTGTATAGCATGTCGAACAATCGAGTGCCGGAAAGATAGATTGTTAAGGAAAAAGAAAGAAGGTAGAAGAAAGAAGAAACTAAACAAATACAGAATCTCAGAGTGGATGGAATAATATATAATACTAACAGCTCTTTACACAAATCAAAACTGTAATATACATAACTCAAATCAAAGTACACAAATCAATAATTATCAGCCCGGACAGTTATAACAGCCTGTCCTCTCAATTGCTGGTAATTTCAACAAAACACTACAGTGGAATGAACAAGTACAAGAATACGTCTCAATCTCCAGCTCGTCTCCTGAGCTCCAAAGCAATCCAAATCTATGTCTATATTATGCTCGGTCTGACCCAAGCATTATTATAAAATAATAACACACGGTTAGTTTAGTAAACCAGCGTGAGAAAACACACCCAATTTGATTTACTAAGTTATAAAACTTTCAAAATAGAAGTATCGTAAGACCACGCCACACATAAAAATGACAAGTTTTTACCTTACGATAACCAAAATATTTATATAAAAAAATCCAATGATATTATAATAATGTCTAAAGGTCAAAATAATAATAATCAAGTAGCTATGATGCTCGTGCTGTGTACATAACAACAATACTACATAAAAAATTCAAAACTCGATAAGGCTCATTCCCTATGTGTAGGATTTCCATGGAGGTGCCCTCAGTACTTCGAGAACGGTCCTCCTACACAAGGATCAGAGTTATCCTTCCAAAGCATCATACACGTCTAGCCGGGGTATCATAGGAAAAACATAACTGGTCTTGCTAAGACCGAGTGCATCGCTCCAGCATGCCAAAAATAACCGAAGGTATCCGTATTGCTAGAAAAGGAGCCGAGTACACCCTATGGGTTTGCCAACCCTACTGCACATGCCTCCTATCTTTGGTTTCAGTCATTTCCGTTAATGAGGCTAGCCCGGCGTTCCAGCTTACGAACCGCTCCAAAAAAATAGATCATGAAATCCTATATGGATTCTCATACCACAATGGCCTCAGAATCGCATACAGATTCCCACATCTCAATAGATCTTGGAATCTCACACAGATTCCCACACTCCAACGAGTCACGGAACCACATATGGATTTCAACATCCCAAAATATAACGCATCTCCTCCATTTAACCGCATATGGTTTCGGAGTAGGTCATGGGTTCCGAGTCATCTCTTACGAGCACAATCTCCATTTTCTGGGTGCTCCAAAAACCATTCGCCGATTTCCGGAATGCTCAAGTCCGGTTCTTTACGAAATAATCGGATAATACAACAGAGCGGGGATCACCCCATAACCATTTAAGTGGATGGATCTCCTTATCATTTATGCTAGAAGAACAACGAGTTTATACATACAGTATAGCACCTCGAACGGTAACTGTACCATATAATTCCCGCGTTTCCCCTCGGTATTTCCAGAGTTAAAATCCCTCGGTGTTAAGTAGGAAATCTTTTCCTACCACCAAAATTAAGAAAGATTACATATTTGGGCCAAGATTTGATAGTCGGCTATTTAACTATCATCATCGATCATAAAGAAGTGTCGATTACACTAAGCTAGTAAATATAAGAGTTTAGCTTCATGTCCCATAACCACTTGCTTAACTCAAATATTTACGAACAAACTGTAGATCTCCACTAGGAAATTGTCACAAGAGATTCAATCGAACAAGTCCATAAACTAACCGACGAAGTAAACGCAAGCGTTTCATACCACTTGTTTTGCTAAGCCGTTTAATTATATTTTCTCATACGAATGAGGTAAAGGTTTGTATATACTAGTAGATTGGAAAACAGTTTTATAAACGGGTTTGATATTGAAAATAGAGTTGAAATCGTTTTGATGAAAGAGTTTTGATATTTACTACTAGTATTGAAACCTTTTTATTTTTAAAGTGACAAGTCATAGAAGTGATTGTAGAAACAATCAATTATAAAAGTTCACATTCGAAGACGTGAATAAAATCTAAAGAAATCAATTCCCAAAACCATCAAAGTAAGAAGTTTTGTTGAATGTTTTACAGATAAGATCGCCTACGCAGAGGTGTACGGGGTTCGACCTAGAGAGGACAAAATGAGGTCTAATGACCTAAGGGGGATAGGGTCGAGCGACTTAACGAGGTACCATCCCGAAAGAGGGGTCATCAAAGTCTTAAGAAATGATAACAACAAATAGGAGACAACACGAATCGATTAAAGTTGGAAATTCAAACAAATAGGCAATATAGGAAAAACTGGCAAATAGGAGAAGGTCGGTCAACCGGACTCCCTGAGTCGGTTGACCGGACCAGAGACAGAAGTGCTCGGGTAGCAGGTCGGTCGACCGGACTTTGAGGTCGGTCGGCCGAAGCCTGTAATTTGCACTTCCAAACAGAGGCAGGGAGATGCTAGAGTAGCAGGTCGGTCGACCGGACTCTGAGGTCGGTCGACCGGAGCCTGTTTCCAGCACTCCCATGCCAATCAAATGAATACCAATTCCTTCCGAAATGCAATCGGTCGAGCAACGACGCTAAGGGTTTACGCCAATCGACTACCCGGCCATATACGCTCTTCGATTCATCACCAAAAACATGATCAAAACATCAAAGTTAGGATTTTCAAAGAATTGAACTCAAAACTCTAAAAATTGGAATATTCACCAAATCAATCCAAACCAAAAGCAATTGCAAAAGAATAAGTGTTAGGAATTCATACCTAACAATCGATGATAAATATAGTTTAAGATGTGAGATAAAAATCTCACCTTCGAACCCAAATCAATGAAGAAGAAGCCTGAAAGCAATGGCAAGGGCGATCACTCTTCAATTCCAACTCAAAAAGCTTGAATCAAAGCTTTAAAGAAGGACATTCCCAAAGTTAGGTTTAGGAATAAACTGAAATTGAAGAGGAGAAGAAGATAGAGAAGATGAAGAGGAGACTTACCAATGGGTTCTCTTTGAATTTGGAGCTAAAACAAGAATTTGCAAATGGAACTAGGGTTTTGTAATTTCTAATTCCTCTTCCTCTCCACCATTTTCAGTTTGCTTGAGGAAATGAAATGAAATGGGAGTGAATGGATGAAGAGTTAGATAGCTAGGAGGTTAAGTGGGGTTAAGGGCTGAACCCAAACCCAAGTCCAAAGTGAAAAGTAGCAAAAATTCCACTAACTCCAAACATATCGAAGCTTATACTCAAAAAGGTCGCAATCGTCATTTTGAACTCAATGGGGGTGGTCTCGAGTCCCAATTCGACTGTTTGCAAAAAGTAGCTTTTCGGACCTCAATCTGATTAACGATTCTATATTTAAATAAAATATTTCAATATTCAATCGTAGAATATGCGGGTTGTTACAAATTCTAAGCAACAGATAATGACTGGAGTCAAAAATGAATCACTAACGAAAATATATACGATTTTGCCCCAAGTCGTAAATCATCCCAAACATTCGTATTAAAATCAGAATCAAGTGACCGATGTTTACAGAAATAAAAATCCTGGTGGCCACAAACGAAATCAACATCGTCCAATAGATTCAATGATAACAGTTTCAATCCAAAACCATAAACCAATCAAGTATTCAAACCCGAGTGAATTGAAAACAACAGAGAAATCAACAACTTCGAACCACACTTTAACAGCCAAAAATAAAGTGAACGAAGTCATGTTAAGCAACAACAAAATCATACGAAAAATAGCAGAATCATGCAGTTCAGAATTAGATGTGAGTGACATGTATCACTCACCTTTGCCTCGATGAATTCAAGCATTTGCGAGTGGAGAGAAGGCAGCAATCGCCAAAGCAACCCGAGACGATCACCCAATGAAGCAATCGAGTTGAATCGAGCACTAACAGTCGCTATCTACTGATCTGAAAACCCTAATCTCGGAAGGGAGAGGAACGAAAGAGAGCCGCCATTTTTCGTTTATTTTCTTTTGATTTAGGGCATGCGAACGAATGAATAATGGGAGAAAAAGGAATGGCCTTTGTTTCGATTTCTCACAGCCCCCATGCCAAAGAATCTTGGGCCAGAAATTCAAATTTAAAGCCGGAAATCCCTTAACAAATTTCAAAAGAATTTCAACTCGAATCAAAACTCCAAATAGCAATTTGCCAACAATATTAACCGTCTAATAACGAAAACGAATTGTTACTAATTCCAGGGTTGTTACAATCTACTTGATCTAGGAAAGAAGAAGGAAGAAGTATTAGGGGTATTAGATTGATCATCTATGATTAAGTTGTCAATTGGAGATTCAGATTGGAGTTTGGAGTTGCCGCTTGCTGCCTCAGGTCCATCCTTACGCCAGTCTCGCCACCTGAGTCTGATGGAATTTCGACGTGTTATGATGTGGTGTCTTTCGCCTCTTAAGTTGCAATTTTTCTGCAACGTGATGTGTGCAAATATCGAATGGTGCCTTAGAATTTTATGTGGCCCAAAGCAAATGCTTTTCCCGCTTTACCAAAAGGCCGACACTGACCAAAGAAAATGTTTCGTTCGGGTTCGGAAACTTTTAATCATATAAAGTGATAAATAAAGTACTAAGTATACCATACACTCAACAGTCTTAGATAAAACTCAATAGATTATTTATACATCTTCATACAGTTAGAAGTATCCTTTCCCAAACATCCATAAGCCAAAGAAAACAATAATTTCAAATATTATTTAAGTTTATTATTATTAATCTTGTTTCACACCATTTACTATTCATTTCATTCATTTTTCCCACAATGATTATTTTCTTTAATTTACATTCATTACTTACAAAAATTCATTTCCCATTTATTCATATAATGTCATTTCATTACTTACACAAGTTATCTCTATTCCAATTATTTAAAATAATCAATGAATTCATTATTGAAGGATTACATTCATTTTATTTCAGTTTACTTCACATTTATTATTTACCTTGATTTCCTTTTTAACATCAATATTTATTTGTGAAGCAACTCATACTTAGATATTTTTTCACTTATATTTCTTTCATATATATAGTATTTACTTTTGCTATTTACTTTAATTATGATTGGCTTCACACATCACTTAAGTTTATAATCATTTACCTACAGTATTCCTATTAAGTTCAATTACTAGCATTTCAAATTATTAACTTAAGTTTATAACATTTTATAACATCCAAATTCATATTTATATAGATAATTCTATTGAACACTTTCATTATTCAAGTTTTACTTGTATAATATTCTATTACATATCCTATTTAACATTATAACTTTTTAAATATTTCTGGTAAGTTATATATATGTCTTTTAGAATGTAATTAAATGTTACACAAGTTTACCTTATTCATTTTTGTTAACAAAGTGCTCAATGATTACATCTTCTAAATTTTCATTACTTTTTAATTTATAAGTGACAACCTTTAATTTCTTTACATTTTATCAATCTCTTAACATCTAATTTCTTATTTTCCATTTTAGTAGCTTCCAATTATTAAAATAGTTAAGATTTCATTTTATTACAATAACTGAAAACTACTAATTATCAAATGGTTTAAGAACTAACTTCGGGTTATATTTCCAAATCATTTTAAAATTATATATATATATATATTCATATGTTTTATAGATCAAATCATATTTAGAAATCAAAAATTAAGATTTGTTTATCATAACAAAGGTGTAGTAAAACTACTACAGCGTCTTCCCACTTTGAAACTCGAAAATGAATGTCGATGATGCGTGCACTCATCACCGAAATTATATTCCAGTGACAGAGAGGGGAGTATAGAACTTATTTCCTTTTAAAACTTCTTCTGAAACATTTCTTTCAAATCAATTTTGAAAATACTTCTATCCGAAAATACTTCCAAATAATACTAATATTATATTCCAAAAATCTTTTGGAAGCAGTATTTTTCAAAAAAAATCCCGGAACTTAAGTTCTCGAATTTCAATTTATATTCATTTAATTTACAATCCATTTTTTTTGCAACTAATATTTATAAATTTCACTTCCTAACAACAACCAAACATATCACATACAACTATATCCATTTATAAAATTTGTCCTTTTATACACAAAATATAATGCCAGGTAAATTATTTCATTTATCTATATTTCAAAACAATATTGTGTCGGTCTGCCCTATTAAGTGTTTAGAAATCCCTATCGACGCCATAGCGTCCTATGCATCGACCATAATTTATAAATACTAAACAGAACAAATTAACACAATATAAAAACATTTTATAACACTAACAAGTACGCCCTCTCATATACGCTCAACGACTCATTCTAGGGTATTACTACCCTATTTCTTATGAGTCAGACCCCACAAAGCTAAGGTTATAGCTAAACCGAAGCTCTGATTCCAAATGTAACTACCTACCTTTTTGGACGGTTTAAATCGATGATAAACCACACATGCCAGATTCAAACCATTCAAAAGGGAGGATTGCTATGGGGTAAATAAGAAAAAAATAGAGAAAGAAAGAAAACAAAACACAGAATCTCACAGTGGAATGACAAAATATAATAATCAAATAAACAGATCATGAAGCTGTTTTACAAATAACATTTGATTCACTTTTTACAATACAGATCATAGTACATACAGCAGTAATAAATAAATAAATGCAGCGGAACAACATGATGCAGTGGAATATAAATAAATAGCATACAAATCTCCGTCTTCGTCCTCCAGGAATAAGGTCTTCAACACTTAAAATCTCAGGTTGATCCGAGCGTAATGAAATGACAAAACACTCGAATCAGAACTAAAAGATCTTATGTAAGTTAAATCAACAGTAAATAAATATGAGCGTAACGACTTCAGAGATGTCTATGGGGTTTTACATCTCCTATCCAGTGTCTAACGTGCATGCAATAAGTTAAGAGATGTTCGGGATCACCATCTCCTAAGGATCCGTTAAACTATTTACTATGTAGTAATATACGCTATTATAATATGTCTATCAGTAAAGTTAAGTATTAAAATAGCGTTAAGGCATTACCCATATCCCCCTTAACACATTTTTATATATACAGTGTCGTAATTCCTCCGTAAACTGGAGGGCTATCAAAGGACACTCCATAGGTACGGTACAAACCAACTTCGTAATGGGTGTGATAAGGCATGCGACAAGGCACGTGCCTAGGGTAGGATACCACCGTTTTGCGGATCCGGACTGGTGGTAAAGCATAACAGCTACTACCGCCTACCTCGGAACACACTCCCAAAATCAAATCGAGGGGTGGCCACCAAATCAATCACAAAGTCATAATATGGTATCGAAGAAATGTGTCCGATCGGAGGTGCGACCTCACTTGGCCCGGCATGGCTCCTATTTTAGCCACATCAGGCTGACTCGAGGGAGTCAGGGATACGTTAATACCTCATACGGAATCGTTTGCCAAACCATCCTACTTTATTCTGGAATCTCCACCCCGTGCATAGTTTTTAAAGTGGTTTTTGGTATTGGCAGAGAGTATGACAATATCCGATCCCGGTCTCTTTAACAACCAAACGCTTATTACATACCGGTGGTTCTTTTACATTTCCAAAACCATTTCATATTGATATCAAAATATCATATTTAATTCAAACCATATGACTTTCGAAATCACATTCACTTTGGAAATCATATTTTCAAAGTAGGTTAAACCCTCATTTCAAAATCATCATATTTACTCAAAATATGTCATTTCACTAGAATATATCATTTCATATCCCAACTCAAGTTATAACATCATTTAACCATATTCGCTTTTAAATCTAGGATTTAAATATAAACAATTTAGCCTTGCACAGTTTGAATTTTTGAAAATAGTTTAGATAGTCATAAATAGTTTCAAAATAATTTAAAATAGTTTAAATGGTTTAGAATAAATTATATTTAGATTAAAATAGTTTAAAATATATTAAAATCGTTAAAATAGTTTAATAGTTTAAAATAGTTTAAAAATAGTTTAAAGTAGTTAAAATAGTTAAAATAGTTTAAAATAGATTATAATAGCTTAAAATAGTTTAAATTAGATTAAATAGCTTAAAATAGATTAAAATGGTTTAAATATAGTTTAATGTAAAATGGTTTGAAAATATAAGTAAATCGGAATTTAAAATAATTTATTTTTAAATAGTTTATATTAAAATAATTAATTTGCAAGTAATATCAAATTAAACTATTTCTTCCATTTCAACAAATCTGGACCATATCCAGCTCTCAAATTGACAAACTCAATTTTTACCATTTAATTTAGATTCTCAACAAAACCATTTAAATCTATATCGATTTCAAATCCATGTTTGAACTATAACTTTAAGCTACTCCAAATTCAATAGATTTCAAAGTTAAATATTTAAACGTTTACAATAACTTACTTTCGATAAATTTCATTTATACTTAAAATTCAACCTTAAAATTTCACTTTAGATTCTTTAATCAATTCATTTAAACCAATTCCAATTTCAACATTTAAAGCTTGGATTTTTGAAAATACTTCAGTTTATATAAATCAAATTTTATTTCAAAATATTATTTAACTTAATTCAAAATTTAAGGATTTAAAAATAATTTAATTTAACCAATCCGGTGTCCGTATATATTTTTCTACCCTATGGTCAAGTGATACAGATATATATCATTTCAACCCGCAATAATTTAAAATTTACGGGTACATATAATTTCAACCCGTAATCCCGAATTAAAATTCAAAATCCATAAAATAGCTCGAGTCTATCATTTCAACCCATAACGATTTTCCCTAATCTATAGATCGTTCAGGTACGTATCATTTCAACCCATAGTGATTTTCCTAGCAATAACTATGGGAACTTGTAGTGTGAATCAATATATAAAATAAACATAACATCTAGTCATCCAATCTCAACAATTAAACATCCATCACAATCATCACTCAAATCAACCAATAAATAACATCAATTAACTGATTATCATCAACAGGTATTAAATTGACAATTAAAATTCAATATTAGATTAAATGGCGATTAAATTCAATAAAAGTCAGATTAACTAGAATGACAATTTAAATATACCAAACATCAACCAATCAAACTCTAATCACATCACAAATTCAATTTAACTAACATAAGATAATTTAGTAGTTGTGAGTGAGTTAAAACACCCACCTTTGATTTCAAATCGATTTGAAATCCAAAATAATGCCGAAAATTCAATAGTCTTAGAATTCATCCAAACTAGTTCCATAATGTCCGTAATTTTGATACGATCTCAACGAAACAAACCGCGCCCAAATCCGAGTATGTAAGTAAAAGTTATACACATTAGAAGTTACACGATTTACAAAAAAAGACAACTTCACCTGCCACGTCATCTCGCTTCTGGAATCACGCACGAAACCCTACAGCTCCTCTCCCATACTCAATCGAACTGCTACTCATGGCTGCCACCATATCCTGAATTTTTCCGCCGCCACCCTCAGTTTCAAGTTGATCGAAGGCCACCATCGGAAGGCTCACACCTAGCCGCACCTACGGCAGGTTTGCCTCCACCTCTGGTCCATCAGGGACGCACCGCCGCCGCCTTCATACTTTGGCTAGTTCTAGCAAATCTATGAACAACTACGACCAACGAACACCACTGCAAGGCCTGCTCGACGCCCTCTTCCTAATGCCACTTCCCGATCGTCAATCGAGCGAAGGTCCACCGTGGATCGTCAAAACCTAGAATGGACGGCTGAGGTTAAATCACTGATTTCTGGCCAAACAGTGATTCAAATCGAGAAGCGAATTGCACTAGTGAATTACACTCATCGAGAGCTTCGAATCTATATATAATATGATAGGGTTTGAACTTTTGAAATTGGTTTTGATTTGAATTTGGATTTGGGGAAAATAGAGTTTCTGCCATTGAGAAGAAGAAGCAGACATATGGATATGTATGTACTGAGATAAAAAAAACTGCTAGGGTTTAGGAAGATCTATTTATGTGAACAAAGCCCAATAAGAAAATAAACACATATCGGATTGGTATGAACGAAAATAGCGACCCGAAAAGCCCGTTTCGCTTCCGAAACGAAAGTGGGTCATTCAATATATCAAAATAGATGTTTTCGATATTTTTAAACTCAATAGAACAGGTTTCAAGTCTTAATTCCATCGTATGAAAAAGTTAGCTTTTAAAATCAGCTTATTTCAAATTGATTTCAATAAATTGATTTTACATGTTTTGAGCCCGTACGATCAAACGACAAGTCTGATCGCTACGAAACTTAAAATTCTACAATAATTCACCGTTATGGATACGATGAAACTAGTTTCGTCGAAATCCGAGATAGTGGCCAAAATGGCTATTTCACGTTAAATAAATAAATCAGTTTCAACTGTAAATAAAATCCAATTAATTATATTTTAGTTCCAATAAATTGATTTAGATTGATTTTAATCTTTTTATTCAATCAATCATTACCTATGGACATAGTTAACATTGGTTTATATCTTATTACACTAATATTCTACAATTATCATCTTAATTTACATTAATGTAATATTTAATTACATTTAATTGCAATTGATTTCCAATTTAATTCAACATATTAAATAAATAAGTAACATATAACAATTGTTACCTTTTCTTAATTTAATCACATTTATAAGTTTTTACCTACAACAAATGTTATAACTACTTACACATCATTGATTTTGATTTTCAGTATTAGCCAATTCCAATTTATTACATGTAATTTCAACATTGACTTCAATATTAAATTTTATTTCTTTATTTACAATCTATAACCTATTATGACTTTACAATCATTTCAATAAATTGGACTTACATTAAAATAGTTATCAATTGCCTTAAATTTACATTACTAACATTACATTCTAGTTATTCGTTTCTTATTAATAAATCACAAATTTTTATTCCTTCCAATATTAAATTACAAAATCTTATTAAATTCAATAATTTAATTATCGGAAAATTACGTGTCATTACACGTGTGGCCAGGTGTTCATAATGTTATACACCTATTCCGAATGACATGGAAAAGATTTCAAGTCCTAATTCGATCGTATGGAGAAGATAGCGTTTTGTACCCAATTATTATTTTAAATTTCGATATAAAATTCATCGCATTTGTATCCCGTATGACCAAATGATAACTCCAAATGCTACGAAATTTGAAATCCGATAATAATACACTATTACGGATCCAATGGAACTGATTTCGTCGAATTCCAAGACTGTGCCTGGAAGGCTATTTTATATGTTAATTAAAACGAAATATTTTTAAAATCGAGCAAATTGCTTTTAAGCCAATTTAAATTTTTTATTATCTTCCTTCTTATTAATATAAATTAAATAAGCCTTTAAATTATTTTTAACAAGCTTAAAAATCCAAGATTCAATTATTTAAGTAAATTCTAATTATTAAATTATCCAATAAATCATTATATTTGAAATTCAAGTTAAAAATTTACTTTTAAATATTTAAATTCAATTTAATATTCCAATTTCAAATAACTAAAATTCTTGGTCGTTACATTCCTTCCTCCGTAAAAGAATTTAGTCCCCGAAATTACCTAGGTAAGAAGAATGGTCCAAAACCCATTAACTTTCTCAAACCCAATTAATTTAAACAACTTCCCAAAATCAAGTTATTGAAAACACATGATCACCTTTACTAATTTCAAAATTCATCCATAGATTCCAACAATATTGTCCCTTCAATCATTTAAGATTCTAACTCAAATCCAAATTTAGTTATTAAAAAATTTCTTCAAAATTTTCTAACTTCTTAAGTTTTCGAAAAATTTCGCCAGCATCTCCTTTGCGCGGCTAGATCCAAACAACTACAAAATGCCACTACGAGCTCAAACCATCGAAAGAAAACAAAAGCCAAGTGGCTCAATCATAGAATCATCAAATCCAAACCACAATTTAAACATGTACCTTTTTGTCGGGCAACCCAATTTTCTTTTGATATCGAAGGCATCAATTTAGTTCTTGCTTTTATATACCTGTATCTAGTTTACTAATGATATCCAATCATATAATTTCAAATCATTATTTTTTTAGCATTTTCAATTTTCAATATTTATTTCACAAAAACTCGTACGATGTACATATATCATCCGTACACAATATCAAAAATAGATCGCTCACTCGTCGACACATTTCCCTTCCAAACTAGTATCGTTCACACGACTCTCTAATGCAGACTCGGATTTGGTTCCTTGATTAGAAACCGTCATTCTCCTTGCATAGCCAGAGAATCCCAGAATCAATCAAAAATCCACATCTAGTGTTCATCGTCGAAAATCGCACGAAAAATCCTAATTCGAATTGGTATAAATTATCTCGAAATTCTATGCTTAAATCTGGAACAAATCGTCATGCGAATAAAATAATATACGCACAACTTACATATTTATTTCATTTGATTCTTACCTATATCAAGTTCCTTTTATTCACATTTACTTTCATTTCCATTCAATTATTCACAGTTATCATTCACATTTATACTTCATATTCACCTATTTACTTGGTATATCCCTTAAATACCAATTCCTCTTAAGAATTTCACCATCAAATTTTCTTAAATCAATTATTAATTTTTATACAAACTGCTTGTGGTTATTACCACTTCAAAACATAAGTTTATATCCATTTCTATTCAAATTTAATTCCAGTTGCATTTAACTTACTAACTAAATTAATTAGTTCATCCACTAATTTATCTTCCATCTTAATCAATTCTATTTTCAACAATTACTCCATCGAGCCTAACTTAGGCTAAATTTCAGAATTCACTTTATACTTAACTTAAGTTAAGTTTCATTTAAAATTTTCTTTTTCCCAAAATATTTATACTATTATTTCCAAACTTTCATAAGTTATCGAACTTATTCATATTCCATAAAACATTTTAAATCAAAACTCCAGAGTTTAACAATTTCTTAAATATTTCAAAAATCATTTTTGAAATCACATATACCCAAAATCCCTTGGTATACCAAATCATTCTTTTGCATTTCAAACCAAAACCAGTTTTTCCAAACAAACTACAATGCAAATCATTAAGGTAGCAATTCCTCCCTTGGAGACTCGAAAATGAACGTCGATGATGCTGTAGTCATCACCGAAATTATTTTCCAGCGACCAAAGTGAGTTCAGTGCTTTTATTTCTTTAAAATTCCTTTTAAATATTTCCAATTCAAAAATATTCTCCAAATAATATCACTATTATTTTCCAAGATTTTGAAAAACATTTCAAAACAACGAGAATTAAATTCCCAAATTACCAGCCTTCAAACCCTTTTTTTACCAATCATATTTATATATACTTATGGATTTTCATTTCAATTCAAATTATAAATCACATTTACAAAATTCCATTTTGTTATATGAAATTATTTCTTAACTTTTGACTATAATATCAACTTTTATTTAATCACCACAACAACAAATGATAATGGTTTAGTTTTATCATTTCCTAACAACCAAGCACACCATATACAACTATAATAATTTATGAAAAAATATTTCTTTATATATAAAAATAATCTGGGTAAAATTATTTCATTTACCCCATTTCAAAACAATACCATGTCAAATTGCTCTGTACAAGTGTTTAGAGATCCCTATCAATAACGTTAATTACTCATATTGACCAGAATCCATAAACCACTCAACTGACCAATCATCACAATATAAATTTTTTTTATTCACTAACAAATATGCGCTCATATATATTAATACACTCAAACTCATTTTAGGGTACTACTGTCCCTATCTCTAATGAGTTACCCCATCAAAGCTAAGGTTCTCGCTTAACCTTCAGCTCTGATACCAAATGTCACGAATTGAATTTTAAACTCTCGAAAATCGACACTAATACATCCACTGTATTATATGCCGAGCAATCGAACGCCGGAAAACCCGATAGTTAGGGGAAAAGAAAAGGAAGAGGTAGAAGAAAACAAAAACAACAACACTGAATCTCACAATCGCAGCGGAACAATACATAATAGATACTAACACGTCTTTATACAAAATAAACTATAACTGTTATTTATAAATTACATCATCAGAGTACAACAATCAATAACTCAATACTGGACAGTTATAATAACTTATCCTCACTAGTGCTGACTATACAGCCTGCAATGCATAGTGGAATATAATCAAGTATATGTAATACGTCTTCGTCATCCAACTCGTCTCCTTAGATCCATAGCATCCTAACCTGAACCTGTAATACTCGGTCTGACCCGAGCATTATAATAAAATAACACCCGAGTCAGTCTGGAAAACCAGCGTGAGAAAACACACTCGATTTGAATTATTACTATTTTCAAAATCCTTTGAAAAATACAGGTATCTTGTAAGACCACGTCAACATAAACACGACGGGTTTTTCCCTTACGATAACCAAAACATTAGATATCAAAATCATCTGATATTATTATAGTGTCTATAGAGAGTAAAATAGAAAATAGCTGAAATGCTTGCATCTCACGTTTCAGCATAGTTGGGCACAATCAAAACCGTACGCGCCTACTGGAGAATGGATTCCATACAATGATTAGGCTCTGTGGTACCACCTATTACTGTATACGTCTAGAAAAATGTTCCAAGGACCTCACCGGGATTCCCTATAACACAAGACCGGCCATATCCCCAACCTCGATAGAACCGAATATGTTATCACCCCGGGTGTTCCCACCCTTATCGAGAGCTCTTTTTCCATGCACTACCGTATCCATAATTTATAATATATTCGAGGGTATTTAGAAAGGTGATAACATACCCTAATTGGGTATGACCCACTTAGCCTTGCTACATCTCCCCTGATTTTCAGCCATTCCAGTTGGTGAGGCTTGAGGCTACGATTACCATTCAAGAACAATTCACTTAGAATGTTCATCGTCCTCCAATGATGATTTTCTAATAGCATTCGTCCATACAAGTTATCCTGGGTCTAGACAAACCGAATCACCGTCTTCACCATCTTTATGATATCCATTCGTAACGCTCAAATCAAATCGAAGTGGTTTTCAAATAATTAAATCTGATCCCGGTCTCTTCGAAACGATAAACGAAATTGGCCAAATACTTGATAGTTGGTTATTTAACAATCAATATAACATCCATAAGCATTCACTAGGCCCATATTATAATTTACCAAAATTTATTTTCAAAATATCTTTATAAGATATATATTCATATCCCTTCAAAATTTCCAATATTTGAGACGACTCAAGTACTTATATCCATATCTGGATATTTCAAACCATCTCTTATTTCAACACTTAGAAAAATATTTAAAAATATATTTTCCTAAAACCCTTACTTCCCAACACTTAGGAAAGTTCCATTTATTTCTCTATTCTCAAAAACCCTTCACAATTTATATTGCAAATTCTTTAACTCATTTATAACGAATTCTATAAGTTCCGGGTTCCTTAATTAAATCTCTTTATTCAAAAGTATATATTTATGTCACTGAAATAAGTATATTCACAAACCATTCCCTTTTCAAAAATAGTTGAAAACTTTTTAAAATAAATATGGAAAGCACCATGCGATATCAACCATGGATTCATAGCTCAATGATTCTGTCTCCATCCCAGAGAAATCTAAACTTAATTGCACGCAATCTATGCCTCCAATTTTGCCATGAAGTATACCATTACTTTCTGAAAACTTATTTAATAATTAAATATACTTTTAAACAATTTAAATAATTACATAACTTTGAAACAATAAATAAATTCTGATTTATTAATAAAATTCTAATCGATTTACAAGACTTGTTTATAAAACTTATAATTAATTTTGATAATTTAAAAATATTTAAATAACTAACTTTCTGAAATATCATTATGCTAAAACATATTTAAATTACCTAGTTTAACAATTAAAATCCTCTTTCCAAAATAACTCAACTTCACAATAAAAATATATTTTTCAACTCCAATATAACCAATCTAATATTTATAAGTCTCTCTCAATTTACCACCAATCGATTTACGTCCCCACTTTCATAAATCCCCTTTTCACATTTTCCAAAAGTAAAATCAATCATTTCTTTTTAAACCGACTTACCCATCTCATTATAAATTCTTACTGTGAATCTATATCTTCAATTTATCAAATGGTAGCCATTTCACTTTATTTATAAAAATTGTTTATAAATCCCATAGTCTCATTTCCAATTTACAACGATTTCACATCACTTAATTCCATATAAATCAATTTCTAAATTAAATTCCATTTATAAATCAATTTCTTAAATAACCCAAACTATATCCCAAAACCAACCAAATCTCGATTCTACTCCCGTGTCGTAATTTAGAAATGTTATTTAAGATCCAGTATAACCAATTTGTAATTATTTCCAAATTCCCTTATATTTCCCAATCTATTAAAAATCTTTATTTTTTTTAAACCTTTTATATTTAAACAAGTACCACTTAAGGATTATTATTTAAAATCCTTTATATACATTATTCCAAAATCTCCATTAAAAATATCATGGAATGGTCAAGTACAAAGTCAAACCATTTATTTTATCCAAATCAATTTTCTTCTAACTAATCCAAAATTCTATATAAATATTTCACCTCCAAAATACATTTTTTAATTTATTTTCAAATTCAAAAAATATCTTTATGGTATTTTAAAATACCAAAATCTAGGCCAGTGCTACCATAGCATTCAATAAATTCAAATCACACTATAATCTATCACAGATTATTCAAACATATCATATATCATTATATATGGCATTAAATTCAACGTTTTTGAAGAATCCAGTTGGATCCCTCCAACCTGTTTTCCTACATCCATATATGTTAATACAACATAAAAATATCAATCTCGTTTCGAGGTGGGATATCGTGGTAGTATAGGGTCATCCGCTATTATGCGGGGCACATAGGGTCTCATCTGCTCCAATAGGCGGGAATAAACAATCCAACTACTAATATATATATATACTATATATATAGTATCACATTCAATTGATAATAATTTATCAATCCAACCAATCAATCAATAAACAAATTTTTAACTATTTAAAATAAACTGATTATCCAAGATGAGTGAGTTTTACTCACCTTAATTCCAGTTAGCGCTTAAGCGTTCCGTTTGAATTAAAATCAAACGACGTTCGATTCTTACATTTTTGAATAAATCTTTCATTTTTTTGGTCCTCCATCATTATTGCTGGATCCATGGTTTTTAGCTTATGGTGTCTATAAGGAAATCATTATTGTATCTTTAACGAAGAATTATGTCATAATATACATTTCCCAATCTTTCTTTGAGCTCCTCCATCTCGGGTCTTAGTTCATTAAGCCTAATGCTGGCCTTCATCTAATTAACTATCAGAGGGATGGTTGCTCCACGTATCAGAAGTGTTGTTAAAGCAATTGAGGCCCACCAACTGAACCTAATTGTAGAATGAAGAAAATCAATCATATGCTGCAACGCCGCCACAGGTGGAAACGATTTCGAAGCCGCCACTGCCACTTCTCCTGGAAAAGGAAGCGGAACAACATCAACAACAGAAGATGCGATCTTAGCCGTTGGATCCTTAAGAACTTCTACCACGTCACTGATGAAACCAACCTCGTTCGATGAGTGCAGAGAAGAAGAAGAGGAATAGAATCGAGCAAATGGGTTGAGATGGAGAGAGTTAGGGTTTGGTTTGAAATAAGATGTAAACTGAGGTGGTGATTTGGAATCTTCATCGATTAGAGTGGTGTGGTTTGGGAGGAGGATACGAGAGAAAGAAGGGTGGAAGCGGCGGGTGATGACGGTAGCGCCTGATGTGATGCTCCGGCGAGCGGCGGCGGCCATAGCGGAGATAACCGGGTTGGAATTTAAGGTCTCATGGCCTTGTTATTTTTTTTCTTCTTGAGTGAAGATGAAGAAGGCCATCGTTTTAAAGAATAAAAGAATAGGCACGATATAGGTGTAGTGTTTGAAAAGGCACAGTGACTGATGAAAGAAAGAGACAGCCCGGTCCAATCAAAGAGAATAAATTGTTTAAATTTTCAAAATATCTCGATTTAACTAACTCAAAATTTCAAACCCCTATCGAGGCATGCCGCCAGGCGTTCAGAATGTTATACCCCTATTCCGAACGCAATGGAAAAGGTTTTGAGTCCTAATTCGATCGTATGGAGAAGTTAGCCTTTTGGAACCAATTATTATATTAAATTTCGATACAAAATTCAGCGCGTTTGTATCCCGTACGACAAAACGATAACTCCAAATGCTACGAAATTTGAAATCTGGTAATAATACACTATTGTGGATCCAATGGAACTGGTTTCGTCGAATTCCGAGACTATGTCCCGGAAGGCTATTTTATATGTTGATTAAAATGAGATATTTTTAAAATCGAGCAAATCGCTTTTAAATCCAATTAATTTTTTTATCTTCCTTCTTATTAATATACATTAAATAAGCCTTAAAAATTATTTTTAACAAGCTTAAAAATCCAAGATTCAATTATTTAAGTAAATTCCAATTATTAAATTATCCAATAAATCATTATATTTGAAATTCAAGTTAAAAATTTACTTTTAAATATTTAAAATCAATTTAATATTCTAATTTCAAATAACTAAAATTTTGGGTCGTTACAGTCAACCGCTTGCTTGTCCCTAGAAGCTTTATTCGCCAAACTACTAATAACCTGTAAACCTCAACCCTCAGCCTACTTAAATCAATTTTGAGCACCCGGGAGTTTAAGGGGAAAAACATAAACTTCGAGTCAAACATAAACCTTGTGTGAATAAAACTATACATCTCGGTTATTTGATATTAACCCACGCCGCTTAGCAGAACGGGTTTCCCCTCACTAATATCCTTTTAAAACATACCTTTTGCAAATCATTTCCTGCAACAAAAAACTGGTTAAAAACTATGAAGCATTATCATGTAAACATAAATATCAGGTAAAAAATGAACAATTTGTCCAAACACTATAGTTTCGTTTGGCTAACTACTAACCTTTGGCTGACTCGGGCCTAGTAGACAATATATAACAAATAATCTAACACCTGTTAGATACTCCTCTTCTAGACGGTCTGTCCCTAACTTTTCTTCTATGGTCACCTGATCCTAATGGTTTCGCGGGCTCACCAAAAACCTATATGTATACAAATATGTATTCCCTTCTGTGTGTAATCATCATTTTAGTCTTATCTCTGACAAAGCCCTACACAATGGAATTTTGGACTAAATTAGCTGGAGCTAATAGCTAATGTATAAGGCACGACCCTATACCAGTCCTATCTGGTATTCTAATATCTAAGTCATTTTACTTAGGGAAACCTTCCCTTAATTTTCCTTGAAAACCTTTTCTTCTCAAAATGATTTGAAACCTTTTAAATCAAACTTAAACAAGGAAAATACATATACTCTATGCTTTACTCAAAATCACCTTGCCATGTTATAAATACTTTACTCAAATGTTTGTTGATGAAAATATTTAAACCTTTGAAAGTGTGACGACCTGATTTTTCAACCCTCGAAAATCGACATTAATACTTCACTGTATAGCATGCCGAACAATTGAGTGCCGGAAAGACAAATTGTTAGGAAAAAGAAAGAAGGTAAAAGAAAGAAGAAACTAAACAAATACAGAATCTCACAGCGGATGGAATAATATATAATACTAACAGCTCTTTACACAAATCAAAACTGTAATACACATAACTCAAATCAAAGTACACAAATCAATAATTACCAGCTGGACAGTTATAATAGCATGTCCTCTCAATTGCTGATAATTTCAACAAAACGCTGCAGCGGAATGAACAAGTACGAGAATACGTCTCAGTCTCCAGCTCGTCTCCTGAGCTCCAAAGCAATCCAAATCTATATCTATAATATGCTCGGTCTGACCCAAGCATTATTATAAACTAATAACACACGGATTAGCCTAGTAAACCAGCGTGATAAAACACACCCAATTTGATTTATTAAGTTATAAAACTTTCAAAATAGAAGTATCGTAAGACCACGCCATACATAAAAATGATGGGTTTTAACCTTACGATAAGTCGATAACCAAAACATTTATATAAAAAAATCAGTGATATTATATAATGTCTAAGGATCAAAATAATAATAATCAAGTAGCTATGATGCTCGTGCTGTGTACATCACAACAATACTACACAAAAAAATTCAAAACTCGATAAGGCTCGTTCGCTATGTGTAGGGATTTCCATGTAGGTGCCATTAGTACTTCGAGAACGGTCCTTCTACACAAGGAACAGAGTTATCCTTCTGAAGCATCATACCCGTCTAGCCGTGGTACCATAGGAAAAACATAACTGGTCTTGCTAAGACCGAGTGCATCGCTCCAGCATGCCAAAAATAACCGAAGGTATCCGTATTGCTAGAAAAGGAGCCGAGTACACCCTATGGGTTTGCCAACCCTACTGGCCATGCCTCCTATCTCTGGTTTTAGTCATTTCCGCTGATGAGGCTACGTCCGGCGTCCCAGCTTACGCACCGCTCCAAAAAAATAGATCATGAAATCCTATATGGATTCTCATACCACAATGGCCTTAGAAACACATACAGATTCCCACATCTCAATAGATCTTGGAATCTCACACAGATTCCCACACTCCAACGAGTCATGGAACCACATATGGATTTCAACATCCCAAAATTTAATGCATCTCCTCCATTTAACCGTATATGGTTTCAGAGTAGGTCATGGGTTCCGAGTCATCTCTTACGAGCACACTCTCCATTTCGTGGGTGCTCCAAAAACCATTCGCCGATTTCCAGAATGCTCAAGTCCGGTTCTTTAGGAAATAATCGGATAATACAAAAGAGCGGGGATCACCCCCTAACCGTTTAAGTGGACGGATCTCCTTATCATTTATGCTAGAAGAACAACGAGTTATACGTACAGTATAGCACCTCGAACGATAACTGTACCATATAATTCCCGCATTTCCCCTCGGTATTTCCAGAGTTAAAATCCCTCGGTGTTAAGTAGGAAATCTTTTCCTACCACCAAAATTAAGAATGATTACATATTTGGGCCAAGATTTGATAGTCGGCTATTTAACTATCAAATAAAAAAACATTCAACCATAGAACACATTTCCCACTGAAATCACTAAGCCTCATTTAATTTGTTTTCGACAAATTTAAATTCCTTATTTAAAACAGGCATATACTTATTTCATCTGAATAAGTATATTCACAAATCATCCCTTTCAAATACTTGAAACTATATTATATATAATAGATATGGAAGTACCATTCGGTATCGAATATGGATCACAGCTCGATGGTTATGTCTCTATCCTAAAGAAACCAAAATTAACTTAGGCAATCACTGCCCCTCAAATTTTCTATGAAAATATACCATTTACTTCCAAAAACTTCTTTATTTCATAAATATCTCAAAGCTATTTATAAGGCTTCTATATAAATTTCCAAGTTTAATTTTGGAAAATATTCTTTTATATATCTTAAATCATTTATAAAACTTCCCTTTCAAATTTCAAACCTCTCTCAAATTTATAAACTTCTTTAAAAAAATTCTTTTACAAAAAGATTCCCTTTTTAAAAACCATTTAGTATATAATTATAATAAATATAATTTTAACATCACAAAAAAAAATATCTCAACCTCCCTTAATAATATAAAAATAAGCCTTTAAGAATAATAATTAATAATATAATAATTTAACCTTTAACATTTTAAAATCTAATATAAGTAATTAACTTTAAATCAGCTTTTAAATAAAATTAATTAACTTTATAATAACTATTATAAATGAAATAATTCTCTAGTTTTAAATCACTAAAATAATTCATTTCCTTAATCAAAATCAAATAAAAAACTAACTTTAAAACATAATTAACCTTACTAAATAAAGGTTTTATAAACATTAGTAAAATAATAATTAAATAAACAATTCATATATATAATAATTTAAATAAACAATTTACTCCAAATTATAGAATTTGAAGTTAACCAAAAACCATAACTTTCCATATTATACCGAGGCTCGGAAATTCCAATGGTACTTATCAACTACCATTCAATTCAATTTAACTATCAAAGTTAAACTACAAGCATTTACATAACAGTCATATATGTGAATCAATCCACACTTAACAACGATTTGTTAACACATCAATTTTTCAATATAAATTAATTAGCACTTGAACAGTGTCAAATTTAATAAAATAGCAAAATAAAAATTTATTCTGTTAACCAATTATCATTCAAAATCAAACTCTTTCATTTATTTCCAACGGTGTTTATTAGGCCAAATATATCACACCAATATATATTTCAATTCAATTTACGCTATAAATAAACATTTAATTCCAATTACAGTCCATTTATCAAATTTGACACAAATGATTCAATGCGGGAAATAAGCTTAAAAATAAACGTAAACAGTTTCGTAGCAATTCGAGTTGTTATATCGTCACCATAGATCCAGTTCAACCAAACTAATAGCATTTCAAGATGCTATATCGTCATCCTAAATTAATCTCAACAATCACCAATTTCCAACAATCCAAACAAGCATAAATAAATTTTATTTGCTATAAAACATTTCTGATTAACCAAATGAGTGAGTTTAACTCACCTTGAGTTTTCAATTTTAAATCAAATCGAACGACGTTCGATTTAACCTAAAATTTTAGCTATCTCCAATCATCTCCAAATCAGGTCTGGGGTGTAGTGCTCGTCGGTACAATTCCAACACCACTTATTTCGTCCAATTCCATCCTCGTATGAGAAAGATACACATTTTAAACATCAAGTACAAATTTATATAAATAAATTTCCTTTTTTTTATTAAAAACCTTCAGAAAAATCCGAACCATATAATCCAGATCTGCAAAATCATAGCCGTTACTTGCATTCTTCTCCCACATTCTTCCAACGGCCATGAACGCGAGAACCCATCGCCGCCTTGGATTATTAACAAACCGCAACACCACGTCGATCGATAACACGATCAGGGACCGCCTTCGTCTCCGCCTACCAACGCCGCACTCACGCCTAGAGCCATGTGAAGCTCGGTGCTGCCTTCGCCGTGAAAATCCCCTTCCTATGCGCCACAAACGCGAGTGCTTTCTAGCGAATCCACCACACGAAATCCCATTACAACCATTGATTTCGTAGATCTCATCGTCGCCAACGTTTTTCTTTTAGATGTCGAAGCTTGAGATTGAATGGAGGATGAGATAATCGAGGAGGAAGGGCAGTGGCTTTCGACCATTGAAATAAAGAAACGGCGGCTGTAAGAATGTTTTAGGGTTTGGGTGAATACGCGCGTATATATACGCACCTATTATTTTATTATTATTTTCTTCACTATTCACGTACTTTTTCGGACAAACTCCAAATGAAGCGTACTGCCTGGCATCTATAATTTTTACCCCTATTCCGAGCACAATGGAACAAGTTTCGAGGCCTAATTCGATCGTATGTGGATGATAGCTTTTCGAATCGAATTATAATATTCAATTTTTGATATTTAATTCAACGCGTTTCTATCCTGTACAACCAAACGATAAATCTTAACGCTACGAATTTTGAAATCCGATAATATTACACTATTACGGATCCAATGGAACCGGTTTCATCAAATTCCGAGACTGTGCCCCTGAAAGCTATTTTAACGTGTCGATTAAATCGAGCGATTTTCAAAATCGACGAAATTACTTAAAATTCCAATTTAAAAAACTTACCAATTCAATTATAATTCAAATAGAATTTATATCCATATTAGAAACCATTCCAATTCATATTAAATCACACATTCAATTATTTACAATATCCCAAATATTAAATTTCACTATTAAATTAATATATAAAATTTCAAATTTTAATTTATTAACTATTAATTTTATTCAAAAGTCCACTATCATCATTCTAATTCAAATAGAGTTTAAATCAACTTTAGAAATCATATCCGTTCACATTTAACTCCAGGTTTACATATTTACCCAATTCCAAATATTAAATTTACTATTCACCAAATCCATTTAATCGCTATATTTGAAATTTTAAACCATTTCGCTAACCCAACCAAAATCTCCATATTCAAAATAAATTAATATTTCATATTCAACATTTAAAAGTAAATTAAACGTTCAAAACCAAACGACCAAAATTTTGGGTCGTTACATTCCTCCCCCCTTAAAAATTTCGTCCTCGAAATTGCTGAGGTAGGAAAAATGCTCCAAACCTATTTCTTTTCAAAACCCATTTAGATAAAATTCTGTTATTACCATTTCCTAAGTCTTTTAGTCCCACCCAAATTCACTAATTCCTATTTATTCATCAAATTCCATTATTTCGAGCTATAATTTCAATCAGATTTAATTAACAAAAATTTTCCCAAATTTTCCAAAAAAAAATTAACACTCTGAATTTCTGAAATTTTTTTGATAGAGTCCCCCTTATACGGAGAGCCTTTTACAATATCACAAATATGATAAATATAATATACATCGATCCACACGGTTGAAAACACAATATATATCAATATTTATTTCATTTTCGCTTTTAAATGCATAAGCGTACCTTATATTAGCGTTATTAAGCAAGTCTGCTTAATTTATATGCAATTATGTGACCAAAATCTATCCAAAAAGCTTCATGTACCTTTACTTACTCAAATGAAGCATATAAGTTCCCTAACCATGAAATTTTTATAACATTCCATTCCTTAACAAACTTAAACACGTTTTTTTCATAAAACAAACATACTATAACATGTATAATTCGAATGCGTAAACAAGTACAAGGTTCAAACATTCAATTTTCCATTTCCAATCAATGTATATTCAATTTTAAATTGATTCACAATCAATTTATTTGCATTCCATTCATATCCACAGTCATTATATTCAAATTCATTTTATTAATTTCAGAATCATTCCATGTAAATCGTTGCTCGAACAATTCAGCTCAACTTCATGCACTTGCATTCATATTAATTTCATTTCCAACTTATATTACATCTTTTCCATTCACTTTCATTTAATTAATATAATTTTATTCACTTCATTTTATAGTGAACGGCAATTCATTCCATACTAATTTATTTATAAACCATTTCATAAAATTATTTCTAAGGTTTATTATAAACATTCCATACCGCTACTTAAGTTCATATTCAGCTTTTTAACTTAAGTTCATACCCAATCTTATCCAGTCCATACTCCAAAACCGCATTCAATTCATTTACTCTTAAATTGAATTCATTTCTGGTTATCAAATACCTAACCATTTTAACTTGGTCATACCTTTCCACTTTCTCAGTTTAATAAGTTATACCAACTTATTTTATTTACAGTTCCTTGAATTTCCACTTAAGTTTACTAACATTCTAATATTTACAACATATAGTTATATAATCACTTCACAATTCATGTTTATATTCAATTTACTAAATTCCAATTCACCCTTCATTTAAAATTCTAATTTTTGAATTTCCATTCCTTTACCATAATATCAAACCATTTTCATTTTGGTTTTACCATTGCATTTCACAATTCATAAGTTCAAGAACTTATTCACTTAAAATCTCATATTGCTTACTTGAGTCCATTCACATCTTATAATCATAACTCTGGATTATATATATATATATCACTTTATAGCTTAAGTGTATTCATTCCATTTAATAATCATAACTAATAGTTATAAAATCATTTTACACTTCCAACTTCATATTCAATCCAATTCAATTTTATTAACTCATCTTAGGTTAAATCCAATCCTTGTTATTCTTTTCAACTTACTCAAATTAAACTTTTAATTCCAGGATTAAAATTCACACTTTCCTTTCTTGTCTATATCAACTCCAAATTATAAGTTCAATTACTGATTTTCTCCTAACTTCACAAATCATTTAAATGGAAATCCCAAAATTAAATCACCCAGTTTTATTTCAAATTACTTTGAAATCATAAATATACATATATCCACTTTGTATATCAAATCATACTTCCGGAATTTTAAAACAACTTGGTTTTTGTTCAAAACAATTCCCTTTTAGAATTTCTAAAACAAACTTATTTACCAAACAAGTCCAAAGCAAATAATCACAGCCAATCACTACGGTAGCAATCCGTCACTTAGAAACTCGAAAATGAACACTGATGATGCGACCGTCATTACCAGTATTATTTTCCAACGACTGAAGTGAGTTCAGTGCTTCCTTACTTCCAAAACTCATTTTAAAGCAATTTCTGTTCATAAATATCTTCAAAACAATACTCCATTATCCTTTACAAACCACTTTGGAAAACATTTCCAAAATCTCTAAGATTTAAAAATTTCCAAATACTCAGTCCAAATTCATTTAAAGAAATTTCCAAAATTTCCGGGACCTAAAATTTCAAAATTTTGGTTTGAATCCACTTTAGTTACAACTCGTATGTATACTCATACTTATATACTTTTAAATTGGTTATAATAACCATCTCAAATTTTATAGTCTTGATTGGATTATGGCAATATCAACCAAACATCCAAATATATATATAATAATTTCATAAAATTATTTCTTTTATATCCAAAATATAGTTTGGGTCAAATTATTTCATTTACCTTCTTCAAAACAATACTGTGTCAGTTTACCTTGTTTAAGAGTTTAGAAATCCCTATCAATACGGTTGTACTTCCCGTACCGACCAGAATTCATAAACACTCAACCGATAAGTATACACAATATAAAACATTTTATATCCACTAACAAATACACGCTTATATCTATTAATACACTCAAAGTCATTCTAGGGTACTTCTAACCCTATCTCTAATGAGTAATCCCCACCAAAGTCTAGGTATATCGCCAACCTAAACTCTGATACCACGTGTGACGACCGGACTTTTCAACCCTCGAAAATCGACATCAATACTTCACTGTATAGCATGTCGAACAATCGAGTGCCTGAAAGATAGATTGTTAAGGAAAAAGAAAGAAGGTAGAAGAAAGAAGAAACTAAACAAATACAGAATCTCAGAGCGGATGGAATAATATATAATACTAACAGCTCTTTACACAAATCAAAACTGTAATATACATAACTCAAATCAAAGTACACAAATCAATAATTATCAGCCCGGACAGTTATAATAGCCTGTCCTCTCAATTGCTGGTAATTTCAACAAAACACTGCAGTGGAATGAACAAGTACAAGAATATGTCTCAATCTCCAGCTCGTCTCCTGAGCTCCAAAGTAATCCAAATCTATGTCTATATTATGCTCGGTCTGACCCAAGCATTATTATAAAATAATAACACACGGTTAGTTTAGTAAACCAGCGTGAGAAAACACACCCAATTTGATTTATTAAGTTATAAAACTTTCAAAATAGAAGTATCGTAAGACCACGCCACACATAAAAATGACAAGTTTTTACCTTACGATAACCAAAATATTTATATAAAAAAATCCAATGATATTATAATAATGTCTAAAGGTCAAAATAATAATAATCAAGTAGCTATGATGCTCGTGCTGTGTACATAACAACAATACTACATAAAAAATTCAAAACTCGATAAGGCTCATTCCCTATGTGTAGGATTTCCATGGAGGTGCCCTCAGTACTTCGAGAACGGTCCTCCTACACAAGGATCAGAGTTATCCTTCCAAAGCATCATACACGTCTAGCCGAGGTATCATAGGAAAAACATAACTGGTCTTGCTAAGATCGAGTGCATCGCTCCAGCATGCCAAAAATAACCGAAGGTATCCGTATTGCTAGAAAAGGAGCCGAGTACACCCTATGGGTTTTCTAACCCTACTGCACATGCCTCCTATCTTTGGTTTCAGTCATTTCCGTTAATGAGGCTAGCCCGGAGTTCCAGCTTACGAACCGCTCCAAAAAAATAGATCATGAAATCCTATATGGATTCACATACCACAATGGCCTCAGAATCGCATACAGATTCCCACATCTCAATAGATCTTGGAATCTCACACAGATTCCCACACTCCAACGAGTCACGGAACCACATATGGATTTCAACATCCCAAAATATAACGCATCTCCTCCATTTAACCGCATATGGTTTCGGAGTAGGTCATGGGTTCCGAGTCATCTCTTACGAGCACAATCTCCATTTTCTGGGTGCTCCAAAAACCATTCGCCGATTTCCGGAATGCTCAAGTCCAGTTCTTTACGAAATAATCGGATAATACAACAGAGCGGGGATCACCCCATAACCATTTAAGTGGATGGATCTCCTTATCATTTATGCTAGAAGAACAACGAGTTTATACATACAGTATAGCACCTCGAACGGTAACTGTACCATATAATTCCCGCGTTTCCCCTCGGTATTTCCAGAGTTAAAATCCCTCGGTGTTAAGTAGGAAATCTTTTCCTACCACCAAAATTAAGAAAGATTACATATTTGGGCCAAGATTTTATAGTCGGCTATTTAACTATCAAATAAAAAACATTCAACCATAGAACACATTTCCCACTGAAATCACTAATCCTCATTTAATTTGTTTTCGATAAATTTAAATTCCTTATTTAAAACAGGCATATACTTATTTCATTTGAATAAGTATATTCACAAATCATCCCTTTCAAATACATGAAACTATATTATATAAAATAGATATGGAAGTACCATTCGGTATCGACTATGGATCACAGCTCGATGGTTATGACTTTATCCCAAAGAAACAAAACTTAACTTAGGCAATCTCTGCCTCCTGATTTCCGCCATGCAATCAATAATAGTTTGCAGTTTGCAAAATGGTTACGTTGCTATCTCAACGAAAACATCTTAAACTATAGGCAATCGCTGCCCCTCAAATTACGCTATGAAAATATACCATTTACTTCCCAAAACTTTTTTATTTCATAAATATCTCAAAACTATTTATAAGGCTTCTATATAAATTATTAAGTTTAATTTTGGAAAATATTCTTTTATGTATCTCAAATCATTTATAAAACTTCCCTTTCAAATTTCAAACCTCTCTCAAATTTATAAACTTCTTTAAAAAATTCTTTTACAAAAAGATTCCCTTTTTAAAAACCATTTAGTATATAATTATAATAAATATAATTTTAACATCATAAAAAAAATCCCAACCCCCATTAATATACAAAAATACGCCTTTAAGAATAATAATTACTAATATAATAATTTAACATTTAACATTTTAAAATCTAATATAAGTAATTAACTATAAATCAGATTTTAAATAAAATTAATTAATGTAACGACCCAGTATTTTCAACCATTCACATCCATTATAAGTGTATAGATAGACACTCATGTCGGAGTTGAATTGCTCAAAATACCGCATTGTAATTAAAATTTGGCAAAACTCAGTATATACAGTAAATAAAATAATTACAGATCACAGACACAGAGTAATATAACAATAATGCAGCGGAAACAAAAGGATAGTAGTTCATGAAGCTACTATATATATAACAGAGTTAAACAAGATACAACAGAGATCTCGAATACAGTAGATGTCTCAATACAATAATCAAATACCAGATCTGAATACATCACTGGATCGACGGAATGACTGAAAGCAGGATCGATAGATAGCTGGATCTCCAAGCGAAGCTCCAACTCCAAAGGTGAGTCTCCAATGTTGTATCACTCAGTCTGACCCGAGCGTAAAGCAAAACACAAAACACTCGAGTCAGGATTAACATTCTTATATTAATAAATCCAACTCAAGTGGAATATCAACTGAAATACAAGTAACTTAAAGGATGTTTGGGATAACCATCCCCTAAGGATCCGTTAAACTATTTACTATGTAGTAATTATTCGCTATTATAATAGTGTCTAAATAAGTAAAGTATAATCATATCGAAATTAGCGTTAAGGGGATGGAGAACCTTAACGCGGTCGGATCTTAAAATCATAATCGTAGTAAAGCTCGGTATGGTAGGTGACACGGCACAACTAGGCAATGCCAGGGTAGATATACCAATTACGCACACGGACTGATGGATACGCATAGCAGCCACTACCGTTCCACCTCGAACAACATTCCCAAATCGGAGGATGACCATCTAGTCAAATCACAAGTAAGAGTATAATATCGAAGAAATGCGTCCGAGAAGAGGTGCTACCTCACTGGTCTGAGATCGCTCCTGTTTTAGCCACCTTATGCCAACTCACGGGAGTTGGGTCCACGTAACATACCTTAAGAACGCCGCCACCATCCTACTTCATTCTGGAATCTCCACCGCGTACACGGTTGTCAAAGTGGTTTTCGGTATCGACAGAGAGTATGTCCATATCCGATCTCGGTCTCTTTGCCAACCAATCGTTATTATAACACCGTGGTCGTTTCAAAATAGTTTATACTTCAAACCAAAATCATTATCATTTCAAAACCCAATTTAATACGATATCATTTTACTTCAAATATCCATTTTCAAAATCATATTACTTTCCAAAATTTTATGCTTTCGAAATCATAGTCTGGAAATCACAGTAATTTGGAAATCATAACACTTCCCTTTTTAACAGTTTAGATATCAAAATTTCGTTATAAAATAAATTAATTTCCTCAAATTTCACAAATCGATTCAAATTAACTCGAATTCCAAAATTTTATTTTAAACAAATCTCGAATCATCCGTTTCAACCTGATTTAGCTTCTAAATAAACCATTTAAATTTATCAATTTCAAATACATATCTAAACCATAAAATAAGCCATTTAAATTTGAATATATTTCAAAGCTTTAAATATTCAACATTTCAAAACTAAGTTCGATAAATTTATATACATATCAGATTCATTTTACAATTATTTAGTTTGAAATATTAACTTAACATTTTCATAACATTTGAATACAATTTAAATTTACAATTTAAATAAATCCAATATCTTATTTAAATATTTATACGTTTAAATATCCATTTAAATCACCTTTAAAATTTCAAGTTGTAAATCATTTCTTTAAATTTCAAATTCAATACATTTCAAATCAAACTTATTTAAGTATAATTCTTAAATAAATATAATTTCAATCAATTTCAAATCATTATAAATTCTATATTTCAAAAATATAGATATTAAATAAATACTTAAACACATTATTTATCAACTTTATTTAATCAACTTTGATAAATCTTATAAATCAATATTAACCAAAACCATATATTCTTTTTCAAAACCATAGAAATCATTTTCAAAACGTTTATATATAGACCAACGGTGCCTGTATATAATTTTCTATCCTATGGTCAAGTGATACGGATATTTATCATTTCAATCCGCAATTTAAAACATATTCGGGTATATATCTTTTCAACCCGAAATCCCAAATTCAATTCAATGAAAATCGTTTGGGTTTATCATTTCAACCCATAACGATTTTCTCCTATTCTACAGATCGTTCGGGTATGTATCATTTCAACCCATAGTGATTCTATACTAACAGGGAACTTGCACAGTGATAACAGATATGATAATAATATAACAACAGTAACCGGCATATAACATCAGTATAAATAACAGATAATGGTGTCAGATGTCACAGGTGAACAGATACAGATAATGACATATATATAACAATGTAAATAACTAACAGCAGCATATTTCAATTGACATTTCAATTGAAATCAAGTTTAATAAATATAAGAATGTTAATCGTGAGTGATTGCTCACCTTTCGAGGCTAGAGATTTGACAAAGAGATAAGCTACGAATCCAAGTACGAATTCCCAAGCAAAGCTAGATTGGCATGAATTTGACGGACAAGCTGATAAAGAAGAATCGATAAATGAATCAGAACTACCAGTTTAATAGGAACAACAATTATATAATAAAATCATTTGTTTAGTTAAGTACGTATATAAGATCAACCTATATTTAAAATAATATGTATTTATTTTCCAACACAAAAACTTAACTTCTATCAACATAAAAATCCATATAAACATGAAAACAAAATTCGCCTAAATATTGAAACCCGAATATACTTACACAAATTTGTACACATATATATACAAGTAACCATATATACCACCTCCATAACTTATATATTATAAACAACTTATATTTTGAAATCAATGTAAATTTACTTTATTATAATATATACAACAATATATGCTATTTGCTAAACAACCATACGTACCTTATCAATACAACTGAAATTAAAACATTTATATACTAAAACTGATATAAACTGAACAACAATATAGTATAAACCTTCAGAAAATAGCACACTACTTATATATTATAAGTATCCAATAATATATATTTATATATACTATTTTTAAGTCAATATAAATTATAAAGCAGCACACTACATCTACTTGTAGATTTATATATATACAAAATAGGTTGTATGATTATATAAACATATTTACTTATACATATAAAAAAAAAACTTGCGCATGATATACATAACAAAATATATACACATAACGTAGATTTATATATACAAATATATATAACTTAACATAAAACCCAACATACATAAACTGTAAACTTATGTATGTTGTAGTATAAAGTAAAAACAAAAGAAACCCAAACCAAAGATTAACAACAGCTTCTGACACATATATATTAAAACTAACAGAGCTTTAAACTTTATGTTTACAGTAAAAATTTAACTTTTATAACTTTATATATAAGAACATATTATAAACAACTTTTAAAACCACCACATACTCAAATATATATAAATGTTGTAGCAGGTTATAACTTAGATATACTAACTTAATTTTTTTCTTGACAGTCCAACTTTACACGTATAGACCAATATATATAAATACTAGTATATAACCAAACCGTAATATATATAACCTTTATATATAAACATAGCTTTAAATAAATTCAACTATAACAAAAATATGAAAACCCTTATAGACTAACATATAAACAAGATAGATTGCAGCAAGCATGAGTCTTTAACATATATATATACGAATATTTATTTTAAAACAAACTGATGTATATAGATCATGGCCAAGGATATTTGTACGAACTAAATATAGGAAAGTATATATAATTTATAAGCTAATATATAACTAATATACATCACAGTTTCCATATATACATATAAAATCAAAGTGTACATCCTAGTTTCTAAATCAAAACCTGACTATGCGCGAAGTAGAGTGCCACGTCATGGTTGAGAAGGTGTAGAGGCGACAAAGCTTGAGGGAGGAGAGATGAGAGGGTGTGGCCGAGAGGGAAGAGGCGGAGATCGGTCAGGCGAGGGAGGGTGACGTGGTGGTCTGGCCTGGCAGCGGCTTCACATGACGGCGGAGGAAAGTGGAACGGCAAGGGTTTGCAGTTGCCTGGGCTCGGTCTGGAGGAGGTTGGAGGTGGTGAATGGGGTAGGGGCTGTGACTGGTCTCGGAATGGGCATGGGGTAGATCTCGGTCTGTAGAGGAGATGTGGCTGGTGGCGAAAGGCATGGAGTGGTGGTGGATGGCAGGCGTAGGGCGTGATGGCAGGCGTAGGGTAGGGGTTGGTTGGGTGGAGGCTTTCACGGCATGGGTTAGATCTGGGTTGGGTGTGGGAATTGGCGGCGAGTATGATGGAGTAGGCAATGATAAATTAAAACAAACAGGGGACAGGCAAAAATGGTCTACAACATCTACAAATAAATATAATATCCCCCATGAACCGTTCAAAGGAAATAAATGGTCAGAGAAGAAACTGGAAATGAAAGGCAAAACTATCGAAAAAGAATTTGAACGAACGAAATGTATGAACCAAAACACACTTTATTGAAAGGGTAAAAAGTCAGAGAATATCAAAGGTTAATAACCAATGGTTATATAAATTTTTAGCCGTTGGGCAAATGAATGGGCACAAAAGTTTGAAGACTCGAACTAGTACCGCTACGATAATCGTTTTACTGATTTCGTGGCGTACCCGATCCCAAAATATACAAATGAATATACTATGGAGATCAGCATGACGAGACGATCAAAACGGTATACAGATGTCAGTGGTACGACCATCCGATCAAAAGTCGATAATCGGTACCGAAAATGCTGCTATTCTAACCGAATTAAGATAAACGGAGCAACAGAAGTCCAAATTTGATGAAACGAAAGATGACGTCTCACTCAGAAGATGATTTACAAATTTCTATGTAAAATATTTAGGTTTGAAAAACATTTTATTATCATCAATTTTAACTGATTAAATTGAAGTAAATTTACGCGCGAAATAAATTTTCCTATTTTCGGACGAAAATTTACCAGTTGCTATGTTTAATTAGACGCATTTCAAATATCAAATTTATATTTTAAAATTTTACTGTTTAAAATTCCACCAAAATTCAATTAATTAAATAAATAAAACAACTGAAATTTTGTGGGTCGTTACACTCTCCCCCACTCAAAACTTTTCGTCCCCGAAAAGGAAGAAGGTAGGAGAATAGAGACAACCAGAAAGAAATTAGATTGAAATACAAATAAAACAATTAAATTAACCGTATGAATTTCAAATTAAACTAATTAATATTCAGCAATTTGGTTCAATTCATTTGAGTTTACTTAAGTTAAATCAATCTATCTATTCTAAATTCATTATCTTATTATCTAGTCATATTCTCAATTAACAATTCCTAAACCATCAATTTGTATAATCATTTATTATACTACTATTTTATTCACCAAATTTAATTCTTTTATTCCAAATCATTATTAAGTTTATTCCACTTAATATGTCCTATCACATATATTTAAACCATATAAATTAATTTAAACCATATATTTCAGTTTAAATCAATTTATATTCAATAATTTGATTTTTAAATTCAAGGTATTTCCATACTTTATTCAAATTTCAATTAATTAATTCCTTCTAAACAAATTTATTTGTCTCATCTATTATTCAATTAACTTATTATCCTATTTATCTCTATTAACATCTTTATAATAAAATTTAAGTATATAACATTTATTATAACCACTCAAATTTTACTTATAAATTTCTTTATATTGTATATTATCCAATTACAGTTTTAACTTCTGAAAATTTTAGGTAAGTTATGTTGAGATGTAATTGAGTATTATACAAATAAGATTTTACAATTCAGTTATTCCCAGTTAACTATTTATCCAAGAATTTTGACTTTAGTTTATAATTGAAATCATCTTTAAATCTAAAATTTAAGAATTTAAATCTCCGATTTACTTCAAACAATTTAGAGATATATATAATATATTTATATAATTAAATTTTAAAATAAGATACCTATATATATATATATAAATCAAATTATACTGAAGAAATTCAAATCAAAAGTTTTTTTTTCTCAAAACAAAACCGTAGCAAAGCTACAGAATAGTTTCTCCTCTTCGAAACTCGAAAATGAATGTCGATGATGCGGCCGTCATCACCGAAATTATTTCCTAGCGACAACGAGAAGAGCACTGATTTAAACATTTAAAATTCTTTGAAAACCACTTTATTCGAAAATACTTTAAATAATATACATTTTAAGACTTTAAAACAAAGTTTGAAATCACCAGAAATTAAATTCTTAAATTCTCAATTAAAATTCATTTCAATCCCAAATAAATTTATAAACAATAGTCATTGTACAATAGTCAATGACTTACAAACAATAAAATGATAATCAAATATTATCATTTTCAACAACCAAATTATTTACCTTTTAATTCCAGAAATTTTTTTCTTATATATTTATAATATAATCATACAAATTTATTTCATTCATTAGATTTGAAAATTATATTGTGTCAGTTTGCTCTGTTCAAGTGTTTTAGAAATCCTATCGATAGCGTTGATCAGACGAATCGATTGAAAATCCAAACCAACATCAACAACTCAAACAACACCCTATAAACAAAAACTATTTTATATTAATTACAAATACACTCCCTCTCACGATGATTCCAGAATTGGATTCCAACACAAAGATAGAGATCCAAATATAGAGGGACTCTAATCAAAGAGAATTCTAATCTAAAATAGATAGGCTCGAAACGAAGGTTAGATGATTGCATTTCAAACAGGAAGATGGATAAAGTTGTATAAATCGCGGCCAACCTTAACTGGGTCAACCGTGACTTCATAGATAAGATCGATGTAGAATTCTGAAACAAATCGACCTTCGATTACCAGAGGTAGAATTCGGGTATAGCATAAGATAGCAGCATCGTAAACCGAGGATACAGAAATCTCCGGTGAATCAATACCGATTGTAAAGGAGTTTTACCCCAGTACAAATTATTCTAAGATTGGCGAGACCGCCGATTTATTATAGAGATCATTCGAAGTGGAGTTATGGGATACTCCAGAATCAAAAGACACGAATGGGGAGATACGAATGGACTTTGGAACCGAAGTGAACGTTCCAAAATTCAAAGGAACCGAGTCAAAGGAGAAGGAATTCAAGCTCGAACGAAAGTGATTCTGTAATTGAATTTACTCTATATGCTGAGTTTTGCCTAAAACCAGAGCTCTGATACCACATGTAACGACCCAGTATTTTCAACCATTCGCATCCATTATAAGTGTATAGATAGACACTCATGCCGGAGTTGAATTGCTCAAAATACCGCGTTGTAATTAAAATTTGGCAAAACTCAGTATATACAGTAAATAAAATAATTACAGATCACAGACACAGAGTAATATAACAATAATGCAGCGGAAACAAAAGGATAGTAGTTCATGAAGCTACTATATATATAACAGAGTTAAACAAGATACAACAGAGATCTCGAATACAGTAGATGTCTCAATACAATAATCAAATACCAGATCTGAATACATCACTGGATCGACGGAATGACTGAAAGCAGGATCGATAGATAGCTGGATCTCCAAGCGAAGCTCCAACTCCAAAGGTGAGTCTCCGATGCTGTATCACTCAGTCTGACCCGAGCGTAAAGCAAAACACAAAACACTCGAGTCAGGATTAACATTCTTATATTAATAAATCCAACTCAAGTGGAATATCAACTGAAATACAAGTAACTTAAAGGATGTTTGGGATAACCATCCCCTAAGGATCCGTTAAACTATTTACTATGTAGTAATTATTCGCTATTATAATAGTGTCTAAATAAGTAAAGTATAATCATATCGAAATTAGCGTTAAGGGGATGGAGAACCTTAACGCGGTCGGATCTTAAAATCATAATCGTAGTAAAGCTCGGTATGGTAGGTGACACGGCACAACTAGGCAATGCCAGGGTAGATATACCAATTACGCACACGGACTGATGGATACGCATAGCAGCCACTACCGTTCCACCTCGAACAACATTCCCAAATCGGAGGATGACCATCTAGTCAAATCACAAGTAAGAGTATAATATCGAAGAAATGCGTCCGAGAAGAGGTGCTACCTCACTGGTCCGAGATCGCTCCTATTTTAGCCACCTTATGCCAACTCACGGGAGTTGGGTCCACGTAACATACCTTAAGAACGCCGCCACCATCCTACTTCATTCTGGAATCTCCACCGCGTACACGGTTGTCAAAGTGGTTTTCGGTATCGACAGAGAGTATGTCCATATCCGATCTCGGTCTCTTTGCCAACCAATCGTTATTATAACACCGTGGTCGTTTCAAAATAGTTTATACTTCAAACCAAAATCATTATCATTTCAAAACCCAATTTAATACGATATCATTTTACTTCAAATATCCATTTTCAAAATCATATTACTTTCCAAAATTTTATGCTTTCGAAATCATAGTCTGGAAATCACAGTAATTTGGAAATCATAACACTTCCCTTTTTAACAGTTTAGATATCAAAATTTCGTTATAAAATAAATTAATTTCCTCAAATTTCACAAATCGATTCAAATTAACTCGAATTCCAAAATTTTATTTTAAACAAATCTCGAATCATCCGTTTCAACCTGATTTAGCTTCTAAATAAACCATTTAAATTTATCAATTTCAAATACATATCTAAACCATAAAATAAGCCATTTAAATTTGAATATATTTCAAAGCTTTAAATATTCAACATTTCAAAACTAAGTTCGATAAATTTATATACATATCAGATTCATTTTACAATTATTTAGTTTGAAATATTAACTTAACATTTTCATAACATTTGAATACAATTTAAATTTACAATTTAAATAAATCCAATATCTTATTTAAATATTTATACGTTTAAATATCCATTTAAATCACCTTTAAAATTTCAAGTTGTAAATCATTTCTTTAAATTTCAAATTCAATACATTTCAAATCAAACTTATTTAAGTATAATTCTTAAATAAATATAATTTCAATCAATTTCAAATCATTATAAATTCTATATTTCAAAAATATAGATATTAAATAAATACTTAAACACATTATTTATCAACTTTATTTAATCAACTTTGATAAATCTTATAAATCAATATTAACCAAAACCATATATTCTTTTTCAAAACCATAGAAATCATTTTCAAAACGTTTATATATAGACCAACGGTGCCTGTATATAATTTTCTATCCTATGGTCAAGTGATACGGATATTTATCATTTCAATCCGCAATTTAAAACATATTAGGGTATATATCTTTTCAACCCGAAATCCCAAATTCAATTCAATGAAAATCGTTTGGGTTTATCATTTCAACCCATAACGATTTTCTCCTATTCTACAGATCGTTCTGGTATGTATCATTTCAACCCATAGTGATTCTATACTAACAGGGAACTTGCAGAGTGATAACAGATATGATAATAATATAACAACAGTAACCGGCATATAACATCAGTATAAATAACAGATAATGGTGTCAGATGTCACAGGTGAACAGATACAGATAATGACATATATATAACAATGTAAATAACTAACAGCAGCATATTTCAATTGACATTTCAATTGAAATCAAATTTAATAAATATAAGAATGTTAATCGTGAGTGATTGCTCACCTTTCGAGGCTAGAGATTTGACAAAGAGATAAGCTACGAATCCAAGTACGAATTCCCAAGCAAAGCTAGATTGGCACGAATTTGACGGACAAGCTGATAAAGAAGAATCGATAAATGAATCAGAACTACCAGTTTAATAGGAACAACAATTTTATAATAAAATCATTTGTTTAGTTAAGTACATATATAAGATCAACCTATATTTAAAATAATATGTATTTATTTTCCAACACAAAAACTTAACTTCTATCAACATAAAAATCCATATAAACATGAAAACAAAATTCGTCTAAATATTGAAACCCGAATATACTTACACAAATTTGTACACATATATATACAAGTAACCATATATACCACCTACATAACTTATATATTATAAACAACTTATATTTTGAAATCAATGTAAATTTACTTTATTATAATATATACAACAATATATGTTGTTTGCTAAACAACCATACGTACCTTATCAATACAACTGAAATTAAAACATTTATACACTAAAACTGATATAAACTGAACAACAATATAGTATAAACCTTCAGAAAATAGCACACTACTTATATATTATAAGTATCCTATAATATATATTTATATATACTATTTTTAAGTCAATATAAATTATAAAGCAGCACACTACATCTACTTGTAGATTTATATATATACAAAATAGGTTGTATGATTATATAAACATATTTACTTATACATATAAAAAAAACTTGCGCATGATATACATAACAAAATATATACACATAACGTAGATTTATATATACAAATATATATAACTTAACATAAAACCCAACATACATAAACTGTAAACTTATGTATGTTGTAGTATAAAGTAAAAACAAAAGAAACCCAAACCAAAGATTAACAACAGCTTCTGACACATATATTAAAACTAACAGAGCTTTAAACTTTATGTTTACAGTAAAAATTTAACTTGTATAACTTTATATATAAGAACATATTATAAACAACTTTTAAAACCACCACATACTCAAATATATATAAATGTTGTAGCAGGTTATAACTTAGATATACTAACTTAAATTTTTTCTTGACAGTCCAACTTTACACGTATAGACCAATATATATAAATACTAGTATATAACCAAACCGTAATATATATAACCTTTATATATAAACATAGCTTTAAATAAATTCAACTATAACAAAAATATGAAAACCCTTATAGACTAACATATAAACAAGATAGATTGCAGCAAGCATGAGTCTTTAACATATATATATACGAATATTTATTTTAAAACAAACTTATGTATATAGATCATGGCCAAGGATATTTGTACGAACTAAATATAGGAAAGTATATATAATTTATAAGCTAATATATAACTAATATACATCACAGTTTCCATATATACATATAAAATCAAAGTGTACATCCTAGTTTCTAAATCAAAACCTGACTATGCGCGAAGTAGAGTGCCACGTCATGGTTGAGAAGGTGTAGAGGCGACAAAGCTTGAGGGAGGAGAGATGAGAGGGTGTGGCCGAGAGGGAAGAGGCAGAGATCGGTCAGGCGAGGGAGGGTGACGTGGTGGTCTGGCCTGGCAGCGGCTTCACATGACGGCGGAGGAAAGTGGAACGGCAAGGGTTTGCAGTTGCCTGGGCTCGGTCTGGAGGAGGTTGGAGGTGGTGAATGGGGTAGGGGCTGTGACTGGTCTCGGAATGGGCATGGGGTAGATCTCGGTATGTAGAGGAGATGTGGCTGGTGGCGAAAGGCATGGAGTGGTGGTGGATGGCAGGCGTAGGGCGTGATGGCAGGCGTAGGGTAGGGGTTGGTTGGGTGGAGGCTTTCTCGGCATGGGTTAGATCTGGGTTGGGTGTGGGAATTGGCGGCGAGTATGATGGAGTAGGCAATGATAAATTAAAACAAACAGGGGACAGGAAAAAATGGTCTACAACATCTACAAATAAATATAATATCCCCCACGAACCGTTCAAAGGAAATAAATGGTCAGATAAGAAACTGGAAATGAAAGGCAAAACTATCGAAAAAGAATTTGAACGAACGAAATGTATGAACCAAAACACACTTTATTGAAAGGGTAAAAAGTCAGAGAATATCAAAGGTTAATAACCAATGGTTATATAAATTTTTAGCCGTTGGGCAAATGAATGGGCACAAAAGTTTGAAGACTCGAACTAGTACCGCTACGATAATCGTTTTACTGATTTCGTGGCGTACCCGATCCCGAAATATACAAATGAATATACTATGGAGATCAGCATGACGAGACGATCAAAACGGTATACAGATGTCAGTGGTACGACCATCCGATCAAAAGTCGATAATCGGTACCGAAAATGCTGCTATTCTAACCGAATTAAGATAAACGGAGCAACAGAAGTCCAAATTTGACGAAACGAAAGATGACGTCTCACTCAGAAGATGATTTACAAATTTCTATGTAAAATATTTAGGTTTGAAAAACATTTTATTATCATCAATTTTAACTGATTAAATTGAAGTAAATTTACGCGCGAAATAAATTTTCCTATTTTCGGACGAAAATTTACCAGTTGCTATGTTTAATTAGACGCATTTCAAATATCAAATTTATATTTCAAAATTTTACTGTTTAAAATTCCACCAAAATTCAATTAATTAAATAAATAAAACAACTGAAATTTTGCGGGTCGTTACAATTAACTTTATAATAACTATTATAAATGAAATATTCTCTAGTTTTAAATCACTAAAATAATTCATTTCCTTAATCAAAATCAAATAAAAAACTAACTTTAAAACATAATTAACCTTACTAAATAAGGGTTTTATAAACATTAGTAAAATAATAATTAAATAAACAATTCATATATATAATAATTTAAATAAACAATTTAGTCCAAATTATAGAATTTGAAGTTAACCAAAAACCATAACTTTCCATTTATACCGAGGCTCGGAAATTCCAACGGTACTTATCAACTACCATTCATTTCAATTTAACTACCAAAGTTAAACTACAAGCATTTACAAAACAGTCATATATGCAAATCAATCCATACTTAACAACGATTTGTTAACACATCAATTTTTCAATATAAATTAATTAGCACTTGAACAGTGTCAAATTTAATCAAAGAGAAGAATAAAATTTATTCTGCTAACCAATTATCATTCAAAATCAAACTCTTTCATTTATTTCCAACGGTGTTTATTAGGCCAAATATATCACACCAATATATATTTCAATTCAATTTATGCTATAATTAATCATGTAATTCCAATTACAATCCATTCATCAAATTTCACACATATATGATTCAATGCTGGAAATAAGCATAAAAATAAACGTAAACAGTTTAATAGCAATTTGAGTTGTTATATCGTCACCCTAGATCCGATTCAACCAAACTAATAGCATTTCAAGATGCTATATTGTTATCCTAAATTATTCTCAACAATCACCAATTTCCAACAATCCAAACAAGCATAAATAAATTTTATTTGCTATAAAACATTTCTGATTAACCAAATGAGTGAGTTTAACTCACCTTGAGTGTTCAATTTTAAATCAAATCGAATGACGTTCGATTTAACCTAAAATTTTAGCTATCTCTAATCATCTCCAAATTAGGTTTGGAATGTAGTGCTCATCGACATGATTCCAACGCTGCTTGTTTCGTCCAATTCCGTCCTCGTATGAGAAAGATAGACATTTTTAAACATCAAGTACAAATTTATAAAAATAAATTTATTTTTTTTATTAAAAACCTTCAGAAAAATCTGAGCCGTATAATTTCAGATCTGCAAAATCATAGCCGTTACTTGCATTCTTCTCCCACGTTCTTCCAACGGCCACGAACGCGAGAACCCATCGCCGCCTTGGATTACTAACAAATCGGGACACCACGTCGATCGATAACACGATCAGGCACCGCCTTCGTCTCCGCCTACCAACGCCGCACTCACACCTAGAGCAATGTGAAGCTCGGTGCTGCCTTCGCCATGAAAATCCCCTTCCTATGCGCCATAAACGCGAGTCCTTTTTGGCGAATCCACCACACGAAATCCCATTACAACCATTGATTTCATAGATCTCATCGTCGCCGACGTTTTTCCTTTAGATGTCGAGGCTTGAGATTGAATGGATGATGAGATAATCGAGGAGGAAGGGCAGTGGCTTTCGGCCATTGAAATAAAGAAACGGCGGCTGTAAGAATGTTTTAGGGTTTGGGTGAATACGCGCGTATATATACGCGTATACCTATTATTTTATTACTATTTTCTTTACTATTCACGTACTTTTTCGGACAAACTCCAAACGAAGCGTGTCGCCTAGTGTTTATAATGTTTTACCTCTATTCTGAAATAATGGAACATGTTTCCAGGCCTAATTCGATTGTATGTAGAAGATAACTTTTTGAATCGAATTATAATATTAAATTTTCGATATTTAATTCAACGCGTTTCTATCCCGTACAACCAAACGGTAAATCCAAACGCTACGAATTTTGAAATCCGATAATAATACACTATTATGGATCCAATGGAACTACTTTCATCGAATTCCCAGACTGTGCCCCCGGAAGCTATTTTAACGTGTCGATTAAATCGAGCGATTTTCAAAATCGTCGAAATTACTTAAATTCCAATTTAAAAAACTTACCAATTCAATTGTAATTCAAATAGAATTTATATCCATATTAGAAACCATTCTGATTCATATTAAATCACACATTCAATTATTTAAAATATCTCAAATATTAAATTTCACTATTAAATTAATATATAAAATTTCGAATTTTAATTTATCGGATTTTAATTTCATTCTAAAGTCCACTATCATCATTCTAATTCAAATAGAGTTTAAATCAACTTTAGAAATCATTTCCGTTCACATTTAACTCCAGGTTCACATATTTTCCCAATTCCAAATATTAAATTTACCATTCACCAAATCCATTTAATCGCTATATTTGAAATTTTAAACCATTTCACTAATCCAACCAAAATATCCATATTCAAAATAAATTAATATTTCATATTCAACATTTAAAAGTAAATTAAACGTTCAAAACCAAACGACCAAAATTCCGGGTCATTACAGAAAGTACCCCTTTCGAATCCATTGAAAGTATCCCTTTCGAAATCTTTGAAAGTACCTCCTTCAAAACCAAGTAAAACCCTTCTTAACCTTGGCCGAAAGCCAAAACATTTCTTTCAAAACCATTCAACCTTCCTTTTAAAAACACTTGAAAAACCTTTCCTTCGAAAGCTTTAAAACCTTAGACATCCTATCTTTAAAACACTCTAAACTGCCTTTCGAAAACGTTGGAGAACTATTCCTTTCAGACCTTTCAAAACCATTGGGGAACCACCCCTTCGAAACCATTCTTTAAACCTTTTGAAAGCATCAAAACCTTTGTAAACAACAACCTTTTGAAAGCTTTTGGGTTATGTTTAAAACATGTGGAAACACCTTTCGAAACCATTTAAAAATCACCTCTTTCAAAACCATTTGGGTTCTACCCTCAACAGAGCAAAAGGGTCACTAAAACCATTTAAGTCGAAAGCACTCTTTCGAAAGCAGTTCCTAAGTAAAGAAGTGATGGTGTCAAAACCAACCTTTTGAAAGCATTGGAGAAGTGGCCAAGTTTTAAAAACAAAGTATACCTTCCGAAACCATTGACTTCGAAAGGTAGAAAAGCAGCAGCTAGGGGTTTCGACCCCTTCGAAAACACTCATTTAAAACAAAGGCACAACCCATTCGAAACCTTTCCTCTAAAACATTTAACCCATCCAAAAGCCAACCAGGTGGAAAGCACTTCCTTCAAAGCAAAGCAAACGCGTTTTTAATTAAAAGCAAAGCAACATTTCGACCCCTTTAGAAATCTTAGCTTCGACCCAGTGCCTTTCGCCTTATTCCAATTCGCTACGTACCAATTACTTGATAATAGGCACATTGGTTTTGATGGTAATAAAGGCGGAAGTACTTGGTCGGAACCCCTAGTGCCGAAAGTAACGAAACATCCCAAAAGCATGTAAAAACTAATTTTTACTTTGAAAGGAATTTCATTTCAACTAATCTGCCTTGTTTGTCATAATATTATTGGTTGCAAATTTTATTTTATAAAAGTGCTGCCAATATTTCAGGAATAAACAATTTAATTGATTTACAAAATACCCCTTCTCCTTTTATAAATATATAAACCATTTAAGTCCCATACCTTAAATAATTTTATATATTCATCAAAACACTTAGGAAAATTCTACAAAAATTCTAGAAAATCATTTTTAATATGTTTTCTAACATATATTAATTTTAGACCCAAATCATATATCATTTAGCCGTAAATAATTTTAAACCCAAACGATCATTTCCTTCACAAGAAAATTAATATAAAATCAACATTTACTCAGAAAATTATGAAAATTGAAACCCATCTCTAAAATATCATTTCTAATCAAAATCTAAAATTGCAAGGCATTTGGATGTAATTGAATAGGGTTTTCACAATAAAATATATCATAAAACCTATATGAACAAGCATAAATCATCAACAAGCATATATAAACATTTAATCATTCAAAAACATGGCATAGTCATGCAAAATACTTTAGTTTCATCTTAAAACTGAAAACAATTTGAAAAATGAGATGTCGTCATTATTCACCTTAGCTTTGAGATTATGGAGTTTAAGATTTGAATGGATTTAAGTTGATTGATCTTCTTCCTTTAGCTTTTTCTTTCTCTTGCTTTTGCTAATGGTTGCAAAAGAACCAATAAAACATACACAGCTAAGGGTTTAGGGTACAAGAAATATTCTTTTTCCTATTTTAACCCTTATTTATTTTAATTCATGTTGGCTCATTTTAATTCTTTAGTTCATTTGTATATGGCACGGCTACCCTTTATTAGTCACAAATCTCAATCCCTTATTCATTACATTATTTTATTTAATCTACCTAATTAAATGTTCCTGATAATGTTACTAAAAATATGGGGTGTTATATGGAAATTTGTAATATATATATATATAAATGTATAAGTATATTTGTATGTATGTATATGTTCATGTATATGTTAGGGTGTGCATGTGTATGTTATATTTGCGCAGAAGACATATAAACAAGGTTGCAACAACTTAAAACAACTTCTATTCGTTAAATCGTTACAAATTCCGATTCCGATCTCGGTCATATTTTTATTTCTTAGTCAACATACATATATTTGTAAAAACAATTTGAAACTAATTTCTCATCATTTTAACCATCTAAAATGATCACATTTGATTTATAAAACCATATAAATTAATATTAAACAATTGTTTACAAAAAGTGCTGTTATATCGATAAAGTGATACGAATTTTCTTATATTTTCAAATCGAGTATATATCTTTATAAAACTATTACAAATGGTTTATTGTCACTTCATAATTAATTAAAATAAATTATTATCATTTAATAACAATTATTTGAATAATTATAATAATTATTAAATCATTAAATCTCAATTTAAATTCATAAATCAATTATTAAATATGATGCCATTATTGATGATGTCATAAATACATTTTATTTCCCAAAAATAAAATAAATAATTTTATTTCATATTCTTGTTTAAATGGATAAATTAGTGTTTGTATCCAGCTCCGTGCATGACTTATGAGAATTATAGAGCTGTTTATTGATAAAAAGATTTTCGATCATTTTATCGGTATTTTTCCAAAGTATATATTTTTGTAAATACTTATTCAAAATAAGATTACCATCATTATTTATTATTTAAGACAGCATAACCTATGTTAAAAAGCTTATACCTGAATATTTTAAAAATAAATATATTTTATCAAATTGATAAATTTGCAGGTCATTACACAGTTCTTGGATCTTATCCATTAACCCACAAATTCAGAATCACGCACATCGACTTCGAAACACTTTGGTTATTAAGCGTAAACAATATATTCTAAATCATTATTTAGAATTACCATTTCATATACCAAAACTCAAAGTCATATCAAGTGATAATATTATGAGTAAATCCGAATTAATTTAAGTACATTGAATGACTAATCTATTACGTTAATTTAAACAATTGAAATGTGACGAACAAGATTTTCGATCCTCAAAAATCGATATTAATACGTCCACTGTATAACATGCCGAGCAATCGAGTGCCGAAAATACCAGATTGTTAGAGGAAAAGAAGAAAGTGGTAGAAGAAGAAGCAGAAACAACAACACAGAATCTCGCAATCGCAACGGAACAATATATAATGGATAATAACATGTCTTTATACAAAAAGAATTACAACTGTTATTTACACATTACATCATCAGAGTACAACACATCAATAACTTGATACTGGACAGTTATAATAACTTGTCCTCAAAAGTGCAGAATATACAACCCACAACACACAACAAAATAAAATCAAATACGTGTAATACGTCTTCGTTATCCAGCTCGTCTCCTGAACTCCATAGCATCCTATCCTGTATCTGTAATACTCGGTCTGACCCGAGCATTATAATAAAATAACTCTCGAGTCAGTCTGGAAAACCAGCGTGAGAAAACACACTCAATTTAAATTATTAAAGTTATCAAAATCCTTTGAAAAACAAAGGTATCTCGTAAGACCGCGTCACACATAAACACGATGGGTTTTTACCTTTACGATAACCAAAACACTTTACATCAAAATCGTCTGATATTATAATAGTGCCTAAACAAGTAAATAGAAAATAGCTGAAATGCTTGCATCTCACGTTTCAGCATAGTTGGGCACAATCAAAACCGTACGGCACTTATTGGAGAATGGATTCCATACAATGACTAGGCACTGGGGTACCACCTATCACAGTACACTTCTAGAAAAATGTACCGAGGACCTCGCCGGGATCCCCTAGAACACAAGACCGGTTCTATCCCTAACCTAGATAGAACCAAATATGTTATCACCTCGGGTGAGCTCTTTCGCATGCACCACCGTATCCATAATATATAATATATCCGAGGGTATATAGAAAGGTGATAACATATCCTAATTAGTTATGACCCACTTAGCCTTGCTGCATATCCCCTGATTTTCAGCTATTCAGGTTGATGAGGCTTGAGGCTACGATTACCTTTCAAGGATAATTTCACTTAGAATGCTCATCATCCTCCAATGACGATGTTCTGATAACATTCGCCCGTACAAGTTGTCCTAGGTCCAAACAAACCGAATCACCGTCTTCATCATCTTCACGACATCCATTTGTAACGCTCAAATCAGATCGAAGTGGTTTTCAGATAATTAAATCTGATCCCGGTCTCTTCGAAACGATCAACGAAATTGGCCAAATACTTGATAGTTGGTTATTTAACTATCAATAAGCAGACATCAGGCCTTATTATAATTTTCCAAAATCTAACTCCAAAATACCTTTATAAGATATAAATTCAAATCTCTTTCCAATTTTCAATATTTAAGACAACTAAAATATTTATACCCACATCAGGATATTTCAAACCATTTCTTATTTCAACACTTAGAAAATATTTAAAATTATATTTTCTAAACCCTATACTTCCAACACTTGGGAGAAATTCACTTATTTCTCTTTCTCTAAAACACTTCCCAATTAATATTGTAAATTCCTTAACTCGTTTATAACGAATTCTATAAGTTCCGGGTTCCTTAATTAATCTCTTAATTCAAAAATATATACTTATCTAACCAAAATAGGTATATGCACAAACCATTTCCTTCAAAAATATTTAAACAAAACTTTTTTTTTCTTTTTAAATAATATGGAAAGCACCACGCAGTATCAACCATGGATTCATAGCTCAATGATTACATCTTTATCCCAGAGAAATCCAAACTTAACTGCAGGCAATCTCTGCCTCCGATTTCGCCATGAAAGTATACCATTACTTTCCGAAAACTTTATTTAATAATTTTCTCAAAATAATACTTATAAAATTCCTATATAAATTCCCAAGTTTTAATTTAAGCAAATACTCTTAAATATAAGTTATTATATAAAACTATATTAATATTGAATAATTTATCTTTTAAAATAATAATACTAACTAATTCTTAAATAATAATTAACTTAATATCAACTCATTATAAACTAACTTAATTAATAATTTAAATAGACTTTAAACAATTTAAAACAATTACATAACTTTGAAACGATAATTAATTCTGATTTATTAATAAGATTCTAATCGATTTACAAGACTTTTTTTATAAACTTACGATTCATTCGACAATTTAAAAATATTTAAATAACTAACTTCCTAGAATACTATTACGTTAAAACATTTATAGATTACCTAGTTTAACAATCAAAAACCCCATTTTAAGATAAACTTAACTTCTCGATATGTATATTTTTCAATTTCAGTATAACCAATCTAATATTTATAGATCTCTCTTGATTTATCACCGATTGATTTACGTCCCAATTTCGTAAACCCCTTTTTCACATTTTCTAAAAATAAATCTATCATTTATTTTTAAGCCGATTTACCCATCTCATTATAAATCCCCACCGTGAATTTATATCTCCAATTTATCAACTGATAATCATTTCACTTTATTTATAAACATTGTCTATAAATCTCATAGTTTTCAATTTCCAGATTATAACGTTTTCATATCACTTAAATCCATTAGATTTCTAAATTAAATTCCATTTATAAATCAATTTCTTAAATAACCCAAAAACTGAACTCCGACCAACCAAATCTCAATTTTACTTCTATTTCGTAATTTAAGAAATCTTATTTTAAGATCCACTATAATCAATTTTTGTACTTATTTTCCAAACCCCCTTTTTATTCTCCCAAACTATTTAAAGTCTCCATTTTCAAAAAAATTCTTTTACACTTAAACAAATGTCACTTAAGTTTTATTATTTAAAATCCTTTATATACATTATTACAAAATCTCTATTCATAATATTGCGAAATAGTTAAGTGCAAATTTTAAAGTCGAACTATTTATTTTATCGAAATAAATTTCTTTTAATTTATCCAAAATTTTCTATAAATATTTTACTTCTAAATTTCTTTTTAATTCCTTTCAAATTCAAAACATATATTTTTAGTATTTAAAAATACCAAAATCTAGGCCAAACTTCCATAGCATCCAATAAATTCAAATCACATTATAATCTACCGCAGACTATTCAAACAGATCATATATCAATATATATGGAATTTAATTCAACATTTTTGAGGAATCCAATTAGATCCCTCCAACCTGTTTCCCTGGATCCACAGATGTTAATACAACATAAATATACCAATCCCACTTCGATGGGGATATCGCGGTATATAGGGTCATCCGCTATTATGCTGGGCGCATAGGGTCTCATCCGCTAAAATATGCGGGAAGAATCATTCCAACTATATATACTACTATATATATATAATAACATCCACATTGATAATAATTATCAAATTCAACCAGACATTCAATAATTAATTTTAACTATTTAAAATTAACTAGTAATCCAAAATTGAGTGAGATTAACTCACTTTGATTTTCGTTGACGCTAAAACGGTCCATTTTAATTTTATAATTAAACGGACATTTAATTTTTACCAAAATTTCTGCTAGCTCTGAATTCCATCTGAACCAGCTTTATCGCGAAGTTTTCCTCGATACGAGTGCAATGCAAAAATTTGTACCTCGATTCGACCTCGTATGGAAGAGATATACGTTTTATAATATATTGATAATTTAATTTAAATCAATTTACTTATTTTTAAAATTTGAAATTACCCACCTCAGAACTTCATCTTCCCCAACCCAACATCCAGGCCGCCTCTTCCAATTTCAAAACTCCACCATCTGCCGCACCTTCGACCTCCCCTGGCTCCTCCTCCGATCCCCCGAATGAAACTCCAACTTTACCAATCTCTTCGTTATTGGAATCTCCACCCACTCACATCCACGAACCCAACCCCTCACTCTCCCCCAAACCTGATAATTGCCAGCCCGTATGCACCCATACACGACGACGCGACACGTCCCAGCCACTACACTTCACAAAATTTCACCAGGAACTGCGGCCCTTCACCACTAACCCGAATCCAACTCCTAATCACCTATCTTCACCAAAATCGACCACTAACCCCAGCCCTAGTTCCACCTACACACTACCGAACCTCGACTTATGCCGCGACCTCAAAAAAAAACCACCCAAACACCTTAAACTCGTCATCACCTGCAAATCTCCAATCGACGTAGTAATGGCAATTCGGTTCAGAATTTATGATGCAGTGAGAATAGAGGGAGTCGAAGATTTTAGTTATGTTTAAGTTTTTATTTTATTCTTCTTTGCTCTTTTTTTTGAACTATGTCGTGCTGTTTTTAAAAAGAGGGAGGGGATGCATGATTTAAAAGAAGGAGAGAGGGAAGCGTACAATAGAAGTAACGATCACCTCTGATTGGAAAGAATATACGGTAGGATTGACTTAAAAAGAATTTCAAATATTGTTTAATTTCAAATATCACATTTAAAAGCAGCTTCAAATTTCGAACTCCTATCAAGGCATGCCGCTAGGCATTTATAATGTTATACCCCTATTCCATATGCAGTGGAAAAGGTTTTGAGTCCTAATTCGATCGTATGGAGAAGATAGCTTTTGGACCCAATTTTTATATTGAATTTTCGATATAAATTTCAACGCATTTATACCCCGTACGATCAAACGATAACTCCAAACGCTACGAAATTTGAAATCCGATAAGAATACACTATTACGGATCCAATGGAATTGGTTTCGTCGAAATCCAAGACTATGCCCCGGATGGCTATTTTTACTCGTTAATTCAAATGATATATTTTTAAAATTAAACAAATCACTTTTAAATTCAATTTAAAAAGTTTTATTATCTTCATTATTATTAATATAAATTTTATAAGCCTTTAAATTATTTTTATCAAGCTTAAAACTCAAGATTCAATATTTTTACCAATTTTCAATTATTAAATTCAATAATTAAATTATCCAATAAATCGTTATATTTCAAATTCAAGTTAAAAAATTAACTTTTAAATATTTAAAATCAATTAAATATTCCAATTTCAAATAACTAAAATTCTGAGTCATTACTTGCCATATTCCAAAATGTTATTCTAAATTTACGATTCAAAGAAAGGATGAGTATTAGTACTCATCTATTTTTATTAGAAGACTTTTTTCCTCATTGTTTTGGGCCGAAGCCCACCAACATACCCTACCCGCGTTCCCTTCCTTCTCCTCCCTTTTCCTTTTTTTCAGTTCTCACAATTACAGTTCAAAATTTAAATTTAAATACCACGAACCAAACCGAAACTTCAATCATCCGGCTACCTTCACTCGAACCAAACGTGCCTTGATCCATCGACCAAAGGCGAACCCAAAATCCAAAGCGACCACATCGTCACCTCTTTCCCCCACCCGAAACTTGAAGAACACCCTTCTGCATACATGCGTGCATATACACGTGCCTGAACACCCTACGCCGCCGTTTGACCACCCGAAGCCACCTACAAACTTCTGCACTCCTCCACATTGCGTCGCATCTACGCTAGGACCCACGGCCTTCCTCCTTCCCATTTTCATTAACGAACCCAGCTACAGGATGTAAACGCACAACCAAAATCAACCACCCCCATCGCCTCCGTCCACGCGAGTGCCTGCCACCATTTCCAAAAGGACCGCCACTCCTTTTTCTTTTACTTAACAGAGTTTGTTTATAGAGCTGTTTTACAGAGCTTTGATTTTTTTCCTCTTTATAGTTTATTTTTATAGGCTTTTGAAACTGAAGTCTACATTCTCAAACCATACCTATGTTTATACAAGTTTGCAAGGGTGCAAATGATGATGTACACGTACAGTACTTTGGATTGAGATGAGGTGTTGTAGACTTGAGTTGACATTTTAGTTTGGATTAAAGAGAAGTTAAGTTGTGGATTTTGGACTTTCCCATTTTAGACCAGGCATGTATATTTACCTTCATTTTTTTACTTTTGTACTTGTAAATTTTTTGAGTAGATGTGTGTGTGTATTTATATATATATATATATATATATATTTAGTCAGGCAATGTTTCATCATACATACATATGTTTTAAAACTTGTTTACTAGTTTGGTTTTGCAAGCTTTGTTTTGCTTTCAACTTGAAATTTTTGACTTTACTTAGGTAAATTTCTTTGATTTCAACTTTATTTTTTTCCACTTTGTTTTGAGAATAACAGATATAAGGTAGTATTAATTAAAACAAATTTAATTTTTCATTTTCATATTTGTTTTATATCTAGAATGCAAAATAAAAGTTTGCTATATTAAAAATATATAACTCAAGTACTAAAAACTTTTGTTATTCCATTTTAAATAACATTTTGTTAGCATCTCTTTTTATTTTATTTAAAAACGTATAATTTCAAAGCAAATGAAAATTTTAGCTATTTCATTCTAAATAACATTTTTTGTCAAAACATTATTTTCTAAAAGATTTCCTTTTTAAAATGATTTTATAATTCATTTCCATCATAATTATATTTCATATAATTCTCTTATATATATTTCTTCCTTTTATTTTTCAATATATATATATATGTATTATTTTTAACAACTATATTTATTTAGTTCATATATATATATATATATTTTACATTCTTCTTAACCAATGTGTGTGTGTGTATAAAAAAAATCAAATTTTAAAGTCTCTCCATTTTAAAATACATTATATTTTTCATAAGTCATATCATTAATATATCCTTATTATTTCATCTATATTTATTTACTATGAATTTGTTTCCAAATTATATATATAAATTTAGTTGTTTTGAATATATATATATATATAAGAAATTCCAATTAAATCAATTTCCTATTTTATAAATAAAATCTGGAAATTTTAAAATATTATCTTTGTTTAAAAGCTATATATTACTATCAATTTTCATTTAACGAGAATTTATTTTGGTTAAAAGACCACATTATTGAATATTAAAAATTAATATTCAAAACTCAAGACGACAAAAAATCCGGGTCGTTACATTCCTCCCCCCTTAAAAAAGAATTTCGTCCTCGAAATTGCCATAACCAGGCTAGTAAACATAACTAACCGAATTTTGATTTATTAACGAATTAATAAATAACCATATCTCACAAGTTCAACATATATATATATATATATATCCAAAAATATTAGTCATACAGAGTATCAACTAAGATACTTTTACAACTATTATCACCACATACATTTACAGGAAATATCTATAACCACTAGCCAAGTATACATATATGCCCATACCAAAACATCTACTAAGATACTTCATTACTTTACAACCCAAACGCACATCCATGACGTCCACTAATCTATACTAATATGGCCTACTAGGGTACACATCCTAGGAGAACTAACCCAAACCCAAACTAACATTCACAGTGGACTCTCCCCATCGAAGTCCTCCACTTCCGGTCCTTCCAACTCCATTCAACATCCTTTTCCGGGATCCATGCAAACACCGGGCTTGGTTCCCTCCGAAGATTATCCCCATCTACAAGTGGCTCATTATCAACCTCACCCATTTCCCAGATGACAGCGTCATCATTTTCCGATTCAGGCTCTTCTTCTGCTTCAAATTCCTCTTCTTCCTCCTCCTCGAATTCCTCTTCTTCTTCCTCAAATTCCTCTTCTTCTACATCGAATTCTTCTTCTTCTTCTTCGAATTCCTCTTCTTCCTCCTCCTCAAATTTCTCTTCAACTCCTATCTCGGGCTCTTCTTCATGAAGCGATGGCTGCTCGATAGTTCCTTTTCCTCTTCTAACTCCTCCTCATATATCGATGGCTGGACAAGTTCCTTCATAATTCGGTTAACCAAGTCCTGATCACCAGCTCTCCTAGCCTTCATAAGTGCTCCTCTAACTACGATGGGAGTTCTCTACAATCAATTAACAAAAATAAAGAATGAGATCCTAAGGTTTCAGGAATTTACATAAGCTAAGAGTATATATAGGTACACACTTCAAATAACTCTTCTTTTAAATTAGTATCTTTTTTAAAAAAATTACCCAAATAATTCCAAATCATCTTTCTTCAAAAATTTGTTTAAAACAATTTTTCTGAAATCATTGAAGTTTTTAATCCTTAAATATCTCTTTTTATAAATCAATTATTATAAAATTAGCTTTTATCTATGAAAAATCTTCCTAAATATTTATCTTAAAATATTCCAAATTTCTTTAGTAAACAAAATTTACTCAAATTTTCAAAATTTCCAAGGCTTCTATTTACAAGATCCAGATCTCTAAGGAAATACTCAGGTCAGAAGGTCAGGCAATAGAGGGTACTCAAAACTAGATGGCTCTGACCACTCAAATCCTAGATGGTAAAAATATTATCATCACTTATCAAACACATCTCAAAATACTATATATTTTGAAAATCATTTCCTTTTTATATAAAATATCCTGGGTAAAATTATTTCATTTACCCACTTAATACAATATTGTGTCCGTTGGCCTTGTTCAAGTGTTTAGAGATCCCTATTAATAAAGTTAGCTACTCGTATTGACCAGAATCCATATGCCACTCAACAGATCAATTAACACAATAAAACATTTTATATCACTAACAAATACGCGCTCTCGTATATATATACACACTCAAACTCATTCTAGGGTACTACTGACCCTATCTCTAATGAGTAACCCCACCAAAGCCTAGGTATTCACTCAACTTGGCTCTGATACCAAAATGTCACGACCCACTTTTCCGTACAGTTTGAACGGACACTTTACCACACTTATCCAGTCCAAATTGAACAGAAAGGCAGATAGTAAGAAAAAGATTTAGAAAGAAGATAGAAAGAAAATAGAACAACACATAATCTCACAGTGGAAACGAATAATCTATAATATAGAACAAATCTTTACATAAAACAAAAACTGTAATATTTACATAACAGATAACAATCAGAGTACACCAACCTATACAGCACAGACATTTATAATACCCTGTCCTTACAATTGCTGATAAACACAACTAAAATGCAACGGAATATAATCATCTACGTGAATACATCTCTAGGCCTCCAACTCCTCTCCTAAAGCTCCAATCCTTCCAGCTAAACCTGGAAATATGCTCGGTATGACCCGAGCATATAGGAAAAACCACGCCTAGGTCAGTTTGGTAAAACCAGTGTGAGAATTTAAATCACAAGGAATTTTATTCGTTATAACTTTTCAAAATCCTTTTAAAATCAAAGGTATCCCATAAGACTATGCCAGACATAAACACGACAGTTTTTCCCTTACGGTAACCAAAACCCTTTTATAAGAAAAATCCAGTGATATTATAATAGTGTCTAGAGGTCAAAGTAAAATATAGAAATAGATGAAATGCTTGCATCTCACATTTCAACATAGTTGGGCACTATCAAAACCATATGGCGCTTATTAGAGAATGGATTCTATATAATGACTAGGCACTGGGGTACCACCTATCACAGTACACGTCTAGAAAAGTGTACCGAGGACCTCATCGGGATACCCAACAACATAAGACCGGTTCTACCCCTAACCAGGATAGTACCGAATATGCTATCACCCCGAGTGTTCCCACCCTTACCGAGTTCTTCCGTGACTTTAGTAATAATATCCAAGGGTATCTAGAAAGGTGATAAACATACCCTAATTGGGAGCGACCCACTTAGCCTTGCTGCATCTCCCATGATTTTCAGTCATTCCCGGTTGATGAGGCTTGAGGCTACGATTACCTTTTTAAGGAATTTACACTTAGAATGCTCATTGTCCTCCAATGACATTGTACTGATAGCATTCATCCATACAAGTCCATTCTGGGTCTGAACGAAACCGAAGGCACTATTCATACTACATCCGTTTTGGAATCATCCGCTTAGTAGCGATTAGCCCTTACACTTCAATGCTCCATCTTTGATTCCATGCTCTTGTCTTCATTTCAAAAATGTATTCGTTGGATCGAAGTGGTGTTCGGATAACTTATCCGATCCCGGTCTCTTCGAAACAACATTCGATATTTCTGGTAAACTCAACCCCGGTTCTTTAGGAAATAAATAGACGAAAAAAGATCGGAGATCATCTCCTTACCGTTAGTGGACGGATTTCCTTATAATCGTCCTAGTAGAACGAAGCAAGTTTATATGTATAGTATAGCACCTCGAACGGTAACTGTACCATATAATCCCCGTGTTTCTCCTAGATATTTCCAAAGTTACGTTTTTGTCCAGATTTGATAGTTGGTTATTTAACTATCAATTAAACAATCATCTAATCAAAGATTCATTTCCCATTGAAATCACTAAGCCTTAGTTAATCTAAATTTCAATAAATTAAATCTCTTAATCAAAAAGTATATACTTATATCACAGGGATAAGTATATTCACAAACCATTTCCTTCAATAATATTTGAAAACCTTTTTAAATAAATATGGAAAGTACTCTGCGGTATTAACCATGGATTCGCAGCTCAAAGATTATGTCTATGTCCTAGAGAAATCCAAACTTAACTGTAAAGACTCTCTGCGTCCCGATTATGCCATGAAAGTATACCATTACTTCCCGAAAACTTTATTTAATATTTATCCTAAAATAATACTTATAAAGTTTCTATATAAATTTCTCCAAGTTTTAATTAAGTAAGATACTCTTTTATAAAAGTTTACTATATAATATATTATTTTAAAAACAAAATTAATATTTAAACAAATTATCTTTGGAATAATAATATTATCTTAATATTAATTAATCCTTAAGTAATAATGAACTTTAAGCAAATCACTATAAATAACTTTCATTAATAATTAAATATTCTTTAAACATTTTAAATAATTAAATAGCTTTGAAACAATAATTAAATACTTTTTAAATAATTTTTAAGAATAATAAAATATTTAACTTTAAATCATTTTCAAATAATTGTAAATTATCTTTAAAATATCATTAATAATTAACAATTATCCTTAAATCAATTTTGGTTCAAAGTCAACTTCCAAATCAGAAAAGACTTATTAATTTCAATGGTACTTAATCAAATTACCATTCGTTCCATAACCATCTAGAATAACAGATACAGATATTCATATCAATCTATTTTTAACAATCAGTCCAACATCATATTGCCCAATATAATTATCAAGATAATAAATAAATGTCCATACAAATATAATAGCAGAATAGGGTTTATTTCTGCTAGTAAATGTCCAAAACACATATATTCAGTGATAACGGCAGAATGGTGATTTATTCTGCCAACTGGGGTTCATTTTAATACAATTAGCGGAACGGTGTTTTATTCCGCTAAACAGATGTCAAAACATCGTAATTAACTTAAATTAACTTATCGTTATTTTTATTTGGGAAAATAAATTGAACGAAAAGTCATATAAATTTAAACGACGTCATTTGTTTAAAACCGGGTGATTAAATTTCCATCCGTTTAAATATACCATAATTTTTCACCTATTCAAACTTGACAACAATTCATATGACAATGTAGTGTTCATCGGTACGAACTCATCGTAATGAATTTCGCCTCAATCGAAATTCATATGCATTAGTTATGCCATTTTAAAATTTACAAAGTAAATATAAATTAACATTTAATATTTAAAATTGACCATTTTAAAATGCCATAAATTATCACTAAGTCAAATCAGACAATAGGCTTCATGAGAATGAAGTACTCGACGATACGAACTCGTATCAAAAAGTCGCGTGTAAATCGGGTTTCGTATGCCTCAGTTATAACATTTTAAAATTTACATATTCGTATGAGTTAACAACAATGTAAAAGAGAAGTTTTTCCAACAATGACTAGGAGGGTGCGCCCCCTTTACTGAAAGTAGACCTCTAGAAATATACTTGAGAACTCTGATGGCTCTCGAACACGTCCAAGCCGGACCCCACCAACGGTTACCGAGAATCCGAGTATTTCACATCTCAGTGCGCAAAAACCAATTCCAATCTAGAGTGGTTGTGAAAATACCCTAATGGGGGCAACCTCGCATAGCTTGGCTTCCACTCGCTCTTTGGGTTTAGTCATTTCCGACAAAGGATAACAATGCTCAGATGAGCAACACATCGTCATAGAGTGACGAAATAAAAGGAAGGAAGCGGAGTCAAAGTCGATAGTCTATAAATCAACAATCGGGAATGATAAGATGGTTGTTTTCTCTTGTGCTTGAATTCCACATCACAATACTTTTAAAGACACTTTAAAAACATTCTTCTTTAAAATATTCCTTTTAAAAGGGCAAATTATATTTTCTAAGTGTATTAAAACCAGGGTCAAAACGAATGACAAAACATTGTTTACAAACCAAACAATTTACATTTAGCTTTATTTTGAAACAATTCTTTATAAAGGGTTTTTTAGTTTATAAACTACTATTTATAAAATTTAAAACGATATTTATTATCCCAAAAGATAATAAATCAATTAAACTTCTTTTATAAGTTTTAAATCAAAGGTTAACCATCTTGGAGGATAATAAATCACATTTCTAATCTTTTAATAATTTCAAGAACAATATTAATTATCCCGAAAGATAATAAATTAAATTTGTAATCTCTTTTAATAAATCAATAAATTACCTTTAAAACCTTTATTAAATCAGATAATTCACTTTAATTCATTAAATCGTTTAATTAACTTTAAAACACTTTTATTAAATCAATTAATTTACTTTAAACTCTTTTATTAAACCAATTAATTAACTTTTAAAACACCATTAATTAAAAATATTAACCGAATTCTAATATCATTAATTAAAATGACCAATTAGATTCAAAAATCGTTAATTAAAACGATTAAATAAATTTAGAACATCTTTAATTAAAATAATTAATTAAACTCAAACATCATTATTTAAAATGATGGATAACTTTTTAAACATTATTAATTAAAATGATTTATTAAACTCAAATATCATTAATAAAAATGATTAATTCATTAAATATCATTAATCAAATAATTAATTAAATTTAAACATCTTTATTTAAAACAATTTATTTAATTCAAATAATCATTAATTCAAAGGATTAATTAAATCCAAATATCATTAACTAGATGGATTAATTAAATTCAAACATCATTAGTTAAAATGATTTGCTAAATTTTAAACATAATTAATTTAAATAATTAACTAATTTAAATATCATTAATAATATTGATTAATGAATTTAATCTATTTTGTGAAAATCCAATCTCAAGCTAACACTGTAACGACCCAGAATTTTGAACAAATTAAATTGGGAATATTTAATTTATTTTAAATATTTGAACGATAATTTAATTTGAATCCCCGATATAACTTTGAAATTTGCGATTAAACTTTAAAATTTAATCGATTGAATGCTGAATAAAAATTTGAATCTTCAATTTTAAGTTGAAGAAAAATATTTCAAAAGCTTTTAAAATTGGTAATGATAATACTGAAGATAACAGAAGCTTCAGAATTGAGTTTGAAATTGATTTGATCAATTTTGAAATTTTATCGTTCGAATTAATATTTAAAATAGTCGTTCGAGGCGCAGTCTCGGAATTTTACGAAACCAGTTCCATTGGGTCCGTAATATTGAATTATTACTGGATTTCCAATTTCATATTTTTCGGAGTTGTTTTGTGACCGTATGGTTACAAAACGCGTTGAAGTTTTAAATCGAATTTGATTTTTTATTTAAAATTTTAATATAGTCGACAGCAGCATGTTCTCCTTTATTCACGTAGACAAGTACGATATGAAATCGTGCAAGCACGTTCTTCCCCGTTGTTCACGCCTATAATCACGAAGAGAAAATCACGCAACCCATACTCGTTCAATTTCAATTATCCCCCTCCTCTCTTCAGATTCGAACGAACGAAAACTCCATTCTCAGTTCAAAGAAATAAAAATGGCGGAGGTTCTTTCGTTCGAAATTAAACTTACTCCCCTCAAATTTACTAAAGCATGTCAAAGCCCTCTTCTCGTTCGAAAACGAATCCATGGCCACGACTTCGGAGAAAGAAAAAAAAATATTGAAGCCTCTCAAAAGAAAAGAAAAAAAAACGAACGAAGATTCAAATCAGTTAAACATCGAAACTCTCTCCTTTCCACTTTCTTCAGTTTATATATACGAAAGCAGTTCGTATTTATTTCTCGTTCCAATTCGTTCGAAAAAAATAGGGGGGATCTTAAAATCACGATGGATTCGCGTGGCTCGTCAATGGGGGGGGATGATGTCGAAGCGCGTGGAGCTCGCGCGCGCTTGGGGAGTCGATTGAAATCACTGGAAGATTGGAGGAGCTCGCGATGATTCCAGAAGTAGGCAGTAGCTCGAGCCTGGGTTTTCTCGTTCGAACGGCGGTCGACTGATTGCGAAAACTAGGGCAAGTTTGAGCAACGTGGGGAAGTCGAGCTGGTTGGAGGGGATCGACGTGGGTGTGTGGTCGCAGGCAGGTGAATTTCGAAGTCGCATTCGTAGGCGCGAGCGCGTGAGACGAGTGGGTGGCGATCATCGTTGCGATGGTGCGACGACGAAGGCAGCGTGGGATTCGGGTGTCGCAATGATGGCCAGGCATCTTCGAGCATGGAAATCGCGATTTGGGAATAGGGGTCGCTGATGTTAACAGTGGGGCAGTTTCGTCGATGTTGGGTCTGGTTATCGGCAGTGGAGGTAATTTCAGTTCATTTAAAATTAAATATAATTAACATGTTTTTTTCTCTTTACAGTAAAGAAATTATGGTTTTATAAAAGAAAAACAAAATAAATCAATATTTAACTGACTGTAAAATTTTAATCAATATTGAGGTGTTTAAGTTGCTTAATCAATGTATTTAACAATTTTAGGATTTGCTAAAAAGAAAATATATATATAGGGAATTTAGTTTTAGTCTTAAATTTTGTTAAATAAATTTTTAAAAAGGGACTGATTTAAAATCAATTGTATTAAATTGGTTAAAAGAAAATTTGTTGGAGTTTAAATTGTTAGATAAAATAAAATACCGAACGAAAAGTTGATTGTTCGATCACTTCAAATATTGATAAATTGTATAATTGTTATACAAGGTATAAATCAAGAAATCGAGTCAAAATGGAAATGGGTGGCAAATTAAAAGCAAAGGTGAGATTTTCTCACTCGAAGGAAATTTGAATTTACAGTTATTATGTAACATTCCCCCTTTTGACCATCTCCAGTCGGTGATTAAACCAACTAGAAACGTTCAAAAAGACGAATTGTTATTTAGTTTATAAGGTTTAAACAGAATCAGCCACAGAAACACAGAATAATAACAATCAATTAAAACAAATGAATCTTTATTTCATTACTATAAATCTTTTTATATACATCAGAGTTTATACAATTTTAATACTGATACAGCGGAATATCTTAAAATACAATTTTCTTCTGAAACTAAAAATGGTTCTTTACTCTCTCTCTAACTTCGCTGCTCGAAAATCTTCAAGCTGTAGAAATACTCGGTCTGACCCGAGTATTATATTCAAAAGAAAATAATACACAGGTCAGTCTAATTCAAACCAGTTTATTAGTGCATAGAGGCAGTAATAATTTAAATAGACGACAGTCACAATAATTCTCGTCTATCCAACTCTTTTAACAAAGAAATCGGATAACGGTAATTTTTAACACTAAACAGTGTTAAAACAATAGGTCAGCAGATTTAAATCATCAACAGAGATAAACAGTGTTATTGGCTGCCGTACACGCACGCGTGTACGGCCTCGCCAATACGGCATAAAAGATCAATGCATCACGACGCAAAGAAAAAATATCAATTCAAAACTGTCAACTCTGGGTGGCTGCAGTGCACGCACGCGTGCACCGCCTCGCCACCACCGAATATAAAGTCACCACATAGAAACAAGGGTAGGACTGCAACAAAAAAATGCAGCCACCACATAAATTCAAGGGTAGGACTGCAACAAAAAAATGCAGCCACCACATAAACTCAAGGGTAGAACTGCAACAACAACAAAAAATGCAGCCACCACATAAATTCAAGGGGAGGACTGCACAACAAAAAAAAAATGCAGCCACCACATAAATTCAAGGGGAGGACTGCACATACAAACAGATGCAACCACCATGGAAACAAGTACAACAGGGATGAGCAGATGCAAGTGAAACAAATCAACAACAAAGGAACCAGACCCAATCAAACAGTGCATAATGCACTGAAGATCTTGAACAAAACTCGGGTGAAACAAGAACACTAAGTGGAACTGAACATCCAATAAATCAAATGACACATACTCAAATACCCAACTGGTGATGCAAACCAAACTACAACCTAGGAATAATATGAGCAATGCATGCTACCTGAAGACAGCAGACACATTGAAATACAGCTACCTCAAATATGATACAGTGAACTATAGGATATACAGGTATGCAGTGACAATACACAAGGTAAGATGTAAAGTCAAATTCGTTGTCTTCTCACAGGAGGTACAAAATCATTTTCGAACAAAGCATCAAACTAAACTGCACATGAATATGAAACCTGGGCTCATAGGCAAACAGTTCAAAATGAACATTTTCACGTAACAGTTTTAAAACAAAGACTGTTTTTACAAAAGTATCAACTCAAAGAAACACAAATAGGTCTAGTTGATTAGAAGATCTCATAGGCAATGGTACATAGAGACACAGTGCGATAACATATATGTAATGGTATTGCTATGAGCATTTGGGACAGGCCTAAGCTAACGGACTGAACAACTAAAAGCACCCGCACAAGAACCAAATGCATTCAGGTAGGTATACAAAATGGCCAAAGTATAACTTTATAACAGCAGTTCTGAAAAATTCAAGTTAGCAACTAAGTCAAGTAAGAATTTAACAAATCAGTAATTATCTCGAGCACCCATACGACGATCGACTGGCCGATCATAGTATTGTCCCCAAGCAAAAGTCAACAAAACCAGGTAACTGAAGTCAATACAAAATCAGCAGATCCAAGGACGAGAGTATCAATTAATCAGACAACAAAATCCTAATCTAAACAAGGATAATTGTAGTGCAAATTCGACTTTACATGTATACACACATATAACTGTATGTATGAACACATATGAAGTCTCGCCACATAAATAAACAGTGAATTGAAAAATCTAAACAGAGGCAATTTCAAACCACGGTTCAAAACAATACAAAATCTCCGTCGAAATGAGTTCGAAAATCATGGGACTGCGGTTTCAAATCGAGGCGATGCCACTCCCAAAATACCCACAAACATTCTAAGCCGTGGTGGTCACAGCGAAGAACAATATCCATATCAAGTATTCAAAGTTTTTTTTTTATCAAAATTGAACAAGTCAACCGAGAAATACACGGAGACAGTCAATGTGACGCCCCACCTCTATACCCACGCTAACCAAGAACACTACGGTGTAGTGCTGTCAATTAGCACGGAGAATAAGGCTGTTGAGGAGCGACCATCCATGTAACTTCTTTGTGCGAGCACCGATATGTCAGATAGAATAGGATGCATATCTTTTAAGGAGGAAATCCGACATACCGATACAAACACAAAGCTATCACACGGTGGCTATATATAATCTTCGGAAACAAATATAGAAATAATCGTAACATAAATCAGTCACAGACAATTCATATCACAAAGGCGGAAATAGATATGAATATAACACATGAAAGTGTTCATCAGAGTAGTGGTCAAATAAGATCCACAATAACACGAATGAATAGATACAAGTGCAAGATAATGGAATATGTATACATCAAGGAGTCTAATCTCAAATGTATACAAACAAAAACTACTAAACTAGAGTAGTTAGCCAAAAGTCAGAGTAGCAAATCCCGGGAGGAAGTCAAGCAGAAGCACCTGTAACATCTCGGTCTGACCCGAGTATTATTTATAAGAAAATAATAAACGGATCAGTCTAACTATAAATATCAGATGATATGGTATACAGAAAAAGGCATGACATGAACATGTAATAACCATAGCGACATACTACTATAAGTACGTAAATGATAATCAACAAAAGATTTATCAATATCACAAGAATCTTCTCAAAGATAAAATAGGGTATCATACCCTAAACTTGTATTCATAACAAGTCAATAACACATGAATTCACCAATGCACAAAAACTGATATCATATCAATGAAAATCATGAAAATTGGTGAAGCACAAAATTCCAGAAATCATCATCAGAAATCCAGAAAACACATAAAGGGGGGAGGCCTAACACATGAATGGGAGCATTAAAACTCACCTACGCGTAAACACATGACGAGAAGCTATCTCATGGAAGCTATCCATTAAATTTTTACACAGGAATGGCCCGAAGACCGTAGGGTGTTACCCTAGAAATGTGATGCCGAAACATCACATGATCGGGGTATAGTCTCCCACGTAGACAAAGAGACATCGCTCAATCGCTAGTCTAAATCACAAAAATGATCGTCATGATCATAAGGAAGTGTCAATCACACCAAGCTAGTAAATATATGAGTTTAGCTTCATGTCCCATAACCACTTGCTTAACTTAAATATTTACGAACAAGCTGTAAATCTTCACTAGGAAATTGTCACAAAAAGGGTTCAATCGAACAAGTCCAAGAGCTAACCGACGAAGTGAACGCAAGCGTTTCATACCACCCGTTTCACTAAGCCGTTTAAGTCGATTTCTCATTCGAGTGAAGTAAAGGCTTGTATATACTAGTAGATTGAAAATCGGTTTGAGAAAACGAACTTTTGATATTTAAAATAGTGTTGAAATCGCTTTGATGAAAGAGTTTTGATATTTACTATTAGTATTGAAACCTTCATATATCTTTAAAGTGACAAGTCATAAAACGATTGTAGAAACAAATCAATTCACGTTCGAAGACGTGAGTAAAGTCCAAAGAAGTCAATCCCAAAACCATCAAAGTAGAAATTCTGATAAATGCTTTGTCAGATAAGATTGCCTACGCAGAGTAATACGGGGTTCGACCTAGTGAAGGCAAGCGGTCTCGAGAAGCCAAACAACCTAAGGGAAGAATGCCACGCGACCTAGCAGAAGAACAGGTCAAACGACCAAGTACTAACTCGCGAACGACTTACGACTTAAGGGATAAGGTCATACGACCTAAGTGGAGAATGCCACGCGAGCTAGCAGAAGAACAGGTCAAACGACCAAGTACTAACTCGCGAACGACTTACGACTTAAGGAAGGAATGCCACACGACCTAGCAGATAACAGGTCATTCGACCTAAGGGTAAGGTCGGTGGCGACCTACGACTTAACAAAGTCGAGCAACCTACGACTTAACGAAGTCAAGCGACCTACGACTTAGGGTCAAGCGACCTAAGAGAAGCAGCATGAATGTTAGGTCTGAGACGACCTACGACTTAAGGTCATACGACCTAACAGTTGCGAGCTAGCGGAGTTGGCATGGCCGCGCGACTTAAGAGAAGCAGCGACCTACGACTTAACGATTTAAAGCCAACAACCTAGAACTTAAAAGTCATACGACCTAGGACTTAAGGGAGGCAAGAGACTTACGACTTAAGGGATAGGGTCATACGACCTAAGTCTTGAACGACTTAACGACTTAAGCCTTTAACGACTTAACGACTTAAGCCAGGGCGAGCGAGCTAACTGCAAAACGACCTACGACTTAAGGCCTTTAACTCCTGAACGACTTATGCCTTAAGCCTCTATTCGAGCTACGAGCTAAGGCTGGAACGACCTAACTGGGTTCGCGACCTAACAAGGTGCGACCTAAGGTCTTGCGACCTAATGGAAAAAGGTCTTCGACCTAACAGTTAAAAGGTCCTACGACCTAGAGGAGAACAAGACCATGCGACCTAAAGTGCCACGCGACTTAGAGGTGAACGACCTAACGAGGTCCAGGGGAAGCGACCTAAAATGCTTCGACTTAAAGGTGCACGACCTAAGGTCTTACGACCTAACGACTTGACTAGGCACGCGACCTAACGACTTAACTAGGCACGCGACCTAACGACTTAAGCTTTGAACGACTCAAGGAGTTAACTCGCGAACGACCTAACACTTAACTCGTAAACGACTCAGGCCAGGCGAACAGAAATGCACGCGCGCGACTTAAGCCCTTAACTCGTGAACGACTCACGACTTAGGCTTAACTCGTGGACGACTCAGCGAAGGCCAGAAACGACTTAAGGCCAGAAAAATCACCAAAACGCTGAAAATTGAAGTTTTTCGCCAATCCAATCCAAACCAAATGCAAATGTTGATGCAAATACAATAGGGGATCATTCCCAACAGTCCAAGATAGATATAAGCAAGATGTGAGATCAAAAATCTCACCTTTTCACGGAATTTGATGAAGATGGAGATTGAAAGCAAGGAGAAGCAATCCAAAGCTTGAATCCACTATCTTCTACTTGAATTTGGAGTTGAATCTCGGATTTGCAATAGAATTGGAGTTTGGAGTTTTAATTTCCACTTCCCACCACCATTTTTGATGAAGCTTGAATGTTAAAACAAAGGGTGAATGAAGTGAGGAAGAGGGTTGGGCTGAACTAAGGAAGTGCAGTCCAAACCAAAGTCTCAAGCGGGAAAAGTGTCGAAAATTTCACTATCTCCAAACATATCGAAGTTTACACTCAAAAAGATCGCAAACGTCATTTTGAACTCAATGGGGGTGGTCTCGAGTCCTAATTTGACCGTATGCAAAAAGTAGCTTTTCGGACTAACATCCGACTAACGATAAAATATTTAAATATAAAATCGATAGATATGCGGGTTGTTACAGACTCCCCTCCTTAAAGAAATTACGTCCTCGCAATATATATATACGGTGGAAATAAAAGTAACAACCATAAAAGCATATTAACACAAAAAGAAATTGGGATTAAGAAGTTTACCTTAAAGAGCAGGAGAAAGCAATTCCGGATGTGTACGCTCGATGAATTCTCTAGTTTCCCAAGAGAAATCCTTAGGATTTGAGGACCATTGAATTTTAACAAGCGGAACATCTTTATTTCGAAGTCGTTTGATCTCCGAAGCAATAATTCGAACAGGATGCTGCTCATAAGTTAAATTAGGTGAAACTTCAATCTCTTCCACAACACCGGGCTCAAGAGTAGAATCGGAATCCCGAAGGCACTTCCGTAATTGAGAAACGTGAAACACGTCATGCATAGCAGAAAACTGAGCCGGTAATGAAAGGCGGTAAGCCATGGAACCAATACGCTCGGTGATAGGAAATGGCCCAATATATCGAGGCGCTAACTTTCCCGATCGACTGAAACGTACAACACCCTTCATTGGTGAAACACGAATAAATACAAGATCACCAACAGAAAATTCTAATTTCCTTCTTCGGTTGTCGGCATAGGATTTTTGTCTACTCTGGGCTTCTTTCATCCTATGTCGAATAAGTTCAATCTTTTCTGTGGAATCTCGAATAAAGTCTGGTCCTAAAACCCGTTTCTCACCAGCCTCAAGCCAACAAGAAGGAGATCGGCATGGCCTTCCATAAAGTGCCTCAAAAGGAGCCATACCAATACTAGACTGGAAGCTGTTATTATAGGAAAACTCAACAAGTGAAATATGATCTTCCCAACTTCCACCAAAGTCAAGGACACAGGCACGAAGAAGATCTTCAAGTGTTTGATTCACACGCTCAGTTTGTCCATCGGACTGGGGGTGATAAGCGGTGCTAAAATTAAGCTTCGTTCCCAAAGCTTTTTGAAGACTCTTCCAGAATCCACTAGTAAACAATGGATCCCGATCACTAACAATGGAAGAAGGAACTCCATGCAGTTTAACAATTTCTTTGACAAAGAGTTTGGCCAGAAGAGGAACGGTTCGGTTTGACCGAACAGGAATAAAATGGGCGGATTTAGTAAGTCTATCAACAATCACCCATAAGCTATTATGACCCGAACGAGAACGGGGAAGGCCATCTATAAAATCCATGGAAATTGGATCCCACTTCCATACTGGAATCTCCAATGGTTGCAATAACCCACCGGGTCTTTGATGTTCAGCCTTAACAAGTTGGCAAGTCATGCAACACTTAACAAAGTTAGCGATATCAGATTTCATTCCCTCCCAATAATAAAGTCGCTTCATATCAGCGTACATTTTACTGCTACCGGGATGAATGGAATACTTGGAACGATGAGAATCTTCTAGAATGTCTCTTCGAAGATCACTAATGTTTGGTACGACAAGTCTACCAAATTTTCGAATGCCGCCTCGAAAGTCGATATCAAAGTCTTTCAAACCTTCAATATCGGTTTTATCCTTAAGATTTTGGCCAAGCAAAGCCAATTCAGGATCTAGCTGTTGAGCTTCAAGAATGCGGTCTAACAAGGAAGGACGAGCCTCAAGGCTACATAAAACAAGAGATGAACACAAATCGGAAACGCGATCTCGAATTTCACAAGTGGATAAAAGTTCGAGATCGTTCCATTCAGATATCATCATGGAAACAACCGCTTGTTGTTTTCGACTAAGTGCGTCGGCAACTCGATTTCCCTTTCCGGGAGTATAAAGAATGTCAAGATCATAAGAGGCAAGAAATTCGAGCCAACGCTGTTGACGCAAATTAAGTTCCTTTTGAGAAAATAAATATTTCAAAGACTTATGATCAGTATAAAGTATAAACTTTTCTCCCAAAAGATAATGTCGCCAAATTCGAAGGGCGAAAACGATAGCCGCGAGTTCTAAATCATGTGTGGCATATCTAGTCTCAGCCGGCTTCAATTGCCTAGAAGCATAAGCAATAACACGTTCTTTTTGCATAAGAACGGCACCCAAACCAACGCGACTAGCATCGGTATAAACGACAAAGTCTAGATTCCCCTCGGGAATAATAAGAATAGGAGCATCAGAAAGGAGTTCCTTTAATTTCTGAAAAGAAGTTTCACATTTGTCTGACCAAATGTATTTAACACCTTTCTTCGTTAAGCCAGTAAGAGGTACGGCAATCTTAGAAAAGTCTTTTATAAAACGGCGGTAATAACCTGCCAATCCGAGAAAGCTACGGATTTCAGTCACGCTCTCCGGTCTCTTCCAATTTTGAATCGCTTCAATCTTTGAAGGATCCATGGATATTCCGGATTCAGAAATAATATGACCGAGAAACTTCACACTAGATTGCCAAAAATGGCATTTAGAAAATTTTGCTTTTAGTTGATTGCTCCTAAGGGTTTCCAATACAATTCGAAGATGCTCTTCGTGTTCCTCCTCGGTTTTAGAAAACACAAGAATATCATCAATAAAGATGAGAACAAACCGATCGAGAAAATTTTTGAAAACCCTATTCATAAGGTCAACGAAATAAGCCGGAGCATTCGTTAAACCGAATGGCATAACTAGCCATTCATAAGATCCATATCGCGTACGGAACGAAGTCAAAGGAATACTATCCTCTGCAATACGAAGCTGATGGAAACCGGTAGCCAAGTCCAATTGTGAAAATACTCTAGCACCAGTGAGTTGATCAAACAGGTCATCAATCCGAGGTAAAGGATATTTATTCTTAATAGTAAGATCATTAAGCTTGCGGTAGTCGACGCAAAGCCTAAGTGTACCATCGGACTTACTTACAAAAATAGCTGAAGCTCCCCAAGGCGAGGAACTAGAGCGAATAAGTTGCTTCGTCTCCAACTCGGATAGTTGTTTGCGCATCTCTTCGTTCTCCTTATTAGACATGCGATAAGGAGGACGGGTAATAGGTTGTGCTCCAGGTAAAAGATTAATTTTGAACTCAATTGCTCGTTTAGGTGGTAATCCTAAAACGGGCTCAAAGATGTCGGAAAATTCTCGAACGATGCGAATACGAGAAATGACATCCTCCTCATCATCATTGTCATCGTCACGAGGATTTAAAGAATATAATGATGCAACTAAAACGGAATCCGAATCTTTAAGAATAATAGAAATCTGATTAACAGATTGCGGATGACGGAGATAAATAGTCCGCTCAGGACATAGGATATGAGCTTCATAACGAGTAAGCCAATCCATGCCCAAAATCATTCCAAAGCCTAAGTAACGCATGACATGCAAATCGGCTAGGAAAGAAAAATCACATAAAATAATCTCTACGTCTTTACAAAGTAAACTAAGAGTTGCGGATCCACCAACCGGATTCGCAATTCTTAATGAAGTCATTAAAGCAGTAACACTTAAAGAAAAAGTATCGACAAGTTCTTTTGATATAAAAGAATGGGATGCACCCGTATCAAAGAGAACTCTAATTGGTTGATCATGAAATAATATAATGCCATCAAGGACAGAATGTGACATACCTTGACGGCCAGATGTGTTACCAGGGGCTTGAGCCACATTAAGCTTTCCCTCCTTCTGTTGAAGCCTTTTGCATTGGTGCATATAATGATCTGTGCCTTTACAGTAGCGGCAAGAGCGGGGCTTTGGACACTTGTTCGAATAATGGCCCTTAACACCACAGTTGTAGCATTTGTTATCATCAGAGGAAAAAGTCTTTGCAGCAGGAGCTGCTTGTTTACCCTTTTTGTTCGGGTAAGGGCCTTTAAATTTGTTGGGCCTCTTTTTGTTGTTAAAGCTGGGTTTGGAAGCTACTACTTCAACATCACTTTCTCTATCAGCCTCTTCAAGGCGAAGAGCGATATCTACAATTTGGTCGAAAGAAACTTCTAACTTCAGAAGTAATGGCTTCTTGAGGCTTTTGTTTAAGCCATAAACGAACCTCTGGTTCTTCTTTAGTGGAGTATTTATATATTCGACCCCATATTTGGAAAGGGATTCGAATGATGCGACGTAGTCCGCCACAGAAGCCTGACCTTGAACAAGGTCAATAAATCGCCGAGCCAATGTTACCTTTTCAGCCTCGGGTACGAATTTCGATTCGAAGCGTTCTCGGAAGTGCTCCCAAGTGAGGTCCGCTTCATTAATTTCGGAAGTGAGAAGTTCATACCAATCCAATGCTCTCTCTTGGAGCATACTGGAAGCCACTTGAACGCGGTGCAGGTCGATAAGGTTCATGCGAGAGAAAATTCGATCGCATGATTTTAACCAAGCTTGAACCTCGATAATAGGTTCGGAACCTTTGAAGGGCTTCCCACCCAAATTGGTGTAATCGCTGCACAACCGTGCAAATCCCGACTTTGGGTGAGTAGGTTCCGGGTTAACTCCAGCTGCTTGGGCATTCGTCACTAACTCAAGAAGCTGTTGAGTTGTCATAAAAACTCCATCTCGAGGAGCCGCAGTAGATGTCCCAGCTCTGGGACGGCCTGGTCTTGACATCTTCTTCCTTTAGAAAGATAGAAGAGAAAGAAGAAGGTTATTCACTAATGAACATCAAGCAATCTTGAATGATGAAACAAGGAATCATAAAGAAAACAGGATAAGTCGGTTCGAGGACTCGAACTAAATCCTGAAACACATCTCCTAAGGTGGACTTAGGACGATGATCCTTGTTAAGTTATTCTACGTTGTTCCGAAGTTTGGCTCTGATACCAAGCTGTGACGCCCCACCTCTATACCCACGCTAACCAAGAACACTACGGTGTAGTGCTGTCAATTAGCACGGAGAATAAGGCTGTTGAGGAGCGACCATCCATGTAACTTCTTTGTGCGAGCACCGATATGTCAGATAGAATAGGATGCATATCTTTTAAGGAGGAAATCCGACATACCGATACAAACACAAAGCTATCACACGGTGGCTATATATAATCTTCGGAAACAAATATAGAAATAATCGTAACATAAATCAGTCACAGACAATTCATATCACAAAGGCGGAAATAGATATGAATATAACACATGAAAGTGTTCATCAGAGTAGTGGTCAAATAAGATCCACAATAACACGAATGAATAGATACAAGTGCAAGATAATGGAATATGTATACATCAAGGAGTCTAATCTCAAATGTATACAAACAAAAACTACTAAACTAGAGTAGTTAGCCAAAAGTCAGAGTAGCAAATCCCGGGAGGAAGTCAAGCAGAAGCACCTGTAACATCTCGGTCTGACCCGAGTATTATTTATAAGAAAATAATAAACGGATCAGTCTAACTATAAATATCAGATGATATGGTATACAGAAAAAGGCATGACATGAACATGTAATAACCATAGCGACATACTACTATAAGTACGTAAATGATAATCAACAAAAGATTTATCAATATCACAAGAATCTTCTCAAAGATAAAATAGGGTATCATACCCTAAACTTGTATTCATAACAAGTCAATAACACATGAATTCACCAATGCACAAAAACTGATATCATATCAATGAAAATCATGAAAATTGGTGAAGCACAAAATTCCAGAAATCATCATCAGAAATCCAGAAAACACATAAAGGGGGGAGGCCTAACACATGAATGGGAGCATTAAAACTCACCTACGCGTAAACACATGACGAGAAGCTATCTCATGGAAGCTATCCATTAAATTTTTACACAGGAATGGCCCGAAGACCGTAGGGTGCTACCCTAGAAATGTGATGCCGAAACATCACATGATCGGGGTATAGTCTCCCACGTAGACAAAGAGACATCGCTCAATCGCTAGTCTAAATCACAAAAATGATCGTCATGATCATAAGGAAGTGTCAATCACACCAAGCTAGTAAATATATGAGTTTAGCTTCATGTCCCATAACCACTTGCTTAACTTAAATATTTACGAACAAGCTGTAAATCTTCACTAGGAAATTGTCACAAAAAGGGTTCAATCGAACAAGTCCAAGAGCTAACCGACGAAGTGAACGCAAGCGTTTCATACCACCCGTTTCACTAAGCCGTTTAAGTCGATTTCTCATTCGAGTGAAGTAAAGGCTTGTATATACTAGTAGATTGAAAATCGGTTTGAGAAAACGAACTTTTGATATTTAAAATAGTGTTGAAATCGCTTTGATGAAAGAGTTTTGATATTTACTATTAGTATTGAAACCTTCATATATCTTTAAAGTGACAAGTCATAAAACGATTGTAGAAACAAATCAATTCACGTTCGAAGACGTGAGTAAAGTCCAAAGAAGTCAATCCCAAAACCATCAAAGTAGAAATTCTGATAAATGCTTTGTCAGATAAGATTGCCTACGCAGAGTAATACGGGGTTCGACCTAGTGAAGGCAAGCGGTCTCGAGAAGCCAAACGACCTAAGGGAAGAATGCCACGCGACCTAGCAGAAGAACAGGTCAAACGACCAAGTACTAACTCGCGAACGACTTACGACTTAAGGGATAAGGTCATACGACCTAAGTGGAGAATGCCACGCGAGCTAGCAGAAGAACAGGTCAAACGACCAAGTACTAACTCGCGAACGACTTACGACTTAAGGAAGGAATGCCACACGACCTAGCAGATAACAGGTCATTCGACCTAAGGGTAAGGTCGGTGGCGACCTACGACTTAACAAAGTCGAGCAACCTACGACTTAACGAAGTCAAGCGACCTACGACTTAGGGTCAAGCGACCTAAGAGAAGCAGCGGGAATGTTAGGTCTGAGACGACCTACGACTTAAGGTCATACGACCTAACAGTTGCGAGCTAGCGGAGTTGGCATGGCCGCGCGACTTAAGAGAAGCAGCGACCTACGACTTAACGATTTAAAGCCAACAACCTAGAACTTAAGAGTCATACGACCTAGGACTTAAGGGAGGCAAGAGACTTACGACTTAAGGGATAGGGTCATACGACCTAAGTCTTGAACGACTTAACGACTTAAGCCTTTAACGACTTAACGACTTAAGCCAGGGCGAGCGAGCTAACTGCAAAACGACCTACGACTTAAGGCCTTTAACTCCTGAACGACTTATGCCTTAAGCCTCTATTCGAGCTACGAGCTAAGGCTGGAACGACCTAACTGGGTTCGCGACCTAACAAGGTGCGACCTAAGGTCTTGCGACCTAATGGAAAAAGGTCTTCGACCTAACAGTTAAAAGGTCCTACGACCTAGAGGAGAACAAGACCATGCGACCTAAAGTGCCACGCGACTTAGAGGTGAACGACCTAACGAGGTCCAGGGGAAGCGACCTAAAATGCTTCGACTTAAAGGTGCACGACCTAAGGTCTTACGACCTAACGACTTGACTAGGCACGCGACCTAACGACTTAACTAGGCACGCGACCTAACGACTTAAGCTTTGAACGACTCAAGGAGTTAACTCGCGAACGACCTAACACTTAACTCGTAAACGACTCAGGCCAGGCGAACAGAAATGCACGCGCGCGACTTAAGCCCTTAACTCGTGAACGACTCACGACTTAGGCTTAACTCGTGGACGACTCAGCGAAGGCCAGAAACGACTTAAGGCCAGAAAAATCACCAAAACGCTGAAAATTGAAGTTTTTCGCCAATCCAATCCAAACCAAATGCAAATGTTGATGCAAATACAATAGGGGATCATTCCCAACAGTCCAAGATAGATATAAGCAAGATGTGAGATCAAAAATCTCACCTTTTCATGGAATTTGATGAAGATGGAGATTGAAAGCAAGGAGAAGCAATCCAAAGCTTGAATCCACTATCTTCTACTTGAATTTGGAGTTGAATCTCGGATTTGCAATAGAATTGGAGTTTGGAGTTTTAATTTCCACTTCCCACCACCATTTTTGATGAAGCTTGAATGTTAAAACAAAGGGTGAATGAAGTGAGGAAGAGGGTTGGGCTGAACTAAGGAAGTGCAGTCCAAACCAAAGTCTCAAGCGGGAAAAGTGTCGAAAATTTCACTATCTCCAAACATATCGAAGTTTACACTCAAAAAGATCGCAAACGTCATTTTGAACTCAATGGGGGTGGTCTCGAGTCCTAATTTGACCGTATGCAAAAAGTAGCTTTTCGGACTAACATCCGACTAACGATAAAATATTTAAATATAAAATCGATAGATATGCGGGTTGTTACAGTCAAAATTCGAAACCGAGGATTTCAAAAACCAAGTCGTCCGAGATTTTTCAAATGCATACGCATTTTGATTAAGTCAGAGAAAAATCGCATCATCAAGACAAAATCGATTGGCCAAAGATAAATTCAAACATACAAAGACGAACGAGAATTAAGGGAAACAGGGATTCAAACCCAAATGATAACAACTCGAATATCTATCCAAATCAATGGCCGACAAACAAGGGACGAATCCAACAATCAAATACGAACGACAATTTTAGAATTCGAACACTAATACACTTGAAGTAGGAATTAGATGTAAGTGAAGGAATCACTTACCTGATTTACGAGCTCGATCGAAGAAAATCGAAGCCGGTGCCCTTTTGATTTTGAAAAGCCCTAATTTTTGCAGATCGAAGGAGGAACGAGAGACGAAGGAACGAAAGCTCCAATTTTTCTGAAGCCCTAGCTTTTGTTGAACGTCGCCATTTTTTTTGTTCTTGTTTGATTTAATTTAGGGCACGAATGAGAAATGAAAGAGGGGGGTCGGGTTCGTGTTTTATGCCGAGGCAAGGGAATCGTGGGTATGGTTTTGGGCGTGATTTAAGGAACGGGTATGGGCTGAGTTATGTTTATTTTTTTTTTCTTTCTTTATTTTTTTTTCCTTTTTAAAACTGATTTGTTTTATATTTAATTTGTTTTGTTTAATTTAGTTGTTAAATTTTTAAATTATGTGTATAATATTTATTTATTTCGTATCAATAAAAATTTAAATAAAAGAATTTCAATTGATTTACAAATTCCAATAAAATTAACAATCAATTTATATCGCCAATTTACGAAGATTTTATTGCTATAGAAATTCCAATAACAACAGAAATTTGACTGTCCACATAGGTCGTTTATCGATGATTAAAATTTGGGTAAAAATCCAGGTTGTTACAGAAATTCAATTTTGAATTCAATTAAATTTTATACGCGTTTATACGCCATATATTCACAAAACAATTCCGATAGATACGAAAATTGAAATCCAGTAATAATTCAATATTACGGACCCAATGAAACTCGTTTCGTCAAATTCCGAGACTGTGCCTCGGAAGGCTAATTTTAAATTCAATTCAAACGATAAAATTTCAAAACTGCACAAATCGCTTTCAAATTCAATTCTGAAGCTTCAATTACATTCAGTATTATCAATATGAATCCTCCAAGCCTTTAAATTATTTTTAACCGGCTTAAAATTGAAGATTCAAATTTTATTCAACTTTCAATAGATTAAATTCAAAAATTAAATCGCCAATTCATTCTGATAATTTGAAATTCAAGTCAAATCATCATTCAAATATTTAAAATTAATTAAATATTCTCAAATTAAATTGTTCAAAATTCAGGGTCGTTACAAACTCCCCTCCTTAAAAACTTTTCGTCCACGAAAAGGAAAAGTTGTTAAAATTTCATCGATATTTATACTCTACACAATTTTTTTCTAAGCTTGAAACCCAATACAAATAAATGAATATAAGATTCATTCCATTTGTTTAATCTCACTAGTTCTGTTTATCTTCTCTTTTGTTCAATGATTTCTACAATCATTGATTTCTAAAATCAAAACGCAAAAGTCTTTTATCAACATTTTCGATTTAGAACTCAGATTCAAACTTAAAATTCTTCACGTTAGAGATTTATATAATATATATCTCTTCCAAAGCTGTGGACTTTCAAAACATTACAAAGATCCTCTTCCTTAGTTCATTAGGTAGGAATTTCGTAATTTTAATTTCAAATCATTGATTCACTATTTACAGTTTGAAAATACTTGCTAACTCGAAATTTAACAAGTCCATCTTCGTTCTCACAGACATTAGGCATACGCTGGCCAGGCGCAGGTCTAAAAATCTCCAAGTACTAAATATACTTGCTTCAATTCCCAGTGAAAATACTTTTAAAAATTCTTTTAAAAATGGATATGGAAAGCACGTTCCCCCATGGATTACAGTTCCACCCGGCGGTTACGCTACTATCCCAGTAGAGTCGCTTGTGGCTGTAGATTTCTCATCTCTTAAATTTCGCCATGGTTGTCGCCATAGATTGCAGTACACACGGCGGTTACGCTACTATCCCAGTAGAGTCGCTCGTGTCTGTAGGCATCACGCCCCTCAAATTTCGCCTGGCATTAGATTGCAGTTTACTCGGCGGTTACGCCACTATCCCAGTGGAGTCGCTCGTAACTGTGGGCATCTCGCCCCTCAAATTACGCTAACATCATCAATCAAATCTAATCTCATCGCGATGAACTATCGCGAAGGATTTCCGATTCAAATAGTCACTCTGACTAAAATTCTACGTAGCTACGAATTTCAAATGGATACTCTTCACGAGTTCCAATACCTTCTCCAATAATAAATGGAAGGTACTTTTCCACATCCTCAGTTTAGAAAACATAATATCATATATGTAGTACTTTCATTTCACATTTCGTACATATCATATCCATGTAAACATACATAAGATTTCCATAACAATGTCTTTCTAAACTAACGGTTTCAAATTTACCGCATTCATATATATAAGTTCTAAAAACTTACATATTCCATATTCATAACAAAATAGAGGATTTCAAAATTTTCCTCTAAGTCGATTTGGAAATTTAAGGTTATCTCAAACCTAATTCATATTCATAATTCCATTCATTATCGACTTTCACATTCGATTTGGATTTCACGCTTACATTGTCAATTCTCAACACAGAATTGATGTCTATCGATATATAACCTCTGAGCTCGTACGTCTCAGAGAAGGGTGTTAAGCTAAGAGAATAAATTCTCCGCCACCAACAGATATATATTTAATAGAGATCAATTGCTATGTCATCAATTCACAATGTTAGACATGCAATCCAAATCATCATCTGAAATTCAAAGCTCAACTTATATTGTCTTTGATGTCGAAGTTAAACTCAATTTTAACTTAACGATTCAATCTTTTTGAAAAATTTCAAATTGAACAAATTGTTCAAATTCTCATTTAACTTTTCAACTTCGACTTCAAAAAATGAATTTCAAATCATTTATTCCTTACGGAATATATTCACAACATTTCACATTTGGAAAAACATTTCCATACTTATTTAAAAATAAGTAATTCACAAATCCATTTTATTTTCAACATTTGAAAATATTCGATATACTTAAATCAAAATTAAGTATATATTTCATCTTTAAGGAAATCATTCTCTTTCACATTTTTATTTGAGTTAAAACGAATGTTACGTAAAACATCGTTACGACAACTCAACATTACTAGTATAGGGATTCGAAATTTAGATAGATGTATAAATCCCAATACTATGCAAAACATTTCCTTTCGGAAATCATTTACTATAACAACAGTGTTATAGTCCACCATTTCCTTATATTCGAAAACGTCTATTTCAACAATGAATGTTGAAATCTATGGTTTCGATATTCAATGCCTTTGAAAACATCTTTTTAAAACAATTACTTCGTTTTAAAATATCACTTTCCCAAAACATGTCCATTTAATTCAATAATATATTCACTGTCCAAAATCGTGAATATACATCTTTTAACAAGCTATAAGAATTTACTCATCAAAATAAGTCAGTTTCGAATTTATAAACAACGTTTATAAATTTTATTCCTATTCATAAAGACTTCAATTTATAAAAATTGCTTTATTAATCATTCCTTCTATAACTCAATTTTATATCAGAATTTTTAATTTACAAGTAAATTACTTATAAATTCTTTTATTTCGCAACATCGATTCATTTTATAACTTCACATCATAAAACTTTTAATTCTGAAACTTTTCATCCACTTATGAAATCCATTAAATATTTCACTTTAACACTTATACAATTCCAATATTTTATCAACACTTTCAAATCTTCAATATAGCCCGTTTATAATAATTCAAAATTCCATTTTAAACTATTATATAAATTTATCAGTTTTCCATTTCCAAATAATCTACTAGTTCTTTAGTAAACCATTCATCGACTTGATTTCCAATCCTAACCGCATTTGATTCATTCACATTGGATTTTACTAACATTCATTCATATTCAATTAGTTTACTTTCACTAATTCATATTCAAGTCAGTTTACTTTCAATTCAAATCAAATTCTATTTTGATTTCTTACCTTTCAATTTGAATTCAATTTACTCAACTTTCCAATTTCCATTAATTCAATTTCATTAATACTTAATGAATTTCCATACGATCAACTGGCAACCAATGCACAAACTATTTAACCAAATTTATTTACTTTGCTTATATTCAATTTGGTTCAACACATTTAATTTCAATTGGTTTATATTCCAATTCAGATTAAATTTTTTATACTCACCATATTCACAAATTCACTTTTACAGTTAAAGTTGAATTTTCCTTTATATACTCAAATTCATATTCATTCTTCACTTTATCAATTCATTTTGATATCAAATTCAATTTGATTCACTATTACTTAAGCCATGTTTCATTTATCTTCACTTGCATTTATTTTCACCATAAAACTTAAGTTCGCCTCAAATTTATTTGAAATTCTATTTTATTTAACTTAACTTAGATTTCATTTCAAAAATCATTTTATTTAACTTGTACTAAAGTCAAATTCATATCACATTCAAAATTCAGATTTTGTTTTACTTAACAAAACTGGTCAAACATTTGAAAACTGGTTTTACTTAAATTTTCTCATTTTATAAGTTAAACAACTTATAAATTTAAACTTTCCAATTCATATCATATAATCACTTATCTTTTAAGTTTAACTTTTCATCTCAATAATTTATCAAATCAATTTCAATTTATTTAACTTCCTTTAGTTAAATTTCAAATCCATTCATTTATTAATACTAATTCAATTCAATTTAACTTTTCTTAAGTTAAAAATCTTTATTTCAAAAACAATTTTATACTTCTTTGGATTTGAAAAACATCTTCTTTTTAAAGTGTTTCTAGTAACTATTCATATTAAACATCATAAACTAAGCTTTGTGTAAACCAAAGCTCTGATACCACTCTGTAACATTCCCCCTTTTGACCATCTCCAGTCGGTGATTAAACCAACTAGAAACGTTCAAAAAGACGAATTGTTATTTAGTTTATAAGGTTTAAACAGAATCAGCCATAGAAACACAGAATAATAACAATCAATTAAAACAAATGAATCTTTATTTCATTACTATAAATCTTTTTATATACATCAGAGTTTATACAATTTTAATACTGATACAGCGGAATATCTTAAAATACAATTTTCTTCTGAAACTAAAAATGGTTCTTTACTCTCTCTCTAACTTCGCTGCTCGAAAATCTTCAAGCTGTAGAAATACTCGGTCTGACCCGAGTATTATATTCAAAAGAAAATAATACACAGGTCAGTCTAATTCAAACCAGTTTATTAGTGCATAGAGGCAGTAATAATTTAAATAGACGACAGTCACAATAATTCTCGTCTATCCAACTCTTTTAACAAAGAAATCGGATAACGGTAATTTTTAACACTAAACAGTGTTAAAACAATAGGTCAGCAGATTTAAATCATCAACAGAGATAAACAGTGTTATTGGCTGCCGTACACGCACGCGTGTACGGCCTCGCCAATACGGCATAAAAGATCAATGCATCACGACGCAAAGAAAAAATATCAATTCAAAACTGTCAACTCTGGGTGGCTGCAGTGCACGCACGCGTGCACCGCCTCGCCACCACCGAATATAAAGTCACCACATAGAAACAAGGGTAGGACTGCAACAAAAAAATGCAGCCACCACATAAATTCAAGGGTAGGACTGCAACAAAAAAATGCAGCCACCACATAAACTCAAGGGTAGAACTGCAACAACAACAAAAAATGCAGCCACCACATAAATTCAAGGGGAGGACTGCACAACAAAAAAAAATGCAGCCACCACATAAATTCAAGGGGAGGACTGCACATACAAACAGATGCAACCACCATGGCAACAAGTACAACAGGGATGAGCAGATGCAAGTGAAACAAATCAACAACAAAGGAACCAGACCCAATCAAACAGTGCATAATGCACTGAAGATCTTGAACAAAACTCGGGTGAAACAAGAACACTAAGTGGAACTGAACATCCAATAAATCAAATGACACATACTCAAATACCCAACTGGTGATGCAAACCAAACTACAACCTAGGAATAATATGAGCAATGCATGCTACCTGAAGACAGCAGACACATTGAAATACAGCTACCTCAAATATGATACAGTGAACTATAGGATATACAGGTATGCAGTGACAATACACAAGGTAAGATGTAAAGTCAAATTCGTTGTCTTCTCACAGGAGGTACAAAATCATTTTCGAACAAAGCATCAAACTAAACTGCACATGAATATGAAACCTGGGCTCATAGGCAAACAGTTCAAAATGAACATTTTCACGTAACAGTTTTAAAACAAAGACTGTTTTTACAAAAGTATCAACTCAAAGAAACACAAATAGGTCTAGTTGATTAGAAGATCTCATAGGCAATGGTACATAGAGACACAGTGCGATAACATATATGTAATGGTATTGCTATGAGCATTTGGGACAGGCCTAAGCTAACGGACTGAACAACTAAAAGCACCCGCACAAGAACCAAATGCATTCAGGTAGGCATACAAAATGGCCAAAGTATAACTTTATAACAGCAGTTCTGAAAAATTCAAGTTAGCAACTAAGTCAAGTAAGAATTTAACAAATCAGTAATTATCTCGAGCACCCATACGACGATCGACTGGCCGATCATAGTATTGTCCCCAAGCAAAAGTCAACAAAACCAGGTAACTGAAGTCAATACAAAATCAGCAGATCCAAGGACGAGAGTATCAATTAATCAGACAACAAAATCCTAATCTAAACAAGGATAATTGTAGTGCAAATTCGACTTTACATGTATACACACATATAACTGTATGTATGAACACATATGAAGTCTCGCCACATAAATAAACAGTGAATTGAAAAATCTAAACAGAGGCAATTTCAAACCACGGTTCAAAACAATACAAAATCTCCGTCGAAATGAGTTCGAAAATCATGGGACTGCGGTTTCAAATCGAGGCGATGCCACTCCCAAAATACCCACAAACATTCTAAGCCGTGGTGGTCACAGCGAAGAACAATATCCATATCAAGTATTCAAAGTTTTTTTTTTATCAAAATTGAACAAGTCAACCGAGAAATACACGGAGACAGTCAAAATTCGAAACCGAGGATTTCAAAAACCAAGTCGTCCGAGATTTTTCAAATGCATACGCATTTTGATTAAGTCAGAGAAAAATCGCATCATCAAGACAAAATCGATTGGCCAAAGATAAATTCAAACATACAAAGACGAACGAGAATTAAGGGAAACAGGGATTCAAACCCAAATGATAACAACTCGAATATCTATCCAAATCAATGGCCGACAAACAAGGGACGAATCCAACAATCAAATACGAACGACAATTTTAGAATTCGAACACTAATACACTTGAAGTAGGAATTAGATGTAAGTGAAGGAATCACTTACCTGATTTACGAGCTCGATCGAAGAAAATCGAAGCCGGCGCCCTTTTGATTTTGAAAAGCCCTAATTTTTGCAGATCGAAGGAGGAACGAGAGACGAAGGAACGAAAGCTCCAATTTTTCTGAAGCCCTAGCTTTTGTTGAACGTCGCCATTTTTTTTGTTCTTGTTTGATTTAATTTAGGGCACGAATGAGAAATGAAAGAGGGGGGTCGGGTTCGTGTTTTATGCCGAGGCAAGGGAATCGTGGGTATGGTTTTGGGCGTGATTTAAGGAACGGGTATGGGCTGAGTTATGTTTATTTTTTTTTTCTTTCTTTATTTTTTTTTCCTTTTTAAAACTGATTTGTTTTATATTTAATTTGTTTTGTTTAATTTAGTTGTTAAATTTTTAAATTATGTGTATAATATTTATTTATTTCGTATCAATAAAAATTTAAATAAAAGAATTTCAATTGATTTACAAATTCCAATAAAATTAACAATCAATTTATATCGCCAATTTACGAAGATTTTATTGCTATAGAAATTCCAATAACAACAGAAATTTGACTGTCCACATAGGTCGTTTATCGATGATTAAAATTTGGGTAAAAATCCAGGTTGTTACAGAAATTCAATTTTGAATTCAATTAAATTTTATACGCGTTTATACGCCATATATTCACAAAACAATTCCGATAGATACGAAAATGGAAATCCAGTAATAATTCAATATTACGGACCCAATGAAACTCGTTTCGTCAAATTCCGAGACTGTGCCTCGGAAGGCTAATTTTAAATTCAATTCAAACGATAAAATTTCAAAACTGCACAAATCGCTTTCAAATTCAATTCTGAAGCTTCAATTACATTCAGTATTATCAATATGAATCCTCCAAGCCTTTAAATTATTTTTAACCGGCTTAAAATTGAAGATTCAAATTTTATTCAACTTTCAATAGATTAAATTCAAAAATTAAATCGCCAATTCATTCTGATAATTTGAAATTCAAGTCAAATCATCATTCAAATATTTAAAATTAATTAAATATTCTCAAATTAAATTGTTCAAAATTCAGGGTCGTTACATATTATTGATTGATGATTGTTATTGGATGTGCTATTAGATATGATAGGATATATCTATATATATATAGCAATATATACATATTGGCATATGTATATATTGGATTGATTGATTTCCCGCCTCGTATAGCGGATGAGACCCTATTGCGCCGTTAGTAAGCGGATTTTTATAAAAACCCATATACCGCGATATTCCACCTCGAAGTGGAATGGTATTGTGCTAACGTCTTTGGATGCAGGGAAACAGGTTGGAGGGATCCAACTGGATTCCTCACCAGTAGTTATTTATTTACAGGATTGATGTATATCCTGTTATCATATGTTGATATATGATGTTGTTGTTGTGATTGACCAATTGGTGCTGTAGCATCATCGGATTCAAGTTTTGGAATTTAAAAATAACGACCTTTAATTTAAAAGGATTTTTAAAGTGATCTTTGAAATTATACGTTTTATTGAATGGTTGAATTGATTTATTTTAAATAAATAAACGTTTAAAATTTTGAAGTTATAAAAGTTAAGATTTTTGTGAATTATGACCGTAAGGTGATTTTTGAAATAAATAGTTTAAGCAATTTATAAAATGGTTTGAACTGAGATTTTCGAATATTTGTGAACAGTTTATTTAAAAGATTTAAAAAGTTGATATTTATAAATTTAAAATATTGGAATTTTAAAATGAGATGATAAGTGTAAAAAGTGAAATTTATAGAATTTTAAATCGTGAAGATATGGAATTTATAGATTTATAAATTGTGAAGTTATAAAATGGATGAAACTGTAGAATGAAAGATTTATAAGAGATTAACTTATAAATTGGATTTTTGCCTTTAAATGGAATATTGATCGAGTTATTAATAAAGAAGATTTATTAAATTGAAGTCGTTAGAAAATAGAAATAGAATTTATAAACGTTGTTTTATAAATTCGAAATAAATTGGATTTGATAAATTAAAATGTTAAAGAAGATGTATTCGCGATTTTGGATAGCGAATTCTTATTGAAATAAAAATGTGTAGAAAAGATTGAAATTGGGTTAAGTGAATTATATTCACGATTTTGGACCAGTGAATATAATTTTAAGTAGGAGGGATACGTTTTTGAAGAAGTGACATTAAAAATGAAGTAAACATTTTAAAGATGTTTTTAAAATGTGGGAAATATCGAAACCATAGATTTCAACATTTTATTGTTGAAATAGACGTTTTCGAGGAATAAGGAAATGATGGACTATAACACTGTTGTTATAGTAAATGATTTCCGAAAGGAAATGTTTTGATGTAGTATTGGGATTTATATACCTATCTTAAAATCCGAATCCCTATACTAGTGATTTTTGAGTCGTCGTAACGATGTTTTACGTAACACTCGTTTTGACTCAAATTGATGTTGTTATAGAAAATAGATTTCCTTAAAGAAATGAATATATACTTAATTTGATTTAAGTATATCGAATATTTTCAAATGTTGAAAATAAATAGATTTATGAAATACTTATTTTTAAATAAGTATGGAATTGCTTTTCCAATATGAAGTGAACGTTTTGAGAATTTATCTTTGTAAAGGTAAATTGAAATTGAATATATTTGAAATCGATTTGAAAATCGTATATCAGTAGATATTTTTGAAATATAAATTCTCTATGGAATTTATAAAAGGAAAGGGAAACTGTTTAGAAAAATAAACGTTGATTTATTTTTGAAGTGTGGAAATTTTATATCTAATAAAAGATATTTTTGAAAAATAAATAATTTGGAAAATTATTTGGAATCTGGTGATGTTGCGCATCTTTATTGATAGTTAAATAACCGACTATCAATAATTACCTTGAAGGATATTTGTTGTGAATTGGATGAATTTGAATGCCACACTTATTTTTGAATAAGCGCTCACTATTCGGGTTAGCCGGGAAAGGACCATGGGGTCGTATAACCCATTCCGAATATGTGATACGTCGTTATGAATTGCATTTGAAGACCGGTGTTGAAGACCGGATATTTTTGAAAACGGAAGGATTACCGTCGAGTTACTCTACATCGGCTGATCTCCGATTTAGAGGTTTTTATCACCCTTAGTGACGGGAAGTCCTGACGTGATTGAAAATTATCCGGATGTGCAAGGGCTTCGTGAGAAGTGCCTTCGGTTCTGTTCGATCCCGGAACAGACTTGTATGGATTGTGTGTCTGACGTTACAATTTGAGATATAAAGCTGATTTCTTTCAAATACATTTCTGTTGGTGGCGGAGAATTTATTCTCTTAGCTTAACACCCTTCTCTGAGACGTACGAGCTCAGAGGTTATGTAGTTGAAATTTATCAGCGATATATCCCAATTTGGTAACGTGGCATACTGAGTGTTGCTGTGAAATGATCAGTGTTTGATCATTTGCGATATGATCATTTGTTTGATCTTATATCTTTGTGATCATAGGTTGATCATTTTTGTTTGACCTAAAGCAGGGCTTTGTAGAAAGCGTAGCTTTGTGGACGAGACTTCATCGAGCCTCACACCCCGGAAATGGTCGAAACAGGAAGGATGCGGCAAGGTTCTAGGGAGTAGCGCCCCTTAGTGTATGTCATTCCTTCTGGATAAAGGTGGTATCATGGTATGGAGCCCAGATACTTAACCTCTGTGGTTGCTGCAAAATTTATTTCTTTGTGGTTGTTGCGAATCGGGGATCCTCGGGAAGATCGGTGACGATCGGGGGATGGCATACGCGTGTCAGTAGTTACCTATTTTTGCAGAGGTAACCCGGCCTTGTGTTGGCAGAGATCCGGTTAGGTTCTCGGGTCGTCTATTCCAGGGACTTACCCATCGTGGATAGGAAGTTCCTTAGCCTGACCATTTGTTGGAAATCCAAAGAAACAATACGAGCCTTTACGATTTCAATTGTATAACCTGTCTCCTTAGGAGGCAGCTATAGCAGGCATAATATAATGGTACCTATGCTCGCTAAGATTTATATTATACTTCCAAAATGTTTTCCACTATGCACTAATAATAATATCAAAAAGAATTTGATTTTGCGTAGTAAGCATCTTTGACTATCATAAGAAGAAATCTCCTCCAAGTCTGCGTTTGCATTGTGTGTGTGGTGGGAGGTCTTATGGTAGTTTCATTTTCCAAAAGCATTGCGAATTTACTTTAAAAATTTTCTGTTGTTTATTTTAAAGATAAAATAACTGTTTTACGATCTCACACCAGTCACCATGACTGACTCGGAGTTTATTGTTTCCCTTCTAAACTCTGGGTGCCCACCAATTTCCACACGGGCAGCCTAGAGTTATGTTATCAGGATATTCTGGAGCTTGGAGATAAGCTGGATGACGAGACGTAGTATTTGTATCTGATAGTATCTATTCCGCTGTGTATTCTGTATGAGGAAAAGTTTATATAACTGTCCATTGTTGTATATTGACTCTGATGATTGATGTATGTATAAAATGATATAGTTCTTTGTTTTAAAAGACTAGTAATTATCTATTGTATATTGTTCCGCTGCGATGTGTAAGATTCTGATATTGTTTTCTGTTCTGATGTGTTTTCTGTTGTTCTTCTTCTTTCTTTCTTCTCTTTTTCTTCTATCTTCTTCTTCTTCTACTTTTTCTTTTTCTTAAAACCCTCACTATTGGAGTTTCCGGCACTCGATTGCTCGGCAGTCGATAAAGTGAGTATCGATGTTGAATTTTCGAAAGTCGAAAATTTCGGTATGTGACAGCGTGGTATCAGAGCATATGGTTAAGCGACAACCCTGCTCTGTTGGGTGTTACTCATTAGAGATAGAGTCAGTAGTACTCTAGAATGAGTTGAGTGTAATAATAGATACGAGTGCGTATTTGTTAGTGAATATAAAATTGTTTTATATTGTGGTGATTGGTTTGTTGAGTGGTATATGGATTGTGGTCGGTATTGTCCGTACAACTCTATCGATAGGGATCTCTAAACACTTATATAGAACAATTCGGCACAGTATTGTTTTAAATAGGGTAAATGAAATAATTTTACCCAAAACTATTTTTGTATATAAAAGAAATGTTTTTCTATGAATTATCATAGTATATGGATGCTTGGTTGTTAGGAAATAATAGCATTGACATATTATCATTGTTATATAGAATTGAATAAGAAATAAAGTAATAACCAAAGATTTAAGAAGTAAAATTCATATACAAACGAAATTTGTAAATGTAAATTATAGATGTGAATTATAATTTAAAACGGAATTCCAGAGAAGTTTTGGAAATGTTTTGAAAAGAAATTTTGGAGATTTGGAAAGTTAAATCATTTTTGATTTGAAAATGAATTTCAAAGGTTTTGAAAAATGTTCTAAAGGGATGAAAGCTCTAAACTCTTTTCGGTCGCTGGAAAATAACTTCGATAATGACCGCGGCATCGTTGGTGTTCATTTTCGGGTTTCCAAAAGAGGAATTGCTGCCAAATTGTTTTAAATGGAAGTGTTTGGAAAATTTGGATTTTGTTTTGGAAATTAAAAGGATAATTTGAATTGTTTTCAAATGGTTTTGAAAAAGTTGAAAAGACTCTGGAATACTATATAACAATATTATGAAATATTATGAAATTGATAACTTATAAAATATTTGAAATTTGATTTGGAAATGAGATTCCAATTGGAAATGAAAGAATCAGTGAAGGAGTTTCAGAATGAATGAATAAATTGCAACTGTAAGTGCAATGAAAGTGAAATGACAGTAGATGAACGAATTAAAGTCAATGATTATAAAAGAAAAGTAAATTGAATTCAAATTGGAAATCCAGTTTAAATGACAGTAAATTTAACCGAAGGGTAAATTGAAAACAAATTTTGGAAATGAACAAAAGTGAATAAAACTGGAATTGAAATTTAATGTTGAAAGCAAATCTGAATTTGTAAGTGAATTAGAATTTGAAATGGATTAGTAATTGAAACTAAGCTAAAATAAGCAGTTGTAAATGAAAGCTAATCAATGAAAGTCAATATTCAGAAGTTGAATTGAATCCAAATTAGATTGAAATTGTAAATAGAATTCAAATGGAAATTGAAATGTAAAATTGAATCATAATGGATATATATAACTTCAAAAATGAACTTAAAGATGATATAAGCAGTTGATATTGAAAATTTTGTAATGGAATTTGCAAATTGGATTGAATATATGTAACTAGATATTATGGCTAGTAGGATATACAGGTGTTATAAAGGAATTGGAAATTTTGATTTCAAAGATAATTTGAATTGCTCGGAAAAAGGTATGTATTTGAGTTTTAATATGAGTTTTTTGATGATTTCTCTCTAGCCGCTTGGCTTTTTCTTTTTCTTTTTGAAATCTGAGAGTCCGTAGGGACGTTTTGTAGTAGTGCCGTATTAGCCGCGCAAAGGAGACGCTGGCGAAATTTTTCGAAAATTTAGGGCGTTAGAAAATTTTTGAGAAATTTTGAAAGTTTAAATTTAAAATTTGAATTTAAATTTGAATTGAAGTAAAGCAAGGTTGTTTGAAACCTATAATTGAAGTTAGAAAGATAGTTGGAATGATAACGAATCTTTAGTAGGAAGATTTGTTTTGATGAATTGAAAAAAAAAAAATTTGAATTGTGAAAAATAGTAGACGAGTTAAGGACATTTTTTTTTCCTAACTTGTAAGTTCGAGGACGAAATTCTTTTAAGGGGGGAAGTCTGTAACGACCCAGAATTTTGAACAAATTAAATTGGGAATATTTAATTTATTTTAAATATTTAAACGATAATTTAATTTGAATCCCCGATATAACTTTGAAATTTGCGATTAAACTATAAAATTTAATCGATTGAATGCTGAATAAAAATTTGAATCTTCAATTTTAAGTTGAAGAAAAATATTTCAAAAGCTTTTAAAATTGGTAATGATAATACTGAAGATAACAGAAGCTTCAGAATTGAGTTTGAAATTGATTTGATCAATTTTGAAATTTTATCGTTCGAATTAATATTTAAAAATAGCCGTTCGAGGCGCAGTCTCGGAATTTGACGAAACCAGTTCCATTGGGTCCGTAATATTGAATTATTACTGGATTTCCAATTTCATATTTTTCGGAGTTGTTTTGTGACCGTATGGTTACAAAACGCGTTGAAGTTTTAAATCGAATTTGATTTTTTATTTAAAATTTTAATATAGTCGACAGCAGCATGTTCTCCTTTATTCACGCAGACAAGTACGATATGAAATCGTGCAAGCACGTTCTTCCCCGTTGTTCACGCCTATAATCACGAAGAGAAAATCACGCAACCCATACTCGTTCAATTTCAATTATCCCCCTCCTCTCTTCAGATTCGAACGAACGAAAACTCCATTCTCAGTTCAAAGAAATAAAAATGGCGGAGGTTCTTTCGTTCGAAATTAAACTTACTCCCCTCAAATTTACTAAAGCATGTCAAAGCCCTCTTCTCGTTCGAAAACGAATCCATGGCCACGACTTCGGAGAAAGAAAAAAAAAATATCGAAGCCTCTCAAAAGAAAAGAAAAAAAAACGAACGAAGATTCAAATCAGTTAAACATCGAAACTCTCTCCTTTCCACTTTCTTCAGTTTATATATACGAAAGCAGTTCGTATTTATTTCTCGTTCCAATTCGTTCGAAAAAAATAGGGGGGATCTTAAAATCGCAATGGATTCGCGTGGCTCATCAGTGGGGGGGGGGGGGTGATGTCGAAGCGCGTGGAGCTCGCGCGCGCTTGGGGAGTCGATTGAAATCACTGGAAGATTGGAGGAGCTCGCGATGATTCCAGAAGTAGGCAGTAGCTCGAGCCTGGGTTTTCTCGTTCGAACGGCGGTTGACTGATTGCGAAAACTAGGGCAAGTTCGAGCAACGTGGGGAAGTCGAGCTGGTTGGAGGGGATCGACGTGGGTGTGTGGTCGCAGGCAGGTGAATTTCGAAGTCGCGTTCGTAGGCGCGAGCGCGTGAGACGAGTGGGTGGCGATCATCGTTGCGATGGTGCGACGACGAAGGCAGCGTGGGATTCGGGTGTCGCAATGATGGCCAGGCATCTTCGAGCATGGAAATCGCGATTTGGGAATAGGGGTCGCTGATGTTAACAGTGGGGCAGTTTCGTCGATGTTGGGTCTGGTTATCGGCAGTGGAGGTAATTTCAGTTCATTTAAAATTAAATATAATTAACATGTTTTTTTTCTCTTTACAGTAAAGAAATTATGGTTTTATAAAAGAAAAACAAAATAAATCAATATTTAACTGACTGTAAAATTTTAATCAATATTGAGGTGTTTAAGTTGCTTAATCAATGTATTTAACAATTTTAGGATTTGCTAAAAAGAAAATATATATATAGGGAATTTAGTTTTAGTCTTAAATTTTGTTAAATAAATTTTTAAAAAGGGACTGATTTAAAATCAATTGTATTAAATTGGTTAAAAGAAAATTTGTTGGAGTTTAAATTGTTAGATAAAATAAAATACCGAACGAAAAGTTGATTGTTCGATCACTTCGAATATTGATAAATTGTATAATTGTTATTCAAGGTATAAATCAAGAAATCGAGTCAAAATGGAAATGGGTGGCAAATTAAAAGCAAAGGTGAGATTTTCTCACTCGAAGGAAATTTGAATTTACAGTTATTATTGATTGATGATTGTTATTGGATGTGCTATTAGATATGATAGGATATATCTATATATATATATATATATATATATAGCAATATATACATATTGGCATATGTATATATTGGATTGATTGATTTCCCGCCTCGTATAGCGGATGAGACCCTATTGCGCCGTTAGTAAGCGGATTTTTATAAAAACCCATATACCGCGATATTCCACCTCGAAGTGGAATGGTATTGTGCTAACGTCTTTGGATGCAGGGAAACAGGTTGGAGGGATCCAATTGGATTCCTCACCAGTAGTTATTTATTTACAGGATTGATGTATATCCTGTTATCATATGTTGATATATGATGTTGTTGTTGTGATTGACCAATTGGTGCTGTAGCATCATCGGATTCAAGTTTTGGAATTTAAAAATAACGACCTTTAATTTAAAAGGATTTTTAAAGTGATCTTTGAAATTATACGTTTTATTGAATGGTTGAATTGATTTATTTTAAATAAATAAACGTTTAAAATTTTGAAGTTATAAAAGTTAAGATTTTTGTGAATTATGACCGTAAGGTGATTTTTGAAATAAATAGTTTAAGCAATTTATAAAATGGTTTGAACTGAGATTTTCGAATATTTGTGAACAGTTTATTTAAAAGATTTAAAAAGTTGATATTTATAAATTTAAAATATTGGAATTTTAAAATGAGATGATAAGTGTAAAAAATGAAATTTATAGAATTTTAAATCGTGAAGATATGGAATTTATAGATTTATAAATTGTGAAGTTATAAAATGGATGAAACTGTAGAATGAAAGATTTATAAGAGATTAACTTATAAATTGGATTTTTGCCTTTAAATGGAATATTGATCGAGTTATTAATAAAGAAGATTTATTAAATTGAAGTCGTTAGAAAATAGAAATAGAATTTATAAACGTTGTTTTATAAATTCGAAATAAATTGGATTTGATAAATTAAAATGTTAAAGAAGATGTATTCGCGATTTTGGATAGCGAATTCTTATTGAAATAAAAATGTGTAGAAAAGATTGAAATTGGGTTAAGTGAATTATATTCACGATTTTGGACCAGTGAATATAATTTTAAGTAGGAGGGATACGTTTTTGAAGAAGTGACATTAAAAATGAAGTAAACATTTTAAAGATGTTTTTAAAATGTGGGAAATATCGAAACCATAGATTTCAACATTTTATTGTTGAAATAGACGTTTTCGAGGAATAAGGAAATGATGGACTATAACACTGTTGTTATAGTAAATGATTTCCGAAAGGAAATGTTTTGAGGTAGTATTGGGATTTATATACCTATCTTAAAATCCGAATCCCTATACTAGTGATTTTTGAGTCGTCGTAACGATGTTTTACGTAACACTCGTTTTGACTCAAATTGATGTTGTTATAGAAAATAGATTTCCTTAAAGAAATGAATATATACTTAATTTGATTTAAGTATATCGAATATTTTCAAATGTTGAAAATAAATAGATTTATGAAATACTTATTTTTAAATAAGTATGGAATTGCTTTTCCAATATGAAGTGAACGTTTGAGAATTTATCTTTGTAAAGGTAAATTGAAATTGAATATATTTGAAATCGATTTGAAAATCGTATATCAGTAGATATTTTTGAAATATAAATTCACTATGGAATTTATAAAAGGAAAGGGAAACTGTTTAGAAAAATAAACGTTGATTTATTTTTGAAGTGTGGAAATTTTATATCTAATAAAAGATATTTTTGAAAAATAAATAATTTGGAAAATTATTTGGAATCTGGTGATGTTGCGCATCTTTATTGATAGTTAAATAACCGACTATCAATAATTACCTTGAAGGATATTTGTTGTGAATTGGATGAATTTGAATGCCACACTTATTTTTGAATAAGCGCTCACTATTCGGGTTAGCCGGGAAAGGACCATGGGGTCGTATAACCCATTCCGAATATGTGATACGTCGTTATGAATTGCATTTGAAGACCGGTGTTGAAGACCGGATATTTTTGAAAACGGAAGGATTACCGTCGAGTTACTCTACATCGGCTGATCTCCGATTTAGAGGTTTTTATCACCCTTAGTGACGGGAAGTCCTGACGTGATTGAAAATTATCCGGATGTGCAAGGGCTTCGTGAGAAGTGCCTTCGGTTCTGTTCGATCCCGGAACAGACTTGTATGGATTGTGTGTCTGACGTTACAATTTGAGATATAAAGCTGATTTCTTTCAAATACATTTCTGTTGGTGGCGGAGAATTTATTCTCTTAGCTTAACACCCTTCTCTGAGACGTACGAGCTCAGAGGTTATGTAGTTGAAATTTATCAGCGATATATCCCAATTTGGTAACGTGGCATACTGAGTGTTGCTGTGAAATGATCAGTGTTTGATCATTTGCGATATGATCATTTGTTTGATCTTATATCTTTGTGATCATAGGTTGATCATTTTTGTTTGACCCAAAGCAGGGCTTTGTAGAAAGCGTAGCTTTGTGGACGAGACTTCATCGAGCCTCACACCCCGGAAATGGTCGAAACAGGAAGGATGCGGCAAGGTTCTAGGGAGTAGCGCCCCTTAGTGTATGTCATTCCTTCTGGATAAAGGTGGTATCATGGTATGGAGCCCAGATACTTAACCTCTGTGGTTGCTGCAAAATTTATTTCTTTGTGGTTGTTGCGAATCGGGGATCCTCGGGAAGATCGATGACGATCGGGGGATGGCATACGCGTGTCAGTAGTTACCTATTTTTGCAGAGGTAACCCGGCCTTGTGTTGGCAGAGATCCGGTTAGGTTCTCGGGTCGTCTATTCCAGGGACGTACCCATCGTGGATAGGAAGTTCCTTAGCCTGACCATTTGTTGGAAATCCAAAGAAACAATACGAGCCTTTACGATTTCAATTGTATAACCTGTCTCCTCAGGAGGCAGCTATAGCAGGCATAATATAATGGTACCTATGCTGGCTAAGATTTATATTATACTTCCGAAATGTTTTCCACTATGCACTATTAATAATATCAAAAAGAATTTGATTTTGCGTAGTAAGCATCTTTGACTATCATAAGAAGAAATCTCCTCCAAGTCTGCGTTTGCATTGTGTGTGTGGTGGGAGGTCTTATGGTAGTTTCATTTTCCAAAAGCATTGCGAATTTACTTTAAAAATTTTCTGTTGTTTATTTAAAGATAAAATAACTGTTTTACGATCTCACACCAGTCACCATGACTGACTCGGAGTTTATTGTTTCCCTTCTAAACTCTGGGTGCCCACCAATTTCCACACGGGCAGCCTAGAGTTATGTTATCAGGATATTCTGGATATTCTGGAGCTTGGAGATAAGCTGGATGACGAGACGTAGTATTTGTATCTGATAGTATCTATTCCGCTGTGTATTCTGTATGAGGACAAGTTTATATAACTGTCCATTGTTGTATATTGACTCTGATGATTGATGTATGTATAAAATGATATAGTTCTTTGTTTTAAAAGACTAGTAATTATCTATTGTATATTGTTCCGCTGCGATGTGTAAGATTCTGATATTGTTTTCTGTTCTGATGTGTTTTCTGTTGTTCTTCTTCTTTCTTTCTTCTCTTTTTCTTCTATCTTCTTCTTCTTCTACTTTTTCTTTTTCTTAAAACCCTCACTATTGGAGTTTCCGGCACTCGATTGCTCGGCAGTCGATAAAGTGAGTATCGATGTCGAATTTTCGAAAGTCGAAAATTTCGGTATGTGACAAACACACACAAAGGGTTTAAGAGATGATATTCAATAATTGACGATATAGCAAAAATTACTATAACGACATTTAAACAATTTGAATGGAATATCACGATTGATTACAACTAAACATTTATATAAGCAGCATACAGAATAATTAGCAAATTATTGGCGAGAAACCCCTTAGGGTCTCTCTACAAATATTCCATATAATACAATGGTTACAGACAATATATATAATCATATGGGTTCACAACAATTAAGTTAATATGTCATCCTTTTCCAAACGGGATTTTCAACCAAAATAAATGATCAAACAACTACAACAATATCTAAACTATCAATCAAACATTCAACAATCAATTTATAGCATCACAAATATTATGTAGCAAATTTAAGGGTAAGTAAACTCACCGAAATTTCAATTATCGTCGAGGCATTCGGGTTTGGACTAAAATCAAACGGGTGTTCAATTTTAACTTGAAATTCTACAAGCTCTAGTCTCCTTCAATCCAACTCCATAATGTAGACATCGATTCCATGAGTACAACGCAACTCACCGCGCTCGAATCTGACCTCGAATGAAATAGATATCGATTTTATAAGAAATCAGGTTAATTAAATTAATTAATTTACATAAATCACTTAATTAACATAATTACCCTAAATCCTATTTCTCCCTCAATGCTAATCCTCTTCTACCTGTACCTCGAAATGCACGCTGGTATGCCGAAAATGTCGTGCACGCACGCCTCCATTTACCCATATCAGACCATGAAAACAACATTCAATCACTCCAACCGACCCTCCATCGCAATCTCCACCTTCCTGAACCCAAACATTGAAGCTCGGACGCTAGAAGACGAACGCAACCTGATGTGCTTGGCTGCTACAAGAGATTGACCCATTCATCAATAGTGAATGGAGCTTCACCATTCATCCATGGAAGATGCGCCTCGTACGACAAAGCAAACTACACTCACCGCGAAACCTATCTTCTCCTCCATCGTTTGAAATCCCAAACCCTAGGCTATCGGTTGTACGCCCAAAACTGTCGAGTTGTTTAAAACGACATCACTCGCCAAAATATAGGTATGGAATGGTAGAGCTTCTCGATATGATCCTAATGAAGCTCGTTTGGTGATTTTTTTGGTGAGGGGATGATTTGATTTCAATTTTTGAATAAACAGCCATTTACTTTGTTCCTGGAAATGTTAAGTGGTAAAGAAGAGTAGGGAAGGGAATGAATGAAGAGGTGTTGACTTTATATTTTTATAAACAAAATGATCATGTTTCCCTTTTCCATATCAAAAGGACTTCTCGAGCCGTCCAAAATGTCCACGCCATCAAATCGTTATTTAAAATTTGAATTTTGATTTGATTTTACAATGGTTTTTAAATGAAATATTTACAATACCATGCCGCACAATATTTCATTCGAGTTCGAACCGCCAGTGGCTGAAATAAAAATATAATCGTGCATTGAAGTGCGACATGATCATAAATCAATGGTGGATTACACAAATTATTTTATTTTGTGAAATTCCTCAAATATCATCGTTTGCCGATAAATCGTCAAACGAATAATTTCAATATTTTCCAAATTTAAAATTATGGAAAATCAAATATAACTTAAAAATACGTCAATAAAAATAGAATCGTAAAACTAAAAATAAATTTTTCGATTTATTATTCGAATTCTTTATTACTGTAAATAAATTTACAATTGTATTCACCAATATTATTCATTAATTTAAAAAGGAGTTAAACGAAATCATTAAATCCATTAAGTTAAGATCTAATTCTCAATTCAAATAATTAAACATTATCTATATTTGAATATTTAGTTATTAAATTCCAAAATCAAATTATTTAAATATTTAAAATTAATCAAACATTTAAAATCCAATGACTAAAATTTGGGTTGTTACATTATGGATGATAGTCAGCCAGATTTAGATGAATGGTATCCAGAATTGGCTAAGCATGGATTGACACTTCTCCTAGGCAGGGGATCAGATCAGATCACTATGGATATGGACACTTAACTCAGCAGCTCAACTCAACGAAAATCGATTAATATCTTCGGATTTAACTTTGGGAACTACACAAACAACTCAAGAGACCAAAAGAAGGCATAGAGGGTGATCCACCCTAGGGATCGCCGACCCCAATGCTCAAGCATTGGGGATCGAAGGCGATCCCTTATAGGGATCAGGGCCGATCCCTCAGGTAGGCTCGGATGAGTCCCATTTTTTCTAGACGGAGTCGGCATGGCCTTGGTCTTCTGCACGTGGATTTTGAGCTGGATATTTGTCCATATTCCCCTATAAATACAACGGGCATGGCACATATTTCTGAATCTTCTTTCTGGTTTTCTTCTTCCTCCATTATTATTTTAAGGCTATATCCGTACTGTAATTGGCAGTTAGGGGTCACCGTAGAGGGAGTTAGGAGGCATTCTCAGGAGCTAGAGCTAATCAACCTTCGTTTTACATAACTAAGAACGAGATGGAGACTATGATGGAGGCAATGAAGGAGTGAATGCTGAAGAGACGAGAGGAGATGATGCAGAATTTCCTCAGGCAATTTGAACAGGCTTGTGCAGGAGCTACTGGCAATCTGGATCAAGGAGTCGGAGTAGCAGGAGTTGTAGAAAATCAGAATCAAGAGCATGGAAACGGAGCTAACAGGCAGGAGAATAGAAGAAGTAGCCAGGGGCGAACCCCAAGCAAGCAGGAGGGATCGGCACCGATCCCCATAGAGGGATCGGCACCGATCCCCATAGAGGGATCGACACCAATTCCTTAGGCTTAGGGGGCACACCCCCGGGTCAGGCTGGATCGAGTGTCGGTAGGCCAGTGGTCGGTACTGTGTAGTTTGGTGCGAATCGAAATGCGGATGCACATCTGGAGGAGTATGCTCCGGAATACCCTCGTGGAGTTGCGGGGCAGGCTAGTAATATGGATTAGAGGCCACTAATGGATGAGAATAATAGGATAGCTAAGCTGAAAAGATGGATAATGAAAAGCGGATTGCCCAACAGGAGTATGGAAGATGTCAATCAGAGTCCGTTCACTCCGAATATCAGGCAAGCTAGGAATCCTCCGGAGTCCAAATTACCAACACTAGAGGTATACGTTGGACAGACGACCAATATAGTACACTTGATGAGGTATATCAGGCATATGGAAGTGATAGGGTCATTAGAGGAAGTCATGGCAAGGAGCTTTTCGCTTTATTTAATGGAGGTAGCTGCGCTTTAGTTTAGGACGCTGAAGAATGGTTCAATCAGAACATGGAACAAGTTGGTAGATCGATTCATGATGCTATTTAGGGTCCACATTTCGAGAACTAAGAGCCTAATAATGTTGGCAACATTAAAGCAAAGGATAGAAGAGTCCCCGAGGAGTTTCTTAACACGATTTAATGCAGTAGTTACTTTGGTAGATTGGTCAGATCCATCGATGGTCTTATGGCAGCGGTATCCGAGATTGCCGACGATACAAATTTTAAGATTTCACTGGAGCGGGATCCACCAATGGATCTTGGCGAATTTTTACATGAAGCTGATAGGTTTCTATGGCTGGAGGAAGCACGAATCAACAAACATGAAGTAAAAGCTATGCAAGGTGCATGACCATTTGGAGAAGGGTCCAAGGAGGATAAGGCAAAAAGGAAGCTGGATGATGGTTATGATGAATCAAAAAGAAAAAGGAAAGAACGAGAACCGAAGTTATCCACTTATTTGGATTGACGGAAAGCTTGGAACGGATTTATCTGGACACAAAGGGGAAACTCCCCTATCGAAAACTGCAAAGGAGGGATACTATGGACCGGGAACGTAGTTTGGAAAATATTGCATATTCCACAAACTGGATGGGCACTTACGGGATATTGTTGAGGAACATGTCAGAGATTGCAGGCTGCCACAGTACATGAGGACTTGGGCTGCGACAGTGGAACAAGAGCGGCCACCGTCTGCGTCCAATGGAAATGGCCTTGGATCGAGGTCATAGATCGCCATCTCTTTATCAGAATGGCATGAACTAAATAAATAATAAACTCCACAATAAACAATTAAGTCATTTATATATGTACGGGATTGAAGTTGCTCCCTAGGCATGCTCTGAGATGATGATGAATAGTCATTCCCAAAGAGGCAATGTTTGGGTTTCCTTGTTTTTTGGTTTTATGGCTGTAAGAACTTAAATTTAATAATTTAATCTAAATCCGCATTAATGCGATGAACAAGAGATGGGGTAATAACCATAAGATGCGAGTCCCTTCGTTAGAGAGCGACAAGATGGAATCATACATCATGAATTAAGCCCTCGACCAAAGAGTCTAGGCCGGAGAAAGGAAGTCAGTATGTAATTGATCACTTTATGTCCCTGATCGAAGAGTCAGGGACTAGAGTGCAAGAAGTGAGTCGCTTCACCGGAGAGCGACAGGATCGACTTACTTATCGATGTTCCCCCATTCATCGGAGAGTGATTGGATGGAATCCAAAAAGGGTCCGGAGAGACCATGATCGGCCTAGAAAGGCCATGACATCATGTTATATTTAGAGAAACCGAACCAGAGTGCAGGAAGTAATGCCGCTTGGCCAGATAGCAACAGGATCAACCTACTTGCCATTGTTCCCTTACACCGGAGAGTGACAGGATGGGTCCAGCAAGAGCTCGCAGAGGCTATGATCGGTTCATGTGATAACCCTGATTTTTGTGAGTAATTTCATGATTTAATTTAGTTTGTATTTGTTTGAAATTGCATTGGGAAAAATAGGAATAGGAAATTGATTTGCAGATACAAAGTATAAAACATGTACATGTGCACAAGACAGTGTACACATGCACACAGATTTCTGTGTAACAAAATTTGGCAGAAATTAATAGATAAAATAAAATAACTGATTTAGAAATACATATGCATAAAGATAGAATTTTGTCTTTAAATAAAATATAGTACAAAGAAAATAAGAGCTAGGCTGAAATAAACTTAAAATTATTTAAAGAAAGAAAGAAAAATAAAAGGCTTAGGTATACATAGGTTATACATGTATACAGTCAATCAATCTCTGGAAGAAAACAGAAGTTGCATGAAAATGGCATGAGTCCCTAAACAAGCACTTTATCTATTCTCAGTAATTTCTTTTATTAAGAAAATAATAATAATAATAATAAGAAGTCATGCATATGACATGACCAGGGAAAATTAAAAGAGAGGAACTGATTTCTGGAAAGGAAGACAAGGACCACATACCATTTTATTTTCTTGAATCAAACCAGAGGCAGGCTATGTTTGGGATGGGGTAGAACTGACATTGGGTAAGTCCATAAACCCTAGTAACAGCCAAGATTTATATAAAAGGCCTAGTATAGTAAGACCATATATTTTTGTTCTTCATTAACCTAAAAAAAAATATACAAGACATAAACCAGAGAAAATAGGAGAAGGCAGAAGACTAAAAGGGGGTTCATAAGGCATAGGAAGAAGAAGGATTAAGGTGAGTAACCTCACTGAAAACTTTGGCATTAAGACCTAAATATTGAGGCAGCCAGTTTGAACTAATTTTCTTTTACAAGTTATGTTTTATGATTGGATGACTTTGGTTTGTTAATGATTTGTTTAAGGGTAAAACCTCTATTTGATTTACCCAGAAAAATAAGAGTCATGGATTCATGAACTAAAATGTTTGTCTGAGATATGGGTTAGCTTTGAGACTGAGTGATTTCTTTTATAAGTTTTCTTTATAAGTTGTTTATAAAAATCCCCGGATTCAAGTAGTGGGTATATGGTCTGAAGGTAGAAAGAAATATGGGCTGTAACATTGTGTTGTTGCTTATGTCTCATATTAATTAAAACAAAAGAAAATGTAGAAGTGCAATGTTGTACATGTGCTGAGCTTCTATGTTTTATGAAATACCCAAATCAAATATACTTGTGGTTTAGCCAGATCATGAATCTGATTGAACCAGAGGTAAGGGAAAATATATATCTAGCAAATTACTCAGGACCATATGCTTACATCTTGATCCAGTGAAACCCATAGGCAAAATAATGTGCTAAGAAGTCACCTCCCTCTTTCATGATAAAATGTTTGCTTCTGAGAATATAACTTACCAAACTCTGGATGAATACATGTTGCTTGCATTATTTATATTTCTCTGATTAAGAAGTGAGATGCAGAAGGGATTAGCACTGCTATGAAAAATAATAATAACACTTAGTAATTTAACTAAGGACTTGGGATCTTAGGGCTACCAAAGTATAGCTTGGCAAGGGGAATATTGCAAGTTCACACATGGTATGTTTATACCCAGGGGCCTGAGTGTGCTGGGTTAACAGAGAGATGTCCCAGGCAGTGTGTGTTTAAAAAGGAGAAAGTAGCTAAAGACCCTGGTATATTTGATAATGAATTCTAGGAATAGATTCAGAAGAGGCCTGGGCAAAATCCCTGATGGCCAGTAAAGTTGAAAAGGGGATGATAACTGAATTGATGTTTGTATTTGGTTGTTTTGGTGCTTTTTATGGATGAATCTTATGATTGTTTTCTATGAATCAAGTCATGGTGATTATATGTGTAAATAATCTGTTAACACTGAGATGAAGGAACATGCTTCACAAAAAAAAGAAAAACAAGCATAAGGAAGATACTGAGTTTCTTATTCATATAAAGTTTGTTTATAAAGAGAATTGAATGAGATCATGTTTTCAGTTGGATTATTCACACCAGACAAATAGTTTGACCCTTTTGTGTTTATGCACCATTGGGTGTCTCATATTCATATGGGGCAGTTCATGGTGATTTTGCAGGGAAATAGGAATTGCTTTGATCAGGCTTTGGATGTTAAACTGCTTAAGATTTGGATGCTATGTTTTTTAAAGACTTTGCTGAAGTAAACTACACCTTCATGATGAACTAGATTAAGACCTATTGTTTAAAAATTACTTTGAGAAACCAATGTATGGTTAATTGCTGTTTTGTAGATGTTGAACTTATATGTCTCAGCTGAACTATGTGCTTTGTTTTGCTAAATGCTTTGCTAAGGAAAAATGAATTTTAAGCTTCAAGAACAGTTAGGCTATAATGGTAGAAAATCTGAGATTGAAAGAATTTGTGGTTTGTATGTATATCTATAGAACTGGCATAAGAAAATCCATGTTCAAGTCAAAAATAAAACCTGATAGAAAGGGTTTGAGTTGCTTTGAAAAGAAAATAATATAGCAGGTATTTTGTAACAAAGTAGTGCAAACCAGAACAGGGCTAACATAGCCATTTTTCTTGAGCCTGGGTCAAGCCAGCAACCAAGGGTTTAAATTAAATTTTCAGATCTGTTTCATAGCCAAAGTATATAATAGGTTCAGACAATTTTGTTCACAGGAGAAAAATAAAAAGGAAAAAAAAACAAAAATTGGGTTTGAACCGACCAACATAGCACTCGAACTCGTGACCTCTCATGTGTAAGTTAGGCGCGTTTCCATTACGCCTAGATGTTGCTTGTGTTCACTTATGAACCACTTTCTTTTAGCTTGAGTTTGATACTATACAGACTCTAACACAATCATCCATATTAAAAGCTTGCTTTCCACTGATTATTACTTGATCATTTCTTAATTAGAAAAACAGACTAAAGTACATGTCTCCAGCGAATTCTATGGTCAAAAATCAGGATACAATAATTAATCTTTTATCAGGGAATTATCACATTTTAATAGATTTAAAAGGATTTCTACTTACATATTAGCATGCTCTGATTCTAGTAGAATATAACATAGATATCTTCATATATGTATGTTAAGAATGATTTAGATTTAAAACAATATTTTTATATTGTGAAAGATCCTGGATATATTTTGTTTATTGGAGAAAGAAAATGACCCTGGGAAATATATTTGTAATGAATGATATATCTATATATCATCTCTTAAAAAAAAATCCTTATGAAATTAGGGTGGAAATAGGAGGGTCATTTCAGTTGGTATCAGAGCCATGTTGTTAAATAACATAGCAAAAATTTTTGTATGAATTTGTTTGCATTGGATGTATAGAAGTGTTTACTGCTTTGGATGTTTTGTTTTTTTTTCTTATTTACACTATTGATATCTATTATGACAGAATAAGTGATAAATTAAAATGAATTAATCTATAGAGCATTAGGCAAAACAGACTAACCTAAGTGTTATATCCATAGAGCTATGGTAGGACCCAGACATCAAAATGTAGGAACAAGTGAACCACCCATGGTGAATGTGCAAGAATTCATGAGGGCCATAAGAGATGGAGTAGGCAACAGGCAGGAAAATCCACATGAGGAACTTTCCAAACTACTCAAGACTTTTACCAATCTTGGAGGCAAAACCTTTGATGGCACAGAAGGAGTTATGGGGGTTCAAAATTGGCTTAGAATTTTGGAAAGAATCTTTGCAGACATGCAAGTTGAAGACCAAAGGAAGAGGCAAATTGCATCCAGGCAATTGAGAGGAGCAGCTTTGGATTGGTGGGAGGTTATCATAGCTGGAAGACCTGAAGGAGAAGTAACATGGGATCAATTTAAAGCAATGTTGGAAGGCAGATTTATCCCTGCATCAGCTAAGGAGTCTTTACTGGAGGAATTCATCAAATTGAGGCAAGGGACTATGAGTGTCACTGAGTACACCCAGAAGTTTGAATCATTGGCAAAGTATGGTGCAGTGCTCATCACTACTGAGGAAGCTAAGAATGGCAGATATATCCAAGGGTTGAACTCTAGCCTTAGTAGAGCCACGCTACCATATAAGGATAAAACTTTTGATCAAGTTTTGGATTTGACTCTGAGCATTGAACAACATGATAAAGCTAGAGAGAATTTCAGGGCATTCAAAAATAATCAAAACAAGAAGGGAAAGGGTAAATTTCACCCTTATGATAAAAAGAAAACAGGCATAACTTCCACAAAGAAACCAGAAGAAGCTAGAACTGCTGAAGTTAAGAAGAGGATCACTTGTTACAATTGTGGACAAGAGGGGCACATGAAAAATAGGTGCACCAATCCTAGACCAGCATCCTTCAATTGTCACCATTGTGGGAAGGAAGGTCACATAAAGAGGAACTGCCCAGATTTTAAGCAAGGAAAATTAGGGGCTTTGGAAGGGAAAGGCAAGGCAGTTGAGGGATCAAATGTTGAAAAGCATGGTCAAGTTGAAGGTACTTTGCTTATCCATTCAATACCTTTAACAGTAGTATATGATACTGGGGCTACACACTCATTGATCTCTCATGATATTGCACAACAATTAAAATTGAACTGTATGATTGTTGATAAACCACTGCTAATTAGAAGCCCTATAGGTAGTTCATGTGTCATGGGTATGATGTGCATGCAACTGGGATTAAATATAGGAGGACATGTGTTTGAGTCAAACCTATATGTGTTGCAATATCCAGACATAGGAATTATTTTAGGAGTTGATTGGTTGAGTAGATATAAGGCTATCATAAATATGGAGACATCCACCATATCATTGAAGGTTTCTGATGGACAAAGGATAATCGTTCTTTGTGAGGCAAACAAAAATAGAAGTATAGCCAACCTTTCTGCATTGTCAAATGAAAAACCCATGCCTGCATTAGAAGAGATCCCCATAGTTAATCAATATGATGATGTGTTTGGGGAAGTAAGAGGAGTTCCTAATCACAGGCCAGTTGAATTTTCAATTAGAATAATTCCAGGAGCTAGCCCAGTGGTTAAAAGACCAACCAGAATGGGGCCTAAGGAATTGATGGAGTTGAAAAAGCAATTAGTTGAACTAGAAGAAAAAGGTTTTATTAGACCCAGTAGCTCATCATGGGGAGCACCAGTAGTCTTTGTTAAGAAACATGATGGATCCCTGAGATTATGTATTGACTATAGGGAATTAAATAAAGTCACAGTTAAAAATAAATACCCCTTACCAAGAATTGATGATCTATTTGATCAATTGAGTGGTGCAAAGATATTCTCCAGGCTTGATTTAGCTTCAGGCTTTCATCAGATGAAAGTAGAAGAGGAAAGCATTAAGTATACAGCCTTTAACACCAGATATGGACTTTATGAATTTTTGGTGATGCCATTTGGCTTAACAAACGCTCCTTCCTATTTTGTTGATTTGATGAATAGAATTTTCAGAGAATACTTGGATAAGTTTGTATTAATATTTATTGATGATATACTAATTTATTCTAAGACAGTTAGAGAGCATGAGAACCATTTGCATATAGTATTTGAGAAATTGAGACAGGAAGACTTGAAAGCAAAGTTTTCAAAATGCACTTTTTGGCAGAATGAAGTGAACTTTCTAGGCCATATTATATCAGAAAAAGGAATAGCTGTGGACTCCAATAAAGTCATTGCAGTGCAAGCTTGGAAAAGGCCTACTAATGTCACTGAAGTCAGATCATTCATGGGAATGGCTGGTTACTATTGAAGATTTATAAAAGATTTTGCAAAAATCTCAATTCCATTAACCAGATTGACTAGGAAAAATCAAGTGTTCACTTGGACTGAGGAATGTGAAAATGCCTTTGGGAAATTAAAAGAAGCACTGGTACAAGCTCCAATTCTTAAAGTACCTGAGGGAAATGAAAACTTGGTGGTGTATACTGATGCAAGTGGACAAGGGCTTGGAGCAGTGTTGATGCAACAACATCAGGTAATAGCTTATGCTTCTAGGAAGTTGAAATCAAGTGAAGTAAGGTATGCTACTCATGACCTTGAATTGGCTGCTATAGTGTATGCCCTTAAGCTATGGAGACACTACTTGTTAGGGGCAAAATTTGAAGTATATACAGACCATAAATCACTCAAATATTTGTTTTCACAAAAAGAATTAAATATGAGGCAGCAAAGATGGATTGAACTCTTAGCCTCATATGATTTTGAAATATTTTACACACCAGGTAAGGCTAATAAAGTAGCAGATCCCTAAGTAGACAACATGCTAAAGTGGCTAGATTAATGATAGAAGAGTTTAACACTTTATCATTATTAATTGATTCAGAGATAAAAAGTGATAACATAGAAAACATGAGCTTATGCAGTGGGAAGGTAGAAATGGGAAAATTAAGTTTTATTACTCTACGATCAGAATTGAAAAATAAAGTTGCAATGCTACAAAACCAAGATCCATTTTTATTTGGAAAGAAGACACAAATATTAAATGGTGAGACAGTAGAAGGTTTTCAGTTGGATGATCAGGGCCATCTGAAGAAAGGAGAAAGAATATGTGTTCCAGCAATGGATGAGTTGAAGCAAGAAATTTTGGATGCTTACCACAAAAGCAAATATACTATACACCCAGGAAGCACAAGAATGTATCACAACCTCAAGAGAGATTATTGGTGGAGTGGTATGAAGAGTGCAGTGGCAACCTATGTATCAAAATGTATGGTTTGCCAGCAGGTGAAGGCTGAGTATCAGAAACCCTCAGGAATGCTTCAACCTTTACAAATACCACAGTGGAAATGGGAAGACATATCAATGGATTTTATTGATGGTTTGCCTAGAACTAGGAGGGGAAATGATAGTATTTGGGTAATGGTTGATAGGTTAACCAAGTCAGCCCACTTTATACCAGTGAAATCAGAAAGAAATGCTAATACCCTAGCCCAGTTGTTTATTAAAGAAGTAGTCAGACTGCATGGTATACCAAAGACTATAGTGAGTGATAGAGATACCATCTTCACTTCAAAATTTTGGCAGAGTTTTCACAAGGCAATGAGGACTGATTTATGTTTGAGTACAGCATACCATCCTCAATCTGATGGTCAAACAGAAATTGTGAACAAATTGCTTGAAGACATGTTGAGAGCATGTGTATTGGATTGGGGAGGAAGCTGGGAAGATTACATATATCTAGCTGAATTTGCATACAATAACACCCATCACAGTAGCATAGGCATGGCCCCCTTTGAAGCTCTCTATGGAAGGCCATGTTTATCACCTTCAAGTTGGCATGAGACTGGAGAAAAAGTGGTCTTAGGACCAGAAAATGTGAAGGAGACTTCTGAAAAGGTAGCCTTGATCAGAAAAAGAATTGCCTCTGCCCAAGATAGGCAAAAGAAATATGCAGATCAAAGAAGGAAGGCAGTACAATATGATGTTGGGGATTATGTGTTCATCAAGATATCACCCATGAAAAAGGTTCTAAGGTTTGGGAAACAAGGAAAGTTGATTCCTAGATATATAGGACCATATAAAATTCTAGAAAGAATAGGGACAGTAGCCTATAAATTAGAATTGCCAGAAGAAATGAGAGCAATGCATGATGTCTTTCATGTGTCTCAACTAAGAAGATGGGTTCATGATAAGGAAGCAATACTAGAATCCTCTAAGGATGTGCAGATTGATCCTAGAATGATCTATGAAAAGGAACCAGTGGGCATAGTTTCTAGAGAAACCAAGATATTGAGAAACAAAGAAATTAAATTAGTAAAAGTACAATGGAGTCTAGACCCAAATGATTGCACATGGGAAGTGGAGGATAAAATCAGAAATGATTATCCCCAGCTGTTTGATTGAAGAAAAGGTAAATCTATATATATACATACTAATGAATGTGTTGGTCGAATATGCATTGTGATTTTTATCTTGTGTTGATATGCATAGTGCTTAATAGGTGATTGGTTTGAGAATGATTTTGAAATCAGAAAAAAAAATTCGTTTTTCTGAAGAGAAGATACTTAAGTTAAGTATGAAAGAATTGTGGGACACAATTCCTAAAAGGAGGGGTATATGTGATAACCCTGATTTTTGTGAGTAATTTCATGATTTAATTTAGTTTGTATTTGTTTGAAATTGCATTGGGAAAAATAGGAATAGGAAATTGATTTGCAGATACAAAGTATAAAACATGTACATGTGCACAAGACAGTGTACACATGCACACAGATTTCTGTGTAACAAAATTTGGCAGAAATTAATAGATAAAATAAAATAACTGATTTAGAAATACATATGCATAAAGATAGAATTTTGTCTTTAAATAAAATATAGTACAAAGAAAATAAGAGCTAGGCTGAAATAAACTTAAAATTATTTAAAGAAAGAAAGAAAAATAAAAGGCTTAGGTATACATAGGTTATACATGTATACAGTCAATCAATCTCTGGAAGAAAACAGAAGTTGCATGAAAATGGCATGAGTCCCTAAACAAGCACTTTATCTATTCTCAGTAATTTCTTTTATTAAGAAAATAATAATAATAATAATAATAAGTCATGCATATGACATGACCAGGGAAAATTAAAAGAGAGGAACTGATTTCTGGAAAGGAAGACAAGGACCACATACCCTTTTATTTTCTTGAATCAAACCAGAGGCAGGCTATGTTTGGGATGGGGGTAGAACTGACATTGGGTAAGTCCATAAACCCTAGTAACAGCCAAGATTTATATAAAAGGCCTAGTATAGTAAGACCATATATTTTTGTTCTTCATTAACCTAAAAAAAATATACAAGACATAAACCAGAGAAAATAGGGGAAGGCAGAAGACTAAAAGGGGGTTCATAAGGCATAGGAAGAAGAAGGATTAAGGTGAGTAACCTCACTGAAAACTTTGGCATTAAGACCTGAATATTGAGGCAGCCAGTTTGAACTAATTTTCTTTTACAAGTTATGTTTTATGATTGGATGACTTTGGTTTGTTAATGATTTGTTTAAGGGTAAAACCTCTATCTGATTTACCCAGAAAAATAAGAGTCATGGATTCATGAACTAAAATGTTTGTCTGAGATATGGGTTAGCTTTGAGACTGAGTGATTTCTTTTATAAGTTTTCTTTATAAGTTGTTTATAAAAATCCCCGGATTCAAGTAGTGGGTATATGGTCTGAAGGTAGAAAGAAATATGGGCTGTAACATTGTGTTGTTGCTTATGTCTCATATTAATTAAAACAAAAGAAAATGTAGAAGTGCAATGTTGTACATGTGCTGAGCTTCTATGTTTTATGAAATACCCAAATCAAATATACTTGTGGTTTAGCCAGATCATGAATCTGATTGAACCAGAGGTAAGGGAAAATATATATCTAGCAAATTACTCAGGACCATATGCTTACATCTTGATCCAGTGAAACCCATAGGCAAAATAATGTGCTAAGAAGTCACCTCCCTCTTTCATGATAAAATGTTTGCTTCTGAGAATATAACTTACCAAACTCTGGATGAATACATGTTGCTTGCATTATTTATATTTCTCTGATTAAGAAGTGAGATGCAGAAGGGATTAGCACTGCTATGAAAAATAATAATAACACTTAGTAATTTAACTAAGGACTTGGGATCTTAGGGCTACCAAAGTATAGCTTGGCAAGGGGAATATTCCAAGTTCACACATGGTATGTTTATACCCAGGGGCCTGATTGTGCTGGGTTAACAGAGAGATGTCCCAGGCAGTGTGTGTTTAAAAAGGAGAAAGTAGCTAAAGACCCTGGTATATTTGATAATGAATTCTAGGAATAGATTCAGAAGAGGCCTGGGCAAAATCCCTGATGGCCAGTAAAGTTGAAAAGGGGATGATAACTGAATTGATGTTTGTATTTGGTTGTTTTGGTTCTTTTTATGGATGAATCTTATGATTGTTTTCTATGAATCAAGTCATGGTGATTATATGTGTAAATAATCTGTTAACACTGAGATGAAGGAACATGCTTCACAAAAAAAAAGAAAAACAAGCATAAGGAAGATACTGAGTTTCTTATTCATGTAAAGTTTGTTTATAAAGAGAATTGAATGAGATCATGTTTTCAGTTGGATTATTCACACCAGACAAATAGTCTGACCCTTTTGTGTTTATGCACCATTGGGTGTCTCATATTCATATGGGGCAGTTCATGGTGATTTTGCAGGGAAATAGGAATTGCTTTGATCAGGCTTTGGATGTTAAACTGCTTAAGATTTGGATGCTATGTTTTTTAAAGACTTTGCTGAAGTAAACTACACCTTCATGATGAACTAGATTAAGACCTATTGTTTAAAAATTACTTTGAGAAACCAATGTATGTTTAATTGCTGTTTTGTAGATGTTGAACTTATATGTCTCAGCTGAACTATGTGCTTTGTTTTGCTAAATGCTTTGCTAAGGAAAAATGAATTTTAAGCTTCAAGAACAGTTAGGCTATAATGGTAGAAAATCTGAGATTGAAAGAATTTGTGGTTTGTATGTATATCTATAGAACTGGCATAAGAAAATCCATGTTCAAGTCAAAAATAAAACCTGATAGAAAGGGTTTGAGTTGCTTTGAAAAGAAAATAATATAGCAGGTATTTTGTAACAAAGTAGTGCAAACCAGAACAGGGCTAACATAGCCATTTTTCTTGAGCCTGGGTCAAGCCAGCAACCAAGGGTTTAAATTAAATTTTCAGATCTGTTTCATAGCCAAAGTATATAATAGGTTCAGACAATTTTGTTCACAGGAGAAAAATAAAAAGGAAAAAAAAAAATTGGGTTTGAACCTACCAGCATAGCACTCGAACTCGTGACCTCTCATGTGTAAGTTAGGCACGTTTCCATTACGCCTAGATGTTGCTTGTGTTCACTTATGATCCACTTTCTTTTAGCCTGAGTTTGATACTATACAGACTCTAACACAATCATCCATATTAAAAGCTTGCTTTCCACTGATTATTACTTGATCATTTCTTAATTAGAAAAACAGACTAAAGTACATGTCTCCAGCGAATTCTATGGTCAAAAATCAGGATACAATAATTAATCTTTTATCAGGGAATTATCACATTTTAATAGATTTAAAAGGATTTCTACTTACATATTAGCATGCTCTGATTCTAGTAGAATATAACATAGATATCTTCATATATGTATGTTAGGAATGATTTAGATTTAAAACAATATTTTTATATTGTGAAAGATCCTGGATATATTTTGTTTATTGGAGAAAGAAAATGACCCTGGGAAATATATTTGTAATGAATGATATATCTATATATCATCTCTTAAAAAAAAATCCTTATGAAATTAGGGTGGAAATAGTAGGGTCATTTCAGTTCAGGAGGATAAAGACATCGCTCTATGCCCAAAAAGGGCCGGAGTGCAAGGGGTAGGTTGCTTCATTGGAGAGCAATAGGATCGGCCTACTCGTCATTAAGTTTGGATTGGACTTAGCAAGGGTCCGGAGAGACCATCAACCGGTCTGGAGAGATTATAAACTTGGACAACGATCTGGAGAGATCATGGATAGGCTTAATGACTTCCAGGATTTCAGACTATTATGGATTTGGATATTGACCCAGAGAGGTCATGGATTTGGATAACGATACGGAGAGAATGAGGATTTGAGACAACGATCTGATGAGATCGTGGATTCGGTTACTGGCTTGGAATGGATATGGATTCTACAAAAGATTTGGAATAGATTCGGAATTGACTATTGAATCGGACAATAGTGGATTTCATTAACAATCTAGAGAGCTTGAGGATTTGTCATACAAATACTAAGTCCTGGGCGAACACGGGATGACTCATGGCGATTCGATTTAGCATGTTTTGGGTGGCCAATGTTATCCTCCCTTTTGACAAGGCAGTATACCACGGATTTGACTAAATGGATTTCGTGATCATCATGACAAGAAGCTCGGAGGGATGATTATCGGATTCGAAATCAGTTATAAACAAGGCTATGGATGATAGTCAAGCGGATTCAGATGAATCACATCCCAGAATTAGCTAAGCATGGATTGGCACTTCCCTTAGGTAAAGGATTAGATCGAATCACTATGGATATAGACACTTAACCTAGCAGCTCAACTCAATGAAAATCGATATATATGATTAGATCTAATGAAATCTATTAGACTTCATAGGCCCATTTTGATCCAAATCAAGTAATTTTTTAAAATAAACCCATTCCACCCAATGCAGACTAGCCTGGTTCCTTTAACCGGGGATATACTTAAGGAGCTTTTTGTGTGATGCTTCATCCAAGAGTTGGTAAAAGAAGTAATGTTTCAAAAGTTTCCTGAGGTAGTGCGGGGAGGATCTTCTATTTCGGAGTTTCTATCACCTCATTTCCCTAGCCGAGTATAGGATGAATTTGACTAATACTTTGAGAACAAAAATATAAAGTTTATTATAGCTTTAAGGCAATGGTTTTGTGAGAAAGTTATAGATCACATTAATAGCCCATTCGTCGAGATTGTCAACATGGCTAAGACGTAAGAAGGAGTCATTAAGGAAAGAATGGTTAAGACTATTGTTGTTGCTGTTGTTAAAGTTGTTATCCCACGTTTTTGGCAAGGCTGTGACACCAAAAACTTGATTAGAAACCAAGGACAATCCGTCCCGAAGATCGGTTATACACAGGTCTACTATGGATACTAGCCGATTTTTTCCGAGTCCGGATCGAGCGACAATTAACATGGTACAACAAGCAAAGCTATGAAAACCAACGTTCAAAATTTCAGGTCAATCGCAGTTTGTATGCTCAAGGTATGGATCGATCAAAATCAAGGAAGTCAACCTCATTCGGATCCATGGTGTTCGTATCCATCAAAGTCAATCTCCTTCGTATCCATCGGCAACTACTCCTTCATATCGATCGATCGCCTTTTACATTTCGTATCGATCAGCCAACAGATTGATACGAAATCAACACCTTCAATCGATACGAAGAGCATAAGTTCGTATCGATATGAACTGTAATGAAAGTTATCGATACAAAGCGGCTTCAATTGAATGATACGAATGAAGTTACATGGGATTGATACAAAGCAACGTGGTCAAAAAGAGGAAACGGTCGCTCGGCATGAAAAGTGGATTGCTCCTGGACTATCGCTTCACGTCACCCTGATCGATACGAACAACTATCGATACGAGTTGATCGATACAAACTCAACAGCCTATTGCAAATTCAAACTTGGATCGATCATAACTCAAAATCTACAAGTCCAAATGCTACCAAATTTTCATTTGAGCTTATTTATCACCTCAATAATGTCTCTGATCGATCTTAGCCCAAAAGAAGCAAGCATTAATTGATACAAATTGAACATGGATCGATCCCAAATGACCTTGGATCGATCTGGTGGGCCCACCCACGTGTGAGAAGGGGTATTCCGAGATCTAGGCTAGATATTTCTAGGCTACGCCTATAAATTGAAGCCCTATGCCTCTAGAAAATGGACTTTTGACTCCATTATGACGTTACTCTGCTGAATATCCATTGCAACTTCAGTGCTTGAGTTGTAATCTGTTGTAATCAATTAAAGAACATCAATAAAACAAGAAACTTTCCAGAGTGGACATAGGCTACAACGCCGAACTACTATAAATCTGTGTCTTCTTGCATTTCGGTTTTCCTGTTTTGGTGTGTTTGTTAGATTAGCCTCTGTTTGCATTTATATTCTTCATTTTAATCTCTTCAAATACGCCTGAAGAGTGTTGTGCCTAATTTTGGTACAAACACTTTGGTGCTTTCACTGAGAAAACCCATTTTTTCTCCTGCTCACTGGATCTACTGCCGTTGTTGGATTACTGAAATCTAAGGAGAAGATCCAGATCTGATGTAAAGTAGTTCCTTCCATTCTATTCAGATTCCACCAGATCTAGGAAAGAGCTACATCACTCATCATGGTTACCACCAAAACTGATTCAACTACTGCAGATCTGATATACAGTAGTTCCTTCCATTCTATTTAGATTAGCCTCGGTTTTAAAATAGCTAAGCTTGCTCCAAGCTTCGGCCACTACTTGGAAATTTCTAACTGCCTCCAAAAAAGTGAAAGAAGGGTTGTCCCCGTGACTTTTTATGTTGAATAAATATATGATCTCTTCTACAGTCGAAGGTCGGAAGAGGTGCTCCATGAAGATAACAAATAAACTGTTGAGCAAAGCGTACCCATTCGGGTGGAACTGGGACGGAGCGATCCTCAAGTATAGCAACAGTTCCCGAATGAACTGATTGAAGGGAGGAAGCATCCCGGCTACACACATGAATCTATTGCAAGCCATGTATCCCTCCGGGGGGTTGTGAGCTCTATCTTTCAGCTTTGGTAATAAGACATCATTTAGCGGCAACCCGTGCCTTAGGAAAATCTGGACTAACATATCTTTGGAGATATTAGAGCGAACAGAATTCTACGGGTTAATAATAAAAACTGCTCCCGGTAGCTCATCCAGAGCAGGGCTAATTACTTCAGCTGCGATAGCCAGCATTTCAATTACAGAAAGAGGCGGACTCTAAACATCCTACGACTGAGAACTTCCGGGTTCCATAGCTATTGAACTCAGTAAAAATCATCGTTAGACGACAATAAACCCATGTTTCCCCACTGTGAATTGAATGATCATGTTGTGCAGTGCAGTGCAGTGCTACATAATGCTTTAAATTTCTACAAGTTTATGAGATGTTCAAACGATAAGACTTCGAGATTCAACCGGAGTGACCGTCATCGTTGACAGTCACAACCGGGCCATCCGGACATCGGAGAATGATCCAAGTTAGAGTTCATCAAATTTATCAAGTTACAGTTCCATTGACGAGCTTTGAAGGGTAGTCAGATATGCAGTTACACAGTCATGTCCAATTATGCAAAGCTGAAGCTCGCTGAAGTCAAATGTTTGATTATGCAAGATTTTGTATCCATTAAAGTATGAACTTGGATCGATCACCAAAAGCGCAATTTGTATCGATCAGGGAAGACAGCATCTCGTATCGATTCCTAGAAGGTCAATTCGTATCGACCCAGAACCCTCAACTTCGTATCGATCAAAAACAGCATCTTCACATCGATCGCCAGATCTAAGTCTTCGTATCGATCACTTTGGATCGATACGAACTCCCATCATCAGTCGATACGAAGCTACATACTTCATCGAGACGAAGATCCATTATGTCGGGATCGATACGAACTCATTCTCCATCCACAATCGATACGAATACATCCTTCATGCACCATCGATACGAGTAATTCCTTCGTATCCCTCTACACTTCTTCTCCAAACAACATAAACGCCATTCCAACCTTCCTTCGCCTTGCTCCGGTCTAACTCCGACCTCGACACCACCTGAATCGGCCACGAATGTGAATGGATTGGTAGTCGAACTCGAATCTCATCGTTTTAATGTGGGTTTATGGGTTGATTACCTAGTTAAAGTAGTTAGTTCGAGTGATTAAAGAATTAAATGGCTCGAAGATGAAGGCAATTTCTTTTCTCTTTTGCTCTGATCGATACGAAGACAGTGTGTAGGAGTGAAAGCAAGTGGAAAATTTTCTAACTCCCAAGCGTATTTATATGGACTCAAAACCATGGAGAAAAAACGCTTCGTCTCCTAGTGCTAAAAACCGGTAGGAACGGTCACCAACCTCATCGATACGAAGAGCTGTCTTCGTATCCATTCACCTAGATCGATCTGGGATATGGTTGTTCGTATCCATCAGCAATTGACCTCATATGTCATCGATACGAATGCCGTTGCCAAGTCATGTTTGGTTCGATCAAATCCATCGATACAAAGTAACAATTTCTTATCCATCTACTTGAAGACCACAGGAGTTTGTATCCATCGATACGAAGCATTTCGAAGAACCAACTACTTCGTATTGATAACCATCGATACGAAATGCATATCCCAACTCTTCAAATGTATCCAGGAGAGGATCGGTATGAAGAAAGGACTTAAAACGACCGTCAAACGTTGTTACAACTCGAATTTCACATCGATCCAGGAGAGGATCGATACGAAACTTGATCCAAACAATAAACTAAAAGACTTGACAATAACCCGTGAACGTGCAAACGTGAATAGGAGTCAAGTTAACATACGTGCATGTATGATGAACTAATGTTCAATTTTCAAAATTCATAGGAATTGAATGCTCACCTGATGATAATTACGACAGTGAACGACAAATTGCTAGCACTCGACACTCGGTTACAACAGAACACTACATGATCATTAGCAATCAACAATTCAACATTTATATTACTAGAAATCAATCAATGGTTACATCTTTCGATGAAAAGACGAAACCTATTCAGCGAATCGGATAGGACTTTTCAGAACAAAGATTGCAGATTTTCAAAGCATGTCATGTTCACACAAGACGTACTTTGGGGGCAAATGTTATCCCGCTTTTTTGGCAAGGCCGTGACACCAAGAACTTGACTAGGAAACAAGGATAATCCGTCCTGAAGATCGGTTATACACAGGTCTACTATGGATACTGGCTAATTTTGTCAGAGTTCGGATCGAGCTACAATTAACATGGTACAAGAAGCAAAGCTATGAAAGCCAACGTTCCAAATTTTAAGTCAATCGGAGTTCGTATGCTCAAGGTATGGATCGATCAAAATCAAGGAAGTCAACCTCTTTCGGATCCATGGTATTCGTATCCATCAAAGTTAATCTCCTTCATATCCATCGTTAACTACTCCTTCATATAGATCGACTCCCTTGTACATTTCATATCGATCAGCCAACAGATCGATACAAAATCAACACCTTCACTCGATACAAAGAGCATAAGTTCATATCGATACAAACTGGAACAAAAGTTATTGATACGAAGCGGCTTCAAGTGAACGATACGAATGAAGTTACATGGGATCGATACAAAGAAACATGGTCAAAAAAGGAAATGGTCGCTCGGCATGAAAAGTGGATCACTCCTGGACTATCGCTCCACGTCACCCTGATCGATACACATAACATCGATACGAACAGCTATTGATACGAGTTGATCGATACGAACTCAACAGCCTATTGCAAATTCAAACTTGGATCGATCATAACTCAAAATATACAAGTCCAAATGCTACCAAATTTTCACAGGAGCTTATTTATCACCTCGAGAATGTCTTTGATCGATCTCAGCCCAAAACGAGCAAGCATTGATCGATACGAAATGAACATGGATCGATCATGGATCGATCCCAAATGACCTTGGATCCATCTGGTGGGCCCACCCACGTGTGAGAAGGGGTATTCCCAGATCTAGGCCAGATATTTCCAGGCTACGCCTATAAATAGCACCCTATGCCTCCAAAAAATGGACTTTCGACTCCATTACGTCGTTACTCTACCGAATATCCATTGCAACTTGAGTGCTTGAGTTGTAATCTGTTGTAATCAGTTAAAGAACATCAATAAAACAGCAAACTTTCCTGAGTGGACGTAGGCTACAACGCCGAACCACTATAAATCTTTGTCTTCTTGCATTTCCGTTTCCCTGTATTGGCATGTTTGTTAGATTAGCCTCTATTTGCATTTATATTCTTCATTTTAATCTCTTCAAATATGCCCGAAGAGTGTTGTGCCCAATTTTGGTACAAACAAAAGTTATTACCAAAGCTTATAAGCCATTAGTGAATAATAAGAAGAGGAGAAAGGGCTTTGGTGGTCAGGGGAAGAAGGTTTGCTTCATGTGTAATCTGAAAGGGAGTTACTCTAATGAATGTTGAGACCTGGGCAAGGTGAAGTACAATAACTACAATAGACTTGCGTACATGAAGAAGAGTCGAAGGCGCCAAGATCATTGGCAACAGAGTTAGGAAAGACTATCCTCAAAGGTAATTTTCTCATTCAGAATATTCCAGTTAGAATGGTGTTCGATATAGGGGCTTCACATTCTTTTATAACTAAACACATAGAAGATAAGTTAAAATTGAACTTTACATATCAGTTACCTCATGGATAGTTCCATACCCATTTTGCTACTCTTATCCTTTATTATAATGGTGTAGAACTGATATTGCATGATCACATATTTAATTATAGTTTGCATGTATTTGATTGTATTGGATTTGAAGTCATTGTGGATATGGATTTGTTGGATAAGTATTTGGCTAGGTTGTTTTGTAAGGATAGGGTGGTTTCTTTAAAGCATAATGATTCTGCATAAAGAATATGTTTAAGGTTAGAAGAGTTGGGAGTTGATGTTTGCATTGGACCATGTGAAAGTGGAGATAGGCCAAGTGCTAATAGTAAAAGACTTTGCTGGTGTTTGAACCCATAGTAGGGTTACCGTTGATATAGAGTTTTATATCAATTTAGTGTTGTGAGTGGAAGTAGCAGTAGAACCCCTTATCGTATGACTCTGAAAGAAATGAAAGAGCTGAAGATTCAATTGGTTGAACAAGAAGGAAAGAGTTTTGTTAGACTGAGCAGTTCACTATGGGGTGCTTCGATGATGGTATTTGTTAAAAAGATGATGGCTTCCATCAGTTGAAAGTGGCTGAGTAGAGTGTACCATCGACGACGTTTCAGACTAGATATGGTTCCATGAATTGTTAGTGATGCCTTTTAGCTTAACAAACGTTCCAGCATTCTTTGTTGATTTGACGAATATAATCTTCTGATACTATTTTGATTGATTCGTGCTAGAATTTATCAAGGACATTTGGACATGTTCAATGAATAAATAAGAGCATGAAATTTATTTTAGAGTTGTGCTTGAGATGCCAAGGCAGCATCGACTAAATTTGAAGTTTTCAAAGAGCCACTTTTGGGAAAAAGAGGTAAAGTTTCTAGATCATGTTGTTTCAGAAGATGGATTGTGGATAAATTCTTTCAGAATCGAAGTTATTAATAACAGAAAGTGGTTAAAGATGGTGACTAAGATAATAAGCTTTGTAGGGTTGGTTGGCTATTACTGAATGTTGAATAAAAACTTCTCATATACTATAACATCGATGATAGAACTAACAAGGAAGGATGCACTACTTGAATGGAATAATAATGAATAGGGGCATTTTGGGAGTTGAAGCATTTACTGATCAATGCTCCATTATTAGTTGTATCTGAAGGAAACCAAGATTTGGTTATTTATCTTGATACATGTAGTAAATAATTATGAGCTATATTGATGCAAAGAGGTAGAAGTATTGTCTTTACTTCTCGATCGCTAAAATGGAATGAGCTTTCTACCCAATTCATGACTTAGATTTAGCAGTAGTGATATTTACCTTGAAGGTGTGGTGGCATTATATTTTAGGAGGAAGATTTGAGTTATTTATGGACCATAAATCCATGAAGCACTTGTTTTATCAAAAAGATTTAAACGTGAGGCAATAGATATGGTTAGAGTTCGTAACTGATTCCAAGATTGATTAAATATTGGGGAAAAGAAACAAGGTTGTGGACACTCTTAGCTAAAGGCATAAGAATGTTGTGTTATCAAAGTTTACCGAGTGGAAAGACTTAGAAGCATTGGTTTCTTATGGAGTTCATACAAGACCAACAACTAGCTCAAGCCAAACTCACCCTTAGCCATCACCCCAAAAGCCCCTCCCTACAAAAGACCTCAGCTGTGACCAATCATCTTCCTCTACAACTTCGATCACAATAAAAGACCAATCTCGCATACACCACTAAGATCGCAACCTTCTAGACCTAACCTCCCACCATCGCAATTCGCGACCACACGATGCCTAATCCTACTAAAAATAACCTAGATTTGCATGTCATCACCACATCCCAAACTAGATCTGTTGAAATTCTACCCAAGCCTCCCATCATCTCTTCCATTAAAGCCGACGCAAATCCCTATTCTAATTTTGTACTAGTCTATTAAGGAAAAAAGAAGAGAAGAAGAGTTTTGTTGAGAATCTTAGAAAAGGATACCATGAATATAAACTAGAAGATGTAAAATAAAAGTGAAGAGTACACTAGTCTTAAGGCATACTAGAAGACTAAGTTGGTAGCTCTGCGAAACTAAAAGAAGGAAAGAAAATTGAGCAACAATTGAAGCGCAAGGACTTCAACATTTTAACCACCATGAGTATTTTCTATTTTCAGTTTATTTATTGTTTCAACTATTAGTAGTTATAAATTGCCCTAAAAAATTATCGTTTTAAAGGAAAAAGGGTCAACATTGCAATTCATGAAATTGTGTGCTTAGAAAAAATATTTAAATTTGTTTTATGAAGACTTGATTTCAAAATGATCATAAATAACTAGAAAGATGCAACAAAACTACTTTAAACAATTAACATCAATGAGTAATTACGGTTCTAGGCTACATTCACCTGGACATAAAAAATTAATCAGGATATCCGAAATTAAAATATTCAACAACCAGCTTTGTCATTCATGAAAATTTGCAACTTCGACAACCTCAATGAGGCATGTCATTAATAGAATAATGATATCTTGTTAGAACTGTACAACCCCTAGTCATGGTATATCTATTAAATGAATGAAATAATTTTTAATTAAAAACCTACACCCAAGAAGTTCCTAAACTTACGAGCTTTGAAACACCATATGAATTTCGTAATGATCTTGAACTATATACATCCACATTAAAAATCCAACAACTTTCAAACGAGTCCATCAATCTAGGATTGATACCATTTTCTCTACTAGGTAGTGAAAGAAGGTGGTTCAACTCTCTTCGAAGACCCTTTATTCGTAGTTGAAATGATTTTGAGACAATTTTTCTTAAAAATTACTTTTCTTTTCATTAAACTCTTAAAGTTAGAATCGAAATTTATCAATTCGCCTAAAATAAAGGAGAAATTTTTTGCATTTTTTGCATGATATAGTCAGTTATTACATAATTATCCTCATCATGGAATTTCAAAACAATTTTTGTACCAAATAGCACACAAGGGGGTTAATTATTCAATTGGAAAACAACTTGAAATTTTATGTCATGTGGAATTCATGGATAAAATAGATGATGTAGCTTGGGCTTTCTTCAAAGAATATGTTGAAAAAGATTAATAGTGGAAATCGATTCATGGCCCAGATCGTAAAAATCCAAGAGGAGTGTGTGTAGTAGACCCTTCCCTCTTCTCTATTAAAAACTCCCAAGCCAAGAAGGGTTACCTCCTGTGTACCCCCAAGAACAAGTAAGCACCTTAGCCCAAAATAACTCTTACACTTCATATTGCAATTCTAACTGGCAAAACCATCCAAACTTTTCATGGTCAAACCCAAAAAAATTCGCAAACCCTTTGCATATTTTTCCCACGAGCCAAACTCTCAAGCTCCTAAAATACCAAATCAACAACTTGTTTCACAAAGTAATAATTTCTCTATTCAACCCTATAGACCTCCACATCTAAAAGACTTGCCTCAAACCTCTCAACAATTGCAAGATATTAGTCATCTTGAGAGAGCTTAAGGAAACTAAACTTGGATAAATACAAAAAGAATCAAACAGTAAAATCGACCAAAACATGAACATGTTGAAGAACTTAAGGATAAATAATAAGAAGGGAAAATTATCAAGTCAAACAGAAGTGAACCTTAATACGATAATCCTCGTGGAGTGAACTTATGTGAGGATGGTGATATAAAATCATTGAATTTAGTCACCACCTTGATCACTCAAGAGAGTTGACATTGACAATAATGTTCGAAATCCCGATGTTCCTCAAAAGCTAACCTCTATTGGTCAGCCTGCTAATAACATGGCATCCTCAAATGTTGGCTCATCATCTCTATAATCATTATTAAAAGGTTGCAATCCTAGCACTCTTCCCTTATCCATTGGCAATCTCAATGATGACCCAACTCATGGTGATGAGATTTTTGATGATTCTCATATTCACTCATTATTCTCTTCTAAATAATTAAAGGATTCCAATAAGAGAGTCTACAATCCAGTTGCTCCTTTTCCAAGTAGACTTCAAAATAAAAAAAATCTGCTCAAGTCGTTACGATCCTAGACATCCTTAAGCAAGTTAATGTTAACATCCTTCTTTTAGATATTATTGAGCACATCCCACAATATCCAAAATTCCTTAAACAACTTTGTGTTCAAAAACATGCAACCAATGTACTCAAAATTGCCTTCTTGTTCATAAATACTAGAGCCCTTCGAGTTAGAGGACCCTAGTTGCACTACAATTAGTTATAAAATTGGAAACACATTTGGTAACCATTGGTAGAATTAATGCCCGCCAACCTAACTATTCAACTAGCCAATCGATCTGTTAAGAAATCCATATGCATAGTTGAGGATGCATTAATATATATAGAATAATTTTATTTCCCTGTTGATTTATATTACTTTAAACTGCTCCTGTCTCCAATCCTTAAGTGCAAATTCCAGTTATCTTAGGATGTCCTTCTTAGCAACCTAAAATGTTATTGTAAATTGTAGAAATGGAAATCTTTAGACTCTCCTTTGGTAACCATACAGTCTAATTAAACATCTTCAATCTTAACAAAAAAAACTTGAGATTTTGAGATAAATGAAATTGACATAGTTGAGGCATTCATGGAAAAAACTTTCCGTAATACATCGAATGTACTGAATATGTGTCTCAAGCATTTTAGTTCAAACATTGATGAGTGTTAGTATATAACTAATATGATTAAAATGCCCGATTCAAACTCTATGTCACCTAATAAAAATATGTCCATTGAAGCAGCCGCATATGAGAAGCCCAACTTGAACTTAAGCTACTTCCAGAAAATCTAAAATATGTTTACCTAATTGCACCCCCAAACTCTTCCAGTGATCATAGCCTCAGATCTAGTCAAAGACCAAGAAGTAAAGGTTTTAAAAATTCATAAGGAAATTAAGGAAGCATTGGGTTAGGAACTGCTGATATCAATGGGATATGCCCATCCATTTGTAAACACAAAATACATTTGATTATTAAGGCTAAATCCACAGGTGAATTTCATGGATGATTAAATCCCAATAAGAGGGAAGTGGTAAAAGAGAAAATAATCTTATGCTTTGACAATAACATAATCTATCTATTTTATGATAGCACTTGGGTAAGTTTGATTCAAGTTGTACCAAAGAAATCAAGGATCACAGTGGTAAAAAATGGAAATAATAAACTTGTTCCAACAAAAGTGAATACTAAATGGTGTGTATACATTTACAATAGGAAACTAAATGCAACAACTAGAAAGGAACATTTTCTCTTACCATTCATTGATCAAATGCTCTAATGATAGCGGGATATGGGTACTATTTTTTTCTTAATGGATACTCAGTATATAACATAACCCCATCGCTTTAAAAGACCAATAAAAACCCCACATTCACATGCCTTTCTGGAACCTTTGTTTATCGTCAAATGCCCTTCGAACAACGTAATACACCTGCTACTTTCCAAAGGTGCGTGATGGCCATATTTTCTAATATAGTGGAAGATATTTTAGAAGTTTTAAGGGACAATTTTCTATTTATGGATCAACCTTTGATCAATGTCTCCTTTATTTAAAATGCATTCTTAAACAATGTAAAGGGAAATCACTTGTGTTAAATTGGCAAAAGTGTCATTTCATGGTAAAATGAGGTATCATGCTATTTCATGCAGTCTTGAAGGATGGTCTAGAGGTGGATAAATCAAAAGTGTACTTGATTGCAAACCTTCCTCCACATAAGTTTGTCAAGGATGTGAGCTCTTTACTTGGTCATATAGAATTTTATAGGTGGTTTATAAAGGATTTCTCCAAAATTGCAAAACCTCTTTAAAACCTACTCCCAAAAGACACTAAACTTGAATTTAACAAAGAATGTAAAATTGCATTTGTAAAATTAAAGTCAATTTTAACCATTGCTCCAATATTTCAATCTCCCAATTGGACGCAACTGTTATAACCAATTTTCCACAATTTTCAAATGGACTTAAACGAGCGAATTGGATGAAAAAACGATGAAGAAATGACCCAAGGACTTTGTAAATATTATAAAAGGAAAGAAAAATGTAATATCAAAAAATAGTCTAAAAAGTTGAAAATTTATAAAGTTACATTTTTGGTTAGGGTCCTCTAGTCGATAATGAGTAGTACTCGGGTCGAACATATAAAAATCTCCGGTCAAACACCAAGAGGTTGGTACCGGGTAGGAATCAGGTTGGACACAAAAAATCTTGGGTCAGACTCCAAGCGATCGATACCAAGTAGAAATCGGGTCGGACACACAAAAATCTTATGTCAGACTCCAAGCGATCGGCACCGAGTAGAACTCGGGTTGGACACATGAAAATCTCGTGTCAGACTCCAAGTGATCGGTGCCGAGTAGATATCGGGTCGGACACACAAAACTTCTAAGTAGGACTCAAAGCACTTCAATTTTGGACGACTCCAAGCAAGGCTCGAAGCAAATACACAAACCACTTGGGTCGGACACCAAGTCAGGTTAACCAAACCCGGAGCTTATGATTTTTAGCAAGTTAATTTTCACAAACATGATCCACTCCAACATGATTAAAAATCTCTAAAATGATGATATGAAGCAACTCAAGAAATTACGAAGGGATTGGAGTAAAGGAAACCGCTCGATATCGAGCACTTCCTCTCAGTATTGAGTCCTTTTTTCTCTATATAGGCCCTCAAAGCCCGTGTACATGAAGCACTGGCCCGATTGGTCGTCATGAAGTAATATTCTCGAGGAATAAAAGAACAACTCTGAGGATTTTATGAAGAAAAGCATACAAGTAGAAGCAGTATTAGAACCTCTCAACAACCCAATCCCAAGGTAAAAGTGTTCGAAACACAATGGATCTGAGATGGAAGGCCAATGGAAAAAAGTAGGGATGGTTTCCTTGGAAAAACCGATCGGTACCGATAAAAACCACCTGATACCGAGTGGTTTTTATTGGTAATTGGATCTGGTTACTTTCTCCTACATACTCCTATCTGGATCTGGACTTGATATTTCGTGGGCCTCCGGTTCTACTAGGCGGTTTACCTATAAATACTTCAGGAAAAGAACTTTTGACAGTTTGATTCCTTTTTATCTTCTTCTTCCTCAAACACTCCCAAATCCGAGATCTACTAGATGGTCGGATTTGAGTTGTAATCGTTGTATTCCAAAGAGAATCAATCAAATAATAAGATTAAAGAGGACGTAGGCAGGAGAATTTGTTAAACCACTATAAAATGTATTGTTTTTCTTCCTTTCCTTTATATAGTAATTGATATATCTGGATCCACTTGTTTCGGGGGTGCTTGTGCCATTATTGGTACTTTCACTAAGAGAGTTAGATTTGACAACCTAAAGCTTGGTCTAAAGTTTGTAAGAGACGAAGAGGCCTAATAATAGATCTATGATAGAAGGGATACAACCGGAGCATGGGGGTAAGCAGGAGGTGTCATAAAGTGATGAAGGAGATGCAAAATGGAATAATGGCTCGATAAAATGTGATGTAGATGGATTCTTCATAAGGATGGATCAATAAATAACAACCAGAGCAATTTGAATTCAGAACCAAAGACTAGGAACTAATGCAGGAGCATCAGGAGTTGCAGCAGAGAAAACTAGAGTAATGCCCCCATGACCAAAACCGCTCGGTACCGACTAGAATCAGATCGGTACCGAGATGAATTTACTCCAGGGCAATGTTGGTTTGGACTTAGAGTGAGTTGGAATGCTGATAACGAACGATGCTGGAGCCAAAAACGCAAATCAGAATGTGAGTGCACAACAACCGGAGGAGTATGTACTAGAGGTTCCATGTAGGAATGGGGGGGGGGCAAAACGAAGACAGAAGTGTAGATCAGAATGCAAATGTACAGCCAGAGGAGTATGCTTCAGAGCTTCCTCGTAGGAACAGATGGAAAAATGTAGTTTTTAATCGAAGATTCCATTAGACTACAACAACTGAATAGCTGAGTTGATCAGAAGGATAGGTAGAGGTGGATTCCCTGAACAAAGTTTTGAGGACGTAAACAGGAATTTGTTTAACCCTAACATCTGGTATGTGAGAAATCCTCTCGATTTCAAGCTTCTGGTATTGGAAATGCAAGATGGAAAGATGGATCCAACAGTTCATCTAATGAGGTACATCTGGCATATGAAGGTGTTGGGTGATTTTGAGGAGGTGATGGGACGGTGCTTTCCATTATATTTAATAGATTTAGCAGCATTATGGTTTTGACAGCTGGAGAACGGGTCCATAAGCATGTGGACCAAGTTGGTGAATAAGTTCCTGAGACAGTTCGAGGTTCATATATCATGACCAAAGAATGCGATGACGCTATCGAGTGTAAAGCAAAGGGCCGAAGAGATCCTTAGAAGTTACTTAACTAGATTTAACATGGAAGCCGTTGTAGTTCATAAGTCAGATCCATCGGTGATTTTGATGGTGGCAGTATCAGGAGTTGCAAGTACGAACGACTTTTATATTACTTTGTAAAGGGATCCACCAATGGATATTATGGAGTTCTATCACCAAGTAGAGGGTACTTGCATCAAGATGACACTGAAGCTGAGAACGCTGAAGTAAATGTTGTGAAAGATGGAGGACCATCCGGAGCAGGATATGGTGGAGACAAAGGAAAGCAAAAGGACGAGGATGGCTTCGTAGGACCAAAGCGATAAAGGAGGGAATCAAATTTTCTTCTTACACTGACCTAACTGAAACCGCAGAGAGGATTTACTTAGATAGTAGGAGAAAATCCCCTACCGAAAGCCAACTAAGAGAGATCCATGAAATCTAGAGAAAAGGTCCAAAAGATATTGCATTTTGCATGGATGGATGGACATGAAATGAACGAGTGCAGACACCTTCGTGATTTGATAGAAGAGTTGGTTCAGAGTAACCAACAATAATATGTAAGGAACCAAACTACAATAGTGCAGCCGGAGCAACCACCGTCTGCAGCGAATGCATCAAGACACGACCAAGGATCTAGGTCAAGATTGGTAATCCCATGATTGAGAAGGATGGGAGTCAGGTTCGTTTCCCACATTTTACTATTCATCTTGAATAGATAAAACAATAATAACCTCAAACCGCTTACACATATACGAGACCTCGATTGGTCTCTAAGCACGTTCTGAATTGGATGTCTGAGATGAATGTTTAGGATGTTTGCTTGATTGCTTTGATTGGAATATATATTCTTGAAAACCACTTAAACGTGATGATTGATATTGATTGAACATGGTAGTCCCATCCGAAGAGATGGGGAGATGACCATAAGGTACAAGTTCCCTTGCCAAAGAACGAGTGGATGGACTTGTATGGGAAAGTAAATCCCATTACAAAAGAGTAAGTGAATGGACTTGCTTCGAAGTTAAGTTCCGTTATCGGAGAGTGAGCAAATTGGACTCAACAAGGATCCAGAGAGATTGAACCTTAGATTAGATGTTAAATAACCCGGAGAGATCGAACCCAAGATTAGATGATAAACGATCCAGAGAGATCAAAACATAGTTTGGACGATAAAAGATCCAGAGAGATCGAAATCTAGTTTGAATGGTAAAAGATTTGACGAGATAAGATAATAAAGTGGACATTAACTTGACCTTAGGATTTGAAAGCCTTGTAATAGGACAAAAATAGTTAAATCCTGGACGAACATAGGACGGTTTTGATATATTATATGATAACTCTAGATGAAAAGGACAGATTATGATTTATGACTAACACTTAAGCAAGGACTACAGTTCTTAGCTATTACAGTCTGGAATAACAATGAATTTCCAGGAACATCCGAAGGAACCAGATAATTCACCACAACTTGAACCGATGCATAGCTGGAACGCTTGACTGCTAGAAGTCGACTACTATAGAAACTTGTTATTGAGCAAAGCACACCTTATAAAGGTGTACTTTGGAGGGCAAGAGTTATAACCAAATTTTTCGCAGTCTTCGAACTTACTTAAACGGGCGAATTCGATGAAAATATGATGAATAAATGACCCATGGACTTTGGATGCATCATAAATAGACAAGAAAAGGAAATAGCAAAAAATAGTTGAAAAACTGGAAAGTCACGTTTTTCGTGGTTCTCGGGTTGCTACCGAGTAGAACTCAGGTCAAACACACAAAAATCTTTGGTCAAACACCAAGCAATTGGTACCAAGTAGAACTCGGATCAGACATACAAAAATCTTGGGTCAGACTCCAAGCGATTGGTATCGAGTGGAACTCGTGTAGAACACACAAAAATCTCGGGTCAAGCTTTAAGCGATCGGTAGCGAGTAGATCTCGGGTTGGACACACAAAACTCCTAGGTAGTACTTGAAGTAGTTCAACCTTTGGACGAATCCAAACTAGGTTTGAAGCAAACACAAAACCCACTTGGGTCAGACACCAAGTCGGGTCAACCCCAATCCGAAGCTCAAGATTTTCACTGAGTTGATTTTCACTAACATGATTCACTCCAACATTATTAATAACTATCTAAAAAGAAGATACGAAGAAACTCAAGAAATTGCAAAGGGATTAGAGCAAAGGGAACCACTCGGTACCGAGTGCTTCCTCTCGGCACCGAGCGCTTTTTCCTCCATGTGGGCCCTCCAAAATACATGTACATGGAGAACTGGTCCGAATGATTATCATGGATTGTTTTTCTACAGGATTAGAAGAACAACTCTGAGGATTTTCTGAAGAAAAGCAGACATGTACAAGTGGTATTAGAACCTCTCAGAAACAACCCAATCTCAAAGGAAATTTTTTCGAAACACAGCGGATTGTAGATAGAAGGCCAATGGAAAATAGGAGGGGAGGTTTCCCCTTGAAAAATCGATCGGCATCGATCAAAACCACTCAATACTGAGTGGTTTTTATTAGTAATTGGGCCCGATTACTTACTCCTGCATACTCGGATCTGGATCTGGATTTGATATTTCATAGGCCTCTGGTTCTGCTAGGCGGTTTCCCTATAATACAACACCAATAGCTTCAGGAAAAGGACATTTGACACTTTTATTCTTTTCTATCTTCTACTTCCCTAAACACCCCCAAATTAGAGATCTACTAGATTGTGGTTGGATTTGAGTTGTAATCATTGTATTCCAAAGAGAATCAATCAAATAATAAGATTAAAGTGGACATAGGCTAAAGTATTTGGCGGACCACTATAAAAAATATTGTATGTTCTTCTTTTCCTTCTTATATTATCAGCTATATCTAGATCCACTTGTTTTGACGTGTTTGTGCCATTTTCAGTGCTAACAACAATAATTCAAGATAATGCGTGAAGCTTCAGACTTTGCCATATGGGCTATTCTAGATCAAAGAACCAATAATCATTATCGAGTTATCTATTACATAACACAACTCAATTATTCAACCATTGAAAAAGAGTTTCTTGCAATTGTCTTCACTCTTGAAAAATTTCGACCATATCTTTATAAGCTCGAAGGTCATTGTTTACAACGATCATCTAACCTTGAGGTATTTGCTATCAAAGAGTATGCTAAGGCTCGCCTAATCTATTGGGTCCTTCTTTAATAATTTGACTTGGAGATACTAGATAGAAAAAGGTTCCTAGAATGTTATGGCTGATCTCTTCTCCCACTTTTCATGAGAGAACACAGATGAAACCCAAATTGAAGAGTGTTTCCTAATAAGCACTTATTATCCACAACTACTGCACCATGGTATGCCGACATAGTAAATTTGTGACAAATGAAGTGCCTTCACATTAGCTAGCATTGGATAAACGAAATTTTTTATCTAGAGTTAATGATTATTACAGGAATGACTCTTATTTTTCAAATATTGTCCCGATTAGATCATACGTCAGCATGTACCCGAAGAAAAGTTTCATAGTATTTTATCCTTTTCATATAGTGACACTTGTGGTGGACACTATAGAGCAGGAAAAATGGTTACCAAAAGTATTACGGTGCGATTTTTATTAGCTTACTCTCTTTCGAGATGCATACTAATTTTACAATAAATGTCCATGACATCAACAAATAGGGAAAATCACTATAAGAAATGAAATGGCTTTAAATTTAATTTTGGTTATGGAAATATTTGATGCTTGGGGTATTAAATCATGTGCCCATTTCCTAACTCATTTGGCTACTTGTATATTATAGTTGTAGTTGATTTTGTTTCAAAATGAGTTGAGGCAGTCCCCATTATATCAAATGATAATAAGGTGGTTGCAAAATCCTTAAAAAAATTATTTCTCTGTTTGGTATTCCTTGGGATATAATAAGTGGTAATGGTACTCATTTTTGTAATCATGCTTTTGAATCATTACTTAAGGAGTATTCAATCACTCATAAGGTGGCCAGACCATATCAACTACAAAAAAGTGGACAAGTAAAAATTTCAAACAGAAAATTAAAGCAAATTCTTGAAAAAATGGTAAATACCAATAGAAAAGGTTGGTCATCAAAATTGACAGATGTACTTTGAACTTTTTGCACTGTGTACAAACCCAATCTAGAAATGTCACTATATTGTCTTGTCTATGGTACAACCTCTCATTTACTGGTTAAGTTTTAACATTGTGTGTTATGGACAGTTAAATACCTCAATTTTGACATTAACGAAATATGATTACATAGAAATTTCAATTATTAGAATTAGGGGGACATCAAAATGAAGCTTACGACAATGCAAAGATCTACAAGGAGAGAACAAAAATATATCATGATAAAAATATACTTCATAAAGGTTTTTAAACCGATCAGAAAGTTCTCTTATATAATTCAAAGCTTCATTTATTTCCAAGCAATTAAGAAAATGTTGGACTAGGCCATATACTTTTAAAATTATATATCCTTATAGGGCTATTGAAATACAAATCAAAAAACAGTAAAATTTTAAAGTAATTGGACCACGACGGAAACTATTTTTAAAATTTGAAGAAAATAAAAATGATGAGTTCGTGGACCTCCACGATCTAATATATGCTTTTAAAGAATGATTTTGGCTACTAGGTGTTGCATCAAGAAATGGCACAACACCCTAAAGTAGATAAATCCAAATCAAATAAGTAGAAAATAAGAAGAAAATAAGAACACACAAGCATTTTTTATAGTGGTTCGGCAAATCTGAGGCCCACGTCCACTTTAATCTTATTATCCTTTAGATTCTCTTCGAAATACAAAGATTACAACTCAAATCCGACCATAATCTAGTAGATATTGAATTTGATTGAGTTTGGGGAAGAAGAAGATAGAAAAATATTCAAGTGCCCAAAAGTCCTTTTCTAGTTGCTCTAAGTCTTCTATTTATAGGAGAATTCCAGCACAAATCTTACCTTTTAAGTTAGAACAAGTACCCATTTCTAGATCCGAACATCCAAGCATGAAGACCGGGTCAAACCACATCACTCCCAAGAAGAAAATCAGGTCAGTACAAACCTAAATTTGACTGTCTAGCCACTTTTTTCTTCATGTATTAGCTTCTATCATCGACCACTTTCCATTTCAACCATCGAAATCGGGTCAGGGGTTGTTAATTCAGTTCGATATCGACCTGAATTATAGGCTCCAAATTCTACAAAACTCCTTGTATTCCTTCATTTCTTCATTCTTGATGGCTTTCAAACTTTCCAAACCCAAATGTTGACCCCACCTTCGTAATATTATATTGGTACCGGCCATATTTTTGGTTGAAACTGACCACCTTTTATTGCTCGCCTTGGTCCGAAGTTTCTTGAACCTCTTTATTTGTTATTGAAAGCATGAATCCAAGATCTAGATCAATTCCAATATCATTTTGCAATGCAATTCATCTGTTTGGATCTATTCTTAGACTATGGAAAAATTGTTTATAACTTTTGCCCCTCAAAGTACGTCTTATGAATGTAGGTCTGCTTTGCTCAAGAACAAGTTTCAACAGTAGTCAACCTTTGGTAGTCGAGCTCTCTGGATTTCCATTGATCCCGATAATAATCAATCACCATGTTTCTTCAAATTCTCTTGCAAATCAATGGTTATTCCAGACCGTTATATTTGAGGACTTTAGTCCTTGCTTAAGTATTAGTCATAAATCATAATCATTTTATTTTCATCGGAGTTATCACATCATATATCAAAAGTGTCCCATGTTCGTTTGGGATTTATGTATCTCTCAGCATCCTCCTGACACAAGTATCTCTCAGCCTCAGGGTAAAATTCTATACGATCCATTGGTGGATCACTTTCCAAATCAATTTTGAAGTCAGCCTTATTTGCAACTCCAGACACTGCAGCGATTAACAATCGATGGATCCGGCTTTTGAGCCACATTAGCTGCTGCATTAAACCTAGTCAAGTAACTCCTTAGGGTCTCTTCGGCCATTTGCTTCATGCCTGAATACGTCATCACATTCTTTGGTTGAGAAATGTGAACTCTAAACTGTCTTAAGAACCTATCCACTAAACCAGCCCTGTAATGACCCGTATTTGTAACTATTCAAATTATTAAATTTAAAATGGTTATTGAATAATAATGGTTATAAATAATAACTTTTAATGTTTATTTATGTAATTTATTGAATTTGAACTTGAATAAAATATTGAAATAACCAATTTCGAAGATTTTGGCGATAATAGATATTGAAATGAATTTTACGTATTGAACATATTTATAATCAACAGTTGGATTGAATAATAAATGTTGACTTATTTAGTTGAAAATAAATAAAGTGTCGATAAGTAAAATTCACTGAGGTTTTATTATTGGATAATCAAAATAGTTTAAAATTTAATATTGAAATAATTTAAATAGTTGAATATTGAATTTAATACGAATGAAATGATGTCAGAAGTTGATTTAAATTGTATTTAAACAACAATGAAGATTGTTAAACTTTAAAATTGAATTTAAAGTGATTGAATTAATTTGGAAATTACTTGTTTTTATTAACGAGTAAAAATAGCCATTTTGGCCACTGTCTCGGATTTTGACGAAACAAGTTTCATTGAATGTGTAATAGTGAATTATTGTAAGATTTCAAGTTTCGTAGCGATCGGGCTTGTCGTTTGGCCGTGCGAGCTTCAAATGAATTAATTTAAGGAATTCAATTAAAATAAATTGATTTTGAAAAGCTTCTTCCACATACAATCTAATTAGGCCTCTAGATTAGTTTCATTGTGTCCGGAATGGGGGTAAAACATTATGAATGCCAGCCAAAATGCTTTGTTTGGAGTGCGGTATTTCGCGAGTTGATCAGGTCAGATATTTTCTAAAAATAATAAAATATATATTCATCCTTATCCAACATATCGTACACTCAGCGGAAATCATGCCTACCCCATACCATCTCCTTTCCCCTCTTTTCATATCACTCAACAATCGAAAGAAAAAAAATGAATGTCTCGATCTAAAAATAATAATAATAACAAAGGGTTCGAAGGCGTGGCGAACGAGGGAGAGCTCGTAGGGGCATGCGAAGGCCAAGCCTGAGTGATTCATCGAAGGCGGCAGGCGGCTCACCAACTTAGAGTTTAGGGTTTTGGTCGATTAATGGAGGTGAAGGCTGTCGCACATGGCATGTTTGCAAATTAGGGGACGGCGCACGTCATGGCGGGGAGGAAGGGTATTCCGGCTATCTGGTGGAGCGCGCGTGTAGAGGGTTTGGTCACGACTTTGGGTTGTTCACGTGCATTTGTTTCGTTCATGCCTGGTATAGAGGAAGAAGATACGTGTATGTTAATTTTTATTTCAGTTCAGTATTATGTTAATTATGTTTTTAATTATATCGATATAACAAATTCGTAATTAATGCATACGAGGTCCGTTTCAGGTGAAACGAATTGTGTTGGGACCGTATCGACGTTGTCTACAGCTTGGCATTGAATTGGCATTTATTTGAGACTAGGATATTTGCAGTTTCAAATAAAAGGTGAGTGTTTTATACGCTCGCGTTTGACTAATATATTCTTATGTTAGTAAAATTTATATCGTGAAGTGATTTAAATTTATTGATTGTTGTTTAATAAATTTTAATTGGAATTTAAATTGACATCTGAATTAATTGATAGAATTAAATTTGACAGTTAAATTTAAAATTGGAATTTAATTGCCTGTAAAATACCCGATATTAATAACTATGAAGTTGTTGTGAATTATTTTGATTGTTGGGATGATTGATTGTGATGGATACCAATTTATTGATATTTGGATGATTGGATGTTTATTTATTTTTATATATATCCCGTTATCACCTGGTAAATTATTTACAATATATAAAACTGTAAATTGAATTATTTTGAATAAATTAAGAAATGGATTGAAATGATATATACCTATGACACTGTGATTTGGATTGAAATGATATATGTAACGGCCCATAAATTTTAAAGGTTTTTAAATAACGTTAATAACTGAATTTTGTGAATTTTTAAATAATAAAATTTGGAAATGCAAATTTGATATTTGGAATACGTATATTTAAACATAGCAAATGGTAAATTTTCATCTGATAATATGGAAGTTTATTTTATTGTGTAATTCTATATAAATTTAAATTAGTTAATATTTGATGATAATAAAATGTTTTTCAAACTTGAATATTTTTATATAATAAATTTGTAAATCATCTTCTGAGTGAGACGTCATCTTCCGTTTCATCAAATTTGGACTGCTATAGCTCCGTTTATCTTATTTTCGGCGTTTTAGCAGCATTTTCGGTACCGAATATCGACTTTTGATAGGATGGTCGTATCGCTGATATCTGTTTACCATTCTATTCGTCTCGTCATGTTGATTTCCATAGTATATTTATTTCTGTATTTTGAGGTTCAATGGGCGACGAAATGATTGAACAGTTTGTTGTAACGGTACCATAAATTGTGACTTTTAACTTACCATGCCTTTTCAAATTTGAACGTGCAGCCGAAGGAATCAAATTAATCGGTTTAATAATTTTTCCGGAATCGAAGCTTCTGACCGTTGCTATTTCATTACTTTTATATATATTGCTAGTGACTTTTCATTTGGCTGTACTGTTCGTTTCAGAGGAAAAAATATAAGTTTCTTTACTATAGCTTTCTCCCTCTCCTCCGTTTTGCCGAGCTCTTCTCTTTCTCTTGATCCAAAAATCAAAGCATCTTCCCACACGAGCACTGTCCAACCAAAACCCCACCTCGTCTTCCACCTTTCGTATGCTCCACCCGCCCATCAACCCATCACCGTTTTCTTCACCGGCCTCCTAGCAAACCCAACGACAACCGAACTTTGTGAGCAGCCATGCCCCATCTTCCTTCTTCCCTGCAACAACATGCCTTCCAAAACCCCACGTCCACTCCATACCGACAAGCCTTCATTCCCGACCACCACCATAGAACTCGGCTACCTCTCCTCCCCACTGCCGAGCACCAGCCTCGCCCATCCTCAGCCAGATCACGTAGCAGCCCGCGACCCCAAACCTCTGCCACTTCGCCCTATTTTCCCCTTCGTCCCTTGCTTCTTGCAACCCAGATCCATGGTCGAACTTCCAGCGTCTCCACCATTCCTTGAGTTGTTCCTTGCCGAGCCTCCACGAGTTTTGTTATATTGTAAGTATATATATATAATAGTTTGTTATAGTTTAAGTATATATATGTATAACTGTTTCGTTTATATTTTTAGTATATTTAGTAATAATAATATATATATATATATATAAATGTGTATTTTGCAGTTATATATATATATATTATATGTATATATATGTATTAGCTTATGTGCTACAGTATGTATATATGAGTTATAAGATTACAGTATTGTTAGTTTATATATGTTTGTTAAATAAATTCATATTTACTCATATATGCACATATACATATATATTCACACATATATACAATATTTACAATTTTTTTTTAATTTAAATGATTTATACAAAATTTATTTTTACTCGGGGAAACTCGCATCACTTTAATCGATTAATTTTACAATTTTAATTCAAGAATTAAATTCGTTATCAATTTAAATTTATATAAAATTCGGGGTCGTTACAGACTTCCCCCCTTAAAAGAATTTCGTCCTCGAAATTTGCCAAGGAGACACAAAGATAGATGAAGAATGTTTCATCAAATCAAACTGAATATCTATTCTGCATTTGGCTTACCAAATCAGAATATCAACAATAGATACAAGAACGAATCTGTTTTAACACTTCACAAGATACTCGGGTTATCCAGATCTACGAAATATGCAGCGGCATCGGTCAGTACGAAGGGATAACTAACCATTCGTAGAATATAATGGAACCCAAAAATAGATAGATATATGGATACAATTTCAAAACCTTTAGTTTAGAAACTAAAGTATATCGATCAACCATAGCAACCAAAGCAACCAATACATCCCAACAAAGAATTCTGGCCTATTGGGAGTTTATTGTCCCATATTTATATATCGAATCTTCTTTCTGGATCTACCAGAAACCATCGAAGAATTGAGAAGAGATGCTGAACAAAAGAGATTGATAGAGAAAATATTGTTTCCTCGTTGTTACAGAGCATTGACCATTTATAGTCGTATTCCCCTATCCCCTATCTCATCCTCTTCTTGCACTCATACTCACTATCAGTGGATAGTAATAGAATTTACTGAGGCATTCGGACATATATCTTAGAGATAACTCATTCTAGGGTATACTTCACCCTATCTCTAATGAGCTAATTAATGTGTTATACTCCTGAGCTAAAGTTCAACCTTCAGCTCTGATCCCAAATGTAATGACCCTGAAATCGGCCTTCGAAAATCGGCACCCGTACTTCACTTGTACTCAAAATGCCGCAGATTCAAACGCCGAATCTGGTTCATAGGAGCTTATAACACAGTAAGTATAACAACACAGCGGAATAAAGAAAACAATGATATCATATACAACTCCAATGAATACAATATCCAGAATGATATACAACAATGATATCAATATGATACAACAATATCATAGATAAATAATGATACAGCAGAAAGCAGAACAGAAGAGATCACTCCAAATGATCTACAAAAGAGAATGACTCCAACAACTCCAACGTCAAGCTCGAACCACCATCACAATGCACAAAGATAAGCAAGTGCAGTCCTGAACTCCAAGAACTGAATCAGCTCCAGATAATCTACTAAACCTGATATCTGAGAAACCCAACTCTAGACTGCCCGTGTGGAAAATGGTGGGCACCCAGAGTTTAGGAAGGGAACAATAAACTCCAGATCAGTCATGGGACTGGTATGAGTAAACAAAAACAGTTTATCTTTAAACAAAAGAATTTTAAACATTTTAACCCGCAATGTTTTTGGAAAATGAAACTACCATAAGACCTCCCGCCACACACACAATGCAATCGCAGAATTGGAGGAGATTTCTTCTTATGATAGTCAAACATGCTTACTACGCAAAAGAAAACTGTTTTGATATTATTACTAGTGCATAGTGTGAAAACATTTCGAAAATACAATATTAATCTTAGCCAGCATACAACATTTCATCGTATGCCTACTATAGCTACCATGTTCAATAACAGGTTACCGCCACATTCCATGGCAGGTTATACAACTAAAACCGTACAGGGTTCGTATTGTTTCTTTGGATTTCCAACAAATAGTCAAGCAAAGTAACTTCCTTACATCGAAATTGAAATGCCTCTGGAAAGACGCCCTGAGAACCTAACCGGATCTCTGCAAACACATGGCCGACGCTACCTCACGCTGTACAACTGTAACTAGGTAACTAACACACTGACGCTACCTCACGCTGTACAGCTGTAACTAGATAACTATCACACGAGCTATGTCATCCCCCGGTCGTCACCGACCTTTATCCGAGGTACCTCGATCATAAAGCAACAACCACAAAGTATAATGACTGTGCAGCATCAACATAGGTAAAATATCTGGGCTCCATACCATGATATCACCTTTTATCCAGAAGGAAATGACATACCCTAGGGGCGCTACCCCTAAAAACCTTTGCCGCAACATTCCTGTTTCGACCATTACCGGGTTATGAGGCTCGACGAAGTCTCGTCCACAAAGCTACGCTTTTTCACAAAGCCACGCTTTTTCACAAAGCCACGCTTTTTCACAAAGCCACGCTTTTTCACAAAGCCACGCTTTGATCAACAATTTATCAACAGCACTTCGTATGCCTCACTACCAAATTGGGAATGTATCACTAGTAACCATCAACTACATAACCTCTGAGCTCGTACGTCTCAGAGAAGGTTGTTAAGCTAAGAGAATAAATTCTCCGCCACCAACAGAAAGGTATTTGATAGAAACCAGCTTTACATCTCAAAGTGTAATGTCAGACACACATCCATACAAGTCTGTTCCGGGTTCGAACAGAACCGAAGGCACTTCCGAAGAAGCCCTTGCAATCTGGGTATTCACAATCCCGATCGGACTTCCCATCACTTAGGGAATCTCTATACCATAGCTACTCAGTGCAGAGACAATCGATAGGTCATCCTATCGCTCTCGCAAATACCCGGTCTTCACCACCGGTCTTCAAATGCTATCCATATCGTCGTATCACTATTCGGAATGGGTTATATGACTCAATGGTCTTTTCCCGGCTAACCCGAATAACTAGCGCAATGAAAAATCATATGGATACTGGGGTCTCAGTTAAATCACAGCTTTAAGCCCAAAACTTTTCATTCGAATGGTAAAACAATTTACCATTTCCAATCTTTTAAACAAAAATATTCATTTCAAAAACCTTCAATGGTTTAAACAATTTCCACACTTTTAATCTTTTAAACAAAAAGATTCAATTCACAAAGTTTACCCCGTTCACAAAGATCCATTCATGGATTTCAAGACAATTTCCATTTTAATAGATTTATTCGTTAAATCTTTAAATCAAGATTTAACTTATAGCTTTCAAAACTCGTTTCCAAAGATTCATTCATAGTCTTTGAAAACAATTCTATTTCAAGTTGGATTAACTCATCCGGTCTTTGAATCAAAGACTCATTTCATAGTTTTCAAAACATTTCAATTTTATTTCAAACTTGAAACCGTTCAACACAAATTGGAAGTTCATTACTTATGTGAAAGCTTTTACTATTTGAAAATAAATAGTTTCGTTTCAGAAAAATCCAGTTATATTTACACGAGTTAAAACCCTTGAATTAAAATTCAAATTCCCAAATCAATACCTTTAAAATGGTTTAACCCATATATAACTTGTACAGCATCTTTAATCCCTAGTTTCAAATCATAGAATTCAATTTCAAACTTGAATTCAAATTTAAATCAAATTATTTAAATTTTCAAAACTCGATTAAGTTATTCAAAATAACTTTTATCTTTGAAATTCCATTTCAAAAGCTTTTCACTTTAAACCCAAATTTCCAATTTCAAAATCAATTGAAATTAAAATTTCAATTTCAAAAAAACATTAAATTTAAATCATTTGTGACTTAACCGATTTCCACGTGAAATCCATATTTGTGTGTGTATGGTGTAGTCCAGGGGTTTCACACAATAGTGCACAACATCAATCATCACAGATATATCGATAAGCGGTATAATCGATAACGCTTATCTTCATTCACAGATTCATAGATAAAGTAAATTTATCAGTCACAAAGATTCATCATTACAATTCGATGTGGGTTTCGGATAACCAACTGGAATCCGACTCCCTGTCGCATCGAAATTCAAATGTCGTTTACGGATCAAGAGTTTTCATATTCACATAGTAATACATCACAGAAACAGAAATCACAGCTCAACACAAAGTAATTTATATCACAAAGCATCACAATCACAAACAGAGTTATCAATCCAATACACAGCATTCAATAGAATATAGTCATCCATAAATAACCTCAATTAATTATCTGATTTATTTAAATCAGATGGGTCATCAATCATAGTTAATTAACATTAATCGATTCCAAATCATTTGATTAAATAAAATCAACTCTAAATTATTGAATAATTAACCTTTAATTATTTAATCATCCTTTAATTAATTTCCCTAAATTAATTCATTTACAATTTTATCCACCCTAAATTAATTACTAATAAATTAATTATTCTTAATTAATTACAATAAGTGATTATCTTTAATTACTAATCACATTTTAATTACATCGAGTAATTATACATAAACCCCTTGATTTATTATCTTTAATTGATTAATCATTCATTAAATAATTAAGCTTTAAGTAATCACTTTACTTTTTATAATGTTGTAGTTTTGAAAACTAACCCGAGTGCTTCCCATGACTTACTCGAGTAAATACCCGAGTTACTCCCCAACTTCTTATTTTTAAATTTTGTTTTGATTTTAATCCTATAACCTGTTAAGCGAACACGAACCCACTTGACACATCACTCGAGCAAGAAACCAAACTCTTCGAGACCACACCCGAGTCAATTTCCAAATTCCTTCGAACAAAATTCGAGACACCATCGTCTTCCCAAACCCAAAACATTTCCTAATGCACAGATCCTCGCGCGTGCACATGTACACTTGAGCAAGACGATTCCGACCATCTTCCTGATCATCAACATGTCGTCGATGATCTATCCTAATCTTCTGACTACCCAGGTTGGCGAATCGACCTGGCAATCAAATTCGAGCCAATCGAGTCACCACTGGAACCCAACCTGATCCACTAGAAACGCCTCGTCCAAGCGAACTCTGACCACCTGACGTCGCGCAACTCCGGCCACACCTTGCTAACCTTCCACGGCACCATTTCCCAAAGTCTGACGCCACTCGATCAACCAGCGGCGATGCAGTACACCAAAAACTCGATCATGACAAAAACTAGGGTTAAGTCCTAGTTCGACCTACCGCCGCTGCCACGATGAACAGTCACCACTTCCACCATTTTTGCCAACCACCCCGATCATCACCCTAGATTTGACAAAAACCCAGAGTACCAATTCGCTGCAGATCACCAGAAAACACTCAGAAACCAATTCCTGGTCACCTATGAACTGCACTCTCGATACAACATTAAAAATTGTGATTTTCTTTTTAAAATTCATGTTTTCCTGAGACGATTCCATTTATATAATTGAATCAGCCAATTATATCATTTGATTTTTAACATGATATTAGAATTTCCACTGTATTTCTTGATTTCAGAGGATATTCAAAGTTAAAACACTTGAATCTATTTTTAAATCCTAGATTATGTTTAAACTAAACTATCTTGTTTGAAATCCTAAACTTAACAGTGAACAGATGATAAGATTTGAATTTTTTTTTTATCAAATTTAAACTCTGTATCTTGAAGAACAGAGATATACACAAATGAATCACACGTGTACCTAGGTTTCAATCATTCATATACACATATATTCAGATTAAAAACAAACATCCAGACATATGTTCAAACATACTTCATGAGTTCACTTCAAACATTTAGCACATGCAAACATTAATCATTTCATTTTAGAAATCTAACAAGCAACAAAGCAGTTATTACTTAGGATTTTAAATAGATGTTTACTCACTGATCTAAAGAAGAAGATACTGGGTCAAGTTACTCACAAGCATCAAGAAATCAAAACGAGTTAAGCTTCTAAAAATAGGAGTTGCTCACCTTGTTTCCAGAAAAATGAACAGAGCCTTCCACTTTGAACAGGCTTGAGAAAATTTTGCAAAACTGAAACTTGATTTGAAAATTTGTATGCTTTTGTTGTTTTGATTCCAGAAACCTTGTCTTGCTTGAGAAGGTAGAAGTTTTAAAACTGGAATGTTTTTCAGGTTTGATGATTTTCTAGTTTGCATTTGTTTATGAACGAAAAGAAAAGGAGATTGATATATAGAAACAAGTTTACATGAGATGGTATGTTTTTGTACAGGGTAATGTATAATTTTTCTTTCCAGTACAATGTTTAGCAGGGATTTCTTTATTCAAATGGTGGCTGATGATGTTCCATGCATTAATTAGTTGTACTAATATACTTATATTATTATTTTCTTTACTTCTTTAGTACAATACAAGGTCAGAGATTTTCTTGCTTGGGGCTGATATACATCTTGCTTTGGTGGCTATAGATTTTGTTGTAGTGGCCAAACATAAATTAGCTTTGTACAATTACCTTTATTTTATTTGATTTATACCATATCTCATTTATAAATTTTGTTTTCTTTTAGTTTCGGCTGTACCAAAAATATGAGATGACTTGATGTGCTTCTTTTACAAGCTTCTATATTCTATATATTTGTATTTCTTTTGAATTTGCCTTGTATTTTCTTTTATTTGTTCATATGTGAAAGTATTTCTTTTCTTTAGTAATATCACTTCAAAATATAATAAATTTCCATTTAAATTTTGTAAATATAATTTGTTTATAATAATACATACTATCTATAAGAAAATGTTTGAAATTAAATACATACTAATTGAATTATATAAATATATTTTTATAAACTCAAATTATTATTATTAAACCATTTATTTTAGATTTAAACTCAAATTCAATATATATATATATATAAATAAATTCATATTTACTCATATATGCACATATACATATATATTCACACATATATACAATATTACAATTTTTTTTAATTTAAATGATTTATAAAAAATTTATTTTTACTCGGGGAAACTCGCATCACTTTAATCGATTAATTTTACAATTTTAATTCAAGAATTAAATTAGTTATCAATTTAAATTTATATAAAATTTGGGGTCGTTACAGACTTCCCCCCTTAAAAGAATTTCGTCCTTGAAATTTGCCAAGGAGACACAAAGACAGATGAAGAATGTTTCATCAAATCAAACTGAACATCTATTCTGCGTTTGGCTTACCAAATCAGAATATCAACAATAGATACAAGAACGAATCTGTTTTAACACTTCACAAGTTACTCGGGTTATCCAGATCTACGAAATATGCAGGGGCATTAGTCAGTCCGAAAGGATAACTAACCATTCGTAGAATATACTAGAACCCAAAAATAGAGAGATATATGGATACAATTTCAAAACCTTCAGTTTAGAAACTAAAGTATATCGATCAACCATAGCAACCAAAGCAACCAATACATCCCAACAAAGAATTCTGGCCTATTGGGAGTTTATTGTCCTATATTTATATATCGAATCTTCTTTCTGGATCTACCAGAAACCATCGAAGAATTGAGAAGAGATGCTGAACAAAAGAGATTGATAGAGAAAATATTGTTTCCTCGTTGTTACAGAGCATTGACCATTTATAGTCGTATTCCCCTATCCCCTATCTCATCCTCTTCTTGCACTCATACTCACTATCAGTGGATAGTAATAGAATTTACTGAGGCATTCGGACAGATATCTTAGAGATAACTCATTCTAGGGTATACTTCACCCTATCTCTAATGAGCTACTTAATGTGTTATACTCCTGAGCTAAAGTTCAACCTTCAGCTCTGATACCAAATGTAATGACCCTGAAATCGGCCTTCGAAAATCGGCACCCGTACTTCACTTGTACTCAAAATGCCGTAGATTCAAACGCCGAATTTGGTTCACCGGAGCTTATATCACAGTAAGTATAACAACACAGCGGAATAAAGAAAACAATGATATCATATACAACTCCAATGAATACAATATCCAGAATGATATACAACAATGATATCAATATGATACAACAATATCAGAGATAAATAATGATACAGCGGAAAGCAGAACAGAAGAGATCACTCCAAATGATCTACAAAAGAGAATGACTCCAACAACTCCAACGTCAAGCTCGAACCACCATCACGATGCACAAAGATAAGCAAGTGCAGTCATGAACTCCAAGAACTGAATCAGCACCAGATAATCTACTAAACCTGATATCTGAGAAACCCAAATCTAGACTGCCCGTGTGGAAAATGGTGGGCACCCAGAGTTTAGGAAGGGAACAATAAACTCCGGATCAGTCATGGGACTGGTATGAGCAAACAAAAACAGTTTATCTTTAAACAAAAGAATTTTAAACATTTTAACCCGCAATGTTTTTGGAAAATGAAACTACCATAAGACCTCCCGCCACACACACAATGCAATCGCAGAATTGGAGGAGATTTCTTCTTATGATAGTCAAACATGCTTACTACGCAAAAGAAAAATGTTTTGATATTATTACTAGTGCATAGTGTGAAAACATTTCGAAAATACAATATTAATCTTAGCCAGCATACAACATTTCATCGTATGCCTACTATAGCTACCATGTTCAATAACAGGTTACCGCCACATTCCATGGCAGGTTATACAACTAAAACCGTACAGGGTTCGTATTGTTTCTTTGGATTTCCAACAAATGGTCAGGCAAAGGAACTTCCTTACACCGAAATAGAAACGCCTCTAGAAAGACGCCCCAAGAACCTAACCGGATCTCTGCAAACACAAGGCCGACGCTACCTCACGCTGTACAGCTGTAACTAGGTAACTAACACACTGACGCTACCTCACGCTGTACAGCTGTAAATAGGTAACTATCACACGAGCTATGTCATCCCCCGGTCGTCACCGACCTTTATCTGAGGTACCTCGATCATAAAGCAACAACCACAAAGTATAATGACTATGCAGCATCAACATAGGTAAAATATCTGGGCTCCATACCATGATATCACCTTTTATCCAGAAGGAAATGACATACCCTAGGGGCGCTACCCCTAAAAACATTTGCCGCAACATTCCTGTTTTGACCATTACCGAGTTGAGAGGCTCGACGAAGTCTCGTCCACAAAGCCACGCTTTTTCACAAAGCCACGCTTTTTCACAAAGCCACGCTTTTTCACAAAGCCACGCTTTTTCACAAAGCCACGCTTTTTCACAAAGCCACGCTTTTTCACAAAGCCACGCTTTTTCACAAAGCCATGCTTTGATCAACAATTGATCAACAGCACTTCGTATGCCACATTACCAAATTGGGAATGTATCACTAGTAACCATCAACTACATAACATATGAGCTCGTACGTCTCAGAGAATGGTGTTAAGCTAAGAGAATAAATTCTCCGCCACCAACAGAAATGTATTTGATAGAAACCAGCTTTACATCTCAAAGTGTAATGTCAGACACACATTCATACAAATCTGTTCCGGGTTCGAACAGAACCGAAGGCACTTCCGAAGAAGCCCTTGCAATCCGGGTATTCACAATCCCGATCGGACTTCCCATCACTTAGGGAATCTCTATACCGTAGCTACTCAGTGCAGAGACAATCGATAGGTCATCCTATCGCTCTTGCAAATACCCGGTCTTCACCACCGGTCTTCAAATGTTATCCATATCGTCGTATCACTATTCGGAATGGGTTATATGACTCAAAGGTCTTTTCCCGGCTAACCCGAATAACTAGCGCAATGAAAAATCATATGGATACTGGGGTCTCAGTTAAATCACAGCTTAAAGCCCAAAAATTTTCATTCGAATGGTAAAACAATTTACCATTTCCAATCTTTTAAACAAAAAGATTCATTTCAAAAACCTTCAATGGTTTAAACAATTTCCACACTTTTAATCTTTTAAACAAAAAGATTCAATTCACAAAGTTTACCCCGTTCACAAAGATCCATTCATGGATTTCAAGACAATTTCCATTTTAATAGATTTATTCGTTAAATCTTTAAATCAAGATTTAACTTATAGCTTTCAAAACTCGTTTCCAAAGATTCATTCATAGCCTTTGAAAACAATTCTATTTCAAGTTGGATTAACTCATCCGGTCTTTGAATCAAAGACTCATTTCATAGTTTTCAAAACATTTCAATTTTATTTCAAACTTGAAACCGTTCAACACAAATTGGAAGTTCATTACTTATGTGAAAGCTTTTACTATTTGAAAATAAATAGTTTCGTTTCAGAAAAATCCAGTTATATTTACACGAGTTAAAACCCTTGAATTAAAATTCAAATTCCCAAATCAATACCTTTAAAATGGTTTAACCCATATATAACTTGTACAGCATCTTTAATCCCTAGTTTCAAATCATAGAATTCAATTTCAAACTTGAATTCAAATTTAAATCAAATTATTTAAATTTTCAAAACTCGATTAAGTTATTCAAAATAACTTTTATCTTTGAAATTCCATTTCAAAAGCTTTTCACTTTAAACCCAAATTTCCAATTTCAAAATCAATTGAAATTAAAATTTCAATTTCAAAAAAACATTAAATTTAAATCATTTGTGACTTAACTGATTTCCACGTGAAATCCATATTTGTGTGTGTATGGTGTAGTCCAGGGGTTTCACACAATAGTGCACAACATCAATCATCACAGATATATCGATAAGCGGTATAATCGATAACGCTTATCTTCATTCACAGATTCATAGATAAAGTAAATTTATCGGTCACAAAGATTCATCATTACAATTCGATGTGGGTTTCGGATAACCAACTGGAATCCGACTCCCTGTCGCATCGAAATTCAAATGTCGTTTACGGATCAAGAGTTTTCATATTCACATAGTAATACATCACAGAAACAGAAATCACAGCTCAACACAAAGTAATTTATATCACAAAGCATCACAATCACAAACAGAGTTATCAATCCAATACACAGCATTCAATAGAATATAGTCATCCATAAATAACCTCAATTAATTATCTGATTTATTTAAATCAGATGGGTCATCAATCATAGTTAATTAACATTAATCGATTCCAAATCATTTGATTAAATAAAATCAACTCTAAATTATTGAATAATTAACCTTTAATTATTCAATCATCCTTTAATTAATTTCCCTAAATTAATTCATTTACAATTTTATCCACCCTAAATTAATTACTAATAAATTAATTATTCTTAATTAATTACAATAAGTGATTATCTTTAATTACTTATCACATTTTAATTACATCGAGTAATTATACATAAACCCCTTGATTTATTATCTTTAATTGATTAATCATTCATTAAATAATTAAGCTTTAAGTAATCACTTTACTTTTTATAATGTTGTAGTTTTGAAAACTAACCCGAGTGCTTCCCATGACTTACTCGAGTAAATACCCGAGTTACTCCCCAACTTCTTATTTTTAAATTTAGTTTTGATTTTAATCCTATAAACTGCTAAGCGAACACGAACCCACTTGACATATATATATTTAAATTTAAAATGTGTTTGAACTTAGAATATGATTTTTTATATATGTAAATAGTTATATACAGTTATATATATATAAGTTCACTTATACCATTTATCTACATTGATCCAGTTCTGATTTGATCTCGTCAATTCCTATTTATCAGCCTTGTCGTCAAATTCGTGTCAATTTTGCTTCGCTTTGGAATTCGTGCTTGGATTCATAACTCGTTTCATCATCGAATCTCTCTAGCCTCGAAAGGTGAGCAATCGCTCATGATTAACATTCTTATATTTATTAGATTTGATTTCATTTGAATCGACAATTGAAATATGTTGCTGTGACGACCCGTAATTTTGGGATATTTGAAATTGGAATATTTAATTGATTTTAAATATTCAAGAGTGATTTTTTAACTTAAATTTCAAATATCGCAATTTATTGAATAATTTAAATATGGAATTTAATAATAGGGAATTGGGTAAAATATTGAATCTTGATAAGCCTGTTAAAAATAGTTTGAAGGCTTGGAAAATTCATATTAATAGTACTGAAGGTGATAGAACTTTTTAAATTGAAATTAAACGTGTTTTGTTCAGTTTTAAAAATATATTGGTTAAATTGATATTTAAAAATAGCCTTCTGAGGCACAGTCTTGGAACTCGACGAAACCAGTTCCATTGGATCCGTAATAGTGTATTATTATCGGATATCAATTTTCGTAGCGTTTGGAGTGGTCGTGTGGCCATACGGTTTGTAAACGCGCTGATATATATATCGAAAATTCAATATATATTTATATCCTGTCACCTTCAGCTGAAATTATTTCACGTCGTAACTTTTTCCTTTCATTTCAAACCCACTGTAGCTAGGCAAAAGTTTCACGCAAGGTATCTTCCTCCTTTTATATTATCAGCTGTGAACGAAATCAACATTTCAAAGAAAAACATTTCTCGTTCCTAAATCAAGCTAGGGCTTGCAGCCCCTTTTTCCTCTCTTCAATGAATTCTCGTTTTCTTCCTTTTCTATTCCCCAATTCGAATCAAACGAAACAAATAAAATAAATCGAAGCGAAATCATATCGTCTTCATACTAAAATAAAAGGGGAGACCCCTGTCGCGATGGAAAGATGATCGAAGGGGGAAAGCGCGCGTGAGTGCGGGCAGTTGCGCGAGGGAAAGTCGCGTAGGGCTCGGCGATGTCGAAGTTGAGATTGGGGAGGGCGCGTTCTATGCGCGCGAAGCACAGGCGCTCGACGTCGATCGGCGATGGCGGCTGCATCGTTCTAGACATTGGAGGATTGCGATTAATTGACAGAGGAGGACGAGCTATGGTGATGTTCATCACAATTGGGTTTCTTAGTTCTGGGGTTTCGAGAGTGGGGAAACGATTTTTGGCAGAAAGGTATATATTTACAGATTACTTTTCAAATTAATATTAACATATATATGTGTATATACAGAAAGGATATTATAAATATAAGTACATAAAAACACACATACATATTTAAATATATATATATATATAGATAAAATAGTAAATATACATATACAGTAAAAAAAGGGATATTCCAGTTTCAATTTAAAGTTTGCAGTATCTATATATGTATAAAAAATTTCACAAAGGTGAGTATGTCAATTCTGTTTATGTTTAAAGATGTACATAAGTATAGATATATATATATCTTCATTTAATAATATATATAGATGAATAGAAATATATTTTTCGTTTAAAGGGATATTGATTATAAACAGTTTGAAAATTTAAAATAAAGCAAATATACATATACATATTTTAAACCAGTAGTTTAATTCTAAAAATAATTTAGTATGGTGATTAATTTGTTTAGTTAACCTATTTAAATATTTTAATTACTAAAAATTTATTTTAGGAAGATTAGTTTAAAACTAAATTTTTAGTTAATTAAATTTATCAAAAAGAAATTTTTTAGTTAAATTATAAATGGCAATTGTTTGGTCGATTATCTTGAATATTAATAAACCATGTAAATGTTTATACAAGGTCAAAAATCGAGAAACAAGCTGTAATGAAAATGCATTGCAAATAAACATCAAAGGTGAGTTAATCTCACTCATCTGGGTTTAATTTAAATTTAATAGTTAAATTTAAATTGATGAATGGTTGATTGAAATTGATTGGATGTGGTATATTATATAGTAGTTTATAGTATATATTGGAGTGATTGATATTCCCGCATTATATAGCGGATGAGACCCTATGCGCCGCATAATAGCGGATGATATTTTATAAACCCATATACCACGATATTCCACGTCGAAGTGGAATTGGTATTGTGCTAACGTCTGTGGATGTAGGGAAACAGGTTGGAGGGATCCAACTGGATTCCTCAAAACGTTTGAATTTATCGTGTATATTCAACGTTATGACTATGTGATGATCTATGATGAATTTTATTGGTCATATTAGGAATTGGAATTTATTGATTACTCTGGCTTGGTTGTATATATATATATATATTGGAATTTTGAGAATTGAAATATATATATATATATATATGAAGTTTGGAATTTTTAAGGTAAATAAAAAGGAAACTATCAAATAAAATAATTATAAGGAATTTGGATAATTTAAAATGAATGAGAAGAATAAAAGTAGTTTTTCTTAAATTGAACAAGTAAGTCCAAAGTTTGGGAAAAGAGATATTTTGAATAAATAAATTCAAGTGATAATATTTAAAAGGAGTAAAGAATTTATTTTAAAAGTTCAAGATTTAAACTTGTTTGAAAGATAAGGAAGAAAATTGAAATAAACATGGAATTTGTAATTTCAAGTTAAATAAGATTTTAAAATCCTAATTTAGAAGCTGAATCTGGGATTAATGAAATTAACGGATTTTAAAGTAAACTTGAGTAAGTAAAAGAATTTATTTCAAAATGAAATTGATTTGGAAATCAATTTGGAAATTTGATTAAGTATTTGAAATTGAAATTTTAAAAGGGAATTGAGATTTTGAAACTTATAAACTGAGTTTATAAAGGTGAAGTAATATATCAGTGAATATTTGGAAGGATAAATTCAAGGTGGGAATTTATAAAAGGAATGGGTAAATGTGATTAAAAATAAATAGTTATTTATTTTTAAAGATGTGAAAGACAAATATATTTCCCTGGATAGCCAAGTACGTTTTCAAAGCAAATTCTTAAGTATAAGTTAAAGTTTCAAGGTTGTTTTAAAAGTATGTTTTGGAAAATCTATTATTTTTAAATGTTTAAACTTTAAAGTAAGAATTTTTCAAATTTATTTGAGTAGTGATTATATAAAGGTGACTTGGTATTATGTTTTAAAAAGGTAAAAATTCAGTTTTATATTTTATAAAGTAGCTTTATTTTAAATATTCTTAAAGTGTATATTTTTATAAAATAAAGTATTAAAGTAGTTTTAAATCTAAATGTTTAAAAGTATATTCTATAATTAAGTGTTTTAAATTATTTTAAAAATCTAAAGTTTTGTGCTTGCTGTTCTAGTGGAAATAAATATTTGGGAATCTATTCCATAAGAGTAGTGTGGTTTGAAAACTGTTTCCAAAAGGGCTAAAATGGAAATATATCTTGCGAAGATATTTGTAAGGTAAATAAATAATTTGGAGAATTATTTATTGGTTGATGGATGTTTGTGAATGTTAATTGATAGTTAAATAACCAACTATCAATATTGGCCAATGCGCTGATCGTTTCGAAGAGACCGGGATTGGGATTTATTTTCCGAAAACCACGTCGATCCGGTTTGTACGTTTTCATGGGGAAAATGAGTTTGGAATCGAAAATGAAGTAGTGAAGTGCAAGGGCTAGTCGCTACTAATCCTAAGGATGATTCCAAAAATGGATGTAGTAGGCGTAGTGCCTTCGTTTCCGTTCGAACCCGGGACGAACTTGTATGGATGAATGCTTTTGGAACATCGTCAGATGGACGATGGGCATTCTAAGGGATATGTTCTAAAAAGGTAACGCTTAGCCTCAAGCCTAATCAATCGGGAATGACTGAAAATCAGGGGTTATGAAGCAAGGCTATGTGGGTAGCGCCCATTAGGGTGAGGTCATCCCTGTCTAGATGTCCCTTTTTATTTCGGCTGTATGGCGGTTGGTCGCGCCAACCATAGGGTGATCTTACTCGGAATTACCCTTAGGTAGTTCCGATCTTGTGTTGCAGAGGATCGGGCGTGGTCCTCGGTACACTGATCTAGACCAGGTACCGTGACAGGTGGTACCCCAGTGCCTAGTCATTAGTTGGAAATCCATTCTCCCTACGTGCCTTTACGGTTTTGTTTGTATACATATTAGCTGGAATTTAATAGATGTAACAATTTCGGCTATTTGAATAAGTATTTGTATATAGACACTATTATAATAACAGAGGATTTTGATAAAAAGTGTTTTGGCTATCGTAAGGTAAAAACCCGACATGTTTATTTCTAGTGTGGTCTTACGAGATGCTTTTGATTTCAAAAGGTTTGGAAAACTTTAATAATCCAATTGAGTGTGTTTTCTCACGCTGGTTTTCTAGACTGACTTGGGCGTTATTGTAACGACCCGTAAATTTCAACTGTTTTAACAACGTAATTAGTTGAAATTTTGTGAAATTTTAAACGATAAAATTTTGAAGTAAAAATTATATATTTGGAATACGTCTAGTTAAGCATAGCAACTGGTAAATTTTCGTCCAAAAATATGAACGTTTATTTCGCGCGTAAATTCACTTCAATTTAATCAGTTAAAAAGCAGTGAAAATAAAATGTTTCTGAAACCTAAATATTTTTACATAGAAAAATTCTAAACCATCTTCTGAGCAAGATTTCAGTTTGTCGTTTTTCCAAATTCGGACATCTTTGGCTCCGTCGTTCTTATTTTCCGAAAAATAGCAGTATTCTGGTGCCGATATCGATTTTATCGGATGACCGTACCACTGATATCTGTATACCATTTTGACCGTCTCATCGTGCTGATCTCTACGGTATATTTATTTTTGCGTTTTGAAGTTCGATTCGTTGAAGGATCGACAAAACGATTTCGTATCGGTACCGTTATTGAACTTTCTGAATTCCTTTGTCCGTTCATTTATTCACCGTGTCTTTTCTATGTACAGTAGAGAGATAACGAATAGTCACTAGCTACTATTCATTGAATTCAATAGGCTTGACTTTTGCTATTCATATGGCATCGATTCGTAGAATCATATTTACATCTTCATATATTCTCTGTCCATTCATTTGCCGTTTTGCTTGGAAAAAAAAAAATTAAATAAAACACAGTTGCATCTCTCGTGTTCATTTCCCACCACATCGCTTCCACACCATTCAGCTATAACCACCCACTCTAATGCCGAGACCAACAGCAGCTCCGGCCTTCCGCCACTGCCAGGCATTACCCAACACTCCTACAACATTGTTGCCACCACCCATGCTGTCCCGGCTTCCTGCTTCCGCCAGCAAACACCAATGGCACTACCAACCCACTTCACTGACCCTACCTCCATCGTTTGCAGCACCTCTTCTCGGCTGAGCCTCTCTCTCACCCCGCCTCTTCGTGTGTATATATATAGAAGATTTTGTTTGGTTTTGAAAGGTGAATTTGTTTACTTAATTATTGTTTTACTGTGTATTTGCTATATAAGTAATATTATTGCATAAAAGATTTATTTTGTTTATAGTTTATGTATAATATGTTAGTTAAGCAAGTTTGTAAGAAGAAGAAAAAAAATTAGTAGGTTAGTCTGCGTATGTCAGTATACATATTAATTGTGGTATGGGATAAATCGTGTTTAAAGTATCGTTTTAACCTTTGGTTTTGAAAATGTTATATATATACTGTTGGTTGTATGAATGTGTTTTTAAAAAAAAAAAAAAAAAAAATCAAACAAATAATATGTATAAACTCTACTAACAAACCCAACAAGTCTAAGATTCAATATGTAAACAAATACGACACATCTCACCGAGCACATGGCATCCGACTCAATCTGGAACAAACTAACAAACAAAACCAATAACAGGCCTCTCTTGTTCAGTACTCGCACTAAAACAACAAAAATCAACCTTTTTCTAAAATTATCATTAGCAATTCATAATATAAATGCGAACATTGCAATGAATCCGTAAGATCTAACAAAATTAAACTAGGACATTTCTATAAGCAGATCAAGCACCCATAAGGCCCGAAGAATATAGTTCAGCTGCCGAGATCAAAGATCTCAGATCAAGATCAAAACAAGATCAGTCGAGAAATTGATTTAGAAAAGAAAAAAAAAGTAAATAGCTGACATTACTTTTTTCCGTTGAGGATAAATGGTATATGAATGTGTTTATATAAGTATAGATTGTGACAAGTTTTGTACAAAGTTTATATTATATAGGTTATATAATATGTATATATTTTGATTTCTAATGTAGCGTGTTTAAGAATTTTTTTTTATTATTATATAATATATTATGAAATTTTGCTTTGTGGATAAATTTTATAAAGGATATATGTTTGCTGTATGGTTATAATATAAAGGCTATATAAGATTTATATGGATAGATATATATATTAGTTTATATCCCATGTTCGCTGTTTCATTATGTGTATCTAGTTATATTACTGTTATATCTTCAGTTTTGATTCTTTGGTCACTTATACATGCATAGCACGGCCCAACTTACTAAGATACGCACGCACATAATCACCACGGCCAGCTTGTTTTTGTTAGTTTGAAAAAAAAAAAATTTTGTCATATATATAGTTCGATTTAGCTATGCGTTTCAGATTTAGGTTGCTGTAACATTGAGTTCGGAGTAATTATATATATATACACATTTTATATATGATTGAGAAATTTGAGTATGGATTTAAGCATATATAATATAATAACATTGTATCCATTTTCAGTCTATATCAAAATCTGATTTTTGATTTGTTCTTGTCGATCTCTATTTATCAGCTTGTCCGTCGAATTCGTTCCAATCAGCCTTGATCGTTGAATTCGTGCCGATTTTGTTTTGCTTGGATTCGTAATTCAAATTCAGCGCCCGTATCTGTGTTCGTACCCGTGTCATCTCCTGTTTTCTCTAGCCTCGAAAGGTGAGCACTCACTCACGATTAACGTTCTTTTATTTATTAAATTTGATTTCAATTGAAACGACAATTGAAATATGTTGCTGTTAGTTAATTACACTGTTATATATGTTATTGCCTATATCAGTTCACCTGTGACATTTGACACCATTATCTGTTAATTATTTATGCGATAATAATACAGTTTGGCTGATAATTGATTGATTGTTGATGTTTATATTGGACGTTAAGTTGTTAATGTTAAAATAATAAATAGTATGCAATTGAACTTGATATAGGATAATTAAATGTTAAATTTGATTAACTGACACTTGTATAACATGACCCCTTTAACTGTTGAATTTATTTACACTTAGGAATTGTTTAATTATACTTTGAACCACTGAATGTATGATGTTAAATTGATGATGTATGAAATTGTAAATAGATGACAAGTGAAAAACTGTAATGTAATAATCTTTAATCTACATGAAATGATAGTGTAGATTCTAGAAATAATTATATTAATTCGTACAAATAACAATGCGAATTAATACGGTTATTTCGGGATTATTTAAATTGATTGTTGTTATTGCTTGTTTATTTACTTTGACACCATCCCTGTTATCACACTGCAAGTTCCCTTTACTATGCTTTGATTTTGGAATTGAATTGGAATCGGGTTGAAATGATAAATACCCAAAATTGAACTTTGACCTAGGAAAGAAAATTAAATAAAACCCGATTGGTCAATAATTTGATTTAAAAATAAAACGAAGATTTTATTTGAATAAATAATATGGTTTTGAAATGAAGTTGGAATTTGAATGTAACGAAAGGAAAATGTTAATATGTAAATATGAAATAAAATATTAACAATGTAATTGATGTAAGAATGTTGTTTAATTTGAGAAATGATTGAATTAAGTTTGAAATGATTTAATAATTAAGTTGAAATTATAATTAAGTTGGAATTTTAAAACTTTGAAATTATTTAATATTTAAGGTTTGAATTATTTAATAATTAAATAAGATTGAATTATTTAATGATTAAATTGAATTGGATTTTTAATTAAGAAAATTGAACTTTTGAATAAGTGAATTTACTTCGTAAATAATTGAAATTGAGTTTCTTTATTAATTAAGTTTTGGAAATTTATTTAAGTAAGTAAATAAGTGAAATTGGATTTCTTTAACAAGAAATGAAATGTGATATTTTTGGAATTAATGTAAGACCTGAAATTTAAAGAATTCGATTTGATGAATTTAATTTAATTCAAAATTGTAAGTTTTGATTTAATGAAGTTGAACTTAAGAATTGATTTAACGAATTGGAAATTTAATAGAAATTGTTTTGAATGATAGAGTAACTTAACGAATATTGAATGGAATCGATAAATGAAGTTGAACTGATTTGGAATGTTAAATTAAATTAATTTAAATGATTTCGGAATGAAACTTGTATTCGAACTTGAATCAATTTTGAATTGTTTTAAATAACGATTGAAATTGAATTATAAGATTTTGAAATGATAATTTGGAAGTTTTGAAACGTAAAGTATGGAAATTGGTTTTGAAAGACAAATGAAATGTTGATTTGCGAATTCTAATTTAATTGAAATTGATTTGGTTTTGAAATATATTAAACGACCAATCGGTGTAATAATTACGAAAGTTATTAAAGAGACCGGAATTCGGTTATGGATATACTCTCTATCTAAACCGGAAACCACTTTAATAACTACACGCGGAGTGATGATCCAGAATGAAGTGGTTGGAATGATGTACGTGATGACTGAAGAAAGAGAACGATAATGGATAGCATTGACACTTGTGTCAAATTGGAAATGACTAAAACAGGAGCTGTGCCGGGCCAATGGAGGATTTATACCTCAAGTGGACACACTTCTTCGAACTACTTATACTTGTTGTCGATTGGTGCACCCTTGATTTTGGGAGTGTTGTTTCACGGTGTTGCGGGCGCTGCGGCGTTGCGTTCTCACCAGCCCGGATCAGGCGAACGGTAGTATCACTACCTTGGGTATAGCCTCATGTGCCTTGTCATACTTGTATTCCATTTATGCGCGACCACTACGATTTTGATTTGTACCTTGAGTATATGGATTGCCCTCTGGTGACTTCCGGTTTTGGGGAAACTACGGTCTTGTATATGCTTGTGGGAATAAAAATGTGTTAAGGGTGGAATGGGCCATGACTTAACGCTATTTTGATATCTTTTTATATTACTGATAGACATTATCTACTTATCGTACATTACTACATAGTAGATAGTTTGACGGATCCTTAAAGGATGGCTATTCCAACATCCTTTGAGTTACTTGTATTTCAATTGCTATTTCATTTGAGTTGGATTTATTAATATAAGAATGTTAATCCTGACTCGAGTGTCTTGTGTTTTTGCTTTACGCTCGGGTCAGACTGAGTGGTTCAGCTTTCGAGACTCACCTTTGGAGTTGGAGCTTCGCTTGGAGATCCAGCTATCTATCCAGCTTTCAGATATTCGATGATTCCAGTGATGTATTCTGCTTTGTATCTGATGTATCATATTACTCTTCCGTTGTATCTGGTTTAACTCTGATGTAACTTATATATTTATATAGTAGCTTCATGAACTACTATCTCTTTTATTTCCGCTGCACTTATTACTCTGTGTCTGTGATCTGTGATATTTTATTTACTGTATATGTTCAGTTTTGCCAAATTTAAATTAACAACGCGGTATTTTGAGCAATTCAACTCCGGCATGAGTGTCTACCTATACACTTATAATGGATGCGAATGGTCCAAAATGGCGGGTCGTTACAGTTGGTATCAGAGCTTTGGTAGCTCTAGGCAAAACCTAACATATAGGGTAAATGTATTTACAGAATCACTTTCATTTTGAGTTTCAATCTGTTCCGTTTTGATTCGATTCTTTCGAATTTTGAAACGTTCCCCTCGGTTTCGAAATTCATTCATGTCCCTCACTATTCGTCTTCTTTCAATTCCGGAGTACCTCATAACTCCACTTCGAATGACCTTTACGATGAATCGGTGGTCTCGCCAATCTTCGAATTATTTGTTAAAGGAGTGAAAACTCCTTCACAATAACATCGATTTACTGGAGATTTCTATATCCTCGGTTTACGATGCTATCTATCTCCTGCTATACCTGAATTTATTTCTCGCGATCGGATGTCGATTTACCTCGGAATTCTACATCGATCTTATTCTTGAAGTCACGGTCGACCCGTTAAGGTTGCCCGCGATTTATATAAACTTATCCATCTTCTTATTTCGTTATTTTAACATCCTTTTTCTGTTCGAGCTTATCTTCGAATCAGAATTCTCCTTGATTTGAGTCATCAAATTTGAAACCCTATTCTTATTTGAAAATTCATTCCTGTATCATCGAGCAAAGAAATGTATTTGTAAACTAATATATAAATGTTTTAATATATGCTGTGTTGTTTGAGTTGTTGATGTTGATTTGGGTTTCCGATCGATTCGTCTGATCAACGCTATCGATAGGATTTCCAAAACACTTGAACAGAGCAAACTGACACAATATTATTTTCAAATTTGGTAAATGATATAAATTTGTTGAGTATATTGTAAAAATATAAGTTAAAATTTTCTGGAATTTTGAGGATAATTAAATTGGTTGTTTGAAATGATAATATTTGATTATCATTTATTGTTCTAAATGAATTTATAAATATGGTTTATAAATTGATTTGGAATTTGAAATGAATTTAATTCAGAAATTTGAGAATCTATTGGTTTCCGGTGATTTCGAACTTTGGTTTTAAAATTTTAAAGTATATATTATTGGAAGTATTTTTTTGAATAGAAATCGTTTTCAAAGAATTTTTAAAATGTTAAAATCAGTGTTCTTCTCTTTGTCGCTGGAAAATAATCTCGGTGATGGCGGCCGCATCATCGACTTTCATTTTCGAGTTTCGAAGTGGAGAAACCATTCTGTAGCTTTGCTATGGTTTTGTTTGAAAAATATTTTGATTTGAATTTCTTCAATATAATTTGATTTATATACATGGGTATCTTATTTTAAAATTTAATTTGATTTGATATAAATATATTATATATATCTCTAAATTGTTTTAATCGGAAATCTAATTCTTAAATCATGTTAAAGGATGATTTTGATTTTAAATAAAACCAAAATTTAGAATAAATATTTAAACTTGAATAATTGAATTGGAAAAATTTTATTTGAATATTGTTCAACTGCATTATAAAACAACTTACCTAAATAATTCAGAGTTGAATATGTAATTGGATAATATATAAGGTAAATTGAATTTATAAATAAAATTTGAGTGTTTATAATAAATGTTATACACTAAATTTTGATTATAAAGATGTTAATAGAGTTAGATAGGATAATAAGTAAAACTCAGTTAATAAGGAAATAAATTTGTTTTGAAAGAATTAATAAATTGAAATTTTATCTACTTATGAAAATACCTTGAATTTGAAATCAATTAATGAATATAAATTAAATTTAGATTGAAATTTATATGGTTTAAATCAATTTATATGATTTAAATATATGTAATAAGATATATTAAGTGAAATAAACTTAATAAGAATTTGGAATAAAGAAGAATTTAAAATTGTTGAAGAAAATATGATTGTAATAAAAGACTATTCAAATTTATGGTTTTAAAAAATTGTAAATTGAAGAAATGAGATAATAAGGAAATGAATTTAGAAATAGTTGAGATTGATTTTAGTGAAATCAAATGGATTAAATCAATCATTGAATATCAATTAATTTAAATTTGAATTTATATGGTTTAAATTAATTGTTATTTTGTATTTCAAATCCGTTTTCTTTCTGGTTGTTCTATTCTCCTACCTCGTTCCTTTTCGGGGACGAAAAGTTTTGAGTGGGGGAGAGTGTAACGACCCGTAAATTTCAACTGTTTTAATAACGTAATTAGTTGAAATTTTGTGAAATTTTAAACGATAAAATTTTGAAGTAAAAATTATATATTTGGAATACGTCTAGTTAAGCATAGCAACTGGTAAATTTTCGTCCAAAAATATGAACGTTTATTTCGCGCGTAAATTCACTTCAATTTAATCAGTTAAAAAGCAGTGAAAATAAAATGTTTCTGAAACCTAAATATTTTTACATAGAAAAATTCTAAACCATCTTCTGAGCAAGATTTCAGTTTGTCGTTTTTCCAAATTCGGACATCTTTGGCTCCGTCGTTCTTATTTTCCGAAAAATAGCAGTATTCTGGTGCCGATATCGATTTTATCGGATGACCGTACCACTGATATCTGTATACCATTTTGACCGTCTCATCGTGCTGATCTCTACGGTATATTTATTTTTGCGTTTTGAAGTTCGATTCGTTGAAGGATCGACAAAACGATTTCGTATCGGTACCGTTATTGAACTTTCTGAATTCCTTTGTCCGTTCATTTATTCACCGTGTCTTTTCTATGTACAGTAGAGAGATAACGAATAGTCACTAGCTACTATTCATTGAATTCAATAGGCTTGACTTTTGCTATTCATATGGCATCGATTCGTAGAATCATATTTACATCTTCATATATTCTCTGTCCATTCATTTGCCGTTTTGCTTGGAAAAAAAAAAATTAAATAAAACACAGTTGCATCTCTCGTGTTCATTTCCCACCACATCGCTTCCACACCATTCAGCTATAACCACCCACTCTAACGCCGAGACCAACAGCAGCTCCGGCCTTCCGCCACTGCCAGGCATTACCCAACACTCCTACAACATTGTTGCCACCACCCATGCTGTCCCGGCTTCCTGCTTCCGCCAGCAAACACCAATGGCACTACCAACCCACTTCACTGACCCTACCTCCATCGTTTGCAGCACCTCTTCTCGGCTGAGCCTCTCTCTCACCCCGCCTCTTCGTGTGTATATATATAGAAGATTTTGTTTGGTTTTGAAAGGTGAATTTGTTTACTTAATTATTGTTTTACTGTGTATTTGCTATATAAGTAATATTATTGCATAAAAGATTTATTTTGTTTATAGTTTATGTATAATATGTTAGTTAAGCAAGTTTGTAAGAAGAAGAAAAAAAATTAGTAGGTTAGTCTGCGTATGTCAGTATACATATTAATTGTGGTATGGGATAAATCGTGTTTAAAGTATCGTTTTAACCTTTGGTTTTGAAAATGTTATATATATACTGTTGGTTGTATGAATGTGTTTTTTAAAAAAAAAAAAAAAATCAAACAAATAATATGTATAAACTCTACTAACAAACCCAACAAGTCTAAGATTCAATATGTAAACAAATACGACACATCTCACCGAGCACATGGCATCCGACTCAATCTGGAACAAACTAACAAACAAAACCAATAACAGGCCTCTCTTGTTCAGTACTCGCACTAAAACAACAAAAATCAACCTTTTTCTAAAATTATCATTAGCAATTCATAATATAAATGCGAACATTGCAATGAATCCGTAAGATCTAACAAAATTAAACTAGGACATTTCTATAAGCAGATCAAGCACCCATAAGGCCCGAAGAATATAGTTCAGCTGCCGAGATCAAAGATCTCAGATCAAGATCAAAACAAGATCAGTCGAGAAATTGATTTAGAAAAGAAAAAAAAAGTAAATAGCTGACATTACTTTTTTCCGTTGAGGATAAATGGTATATGAATGTGTTTATATAAGTATAGATTGTGACAAGTTTTGTACAAAGTTTATATTATATAGGTTATATAATATGTATATATTTTGATTTCTAATGTAGCGTGTTTAAGAATTTTTTTTTATTATTATATAATATATTATGAAATTTTGCTTTGTGGATAAATTTTATAAAGGATATATGTTTGCTGTATGGTTATAATATAAAGGCTATATAAGATTTATATGGATAGATATATATATTAGTTTATATCCCATGTTCGCTGTTTCATTATGTGTATCTAGTTATATTACTGTTATATCTTCAGTTTTGATTCTTTGGTCACTTATACATGCATAGCACGGCCCAACTTACTAAGATACGCACGCACATAATCACCACGGCCAGCTTGTTTTTGTTAGTTTGAAAAGAAAAAAAAATTTGTCATATATATAGTTCGATTTAGCTATGCGTTTCAGATTTAGGTTGCTGTAACATTGAGTTCGGAGTAATTATATATATATACACATTTTATATATGATTGAGAAATTTGAGTATGGATTTAAGCATATATAATATAATAACATTGTATCCATTTTCAGTCTATATCAAAATCTGATTTTTGATTTGTTCTTGTCGATCTCTATTTATCAGCTTGTCCGTCGAATTCGTTCCAATCAGCCTTGATCGTTGAATTCGTGCCGATTTTGTTTTGCTTGGATTCGTAATTCAAATTCAGCGCCCGTATCTGTGTTCGTACCCGTGTCATCTCCTGTTTTCTCTAGCCTCGAAAGGTGAGCACTCACTCACGATTAACGTTCTTTTATTTATTAAATTTGATTTCAATTGAAACGACAATTGAAATATGTTGCTGTTAGTTAATTACACTGTTATATATGTTATTGCCTATATCAGTTCACCTGTGACATTTGACACCATTATCTGTTAATTATTTATGCGATAATAATACAGTTTGGCTGATAATTGATTGATTGTTGATGTTTATATTGGACGTTAAGTTGTTAATGTTAAAATAATAAATAGTATGCAATTGAACTTGATATAGGATAATTAAATGTTAAATTTGATTAACTGACACTTGTATAACATGACCCCTTTAACTGTTGAATTTATTTACACTTAGGAATTGTTTAATTATACTTTGAACCACTGAATGTATGATGTTAAATTGATGATGTATGAAATTGTAAATAGATGACAAGTGAAAAACTGTAATGTAATAATCTTTAATCTACATGAAATGATAGTGTAGATTCTAGAAATAATTATATTAATTCGTACAAATAACAATGCGAATTAATACGGTTATTTCGGGATTATTTAAATTGATTGTTGTTATTGCTTGTTTATTTACTTTGACACCATCCCTGTTATCACACTGCAAGTTCCCTTTACTATGCTTTGATTTTGGAATTGAATTGGAATCGGGTTGAAATGATAAATACCCAAAATTGAACTTTGACCTAGGAAAGAAAATTAAATAAAACCCGATTGGTCAATAATTTGATTTAAAAATAAAACAAAGATTTTATTTGAATAAATAATATGGTTTTGAAATGAAGTTGGAATTTGAATGTAACGAAAGGAAAATGTTAATATGTAAATATGAAATAAAATATTAACAATGTAATTGATGTAAGAATGTTGTTTAATTTGAGAAATGATTGAATTAAGTTTGAAATGATTTAATAATTAAGTTGAAATTATAATTAAGTTGGAATTTTAAAACTTTGAAATTATTTAATATTTAAGGTTTGAATTATTTAATAATTAAATAAGATTGAATTATTTAATGATTAAATTGAATTGGATTTTTAATTAAGAAAATTGAACTTTTGAATAAGTGAATTTACTTCGTAAATAATTGAAATTGAGTTTCTTTATTAATTAAGTTTTGGAAATTTATTTAAGTAAGTAAATAAGTGAAATTGGATTTCTTTAACAAGAAATGAAATGTGATATTTTTGGAATTAATGTAAGACCTGAAATTTAAAGAATTCGATTTGATGAATTTAATTTAATTCAAAATTGTAAGTTTTGATTTAATGAAGTTGAACTTAAGAATTGATTTAACGAATTGGAAATTTAATAGAAATTGTTTTGAATGATAGAGTAACTTAACGAATATTGAATGGAATCGATAAATGAAGTTGAACTGATTTGGAATGTTAAATTAAATTAATTTAAATGATTTCGGAATGAAACTTGTATTCGAACTTGAATCAATTTTGAATTGTTTTAAATAACGATTGAAATTGAATTATAAGATTTTGAAATGATAATTTGGAAGTTTTGAAACGTAAAGTATGGAAATTGGTTTTGAAAGACAAATGAAATGTTGATTTGCGAATTCTAATTTAATTGAAATTGATTTGGTTTTGAAATATATTAAACGACCAATCGGTGTAATAATTACGAAAGTTATTAAAGAGACCGGAATTCGGTTATGGATATACTCTCTATCTAAACCGGAAACCACTTTAATAACTACACGCGGAGTGATGATCCAGAATGAAGTGGTTGGAATGATGTACGTGATGACTGAAGAAAGAGAACGATAATGGATAGCATTGACACTTGTGTCAAATTGGAAATGACTAAAACAGGAGCTGTGCCGGGCCAATGGAGGATTTATACCTCAAGTGGACACACTTCTTCGAACTACTTATACTTGTTGTCGATTGGTGCACCCTTGATTTTGGGAGTGTTGTTTCACGGTGTTGCGGGCGCTGCGGCGTTGCGTTCTCACCAGCCCGGATCAGGCGAACGGTAGTATCACTACCTTGGGTATAGCCTCATGTGCCTTGTCATACTTGTATTCCATTTATGCGCGACCACTACGATTTTGATTTGTACCTTGAGTATATGGATTGCCCTCTGGTGACTTCCGGTTTTGGGGAAACTACGGTCTTGTATATGCTTGTGGGAATAAAAATGTGTTAAGGGTGGAATGGGCCATGACTTAACGCTATTTTGATATCTTTTTATATTACTGATAGACATTATCTACTTATCGTACATTACTACATAGTAGATAGTTTGACGGATCCTTAAAGGATGGCTATTCCAACATCCTTTGAGTTACTTGTATTTCAATTGCTATTTCATTTGAGTTGGATTTATTAATATAAGAATGTTAATCCTGACTCGAGTGTCTTGTGTTTTTGCTTTACGCTCGGGTCAGACTGAGTGGTTCAGCTTTCGAGACTCACCTTTGGAGTTGGAGCTTCGCTTGGAGATCCAGTTATCTATCCAGCTTTCAGATATTCGATGATTCCAGTGATGTATTCTGCTTTGTATCTGATGTATCATATTACTCTTCCGTTGTATCTGGTTTAACTCTGATGTAACTTATATATTTATATAGTAGCTTCATGAATTACTATCTCTTTTATTTCCGCTGCACTTATTACTCTGTGTCTGTGATCTGTGATATTTTATTTACTGTATATGTTCAGTTTTGCCAAATTTAAATTAACAACGCGGTATTTTGAGCAATTCAACTCCGGCATGAGTGTCTACCTATACACTTATAATGGATGCGAATGGTCCAAAATGGCGGGTCGTTACAGTTATTTTATTATAATGCTCGGGTCAGACCGAGTATTATAGATTACAGGAAAGGATGCTGTGGAGCTCAGGAGAAGAGCTGGATGGCGATACGTACTTCCGTACTTGTTTAAAATATTCCACTGTGTTGACTACTGTGTATTCAGTTTTGTGAGGACATGTTATGATTACTCTCCAGTATTGTGTTATTGATCTGTGATGTACTCTGATGATGAGATGTATAAAACAGATATAGTTCTTTTGTGTAAAAATCAGTTATTATCTATTATATTTTATTCCGCTACGATGTGAGATTCTGATGTTGTGTTGTTTTCTCTTCTTCTACCTCTTTCTTCTTTAACCAAAATGGTTCGTATTTCCGTTCTCTTTGAGTCGTTGTTGGAGAATAGTGTCGATTTCAAGGGGTACGGAACTGCGGGTCGTTTCAGCTGCTAATTTGAACTGCTAGTTATTTAATTGCTATATATGATATGCCATTATCTGTATCTGTTCACCTGGGAGATATGACACCATATCCTGTTGTTTATATTATACTTTATTGTTATTGATGATATATGCATGTTGTTGATATGTTATATTATTATCATAACTGTTCTCACTCTGCAAGTTCCCTGTTAATTTAGAATTTGTAATAGTCCGCTTTTCCGTACCCCTTGAATAGACACTAATCTCCATCGATTTACTCAAGGTGAACGAAAAACCGAACCATTATGGTTTAAAAGAAGAGGTAGAAGAAAAGACAGAAGAAAAGAGAAAGAAGAACAACAGAAAATACAGAACAGAAACAATATCAGAATCTCACATATCGCAGCGGAACAATATATAATAAATAATCACTAGTCTTTTAAAACAAAGAACTATATCAGTTTATACATACATCAATCAGAGTCAATATACAACTCAATACAACAATGGACAGTTATATAAAACTTGTCCTCATACAGAATACACAGCGGAATAAATACTATCAGATACAAATACTACGTCTCGTCATCCAGCTTATCTCCAAAGCTCCAGAATATCCAGAATATCCTGATAACCTAACTCTAGACTGCCCGTGTGGAAAATTCGTGGGCACCCAGAGTTTAGAAGGGAAACAATAAACTCCGAGTCAGTCATGGTGACTGGTGTGAGATCGTAAAACAGTTATTTTTCACAAAGAAAATAAATCAGATTCGCAATGCTTTTGGAAAATGAAACTACCATAAGACCTCCCACCACACACACAATGCAAACGCAGAATTGGAGGAGATTTCTTCTTATGATAGTCAAATATGCTTACTACGCCAACCATTGGATATTATTATTAATGTCTAGTGTAGAAAACATTTCGAAAGTATAATATTAATCTTAGCCAGCATAGACATTCCGAACTATGCCTAGTATAGCTACCATCTAAATAGTGGTGACCACCATAAGTAAATGGCAGGTTCTACAACTAAAACCGTACAAAGTTCGTATTTGGAAGATGGATTTCCAACAAATGGTCAGGCTAAGGAACTTCCTTTCCTCCTGCCGAATAGGATCGCCTCTGGCTGGACGTCCCGAGAGAAAAACTGCTCTCTGCCAAACAAGGCCGGGTTACCCCTGTAACAGGTAACTCACGAATATGTCATCACCCGGTCCTTTGGGACCTTTATCCGAGCGCTCGGTAACCAACATCACACATCATAAAGAAAGTGTATCCACATGAGTAAGTATCTGGGCTCCATACCATGATACCACCCCTTTCCAGAAGGAAATGACATACCCTAAAGGGCGCGACCCTCATAACCTTGCCGCAACATTCCTGTTTCGACCATTTCCGGGTTGTTGAGGCCCTGACGAAGTCTCGTCCACAAAGCTACGCTTTTTCAAAAAGCCACGCTTTGGGTCAACAGATGATCAACCTATGATCACAAAGATAAATGATCAAACAAATGATCATATCACAAATGATCAAACACTGATCATCACACAGCAACACTCAGCATGCCACATTACCAAATTGGGATATATCGCTGATAAATTTCAACTACATAACCTCTGAGCTCGTACGTCTCAGAGAAGGGTGTTAAGCTAAGAGAATAAATTCTCCGCCACCAACAGATTTGTATTTGAAAGAAATCGGCTTTATATCTCAATTTGTAACGTCAGACATACAATCCATACAAGTCTGTTCCGGGATCGAACAGAACCGAAGGCACTTCTCACGAAGCCCTTGCAAATCCGGATAATTTCCAATCACGTCCGGACTTCACGTCACTAAGGGTGATAAAACCTCTAAATCGGAGATCAACCGATGTAGAGTAACTCGACGGTAATCCTTCCGTTTTCAAAAATATCCGGTCTTCAACACCGGTCAGCAAATGCGATTCATAACGACGTATCACATATTCGGAATGGGTTATACGACCCCATGGTCCTTTCCCGGCTAACCCGAATAGTGAGCGCTTATTCAAAAATAAGTGTGGCATTCAAATTCATCCAATTCACAACAAATACCCATTCAAGGTAATTATTGATAGTCGGTTATTTAACTATCAATAAAGATGCGCAACATCATCAGATTCCAAATAATTTTCCAAATTATTTATTTTCCAAAATATCTTTACTAGATATACAATTTCCACACTTAACCGTTTGAAAACAAATTTCAAGTATTCACCTTTCAATTTATCTTCAAAAGATAAAATTTCAAACCCTTCGTTTCATATTGGAAAACCATTTCCATACTTATTTAATTATAAGTAATTCACAAACCTATTTATTTTCCACATTTGAAAATATTCGATATACTTAAATCAAGGTTAAGTATATATTTCATTCTTTAAGGAAATCATTCTTTTAACACATTTATTTGGGTCAAAACGAATGTTGCGTAAAACATCGTTACTACGACCCAAAATCACTAGTATAAGGATTCAGAATTAAGATAGATGTATAAATCCCAATACTATATAAAACATTCTCTTTCAGAAATCATTTACTATAACAACAGTGTTATAGTCCACCATTTCCTTATTTCTCGAAAACGTCTATTTCAACAATGAATGTTGAAATCTATGGTTTCGATATTTAACATATTTTAAAACATCGTTAAATCGTTTTCATTCTATTCCAATATCACTTTCCCAAAACATATTCATTTTACTTAATAATATATTCACTGTCCCAAAATCGTGAATATACTTCACTAACCACATTTCAATCTTTTCTACACATTTATATTTTCAAGAATTATCCACTATCCAAAATCGTGGATAAAATTCTCTTAATAATCTCTATATTTAAAATCAATCAAATTTGATTTATTTTCGAATTTATAAAAACAACGTTTATAAATTCTATTTCCATTTTATAACAACTTCGATTTATAAATCTTCTTTAATGACCTATTCAATTTATAACTCAATGTATATACCAAAGGTCCATCTTATAAGTTAATATAACTTATAATTCATTTATTTTAAAAGAAATCGTTCTTTTAAAACTTCACAAAATTTAAAACTTTCAGATTTCATTAACTTATGAAATCCCGTTTATACTTCATTTTAACACTGATAAAAACTTGTCTTATAATCCCAATATTTTAATTTTATTGATATCGATTTTATACATCTTTTATATAAACCGTTTACAATATTCAAAAATCCCAACTTAAACCATTTTATAAATAAATCAACTTTTTATTTCAAAAATCACACTTTGGTTATATTTCACCAAAAATCTAAACTTTAAAATTTCAAACGTTTATTTATTTGAAATAAATCAATTCAAAAATTCAATAAAACGTCGACTTTCAAAAATCACTTTAAAATCCTTTTAGAGTAAGAGTCGTTATTTTTAAACTTCAAAACTGAATCCGATGATGCAACAGCACCAACTAGTCCATCACAACAACAAACATCACATATCAATATGATAACATAATATACATCAATATCTGTAAATAAATAAATACTGGTGAGGAATCCAGTTGGATCCCTCCAACCTGTTTCCCTGCATCCACAGACGTTAGCACAATACCAATTCCACTTCGAGGTGGAATATCGCGGTATATGGGTTTTATAAAAATATCATCCGCTTACTAACGGCGCAATAGGGTCTCATCCGCTATACGAGGCGGGAAATCAATCAATCCAATATATACATATGCCAATATGTATATATTGCTATATATATATAGATATATCCTACTATATCTAATATCACAAATCCAAACAGTCAATCATCAATCAATAATTGTAAAATCCACTTTTCAATCGAGTGAGAAAAATTTCACCTTTGCATTTATTTGCTATCCCATTCCAATCCTTCTTTTGTTTTCTTGATTTCACAGGTTTTGACCTTGCATAATCAATTATATGAATTTATTAATATTCGAATATAAATCGAACAATTCAATTACCGTTTCATAGTTTTGATTAGCTGATAATTTTATTTAAACCAATTTCTTCTTAAACAAATTTGTTTAACAAAAATTTTAGTTTAAAACTAAACTTTCTATTATTACTTTTCCTAACTGCATATACATATATTTCACCTAATAAATTGCTTTAACTATTTATTTCAAACTAATGATTTAATCCTTAAAACAAATTTTCCAATCTGCATGTATTAAATCAAGTTTTAAAAACAAAATAAGACGGGTAAACAAATTGAATACCTCACTGCCTATTTAAAGTCATGATGCTCGAAACCCTAGCAGTGAATCGCGACCCTCGATCACACGACTGATGCCAGCCTCGTCACGGCCTTCATCGCTGAACCCTAGATCTCGCGATGCCACCATCGCCTGAGTCGCCTCGTCGATCGCGCTCGCGAATCAATCGAATGGCCTCCATCCCCTCTGCCCTTGTTTGCACCGCGCCTGCCCCCTCGCGATGCTTGCGAAACCCACCTGCTCGCGTACGCCACGCATGAATTTATTTGCGTCCTCCTCCTCGCCGAATTGTCGAAGTCGTCCACGCAGTTCATCGCAAAGTGAAATCGCGGCCAAGCATCCCTCTGCCATTTTTTTTCCTCGAATTAATTTGTTTTTGAGTGAAAAGGGGCTCGACGTACGAGCTGCTCGCGAGGCAAAAATCGCGATTTGGAATCGCCTACCCCCCTTTTTCTTTATTTGAATGAATACGTAGAAGAGAAGAGGAACTGGGAGTGAATCAAACGGGAGTTGAAATTTCGAAGCTCGGCCATTGTTTTGAATTGTAAAATGAACGAGATAAAGAATTATCTTCTGAATTGCTCGCATAATAAAAGGAAACGAAGGGAACACGAGAACGTGATTGTTGCAGAGAATAGGTCTGCTAAGAAAACCTAGGGTGGCTGATGTTGATTTTACAAAATTTTAATTAAAATTCAATTTAATTCTTAACGCATTTATGTGTCGTATGCTCACATCACAACTCCAAATGCTACGAAAATTGAAATCCGGTAATAATTCAATATTACGGACCCAATGGAACCGGTTTCGTCAAATTCCAAGACTGTGCCTCGGAACGCTATTTTTAAATATCGATTAAAACGATATGATTTTCAAAACTGAACAAATCGATTTCAAATACCATTCTGAAGCTTCTATTATCTCCAGTAATATCAATACGAATTTTACAAGCCTTTGAAATATTTTAAATCAGCTTAAAATTGAAGATTCAAATTTTTATTCAACTTAATAGATTAAATTTTATAATTCAATCGCCAATTTCAAAGTTATATTGGGGATTCAAATTAAATTATCGTTCAAATATTTAAAATTAATTAAATATTTTCAATTTAATTTGTTCAAAATTCTGGGTCATTACAATCTTCCCTCCTTAAAAGAATTTCGTCCCGAAATTACAAGTTAGGAAAAATGGTCCTTAACTCGTCTACTGTTTTTCAACATCTAATAGTTTTATCAATTTATCAAAACAAATCTTTCTACTAAAGATTCGTTATCATTCAACTAAATTTCCAAACCTTTCATAGTTTTCAAACATCATTGTTTTCTTAACAATTCAAATTTTAAATTCAAATTCAAATTTAAACTTTCAAAATTTTCTCAAAAATTTTCTAACGCCCTAAATTTTCAAAAAATTTCGCCAGTGTCTCCTTTGCGCGGCTAACACGGCATGACTACAAAACGTCCCTACGGACTCTCAGATTTCAAAAAGAAAAAGAAAAAGCCAAGCGGCTAGACAAGAAAATCATCAAATCTCATATTGAAATTGAAATACTTACCTTTTGTCGAGCAATTCAAATTTGTCTTTGAAAATCGAATCCAGTTCCTTTATAACCTGTATATCCTACTAGCCATAATATCTAGTTACAACATTCAAACCATTTTGCACATTTCATTACAAAATTTTCAATATGTACTTCTTACACATTTTTAGCTTCACTATTGGAGTTACATATCCATTTTCATTCAATTTTACATTTCAAAATTCCATTTGAATTCAATTCACAATTCCAATTTGATTTGGATTCTAGTTTAACTTCTGAATATTGAATTTCTATCAATTTACTTTCATTCACAACTGCACTATTTTAGACTAGTTCCAATTACTAATTCATTACAAATTCTAATCCACTTACTCAAATTTGTTTTCAACATTCAGTTTCAATTCCAGTTTTATTCTTTTGTTCATTCCCAAAATTTATTACAATTTACTATTTTGGTTTATAACTACTCACGTTAAACTGGATTTCACATTCGAATTCAATTTACCTTTCTTCTATAATCATTGAATTTAATTTGTTTCAAACCTTATTCATTTGGTCAATATTCAATTAGCTTCACTTACAAATTTTAGTTTAATACTTCACAATCAAATTCAATTCCATTTTTATTCGCTTACAAATTCAAAATGAATCTCAGCTTTCAATTTCACTTTCATTTATTCAAATTTATTCACTTATACTTCTTTAATTTAACTCTATCTTTTAAGTTAAATTTATTCTATCAGAATTCAAATTGTATAAGTTATCAACTTAACAATATTTCATAAATACTTTTATATAGTATTCCAGAGTTTTACCAACCTTCAAAAATCATTTTGAAAACAATTCAAATTATCCTTTGAATTTTCTAAAACCAAACCCAAATTGTCAAAACAACTTCCATTTAAAACAATTTGGCAGCAATTCCTCTTTTGGAAACTCGAAAATGAACACCGATGCTGTCGCGATCACCATCGGAATTATTTTCCAGCGACCAAAAAGAGTTTAGAGCTTTTATCTTTTCAAAACACTTTTCGAAACCTTCGAAATTCATTTTCAAATCAAAAAAGAATTTAAACTTTCCAAATCACCAAAATTTTCAAATTCTTTTCAAAACATTTCCAAAAACTTCTCTGGAATTCCGTTTCAAATTACAAATCACATTTACCATTTATATTCTTAAATTTCATTTGTATATGAATTCATTTCTTAACTTTGGAGTTATGATTTCAATTTCATATTCAATTTCATATAATAATGATAACATTTCAATATTATCACTTTCCTAACAACCATGCAACCATATATCATAATAATTCACAAAAAATTATTTCCTTTATATACAAAATAGTTTTGGGCAAAATTATCTCATTTACCCTATTTAAAACAATACTGTGTCGGTCTATCTTGTTTAAGAGTTTAGAAACCCCTATCGATTTCAGTTAGCTAGACTGCACCGACCAGAATCTATAATCAATCAACCGATAAGTCAACACAATACAAAACAGTTTTATATTCACTAACAAATACGCACTCGTATCTATTATTACACTCAACTCATTCTAGAGTACTGCTGACTCTATCTCTAATGAGTAACACCCAACAGAGCAGGGTTGTCGCTTAACCATATGCTCTGATACCAAATGTAATAGTCCGCTTTTCCATACCCCTTGAATAGACACTAATCTCCATCGATTTACTCAAGGTGAACGAAAAACCGAACCATTATGGTTTAAAAGAAGAGGTAGAAGAAAAGACAGAAGAAAAGAGAAAGAAGAACAACAGAAAATACATAACAGAAACAATATCAGAATCTCACATATCGCAGCGGAACAATATATAATAGATAATCACTAGTCTTTTAAAACAAAGAACTATATCAGTTTATACATACATCAATCAGAGTCAATATACAACTCAATACAACAATGGACAGTTATATAAAACTTGTCCTCATACAGAATACACAGCGGAATAAATACTATCAGATACAAATACTACGTCTCGTCATCCAGCTTATCTCCAAAGCTCCAGAATATCCAGAATATCCTGATAACCTAACTCTAGACTGCCCGTGTGGAAAATTCGTGGGCACCCAGAGTTTAGAAGGGAAACAATAAACTCCGAGTCAGTCATGGTGACTGGTGTGAGATCGTAAAACAGTTATTTTTCACAAAGAAAATAAATCAGATTCGCAATGCTTTTGGAAAATGAAACTACCATAAGACCTCCCACCACACACACAATGCAAACGTAGAATTGGAGGAGATTTCTTCTTATGATAGTCAAATATGTTTACTACGCCAACCATTGGATATTATTATTAATGTCTAGTGTAGAAAACATTTCGAAAGTATAATATTAATCTTAGCCAGCATAGACATTCCGAACTATGCCTACTATAGCTACCATCTAAACAGTGGTGACCACCATAAGTAAATGGCAGGTTCTACAACTAAAACCGTACAAAGTTTGTATTTGGAAGATGGATTTCCAACAAATGGTCAGGCTAAGGAACTTCCTTTCCTCCTGCCGAATAGGATCGCCTCTGGCTGGACGTCCCGAGAGACAAACTGCTCTCTGCCAAACAAGTCCGGGTTACCCCTGTAACAGGTAACTCACGAATATGTCATCACCCGGTCCTTTGGGACCTTTATCCGAGCGCTCGGTAACCAACATCACACATCATAAAGAAAGTGTATCCACATGAGTAAGTATCTGGGCTCCATACCATGATACCACCCCTTTCCAGAAGGAAATGACATACCCTAAAGGGCGCGACCCTCATAACCTTGCCGCAACATTACTGTTTCGACCATTTCCGGGTTGTTGAGGCCCTGACGAAGTCTCGTCCACAAAGCTACGCTTTTTCAAAAAGCCACGCTTTGGGTCAACAGATGATCAACCTATGATCACAAAGATATAAGATCAAACAAATGATCATATCACAAATGATCAAACACTGATCATCACACAGCAACACTCAGCATGCCACATTACCAAATTGGGATATATCGCTGATAAATTTCAACTACATAACCTCTGAGCTCGTACGTCTCAGAGAAGGGTGTTAAGCTAAGAGAATAAATTCTCCGCCACCAACAGATATGTATTTGAAAGAAATCGGCTTTATATCTCAATTTGTAACGTCAGACATACAATCCATACAAGTCTGTTCCGGGATCGAACAGAACCGAAGGCACTTCTCACGAAGCCCTTGCAAATCCGGATAATTTCCAATCACGTCCGGACTTCCCGTCACTAAGGGTGATAAAACCTCTAAATCGGAGATCAACCGATGTAGAGTAACTCGACGGTAATCCTTCCGTTTTCAAAAATATCCGGTCTTCAACACCGGTCAGCAAATGCGATTCATAACGACGTAACACATATTCGGAATGGGTAATACGACCCCATGGTCCTTTCCCGGCTAACCCGAATAGTGAGCGCTTATTCAAAAATAAGTGTGGCATTCAAATTCATCCAATTCACAACAAATACCCATTCAAGGTAATTATTGATAGTCGGTTATTTAACTATCAATAAAGATGCGCAACATCATCAGATTCCAAATAATTTTCCAAATTATTTATTTTCCAAAATATCTTTACTAGATATACAATTTCCACACTTAACCGTTTGAAAACAAATTTCAAGTATTCACCTTTCAATTTATCTTCAAAAGATAAAATTTCAAACCCTTCGTTTCATATTGGAAAACCATTTCCATACTTATTTAATTATAAGTAATTCACAAACCTATTTATTTTCCACATTTGAAAATATTCGATATACTTAAATCAAGGTTAAGTATATATTTCATTCTTTAAGGAAATCATTCTTTTAACACATTTATTTGGGTCAAAACGAATGTTGCGTAAAACATCGTTACTACGACCCAAAATCACTAGTATAGGGATTTAGAATTAAGATAGATGTATAAATCCCAATACTATATAAAACATTCCCTTTTAGAAATCATTTACTATAACAACAGTGTTATAGTCCACCATTTACTTATTTCTCGAAAACGTCTATTTCAACAATGAATGTTGAAATCTATGGTTTCGATATTTAACATATTTTAAAACATCGTTAAATCGTTTTTATTCTATTCCACTATCACTTTCCCAAAACATATTCATTTTACTTAATAATATATTCACTGTCCCAAAATCGTGAATATACTTCACTAACCACATTTCAATCTTTTCTACACATTTATATTTTCAAGAATTATCCACTATCCAAAATCGTGGATAAAATTCTCTTAATAATCTATATATTTGAAATCAATCAAATTTGATTTATTTTCGAATTTATAAAAACAACGTTTATAAATTCTATTTCCATTTTATAACAACTTCGATTTATAAATCTTCTTTAATGACCTATTCAATTTATAACTCAATGTATATACCAAAGGTCCATCTTATAAGTTAATATAACTTATAATTCATTTATTTTAAAAGAAATCGTTCTTTTAAAACTTCACAAAATTTAAAACTTTCAGATTTCATTAACTTATGAAATCCCGTTTATACTTCATTTTAACACTGATAAAAACTTGTCTTATAATCCCAATATTTTAATTTTATTGATATCGATTTTATACATCTTTTATATAAATCGTTTACAATATTCAATAATCCCAACTTAAACCATTTTATAAATAAATCAACTTTTTATTTCAAAAATCACACTTTGGTTATATTCACCAAAAATCTAAACTTTAAAATTTCAAACGTTTATTTATTTGAAATAAATCAATTCAAAAATTCAATAAAACGTCTACTTTCAAAAATCACATTAAAATCCTCTTAGAGTAAGAGTCGTTATTTTTAAACTTCAAAACTGAATCCGATGATGCAACAGCACCAACTAGTCAATCACAACAACAAACATCACATATCAATATGATAACAGATTATACATCAATATCTGTAAATAAATAAATACTTGTGGGGAATCCAGTTGGATCCCTCCAACCTGTTTCCCTGCATCCACAGACGTTAGCACAATACCAATTCCACTTCGAGGTGGAATATCGCGGTATATGGGTTTTATAAAAATATCATCCGCTTACTAACGGCGCAATAGGGTCTCATCCGCTATACGAGGCGGGAAATCAATCAATCCAATATATACATATGCCAATATGTATATATTGCTATATATATATAGATATATCCTACTATATCTAATATCACAAATCCAAACAGTCAATCATCAATCAATAACTGTAAAATCCACTTTTCAATCGAGTGAGAAAAATCTCACCTTTGCATTTATTTGCTATCCCATTCCAATCCTTCTTTTGTTTTCTTGATTTCACAGGTTTAGACCTTGCATAATCAATTATATGAATTTATTAATATTCGAATATAAATCGAACAATTCAATTACCGTTTCATAGTTTTGATTAGCTGATAATTTTATTTAAACCAATTTCTTCTTAAACAAATTTGTTTAACAAAAATTTTAGTTTAAAACTAAACTTTCTATTATTACTTTTCCTAACTGCATATACATATATTTCACCTAATAAATTTCTTTAACTATTTATTTCAAACTAATGATTTAATCCTTAAAACAAATTTTCCAATCTGCATGTATTAAATCAAGTTTTAAAAACAAAATAAGACGGGTAAACAAATTGAATACCTCACTGCCTATTTGAAGTCATGATGCTCGAAACCCTAGCAGTGAATCGCGACCCTCGATCACACGACTGATGCCAGCCTCATCACGGCCTTCATCGCTGAACCCTTGATCTCGCGATGCCACCATCGCCTGAGTCGCCTCGTTGATCATGCTCGCGAATCAATCGAATGGCCTCCATCCCCTCTGGCCTCGTTTGCGCCACGCCTGCCCCCTCGCGATGCTTGCGAAACCCACCTGCTCGCGTACGCCACGCGTGAATTTATTTGCGTCCTCCTCCTCGCCGAATTGTCGAAGTCGTCCACGCAGTTCATCGCGAAGTGAAATCGCGGCCAAGCATCCCTCTGCCATTTTTTTTTCCTCGAATTAATTTGTTTTTGAGTGAAAAGGGGCTCGACGTACGAGCTGCTCGCGAGGCAAAAATCGCGATTTGGAATCGCCTACCCCCCTTTTTCTTTATTTGAATGAATACGTAGAAGAGAAGAGGAACTGGGAGTGAATCAAACGGGAGTTGAAATTTCGAAGCTCGGCCATTGTTTTGAATTGTAAAATGAACGAGATAAAGAATTATCTTCTGAATTGCTCGCATAATAAAAGGAAACGAAGGGAACACGAGAACGTGATTGTTGCAGAGAATAGGTCTGCTAAGAAAACCTAGGGTGGCTGATGTTGATTTTACAAAATTTTAAATTAAAATTCAATTTAATTCTTAATGCATTTATGTGTCGTATGCTCACATAACAACTCCAAATGCTACGAAAATTGAAATCCGGTAATAATTCAATATTACGGACCCAATGGAACCGGTTTCGTCAAATTCCAAGACTGTGCCTCGGAACGCTATTTTTAAATATCGATTAAAACGATATGATTTTCAAAACTGAACAAATCGATTTCAAATACCATTCTGAAGCTTCTATTATCTCCAGTAATATCAATACGAATTTTACAAGCCTTTGAAATATTTTAAATCAGCTTAAAATTGAAGATTCAAATTTTTATTCAACTTAATAGATTAAATTTTATAATTTAATCGCCAATTTCAAAGTTAAATTAGGGATTCAAATTAAATTATCGTTCAAATATTTAAAATTAATTAAATATTTTCAATTTAATTTGTTCAAAATTCTGGGTCATTACAGAATTCCCTATGGGTTGAAATGATACATACCCGAACGATCTTGTAGAATAGGAGAAAATCGTTATGGGTTGAAATGATAAACCCAAGCGATTTTCATTGAATTGAAATTAGGATTGCGGGTTGAAAAGATATATACCTGTAGATAAATAAATTGCGGATTGAAATGATAAATATCCGTATCACTTGACCATAGGATAGAAAATTATATACAGACACTGTTGGTCTATATATATATATGTAAAAAATGATTTCCAGAGTTTTAAAAAGGAAATATTTATGGTTTTAATAAATATTGATTTTTTTAAATATTATATATATATATATATGTTATTTTAAAATTGTTTATTTTATATAATAATTTTTAATAAATTAAGGTGGGAAAGAGAATTAGAAATTGGTTTAGAATTGTATTTATTTAAAAATTATACCTAAATAAGTTTGAATTGAAATTTATTAAATTTGAGATTTTTAATATATGATTTTATAACTTGATTTTGATTTTAAGTGATTAAATGAATATTTCAAGTTTAAAATAAATTGAAGGGAATATTTAGTTTATTTAAATGGTAATTTAAGGTTTTATTTAAATGATATTGGATTGACTAAGTGAATATTTCAGTATTAAATACTGGTAAAGTTGAATTTGAAATATAAATGAAATTTATCAAAATTGAGTTATTGTAAAGGTTTGAATATTTAAACTTTGAAATCTATCGAAATCGAAATGCTTTGATTTGTAGTTCAAATCTATATCTGAAATTGATATAAATTAATAGTTATTGAGATGTTGAATTAAATTGAAATTTTGTGAATTAAGGTTTAATTATATTGAATTTTGAATTCAAGTTGATTTGGACCGATTTGTGAAATTTGAGGAAACTATTTATTTATATAAAGTATTTTTAATATATATTAAAAACTATTTTATTATACAAATTATTTTAATATGTAAACTATTTTAGTCTATAACTATTTTATATATCTATTCTAAATTGTTTAAGTGGGAAGTAATATGATTTCAAAGTGTTACGAATTTCAAAATTATGATTTCAAAATATTATGACTTCAAAGTGCTATGATTTCCAAAGTGTTACGATTTCCAAAGTGTTATGGTTTCAAAGGTTTATAATTTCGAAAGAATTATAATTTTGGAAAGTGTTATGATGGAAATGAATATTATTTTAAGTGGGTAATGATCTCGAGTTGATATGGTTTTGAAATAGATATGATATTTTGAAATGACCACGGTGTTATAATAACGTTTGGTTGTTAAAGAGACCGGGATCGGTTATTGTCATACTCTCTGCCAATACGAAAACCACTTTAACAACTGTGTACGTGGTGGAGATTCCAGAAATGAAGTAGGATGGTTTGGCGACGATTCTATATGGTATTTACGTAGCCTTGACTCCCGTGAGTCAGCTTGATGTGGCTAAAACAGGAGGTATACTGGGCCAAGTAAGGTCATTCCTTCCATCGGACACATTTCTTTGTTACCAGTCTATTGCTTTTGTGATTTGATTGGGTGCACCCTTTGATTTGGGAGTGTGTCACGAGGTGGGCGGTAGTAGCTGCTATGCGTTACCACCAGTCCGGGAGTGCAAATGGTATATCTACCCTGGTATTGCCTTGAGTGCTGTGTCACATGCCCTATCGCGCCTTCTACGAGTTTGTTTTGTGTCGTACCTATGGAGTGCTCCCTGATAGCCCACCTGCGGGTGGAGTTTACAGTATCTGTATAGACTACGGCATTATAAAAATGTGTTAAGGGGGATATGGGTAACGCCTTAACGCTATTTTAATAGTTTACTTTACTATAGACATATTATAATAGCGTATATTACTACATAGTAGATAGTTCCATGGATCCTTAAAGGATGGAAATCCCAAACATCCTTTAAGTTACTTGTATTTCAGTTGACATTTCACTTGAGTTGAATTTATTAATATAAGAATGTTAATCCTGACTCGAGTGTTTTGTGTTTTGCTTTACGCTCGGGTCAAAATGAGTGTTTCAGCATTTGGGACTCACTTTTGGAGCTTTGCTTGAGGATCCATCTATATCTATTCAGCTTTCAACTATCCAGTTGTTTTGTTCAGCATTTGTCATCTGTTTGTATTCGAGACTACATTGTATTTGAGATATTCTGTTGTATTTTATTTCATACTCTGTTGTTTATATAGTAGCTTCATGAACTGCTATTTATCTCTTCGCTGCTTATTGTTGTAATATTCTGTGTCTGTGATTGATTTATTTACTGTATATGCTGAGTTTTGCCAAATATAAATTAACAATATGATATGTTGAGCAATTCAAGTCTGACATGTGCGGATGTGAATGGCACGAAATACCGGGTCGTTACAGTTGGTATCAGAGCCAGGTTTCAGGTAAAACTTAGCATATTGAGTAAATTACCTTCGTTCGAGCTTGAAGCTCTTCCTTTTTGATTTGGGTGTCCTTTGAATTTTAGAACATTCCTTGTTTTGAAATCCATCCTTGTTGTGACAACCCAGAATTTTGGGATATTTGAAATGGTAATATTTAATTGATTTTAAATATTCAAAGGGGTAATTTTGACTTGACTTTCAAATATAACCAATTATTGGATAATTAAATTTATTGAATTTAATAATTGGAAGTCGGGTAAAATATTGAATCTTCGGTTTTAAGCTTGTTAAAAATATTTCAAAGGCTTATAAAATTTGTATTATTAATGCTGAAGATAATAGAACTTTTAAAATCGAATTTAAAGGTGATTTGTTCAGTTTTAAAAATGTATAGTTTAAATCGATATTTAAAAATAGCCTTCCGGGGCATAGTCTCGGAATTCGACGAAACTAGTTCCATTGGATCCATAATAGTGTATTATTATCGGATTTAAATTTTCGTAGTGTTTGGAGTGATCGTTTGGCCGTACGATAAATAAACGTGCTAAAATCTATATCGAAAATTTAATAAAATAACTGGTTAAAAAAGCTATCTTCTCCATACAATCGAATTAGGACACGAAACCTTTTCCATTGCGTTCGGAATAAGGGTATAACATTATAGAATCCTAGCGGCACCCCTCGATAGGAGGTCAAGTTTTTAAGTGGCATTTATCGGAACGATTTGAATTTGAATTTAAATTGAATATTTATACTAGTCAACTGTAGTTGAAATTATCTCACATCAACTCTTTTCCAGTCCTTTCCAAAGCACTGTAGCCTTTTTTCTCCCATACGCTACCCATTATCCTTAAATCATGTTGTTTCCTTTCAAAATCAGAGCAGAAAAAAAATGGCTGAAGAAAAACAATCACACCCATCAATTCTTCAGGCAAATTTGCATCTCTCTCCTCCATTCGAATTCACGAAGTCGTTCGTTTATTAAAAAAAAACCTTCGTTCAAAAATCGATTTGGCCTCACTTCAAAAGGCGATCCGAGATTCAAATCGAGTAGCCGGAATCGTCGTTCGAATCAAGCGGCAGCGCGAGTGGCGAGGCCGGTAAGGGTGGGCTATGGGGTCGCCGTGGGTTGCGCGCGCTCGATACCAAGGTGCTCGGCATCGTTGTGGAGTCGGTGAGGCTTGGAGTTCGACGTTTCGATGCTCGTGTTGTTTGGCGATCAGAAGGCAGTAAGGTATTCGCGATTTCTATTTCTTTCAAAATTTAAAAATTTATTTAACAAACATTTTTACAGTTTATGTTTTTCAATTTATATATGTGCATATTTATATGCAAAAGGAAAAGAAAAAAAATATACAGTAAGATATATATCTAGATTTTAAATTTATAAATATGTACAGAAAAAATATATAACAGAGTATTTGATTTTACAGTAAGGTATAAAACTGATTTATATTTAATTTAGAATTTATATATATAAATATATATATGTATGTATTCAAATGCAGTAAGGAATATATTAAAATAAATATAAATGCATAAGTGCAGTTTATTTTACAGTGAAAGAAGAGATTAATAGATATATAATACACTCACATATTTCTATACACATACCTATTTTAAAATTTATATATATATATACCGAAATAAACAGAAAAAGTTATATAAGATTTTTGGAAAAATATATATAAGGGTTTATATAGAAAATTAGATTTTTAGACTTATATAGATTATTTTTATATGTAGTTCGAAAATGAAAATAAAATACATACACACATTTTTAAATCTTCTAGCCTATTTTGAAACAACGTATTTGATGATTAATTGATTGATTAATTCAAATATTAATAAATCATATAATACTTATACAAGGTCGAAAAACTGTGAAACCAAGCCGGTGTGGAAATGGGTTGCAAATTAGAATCAAAGGTGAGTTAATCTCACTCATTTGGAATGCCTTTTAAATTTAAATAGTTAAATTTAAATAATTGGTTGAATGATTGAATTGATTGGATGTGGTATATTATATATAGTGTATATATATATTGGAGTGATTGATTTCCCGCATTATATAGCGGATGAGACCCTATGCGCCGCATAATAGCGGATGATATTATATAAACCCATATACCGCGATATTCCATGTAACGACCCAAAATTTCCATCATTTGAAATTCAGATATTTAATTGATTTTAAATATTAATAAGTAAGATTTGTAAGTCGAATAAATTTAATTTCGAATATAGAGATTTAGTTGTTTAATTAAATCGATAATTAATATTTGAAATTCCAGAAATAATTGGAAATCGAGTTTAATGTGTATAAAAATGATTTATAAAGTTATATTAAATCATAGTGGAATTAGAATGATGTTTGTAAACTTTTAAAATTGAATTAAAAGTTAATTTGTGAAAATTGAATATTTTAATATTTAATTGACTAGTGAAAATAGTCATTTTTCAAACAGTCTCGGATTTCGACGAAACTAGTTTCATCGGATCCGTAATGTTAAATAATTGTAAGGTTTCAATTTTCAGAGCAATCGGAGTTGTCGTTTGTCCGGGGAAAGTTAAAACGCATCGAAATCGTTTTAATCGATTTAATTTTAAATTTGATCGTTTAATTCCGTAACTCTCACATACGATCGAATTAGCTCCCGAAACACGTTCCATTGTGTTTGGAACGTGGGTAAAACCTTATGAACGCCAGGCGGCACGCGAGATTTGGAGTTCGGAAAAATTCGAGTGAATAGTGTTTCGCCAATTTTCTATATAAGGACGTTTTATTTTCTATTTGCGTTAAAACCTAACTAGGGTTTCACAGCCGCCGTTTAACAAATCAATGGCCGAAAACTTCAAATCTTCACCTTCAATTTTCTTCCAATCTGTAAACAATTACAAGAAAGTCTCAGCTACAAAAGTAAAGAGCTTCGCGAGACCTTTCGATCTATACGGTCGTGATCGTCTTCAATGCGTTGTGGTGGTCGAATTTTTGCCGAGAAGTCGTCGAGTTTGCATGCGTTTTTCTATGTGATAGGGGGGCCGAGTTCGTCGACACTCTAGGCGGTAGTAGGGCTCGGCAAGGGCTATGGCGTGGTGGTCCTTGATCATGTTCGAAGGGAGTGTGGGTGGTCGCGTCGTTCGATTTTGAGGGCGGCTTATGGGTTCTTGGTTACGTTTGTGATAACGGTGGGAGGAAGAAGATGATACGTGGCCATGATCTGCTGGGAATTGGAACGTGCGGCCAGGATTTGACTGAGGTTAAAAATATAAAATAGAAATTGTAAATTTATATATATTAAAATTCGTTCAAACTTTAAAATAACGTAACTTTTTGATACAAGGTCGAAAAATTACGAAACGAATTGCGTTCGAATCGTTTCGACGAGCTCTTCGCAATGGAACTGGATTGGAATCGTTTGGAGCTAGTGAAAATTTTGGGTAAAATTAAACGGTCGTTTAATTTTATTCGAAATAAAATACTGCAACCATTATTGAAAGCGAGGTGAGAACTTCTCACTCAATCGAATATTGTGTTTCGATTTAAATTGTTAGATTTAAAATTGTTGATAGTGATGGTTGAATGATAAATTGTTATCTGGTGTGTTAAATAGACCCTATACGCCGTATATTAAGCGGAGGTTATTTATTAAAAACATATACCGCGATAATTCCACCGTGAAGTGGAATTGGTATTATATATGTATTTGGAGTTGATTTCCCACATTATATAGCGGATGAGACCCTATTGCGCCGCATAATAGCGGATAGTATTTTATAAATCCCATATACCGCGATATTCCACCTCGAAGTGGAATTGGTATTGTGCTAACATCTATGGATGCAGGGAAACAGGTTGGAGGGATCCAACTGGATTCCTCAAATAATTGAATTTGTTTTAATATTGTGTGTTGATTTATTTATAATCAGTGTGTGATTATATTGTGTTTGAAATCATTGAAGGCTATAATTTAGCCAGATATATTTTTGGTATCGTTGGATACCGAAAATAAATAAAAATTGGATTTTCGAAATATAAGTTGAAAATTTATCGAAAAATTTATTTTTGATAATTGGATAAATTTAAAAGGAGTTTTAAAAGATAAAAGTTTTATTTTTGAACTATATTGAAGTAAATTTCAAATTTTGGGAAAAAGCCTTAATAAATTGATTTCGAAAATATTATTTATAAGTTGAAGAATTTATTTACATTTGGATTTTTAAATAGATTTGAAGAGATAAAGAATTTTTTTTTAAAAGGAGATAACTTTGGAAATTTACCTGATTTAAATTAGTCAGATAATTTAAATTAATCCTACTTATGGATGTTTGGATTATATTGGATATTGAATTGTTTGATATCTCTGATATGTGATGCTTTGTGATATATCCTGCTCTGTGTTGTGATTTGGGATTTATATATCTGTGATCTGTGAATGAATGAAAGATAAGCGTTATAGTTTATACCGCTTATCAATTATATTGTTATATTTGATCTTTAATGGTTGAATGTTGTTGCACTATTGTGTTAAACCCGTGGACTACACAATACACACACAAATGTGGATTTCACGTGGAAATTGGTTAAGTCACAGATTTTTATCAATTTTGAAAAATTGAGTTTTTGAATCCAAAAATGGTTTTGGAATTGGAATTGAAAGTTTTTGAAATGAGTTTCAGAAATAAAAGTTATTTTAAATAACTTAATAGAATTGGAATTTAAGTCATTTGATTTAAGTTTGAATTCAATATTTTGAAATTGAATTCAATGAATTGGGAATTTTGGTTTAAAAGATTTTATACGTATAAAAGGTGTTTATATGGGTTTTTAACCAATTAAAATATGGTTTTGGAAATTTAAATTTTAAATTCAAGTTTATACTTGGATGCCTTTAAACTGTGTAATTGTAACCAGTTTTTCCCAAAACGAAACTATTTGTTTTCAAATGATAATAGCTTTCATAAAAAGAAAAGATTTCCAATTTGTATCGAAACATTTCAAGTTGAAATGAAATTGTAAATAGTTTGAGAAAAACTATGAATTAACCTTTGTGAAGATGATTAAGTTTTATTTTGAAATCAAAGAAGATTTTAAAAGGTGTATCTTTTATATTATAAAAGACTTGAAATGTGAATAGTTTTGAAAGTTATAAATTAAATCTGATTTAAAGATTTAATGGGTTAATCAAATTGAAATGGAAATTGATTTGGAAATCTGTGAATGAATCTTTGTGAAATTGGGTGAACTTTGTGAAGTAAATCTTTTTGTTTAAAGATTTGAAATGGTAATTTGTTTAAACCATTTAAAGGAAAGGATTTGGGTAATAAGTTGTGACTTAATTGAAATCCCATATCCATATGTTTTAAATATTGTGCTCACTATTCGGGTTAGCCGAGAAAAGACCTTTGTGTCATATAACCCATTCCGAATTAGTGATACGACGATATGGATCGTATTGAAAACCGGTGGTGAAGACCGGGTATTTGTGAAAACGATAGGATGACCTATCGATTGTCTCTGCACCGTTAGCTATGGTATAGAGATTTCCTTTGTGATGGGAAGTTCGATCGGGATTGTGAATAACCGGATTGCAAGGGCTTCTTCGGAAGTGCCTTCGGTTCTGTTCGAACCCGGAACAGACTTGTATGGTTACATGTCTGACATTACATTTTGAGATAAAAAGCTGATTTCTTTCAAATACATTTCTGTTGGTGGCGGAGAATCTATTCTCTTAGCTTAACACCCTTCTCTGAGACGTACGAGCTCAGAGGTTATGTAGTTGAAGGTTATCAGCGACATACTCCCAATTTGGTAATGTGGCATGCTGAGTGTTGCTGTGTGTTTATCATTTATTGATCATTTGTTGATCAAAGCACGGCTTTGTGAAAAAGCGTAGCTTTGTGGACGAGACTTCGTCAGAGCCTCACAACCTGGAAATGGTCGAAATAGGAATGATGCGGCAAGGTTATGAGGGTCGCTCCCTTTAGGGTATGTCATTTCCTTCTGGAAAAGGGTGGTATCAGGTATGGAGCCCTGGTATTTAACCTATGTGGATACTCCAATCTCATTTACTGTGTGATTGTGTGTTTATTGAGGCACCTCGGATAAAGGTCCCAGAGGACCGGGGGGTGGCATACTCGAGTAGTAGTTACCTAGTGACAGAGGTAACCCGGCCTTGTGTTGGCAGAGAGCCGGGTAGGTTCTCGGGACGTCCATCCAGAGGCGTTCCTACGTGGCATAGGAAGTTCCTTAGCCTGACCATTTGTTGGAAAATCCAAAGAAACAATACGATCCCTTTACGATTGCAGTTGTATAGCCTGTCTCCTCAGGAGGAAGCTATAGCAGGCATAATATAATGGTACCTATGCTGGCTAAGATTAATATTGTATTTTCGAAAGGATTTTCATACTATGCACTAGTAATAATATCAAAAGAGTTTTTCTTGCGTAGTAAGCATTTTTTACTATCATAAGAAGAAATCTCCTCCAAGTCTGTGATTGCATTGTGTTGGTGGTGGGAGGTCTTATGGTAGTTTCATTTTCCAAAAGCATTGCGGATTTCAATGTTTAAAGTTCTTTGTGTTTGTTTAAAAGATAATAACTGATTTAGTTCTCACACCAGTCACCATGACTAATGTAACGACCCGATATTTTCAACCATTCGCATCCATTATAAGTGTATAGGTAGACACTCATGCCGGAGTTGAATTGCTCAAAATACCGCGTTGTAATTAAAATTTTGCAAATCTCAGAATATACAGTAAATAAATAAAATCACAGATCACAGACACAGAGTAAAATAATGCAGCGGAAGTAAAAGAAATAGTAGTTCATGAAGCTACTATGAAAATATATCAGAGTTACATAAGATACAACATAAGAAATAAAGTACAGCAGAAGTCTCAATACAATAACCAAGTACAGGCTGAATAGAACAACGGAACCGAAGTTGATAGAACAAGACTAGCAGATAATCTCCAGCGATTCAAATCTCCAGAAGGTGGAAATCCAAATCTGTGAATACTCAGGTTTACCCGAGCGTAAAGCAAAACACAAAACACTCGAGTCAGGACAATATATACTTATATAATGTAAACCAACTCAAGTGAACTGTAATAAAGGTACAAGTAACTTAGAAGATGCTTGGGACCGCCCATCCTCTAAGGATCCGTTAAAATATCTACTATGTAGTAATATTCGCTATTATAATAATGTCTAATAAGTAAAGTATAATCATATAGAAAATAGCGTTAAGGGGATGGAGAACCTTAACGCGGTCGGATCTTAAAATCATAATCGTAGTAAAGCTCGATATGGTAGGTGACACGGCACAACTAGGCAATGCCAGGGTAGATATACCAATTACGCACACGGACTGATGGATACGCATAGCAGCCACTACCGTTCCACCTCGAACAACACTCCCAAATCGGAGGATGGCCATCTAATCAATCACAAGTAAGAGTATAATATCGAAGAAATGTGTCCGAGAAGAGGTGCTACCTCACTGGTCCGAGATCGCTCCTGTTTTAGCCACCTTATGCCAACTCACGGGAGTTGGGTCCACGTAACATACCTTAAGAACGTCGCCACCATCCTACTTCATTCTGGAATCTCCACCGCGTACACGGTTGTCAAAGTGGTTTTCGGTATCGACAGAGAGTATGTCCATATCCGATCCCGGTCTCTTTGCCAACCAATCGTTATTATAACCCGTGGTTATAACTTTTAAAAACAATACTTTACTTCGAAATAAAATATCATTTCAAACCATATCTTTATCAAAATAAAGATTAAATCAATTCCAAACCATTTCCATATATTTAAATTTTCATATCATTTCAAAACTTCATTTCAAATCATTTTAGTATAATAAAATATCATATCCTTACAAAACTTCATTTCAAATCATTTTAATAAAATAAAATATCCTATCAGTTCAAATCCAAATATTCAACTTTAAATACCTTTTAAATTCAAAGATATCGTTCATTTACTATCATTTCAAATCACCTTTAAATAGTTTATATTCCAATCAAAATAATTCATTTAATTTAAAAGTGTAATTATTATATTTTCAAATCAAGTATTCAATTTCCAAAGTTTCAAACCATTCTGAGTTCGTTTACTAAGTCAAAAACCCTAATTATTAAAATTTCAGCATTTCACAACATTTAAAAACAACTGCTATAAGTTATATTTGAAAACATTTTTAATTCAGCAAAGACAGCACTTAAAACTGCTGTTAAAACTCAGTTTTAGTTGAATTATAGTTCAAAACAGAAAAGACAGCATTTCAGAAGTGCTGCGGTAGTTCAAATTTCAAAACAAGGGTTAAATTTGGTTTCAGCAAAGACTGCAGACCATTATAGCATTTCCAGAGAATGCTATAGTAGGCCTGAGTTCAATATTAACCTATAAGTTCAACTACAACAACTACAGCATTTCAGAAATGCTGTAATAGCTATTTTTACACAATTTTAGTTCAAAACAGAATCTATAGCATTTCTGAATGCTATTAAAAGTAGATTTCAGGTGTTAGTGTATTTCCAGCAATTAAATAACTTCAATTTAAAACACATAAACATTTTAAAAATCATATTTTAACGTTTAAAATGTTCATTTACATATCATTTAACATATATCTTTTTCACAATAAATTTCTTATAATTAAATCCAATTTTCAACAATTTACTTAATAAGTTTAAGTGTAAAAGTTCCAATTCTTCACATTTCAACAAATAGACTTAACACTTCAAATTTAAATTACCATTTCACAATTTAACAAAATTTCCAATTTTATTTAATTAACTTAAACCTTTAATTAAAACCAAATTTCACATTTCCTAGTCAAGTTATATTTTAAAAGATCACTTTTAAACATTCATTTATTTAACCACTTAAATTCATAGAAAAATCAATAATACTTTAATAAATCACTTAAATTCAAATTTAATCAAATTATCATATTTACCATTTCTAAATAAAATTTAATATCCATTTTATTTATATAACTTAAATATCATTTTTAACCAAAATTCCAAATTTCCAACTTAAGTTATATTTCAAAAATCCAGTTAAACCATTCATTAATTACATTTTTAACACATAGAAAAAAAATCATAATTTCTTTATTTTAAAATATTTCAAAATCTATTTAAATCAAATTTCATAAATTTATAATTTTTAAAATACGTAAAAATATCCAAAACACTTTATAAAATAACCACGGGCCTGTATATAATTTTCTAACCTAGGTCAAGTGATACAGATATGTATCATTTCAATCCGCAGTTAAAAAAGAAAAATACGGGTTCTATCATTTCAAACCCGCAATCCCAAGTTAAAATAAATTAAATAAAAATCGTTCAGGCCTATCATTTCAGCCCATAACAATTTTTCCCTATTCTAAAGTCCGTTCGGGTATGTATCATTTCAACCCATAGTGATTCTAGTCTACAGGGAACTTGCAATGGTGATAACTGATATTAATAACAGAATAACATTAAATAACAGTAACATATGATATAACAGGTGTATAAACATCATATGATCATAATATAGTCAAGTATAACATGATAATATATTTCTACAGATTCACAGGGTGTCAATTTACTAGTTATATAAGTACATATTGTCTGGTGAGAATAACTCACCTGTTTGTGCTGGAGATATCAAAACCAATGACACAATGGAAACAAAAGCACGATGACAAGACTACGGACTTGAGTGGAGAGCAAGATACAAAGCTACAACTCTTGTATTACAACCCAAAACATACATCAAAACAAACACAATTTCAACGCACTTGAAATGGAATAACTTTTAAATGAAAAGAGATTTGAATGTCAAATCTTTTGCCTTGTTTTCTACAATGCTTTGCATGGCCTAGGGGTTTATTTAGGTCAGGTTTGACATGACTTAGGCTCAGGTTTGATCATAGGAATGCATGGCATATAGGCTAGAACATGTGGAGGAAGTTACAACACAAGAATATCAAGAGACTAGGCAACATAGTGGAGTTTGGTTCAACTTTTGGCTCGGTCTATGGGTCAAATGGCTCGGCCATCATCTGGTACAGGTCTGGATAGAGGTTTGGGTGATGAGTAGCAGCAGCCAAAGGTCATGTAGCAAGTGATGGTGGTGGCTAAGGGGGTGGCCAAAGCAAGATATGGAGGGTAGGTGATGATATGTGTGTTCTAGGCAATGTTTTGTGGAGTTTTGTGGTGATGGCTTCAAGTGGAAGGTCATGGACTATCTTGGTCAGATGGAAGGGAGTGTTTTCTGTAGTAGATGGAGGAGGTGATGATGGGGATGAAGGTGGTAGAGGCTAGGCCAAGCAAACATGTGAAGAGATCAAGGCAAAATTGCATAGAAAAGTAAGAAAAAAGTAGAAAGAAAAGAGGGAGATTAACAAAAAATTTTGCAAGATGGAGGCCATGATTTTTTTTAGGGTTTTGGAGCTTTGAAAATTCGTGAATAAGATGAGGGAGTTGGCTGAAAATGAATTAGGAAAAGAACGGCAAAAAATAAAATAAAAGATGTATTGATTGAAAAGAAACGGTAGAATTCAAAAGGGCTAAGCACACAAAAGGTATCAAACTCTTCATATATCTTTAATTCCCTTTGTATAACTTTATATTTCTGGAAAAAATAATAATCCCAGATAAAATTTCGAAATTTTATCAAAATATAATAATTTATATAAATATTTATCAATTATATAAAGTTAAATTAAGAAAATAGCTAAAATAGTAAACTAGTCTAGAAAATTTGGAATTGAATAGAATAAATTTTTAGAAAATTCATATGAGCTTGTAATATATTTTTAAACATAAACAATAACATGAAATAAAAATATATTCACAAAATAACATTTAAAATTTAATTTACATATAATTTCTAATGAAGAAAATAGCAGAAAATAGGAAAACAGCCTTTAAAAATAGGAAATCATCATAGTAAATTTTGGAAAAATTCTATTATCATTTTTAAAATATTTAGAGATGGAAATATACATAAATAAACATAATCACACATATTAAAAAAAAATATAAGAAAGAAAATATGATTTATAAAATTTAAAATAGGCAAAATTGCACAATAAAACAAATTATACTAAAAATTGAAATGTACATAACTTTTACATTTTAACTCCGTTTTCAACGAAACGAAAAGCAGTATTCATGTTATTAAATCTATTTTCATAATAAAAGATAAAATTTATAATTTCAAACTTTTAAATTTTTAAGTTTAAAAGTCAAAGTTTGACTATTTGACCAAAATTCACATTTTCTGGAAATATTAAATTTAGTCATATTTGGAATTCTAATCCACATACAAAATCAAAGTTTTTATATTTACAATAACAAAATTTATTCTTTTCATAAATAAAGCTTTTAAATCTGGAAATCAATTTAAAAATAATTGAAAAATACAGGGTTGTTACAACTGACCTGGAGTTTATTGTTTCCTTCCTAAACTCTGGGTGCCCACCAATTTCCACACGGGCAGTCTAGAGTCAGGTTATCAGGTCATTCTGGATTCAGGAGATGCTGTAGAGCTCAAGTGGCGAGCTAGATGGCGAGACGTATCACTTGTATATGATATTATTTATTCCGCTGTGTATTCTGTATGAGGACAAGTTATATAACTGTCCAGTGTTGTATTTTGTTGTTGTAAACTCTGATGATGATGTAATGTATAAAATGTATAGTTCTTTGATTTAAAGATTATTCATTTATCTATTATATGTTGTTCCGCTGCAAATGTGAGATTCTGATATTGTTTCTGTGTTCTTTTCTTTCTTTTTCTTCTGTCTTCTTTTACCTCTTCTTTTTCTCCATAATAATTCGGTTTTCCGGCATTCGATTGCTCGGCAGTTAATACAGTGGACGTATTAATGTCGATTTTCGAGCGTCGAAAAATCGCGTTCGTTACATTTGGTATCAGAGCATATGGTTAAGCGATAATCTTGGCTCTGTTTGGTGTTACTCATTAGAGATAGAGTCAGTAGTACTCTAGAATGAGTGTGAGTGTAATAATAGATATGAGCGCGTATTTGTTAGTGAATATGAAAATGTTTTATATTGTGTTTGCTTATCCGTTGAGCTGTTTATGAATTCTGGTCGGTATGTTGGACGCCATATTATCGATAGGGGTTTCTAAACACTTAAACGAGGCAAGTCGGCATAGTATCATTTTAAATTGGGTAAATGAAATAATTTTACCTCGATTATATTTTACATATAAAGGAAATAATTTTTCAGAATTACTAAAGTGTATATAAATTGATTGTTTGGTTGTTGAAAATGTAAGAATATATAAATGTTAATAAAAGTTGTTTGAATAAATTAAATAAAAGCAACAATTGTATAAGTATAGAATCATAATCAAAATGATTTACAATTGTGAAATAATCTTGTATAAGTAAAAGTAAAATAGTGAAATTATATGAGAAAAGGATTTATAAATATGATTTATAAATAAAAGGAAATTTTAAAAGAACAAAAAGCACTGGATTCACTACTGTTGCTGGGAAATAATAAGGGTGATGACTGCAGCATCATCAGTATCATTTTCGAGTTTCTATGTGATAGATTTGCTACCATAGTAAATTGAAAAATTGATGTTTTGTCGTAATAAACAAAATTTATATTAAAATCCAAATTGAAATTAATGAATATAAGTATAAATGAGTTTTGAACTTATAATAATTGATGAATTTTAGCTTTGGTAAAAGTTAAATAAAATGACTTTAGAATTGAAATCTGAATTGGATTTATAAGTGGAAATTTGAAATGGAATATAACTTAAGTGATGTTAAATGAAGTTGATTTTGATATCGAAGTAAAATAACAAAGTGAATTAAATGGATGTGAACTTGAGTTATATAAATGGAATTCAAGTTTATTTGTTAAATGAACTAGCAAATGAATTGAACTAATGTTAATCAATCGAATGTAAGTAAATTGATATGGAATAATGGATATAAGTGTTAATTCATTAAAAGCTAATAAATTGGAATTTTAATGAATTGAATGGAAACCAATTTAATATTAAACCAATTGGAATTAAAAGTGTTGAACCAAATTGAATGTAAGTAATGTAAATTTAATAAATTTGGTTGTGTTGAATATACATTGGTTGTTATTTGATTGTTGGTTGATTGTATATAATTCATTAAGTGTTAATGAAATTGAATTGATAAAAATTGAAAGCTATGTAATTGAATTTGAATTGAAAGTGAATTAATGTGAATTGGTTGTAAACAATTACAAGTGATGTCGAAATTTTATAAGTTACTTATAAACCTTGTTTAATATGCATTTCTTTTCATATGCATATGTTGTAGTTGTTTAAAAGAATAAATTGTTAATAACCTTATATATATGTCACTTACATATTTAAATTGAGTCAGTATAGGTACCGAGGCTACCGTTTGGCGGGATTTGGTTGCGTTAATAAGCTAATAAATAACTGATTTGCTTAAAAATGCTAAAAGGTACGCCTACGCAATAAAAATAGGAAATATGAACTATTTTTCTGCTTTTCCGACCATGTGGGTCGATGTATATATATTTATGTCTATTGTGATCCTACTACGATTGAACCGCGCAAAGGAGACGCTGGCGAATTTTTTGGAAATTTAAGGCGTTAGAAAAATTTTGAAAATTTTGGAAATTTTTTGTTAATGAAAAGTCAATTTCCAAATTGAAATGAAAACGTAGGAATTGAACTAGAAAATGGAAATCATTATTTTGGTTGAAGTTAAAGGTATTGGAAAAGGTGAATATAAATTTTCACTAAGCGAATTGTTTGAAAAGTTAATGAAATTGGGGCATTTTTCTTACTTTGCAATTTCGAGGACGAAATTCTTTTAAGGGGGGAAGTCTGTAACGACCCAGAATTTCCGTCATTTGAAATTCAGATATTTAATTGATTTTAAATATTAATAAGTAAGATTTGTAAGTCAAATAAATTTAATTTCGAATATAGAGATTTAGTTGTTTAATTAAATCGATAATTAATATTTGAAATTCCAGAAATAATTGGAAATCGGGTTTAATGTGTATAAAAATGATTTATAAAGTTATATTAAATCATATTGGAATTAGAATGATGTTTGTAAACTTTTAAAATTGAATTAAAAGTTAATTTGTGAAAATTGAATATTTTAATATTTAATTGACTAGTGAAAATAGTCATTTTTCAAACAGTCTCGGATTTCAACGAAACCAGTTTCATCGGATCCGTAATGTTAAATTATTGTAAGGTTTCAATTTTCGTTGCAATCGGAGTTGTCGTTTGTCCGGGGCAAGTTAAAACGCATCGAAATCGTTTTAATCGATTTAATTTTAAATTTGATCGTTTAATTCCGTAACTCTCACATACGATCGAATTAGCTCGCGAAACACATTCCATTGTGTTCGAAACGTGGGTAAAACCTTATGAACGCCAGGCGACACGCGAGATTTGGAGTTCGGAAAAATTCAAGTGAATAGTGTTTTGCCAATTTTCTATATAAGGACGTTTTATTTTCTATTTGCGTTAAAACCTAACTAGGGTTTCATAGCCGCCGTTTAACAACTCAATGGCCGAAAACTTCAAATCTTCCCCTTCAATTTTCTTCCAATCTGTAAACAATTACAAGAAAGTCTCAACTACAAAAGTAAAGAGCTTCGCGACACCTTTCGATCCATACGGTCGTGATCGTCTTCAATGCGTCGTGGTGGTCAAATTTTTACCGAGAAGTCATCGAGTTTGCGTGCATTTTTCTACGTGATAGAGGGCCGAGTTCGTCGACACTCGAGGTGGTAGTAGGGCTCGGCAAGGGCTAGGCGTGGTGGTCCTTGATCATGTTCGAAGGGAGTGTGGGTGGTCGCATCGTTCGATTTTGAGGGCGGCTTATGGGTTCTTGGTTACGTTTGTGATAACAGTGGGAGGAAGAAGATGATACGTGGCCATGATCTGCTGGGAATTGGAATGTGCGGCCAGGATTTGACTGAGGTTAAAAATATAAAATAGAAATTGTAAATTTATATATATTAAAATTCGTTCAAACTTTAAATAACGTAACTTTTTGATACGAGGTCGAAAAATTACGAAACGAATTGCGTTGGAATCGTTTCGACGAGCTCTTCGCAATGGAACTGGATTGGAATCATTTGGAGCCAGTGAAAATTTTGGGTAAAATTAAACGGTCGTTTAATTTTATTCGAAATAAAATACTGCAACCGTTATTGAAAGCGAGGTGAGAACTTCTCACTCAATCGAATATTGTGTTTCGATTTAAATTTTAAATTGTTAGATTTAAAATTGTTGATAGTGTTGATTGTGATGGTTGAATGATAAATTGTTATCTGTTGTGTTAAATAGACCCTATACGCCGTATATTAAGCGGAGGTTATTTATTAAAAACATATACCGCGATAATTCCACCGTGAAGTGGAATTGGTATTATATATGTATTTGGAGTTGATTTCCCACATTATATAGCGGATGAGACCCTATTGCGCCGCATAATAGCGGATAGTATTTTATAAATCCCATATACCGCGATATTCCACCTCGAAGTGGAATTGGTATTGTGCTAACATCTGTGGATGCAGGGAAACAGGTTGGAGGGATCCAACTGGATTCCTCAAATAATTGAATTTGTTTCAATATTGTGTGTTGATTTATTTATAATCAGTGTGTGATTATATTGTGTTTGAAATCATTGAAGGCTATAATTTAGCCAGATATATTTTTGGTATCGTTGGATACCGAAAATAAATAAAAATTGGATTTTCGAAATATAAGTCGAAAATTTATCGAAAAATTTATTTTTGATAATTGGATAAATTTAAAAGGAGTTTTAAAAGATAAAAGTTTTATTTTTGAACTATATTGAAGTAAATTTCAAATTTTGGGAAAAAGCCTTAATAAATGGATTTCGAAAATATTATTTATAAGTTGAAGAATTTATTTACATTTGGATTTTTAAATAGATTTGAAAAGATGAAGAAATTTATTTTTTTAAAAGGAGATAACTTTGGAAATTTACCTGATTTAAATCAGTCAGATAATTTAAATTAATCCTACTTATGGATGTTTGGATTATATTGGATATTGAATTGTTTGATATCTCCGATATGCTATGGTTTGTGATATATCCTGCTCTGTGTTGTGATTTGTGATTTATATATCTGTGATCTGTGAATGAAAGATAAGCGTTATAGTTTATACCGCTTATCAATTATATTGTTATATTTCATCTTTAATGGTTGAATGTTGTTGCACTATTGTGTTAAACTCGTGGACTACACAATACACACACAAATGTGGATTTCACGTGGAAATCGGTTAAGTCACAGATTTTTATCAATTTTGAAAAATTGAGTTTTTGAATCCAAAAATGGTTTTGGAATTGGAATTGAAAGTTTTTGAAATGATTTTCAAAAATAAAAGTTATTTTAAATAACTTAATAGAATTGGAATTTAAGTCATTTGATTTAAGTTTGAATTCAATATTTTGAAATTGAATTCAATAAATTGGGAATTTTTGGTTTAAAAGATTTTATAAGTATAAAAGGTGTTTATATGGGTTTTTAACCATTTAAAATATGGTTTTGGAAATTTAAATTTTAAATTCAAGTTTATACTTGGATGGCTTTAAACTGTGTAATTGTAACCAGTTTTTTCCAAAACGAAACTATTTGTTTTCAAATGATAATAGCTTTCGTAAAAAGGAATGATTTCCAATTTGTATCGAAACATTTCAAGTTGAAATGAAATTGTAAATAGTTTGAGAAAAACTATGAATTAACCTTTGTGAAGATGATTAAGTTTTATTTTGAAATCAAAGAAGATTTTAAAAGGTGTATCTTTTATATTATAAAAGACTTGAAATGTGAATAGTTTTGAAAGCTATAAATTAAATCTGATTTAAAGATTTAATGGGTTAATCAAATTGAAATGGAAATTGATTTGGAAATCTGTGAATGAATCTTTGTGAAATTGGGTGAACTTTGTGAAGTAAATCTTTTTGTTTAAAGATTTGAAATGGTAATTTGTTTAAACCATTTAAAGGAAAGGATTTGGGTAATAAGTTGTGACTTAATTGAAATCCCATATCCATATGTTTTAAATATTGTGCTCACTATTCGGGTTAGCCGGGAAAAGACCTTTGTGTCATATAACCTATTCCGAATTAGTGATACGACGATATGGATCGTATTGAAAACCGGTGGTGAAGACCGGGTATTTGTGAAAACGATAGGATGACCTATCGATTGTCTCTGCACCGTTAGCTACGGTATAGGGATTTCCTTTGTGATGGGAAGTTCGATTGGGATTGTGAATACCCGGATTGCAAGGGCTTCTTCGGAAGTGCCTTCGGTTTTGTTCGAACCTGGAACAGACTTGTATGGTTAGATGTCTGACATTACATTTTGAGATAAAAAGCTGATTTCTTTCAAATACATTTCTGTTGGTGGCGGAGAATCTATTCTCATAGCTTAACACCCTTCTCTGAGACGTACGAGCTCAGAGGTTATGTAGTTGAAGGTTATCAGCGATATACTCCCAATTTGGTAATGTGGCATGCTGAGTGTTGCTGTGTGTTTATCATTTATTGATCATTTGTTGATCAAAGCACGGCTTTGTGAAAAAGCGTAGCTTTGTGGACGAGACTTCGTCAGAGCCTCACAACCTGGAAATGGTCGAAATAGGAATGATGCGGCAAGGTTATGAGGGTCGCTCCCTTTAGGGTATGTCATTTCCTTCTGGAAAAAGGTGGTATCAGGTATGGAGCCTTGGTATTTAACCTATGTGGATACTCCAATCTCATTTACTGTGTGATTGTGTGTTTATTGAGGAGCCTCGGATAAAGGTCCCAAAGGACCGGGGGTGGCATACTCGAGTAGTAGTTACCTAGTGATAGAAGTAACCCGGCCTTGTGTTGGCAGAGAGCCGGGTAGGTTCTCGGGACGTCCATCCAGAGGCGTTCCTACGTGGCATAGGAAGTTCCTTAGCCTAACCATTTGTTGGAAAATCCAAAGAAACAATACGAGCCCTTTACGATTGCAGTTGTATAGCCTGTCTCCTCAGGAGGCAGCTATAGCAGGCATAATATAATGGTACCTATGCTGGCTAAGATTAATATTGTATTTTCAAAAGGATTTTCATACTATGCACTAGTAATAATATCAAAAGATTTTTTCTTGTGTAGTAAGCATTTTTGACTATCATAAGAAGAGATCTCCCTAAGTCTGCGATTGCATTGTGTGTGTGGTGGGAGGTCTTATGGTAGTTTCATTTTCCAAAAGCATTGCGGATTTCAATGTTTAAAGTTCTTTGGGTTTGTTTAAAAGATAATAATTGTTTTAGTTCTCACACCAGTCACCATGACTGACCTGGAGTTTATTGTTTCCTTCCTAAACTCTGGGTGCCCACCAATATCCACACGGGCAGTCTAGAGTCAGGTTATCAGGTCATTCTGGATCCAGGAGATGCTGTGGAGCTCAAGTGGCGAGCTGGATGGCGAGACGTATCACTTGTATAAGATATTATTTATTCCGCTGTGTATTCTGTATGAGGACAAGTTATATAACTGTCCAGTGTTGTATTTTGTTGTTGTAAACTCTGATGATAATGTAATGTATAAAATGTATAGCTCTTTGATTTAAAGATTATTCATTTATCTATTATATGTTGTTCTGCTGCGAATGTGAGATTCTGATATTGTTTGTGTTCTTTTCTTTCTTTTTCTTCTGTCTTCTTCTACCTCTTCTTTTTCTCCATAATAATTCGGTTTTTCGACATTCGATTGCTCGACAGTTAATATAGTGTGTTAACGGTAAAAAGTGAACGCTAACACCCGGTGTGTGTAATAGAATCGTGAAAGCACCACCCGTTGGTACGGGAACAGATTATAAGCTAAAAATAGCAGAAAAGCAGTAAATGAACAACATATTTATAGTTGTTCGGCCCGTAATTGAGCCTACGTCCACTTTATAATCTTTTATTGCTGATTCGGTTACAAATCGATACAAATCACTTGTCAAATACAATATAACTTGATCACACAACAATCTAGACTGCTAGCTCAATCTTCGGTGATGAATCTTGCTAGATCCGTATCGGATGAATGGAGTTCTACACAAAGCTTGTTGTAGCGCCTTGAGAGTTGGAAGATCTTTACTTGTTGAGTGAATTTTCAGTGCAGCAGAGCATGGATGCTTGAAGAAATGAATTGCCCAAAAGTCCTCACCATGTTGGAGGTGATGGGGTATTTATAGGAGCAGATCTGAGTTCTGGGCAGAAAATATGCTAAGTCCTAGGTCCCGTACGACCTAAGCTAGGTCGTAGGTCGCGAGCGACTTAGGAGATGCAGTGATGAAGTTGTCGTTGCCTCCAGGTGGTAAGTCGCAAGCGACTTATAGCAAGCCATGAGTCGTAGATGACTTAAGTCCTTAACTCGTATACGACTTACTCCTAAGACACGTATCCCGTATGTCGTAGGTTTTTAGGTCGCAACATTGCTAGGTCGCGATGTTCCTTTAGAGGTTAGGTTGCTGTGTTTTTAGGTCGCAAATCTTCCCTGCAGTTAGGTCGCAAAACCTTTCTTGAGTCCTTAGGTCGCAAACTTCTCCCAAGTCCTTAGGTCGCAAGGTCTTCTGATAGTTAGGTCGCTGGGCAAGTTAAGTCGCTGAGTCCTAGGTCGTAGACATTTTAGGTCGCAGACTCCTTAACTCGCAGGCACTTTAACTCGTACATTGTTAGGTCGCGATGTCCTTAGGTCGTAAGCCTGATGAGTCGTACAGACCTGATGAGTCGTAAGCCTGATGAGTCGTACAGACCTGATGAGTCGTAAGCCTGATGAGTCGTAGACCCTGATGAGTCGTACAGACCTGATGAGTCGTAAGCCTGATGAGTCGTAAGCCTGATGAGTCGTACATACCTGATGAGTAGTTAAGTCGGAAACCTCTTAACTCTTTAAGTCGTAGACTGTTAAGTCGTAACCCACTGTAGGTTTGAGTCTACTAACTCGTGAAGCTTTTAGGTCGCGGAGTAGGCTTGTCTTCAACGGTTAAGTCGTTAAGACCACTTAGGTCGTAAGTCGTTAACTCGTTAAATCATAGCTTCATGTAGGTTGCTTCAGCAGTTAGGTCGTAAGTCCTCTCTTATCACTAGGTCGTAAGTCGTCGAGTCCCCTTAGGTTTTAGGCTTTTTAACTCGTAAGTCGCTGCTAAAAGGGAGTTAACATTTGCCCCTCGAAGCATACGTCTTAAGTCGTAAGTCGTGTGCTTCGATTTTCCTTAGCTCGCTTCTTAATGAGTGCGCTAGATCGTGACCGACTTAAGATGAGTCGTAGGTCGCGAACGACTTAGTATAAGTCGTAAGTCAGATGTGTCGATTCACCTTTCACTGTCCCAGGGCATAAATAGCTTAGGTCGTTCTCTCTTCTCCTTCACCTGTTTCATTTCATCATATTCTGCCTTTCGCAAGCATTCGAGCTCTTCTTAAGACGAATTCAAATACTCGATCGCTAGTTAACCCCATCGTTATATTGCGTAAGTGAACTCGATTATTCAATCCCCGACTATAACTGAATTATGAATCCCATTTTCGCCATCTACCCCCCTTTTCTCATGCCGTACTTCTCCGCAATCGATTATTGGTGGATTCAAGATGATTTGTCTTAGCCTTGGACAATCTTGTGTGAACAAGGCGATGGATTGTGGCGATTCAGTTTGACCGGTTTGTGATTGGTGATGGAATATCATTACACTGGGTGTATGGTGATTTTGGTATGATTGAACGCGTTGAGGGGACGAGAGTTTTGGTTGAAGGAGAGGCTAATGGGTTAGGAGTTCGGCGAATTGATGTACTGGGGAGAATGAATGTCTTAACACCTTTGAACAGAAATCGCGACTTAATTTTTGACGACTTTAAGTAGGTCGTAGGTCGTAGGTCGGTAACGACCTAGGACTGCATTTTTGCATTCAGACTTGAACCTTTTCCTTGCAGTGCGACTTAAGGACTGACAACTTGACTTAACTCATAGCTTGCCCCTTAACTCGTAACTCGCGAATCCATCCGTACGACTTAATAACTTGAACTCTATGACTTCGAATTCTTGGACCTGAATGACCTGACTTAAGAGAACATGCCTTGAACATCTTGACTCGCCTAACACGACCTAAAAGCTCCGACTTATGATAGGTCGTTTAACGACTTAAGACTTAGATGATTTTGCACAGAAGTTGGCTGAACTCTTGAATTTGAACTGTGTTGTGTTACCTCTCACACTGTCTTGACTTTAATGCTAATAACCTGCTTAACACGACATTCACAGAATACTGGGACGAATATACTGCCACTGACTGCCCACATCGAATGACAGATTAGTTGATAAAGAGAAAATTAAATTAAATGAACTGTATGAGTGAAATGCTACACAATAACCAACTCAAGTGAAGTATTAAAGCAAAATCGTAATGGTAAATTAAAACTGATTTGTCTACATTAACACTACACTTGAGTATCAACAAGTTCTGAAATCTCGTAATCGACTGATTGTCAGTTAGTTTAATTCCAGTTATACTTGTTTTTTTTCTTGTTTTCATTAGTTTTGCACAGCACTTCACACTTTTAGGAAACGTGCACCTTCACTTTTGAACATTCAGCTGATTGTGTAGAATGGCATCTCATCAAGAAGACTTGGAACCAACTGGAGAAGCTTTTCCAATCGCTACTCCGTTGAATGATCCCCCGGAAAGGACTCCTACCACTCTGAGTCATAAAGTCTTCCATCAACTATGCACCCAGTTTGGCATCGCTGAATCTGACGCTTTGCTTCCTGGAGTAAATGACACTGCTGACAGGCCGCCCCACGGCTTTATCGCAGTGAACCGCCAAATGTGCTTGAGTGGAGCGATTCCCCCGTTTAATGACTGTCTCCGAGAACTTCTCCTTCGATTATCTATCTCCCCTTTTCAACTTCATCCTAATGGCTACGCCATCCTGCTGGGACTGTGTGTGCTTTTTAGGAGAATGCTGGACCGTTTTCCCAGTTTTGGAGAAATTTGCTTTCTATGCTCATTCACAAAGACCAAAGACCATCCCTCTATCACAGTTGTAAGGAGTGCCAGAAATCGTAAACTGATTATTGGTCTTCCCGAAAGCGTTCCTGGGTTTCTGAGCCAGTTTTTCTTTGTTCGTTGTCCCCCGGGATTTTACGCCATTTGGAGAGTGGGAAGTACGATTATCTATCTTTTCCCTGTGTTTTTCTAAATTCTTTGAAGTCCAAATTGTCAAGTGTTAACTTCTTTTTCTACTGTTTCAGCACTTCCTTCCCCCTCTAGGGAATCTCGTCACAAGACTACCTTTAAGAGGCTTATGGCCGTGCCGGTTGAGGAGAGGAGTGTTCAATTTCTATTGAGAGATGAGTTCCTCCACGAATTTGGACTCTTACATCCTTCCCGTTCCACTCAGCCACATGAAGTTCCTGATTCTCCTGCTGAGGAGTCAGATGCCCCTGTTCCTGCTAAAGAACTTTTATAGCAAAATCTTACCGCTGAGACTTCATTGGTAAAGTGTTCTACTTCTACCGACATTGCTGGACCGTCCAGTAAGTTAGCACTTGCCCCGGTTGTTGAAGAGGAGGAAAATCTTCATACTCTTGAAAAGACGGCTGAGGTGGAAGTTGAAAAAGAGAATTCTCCCCTGCACCATGGCGATGATACTTTTGACAGTCTAAGCGACATCATGATAACCTCTCAGGAGCTTTTTAAAGATGATGTTTCTAAAGTGGTCCCTCCTGTTGTCGAAGCAACTTCTTCTTTGCAACAAACCACAACGCCTTCCACACAACTTATTGCCATTTTTACACCCAAAAGTGGTTTGTAGTTTGATGCGCGTAGTTTGCACATCACACACACTTAGAATTTTGGCACTTATATGCACTTAGCTTCTTCAACTTGAGGATTTCTAAAACTGGTCTTTTTCTTCAATTTCAGGTTCTCTGATGGGGCGAAGCGGCTCTTACTACAACAAATTCCAGCGTTACGGAAGCCGTGAGGCTTATGACTTTAGGAGTTATATCGGTGTTGTGAAGGAAACTGATGAGGAGAGGGCTGCCAGAAAGGCTCATGAGAGGCGAGCTCATGAAGAGCGTCGCCGGAGAGAAGACGAGGAATACTATGGGAATAGGGACGAACGACGTGACTCTTCCCGCAGAAGCGACGATCCTTATAAGAGGAAATCTTACGATGACAGGGGGAAGAGTCATACTTCCGATGATTCCAGCAAACGGGTCAGACTTGACGAGAAAGATACATCTAATATCTCGGAAAAAGACTACCGCTTCTATTCCTCCTAATACATCTTCTGGTTCCCCTGCCCTTAAGGAATCTGACATCCAGACAATCATTAATAGGCCACAGTACCAAGCTGGATATGGTCCTCCCACACTCCGGAGCCGATTTCCGAATTGGTGTCTGAAAGGAGTGCGTTTTGATTTGGATTTGGTCCCCATTGATAAGCAGGCGATGCTGAAAAATGTCGATGCTGTGAAACTTGACATCGAAAGAATGTCTGGATGGCAGAAGCTGGTTGATGAACTTCAAAGGGTCAACCATATGAACCTTGAGGCGATGATGACCATGGAAAATGATAAATCTGAGTGGGACAAATGGCGTAAGCAGCATGACGCGGAGATGAAAAGCATTAGCGATGGTTATGTGAAGCTCGAAGCTGAAGTTGAAAGACTTAAAAAAGAGCTTGCTACTTCTTCCACTTCTTATTCTCAGAAAGAAGAAATGCTTCAAAAACAAGTTCGAGACGCCCATGCAGCTCAGAGAGATATTGAGGTGAAACTCGAAGCAGAACAGCAGGTTACGAGAAAATACCGCGATGATGCTGTTCAGCTTCGAGAGAAAGTCAGCTCTCAAGATTTAGAAATTATAAGACTGCAATCTCAGCTACTGAAGGCTGAAAGAGAACGTGATGAAGTTCTCTCTGGTAAAGCTGCGGCCGAAGAATCCCATAAGGCAACCATAGCCACCGTTGACGCGACTCTGTTCGACTTTTATATGCATTGTGTCCTGGGGCGTGGGAGCCTTTCATTTTTGGGACCAGATTATGAAGTCAACTTAGCGGAAGTATGGGAGGCAATCATTGACTTATTTGGTGGTGCCGGATATTCTGAAACAGATCTTCAAGCTACCTACTTAAGTGAGAGCGATCGCGCTGCCCTTGCCAAAGGAAAAGAGCAGCTCATCCGAGTGCGGGCCGAGGCGACGGGAGAGAAGCTTCCTGAGAAAGAAACACCTCCTATTGCTCCTGATTATACTTCGGCTTTAGCTCATGCGGATATTACTGGCTCTAGTTCTCATTCCACGCCTCCTGCTAAGGTTGACAAAGAAACTGTATCCACCCCTACAGAGGAAGAGGCAATGAAGGACTTCCAAGCTCGGGAATTTGAGATTGATCTTGCTAAACCGGCTTCTCCAGGTAACTTTGACGATTCACGGTCTTCTTTTTTCTCGGAGAATACTGATTTTGATTTCTTTTATTATGCAGCAGTCGTGCCGGAAACTGCACCAATTCTTCCTTCTTCAGCTGTCGTTCCTCCTCCTTCTCAAGTTATATATCTTCCAGCTTCTCAACCAGGTTCACAGGAAGAACCAATAGCAGCCCTTCAAGGTTTAGACGAACCACTTGCTTCCGAAGAACAGAAGGCAGAAGGTCTGGAAGATAGCGAGAAGACCCCGGAGCAGTCTTTTGATTATGACACAAAGCTTTCTACATTTCTTGCTCCGGGGAGTGAGTCTTCTTCCAAGAAGAAGGGGAAACGTGTGGTTTCGAAGAAAGGAAAGAAGAGTTCTTCTGCTGCTGGGTATGAGGCAGAGATTGATCCGGCTGAGTCTCTTTCTCCTTCTTCTCCGATACGGCCTACGAAGCTAATTACCAGGCCGGGTAAAAGCTCCAAGGGTGGGAAGAAGGGGAAATGAGTTTGATTTTGCATTTTCTGCTTTTTGTATTGACCGGGGATTGTGCGGATACCGGTCTCCGCTTCTTTTTGTAACCTGTACAATGTAAAAAATTTCTCATAGTGTTGAAATAAATAGATATTTTTCTTGTACAAATCCTTGTGTATGTAGGAATACATCTGTTTTTCATTTGAAGTGTAGAGTAAACGATTCTTTTCACTTGTACGAACTTTTTGTCTGTGTTTCAAGAACGCATTTACTCCACATCTTTATTACGTGATATTGCAATGAACTTGTGGTATGTCGCTTGTATATTACTTTTATTACTGTAACTGAATTGTATAATGCTGCCCCCATACCACAAGTATATTGTAATATTTCTTGCTTTCACAAGACCGATACTCTTATTTTAGAGAATAACTTTCCACTTTTTCAGGGAAGAATTATTCTGCTTTTAATAGAGTATATCTTGTCTTTGGAGAAATTTTTATTTTCTTTTTCTTCCTGAAGAACACTTCGACTTCTGGGAATGATCACTTTTATTTGTTTGAAAGTGAATTTTCCTGCACAGTGAAATGAGCTTCTGAAGAAGGTTTTGATTTTTGTGCCCCAGTAAAGGGTTTATTTTTGGTACTTCAAGCAAGGTGAAGTACGCCTCTGAAGAGGTCTTTTGGTCTCCGAAGAGAAGCGATTTTGGTCTCCGAGGAGAAGCAATTTTGGTCTCCGAAGAGAAGCAATTTTGGTCTCCGAAGAGAAGCAGTTTTGGTCTCCGAAGAGAAGCAGTTTTGGCATTTCATCTCTGGTGAAGTGGGTCTCCGAAGAGAAGCATTTTGCACTTCTACACGGGTGAAATGTGCCTCCGAAAAGGGCTTTTGCCTCCGAAGATGGCTTGTGCCTCCGAAGAGGGCTTGTGCCTCCGAAGAGGGCTTGTGATTGCCTGGAAGTTACTTTCTCATGGTCGGAGGGGTCCACGGGACAGGCGTAAGTTGTTTGATTGGATGCTTGTTTGTACAAACGATCGCAATCAATTAACAAGGTGCCCCTTTGGTAGTCCCACCGATCTTTTTGATTGAGGAAAGCTCTCCATTTATTGGCGTGCCTCGTTAGAGGGCTTTGTTGACCCTTGGGAAGGAGCGTCAGTTAGTTGGTGTGCCAGGAAGGTTGCGTCTTAGGGGCAAGTAGATCCATGGGATGGACACAAGCTGCCTGATCGGATGCATCACAATCAGTTAGCGAGGGTCTTATTCCTTCTGCTTGGGAAGGTATCCCTTTAGTGGATCTACCTGCTTTCCTGTTGAGAGGAATACCTCCCTTTGGCTGCTTCCATGTTTGTTCGCTCATGTTGTATCATCATCCGCCAATCTGCGATCCTTTATCATCGTTTCCAAGCGCGTGTTCCTTTCTTTTGCAAGTAAATCGCTTTATCCGAAGAAGTAGACTTCACTGTTGAATGACTCCACAGAGTAAACGCAAGTTATTTGGTTGGATGCCTCTTTATATCAACGATCGCAACCAGTTAACGAGGGCTTGACATAGTGGAGCCGTCAACTTTTTATGTGAAGTTCCTCTTGTATGGGATTTGAGTTTGAAATTTTTGTTGCTTGAAATTTGCTTTAATAAATGATTTGTAAGGCTCGCTTAGCTTTGCGATGGGTGAGCTTTGCTTTAATGACCTGCAGTATTAGATCGATATTTTAGCAATACATTTAGAGTATTTACACATCGAAATATAACAGGCATTTTATAATAGAAAACACAATGCATAGTTTTTCATTATTGAGTCACGCTGATTTCTCAGCGGTTTACAATGCAGAAGTTACACATCCATCATTATCTTTACAAATTCAAGCAATGCTGTTAAGTAAAAATGAATGCTAGTTATTGTTGTTTCAGAATCTCCAAGCTGGATTTCCATTTGTGCTTGATTCATAGCTTTTGGATTTTTATGTCAGAGAAAGTGAGAGATGCCCCAGTCGCAGTTTTGTGGGTAATCAGTAGTCATCCCAACTTCTGCTTGCTGGGTATGGTCCCCCTGTGATAGCATTAATGACAAGCTTTTCTAAATCTTGCACTGCAGTGTTGTTGTGGGAATCGGATTGATGGGTAGGGTGTTGTTGATCCCGAGTGGATGAGGTTGGATCGACTCCGTTCCTTTTAACGTATTGTTGGAGTTTACCCTGCTCTAGCAATTCTTCAATCACCTTCTTTAATTGGCGACATTGGTCAGTGTCATGGCCAGGTTGATTGTGAAATTGGCAGAATTTTCCATTACGCTTTGCCCCTCTCGTCATCTCAGGTGGCTTAGGATACCTGACAACGTCCTTTGTTGCAAAAAAGATATTTCTTGGTGTATCAGTTAAAGGAGTAAAGTCCGAAGGATTAAAGCGGCGAGGTTTCTTTTCATTTCCCCGGCTTTTTCCTCCTTCATTCTCCCTTTTCTGACTTTCAGATTCTCTTTTCTTAGGTGGGACATTGTCATTATCAGTCTGGGCAGTAACCACTTTCGATGTTGCAGAAAGGCTTTCAAGGCGAATGAACTCATCGGCCTTTTTATAAAATTTATCAAGTGAGTTCGGTTCCTTCATCTTTAGCCATATCCCAAATTTACTCGATTTATCAATGGCTCGCATCAAATAAGTCAGGATCATGCGTGGTTCCGCATTTTCTACCTCGGCTAAAGCTATATTGAAACGGCTCAGGAAAGATTTGATTGATTCTCCGGGCGCTTGTTCAAGGTTAGACAATGACATTATATCCTTAGCTTTTGAAGCATACAATCTGAACTGTTCTTTAAACTTTTGCGTTAAGTCGGAGAATTTATCTACAGACCGAACTGGAAGCTTTGTGAACCAAAGTAAAGCCACACCTTCTAGGTATACCGGAAAGTATCGACACTTGATCTCGTCTGACGCTCTTGTACCGGTCATATGCCAGTCGTACTTGTAGAAGAAATGATTAGGGTCACTGGTTCCCCTATAGGTTTGGATAGTAGGAGGTGCAAATTTCCTTGGAAATTCCGCTCTCAGGATCCTTTCAGTAAACGGAGTTCTGCTTGGCGCAAATCCCCAGTCAGCCTCATCCTCTTCCCTTTGCATGCTCTCTTTCATGATGCGGCCAACCATTTCAGACAGGTACTCTTTATTGTTCAAAGACACTTCCGGGCAAGCACCAGTTCTTCCCTCGGAAGTTTGCCCGGGCATATGTTCATGACAAGTTGGTTGCGGCATAGAACCATCAGCTTGGAAAGGTGGCATTTCAGGAAGGGTGGTTTGATGGTTTTCTGGTTGACGATTTGCCCCGAGCAGGGCAGTTATTCTATCCATCATCAAAGCATTTTGAGTTTCAATTTGTTGGTATAATCCAGAAACTGCGTCATCCAATTCAGCCCTGGTGACTCCAACGGTTGGAGTTGCTTGGTCTGTTATTGGGGAAGCGGAAGTTCCTTCGTGAGCATTTCCGGATCTGATAGGTCTACCTCTTCTTCCAGAAGCCATTATTTCGGATCTGGTTTTTTAAGAGAGGTTCTTTTTATGAATCTTTGCGAAGCAACGGTGGATGATCGCCTGAGTTGGGTTCTCAGTGAAAGCACCAAAATGTTAACGGTAAAAAGTGAACGCTAACACCCGGTGTGTGTAATAGAATCGTGAAAGCACCACCCGTTGGTACGGGAACAGATTATAAGCTAAAAATAGCAGAAAAGCAGTAAATGAACAACAGATTTATAGTGGTTCGGCCCGTAATTGAGCCTACGTCCACTTTATAATCTTTTATTGCTAATTCGGTTACAAATCGATACAAATCACTTGTCAAATACAATATAACTTGATCACACAACAATCTAGACTGCTAGCTCAATCTTCGGTGATGAATCTTGCTAGATCCGTATCGGATGAATGGAGTTCTACACGAAGCTTGTTGTAGCGCCTTGAGAGTTGGAAGATCTTTACTTGTTGAGTGAATTTTCAGTGCAGCAGAGCATGGATGCTTGAAGAAATGAATTGCCCAAAAGTCCTCACCATGTTGGAGGTGATGGGGTATTTATAGGAGCAGATCTGAGTTCTGGGCAGAAAATATGCTAAGTCCTAGGTCGCGTACGACCTAAGCTAGGTCGTAGGTCGCGAGCGACTTAGGAGATGCAGTGATGAAGTTGTCGTTGCCTCCAGGTGGTAAGTCGCAAGCGACTTATAGCAAGCCATGAGTCGTAGATGACTTAAGTCCTTAACCCGTATACGACTTACTCCTAAGACACGTATCCCGTATGTCGTAGGTTTTTAGGTCGCAACATTGCTAGGTCGCGATGTTCCTTTAGAGGTTAGGTTGCTGTGTTTTTAGGTCGCAAATCTTCCCTGCAGTTAGGTCGCAAAACCTTTCTTGAGTCCTTAGGTCGCAAACTTCTCCCAAGTCCTTAGGTCGCAAGGTCTTCTGATAGTTAGGTCGCTGGGCAAGTTAAGTCGCTGAGTCCTAGGTCGTAGACATTTTAGGTCGCAGACTCCTTAACTCGCAGGCACTTTAACTCGTACATTGTTAGGTCGCGATGTCCTTAGGTCGTAAGCCTGATGAGTCGTACAGACCTGATGAGTCGTAAGCCTGATGAGTCGTACAGACCTGATGAGTCGTAAGTCTGATGAGTCGTAGAGCCTGATGAGTCGTACAGACCTGATGAGTCGTAAGCCTGATGAGTCGTAAGCCTGATGATTCGTACAGACCTGATGAGTAGTTAAGTCGGAAACCTCTTAACTCTTTAAGTCGTAGACTGTTAAGTCGTAACCCACTGTAGGTTTGAGTCTACTAACTCGTGAAGCTTTTAGGTCGCGGAGTAGGCTTGTCTTCAACGGTTAAGTCGTTAAGACCACTTAGGTCGTAAGTCGTTAACTCGTTAAATCATAGCTTCATGTAGGTTGCTTCAGCAGTTAGGTCGTAAGTCCTCTCTTATCACTAGGTCGTAAGTCGTCGAGTCCCCTTAGGTTTTAGGCTTTTTAACTCGTAAGTCGCTGCTAAAAGGGAGTTAACACAGTGGACGTATTAATGTCGATTTTCGAGCGTCAAAAAATGGCATTTGTTACATTCCACCTCGAAGTGGAATTGGTATTGTGCTAACGTTTGTGGATGTAGGGAAACAGGTTGGAGGGATCCAACTGGATTCCTCAAATTTATTTAGATTGTTCTAATAATTCTGTGTTATGATTACTTGATATTCCGTGATGAATTATATTGATAATTGGAATATTGGATGTTATGGATTGATTGAATATATTTCGGTATACTGGGTTATCGAAATATATAGAATTGGATTTTTGAAAAGAAAATATAAGAGAGAATTTTTAAGTGGAATAATTATAGAGGTCTGGATAAATGAATGGGGAAAAGGATAAAAGTGATTTTTAAATTCTGTTAAATAAATTCCGAGTATGGGAAAGGAGATTTTGAATAAAAGGGGAAATATTAAATTTTTAAACCTAAGTGATATTATTTAAGGGAATAAAAGAATTTATTTTTAAAAATTCAAGGTTTGAATTTATTTAAAGGGATAAAGAAGGATTTTGGAAAACCTGAAATTGATATTTTCAGTTTAAAAGATTTTAATCATAATAAAGAAAGAAAAGCTGAAGTTAATGGATTTTGAGATAAATGGAGTAAGTAAAGAAATTTATTTCAAAGTGAAGTAAATTGGAAATCAATTTGGAAATTTATTTAAGCGTTTGGAAATTGGAATTTTAAAGGAAGATGAGACTATGAAATTTATAAACTAGGTTTATAAAGGTGAAGTAATATATCAGTGGATATTTGGAAAAATAAATTCACAATGGGAATTTATTAAGGGAATGGGTAAATTTGGTTAAAAATAAATAGTGATTTATTTTTAAAAGATGTGAAAGAGGGATGTATTTCCCGGGATAACCAAGTACGTTTTCGAAGCAAATTTTTAAGTACAAGTGAAAGGTGTTAAAAGTGGTTGTAAAAATATGTTTTAGAACATTTATTATTTTTAAATGTTTAAGTTTAAAGTAAGTATTATTTTCAAATTTATTTTAGTAGTAATTATTTAAAGGTGACTTGGTATTATGTTTAGAAAAGATGAAAATTTAGTTTTATAAAGTAGCTTTATTTAAAATATTCTTAAAGTATAAATTTTTGAATAAAGTATTAAAGTAGTTTTTAATTTAAAGTATATATATAATAAAGTGTTTCTAAATTATTTTTAAAATCTAAAGTGTTTGTACTTGGTGATTTCATTGGAAATAGAAATATTTGGGAAATTTATTCCATGAGAGAAGGACGGTTTGAAACTGTTTTCAAAGGGTTGAAAAATGGAAATATATCTTGCGAAGATATTGGTGAGGTAAATAAATAATTTGGAAAATTATTTATGTTTGATGGATGTTTGTCGATGTTAATTGATAGTTAAATCACCAACTATCAATATTGGCCAATGCGCTGATTGGTTCAAAGAGACCGGGATCGCGATTAATTTCTCGAAAACCACGTCGATCCGGTTTGTTCGTTTTCGTAGGGAAACAAGTTTGAATCGAAGATGGTACAGTGAAGTGCAAGGGCTAGTCGCTACTAATCATGAGGGTGATTCCAAAATGGATGTAGTAGGAATAGTGCCTTCGGTTCCGTTCGAACCCGGAACGGACTTGTGTGGACGAATGCTTTCGGAACATCGTCAGGTGGACGGTGGGCATTCTAAGTGATATGTTCTAAAAAGGTAACGCTTAGCCTCGAGCCTCATCAACTGGGAATGACTGAAAATCAGGGGTTATGCAGCAAGGCTATGTGGGTCGCGCCAATTAGGGTGAGGTCATCCCTGTCTAGATGTCCCTTTTTATTTTGGATGTGTGGGCGGTTGCTGATCCCAACCGCGGGGTGATCTTACTCGGGATTATCCAGTAAGGGGTAGTCCTGGTCTTGTGTTGCAGGGGATCGGGTGTGGTCCTCGGTACGCTGATCTAGACCAGGTACTATGATAGGTGGTACCCTAGTGCCTAGTCATTAGTTAGAAATCCATTTTCCCTACGCGCCTTTTACGTTTTTTGTTTGTAGAACCCACTTTGTGGCTAGTATGCTAGAATTTAATCATGTAACAATTTCAGATATTTTAATAAGTATTTGTATTTAGACACTACTATAATATCAGAGGATTTTGATAAGAAAGTGTTTTGGCTATCGTAAGGTAAAAACCCGACATTTTTATTTGTGGCATGGTCTTACGAGATGCTTTTGGTTTCAAAGGGTTTGGAAAACTTTAATAATCCAATTGAGTGTGTTTTCTCACGCTGGTTTTCCAGACTGACTCAGGTGTTATTTTATTATAATGCTCGGGTCAGACCGAGTATTACAGATACAGGATAGGATGTTGTGGAGCTCAGGAGACGAGCTGGATGGCGAGACGTATCACCCGTATTTGTTGTATTCTGCTGTGTATCATAAGTGGTATAGTCATCTTGTGAGGACAAGTTATTATAACTGTCCTGAATTGTGATGTTGATTGTATTGTACTCTGATGTTGTATTCTGGTGATGTATGTATAAACAGATGTAGTTTCTTTCTGTAAAGATCAGTTATTATCTATTATATTTTATTCCGCTGCGATGTGAGATTCTATTGTGTTGTTTCTTTTCTTCTACCTCCTTCTTCTTCTAATCCTGATGGTTCGATTTTTCGGGTATGAAAAATCGGGTCATCACACTTGGTATCAGAGCTGAAGGTTAAGAGAGATCCTTGGCTCTGGGGGGAATTACTCATTAGAAATAGAGTTCATAGTACTCTAGAATGAGTTTGAGTGTATTAATAGATATGAGCGCGTATTTGTTAGTGAATATAAAATGGTTTTATAGTGTTGATTGGTTTGTTGAGTAGTTTATGGATTCTGGTCAATACGAGTAATTAACTTTATTGATAGGGATCTCTAAACACTTGAATAGAACAATTCGACACAGTACTGTTTTAAAATAGGGTAAATGAAATAATTTTACCCAAATTATTTTTGTATATGAAAGGAATAATTTTCGTAAATTATTATATTTATATATGGATGTTTGGTTGTTAAGGAGTGATAATATTAAATTATTATCACTATTGTGAGAAAATTGAACAAGAAATTGAAATCATAACTAAAAGCTAAGAAATAAATTCATATACAAATGAGATTTGTAAATGTAAACTATAAATGTTATTTATCATTTGAATTAGAATTCCAGAGAATATTTTAAAATAAATTGATTTGAAATTCCAGAGTAATGTTTGAATTTAAATTGGATGGATTTGAAAATTGGAATTTTGGGAAGTTTAAATTCCTTTGAATTTGAAAATAGTTTCAAAAGATTTGGAGTAATAATGGTGATAGTAGTTGAGAAATATTTTGAATTGGATTTGAAATCTGGTGAGATTTGAAATTAAAAATATTTGAAATTGTTTTAAAGAGATAAAAGCATTGAACTCTTTCGGTCGCTGGAAAATAACTTCGGTGATGACTGCAGCATCATCGATGTTCATTTTCGAATTTCCAGAAGAGGAATTGCTGCCAAATTGTTTTGTATTTTGGAAAATGAATAAAAATCCAAAACTTGAATTATAAAATAGATTGAACTCAAGTAAAATATTTAAAGTGATTTTTGAAATAAAAAAATCAAATATTGGGTATAAAATTGGAATAAACTAATTGATAATTAATTAGTTAATGAAATATGGAAATGGAATTTGAATTGGTTAAATGAAAGTTGAATTGTGAGTTAGTAATGGAGTGGAAATGAACTCGAGTTATAAATAAAATTCAACTTGGATTGTTGGTGAATTGAATATAATTGGAAATGTTGTCGAATAAAATAGAGTTGGATTGAAATAGTGAAGGTTTGAGTTGTAAATAAAACTCAAGTGAGTAGAAATAGATTGAAATGGCCTTGTTAATTAATAAATAACTTAAGTAAATATTGGATGAAAGCTCGACTTAAGTAAATTGTGAAATGGTTGTTGTCAAGATTTTATAAAATGATTCTAAATAAAACTTATTGGGTTAATGAAATGAAATGCAAGTTGAATACCAATTTGAAGTGACAAATGTTTGGATTGTAAATAAATTGTGGAATGAGTATTTGATGAAATCAATATGGAATGTTCTAAGATTAATAAAATTGATTTTGGAATTAATTGAAAGTGATGTGAGTACATTTCGTTTAAAAATGAATAGAATGTAGGAAAGTGAGTTGTAAATCACTTAAATTGAATGAAAATGATGTGTGATTTAGTTGTAAGCAACTAAATTTGTGTCGAAACATTATAAATTTGCTTATGGAAAGTGTTTAGTATATATTGCTTATGTTATGCATGTGTTTAGTTATTTAAATTAAGTGAAATTTTAATAAACTTTGTATATTTGTCACTTACATATTTAAATTGAGCAAGTACAGGTTTTTGGAAGCTGTTTGGCTGGTTTTGATCGTGCAAAATGCTAATTAAATAAGCCGCTTGCTTAAAAATGCTAAATAGAGGTACGCCTACGCAATAAAAGATAGGAAATATGAACTGTTGATTGTTTTCTTGTTTTTCCGACCGTGTGGGTCGATGTATATATATTTATATCTCTTGTCAAATTTCAAAAGCTCCTCCGTACAAAGGAGACTCGGCCAAAAAATTTTGAAAATTTTGGGAGTTAGAAAATTTTTGAAATTTTATTTGGAAATTTTCACTAACGAAAAATGATTTAAAATTGGAATTTGAGATAAAGGTATATAAGATTCAATATTCAGAGGTTGGAGATGAATTGAATTCAAGTAAAATTGAAAAAGAAAATCTAAATGAAAATTGGGAAAAAGTATTTAGATTTGAAATAATATGTAAATTGGAGCAAATTGAATTCAAATGGAATTGTGAAGGCAAAGTGAATAGAAATGGATATAAACTTCAATAGTGAAGTAAAAATAAATTTAAGAAGTATATAAAATATTTATACTGAACTTAAGAAATGGAGGATGAAATTCTTAAGTAAATTGGTATTGGAAATATACTAAGTAATTTTGGGATGGAGAAATATACTAAATGAATAATTGAATGAAGATTAAAACTGGAAGTTGTGACAAGGGAAAAGTGTGAATAAGTGAATAACAATCAAAATGAATGTGAATAAAAAAGGAAATTGATATAGTTGATGATCAATTGAAATAAATACGTAGGATGTACGTATATTATTTTATTCGCATAACGATTTGATCCAGATTCGAGCACAGAATTTCGAGATAGTTATATCGGTCCGAGTTGGGATCTTTCACTCGATTTTCGACGGCGAACTCTGGATTGGTTTTGATTGATTCTGGAAATTCTCTATCATAGTTTATAGCTATGCAAGGAGAATGACGGTTTCTGATCAAGAAACCATATCTTAGCCCGCGCTAGGAAGTCGGGTGGACGATACTAGTTCGGAAATGAAATTGTGTGATCAAGTGAGCGATCGGATTTGGTTTTGTGTAAGGATAATATGTGTGCATCGTACGGGCTTAAGTAAAGCAAATATTGAAAATTTGTAAAGGAAGTGAATAAAATGATTTGGATTCTGTAATTGGATATTATTGCTAAGTGGACACAGGTGTTTAAAAGGCAAAAAAGGAAATTGGGATTTTTGATTCCAGAAGATAAATTTGAATTGCCCGACTAAAAAGGTATGTATTTAAATTTCTATATGAAATATGATGATTTTCTAGTCTAGCCACTTGGTTTTTCATTTTCTTTTGAAATTTGGGGGCCCGTAGAGGCATTTTGTAGTTGTACCGAGCTAGCGGCGCAAAGGAGACGTTGGCCAAAAATTTTCGAAAATTTAGGGAGTTAGAAAAATTTTGAGAAAATTTTGATAATTCAAATTTTGGTTTCAAATTTAAATTTGAATTGATAAGTGAATCACATTGTTTGAACTTATGAATAAGTTTGGAAAGTTAGAAAGAGGGTTAGTGTGTCTTTGAAAAAAAGATTTGTTTGGGCAAGTTGTTAAAAACTATTTGGGTTGAGGAAATAGTTAATGGATTATGGATCATTCTTTCTAACTAGTAATTTCGGGGATGAAATTCTTTTAAGGGGGGAGGAATGTGACGACCCGGAATTTTGGGATATTTGAAATGGGAATATTTAATTGATTTTAAATATTCAAAGGGGTAATTTTGACTTGACTTTCAAATATAACCAATTATTGGATAATTAAATTTATTGAATTTAATAATTGGAAGTCGGGTATAATATTGAATCTTCGGTTTTAAGCTTGTTAAAAATATTTCAAAGGCTTATAAAATTTATATTATCAATGCTGAAGATAATAGAACTTTTAAAATCGAATTTAAAGGTGATTTGTTCAGTTTTAAAAATGTATAGTTTAAATCGATATTTAAAAATAGCCTGGGGCATAGTCTTGGAATTCGACGAAACCAGTTCCATCGGATCCGTAATAGTGTATTATTATCGGATTTAAATTTTCGTAGTGTTTGAAGTGATCGTTTGGCCGTACGATAAATAAACGCGCTAAAATCTATATCAAAAATTTAATAAAATAACTGGTTCAAAAAGCTATCTTCTCCATACGATCCAATTAGGACTCGAAACCTTTTCCATTGCGTTCGGAATAGGGGTATTACAATATAGACGCCTAGCGGCATGCCTCGATAGGAGGTCAAGTTTTTAAGTTGCATTTATCGGAACAATTTGAATTTGAATTTAAATTGAATATTTATACTAGTCAACTGCAGTTGAAATTATCTCACATCAACTCTTTTCCAGTCCTTTCCAAAGCACTGTAGCCTCTTTTCTATAGCGACTCGCCCTTCTCGACTCTCGAAAATCGATACAAAATACACCACTGTATAATTTGTCGACTATCGAGTGCCGGAAAAGACAGATTGTTGAGGAAAAAGAAAGAAGATAGAAGAAAGAAGGAACTAAACAACATCAGAATCTCACAATTGCAGCGAAATAAAATATAATAGATAATAACAGATCTTTACACAAAATGAAACCATATCTGTTTTATATAATACATCATCAGAGTACATCACAAGTAAACAACAATTACCAGCCTGGCAGTTATATCATCCTGCCTCACAACTTGCTAGAAATTTCAAACAACCATAGCAGTGAAATAAACAAGTACGAATAATACGTCTCGAACTCCAGCTCCTCTCCTGAGCTCCAAAGTATCCAATACTGAACCTGTAATACTCAGTCTGACCCATGCATTATAATGAAATAACACCCGAGTCAGTCTGGAATACCAGCGTAAGAGAAATACATCCAAACTGATTATTAAAGTTTCAAAAATCCTTTGAAAATCAAAGGCATCTCGTAAGACCACGCCAGAAATAAACATGTCAGGTTTTTACCTTACAATAGCCAAAACACTTTTTATCAAATCCTCTGATATTATAATAGTGTCTATATACAAATACTTATTCAAATAGCCGAAATTGTCACATCTATTAAATTCCAGCTACTATCCACAATCGTGGGTAATGCAAACAAAAACCGTAAAGGCACGTAGGGAGAATGGATTTACAACTAATGACTAGGCACTGGGTACCACCTGTCACAGTACCTGGTCTAGATCAGCGTACCGAGGACCACGCCCGATCCCCTGCAACACAAAGCCAGAACTACCCCTTACTGGATAATTCCGAGTAAGATCACCCCACGGTTGGGATCAGCAACCGCACCACTAACCCGAATAAAAAGGGACATCTAGACAGGGATGACCTCACCCTAATGGGTGCGACCCACATAGCCTTGCTACATAACCCCTAATTTTCAGTCATTCCCGGTTGATGAGGCTTGAGGCTAAGCGTTACCTTTAGAGAACATATCCCTTAGAATGCCCATCGTCCACCTAACGATGTTCGGAAAGCATTCGTCCATACAAGTCCGTTCTGGTTCCGAACGGAACCGAAGGCACTACTCCTACTACATCCATTTTGGAATCACCCTCAGGATTAGTAGCGACCAGCCCTTGCACTTCACTGCACCATCTTCGACTCCAAACTCGTTTTCCATGAAAACGTACAAACCGAATCGAAGTGATTTTAAGGAGATAAATCCCGATCCCGGTCTCTTCGAAACGATCAGCGCATTGGCCAATATTGATAGTCGGTTATTTAACTATCAATTAACATCCACAAGCATCCATCAAACAATAAATAATTACCCAAATTATTTATTTCCTTAAAATATCTTCGCAAGATATACTTCTATTTTCAACCCTTTGAAAATAGTTTAAACCCACTTCCTTTTACGGAAATAAATTTCCCAACATTTTCTATTTCCATTGAAATCACCAAGTACAAACACTTAAGATTTAAAATAATTTAAATCACTTTTCCAAAATATACTTTAAGAATATTTAAGTTAAAACCTATTTTATAAAATATAAAAACTAATTTTAAAATAAAGGTTATGTCGAACTAAATTTTAAAATAAGAGTTACACATTTCTATATAAGTTTCAAATAAAACTTTAAACCAAACTATCTTTAAATAAATCCATTTTATAAAATATCAATATTAATAATATTTCTTTAAAACATAATACCAATTAATCCTTTTAAAGAATTACTACTATAACTAATTTTGTAAATATTTAATTTAAAATTCTTACAACTTAAATAATAATTTCTTGAAAACATCCTTTTTTAAAACAAATTTAAAGCTTTTAACTTTTATTTAAAAATCTACTTTAAAACGTACTTGGCTTTTCAGGGAAATACACTTCCATTCCAGAATAACCCAAAGAATTCTTTTTATAAATCTCGCTGGATTTATCTCAATTCAAATTTACGTTAAATCCCGTAAATTTTTCCAAACACTTTAAAAATAAACATATTATATTTTTAACACATTTTCCATTCCTGGAAAATCACTTCCAAAAGGTATGCTTCAATTATTTAAAATAAGTTTCCAAATTCTTTTAAAAAAATGTACTTTTTGAGAAAACTATAAAAGTTTATATTGGGTAACTTAAATAAAAAATTTCCTTTATGATAAAGTTATTATATCAAATATCTATGTTAAAGTTTCTTCTAGAAAACATAATACTAATTTACCTTTAAAATAATTAAATACCATAATTACTTAAATAAATATTTACTTGTACTTAAAAATGATTAAAATAATATTTTCTCTCTAAAATATTCTCAAACACATTTTAAACTGCCAATTCATATTTTGAAAGCTCTTCTTTGAAACATACCAAATTTCCAGGAAAGATACACTTTCCATCATTTAAAATAATCTCACCATTATTTTTAATCCATTTCACCTCTTATAGAAATTCCCATTGGAAATCTATACTTCAAATTTAATTCCCAATAAAACCCCATTCCATTTATAAACCCAGTATATAAATTTCCATTTCTCATTTCCTTTTTAATCACAGTTTCCAATGACACTTAAATTTCAAATCCAATTTCTACAATTAAATTTCCTTAAAACCATTCCTTAAAAATTACTTTTCATTCCCCCTTTAATCCCAATCTATTTCATTATATTTTAAATTTCCAGATTTTATTTATCCAATCATATCACAGCACAATTTAATTTCCAAATTAATCTATCACAGTATATAAATAAATTACATCATCAATTATGAAAATAATTTCTATATTGTTAGGAATCCAGTTGGATCCCTCCAACCTGTTACCCTGCATCCACAGATGTTAGCACAACAGCAAATATCAAATCAATCTGATAATAATTATCACATTCAACCAATCAATCAATCATTTAAATATTAACTATTTAAATTAATTGGCATCCAGATGTGAGTGAGATTTACTCACCTTGAGTTTTAAAACGTCGAGCGTTACAAATTTTAAATCAAATCGAGTTCGTTCGATTTAATCTAAAATTATCACTTGCTCCAAACGATTCTAGATTTGCATCGCAGCGTAGGTTATGTTGCTGCGATTCCAACGCTTCTTGTTTCGTTGAATTTCGACAACGTATGCATTAGATATGAGATTTTAAAGGTTTGAATAGAATTTAAAACAAATTTCTTTTTTTTTATATATATTATTTTACCACAAAAATCTGGCCACACGTTCACGCAAGAGAATCAAGGCCGCATGAATCTTCTTCCCCAAATGCACGTTCCAGGCAAAAGAAAACCCAACTTCGACAAGCTTTGACCAACGATCGCCCCTCCTTCGTCCAACTTCTCGTCGATCGGCCACCCCCTTTGCACGCGTCCCAACGAGCTCCACCCATGGCCAGAGCATCGGTGAACTCGGCGCCTTCCTCCCCTCATATTTCACGAACGAACGGCGGCACTTTTCGACCCATTCAAGCTTCAAACGGCGACGTCGGCAAAGATCCACCGTTGGATCTGGAGCTCTCGACGAGCTCGACACTTTCTTAGTTTGAAGCTTTTGCTAAAAACAAAAGGATTGAGAGTAATTTTAGGTGGAACGGGTTTAAACTTCGGCCATTGAAATATTTTCGCCGGCGGCCTGGAACGAAAACTAGGGTTTCCCCCTTTTTCACGTGAATATACGTATATTTATATATGTTAATTTAATATTAAATTCAAATCTAATGAACATTTTCAAACGAATTCCAAATCCGACGTGCCGCCTGGCGTTTCTAAAGTTTTACCCGCATTCTGAACACAATGGAACGTGTTTTGGAAGCTAATTTGATCGTATGTGGAAGATAGCTTTTTGAATCGATTTAAAACATTAAATTATCGATTTAAATCTCAAGGCGTTTGTCATCCGTACGAATAAACAATAACTCCAAACACTACAAAAATTGAAATCCGATAATAATTAACTATTACGGATCCAATGGAATTGGTTTCATCGAATTCCAAGACTGTGCCCTAGAAGGCTATTTCGACTCGTCGAAAAATTCGAGCGATTTTCCGAAATCGTCGAAATCATTTAAATTTCACTTTTAACATTTTACTAACGTAATTATAAATCATATAGAATTTATAATCACATTAGAAATCATTCTGATTCATTTCGAATCAAAATCTGATTATTTACATTATTATATTATTAAATCCCAGTTTTAAATTAATATAAAATTCCAAATTTTTAACTTATCGACTTTCAATTTCATCCAAAAGTCCACTACTAAAATTCAAATCAAACTAGACTTAAAATAAATCTTAGAAACCATTCTCATATCTATTTACATCCAGATTCACCAATCATCCCAATTCCAAATATTTAATTATTATTTATTCAAATCCAATTGAACTGCCATATTTGAAAGTTTAACTGATTTTATGGATTTAACCAAAATCTTCATACTTCAAAAATCAAATTATAATTCACATTCAACATTTAAAAGGAATTAAATGTTCAAAATCTAACGACCAAAATTCCGGGTCGTTACATTCCTCCCCCCTTATAAAAATTTCGTCCTCGAAATTTGCTAAGGTAGGAAAATGCTACTAAACTCAATAACTTATCCAAAACCCACTCAATTACAACTTACATTCACTTCCCAAAACCCTTTTTAGTTTAATTCCATAACCATTTGCTTATTACTAACTCAAAAGCTTTGTTTAGTACATCATTTCAAAAGGCAACTTTTCTAGTTAACCCAAACTTTCAAAATTCCCAAAAATTTTAACTCCCAAAATTTTTGAAAAATTTTGACAGCGTCTCCTTTGTACGGAGAGCCTTTTACAATATCACAATAGATATAAATATGTATACATCGACCTACATGGTCAAAAAAACAAAAACAGTTCATATTTCCTATTTTTATTGCGTAGGCGTACCTTAGATTAGTATTTAAAAGCAAGCAGCTATTTAATTATGCATTTACGCGCTCCCACTCAATCGATTGCCTCCCGCACCTGTACTTACTCAAACAAACACATCAGTTTTCAATAATATGAGATTTTAACAACATTCCATTCATTTATCTTAGCTAAACATATCAATTTCATAGCATATACAACAAATCCAAATTTCATTTTTATTTCACTAGAATGATTTACATTCAATTTTTCTATATACAATTCATATTTACCACAAGCAATTCATATTTACTTCAATATGATAACAAATGCTTTACTTTCATAAATTTACTTCAATCCAATTCCAAATTGATTCACAATCAAATTCACTAAATTCAATTCATATTTGTATCAACTAATCTCATATCCATATCAATTTGGTTTATTTGCATCACTTTTATGACCACTTTCATTTATATGCAAATCCTCTTAATTAAATTCCAACCCATTCCAATATATTCAAAATCCAACTTTATTTGCTTCCTTTAATTCACTTGCTTTCTTTTATGTCCAACGACAATTTCTATGCACGGTTTGATATCATTCATGCAAATAATCATGACTTAGGCTTAAAGTCATTTTAAATCAATTCCAACTTAACTTATACTAATTTCATTCCATTCTAAATTATTTACAACTGTGACGCCCCACCTCTATGCTCACAATAACAAAGAGTATTAAAAGAAATACTGTCTGTTATTGCAAATAATAAGGCTGGATAGGAGTGGCCATCCATAGTTGTCCCTACACTAGTATTGGTTACCTCGATAGGAGTGGTATATATTTTTCATTTTTCATCTCTTATTTATTTACTCCCATCGACATACCCAATTTCCAGTATAAAACGAACTACGATGGTTCATAATAGTTTAGGACAATATATATATAATAATAACACAAATACAAAAGAATGCGGAACACAGATAATAAAAGTCTCATATATATATATATATATATATAACTGATGTCAGTTACAATACATTGACATAGTACATATGATACAACTACAACAGTCGACTCTGGAAGTTATATATACAAGTACATTATCGACTAATATACATGAATACATATCAACCCTAAAGAGACACACTGACTACTACAACAAGACGAAGACCACTTCAAAAGATGTGAAAAGTCTTCATAGCTCAAACAGCAACTCAAAGCAGGAAATCTACAACCTAAAATAACTCGGGTCTGACCCGAGTATTAAATTCAAAAGAAAATAATACACGGGTCAGTCTAATTCAAACTCAGTCATAATGCACAGAAGCAATAATAATCAATATCAAAAAGACGACGGTCACAGAAACCTCGTATATCCAACTTCACGATAAGAGAATCGGATAACGGCAGATATAACACTAAATATTGTCAAACAACAAATCAGCAATTCCAAATCATCAACAAAGATAGATAAAAAGATTATCAATGAAGATAATTTAGAAAACGTCAGAATTACCTAAACGACAATTAACAACAAAATCATCCAATTAAACCAAATCAAAATCCGTTTCAAAATATTGAATTGACAACACAAAACTATTCCGGCAATTGAAAACAACAATTAAACATCAATTTGGTAGGGCTGCAGTACACGCACGCGTGTACTGCCTCGCCACTACAGCATATGAAATATGCAAAAACTCAGGAAATGCAAACTGAAAGTACACAAACAAGCACAAGGTCAAACCCAAGAAAGAGTCAGGTTCAACACAAGTGTAATAAAATAATATCACAACTTTTAGAACAAGGTCAAATCCAAGCTACGAGTTGAATTCAACACAAGTATAATTAGGAAAACAATCCAATTGCCTCAATGCGACGCAAACCAACAAGGGCAAACCGCATACAAATGAACTGCAGTCACCACATGAACGCAACAGTTCATGTTCCAAAATGTCAAGTGGAGGTGACATCAGTGGTACAGTGGACCACCCTAAAACCAAACCAATATGCATATACAACTGCAGCTAGGCAGTACACATAGGAATGCAAAGGTAAATAGATCAAATAACAATGCAAGCCAGCATCAAAGACACAGCCGAACAAAATCAGTGCATCAGTGATGTCGACAAGTATGCAAGTAATTACAACATGAACCAAACAGTACACAAAAGACATGGTCAGGCAACTCTCCAAAAGATACACCTGTGTGTGATAGGGAAACTTGCCAATGCAAGCTTTAAAAAGTATACCCATGAAGGTTACATCGCAACAGGTCAGAGATGCGAACCTGTGCAACAGCAACTGTAATAACCCGCTTTTCCGTACCCCTTGAATAGACACTAATCTCCATCTATTTACTCAAGGTGAACGAAAAACCGAACCATTAGGGTTTTAAAAGAAGAGGTAGAAGAAAAGATAGAAGAAAAGAGAAAGAAGAAACAAAAGAACAACATCAGAACATAAACAATATCAGAATCTCACATATCGCAGCGGAACAATATATAATAGATAAATCAGTAATCTTTAAAACAAAGAACTATATCATTTTATACATACATCAATCATCAGAGTCAATATACAACAATGGACAGTTATATAACTTGTCCTCATACAGAATACACAGCGGAATAAATATATCTGATACAAATACTACGTCTCGCCATCCAGCTTGCTTCCAAAGCTCCAGAATATCCTGATAATATAACTCTAGGCTGCCCGTGTGGAAATTGGTGGGCACCCAGAGTTTAGAAGGGAACAATAAACTCCGAGTCAGTCATGGTGACTGGTGTGAGATCGTAAAACAGTTATTTCACAAAGAAAACAAAACCAATTCGCAATGCTTTTGGAAAATGAAACTACCATAAGACCTCCCGCCACACACACAATGCAAACGCAGAATTGGAGGAGATTTCTTCTTATGATAGTCAAAGATGCTTACTACGCAAAATCAAATCCTTTTTGATATTATTATTAGTGCATAGTGTAGAAAACATTTCGAAAGTATAATATTAATCTTAGCCAACATACGACCAGTATCGTATGCCTACTATAGCTACCATCTAAACAGTGGTGACCACCGTACGTAAATGGCAGGTTCTACAACTAATACCGTACAAAGTTCGTATTGGAGTTTGGATTTCCAACAAATGGTCAGGCTAAGGAACTTCCTTTCCTCCTGCCGAATAGGATCGCCTTTGGCTGGACGTCCCGAGAGACAAACTGCTCTCTGCCAAACAAGGCCGGGTTACCCCTGTAACAGGTAACTCACGAATATGTCATCACCCGGTCCTTTGGGACCTTTATCCGAGCGCTCGATATCCAACATCACACATCATAAAGAAAGTGTATCCACATGAGTAAGTATCTGGGCTCCATACCATGATACCACCCCTTTCCAGAAGGAAATGGCATACCCTAAAGGGCGCGACCCTCATAACCTTGCCGCAACATTCCTGTTTTGACCATTTCCGGGTTGTGAGGCTCTGACGAAGTCTCGTCCACAAAGCTACGCTTTCTCAAAAAAAGCCCTGCTTCGGGTCAAACAAAATGATCAACCTATGATCATTAAGATATAAGATCAAACAAATGATCATATCACAAATGATCAAACACTGATCATTTTACAGCAACACTCAGTATGCCACGTTACCAAATTGGGATATATCGCTGATAAATTTCAACTACATAACCTCTGAGCTCGTACGTCTCAGAGAAGGGTGTTAAGCTAAGAGAATAAATTCTCCGCCACCAGCAGAAATGTATTTGAAAGAAATCAGCTTTATATCTCAAAGTGTAATGTCAGACACACAATCCATACAAGTCTGTTCCGGGATCGAACAGAACCGAAGGCACTTCTCACGAAGCCCTTGCATATCCGGATAGTTTTCAATCACGTCAGGACTTCCCGTCACTAAGGGTGATAAAACCTCTAAATTGAAGATCAGTCGATGTAGAGTAACTCGACGGTAATCCTTCCGTTTTCAAAAATATCCGGTCTTCAACACCGGTCTTCAAATGCAATTCATAACGACGTATCACATATTCGGAATGGGTTATACGACCCCATGGTCCTTTCCCGGTTAACCCGAATAGTGAGCGCTTATTTAAAAATAAGTGTGGCATTCAATTTCATCCAATTCACAACAAATACCTATCTAAAGGTAATTATTGATAGTCGGTTATTTAACTATCAATAAAGATGCGCGACATCATCAGATTCCAAATAATTTTCCAAATTATTTCATCTTCAAAATTATCTTTTACTAGATATAAAATTTCCACACTTAACCGTTTGAAAACAATTTCAAATCAATTTCCACATTTCAATTTTATCTTTAAAAGATAAAATCTCAAAACAGTTCATTTCATATTGGAAAAAGCATTTCCATGCTTATTTAAAAATAAGTATTTCACAAATCATTTATTTTCAACATTTGAAAATATTCGATATACTTAAATCAAAATTAAGTATATATTCATTCTTTAAGGAAATCATTCTCTTTAAACACATTTATTTGAGTCAAAACGAATGTTACGTAAAACATCGTTACGACGACTCAAAATCACTAGTATAGGGATTCGAATTTAGATAGATATATAAATCCCAATACTACATAAAAACATTTCCTTTCGGAAATCATTTACTATAACAACAGTGTTATAGTCCATCATTTCCTTATTTCTCGAAACGTCTATTTCAACAATAAAGGTTGAAATCTATGTATTCGATACTTATCACGTTTTAAAACATCTTTTAAAACAATTAACTTTATTTTACAATATCGCTTTTCCCAAAACCATATCCATATCCATTTTACTTAACAATATATTCACTGTCCAAAATCGTGAATATACTTTACTAATTACATTTCACTATTTTCTACACATTTTATTTCGATAATAATTCGCTATCCAAAATCGCGAATATATCTCCTTTGATAATCTTCTATATTTAATTTATCAAATTCAATCGATTGGTTTCCGAATTTATAAAACAACGTTTATAAATTCCATTTTCTATTTTCTATAACAACTCCGGTTGATAAATCTCATTTTTATTAACTTCAAAAATTCACTTATAAGAATAAGTGATTTCGGATTTATAAAACAACGTTTATAAATCACATTTGTACTTTATAACGATTTCAACTTACAAAATCATTTCATTTTGCAATTTCTATTTATATCCCATCTAAGTGCAAAAGTCAAATTTATAAGTAAATTTCTTATAAATCTTTTATTCTACAATATCTATTTACTTTATAACTTCACGTTATAAATCTATTAATTTCATTCACTTATGAAATCCATTTATACTTCTTTCTAACACTTATAAAAATTCGTTTTATAAGTCCAATATTTTTGATTTACAAAAATATCAATTTTTATAAATCTTTCTATACAAATCGTTTATAGTTATTCAAAAATTCCAACTTAAACCATTTTATAAATAAATCGACTTTTATTTCAAAAACGACACTTCGGCTATATTTCACTAAAAATTATAACTTTTATAACTTTAAAATTTCACGTTTATAAATCGATTCAAAAATCCCATAAAACGTATATTTTCAAAAATCACTTTAAAACCCTTTTTAAGTAAAAGTCGTTATTTTTACATTTCAAAACTGAATCCGATGATGCAACAACACCAATCAGTCCATCACAACAGTCAAATATCATATATCATCATATGATAACATAATATATCAAAATATCTGTAAATAATCAATACGGTGAGGAATCCAGTCGGATCCCTCCAACCTGTTTCCCTGCATCCACAGACGTTAGCACAATACTAATTCCGCTCCAGTACGGAATTATCGCGGTATATAGGTTTTATAAATCCGCTTACTAACGGCGCAATAGGGTCTCATCCGCTATACGAGGCGGGAAATCATCAATCCAATATATACATATGCCAATATGTATATACTGCTATATATATAGATATATCCTATCATATCTAATAGCACATTCAACAAATCAATCAATAACTGTAATTCAATTATAAATCTGAGTGAGAAGATCTCACCTTGATTTTAATTCTGATTTCAGCGTTTATTTCGAATAAAATTAAACGGCGTTTAATTTTACCCGAAATTCAAACTAGCTCCAAACGACTTCAATCCAATTGCATCGCGTAGTGCTCGTCAATACGAAGACAACGCAACTGGTTTCGTAATTTTCTGACAATATATGACAAAGTTACGATATTTTAAATTATACAATTTAAATCTTAATATCATTTACAAATTCTTTTATTTTTATACCCAAAGTTTATCCCTGCCGTTGATTTTCAAACTGAGACATCAGGCCGCCAAACGCAATTATCATCTTCCCAGGGTTGTTCACGCGTACGTGAACCCATCACTCACGTTCGAACTTCGACGTCGCACCCCCCTCCAACGTTGACGAAACTCCATCACAACGGCACCCTTCGAAAGCCCGTCTCGAGCTCGACCCACGCCTCGAACGGCGAGAAGCTCGGTCAACCCCTATGCTCGAAAAACGAGCTCGAACGCACCCCCTTTGACTGCAAATTGCCATCGATCTAAGCCACTACAACAAAATTCAACCGTTGGATTTGCAGTTCGCTCTGTGCTCTACGATGTTACAGTTGGAAGTTTTCGACGATTGTTGGTGGATGAGGAGATTTCTGGAGGTAAAGGCGAGAACATATCGGCCATTGATTGTAGAATGGCGGCTGAACGTTTAACTAGGGTTTCAATTTTTTTCTTTTTAATTTTTTGAGAAAAATGGGCTATTTATAGAGAATTTCTCAATCACTATTCATTCCGGTATTCCGGACTCCGTTTTACGCACTGTAACTGGCGTTTCTGGGGTTTACCCCGCGTTCCGAACGAAATGGAACATGTTTCGGAAGCTAATTCGATCGTCTGTGTGAGATATGACAATAAACGATCAATTTAAATTAAACCGATTTAAATCGATTTCGAGGCGTTTTAATTTGTACCGGACAAACGGTAAATCCAAAAATTACGAAATTTGAAATCTTACAATAATATCACATTACGGATCCGATGAAACTGGTTTCGTCGAAATCCGAGACCGTTTGAAAAATGACTATTTTTAACTCGACGATTTAAATTAAAACGATATCGATGCGTTTCGAGCTGCCACGGTCAAACGACAACTCCGATTGATATGAAAATTGAAATCCGATAATAACTAACTATTACGGATCCAATGGAACTGGTTTCGTTCAATTCTGAGACTGTTCGAAAATTGGCTATTTTTACAGTCGCTAATTAAATATTAAAATATTCAATTTTCACAGTTTAACTCCAAATTCAATTTTAAGAGTTCTAAAATATTTCTATAACTCCAGTATGATTAAATAAAATTTCCCAAATCATTTTCAATCATTTTAAACTCGATTTTCAATTATCTCTGGAATTTCAATTATTAATTTATCGATTTAATTACCCAGGTAAATCCAATATTCGATAAATAAATCATTCGACTTCTTAATTCCACTTATTAATATTTAAAATAAATTAAATATTCGAATTTTAATTATCAAAAATCTTGGGTCGTTACAGACTTCCCCCCTTAAAAGAATTTCGTCCTCGAAATTACAAGTTAGGAAGAAGATACAAAATCCGTTAACTTTCCAAAACAAACCGTTCAAATTAGATTTTCAAATCTGTTAAGTGTTTAACTTCTCCAAAATTCATAGTTAACTTCTCACAAAATCTTTACTAAGTTTTCAAATCATAACTTAGTTTTCAAAATTTTTAAATTTCTCTAAAATATTCTAACGCCTCAAATTTTCAGAAAATTTCGCCAGCGTCTCCTTTGCGCGGCTCGATCCGAAAAAAAAATGACAGTGTATATATATCACAAATATACATCCCATCAAGTGATGAGGCATCCCGTAGGGAAAAAAGTGTAAAAGTACGATATTTAATCCGAGATATGTACCTTATTATATTTTTAGCGAGCGTATACGGCTAATATAGCGCGAAAGCGAGCTCCAAATGCGAAGCAACGCCATCCGCACCTACTAAACACTCAACAAACCATATGAGAACATGTAGATATGAAAATATAGTCAATATATATCATATAGCACATAATACTACATATGTCAACTTAGCAAATGCAACAAACAACAAATGCAACCATCATCCAATAAACATTCAACACTTTATAACCAAATCAATATAGATTCACTTCTCATTAACATTCATTGAATTGGTTTTCAATTTACTCACATTTGATTCGTTAATATTGGATTTAACTAACATTCTCTTTCAATTCAATTAGTTTACATTAACTAATTCACATTCGTTCACTTCCAATTTGAATTTAATCACATAGCTTTCCAATTTGCTAATTCAATTTCATTAATACTTAATGAATTTATACACAATCAACTAACAATCAAATAACAACCAATGTATATTCAACACAACCAAATTATAAATTTTACATTCGATTTGGTTCAACACTTTAAATTTCAAGTGGTTGATATTAAATTGATTTCCATTCAATTATTCAATTTCTTTAGCTTCTAATGAATTAACACTTATATTCATTGCTTCATATCAATTATTTATATTCAATTGATTGACATTCAATTCATTTATTAATTCAATTGCTAATTCATTTTAACAAATAAAATTGAATTTTATATAACTCAAGTTCACATTCATTTAATAAATTCACTTTATTCATTTCTTTGATATCAAAATAAGCTTCACTTCAACATCACTTAAGTTATTTTCCATTTCAAACATCATTTGTTCAACTTAACTTAAGTTTCCACTTATAAATCCAATTCAGATTTTGTTTTTCTTAACAAAATTCATTTAACCTTTTACCAAAATCAAATTTCATCAATCATTCAAATTTATATCACATTTGACTTTCTTTTAGTTAAATTTCACATCATATTTCATTATGCTACTCAAATTCATTAACTTTACCAAAGTTAAATTTATTATCTCATATCATAAGTATAAATCTTATTTCACTTATATTTACCATATTTAAATTTGGACTTTGATTTTCAAATTTGTTTATCACAACAAAACCTCAATTTCCAATTTACTATGGTAGCAAATCAATCACACTGAAACTCGAAAATGATACTGATGATGCTGCAGTCATCACCCTTATTATTTCCCAGCAACAATAGTGAATGTAGTGCTTTAAATTCTTTTCAAAAATTTCCTTGATTTATAAATCTCATTACAAATATTTTACTTTTGTAATTTCACTATTTACATATAAGATTATTTTACCATTGTAAATCATATCAATTATAACTTCACCCTTTATAATTCATTTGCTTATACAATTTATTCTTTTATAATCATTATTTTCATTCAACTTATTCAAACAACTTTTATTAACTTATATATATTTATAATTTCAACATCCAAACAATCAATTAATTGTATACACTTTAATAATTCTAAAAAATTATTCCTTTATATACAAAATATAATCAAGGTAAAATTATTTCATTTACCCAATTTAAAACAATATCGTGCCGAATTGTTCTATATAAGTGTTTAGAGATCCCTATCGATAGAGTTGTACGGACAATACCGACCAGAATCCATATACCACTCAACAAACCAATCATCACAATATAAAACAATTTTATATTAACTAACAAATACGCACTCATATCTATTATTACACTCAAACTCATTCTAGAGTACTACTGACTCTATCTCTAATGAGTAACACCCAACAGAGCAGGGTTGTCGCTTAACCATATGCTCTGATACCAAATGTAATAACCCGCTTTTCCGTACCCCTTGAATAGACACTAATCTCCATCTATTTACTCAAGGTGAACGAAAAACCGAACCATTAGGGTTTTAAAAGAAGAGGTAGAAGAAAAGATAGAAGAAAAGAGAAAGAATAAACAAAAGAACAACATCAGAACAGAAACAATATCAGAATCTCACATATCGCAGCGGAACAATATATAATAGATAAATCAGTAATCTTTAAAACAAAGAACTATATCATTTTATACATACATCACTCATCAGAGTCAATATACAACAATGGACAGTTATATAACTTGTCCTCATACAGAATACACAGCGGAATAAATATATCAGATACAAATACTACGTCTCGCCATCCAGCTTGCTTCCAAAGCTCCAGAATATCCTGATAATATAACTCTAGGCTGCCCGTGTGGAAATTGGTGGGCACCCAGAGTTTAGAAGGGAACAATAAACTCCGAGTCAGTCATGGTGACTGGTGTGAGATCGTAAAACAGTTATTTCACAAAGAAAACAAAACCAATTCGCAATGCTTTTGGAAAATGAAACTACCATAAGACCTCCCACCACACACACAATGCAAACGCAGAATTGGAGGAGATTTCTTCTTATGATAGTCAAAGATGCTTACTACGCAAAATCAAATCCTTTTTGATATTATTATTAGTGCATAGTGTAGAAAACATTTCGAAAGTATAATATTAATCTTAGCCAACATACGACCAGTATCGTATGCCTACTATAGCTACCATCTAAACAGTGGTGACCACCGTACGTAAATGGCAGGTTCTACAACTAATACCGTACAAAGTTCGTATTGGAGTTTGGATTTCCAACAAATGGTCAGGCTAAGGAACTTCCTTTCCTCCTGCCGAATAGGATCGCCTCTGGCTGGACGTCCCGAGAGACAAACTGCTCTCTGCCAAACAAGGCCGGGTTACCCCTGTAACAGGTAACTCACGAATATGTCATCACCCGGTCCTTTGGGACCTTTATCCGAGCGCTCGATATCCAACATCACACATCATAAAGAAAGTGTATCCACATGAGTAAGTATCTGGGCTCCATACCATGATACCACCCCTTTCCAGAAGGAAATGGCATACCCTAAAGGGCGCGACCCTCATAACCTTGCCGCAACATTCCTGTTTTGACCATTTCCGGGTTGTGAGGCTCTGACGAAGTCTCGTCCACAAAGCTACGCTTTCTCAAAAAAAGCCCTGCTTCGGGTCAAACAAAATGATCAACCTATGATCATTAAGATATAAGATCAAACAAATGATCATATCACAAATGATCAAACACTGATCATTTTACAGCAACACTCAGTATGCCACGTTACCAAATTGGGATATATCGCTGATAAATTTCAACTACATAACCTCTGAGCTCGTACGTCTCAGAGAAGGGTGTTAAGCTAAGAGAATAAATTCTCCGCCACCAGCAGAAATGTATTTGAAAGAAATCAGCTTTATATCTCAAAGTGTAATGTCAGACACACAATCCATACAAGTCTGTTCCGAGATCGAACAGAACCGAAGGCACTTCTCACGAAGCCCTTGCATATCCGGATAGTTTTCAATCACGTCAGGACTTCCCGTCACTAAGGGTGATAAAACCTCTAAATCGAAGATCAGTCGATGTAGAGTAACTCGACGGTAATCCTTCCGTTTTCAAAAATATCCGGTCTTCAACACCGGTCTTCAAATGCAATTCATAACGACGTATCACATATTCGGAATGGGTTATACGACCCCATGGTCCTTTCCCGGTTAACCCGAATAGTGAGCGCTTATTTAAAAATAAGTGTGGCATTCAATTTCATCCAATTCACAACAAATACCTATCTAAAGGTAATTATTGATAGTCGGTTATTTAACTATCAATAAAGATGCGCGACATCATCAGATTCCAAATAATTTTCCAAATTATTTCATCTTCAAAATTATCTTTTACTAGATATAAAATTTCCACACTTAACCGTTTGAAAACAATTTCAAATCAATTTCCACATTTCAATTTTATCTTTAAAAGATAAAATCTCAAAACAGTTCATTTCATATTGGAAAAAGCATTTCCATGCTTATTTAAAAATAAGTATTTCACAAATCATTTATTTTCAACATTTGAAAATATTCGATATACTTAAATCAAAATTAAGTATATATTCATTCTTTAAGGAAATCATTCTCTTTAAACACATTTATTTGAGTCAAAACGAATGTTACGTAAAACATCGTTACGACGACTCAAAATCACTAGTATAGGGATTCGAATTTAGATAGATATATAAATCCCAATACTACATAAAAACATTTCCTTTCGGAAATCATTTACTATAACAACAGTGTTATAGTCCATCATTTCCTTATTTCTCGAAACGTCTATTTCAACAATAAAGGTTGAAATCTATGTATTCGATACTTATCACGTTTTAAAACATCTTTTAAAACAATTAACTTTATTTTACAATATCGCTTTTCCCAAAACCATATCCATATCCATTTTACTTAACAATATATTCACTGTCCAAAATCGTGAATATACTTTACTAATTACATTTCACTATTTTCTACACATTTTATTTCGATAATAATTCGCTATCCAAAATCGCGAATATATCTCCTTTGATAATCTTCTATATTTAATTTATCAAATTCAATCGATTGGTTTCCGAATTTATAAAACAACGTTTATAAATTCCATTTTCTATTTTCTATAACAACTCCGGTTGATAAATCTCATTTTTATTAACTTCAAAAATTCACTTATAAGAATAAGTGATTTCGGATTTATAAAACAACGTTTATAAATCACATTTGTACTTTATAACGATTTCAACTTACAAAATCATTTCATTTTGCAATTTCTATTTATATCCCATCTAAGTGCAAAAGTCAAATTTATAAGTAAATTTCTTATAAATCTTTTATTCTACAATATCTATTTACTTTATAACTTCACGTTATAAATCTATTAATTTCATTCACTTATGAAATCCATTTATACTTCTTTCTAACACTTATAAAAATTCGTTTTATAAGTCCAATATTTTTGATTTACAAAAATATCAATTTTTATAAATCTTTCTATACAAATCGTTTATAGTTATTCAAAAATTCCAACTTAAACCATTTTATAAATAAATCGACTTTTATTTCAAAAACGACACTTCGGCTATATTTCACTAAAAATTATAACTTTTATAACTTTAAAATTTCACGTTTATAAATCGATTCAAAAATCCCATAAAACGTATATTTTCAAAAATCACTTTAAAACCCTTTTTAAGTAAAAGTCGTTATTTTTACATTTCAAAACTGAATCCGATGATGCAACAACACCAATCAGTCCATCACAACAGTCAAATATCATATATCATCATATGATAACAGAATATATCAAAATATCTGTAAATAATCAATACGGTGAGGAATCCAGTCGGATCCCTCCAACCTGTTTCCCTGCATCCACAGACGTTAGCACAATACCAATTCCGCTCCAGTACGGAATTATCGCAGTATATAGGTTTTATAAATCCGCTTACTAACGACGCAATAGGGTCTCATCCGCTATACGAGGCGGGAAATCATCAATCCAATATATACATATGCCAATATGTATATACTACTATATATATAGATATATCCTATCATATCTAATAGCACATTCAACAAATCAATCAATAACTGCAATTCAATTATAAATCTGAGTGAGAAGATCTCACCTTGATTTTAATTCTGATTTCAGCGTTTATTTCGAATAAAATTAAACGGCGTTTAATTTTACCCGAAATTCAAACTAGCTCCAAACGACTTCAATCCAATTGCATCGCGTAGTGCTCGTCAATACGAAGACAACGCAACTAGTTTCGTAATTTTCTGACAATATATGACAAAGTTACGATATTTTAAACTTTATACAATTTAAATCTTAATATCATTTACAAATTCTTTTATTTTTATACCCAAAGTTTATCCCTGCCGTTGATTTTCAAACTGAGACATCAGGCCGCCAAACGCAATTATCATCTTCCCAGGTTGTTCACGCGTACGTGAACCCATCACTCACGTTCGAACTTCGACGTCGCACCCCCCTCCAACGTTGACGAAACTCCATCACAACGGCACCCTTCGAAAGCCCGTCTCGAGCTCGACCCACGCCTCGAACGGCGAGAAGCTCGGTCAACCCCTGTGCTCGAAAAACGAGCTCAAACGCACCCCCTTTGACTGCAAATTGCCATCGATCTAAGCCACTACAACAAAATTCAACCGTTGGATTTGCAGTTCGCTCTGTGCTCTACGATGTTACAGTTGGAAGTTTTCGACGATTGTTGGTGGATGAGGAGATTTCTGGAGGTAAAGGCGAGAACATATCGGCCATTGATTGTAGAATGGTGGCTGAACGTTTAACTAGGGTTTCAATTTTTTTCTTTTTAATTTTTTGAGAAAAATGGGCTATTTATAGAGAATTTCTCAATCACTATTCATTCCGGTATTCCGGACTCCGTTTTACGCACTGTAACTGGCGTTTTTGGGGTTTACCCCGCGTTCCGAACGAAATGGAACATGTTTCGGAAGCTAATTCGATCGTCTGTGTGAGATATGACAATAAACGATCAATTTAAATTAAACCGATTTAAATCGATTTCGAGGCGTTTTAATTTGTACCGGACAAACGGTAAATCCAAAAATTACGAAATTTGAAATCTTACAATAATATCACATTACGGATCCGATGAAACTGGTTTCGTCGAAATCCGAGACCGTTTGAAAAATGACTATTTTTAACTCGACGATTTAAATTAAAACGATATCGATGCGTTTCGAGCTGCCACGGTCAAACGACAACTCCGATTGATACGAAAATTGAAATTCGATAATAACTAACTATTACGGATCCAATGGAACTGGTTTCGTTCAATTCTGAGACTGTTCGAAAATTGGCTATTTTTACAGTCGCTAATTAAATATTAAAATATTCAATTTTCACAGTTTAACTCCAAATTCAATTTTAAGAGTTCTAAAATATTTCTATAACTCCAGTATGATTAAATAAAATTTCCCAAATCATTTTCAATCATTTTAAACTCGATTTTCAATTATCTCTGGAATTTCAATTATTAATTTATCGATTTAATTACCCAGGTAAATCCAATATTCGATAAATAAATCATTCGACTTCTTAATTCCACTTATTAATATTTAAAATAAATTAAATATTCGAATTTTAATTATCAAAAATTCTGGGTCGTTACAGCAACAAATGAGGTACACATGAATGCAACATTGAAACTGCTGCACCAAGTGCACATGTACAACAACACTGAAGGCATCATGACCAAAAGACCAGAACATCAAAACACTGTCGAAATCATTCCAGCAAAAATGACAATGAACCAAGTGCAACTGAAAACCAAAAATGCAAACAACAAAAATATGTCTCGACCAAAAATCAGTGCAAAGACCAAACTGCCAAAGCTCAGTGAAACTCAAGCAAGTGCACATCTAAACCAACAAAACAGTGGAAACACATGAGCTAATGAATGCTACTGTCTCAAGCACCAATGTAACATGCTCGAAGTAAGCACACAAATAAAAATCAATGCAAATGAACTCCACTAAGCATTACTGATACATATGAATGAAAGCAAACAGAATTGCAAGACAGTACTGGTCGAAACAACACAGTGAAAAAGAGTGATGCCAAAGCCAACTTATACAACTAAACAATGCAACACTTCCATGATCAGAGAACCATGCAACAGTGTGACAACAGTCACTTATATACACACACTAATATATATATATACATATATACATATGAAACAATGCCACAATATGCTACAGAGAAAAATCGAAGCAGCAGGTTCAAAATGAGACAGTGCCAAATCAAAATAGTTCAAATGTCGAAGCCAACCAAAAATAAGTTCAAACACTATCTAGAACCCAAAGTCACAGTGAACAAAGCAAGGTCACAGCGGAATCGACATCATCAGAAAAGGTCTAAGTCGAAGGCAGGGATAAACTCGAGAATTCAAGGGTTACAAACCCTATATACACCCCAATATACATCATCGGCAAATTAATCCAAAACCAAAGACAGCGAGAAACAAAAAAATCAATTCCAGATGAACGAAGACAACTGGCTGAGACAAAGCAACAAGGAAGCAAAAAAAATCGAAATTGCAGAAGCATCATACGAGAATGAACTAGATGTGAGTAAATAGAATTACTCACCTTCTCCTTTGACGAGTACAGACTCCAGACAAAACCGAAGTCGAACTCGCACGAATTGAAGCGGCCGTGGGGGCAACTCGAAGAGACGAACGATCGACGGAGAAGCAATATCGATCTAATTGCAGTCGGCGCCTTCGATTTTGAAAAGTCCTAAGCTTATCAGAGAGGAACGAAGAAGCAAGGCACCATTTTTTTCTTTTTTTCGATTTAGGGTTAGGGCATACGAATGGGAATGGTCAAAGAGGATCGGGTTATAGGGTTTGAAAATGAATGGGGTACAGGGGGAAACGGGTATTAAACTCGAAATAATTTGGTTCCAAGAATAAATGGGCCGAGATAAATTTGCAAAGCTCAAATAATACTTGTAAGAGTCCAAAAACTCGGCCTTCGAAAATCGGCATCCGTACTTCACTTGTACTCAAAATGCCGTAGATTCAAACGCCGAATCTGGCTTCCCGGAGCTTATAACACCATTAAGTATAACAACACAGTGGAAGAAAAAGAATATATCAATATATATAACAAATATACAATGACAGATACAAAATCTGATACAATATGATACAACAGAATGATACAACAGATATCAATATACATCAGAGATATGATACAAGAAATAACAGCGGAAAGAAAATAGATAACACTAGTAGTGGATAGAATATCTCCAATAGAATGCTCCAATCCATAACTAGCGGAAAGCAAGGTCAGTCGTCCAAGGACTGACTAGCTCCAGATAATCTACTCAACCTGAATATCTGAAAACCCCAACTCTAGACTGCTCGTGTAGAAAATTATGAGCACCCAGAGTTTAGGAAGGGAACAATAAACTCCGAGTCAGTCGTGGGACTGGTGTGAGCAAACAAAAACACAGTTTATCTTTAAAACGAACACAAAAGGATTTTTAAACATTAAAGCCCGCAATGCTTTTGGAAAATGAAACTACCATAAGACCTCCCACCACACACACAATGCAAACGCAGACTTGGAGGAGATTGCTTCTTATGTTAGTCAAAGATGCTTACTACGAAAAAACAATCATTGAATATTATTACTAGTGCATAGTGAAGAAAACATTTCGAAAATACAATATTAATCTTAGCCAGCATAGGTACCATTATATTATGCCTGCTATAGCTGCTGCCTAAGGAGACAGGTTCTACAATCGCAATCGTAAAGGTTCGTATTGTTTCTTTGGATTTCCAACAAATGGTCAGGCTAAGGAACTTCCTTTCCTACTGCCGAATGGGATCACCTCTGGCTGGACGTCCCGAGAGACAACTGCTCTCTACCAACACAAGGCCGGGTTACTCCTGTAACTAGGTAACTCACGAATATGCCATCCCCCGGTCCTTTGGGACCTTTATCCGAGGCGCCTCGATCAAACACACAATCACAATAAATGAGATCGGAGTATCCACATAGGTTAAATACCAGGGCTCCATACCTGATACCACCCTTTTCTAGAAGGAAATGACATACCCTAAAGGGCGCGACCCTCATCACCTTGCCGCATATTCCCGTTTCGACCATTTCCGGGTTGTGAGGTCCGAAGAGGTCTCGTCCACAAAGCTACGCTTTGTCACAAAGCAATGCTTTGGGTCAACAGATGATCAAAGTAATGGTCACAAAGATAAATGATCAAACAAATGATCATATCACAAATGATCAAACAATGATCATCACACAACAACACTCAGCATGCCACATTACCAAATTGGGAGTATTTTGCTGATAAATTTCAACTACATAACCTCTGAGCTCGTACGTCCCAAAGAAGGGTGTTAAGCTAAGAGAATAAATTCTCCGCCACCAACAGAAATTTATTTGAAAGAAATCAGCTTTATATCTCAAAGTGTAATGTCAGACATGTAACCATACAAGTCTGTTCCGGGTTCGAACAGAACCGAAGGCACTTCCAAAGAAGCCCTTGCAAATCCGGGTATTCACAATCCCGATCGAATTTCCCATCACTTAGGAGATCTCTATACCGGGCGCTACTTGGTGCAGAGACAATCGATAGGTTATCCTATCGTTTTCGCAAATACCCGGTCTTCAACACCGGTCTTCAAATGCCATCCATATACGACGTATCACTTATTCGGAATGGGTTATGTGACACAAAGGTCCTCTCCCGGTTGAACCGAATAGTGAGCGTAATATTTTAAAACATATGGATATTGGGATTTCAATTATGTCACAACTTATTACACAAAACTTTCTTTTCAAATGGTTTAACAAATTACCATTTCAAATCTTTTAAACAAAAAGATTCATTTTAACAACCTTCAACGGTTTAAAACAATTTCCACACTTTAATCTTTTAAACAAAAGATTCATTCACAGATTTTCCAAATCAATTTCCATTCAATTTAACTCATTAAATCTTTAAATCAAAGATTTAACTTATAGCTTTCAAAACAATTTCATTTCGAATGGTTTAAATAAATCATCATTTTAAATCTGTTAAAAATAAACAGATTTAATTCATAGCTTTCTAAAAGAATTCATTCATAACTTGGAAAACCATTTTTCAATTCAATCTTGAAATTCCTTTAAATTAAACTGGAATTTCATTTCTTATCTGAAAGCTTTTATTCTTTTAAAACAAACAGTTTTCATTTTGGAAATCTGATTCATTTATACGAGTTAAGGTTCTTGGGTTAGATTCAAATTCTCAAACCAATATTTTAAAAGTGGTTTAAATTCACATAAAACACATTTATAATATCTTTAATCAAAATTCCAATCATTGAATTCAATTCCAAATATTGAATTCAAATTCAAGTTGAATTATTCAAATTTCAAAACTTAATTAAGTTATTCGAAAATAAGACTTATCTTTGAAATTCCATTTCAAAAGCTTTTCACTTTAAACCCAAATTCCCAATCTCAAAAATTAATTGAAATTAAAATTTCAATTTCAAAAACATCAAATTTAAATCATCTGTGACTTAACCAATTTCCACGTGAAATCCATATTTGTGTGTGTATGGTGTAGTCCAGGGGTTTAACACAATAGTGCAACATCATTGCATCATCACAGATTCACATATAGATATATAAATTCAACAAATATAAATAATTTACACACACAAGTCAATTCAAAACAATTCACATCAAAGGATATTACAGATCAAGGATAACAATCAATTCAAGCATTCATAAGCAATCCAATCATTCAATAATCATTTAAAAGTAGGATTAATTAATTGTTCAATCCCTAATTAAACCAATTAAATTTCTAAGTAATTACTTATGAATTAATTACCCAATCCTGATTAATTACTAATCATTTGATATTAATTAATGAAATCAATTAATTTATTCTTAATTATCCCTCTTAATTAATTACCCTTAATTAATTAATTAATTAATTGTCCTATAATTAATCACATAATTAAATTAACCTTAAGTTAATTTCATAATTAACTAACTCTTAATTTCATTAAGTAATTATATTTTCATCATAGATTAATTCACCTTTAATTTATTAAATAATAAATTACCAATTCATTAATCTCCAATTATTAGTTAATCAGTCATAATCATTAATTAATTAAATTAATTAATTATTCTTGAGTTAATCACTTAATTAACCTTTAATTTCTTAATTAATAAATTAATTAATTATACTTAATTTCGTAATTAACTTAATTAATTCCAAGATAACAAATCTTCTTCATTAACTTAAGATAAATATTATCTTAATTACCATTTTCATTTTAAAACCCTTTATCTTAAAATTAACTTTCTTAACATTTATATAGTAATGGTATAAAGAAAGTTTTAACAAATTTTTTTTTTAAATTTCAAAATCTTATTTTTAAAAGCTTTTATAAAAACTGGACTCAGGCTACTTCGGGTCATACCCGAATGCTACTCGGGTCCATCCCCGAGTTTTCCCTACTTCTTCCCCCTATCTTTCAAAATTTAGATTAATTTACAGTTTGAAAACTGAAGCTCCTCACCATCAAAATACTCGAGTCCAGACCCGAGTTACACACCCAAAAACCCCGACCCTCGCTTCGAGTCGATACCACAAAAACACGAACACACGAGAACTTCTTCTTTCCCAAATCCTACCAGATACGATATGCACACGTGCACGTGCACTGGAGTTCGCCAACGCTCCGGCGTACCCCACCACCTCCGGTAAGCCACAAATCGCTACGTCCATCAATTCCAAAACACGATTCCAAAATGCAAAGCCTCAGTCAAAATCGAGCATGGCTCGAGTAACTTCAACCCAGACGCCAACCACAAACTCGCCTCGTCGATGCAACTTCGACCATCTGATGCCTCGAGCTTCCAGCCTCGACTTCGTCAACCACCCAGCCACCACTACCCAGAGCCTCGCGCCACTCGATGCTCCACTGAGGCCGCGGCGATCAAAAGTTTGATCACCATAGAAATTAGGTTTACAAACTTAACCCCTTCGCCGCTGTCGCCACCGTGGCCAATGCCACCTCCGGCCATTTTTCCTATTACCACCATAAGTTCATCCACCTCCACGCGCAAGCTCGTCACCCCCAGTTCATCGTATCGCCGGCAATTGGTCAAAATACCAATTCTGATCAACTCCTCTTTCCACTACAACCCCTCATCTAAAAATCACACTGAGACCACTAAAAATCCTACTTTTCCATGTCGAATTCATGCATATAGGTGCAAACACTAATTAAGCTAGTTGATTTTTCTGAAAAAAATTCATATTACTGTAAATCTTCCTTTCAGGGCCATTGCTTACTAATTTGCTTATGAAATTATTTTTAAAGGTAAGTATAACCAAACACATACCTATCTCATTCAAACATTACCACCTAACATTGTTTAAATTAAGAGTATTTAAATTCTTTCAAGATTTGAACCTGTCAAAAGCAAGAACAGAAGCAAGGGAATTCATACAGGTATTCACACACACATATATATACGGGCATATACATACTTAATAAGACTGATATTTTCTTTCCTTTCAACTATACTGAAGCATAATATAAGGGAGATTAGATTTGAAAGGAGTTTACTCACCTATTTCCAGAGGAAGACAGAGCTTTTCATTGAAACTGACTTTTAGATTTTTGCTATTGGAAACCCTTCTTCTTAAATCTCTGGCTTTGAAGTCGATTTGTTGTTGTTTTAGTTTGAATTTTTGCTTAAGTTTTAAGATGATATTACTTTAGCTTACACAGTTGAATGAACGAAACAGAAAATGAAGTAGATTAATATACATAAAGGAGTTTTACAGAGTGATGTATATTGGTTTTGTACAGGGTTATAATATGTTTTGTACAAAAGAAATCAGAGATTTTTTTCTTGCTTTGTCTACTGATGTCTGGTTTGGTGGCTAAAGAGATGATGGCATTAATGGTGTTGTACTATACACTTATCCTATTTCCATTTCGGCTGTACAAACTTGTATTCTTTTTTTTTCTTCATTTGTACAATGCATGAATATGATCTAGTGGCTTCTTTTACTTGTTCATACTTATCTTTTGTTTCATTTCGGCTGAAGATAATTGTTTTGGGTTGAGTTGCCTTGTTGTACTTAGTTTATTTGTACATTCATATATTTATCTTGTTCCTTGTTTTGCAAGCTTCACTATATATTATTTGTTTACATACCTATCTAATTTATTTTTATTTGTTTGTTTTATTACTTGGTATTATTTTGTATTGATTTACTAAGATATATATATTTATCATATATTTTTGTATTATTTGTTTCATATTCGTCTACATTTATTCATATTTAAATGTATTTTGTTTTATTTCTTTTATCATTTTGAATGTGTATTCTTCTTTTATTTTGTTGTGGTTATAATTAATCTAAGGTATTCATTTTGTTTTATAATTTATAATTTTGTAATATAAATGAATCTCTAGATTCTAATTTGTTAGTAGATCTTATCCAATGTATTTAGTCTATATCTTATATATTTTCATTTTTAAACCATTTATTTACAATTTAAATTCGAATAAAATATATATACTTTATATTTATAATTCCAGATTTACTCATATATATATCCATACACATATATATCCACATATATACAATATATTAAAGTTGCAAAATGATTTATACCAAATTTAGTTTAATTCGGGGAAACTCACATTACTTTATTAATTAATTTCACAAATTTAATTCAAAATTTTTAATAAATTATCAATTTAAATTAAATTAAAATTCGGGGTCGTTACAGACTTCCCCCTTTAAAAGAATTTCGTCCTCGAAATTGCAATGGAGACACAAAGATAGATGAAGAATATTTCATAAAATCAAACTGAATATATATTTTGCATTTTGCTTACCAAATCAGAATATCAATAACAGATACAAGAACGAATCTATTTAACACTTCACAAAATACTCGGGTTATCCAGATCTACGAAATATAGAGTGATATCGGTTAGTTCAAAGGATAACTAATCATTCGTAGAATATACTAGGACCCAAAGTATAGATAGATATATGGATACAATTCCAAAAATTTTAACTTTTAGTTTAGAAACTAAATTATACCTATCAACCACAGCAACCAATTCATTCAAACAAACAATTTTGGCTTATTTGGAGTTTATGTCCCATATTAATATATCGAATCTCCTTTCTAGATCTACCAGAAACTATCGAAGAATTGAGAAAATATGACGAACAAAAGAGATTGATAGAGAAAGGATTGTTTCCTTGTTGTTACAGGATATTGACCATTTATAGTCGTATTTTCCTGTCCCCTATCTCATCCTCTTCTTGCACTCATACTCACTATCAGTGGATAGTAAGAGAATTTACTGAGGCATACGGACAGATATCTGAGAATTACTCATTCTAGGGTATACTTCACCCTATCTCTAATGAGTTACTTAATGTGTTATACTCCTGAGCTAAAGTTCAACCTTAGCTCTGATACCAAATGTAAGAGTCCAAAAAACTCGGACTTCGAAAATCGGCATCCGTACTTCACTTTTACTCAAAATGTCGTAGATTCAAACGCCGAATCTGGCTCCCGGAGCTTATAACACCATTAAGTATAACAACACAGCGGAAGAAAAAGAATATATCAACATATATAACATTGATACAATGACAGATACAAAATCTGATACAATATGATACAACAGAATGATACAACAGATATCAATATACATCAGAGATATGATACAAGAAATAGCAGCGGAAAGAAAATAGATAACACCAGCAGTGGATAGAATATCTCCAATAGAATGCTCCAATCCATAGCTAGCGGAAAGAAAGGTCAGTCGTCCAAGGACTGACTAGCTCCAGATAATCTACTCAACCTGAATATCTGAAAACCCCAACTCTAGACTGCTCGTGTAGAAAATTATGAGCACCCAGAGTTTAGGAAGGGAACAATAAACTCCGAGCCAGTCGTGGGACTGGTGTGAGCAAACAAAAACACAGTTTATCTTTAAAACGAACACAAAAGGATTTTTAAACATTAAACCCCGCAATGCTTTTGGAAAATGAAACTACCATAAGACCTCCCACCACACACACAATGCAAACGCAGACTTGGAGGAGATTGCTTCTTATGTTAGTCAAAGATGCTTACTACGCAAAAACAATCATTGAATATTATTACTAGTGCATAGTGAAGAAAACATTTCGAAAATACAATATTAATCTTAGCCAGCATAGGTACCATTATATTATGCCTGCAATAGCTACCGCCTGAGGAGACAGGTTCTACAATCGCAATCGTAAAGGTTCGTATTGTTTCTTTGGATTTCCAACAAATGGTCAGGCTAAGGAACTTCCTTTCCTACCGTCGAATGGGATCGCCTCTGGCTGGACGTCCCGAGAGACAACTGCTCTCTGCCAACACAAGGTCGGGTTACCCCTGTAACTAGGTAACTCACGAATATGCCATCCCCCGGTCCTTTGGGACCTTTATCCGAGGCGCCTCGATCAAACACACAATCACAATAAATGAGATCGGAGTATCCACATAGGTTAAATACCAGGGTTCCATACCTGATACCACCCTTTTCCAGAAGGAAATGACATACCCTAAAGGGCGCGACCCTCATAACCTTGCCGCATATACCTGTTTCGACCATTTCCGGGTTGTGAGGTTCGAAGAGGTCTCGTCCACAAAGCTACGCTTTGTCACAAAGCCATGCTTTGGGTCAACAAATGATCAAAGTAATGATCACAAAGAAAAATGGTCAAACAAATGATCATATCACAAATGATCAAACAATGATCATCACACAGCAACACTCAGCATGCCACATTACCAAATTGGGAGTATATCGCTGATAAATTTCAACTACATAACCTCTGAGCTCGTACGTCTCAAAGAAGGGTGTTAAGCTAAGAGAATAAATTCTCCGCCACCAACAGAAATGTATTTGAAAGAAATCAGCTTTATATCTCAAAGTGTAATGTCAGACATGTAACCATACAAGTCTGTTCCGGGTTCGAACAGAACCGAAGGCACTTCCAAAGAAGCCCTTGCAAATCCGGGTATTCACAATCCCGATCGAATTTCCCATCACTTAGGAGATCTCTATACCGGGAGCTACTTGGTGCAGAGACAATCGATAGGTTATCCTATCGTTTTCACAAATACCCGGTCTTCAACACCGGTCTTCAAATGCCATCCATATACGACGTATTACTTATTCGGAATGGGTTATGTGACACAAAGGTCCTCTACCGGCTGAACCAAATAATGAGCCTAATATTTTAAAACATATGGATATTGGGATTTCAATTAAGTCACAACTTATTACCCAAAACTTTCTTTTCAAATGGTTTAACAAATTACCATTTCAAATCTTTTAAACAAAAAGATTCATTTTAACAACCTTCAACGGTTTAAAACAATTTCCACACTTTAATCTTTTAAACAAAAGATTCATTCACAGATTTTCCAAATCAATTTCCATTCAATTTAACTCGTTAAATCTTTAAATCAAAGATTTAACTTATAGCTTTCAAAACAATTTCATTTCGAATGGTTTAAATAAATCATCATTTTAAATCTGTTAAAAATAAACAGATTTAATTCATAGCTTTCTAAAAGAATTCATTCATAACTTGGAAAACCATTTTTCAATTCAATCTTGAAATTCCTTTAAATTAAACTGGAATTTCATTTCTTATCTGAAAGCTTTTATTTTTTTAAAACAAACAGTTTTCATTTTGGAAATCTGATTCATTTATACGAGTTAAGGCTCTTGGGTTAGATTCAAATTCTCAAACCAATATTTTAAAAGTGGTTTAAATTCACATAAAACACATTTATAATATCTTTAATCAAAATTCCAATCATTGAATTCAATTCCAAATATTGAATTCAAATTCAAGTTGAATTATTTAAATTTCAAAACTTAATTAAGTTATTCGAAAATAAGACTTATCTTTGAAATTCCATTTCAAAAGCTTTTCACTTTAAACCCAAATTCCCAATCTCAAAAATTAATTGAAATTAAAATTTCAATTTCAAAAACATCAAATTTAAATCATCTGTGACTTAACTAATTTCCACGTGAAATCCATATTTGTGTGTGTATGATGTAGTCCAGGGGTTTAACACAATAGTGCAACATCATTGCATCATCACAGATTCACATATAGATATATAAATTCAACACAGATAAATAATTTACACACACAACTCAATTCAAAACAATTCACATCACAGGATATTACAGATCAGGGATAACAATCAATTCAAGCATTCATAAGCAATCCAATCATTCAATAGTCATTTAAAAGTAGGATTAATTAATTGTTCAATCCCTAATTAAACCAATTAAATTTCTAAGTAATTACTTATGATTAATTACCCAATCCTGATTAATTACTAATCATTTGATATTAATTAATGAAATCAATTAATTTATTCTTAATTATCCCTCTTAATTAATTACCCTTAATTAATTAATTAATTGTCCTATAATTAATCACATAATTAAATTAACCTTAAGTTAATTTCATAATTAACTAACTCTTAATTTCATTAAGTAATTATATTTTCATCATAGACTAATTCACCTTTAATTTATTAAATAATAAATTACCAATTCATTAATCTCTAATTATTAGTTAATCAGTCATAATCATTAATTAATTAAATTAATTAATTATTCTTGAGTTAATCACTTAATTAACCTTTAATTTCTTAATTAATAAATTAATTAATTATACTTAATTTCCTAATTAACTTAATTAATTCCAAAATAATAAATCTTCTTCTTTAACTTAAGATAAATATTATCTTAATTACCATTTACATTTTAAAACCCTTTATCTTAAAATTAACTTTCTTAACATTTATATAGTAATGGTATAAAGAAAGTTTTAACAAAATTTGTTTTTAAATTTCAAAATCTTATTTTTAAAAGCTTTTATAAAAACTGGACTCAGGCTACTCTGACACGAATGCTACTCGGGTCCATCCCCGAGTTTTCCCTACTTCTTCCCCCTATCTTTCAAAATTTAGATTAATTTATAGTTTGAAAACTGAAGCTCCTCACCATCAAAATACTCGAGTCCAGACCCGAGTTACACACCCAAAAACCCCGACCCTCGCTTCGAGTCGATACCACAAAAACGCGAACACACGAGAACTTCCTCTTTCCCAAATCCTACCAGATACGATATGCACACGTGCACGTGCACTGGAGTTCACCAACGCTCCGGCGTACCCCACCACCTCCGGCAAGCCACAAATCGCTACGTCCATCGATTCCAAAATGCGAAGCCTCAGTCATAATCGAGCATGGCTCGAATAACTTCAACACAAACGCCAACCACAAACTCGCCTCGTCGATGCAACTTCGACCATCTGATGCCCCGAGCTTCCAGCCTCGACTTCGTCAACCACCCAGCCCCCACTACCCAGAGCCTCGCGCCACTCGATGCTCCACTGAGGCCGCGGCGATCAAAAGTTTGATCACCATAGAAATTAGGTTTACAAACTTAACCCCTTCGCCGCTGTCGCCACCGTGGCCAATGCCACCTCCGGCCATTTTTCCTATCACCACCATAAGTTCATCCACCTCCACGCACAAGCTCGTCACCCCCAGTTCATCGTATCGCCGGCAATTGGTCAAAATACCAATTCTGATCAACTCCTCTTTCCACTACAACCCCTCATCTAAAAATCACACTGAGACCACTAAAAATCCTACTTTTCCATGTCGAATTCATGCATATAGGTGCAAACACTAATTAAGCTAGTTGATTTTTCTGAAAAAAAAATCATATTACTGTAAATCTTCCTTTCAGGGCCATTGCTTACTAATTTGCTTATGAAATTATTTTTAAAGGTAAGTATAACCAAACACATACCTATCTCATTCAAACATTACCACCTAACATTGTTTAAATTAAGAGTATTTAATTTCTTTCAAGATTTGAACCTGTCAAAAGCAAGAACAGAAGCAAGGGAATTCATGCAGGTATTCACACACACATATATATACGGGCATATACATACTTAATAAGACTGATATTTTCTTTCCTTTCAACTATACTGAAGCATAATATAAGGGAGATTAGATTTGAAAGGAGTTTACTCACCTATTTTCCAGAGGAAGACAGAGCTTTTCATTGAAACAGACTTTTAGATTTTTGCTGTTGGAAACCCTTCTTCTTAAATCTCTGGCTTTGAAGTCGATTTGTTGTTGTTTTAGTTTGAATTTTTGCTTAAGGTTTAAGATGATATTACTTTAGCTTACACAGTTGAATGAACGAAACATAAAATGAAGTAGATTAATATACATAAAGGAGTTTTACAGAGTGATGTATATTGGTTTTGTACAGGGTTATAATATGTTTTGTACAAAAGAAATCAGAGATTTTTTTCTTGCTTTGTCTACTGATGTCTGGTTTGGTGGCTAAAGAGATGATGGCATTAATGGTGTTGTACTATACACTTATCCTATTTCCATTTCGGCTGTACAAACTTACATTCTTTTTTTTCTTCATTTGTACAATGCATGAATATGATCTAGTGGCTTCTTTTACTTGTTCATACTTATCTTTTGTTTCATTTCGGCTGAAGATAATTGTTTTGGGTTGAGTTGCCTTGTTGTACTTAGTTTATTTGTACATTCATATATTTATCTTGTTCCTTGTTTTGCAAGCTTCACTATATATTATTTGTTCACATACCTATCTAATTTATTTTTATTTGTTTGTTTTATTACTTGGTATTATTTTGTATTGATTTACTAAGATATATATATTTATCATATATTTTTGTATTATTTGTTTCATATTCGTCTACATTTATTCATATTTAAATGTATTTTGTTTTATTTCTTTTATCATTTTGAATGTGTATTCTTCTTTTATTTTGTTGTGGTTATAATTAATCTAAGGTATTCATTTTGTTTTATAATTTATAATTTTGTAATATAAATGAATCTCTAGATTCTAATTTGTTAGTAGATCTTATCCAATGTATTTAGTCTATATCTTATATATTTTCATTTTTAAACCGTTTATTTACAATTTAAATTCGAATAAAATATATATACTTTATATTTATAATTCTAGATTTACTCATATATATATCCATACACATATATATCCACATATATACAATATTTTAAAGTTGCAAAATGATTTATACCAAATTTAGTTTAATTCGGGGAAACTCACATTACTTTATTAATTAATTTCACAAATTTAATTCAAACTTTTTAATAAATTATCAATTTAAATTAAATTAAAATTCAGGGTCGTTACAATACTTAACAAATTTTCAAAGGATTTACAACAGATCATAACACCCAACGGCAATCAACAACCCATTAAAATGCCAATAGCAATTAGCAACCAAATTAAGTCGTCTAATGACGATTATAAATTTGTTACTAAACCTCGGGTTGTTACAGACTCCCCTCCTTTTAAAAATTGCGTCCCCACAATTTTCATACTTAAAGTCGTCTATAACAATTGTTTTTCTATCCTAAACTGGTTAAGCTAGAAAATAAAAGTCGGGAATAAAAACGCCAAAGAAATCTTTTAATTCCATAAAAGAATTTCACAAATTCTCAACAAAATCTAACTATCAAATAAATAATCAGAAAACAACAAAACTGAATAAATGCAATCATCAGCAATATTCAATTATCAATTAGATAATTAGAATACAGAAATCACAAAACAGCAATATCTAATTATCTATACGATAATTAGAAAACAGCAAAAATCTAATTACCAACAAAGACAATTAGAAAACACAAATCACAAATCGCAAAACTGCAATTATCTAGTTATTCAACAAATAACTAGAAAACACGAACTTCATAATCAACAAACTCTAACTATCAACAGAGATAGGGATAGATAGAAAACAGCAATCCAATAAAATCAGCATACTCTAGAATCAATTGGAGACTAGAAAATCTCATATCAATAAAATCAGCAAACTTCCAATTATCCAAACGATAGTCAGAAAACAAATCAATAAATATCTAATTATCAAAAACGATAATCAGAAACATCAAATATCTAATTATCAAAAACGATAATCAGAAAACATCAAATATCTAATTATAAAAAATGATAATCAGAAAACATCAATTATCTAATTATCAAAAATGATAATTAGAAACCTCAAATCAGCAAATATCTAATTATCTCAAACGATAATCAGAAAACATCAAATCATCAAATATCTACTTATTAAAAACGACAATCAGATTTCAAATCAACAAATATTCGATTATCAAAAACGATAATCAAATTTCAAATCAACAAATATTCGATTATCAAAAACGATAATCAAATATCAAATCAACAAATATTCGATTATCAAAAACGATAATCAAATCTCAAATCAACAAATATTCGATTATCAAAAACGATAATCAAATCTCAAATCAACAAATATTCGATTATCAAAAACGATAATCAAATCTCAAATCAACAAATATTCGATTATCAAAAACGATAATCAAATCTCAAATCAACAATTATTCAATTATCAAAAACGAAAATCAAATCTCAAATCAACAAATATTCGATTATCAAAAACGAAAATCAAATCTCAAATCAACAAATATTCGATTATCAGAAACGATAATCAAATCTCGAATCAGCAAATATTCGATTATCAAAAACGATAATTAAATCTCAAATCAGCAAATATTTAATTATCAAAAGCGATAATTAGAATCAGCAAATATCTAATTATCACATGCGATAATTAGAAACAACAAATATTCAATTATCAAAAACGATAATCAGAATCAACTAATATCTAATTATCACAAGCGATAATTAGAAACAACAAATATTCGATTATCAAAAACGATAATCAGAATCAACAAATATCTAATTATCACAAGCGATAATTAGAAACAACAAATATCCGATTATCAAAACGATAATCAGAATCAACAAATATCTAATTATCACAAGCAATAATTAGAAACAACAAATATCCGATTATCAAAAACGATAATCAGAATCAACAAATATCTAATTATCACAAGCGATAATTAGAAACAACAAATATCTGATTATCAAAACGATAATCAGAATCAACAAATATCTAATTATCACCAGCGATAATCAAAAACAACAAATATTTAATTATCGATACGATAATTAAATCTCATAACATCATATATCTAATTACCTGTAGATAATTAGAAACAACAAATATCTAGAAATCAATTAAGAAGACTAGAAAATCAACATAAAAGCTTGGATCGATCCCATCAGATGGCGAGTTTTTAGTTCGCCACACGTACATCAACAAATGGCCGAAGCCTACCAAGTACTCAACATAATTTTTGGCGCCCATCAGATTGACCCGAAGGTCTAGTACTGGTATTTGACCCGAAGGTCCATCATTGTGGCTCGAAAGCACACGAAATCATCAAATATTTCAATTTACGAGTCCGGAATTAACCATAATAGTAAACGCGCATGTCCTATAACCATGAGTTTTACTAAATCGTTTAATTCTCTTCATCGTTTCCTTGAAAGTTCAAAATCATCAAAATCATCAAAACAACATATATTTCAATTAACGAGTCCGGAATTAACCGAAATAGCAAACGCACATGTCCCATACCACGTGTTTTACTAAATCGTTTGATTCTCTTCATCGTTTCCTTGAAAGTGCAAAATTATGTATTTTGTAAAAATACACTTTACATTCTCAAACGGACAAGTCCGGAATTAAGCGAATCAGTAAAAGAAAGGGGTCATAATCCTCGATTTCGCTGAAACGTTTAAATTGCTTCCTCATTCTTTTGAAATCGCAAACTGTAAAATTCCTGAAAAAATTTTTATTTATTTTATAAAAATAACAATTCACGTTCTCAACTGGACAAGTCCGGAGTTAAGCGAATCAGTAAAAGAAAGGGGTCATAGTCCTCGATTTTGTTGAAACGTTTAAGTCGCTTCCTCATTCTTTTGAAAGCGCAAACTGTTAAAAAATTTATAAAACAATTTTCATTTTAAAACGATTTTACCAATCACGTGATTAAAACAGCAAATTAGTAACAATTTCGATAAGGAAATTGTACTTCTCAAAATACCGTAAAAACGGGTCACATATCAGCATTGCGGTATAACCGCTTGAAAATCCACTTTTAAAATTAGACGGTTACTGAAGTCAAAGCGACAGTAATTTTTAAACGTCAAAATCTCATCAAAATAATTCACATCGAAATGTAACACCAGTGAATTTTCATTCATTAAAATTGTCAACAAAACACCGTGCTTAAAAAATATAGCACTGGTGTAAAAATCCCGTTATAAAAATAACGGCAACAAAATACATTTCATAACCAAGCATTGGTTCAATGTAAAATTAATGTAGTAACGTGCAATTCTCATTTGCACGCACACTACAATCATACACAAAGAAATTACGCTATTATCTTCAATGAAGATAATTTAAAACAGCGAAAATCTAATCAACATGTGATTAGCATAAAAGAAATCAGCAAAAATCTCAACAATAATCACATAACTGCAATCGTTTCGAATCCTCAATTCGGATTCAAAATTCTCAAAGAAAACAAATTAAACACAGCTATGTAAACACAAATGAAATTTATTTCAATTTCATATTTTGATTTTTTTAAATCAAAAAGATTATCAACTGTATTCAGCGAAGAAAGTCTCACTGTTTCCGCTGCACACTCTGATAACAAAACACAAATTATCAATCAACAAAAAACAATTCCACTTTTATTTTTAAATAAGGATATTTAAAAATTTCACCAAAATTTCAAAACTTTAGTTTTGACTCGAAACACAAATAAAACATCGACAAATAGTTGTAACATATGTTCCATCTAAGCTATGTTTTATATTATGTCCATAAACCCCAAGCTCTGATACCAACTGTGACGCCCCACCTCTATGCTCACAATAACAAAGAGTATTAAAAGAAATACTGTCTGTTATTGCGAAGAATAAGGCTGGATAGGAGCGGCCATCCGTAGTTGGCCTTACACTAGTATTGGTTACCTCGATAGGAGTGGTATATATTTTTCATTTTTCATCTCTTATTTATTTACTCCCATCGACATACCCAATTACCAGTATAAAACGAACTACGATGGTTCATAATAGTTTAGGACGATATATATATAATAATAACACAGATACAAAAGAATGCGGAACACAGATAATAAAAGTCTCATATATATATATATAACTGATGTCAGTTACAATACATTGACACAGTACATATGATACAACTACAACTGTCGACTCTGGAAGTTATATATACAAGTACATTATCGACTAATATACATGAATACATATCAACCCTAAAGAGACACACTGACTACTACAACAAGATGAAGACCACTTCAAAAGATGTGAAAAGTCTTCATAGCTCAAACAGCAACTCAAAGCAGGAAATCTACAACCTGAAATAACTCGGGTCTGACCCGAGTATTAAATTCAAAAGAAAATAATACACGAGTCAGTCTAATTCAAACTCAGTCATAATGCACAGAAGCAATAATAATCAATATCAAAAAGACGACGGTCACAGAAACCTCGTATATCCAACTTCTTGATAAGAGAATCGGATAACGGCAGATATAACACTAAATAGTGTCAAACAACAAATCAGCAATTCCAAATCATCAACAAAGATAGATAAAAAGATTATCAATGAAGATAATTTAGAAAACGTCAGAATTACCTAAACGGCAATTAACAACAAAATCATCCAATTAAACCAAATCAAAATCCATTTCAAAATATTGAATTGACAACACAAAACTATTCCAGCAATTGAAAACAACAATTAAACATCAATTTGGTAGGGCTGCAGTACACGCACGCATGTACTGCTTCGCCACTACAGCATATCAAAAATATGCAAAAACTCAGGAAATGCACACTGAAAGTACACAAACAAGCACAAGGTCAAACCTAAGAAAGAGTCAGGTTCAACACAAGTGTAATAAAATAATATCACAACTTTTAGAACAAGGTCAAATCCAAGCTATGAGTTGAATTCAACACAAGTATAATTAGGAAAACAATCCAATTTCCTCAATGCGACGCAAACCAACAAGGGCAAACCGCATACAAATGAACTGCAGTCACCACATGAACGCAACAGTTCATGTTCCAAAATGTCAAGTGGAGGTGACATCAGTGGTACAGTGGACCACCCTGAAACCAAACCAATATGCATGTACAACTGCAGCTAAGCAGTACACATAGGAATGCAAAGGTAAATAGATCAAATAACAATGCAAGCCAGCATCAAAGACACAGCCGAACAAAATCAGTGCATCAGTGATGTCGACAAGTATGCAAGTAATTGCAACATGAACCAAACAGTACACAAAAGACATGGTCAGGCAACTCTCCAAAAGATACACCTGTGTATGACAGGGAAACTTGCCAATGCAAGCTTTAAAAAGTATACCCATGAAGGTTACATCGCAATAGGTCAAAGATGCGAACCTGTGCAACAGTGACAGATGAGGTACACATGAATGCAACATTGAAACTGCTGCACCAAGTGCACATGTACAACAACACTGAAGGCATCATGACCAAAAGACCAGAACATCAAAACACTGTCGAAATCATTCCAGCAAAAATGACAATGAACCAAGTGCAACTGAAAACCAAAAATGCAAACAACAAAAATATGTCTCGACCAAAAATCAGTGCAAAGACCAAACTGCCAAAGCTCAGTGAAACTCAAGCAAGTGCACATCTAAACCAACAAAACAGTGGAAACAAATGAGCTAATGAATGCTACTGTCTCAAGCACCAATGTAACATGCTCGAAGTAAGCACACAAATAAAAATCAATGCAAATGAACTCCACTAAGCATTACTGATACATATGAATGAAAGCAAACAGAATTGCAAGACAGTACTGGTTGAAACAACACAGTGAAAAAGAGTGATGCCAAAGCCAACTTATACAACTAAACAATGCAACACTTCCATGATCAGAGAACCATGCAACAGTGTGACAACAGTCACATATATACACACACTAATACATACATACATATATATATATACATATATACATATGAAACAATGCCACAATATGCTACAGAGAAAAATCGAAGCAGCAGGTTCAAAACGAGACAGTGCCAAATCAAAATAGTTCAAATGTCGAAGCCAACCAAAAATAAGTTCAAACACTATCAAGAACCCAAAGTCACAGTGAACAAAGCAAAGTCACAGCGGAATCGACATCATCAGAAAAGGTCAAAGTCGAAGGCAGGGATAAACTCGAGAATTCAAGGGTTACAAACCCTATATACACCCCAATATACATCATCGGAAAATTAATCCAAAACCAAAGACAGCGAGAAACAAAAAAAATCAATTCCAGACGAACGAAGACAACTGGCTGAGACAAAGCAACAAGGAAGCAAAAAAAATTGAAATTGCAGAAGCATCATACGAGAATGAACTAGATGTGAGTAAATAGAATTACTCACCTTCTCCCTTGACGAGTACAGATTCCAGACAAAACCGAAGTCGAACTCGCATGAATTGAAGCGGCCGTGGGGGCAACTCGAAGAGACGAACGATCGACGGAGAAGCAATATCGATCTAATTGCAGTCGGCGCCTTCGATTTTGAAAAGTCCTAAGCTTATCAGAGAGGAACGAAGAAGCAAGGCGCCATTTTTTTCTTCTTTTTTTCGATTTAGGGTTAGGGCATACGAATGGGAATGGTCAAAGAGGATCGGGTTATAGGGTTTGAAAATGAATGAGGTAAAGGGGGAAACGGGTATTAAACTCGAAATAATTTGGTTCCAAGAATAAATGGGCCGAGACAAATTTGCAAAGCTCAAATAATACTTAACAAATTTTCAAAGGATTTACAACAGATCATAACACCCAACGGCAATCAACAACCCATTAAAATGCCAATAGCAATTAGCAACCAAATTAAGTCGTCTAATGACGATTATAAATTTGTTACAAAACCCCGGGTTGTTACAACAACTCATACATTCTTACTTCATTTCAATTATTAAATTAAATCCATATTCTTACATTTCAATTTCCTTATCCAAACAGGTTTCATTCAAAACCATTACATAAGCTCGACAACAATTATTTCACAATTTTCTTAGGTCATCATAACTCTATCATATCCCATTTCTCGTACATCAATTTAATTATTATTTTAAATTTGATCCTCATCTAATCAAAAACCAATCCATTACAATTTTTAATCCAATTAGTTTATTTGCAATCCATTTTAATTTTATTCACCTTCTCAATTCATTTTTGAATTTACTAATAACATCACCATTCCAATTATTCCATACCAGACTGGATTTTATTTTTCTTTTCATATTTTAACGAGCTACCAAAATTTTATCCCTCCAATACAATTTCCATTTAATTTAGTTTACTCTAGATCCATCTTCATACTTTTCTTTATTTAATTTAGCTTACGCTAAATTCATCTTCACACAATTCTTTTGGATTTAGTTGAGTGAGCATCCACTTCATTCAATATCATTCATAACACAACTGAATTTTGATTTCAATTTAATCCAAATTCAACTCAATTTATTTTAATTTAAATTAAATCCAATTCGATCTAAATTTATTTCTCCATATATAAGTTCAAAACTTATTTACTAACTTAAATCCATCCACATTTTATTTTGGTCTATAATTCCATTTCACATTCATAAGTTCTCCAACTTATTTATTCAAAGGTTTATCTTACTCACTTGAGTCATTTTCATCTTATAATCACAATTCCAGATTTTATATATATATATATACATATCACTTAATAGCTTAAGGATATAAATTTCATTTCACAATTACAATCCACAATTATAACTATTTTACACTTCACTTTATCCAAATCAAAGCAATTCCAAATTCAATTTTATATTTAACTTATCCGGAGTTAAATCCGAATATATCTTATTAGATCAACATCACTTTATAAGCTTAATAATTGAATCATCTTAACCTTTCACATTATTTAAATAGAATTTCCAGAATTCCATTGCCCGGATTTATTTCAAAACCAATTTGAAATCATAAATAATACATACCCACTTGGTATATCAAATCAAATCTCCGGATTCCAAAACAATTGGTTTTACCAAAACAAATTTCCCCCTTTTGAAATTTCTAAAACAACTTGTATAACCCACAAGTTCAAATAAATATCTTAACCAATCACCCCGGTAGCAATCCATCACTTTAGAAACTCGAAAATGAATTCTAATGATGTGGCCATCATCATCAGGATTATTTTCCAGCGACTGAAGTGAGTTCAGTGCTTCCTTACTTCCGCAATTCCATTTCAAAATGATTTCCATTCCAAAAATAATTCCCCAAAATAATACTTCATTATTTCCTTCAACCACCTTGGAAAACATTTCAAACGTTCCCAAGATTTTAAATTCCCAAACCTTTTTTGTTTGAATTCATTTAAAACCCTTTCAAAATTTCCGGTATTTAAATTCTGGCTTAAATCTAAATTTTAGTTATACTTCTTTGGATAAGTCGTACTTATAGAATTTATTTGGTTATAAACCATTTCAAATTTATATACTTATTTGATTACAATATTAACAACCAACATCCAAATATATATAATAATTTCATAAATTTATTTCTTTTATATCAAAATATAATTTTGGGTAAAATTATTTCATTTACCCACTTTAAAAACAATACAATGTTGGTTTACCTTGTTTAAGAGTTTAAAAACCCCTATCGATACGGTTGTACTTCCCGGACCGACCAGAATTCATAAACACTCAACTGATAAGTCAACACAGTATAAAAACAATTTTATATTCACTAACAAGTACTCTCTCATATCTATTATTACACTCAAACTCATTATAGAGTACTACTGACTCTATTTCTAAAGAGTAATTTCCCCACCAAAGCCTAGGTTGTCGCCAACCTACGCTCTGATACCAAATGTAGCGACCCGCCATTCTCGACTCTCGAAAATCAATACAAAATACACCATTGTATAATATGTCGACTATTGAGTGCCGGAAAAGACAGATTGTTGAGGAAAAAGAAAGAAGATAGAAGAAAAAGGAACTAAACAACATCAGAATCTCACAATCGCAGCGAAATAAAATATAATAGATAATAACAGATCTTTACACAAAATGAAACCATATTTGTTTTATATAATACATCATCAGAGTACATCACAAGTAAACAACAATTACCAGCCTGGCAGTTATATCATCCTACCTTACAACTTGCTGGCAATTTCAAACAACCATAGCAGCGAAATAAACAAGTACGAATAATGCGTCTCGAACTCCAGCTCCTCTCCTGAGCTCCAAAGTATCCAATACTGAACCTGTAATACTCGGTCTGACCCGAGCATTATAATGAAATAACACCCGAGTCAGTCTGGAATACCAGCATAAGAGAAATACATCCAAACTGATTATTAAAGTTTCAAAAATCCTTTGAAAATCAAAGGCATCTCGTAAGACCACGCCATAAATAAACATGTCGGGTTTTTACCTTACGTTAGCCAAAACACTTTTTATCACATCCTCTGATATTATAATAGTGTCTATATAAAAATACTTATTCAAATAGCCGGAATTGTTACATCTATTAAATTCCAGCTACTAGCCACAATCGTGGGTAAAACAAACAAAAACCGTAAAGGCACGTAGGGAGAATGGATTTCCAACTAATGACTAGGCACTGGGGTACCACCTATCACGGTACCTGGTCTAGATCAGCGTACCGAGGACCACGCCCGATCCCCTGCAACACAAAGCCGGAACTACCCCTTACTGGATAATTCCGAGTAAGATCACCCCACAGTTGGGATCAGCAACCGCACCACTAAGCCGAATAAAAAAGGACACCTAGACAGGGATGACCTCACCCTAATGGGTGCGACCCACATAGCCTTGCTGCATAACCCCTGATTTTCAGTCATTCCCGGTTGATGAGGCTTGAGGCTAAGCGTTGCCTTTATAGAACATATCCCTTAGAATGCCCTTCGTCCACCTGACGATGTTCCGAAAGCATTCGTCCATACAAGTCCGTTCCGGATCCGAACGGAACCGAAGGCACTACTCCTACTACATCCATTTTGGAATCACCCTCAGGATTAGTAGCGACTAGCCCTTGCACTTCACTACACCATCTTCGACTCCAAACTCATTTTCCAAGAAAACCTACAAACCAAATCGAAGTGGTTTTCGGGAGATAAATCCCGATCCCGGTCTCTTCGAAACGATCAGCGCATTGGCCAATATTGATAGTCGGTTATTTAACTATCAATTAACATCCACAAGCATCCATCAAACAATAAATAATTACCCAAATTATTTATTTCCTCAAAATATCTTCGCAAGATATACTTCTATTTTCAACCCTTTGAAAACACCTTAAACCCACTTCCTTTTGCGGAAATAAATTTCCCAGCATTTTCTATTTCCATTGAAATCACCAAGTACAAACACTTAAGATTTAAAATAATTTAAATCACTTTATCCAAAATATACTTTAAGAATATTTAAGTTAAAACCTATTTTATAAAATATAAAAACTAATTTTAAAATAAAGGTTAGGTCGAACTAAATTTTAAAATAAGAGTTACACATTTCTATAAATAAAACTTTAAACCAAACTATCTTTAAATAAATCCATTTTATAAAATATCAATATTAATAATATTTCTTTAAAACATAATACCAATTAATCCTTTTAAAGAATTACTACTATAACTAATTTTGTAAATATTTAATTTAAAATTCTTACAACTTAAATAATAATTTCTTGAAAACATCCTTTTTGAAAACAAATTTAAAGGTTTCAACTTTTATTTAAAAATCTGCTTTAAAACGTACTTGGCTTTTCAGGGAAATACACTTCCATTCCAGAATAACCCAAAGAATTCTTTTTATAAATCCTATTGTATTTATCTCAATTCAAATTTACGTTAAATCCCGTAATTTTTCCAAACACTTTAAAAATAAACACATTATATTTTTAACACATTTTCAATTCCTGGAAAATCACTTCCAAAAGGTATGCTTCAATTATTTAAAATAAGTTTCCAAATTCTTTATAAAAAATGTACTTTTTGAGAAAACTATAAAAGTTTATATTGGGTAACTTAAATCAAAAATTTCCTTTAAGATAAAGTTATTATATCAAATATCTATGTTAAAGTTTCTTCTAGAAAACATAATACTAATTTACCTTTAAAATAATTAAATACCATAATTACTTAAATAAATATTTACTTGTACTTAAAAATGATTAAAATAATATTTTCTCTCTAAAATATTCTCAAACACATTTTGTTAACGCTAAAAAGTGAACGCTAACACCCGGTGTGTGTGGTTGAATTGTAAAAGCACCACCCGCATGACGGGAACAGAATTTAAGCAGTAAAATAGCAGAAAAGCAGTAAAAGACAGCAGTTTATAGTGGTTCGGCTTGAGATTAAGCCTACGTCCACTTTGAATCTCTTTATTACTGAATCCGGTTACAAATCGATACAAATCTCTTATGAAAACAGTACAATTTGATCACAAGAAACCATCTTGACTACTAGCTCAATCTTCGACGATGAAACTCGATGAATCCATGTTGGATGTAAGGAATTCCTCTCGAAGCTTGTTGTAGCGTCTCGAATGTTTGAAGATCTTTGATTGCTGAATGAGTGGAGAGTTCGACAGAGTAACGGCGCTTGAAGAAATGAATGGCCAAAAGTCCCCTCGACGTTGGAGTGAAGGAGGTATTTATAGGAGTTGATTCTGGACAGGAATTTCTGCCAAGTCATGAGTCGTGGACGACTTATGGTAAGTCGTGAGTCGTGGCCACCTCGGTAGGTATCAATGTAAGTAAAGCGACAGCGGATCATGACTCGGTCGCCTTAGGTCGTGGACGACTTAAGCTAAGTCGTGAATCGTAGGTAGCATAAGTCGTAAGTCCTCCTAACTCCTTAGGTCTGAACTTCCCTTAAGTCGCGGCAACTCTTAAGTCGTAGTATTCCTTAGGTCGTTAACTAGTTGAGTTAGCCAACACCTCTAAGTCGTTAACTTCCTCAGGTAGTTAAGTCGTGTACTACTTTGAGTCGTCTAGTCTTTTAAGTCGTTATGTCGCGTAGCTCTTAACTCGTTAAGTCGTGGCACCTTAACTTCCTTAGGTTGAAGTACAGGTTAAGTCGCCAGCTGGTTGAGTCATAGACGTCCTTAAGTCGTAAGTCGTCCACCTCATTAAGTCGTAGACACCTTTAAGTCGACCAGTCCTTAGCCCGTTGAGTCATGGAACCCTTCCAAGCTGTTAGGTCGTTCAATCCCTAAGTCATTAAGGAGCCCAGTTCTTAACTCGTTAAGTCGCATAACTTTCTTGAGTCGTGCAGTTTTTAAGTCGTAGGAAATTAAATGTTAACATTTGCCCCTCGAAGTACACGCCTAAGTCGTAGGTCGTGTGCTTCGACTCATCTGAACTTGCGTGCACCGATTCAAATTCCTTCGATCTGAGGTATAAAATGCTTAAGTCGTACCCTTTACTTCCTTCTTCCTATTACTTGATCTTTAAGCAGCATCCGCCATTAACGCATCTTCAAGTTTCCAAAGGCGATTTCAGCTTTATTTTAAAAACGACCAATCACCGATCCTTGATCCTTCATTGCGTAAGTACTCTTGCTTCCTCCTCGATCCCTGATTACTATCAATTCGTGAATTCCTCTCCTTGTTCTTAATCCATTCCCTTACGCGATACTCCGTTGCAAACCTTGCTACATCGATAGTCCGCGAGCTCGATTTAGTTCGATTTAGCTTTGAATAATTGGGGCGATGAAGGCGATGGGTTACAGAGTTTTTGATTCAATCGGTTAGAACGATAGGGCTTCGGATTTTTGGTGATCTCATATTGGTTCTTCCTGATGACTTAATTAGTGTAGAAAAAGCGAAGGCTTTTGTTCACGGAGGGGTTAACGGGTTAACGGGTTAGGAGTTTAAGGAGAAAAGTCAATGGGTCAGATGAAGTGAGATGCTAGCTTGGTCATGATTTAGCAGCCTTGTACGACTTATGAACCTTCTTGACTTAAGTCTTTACCGACTCATTCACCTACGACATAAGCCTTGAGTCGTGGACGACTTAGGACTTGGGAAATTTTACCTCACTTTGAACTGAAGCCTCTTTCTTTTTTTTTTTACACGACTCAATGACTTGAAGTACTGCCGACTCAAGGCATCAACGACCTAAAATCGAAATGACCTGTCCTGTCTTGCCTTAAAGTCCCTAAGCCGTGGACGAGTTAACATATAAGTCGTTGGCGACTCAAGACTTGTGTTTTGCTTGAACTTCGAACTGCTGAACTTTGAATTGCTGCATATTTTCATAGATCATTCTAACTTGCAAATTAATCAACCTGCTTAATACCATGTTTACAGAAAATTTGGACGAATATACTGTCACTGACCGCCCACATCAAATGACAGATTAGCTAATAATAGATAATTGACACAAATAGATCGTGTGAACGAAGTGCTCTAAATCAATAGATTCAAGCAAAGTATTAAAGCACCATTAAAACAATCAACTGAAAATGACCGGTTTACACTTAATACTGTACCTGAACTTTAAATTAACAAGTCCTGAAATTCGATAATCGATCAATTACCGACTATCTTAATTCCAGTTGTATTTACTTGATATCTTTACTAGTTTTACACAACACTTCACACTATTTAGGAAACGTGCACCTTCATATTTGAATATCCAGTTGCTTGTGTAGAATGACTTCCCAACAAGGAGATGTAACAGTCCAGACCGGGGACTCCACTCCTATTCCAGCTCCTTTGGTCAATCCCCCAGAAAGAGCTTTTACCACTCTATCGTACAGGGTCTTTCGGCAATTGTGCACTCAATTTGGCATTGCTGAAGCTGACGCCATTCTTCCTGAGAAGAGTAACACAGCTGATGTAGCACCTCCTGGCTTTGTAGCGGTCAACCGACAAATGTGCCTGAGCGGGGCCATTCCTCCTTTCAACAACTTTCTTCAACATCTTCTTCGCCAACTGGCAATCTCTCCATTTCAACTACACCCCAACAGCTATGCCGCTCTAATGGGGCTGTGTGTATTATACGGTAGAACGCTTGACCGTCTCCCCAGTCTTGACGAGATCTATTACTTATGCTCTTTTATCAGGACCAAAGATCATCCTTCGATCATTGTTGTAAGAAGTGCCAGGAATCGCAAATTGGTTATCGGCCTTCCTGATAGTGCTCATGGGTTTTTGACTCAATATTTTTACGTCCGCTGTCCTCCCGGGTTTTATGCTGTGTGGAGAGAAGGAAGTGAGATTGTCTACCTTTTCTTCTTTTTACTAAGTATTTTGCCGTCTAAACCACCAAGTGTTAACTTTGCTTTCTCATTTCAGTGCTCCCCCCTCCCTCTAGGGATCCCAGTCACAAGCAAACTCTGGAGAGGCTCATGGCTGTTCCAGTTGAGGAGCGGGATGCGAAATTCTTGTTGAAAGACGAGTTTCTTCACCAGTTTGGACTTCTTCACCCCTCTCGCTCCACTCAGCCTCGCGAAGTTCCAAATTCTCCTAAGGAGGTACCGGATGTCCCACCTTCTGTTGAAGAACCCATACCGAAGAAAACTGCCACTGAAACTTCACTGGTAAAATGTCCCACACTTACCGATGCTGCGGGCCCGTCCAGCAAACTGGCACTTGCCCCAATTATCGAAGAGGAAGAAAATCCTCGAATTTCTTAAAAGTCAGCCGATGTGGAGACTGAAAAGGAAAACCTTGCTGGGTACCATGGTGATGACACCTTCGATGGCTTAAGTGATATAATGATAACTTCTCGAGAGCGCTTTAAAGACGACATAACTAAAGTCACTTCTCCTGTAACAGAAGCAACATCTACTTTGCAGCAAACTTTGGCAGCTCAAGAATCAACTCCTGTTTCTCAATCTGCTATAACTCCCCAACCAAAGAGTGGTTTGTAGTTTGACGCGCGTAGTTCGCACATCACACACACTTAGGACGCTTAGCACTCATATGCACTTTGCCTCCTTAATTTGAAGATTTTTAAAACTTGTTTTTCTCTTCAATTTCAGGTTCTTCAATGGGGCGAAGTGGCTCATATTTTGACAACTTTCGGCATTACGGAGGGCGCATTTCTTACAATTACGGACACTACCTCCCCGCTTGCAAAGAATCTGACGAAGAGCGTGCAATTAGAAAAAATCAAGAGAGGCGAGCTTATGAGGAGCAGCAGAGAAGAAGGGACGATGACTCCCATAAAAGAAGATATCATGATGATAAAGGGAAGAGCCATGCTGCTGGAGACCCGAGTAAACGGGCTAGACTTGATGAAAATGACGCGTCTGCAATTTCTGAAAAATCTGACGCTCCCATCTCTTCTAACATCCCATCTGGCTCTCCTCCTCTAAAGAAATCTGATATTCAAACAATCATTAACAGACCACAATATCAGGTTAAAGACGGCCCTCCAACACTTCAGAGCCGATTTCCGAATTGGTGCTTAAAAGGAGTGCGCTTTGACCTGGATTTGGTCCCGATTGATAAGCAAGACATGCTTAAAAGTCTTGACGCAGTCAGGCTTAATATTGAGAGGATGTCGCAATGGCAGAAACTTGTCGATGAACTCCAAAGGGTCAATCACATGAATCTTGAAAATATGTTGACTCTGGAGAACGATAAAGCTGAATGGGATAAATGGCGTAAGCAGCATGATGCGGAGATGACGAGCATCGCAGACGACAACGCAAAGCTTGAATCTGAAGTCAAGCGACTTAAGGAAGATCTCGCCTCATCTTCTGCATCGCACACTCAAAAGGAAGAAGTCTTTCAGAAGCAAGTGCGGGACGCACATGCTGCACTAAGGGATGCCGAAATGAAACTTGCAGCCGAGTAGCACATTACTGAGAAATACCGCAAAGAAAATGCTGAGCTGCGGGATACAACTGCTTCCCAAAACACGAAGATTGAAATGTTAAAAACTCGACTTCTTAAAATTGAGAAAGAGCGCAACGATGCAGTTGCTGGACAGGTTGCCGCTGAAGAATCCCATAAAGCGACTAAGGACATTATTGACTCCACCTTATTCGACTTTTACATGCACAGCATTTTAGGGCGTGGTAGTCTCTCATTCTTGGGTCCAAAATATGAGATCACCCTAGCTGAAGTGTGGGAAGCAATAATGGACATGTTCGGAGGTGCCGGATATACTGAGGCAGAACTTGAAGCGACTTATCTAGATGAAGAGGCGCGTGCCGCCCTTGCCAGGGGAAAAGAACAACTCACTGAGGCTAGAGCTGGAACAGTGGCGGAAGGGCATCTAGAAGAGAAAACATCTTTAACTGCCGCTGTCCATACTTTGACTTCGACCGACGTTGATATCGCTGGTTCCAGTTCACATTCTCCTCTTCCTGCAAAAGGCGTTGAGGGTAAGCCCGTTACTACCAAGTCTCCCCTTACTCAAATCGAAGAGCAGAGCCAAGAAGACACCGAGGCTGATAAATTTGAAGTTGAACTTGCGAAGCCAACCCCTCCAGGTACTTTCGGCGTCGACCCGGGTTCAACGAATCAGTTATTTGATTTAACCGAGTTTGATGACCTTCTTACTTGTTACTTAAACTTTGGTGAACCGATACCTTCTCTATTTTCGGGGAATGTCGATTTTAACTTCTTTTCTTCTACAGCGGAGGTACCAAACACTGCACAAGCTTCCACTCCTTCAGTTGTTGTTCCTCCATCCTCACAGATTACTCCTCCTTCTGCTTCCCAACCGGGATTACAGGCAGAGAAAATCGAAGCTCTTCAAGGCCTGGATGATCCGGCTGCTTCGCAGGAGCAGAAGGCGGAGGATCTTGAAGACATCGAGAAGATCCGGAGCGGTCTCTAGATGATGACACGAAGCTTTCAACATTGCTTGCTACTCCGGGGAGCGAATCTTCTTCGAAGAGGAAGGGGAAGCGTGCCATAAGGAAGAAGAAGAGAAGTGCTTCAACTGGGGAAGACAAAATAGAAGAAGACCCAACCACTCCTCCTTCTCCGTCCCGCCCACATCGGATTCCGAAATTAACTATTAGGCCAAGCAAAGGCTCCAAGGGTGGCGGGAAGAAGGAATGACAAGCTGGACTCTCTATTTCTTATTTTGCTTTTTACATGTATAGACCGGAGATTGTGCGGGTACCGGTCCCTGCTTTTGCTTTTTTGAGATATCTGCACATGTAAAGAATTTTCATAGTACTAAATAAAACAGTAATTTTACTTGTACAAATTCTTGTGTATGTGAGAACGCATATGTTTCTCTTTTTTAGTGTAGAATAAACGATTCCTTTTACTTGTACAAACTTTTTGTCTGTGTTTGGGAATACATTTATTCCACATCTATTTTTCGTGATATTGCAATGAACTTGTGGTATGTTGCTTGCATATTACTTTTATTAATATAATTGAATTGTATAGTATTGCCCCCATACCGTAAGTGCATTGCAATATTCCTAGCTTTTTCAAGACTGATACTCTTATTTCAGAGAATAATTACTCCACTTTTAAGGGAAGAATCATTCTGCTTTTTAATAGAGTATATCTAGTCTTTAGAGGAGTTTTTACTTTCTCTTTCTTTCTGAAGAACACTTCAACTTTTGGGGATGATCACTTTTATTTGTTAAAAAGTGAATTTTCCTATGCAGTGAAGTGAACTTTCTGAAGAATTTTTTGACTTGTTTAGCGCTTCCGAAGAAGGCTTTTGTGTTTATGCCTCTGAAGAGGGCTTATGTCTGGTACTTCAAGCATGGTGAAGTGTGCCTTCGAAGAGGTCTTTTGGTCTCCGAAGAGAAGCGATTTTGCATTTCATCTCTGGTGAAGTGGGCCTCCGAAGAGGAGCATTTTGCACTTCTACACGGGTGAAATGTGCCTCCGAAGAGGGCTTTTTAGCATTTCATCTCTGGCGAAGTGGGCCTCCGAAGAGGAGCATTTTGCACTTCTACACTGGTGAAATGTGCCTCCGAAGAGGGCTTGTTAGCATTTCATCTCTGGCGAAGTGGGCCTCCGAAGAGGAGCATTTTGCACTTCTACACTGGTGAAATGTGCCTCCGAAGAGGGCTTTTGCCTCCGAAGAGGTATTGTAATTGCCTGGAAGTTACTTTCTCATGGTTGAGTGGATCCACGGGGCGGACGCAAGTTGCTTGATTTGATGTTCGTTTGCACAAACGATCGCAATTAACTAACAAGGGCCCTGTTCCTTCAGCTTGGGAAGGTGCCCCTCCGGTGGTTCCACCATTCTTTTTTGATTGAGGAAAGCACTTTCATTTTTTGGCGTGCCTCGTTAGAGGGCTTTGTTGACCTTTGAGAAGGAGCGTTGGTTGGTTGGTGTGCCAGGAAGGTTGCGTCTCAGGGGCGAGTAGATCCACGGGACGGACGCAAGCTGCCTGATCGGATGCATCACGATCAGTTAGCAAGGGCCCTGTTCCTTCTGCTTGGGAAGGTGTCCCTTCGGTGGTTCTTACCGGCCCTTTTATTGAGAAGCATACCTCCTTTTGGCTGCTTCTTTGTTTGCTTGGCAATGTTCTCTCATCATCTGCTCATTAGCGATCTTTTATTATCGTTTCCAAGCGCATCTTCTTTCCTTTTACAAGTAAATTGCCTCATCCGAAGAAGTGGACTTCACTGTTGAACGACTTCACGGGACAAACGCAAGTTATCTAGTTGGATGTCTGTTCATATCGACAATCTCAACCAATTAACAAAGGTTTGCCACAGTTGAGTCGCCAACTTTTTATGTGAAGTTCTCCTTGTATAGGATTTGAATTTGGAATTTTTTGTCGCTTGGTATTTGCGTAATAGGTGATTTATAGAGGTCGCTTGGCTTTGTGACGAGCAGGCCTTGTTTTAATGTCCTGCAATTTTGAATCGACATTTTAGCAATACATTTAAAGTATTTACATATCGAAATAAAACAGGTATTATGAAATAGTAAAGAACACAAGATTTATAGTGGTTCGGCCAAGAATCGGGCCTACATCCACTTTATAGCTTTCATTCATTCACACTGATTTACAATGTTTTACAATACAACTGATACATTCATCACCATTTTACAATTTTGAGCAAAGCTTTTTTTCAAGTAAAATAAGGACGTAAGTGGTTGCTGTTCCAGGCTCTTGGAATTGGATCTCCTTCAACAGTTATGAGTTTGAAAGTGCCATCAAGAAGTTTACTGCCAATGGCATATGGTCCTTCCTAGTTTGGTCCAAACACACCAGTTGCCGTCATGATCCTTTTCAAAACTAAGTCTCCGACCTCAAAGCTGCGTTGGCGAACTTTAGAGTTGAAGTGCCTGGCTATCCTTTGCTGATAAGCTGAAACTCTGAGCCTAGCTTCTTCTCTTTTCTCATCAAGAAAATCAAGTGCTTCAAGTTGCAGCTTTTCATTTTCAGCTTCGTTGAAATGAACTCTTCTATGTGAAGGAACTTCTACTTCCACTGGAATCATTGCTTCTGATCCGTATGCCAGTGAAAATGGAGTGTGCCTAGTCGCAGTTTTGTGAGTGGTCCTGTATGCCCATAGTGCTAATGGAAGCTTATCAACCCAACCACCTTTTGCTCTTTCGAGTTGCTTTTTGATGGTTGACTTGATGATTTTATTTACTGCTTCCACTTGCCCGTTTGCCTGCGGATGAGCCACTGCTGAGAAGCTTTTCCGAATTCTGAACCGTTTGCAAAAATCCTGGAATTCTTCACTTTCAAACTGAGTACCGTTGTCTGTGATTATTTTTTGTGGCACACCATATCTGCAAATGATATTTTTCGTTACAAAATTTATCATCTTTTTAGAAGTAATGGTGGCCAAAGGTTCAGCTTCAGCCCATTTGGTGAAATAATCAACAGCTACAATAGCATATTTGATTCCTGATTTGGCAACTGGAAATGGTCCGATTAGATCTATCCCCCAAATGGCGAATGGCCATGGACTGACCATTTGTGTTAGTTCAGTGGAAGGTGCCCTTGGAATTTTTGCAAATCTTTGGCACTTGTTGCATTTTCGGGAGTGGATAGCTGCATCTCGATTAATATCGGGCCAGAAGTACCCATATCGGAGGACTTTCTTGGCTAGAGTTTGACCGGCTGAATGATCTCCACATTCTCCTCCGTGTATCTCGGCTAGAATTGTCTTGGCTTCTTCCTTAGTTACACATCGGAGCAGTGGCATTGAAAATCCCCGTCTGTATAATCGGCCATCTTGAATTACATATCTTGACGCTTTCCTCAATAGTTTTCGACGTTCCTTAGAACTTTCTGGCAGGGAACCATTGAGCAGGTATTCTTTGATTGGAGTCATCCATGATCCATGCTCTTGAGACGTAGCCATAATCCAATCAACATCCATTTCATCAATGCTTGGAGCTGACAGAACTTCTACAGGAACTAATCCCAGTAATTGAGCTTCTCCGAAACTTGAGTACTTTGCTAGAGAATCTGCCTTCATATTTTCCTCTTGAGGTATGTGTCTTATTGAATAGTGATCGAAATCATTGAGGAGTTCGGAAGTTTTTGTCAGATATGCAGGCAAATTTCCTCCTTTGGCTTGAAATTCTTTCTTCACCTGGCAAACAATAAGCTGAGAATCGCTGAAAATCTGTAACACTTTGATGTTTAGTTCCTTGGCGATTTTTAAACCGGCAATAAGTGCTTCATATTCTGCTTCATTGTTTGTTGAAGGAAATTTCAGTCTCAATGCATAACATAGTGATCGTCCTTCGGGGGTTTCAAGTACAACCCCTGCCCCAGAACAATAATCATTTCTTGAGCCGTCAACATACAACTTCCACTGTATTGGAATGCAGTCAGTTGTTTCATCCTTATTGTCACCTTTATCAGTAGACTCCGCAATGAAATCTGCTAAAGCTTGTCCGTTGATTGCTCTTCGGGGGTGGTAAGTGATGTCATACTGGCTAAGTTCAATGTTCCATTTCAAAAGACGACCCGAAGTTTCAGGACGAAATAGGACTTGCTTTAGAAGTTGATCAGTAAGGACCTTGATAGGATGAGCTTGAAAATATGGTCGCAATTTCCTCGAAGCAATTAGCAAACAATAGGCGAGCTTTTCTATCTTCGAATAATTCATCTCTGCCCCAGTGAACCGTTTGCTAATGTAATAGACTGGATGTTGTACTTTCATATCTTCCCGTACAAGTGCTGCGCTGAGAGCATGGGATGAAATTGCTAAATAGATGAAAAGATCTTCACCATCACTAGGCTTGGAAAGAACTGGAGGCATTTCCATATGACGAATTAGTTCATCGAAAGCATTCTAGCATTCAGGAGTCCATTCGAAATTTTTCTTTCCTTTCTTTAGAGCATCAAAGAAGGGAATGCATTTGTCTGTGGCCTTGGAAATGAAGCGACTCAAAGCAGCGACTTTTCCATTGAGACTTTGCATTTCTTTCTTTGTTTTAGGGGCTTTAACCTCCCTTAGAGCTGTGATTTGAGTAGGATTGGCTTCGATGCCCCTGGCGCTCACAATGAAACCCAAGAATTTCCCGGACTCTACTCCGAATGAATACTTCAGTGGATTGAGCTTCATTCCATACTTTCGAAGAATTGCAAACATTTCCTCCAAGTGACCCATGTGATCTACAACTTTCTTTGACTCTACCAACATATCGTCGACATAAACTTCCATGGTTCTACCAATCTGAGGCTTGAACATTGCATTGACGAGCCTTTGGTAGGTTGCCCCAGCATTCTTCAATCCGAAAGGCATAACTTTGTAGCAGTAGAGACCCACATCTGTGATAAAGCTTGTGTCTTCCTGATCCGGCTCATGCATCATAATCTGATTGTATCCGGAGTAAGCATCCATAAACGATAACAACTCATGCCCAGCTGTTCCGTCCACCAATTGATCAATTCTGGGCAGCGGGAAGCAATCTTTGGGGCATGCTTTGTTTAGATCCGAAAAATCGATGCATACCCTCCACTTTCCATTTGCCTTCTTAACCAGTACTGGATTTGAAACCCAATTTGGATAAGTGGATTCCCTGATGAAATTATTCTCCATAAGCCGATCAACTTCTTCTTTTAACGCTATCGACCTTTCTGGACCTTGAGTTCTTCTTTTCTGTTTCACTGGCGTGAATTTTGGGTCAATGTTTAGAGTATGAACAGATCCCACACATATCAGCATGACACCAAGCGAACACATCTAGATTGGCTTTTAAGAATGATATCAGCGTGTTTTGAACTGTTATGCTTAGCTGTGAACCCACATTGAGTACTTTGTTTGGGTCTTTTGAATCAACAGATATTGGTACCGTTACTTCCACAGATACCACTCTATTCTCCCCTGTACTGGCTTTTCTGAGGTCCATTTCTTTCCTTACATTGCTGTGTTCGCCAGTACAGGGGCCACTCCGTAGCTGCTACAAGGTTGGTTCTTTGATGCGGAGCGGAGCTACCACATCTTTTCCCATCTCTCTTTTTCTGGCCTCACGGAGCTCTACAAGATAACATTCTCGCCCCGCGTTCTGATCTCCCTTAATGACAGCAACCCCATTATCAATGGGAAATTTCATTGTTAAGCACCACGGAGCGAGGACGGCCCTAAAAGCAGCAAGAGTAGGCCGACCCAAGAAAGCATTATAGGCGGAGAATCCATCAACAATTACAAAGGTTTGTTTTCGAACCAACTTCTTATGCCCTTCGCCCATTTCAACAAACAAGTCCACCGTTCCAATTGGCTGTTTCAGCTCTCCTGTAAATCCGGCAATTTTGTGTGAAGAGGCTTGTACATCTGTCATTGGAATTTTCATTTGGTCAAATGTCTTTTTAAAGAGTATGTTGCACGAAGCACCACTATCAACCAGAACTCTTCTGACAATAGCCGGCCCAATACCGACAGAGACAACCAAAGGGTCCTCAGTAGGAGCTTCCACATCAATAGAATCCTTGGTTCTGAATATAATATCATCATGAAAAGTCTTCTGCTGCTTTAGAGGTGCAGCATCTTCCAAGATCAAGACACTTTCTTCAGTTGGAGCATACTTCAAAGCTCTAGCATACCTTTCCATCTCACCCCAACTCCTGCCAGCTGGATGAGGTCCTCCTGTGATCACATTGATAATAGGTCTTTCTTTTTCAGCAGGTTTCTCTCCTGAACCAGACGAATGAGCTGGGGGTAGTTGCCCCCGGTTAGATGAAGACGGGTCTTTTCTATTTCTTTTCATATACTGCTGCAACTTATTCTCTCTCAACAATTCCTCAATTAGGCTTTTCAAGTGGCGGCATTCGTTGGTATCGTGGCCTGGTTGATTATGAAATTTGCAAAATCTTCCGCTTTGAACAGCACTTTTCCCAACTTTTACTGCTGATGGTTTTGGAAAATCAACAGCATCCTTAGTGGCGATGAAAATGTTCTCCGGGGTATCAGTCAGAGGAGTAAAATCCGAAGGTTTGAGGAAGCGGGGCTTTTTGAGATCCTTCTGCTTCTTTCCACCATTACTTTCCCTCTTCTGATTTGCAGATTCTTTCTTGTTCTGAACTGTAGCATTATTTTCCACCACCGTTGTCACAACTTTAGCTGACGCGGAGAGATTCTCTAAGCGCATGAATTCATCAACCTTTTTGTAGAATTTCTCGAGCGAGTTTGGTTCCTTCATTTTTAACCATTTTCCAAACTTGCTAGACTTGTCAATAGCCCGCATTAAGTAGGTTAAGATCATTCGCGGCTCCGCGTTATCAACTTCTGCTAGGGCTAAATTAAAGCGATTCAAGAAGGATTTAATGGGCTCTCCAGGATTCTGTTCAAGATTTGAGAGAGACATCATATCCTTTGCTCTTGAAATGTACAATCTGAATTGTTCCTTGAATTTTCGGGTTAGATCGGAAAATTAATCGACAGATCGCACAGGAAGTTTGGGGAACCAAAGTAACGCCACTCCTTCTAAGTATACCGGGAAATACCGGCATTTAATCTCGTCAGTCGCTCTGGCACCAGTCATGTGCCAATCATATTTGTATAGGAATTGATTTGGATCACTCGTTCCTCGATAAGAAGGAATGGTGGGAGGAACGAATTTTCTCGGAAACTCAGCTTTTAAGATCCTTTCTGTGAATGGAGTTTTACTCGGGGCGAATCCCCAATCATTCTCATCCTCGTTTCTTTGCATGCTTTCCTTCATTATCTGTCGAACCATGCTAGAGAGATATTCCTCATTGTTTAGAGATTTCGCAGAATAGACCTCGGCCATCTTTTCGGAGGTTTGTCCAGGTAAATGCTCACGGAGAACTGGTGACGGCCTGGATCCTTCAGCCTGGAGGGGTGCCCCTTCAGCAGCACCTGATCCCCCTTGAGGAATATTTCTCCCTTCGGAATTGGGAGCAGCATTAGCAAAGTTTTCCTCATTACTTACTGGTCTTTGATTAGCCCCAAATAGAGCATTCAGCTTTTCCATCATCAGATTATTCTGAGTTTCAATCTGCTAGTACAGTCCGGATACAGCAGCATCTAACTCTTGTCGCGTCACACCGACGCTTGGAGCTGCCTGATTTGGAGAAAGAGAAGTGGCAGTATTGTCACGGTCATCATCAGTTCTGACAGACTTTCGTTTCCTTCCAGGAGCCATTATGTCTGATAGACTTCTGGTTTTGTAGGAAATTCTTTCAGCAAACTTCCGTGAAGCAATGGTGAATGATCGCCTGAGTTGGGTTCTCAGTGAAAGCACCAAAATGTTAACGCTAAAAAGTGAACGCAAACACCCGGTGTGTGTGGTTGAATTGTGAAAGCACCACCCGCGTGACGGGAACAGAATTTAAGCAGTAAAATAGCAGAAAAGCAGTAAAAGACAGCAGTTTATAGTGGTTCGGCTTGAGATTAAGCCTACGTCCACTTTGAATCTCTTTATTACTGAATCCGGTTACAAATCGATACAAATCTCTTATGAAAAAAGTACAATTTGATCACAAGAAACAATCTTGACTACTAGCTCAATCTTCGACGATGAAACTCGATGAATCCATGTTGGATGTAAGGAATTCCTCTCGTAGCTTGTTGTAGCGTCTCGAATGTTTGAAGATCTTTGATTGCTGAATGAGTGGAGAGTTCGACAGAGTAACGGCGCTTGAAGAAATGAATGGCCAAAAGTCCCCTCGACGTTGGAGTGAAGGAGGTATTTATAGGAGTTGATTCTGGACAGGAATTTCTGCCAAGTCATGAGTCGTGGACGACTTATGGTAAGTCGTGAGTCGTGGCCACCTCGGTAGGTATCAATGTAAGTAAAGCGGCAGCGGATCATGACTCGGTCGCCTTAGGTCGTGGACGACTTAAGCTAAGTCGTGAGTCGCAGGTAGCCATAAGTCGTAAGTCCTCCTAACTCCTTAGGCCTGAACTTCCCTTAAGTCGCGGCAGCTCTTAAGTCGCAGTATTCCTTAGGTCGTTAACTAGTTGAGTTAGCCAACACCTCTAAGTCGTTAACTTCCTCAGGTAGTTAAGTCGTGTACTACTTTGAGTCGTCTAGTCCTTTAAGTCGTTATGTCGCGTAGCTCTTAACTCGTTAAGTCGTGGCACCTTAACTTCCTTAGGTTGAAGTACAGGTTAAGTCGCCAGCTGGTTGAGTCGTAGACGTCCTTAAGTCGTAAGTCGTCCACCTCATTAAGTCGTAGACACCTTTAAGTCGACCAGTCCTTAGCCCGTTGAGTCATGGAACCCTTCCAAGCTGTTAGGTCGTTCAATCCCTAAGTCATTAAGGAGCCCAGTTCTTAACTCGTTAAGTCGCATAACTTTCTTGAGTCGTGCAGTTTTTAAGTCGTAGGAAATTAAATGTTAACACATTTTAAACTGCCAATTCATATTTTGAAAGCTCTTCTTTGAAACATACCAAATTTCCAGGAAAGATACACTTTCCATCCTTTAAAATAATCTCACCATTATTTTTAATCCATTTCACCTCTTATAGAAATTCCCATTGGAAATCTATACTTCAAATTTAATTCCCAATAAAACCCCATTCCATTTATAAACCCAGTTTATAAATTTCCATTTCTCATTTCCTTTTTAATCACAGTTTCCAATGACACTTCAATTTCAAATCCAATTTATGCAATTAAATTTCCTTAAAACCATTCCTTAAAAATTTCTTTTCATTCCCCCTTTAATCCCAATCTATTTCATTATATTTTAAATTTCCAGATTTTATTTATCCAATCATATCACAGCACAATTTAATTTCAGAATTAATCTATCACAGTATATAAATAAAATACATCATCGATTATGAAAATAATTTCTATATTGTGAGGAATCCAGTTGGATCCCTCCAACCTGTTACCCTGCATCCACAGATGTTAGCACAACAGCAAATATCAATTCAATCTGATAATAATTATCACATTCAACCAATCAATCAATCATTTAAATATTAACTATTTAAATTAATTGGCATCCAGATATGAGTCAGATTTACTCACCTTGAGTTTTAAAACGTCGAGCGTTACAAATTTTAAATCAAATCGAGTTCGTTCGATTTAATCTAAAATTATCACTTGCTCCAAACGATTCCAGATTTGCATCGTAGCGTAGGTCATGTTGTTGTGATTCCAACACTTCTTGTTTCGTCGAATTTTGATAACGTATGCATTAGATATGAGATTTTAAAGGTTTGAATAGAATTTAAAACAAATTTTTTTTTATATATATTATTTTACCACAAAAATCTGGCCACACGTTCACGCAAGAGAATCAAGGCCGCATGAATCTTCTTCCCCAAACGCACGTTCCAAACAAAAGAAAACCCAACTTCGACAAGCTTTGACCAACGATCGCCCCTCCTTCGTCCAACTTCTCGTCGATCGGCCACCCCCTTTGCGCGCATCCCAACGAGCTCCACCCATGGCCAGAGCATCGGTGAACTCGTCGCTTTCCTCCCCTCATATTTTGCGAATGAACGGTGGCACTTTTCGACCCATTCAGGCTTCAAACGGCGACGTCGGCAAAGATCCACCGTTGGATCTGGAGCTCTCGACGAGCTCGACACTTTCTTAGTTTGAAGCTTTTGCTAAAAACAAAAGGATTGAGAGTAATTTTAGGTGGAACGGGATTAAACTTCGGCCATTGAAATATTTTCGCCGGCGGCTTGGAATGAAAACTAGGGTTCCCTCCTTTTTCACGTGAATATACGTATATTTATATACGTTAATTTAATATTAAATTCAAATCTAATGAACATTTACAAACGAATTCCAAATACGACGTGCCGCCTGGCCTTTCTAAAGTTTTACCCACATTCCGAACACAATGGAATGTGTTTCGGAAGCTAATTTGATCGTATGTGGAAGATAGCTTTTTGAATCGATTTAAAATATTAAATTATCGATTTAAATCTCAACGCGTTTCTCATCTGTACGAATTAACAATAACTCCAAACACTATGAAAATTGAAATCCGATAATAATTAACTATTACGGATCCAATGGAACTGGTTTCATCGAATTCCGAGACTGTGCCCCGGAAGGCTATTTCGACTTGTCGATAAATTCGAGCGATTTTCCGAAATCGTCGAAATCATTTAAATTTCACTTTAACATTTTACTAACGTAATTATAAATCATATAGAATTTATAATCTCATTAGAAATCATTCTGATTCATTTCGAATCAAAATCTGATTATTTACATTATTATATTATTAAATCCCAGTTTTAAATTAATATAAAATTCCAAATTTTTAACTTATCGACTTTCAATTTCATCCAAAAGTCCACTACTAAAATTCAAATCAAACAAGACTTAAAATAAATCTTGGAAACCATTCTCATATCTATTTACATCCAGATTCACCAATCATCCCAATTCCAAATATTTAATTATTATTTATTCAAATCCAATTGAACTGCCATAGTTGAAAGTTTAACTGATTTTATGGATTTAACCAAAATCTTCATACTTCAAAAATCAAATTATAATTCACATTCAACATTTAAAATGAATTAAATATTCAAAATCTAACAACCAAAATTCCGGGTCGTTACATTTTCTTCCATACGCTACCCATTATCCTTAAATCATGCTTTTTCCTTTCAAAATCAAAGCAGAAAAAAAAATGGCTGAAGAAGAACAATCGCATACCCCTTCAATTCTTCAGGAAAATTTGCATCTATCTCCTCCATTCGAATTCACGAAGTCGTTCGTTTATAAAAAACCCTCGTTCAAAAATTGATTCGACCTCACTTCAAATGGCGATTCGAGATTCAAAACGAGTAGCCGGAATTGACGTTCAAATCAAGCGACAGTGCGAGTGGCGAGGCCGGTGAGGGTGGGCTACGGGGTCACGTGGGTTGTGCGCGCTCGATACCAAGGTGCTCGGCATCGTTGTGGAGTCGGCGAGGCTTGGAGTTCGACGTTTCGATGCTCGTGTTGTTTGGCGATCAGAAGGCAGTAAGGTATTCGCGATTTCAATTTCTTTCAAAATTTAAAAATTTATTTAACAAACATTTTTACAGTTTATGTTTTTCAATTTATATATGTGTATATTTATATACAAAAGGAAAAGAAAAAAATATATACAGTAAGATATATATCCAGATTTTAAATTTATATATATGTACAGAAAAAAAATATAACACAGTAATTGATTTTACAGTAAGGTATAAAACTGATTTATATTTAATTTAGAATTTATATATATATATATATGTATGTATGTATTCAAATGCAGTAAGGAAGATATTAAAATAAATATAAATGCATAATATTTTACAGTGAAAGAAGAGATTAATAGATATATAATACACTCACATATTTTTATGCACATACCTATTTTAAAATTTATATATATATATATATATACAGAAAAATTTATATAAGATTTTGTTAAAAATATATATAAGGGTTTATATAGAAAATTAGATTTTTAGACTTATATAGATTATTTTTATATGTAGTTCGAAAATGATAATAAAATACATACACACATTTTTAAATCTTCTAGCCTATTTTGAAACAACGTATTTGATGATTAATTGATTGGTTAATTCAAATATTAATAAATCATATAATGCTTATACAAGGTCGAAAAACTGTGAAACCAAGCCGGTGTGGAAATGGGTGGTAAATTAGAATCAAAGGTGAGTTAATCTCACTCATTTGGAATGCCTTTTAAATTTAAATAATTGGTTGAATGATTGAATTGATTGGATGTGGTATATTATATATAGTATATATATATATTGGAGTGATTGATTTCCCGCATTGTATAGCGGATGAGACCCTATGTGCTGCATAATAGCGGATGATATTATATAAACCCATATACCACGATATTCCACCTCGAAGTGGAATTGGTATTGTGCTAACGTTTGTGGATGCAGGGAAACAGGTTGGAGGGATTCAACTGGATTCCTCAAATTTATTTAGATTGTTCTAATAATTCTGTGTTATGATTACTTGATATTCTACGATGAATTATATTGATAATTGGAATATTGGATATTATGGTTTGATTGAATATATTTCGGTATGCTGAGTTATTGAAATATATAGAATTGGATTTTTTAAAAGAAAATATAATAGAGAATTTTTAAGTGAAATAATTATAGAGGTCTGGATAAATGAATGGGGAAAAGGATAAAAGTGATTTTTAAATTCTGTTAAATAAATTCCGAGTATGGGAAAGGAGATTTTGAATAAAAAGGGAAATATTAAAATTTTAAACCTAAGTGATATTATTTAAGGGAATAAAAGAATTTATTTTTAAAAATTCAAGGTTTGAATTTATTTAAAGGGATAAAGAAGGATTTTGGAAAACCTGAAATTGATATTTTCAGTTTAAAAGATTTTAATCATAATAAAGAAAGAAAAGCTGAAGTTAATGGATTTTGAGATAAATGGAGTAAGTAAAGAAATTTATTTCAAAGTGAAGTAAATTGGAAATCAATTTGGAAATTTATTTAAGCGTTTGGAAATTGGAATTTTAAAGGAAGATGAGACTATGGAATTTAAAAACTGGGTTTATAAAGGTGAAGTAATATATCAGTGGATATTTGGAAAAATAAATTCACAATGGGAATTTATTTAGGGAATGGGTAAATTTGGTTAAAAATAAATAGTGATTTATTTTTAAAAGGTGTGAAAGAAGGGTGTATTTCACGGGATAACCAAGTACGTTTTCAAAGCAAATTTTTAAGTACAAGTGAAATGTGTTAAAAGTGGTTGTAAAAATATGTTTTAGAACATTTATTATTTTTAAATGTTTAAGTTTAAAGTAAGTATTTGTAACAACCCTGTATTTTACAATTATTTTTAAATTGATATTTCCAGATTTAAAAAGCTTTATTTATGAAAAAGAATAAATTTTGTTATTTTAAATATAAACTTTGATTTTGATATGGATTAGAATTACAAATATGACTGAATAGAATAATTTTCCAAAAAGTGAATTTTGGTTAAAATAGTCAAACTTTGACTTTTAAATTTAAATTTTAAATATTTGAAATTATAAATTTTATCTTTTATTATGAAAATAGATTTAATAACATGAATACTGCTTTTCGTTTCGTTGAAAACGGAGTTAAATTGCAAAAGATATGTACATTTCAATTTTGAGTATAAATTGTTTATTTTGCAATTTTGTTATTTTAAATTGTATAAATTATATTTTTCTTTGTCATATTTTATTTTAATATTTGTTAATATGTTATTTTATGTATATTTTGTCTTTTAAATATTTATAAAGTGATGTTTGAATTTTTCCAAAGCTCATTGAATTTATTTTCTATTTTTAAAGGTAGTTTCCATTTTTCTGCTATTTTCTTCATTTAAATTATATTTAATTAAAATTTATTTATTCATTTTTATGTATGCATTTTTTTTTATATTTTTATCTCTATTTATAAATATTTTTCATGTACATACAATTTTCCCAAAGTTCATTTCATTTATTTTCAAATTTTCAAGCCTAATTTACATTTTCTTTGTTATTTTCTTAATTTAATTATATTTAATTAATATTTATTTATTTATTTTTGTTTATTTACTATATTTTCGTGTTTTATCTGTATTTATACATATTTTACATGTATTTAAAATTTAAAAAGAAATGGTGGAAATTTGAAAGGTTTTATAACTCTTGTAACTCCAATGTCCTTTTATCTACCGACCTTTCATTTCTCAACCTCCTCTTTATTGATTTTTGGCCATACCTTTACTCCATCTTTCAGCCACACTCCTCACTCTTTCTCACGAAAATTTTATCATCTTTCTTGAGAAAAAAACTCATGGCCATTTGTTTTACAAAAATTTGGTAAATTCTATCATCTTTCTTCTTGTTTTTATGATTTTTCTATTGATTGTTGCATTGATCCTTCTTGTGTTTTGCTAGGCCTAGCCTCTACCACCACCACCACCATCCTCTCCACCATCATTTGCAGCAGCTCCTCCTCCTAATCCTCTGCCATGATCATGCCATACCATTCCCTTGACCAAAATCCCACAAAAACTTGCACAAAACTCCTTAAAACATTGCCTAGACCACACATATCATCGCCTACCCTCCATATCTTGCTTTGGCCGCCACCTACTCCACCTCCACCACCAATAGACGACCTGAAACCCACTACCACACCTGTACCTAACCCCCTACCGATCTGGCCGTGCCTAAGGTTGCCTTGGCCGTGGCCTTTGGTTGCATGAAATCATGTTTGTTTGCCCTATAGTTGTAGTTCCATGCACACATACCTTTGCATCATCTTTTCCTATGTATGGACGACTTGTTGAACCCAAACCTGATTCAAACCTGATCCAAAACCCTTCCATTACAGTGCTTTTACAGCCCATTGCTGAAGCATATGAGGTAGAAAGCAAGTGCAAGCATTTCTATTTGATTCTGTGCAGCCTATTCTAGTGTAGTTTTGATCGTAGCTGATTTGAAACTCATCGTTGTTGTATTGTTTTGTTTGACTTGTATTCTAGGAATTTGATACTTTGGCTCCTCCACTCTTATTTGAATCGTGTTATCGTGCTTGTTTGGATCTCATTAGTGCATTCGTCGTTGTGTCTCCAGCACAAAACTGTGAGTTATTCTCACCAGACAGTTTTATACTTATATTAATAGTAAATTGATCACATGTGAATCTGTAATTGCACCACCATATTATATTTGCTATGTCACTATTATATGATGTTCACACCTGCTTAAACACCTGTTATATCATATGTTACTGTTATATTATGCTGTTTTGTTATTTTCATCAGTTAATCACACTGCAAGTTCCCTTTAGATTAGAATCACTATGGGTTGAAATGATACATACCCGAACGGACTTTAGAATAGGGAAAAATCGTTATGGGCTGAAATGATAGGCCTGAATGGTTTTTATTTAATTTATTTTAACTTGGGATTGCGGGTTTGAAATGATAGAACCCGGATTTTTCTTTTTAAACTGCGGATTGAAATGATACATATCCGTGTCACTTGACCTAGGCTAGAAAACTATATACAGGCCCGTGGTTATTTTATAAAGTGTTTTTGGATATTTTTAAGTATTTTAAAAATTTTAAATTTATGAAATTGACTTAAATAGATATTGAAATATTTTGAATTAAAGAAATTATGATTTTTCTATGTGTTAAAAATGTAATTAATGAATGGTTTAACTGGATTTTTGAAATATAACTTAAGTTGGAAATTTGGAATTTTGGTTAAAAATGATATTTAAGTTATATAAATAAAATGGATATAAAATTTTATTTGGAAATGGTAAATATGATAATTTGATTAAATTTGAATTTAAGTGATTTATTAAAGTATTATTGATTTCCTATGAATTTAAGTGGTTAAATAAATGATTGTTTAAAAATGATCTTTTAAAATATAACTTGACTTGGAAATGTTAAATTTGGTTTTAATTAAAGGTTTAAGTTAATTAAATAAAATTGGAAATTTAATTAAATTTGTGAAATGGTAATTTAAATTTGAAGTGTTAAGTTATTTGTTGAAATGTGAAGAATTGGAAACTTTTACACTTAAATTTATTAAGTAAATTGTTGAAAATTGGATTTAATTATAAGAAATTTATTGTGAAAAAGATACATGTTAAATGATATGTAAATGAACATTTTAAATGTTAAAATATGATTTTTAAAATGTTTATGTGTTTTAAATTGAAGTTATTTAATTGCTGGAAATACACTAACACCTGAAATCTACTTTTAATAGCATTCAGAAATGCTATAGATTCTGTTTTGAACTAAAATTGTGTAAAAAGAGCTATTACAGCATTTCTGAAATGCTGTAGTTGCTGTAATTGAACTTATAGTCTAATATTGAACTCAGGCCTATTATAGCATTCTCTGGAAATGCTATAATGGTCTGCAGTCTTTGCTGAAACCAAATTTAACCCTTGTTTGAAATCTGAACTACCGCAGCACTTCTGAAATGCTGTCTTTTCTGTTTTGAACTATAATTCAACTAAAACTGAGTTTTAACAGCAGTTTTAAGTGCTGTCTTTGCTGAATTAAAAATGTTTTCAAATATAACTTGTAGCAGTTGTTTTTAAATGCTGTGAAATGCTGAAATTTTAATAATTAGGGTTTTTGACTTAGTAAACGAACTCAGGATGGTTTGAAACTTTGGAAATTGAATACTTGATTTGAAAGTATAATAATTACACTTTTAAAAGGGTTAAATGAATTATTTTGATTGAAATATAAACTATTTAAAGGTGATTTAAAATGATAGTGAATGAATGATATCTTTGAATTTAAAAGGTATCTAAAAGTTGAATATTTGGATTTGAACTGATAGGATATTTTATTATATTAAAATGATTTGAAATGAAGTTTTGTAAGGATATGATATTTTATTATATTAAAATGATTTGAAATGAAGTTTTCTAAGGATATGATATTTTATTATATAAAAATGATTTGAAATGAAGATTTGAAAAGAATGATATTTGATATATTAAAATGATTTGAAATGAAGTTTTGGAAAGATATGATATTTTGATATATTGAAATGATTTGAAATGAAGTTTTGAAATGATGTGATATTTTAAATATATGGAAATGGTTTGGAATTGATTTAATCTTTATTTTGATAAATATATGGTTTTGAAATGATATTTTATTTTGAAGTAAAGTATTGTTTTTAAAAGTTATAACCACGGGTTATAATAACGATTGGTTGGCAAAGAGACCGGGATCGGATATGGACATACTCTCTGTCGATACCGAAAACCACTTTGACAACCGTGTACGCGGTGGAGATTCCAGAATGAAGTAGGATGGTGACGACGTTCTTAAGGTATGTTACGTGGACCCAACTCCCGTGAGTTGGCATAAGGTGGCTAAAACAGGAGCGATTGACGGACCAAGGAGGTAGCACCTCTTATCGGACACACTTCTTCGATACCATTCTATTACTTGTGATTGATTTGGTGGCCACCCTTGATTTGGGAGTGTTGTTCGAGGTGGGCGGTAGTGGCTGCTATGCGTCACCACTAGTCCGGATGCGTAATTGGTATATCTACCCTGGCATTGCCTAGTTGTGCCGTGTCACCTACCATATCGAGCTTTACTACGATTATGATTTTAAGATCCGACCGCGTTAAGGTTCTCCATCCCCTTAACGCTATTTTCTATATGATTATACTTTACTTATTTAGACACTATTATAATAGCGAATATTACTACATAGTAGATATTTTAACGGATCCTTAGAGGATGGGCGGTCCCAAGCATCTTCTAAGTTACTTGTACCTTTATTACAGTTCACTTGAGTTGGTTTACATTATATAAGTATATATTGTCCTGACTCGAGTGTTTTGTGTGTTGCTTTACGCTCGGGTCAGCCTGAGTTATTCACAGATTTGGATTTCCACTCGCTTGGAGATTTGAATCGCTGGAGATTATCTGCTTGTCTTGTCCTATCTATTTCAGTTCTGTTGTCCTACTCAGCTTGTACTTGGTTATTTTATTGAGACTTCTGTTGTTCTCTATTTCTTTTGTTGTATCTTATGTAACACTGATATATTTATATAGTAGCTTCATGAACTACTATTTCTTTTACTTCCGCTGCATTATTTTACTCTGTGATCTGTGATTATATTTATTTACTGTATATTCTGAGATTTGCCAAATTTTAATTACAACGCGGTATTTTGAGCAATTCAACTCCGGCATGAGTGTCTACCTATACACTTATAATGGATGCGAATGGTTGAAAATATCGGGTCGTTATAGTTGGTATCAGAACTTTGGCTTTGAGGCAAAACTCAACATATGGAGTAGATTTATTTACAGAATCACTTTCGTTCGAGTTTGAATCTTTTCCTCTTGATTCGGATTTCCTTTGAATTTTTGGAACGTTCCCTGCGGTTCCAAAATTCATTCTTGTCCCTCACTATTCATCTTCTTTTGATTCTGGAGTATCCCATAACTCCGCTTCGAATGAGCTTTATAGTGAATTGGTGGTCTCGCCAATATTCTAATGACTTGTAAAAGGGGGAAAACTCCTTTACAAATTTGCATCGATTCACCAGAGATTTATATCTATCCTTGGTTTAGATGCTAATATCTTTTATTATTCCAAACTCTATCTCTTTAGATTGAAGGTAGATTTACCCCAGAAAATCCACATTTGATCTTATCCATTGAGTCACGGTTGACCCAGTTAAGGTTGTCCGCGATTTATCTAAGCTTACCCATCTCTCTACTCTGTTTAACCATCTTGCCTTTTGTTTCTAAACTGTCTCCAAACATTTTGAATCGTACTTGAAAATCTATGTTTTGTTTTATATGTTGTGTTGTTTGGGTTGTTGATGTTGATTTGGGTTTCCGATCGATTCGTCTGATCAACGCTATCGATAGGATTTCTAAAACACTTTGACAGAACAAACTGACACAATATTATTTTAAAATTTCGTTAATGAAATAAATTTGGATATATAAATTTATGGAACTTAATAAATTGATTTAAATTGATAATTTGAAATGATAATACTTGATTTATCATTTATTGTTCTACAAATGAATTTATAAATAGTTGTTTATAAATTTATTTGGGAACTGAAATGAATTTAAAAACAAGAAATTTAAAGAATTTAATTTCCAATTGTTTCAAACCTTGTGTTTAAATTTTTTTAAAAGGATATTATTTAAAGTATTTTGAATAAAAATTTGTCTCTAAAGGATTTTAAAGTTTAAAAATTTAAGTGCTCTTCTCTTTGTCGCTGGAAAATAATTTCGGTGATGACTGCAGCATCATCGACGTTCATTTTCGAGTTTCGAAGTGAAGAGACTGTTCTGTAGTCTTGCTACAGCTTTGTTTTGGAAAATCTAATTGATTTGAATTTCTAAATATGACTGGATTATAATATATATAGATATATGATTTAAATTTGATTTGACATATTATATACATATATTTATTTATCTCTTAGTGGTTTGAAGGGAATCGGAAATTTAATTCTTACATTTTATCTTAAAGAATAATTTCAGTTATAAGAAGAAAATAAAAATTTGAATAAATGATTCAAACTTGAGATAATTGAATTGGAAAGTTTTACTTGTATAACACACAATTTAATTCCAATATAACTTACCTAAATTACACAGAAGTTGAATATGAAATTGGATAATATACAATATAGAAAGGATTTTTATAAATAAAATTTGAGTGGTTATAATAAATGTTATACACTTAAATTTTTGTTATAAAAGATTTACAGAGGTAAATATTGAAAAAGGAATCTAAAGAGATTTTATTTAAATAACTTAATAATCAAATTGATTTAATATGGAACCTTAAGTCTAACCTAGAAATTTTAATAAAGGTTATTTCCTGAAATGAATATGTTGTATAATAAATAATGTATCTTTGAATAGATAAAATAAAATACATTTGAATTAGACATTTTGTAATAAAGTTATTTAACTTGAATTCAAAGTTTAATTGATGTCTAAATGAATAAATGTGTAAAGAAATTTGATTGTTATATTTGCTATATAAATATTTTATTTATGAAATAGATATGTCTTGAAAAATGAGTAATTATGATTTAAAGAGTTAAAATGTATTTTAACATCACTAAAATTTGATAATTGAGAATTTGGTTTCCAAATGGAATAATAAGTGTAACTTATTAAAGGAATATCTATTTATGAAATGGGTATTTTAAATAAAGAGTTAGGCTATGTGTTAAATTAAGAGTTAAGTAAAATAGTGAAATTTTGACTTAATAAACGAAGTATAGTTTAATTTAGATATTCTATTTATAAAAGTTTGTTTTAATAAGTCATAAGTTAAATGATATCCAAATGAATATTTTTGAAATTGAACTGATTTGAAATACTAATATATCTACTATAGCATTTTATAAGTGCTGCTATTTTGAAAAGACAATGTTTTGGAAATTTTTATAATTAAATGAACTTAGAAATGTTACAACTTTAAAATGAATATTATTTGACCTTGAATTAAAATGGTTTAAATGAAGATTTTTTAGGGTGTTATGATTTTCTAAGTATTATGTTTTTTTTAAAAGAATAACTTTTCCAAAGTGTTATGATTTTAGTAGTGTGATTTCCAAATGATAAACATCCCTAAATTGTTATGATTTCAAAGCATTATGGTTTTAAATTTATTATCTTGTTTTGTTTTTCCAAACTATCTTTTGGTTGTCCTTATTTCTCTTATCTTGTTACAGAATGGGAAGGCTATTGCTTATACCAGTCTATTTAGATATCTTTCTATAATCTTTGTTACTCATCTGGATCTGAACACTGTTTTTCCATTCATAGACTGTCGGTCAAGTGAAAAAGGAGATTCAGACTCTAGGGGATCTTTTTTCGTGCTTATATTCTTGATTTGATCACCTCCATCTTGTTAGACTTACCTATAACAATAGTTATCAGGTGTAATTCCAATCTTCTTATCATCTTGTCTTAATTCTATTTCATTCTATCTTTTTCTGTGCTTTCCCGTACCTCGTTCCTTTTCGGGGACGAAAAGCTTTGAGTGGGGGAGAGTGTAACAACCCTGTATTTTACAATTATTTTTAAATTGATATTTCCAGATTTAAAAAGCTTTATTTATGAAAAAGAATAAATTTTGTTATTTTAAATATAAACTTTGATTTTGATATGGATTAGAATTACAAATATGACTGAATAGAATAATTTTCCAAAAAGTGAATTTTGGTTAAAATAGTCAAACTTTGACTTTTAAATTTAAATTTTAAATATTTGAAATTATAAATTTTATCTTTTATTATGAAAATAGATTTAATAACATGAATACTGCTTTTCGTTTCGTTGAAAACGGAGTTAAATTGCAAAAGATATGTACATTTCAATTTTGAGTATAAATTGTTTATTTTGCAATTTTGTTATTTTAAATTGTATAAATTATATTTTTCTTTGTCATATTTTATTTTAATATTTGTTAATATGTTATTTTATGTATATTTTGTCTTTTAAATATTTATAAAGTGATGTTTGAATTTTTCCAAAGCTCATTGAATTTATTTTCTATTTTTAAAGGTAGTTTCCATTTTTCTGCTATTTTCTTCATTTAAATTATATTTAATTAAAATTTATTTATTCATTTTTATGTATGCATTTTTTTTTATGTTTTTATCTCTATTTATAAATATTTTTCATGTACATACAATTTTCCCAAAGTTCATTTCATTTATTTTCAAATTTTCAAGCCTAATTTACATTTTCTTTGTTATTTTCTTAATTTAATTATATTTAATTAATATTTATTTATTTATTTTTGTTTATTTACTATATTTTCGTGTTTTATCTGTATTTATACATATTTTACATGTATTTAAAATTTAAAAAGAAATGGTGGAAATTTGAAAGGTTTTATAACTCTTGTAACTCCAATGTCCTTTTATCTACCGACCTTTCATTTCTCAACCTCCTCTTTATTGATTTTTGGCCATACCTTTACTCCATCTTTCAGCCACACTCCTCACTCTTTCTCACGAAAATTTTATCATCTTTCTTGAGAAAAAAACTCATGGCCATTTGTTTTACAAAAATTTGGTAAATTCTATCATCTTTCTTCTTGTTTTTATGATTTTTCTATTGATTGTTGCATTGATCCTTCTTGTGTTTTGCTAGGCCTAGCCTCTACCACCACCACCACCATCCTCTCCACCATCATTTGCAGCAGCTCCTCCTCCTAATCCTCTGCCATGATCATGCCATACCATTCCCTTGACCAAAATCCCACAAAAACTTGCACAAAACTCCTTAAAACATTGCCTAGACCACACATATCATCGCCTACCCTCCATATCTTGCTTTGGCCGCCACCTACTCCACCTCCACCACCAATAGACGACCTGAAACCCACTACCACACCTGTACCTAACCCCCTACCGATCTGGCCGTGCCTAAGGTTGCCTTGGCCGTGGCCTTTGGTTGCATGAAATCATGTTTGTTTGCCCTATAGTTGTAGTTCCATGCACACATACCTTTGCATCATCTTTTCCTATGTATGGACGACTTGTTGAACCCAAACCTGATTCAAACCTGATCCAAAACCCTTCCATTACAGTGCTTTTACAGCCCATTGCTGAAGCATATGAGGTAGAAAGCAAGTGCAAGCATTTCTATTTGATTCTGTGCAGCCTATTCTAGTGTAGTTTTGATCGTAGCTGATTTGAAACTCATCGTTGTTGTATTGTTTTGTTTGACTTGTATTCTAGGAATTTGATACTTTGGCTCCTCCACTCTTATTTGAATCGTGTTATCGTGCTTGTTTGGATCTCATTAGTGCATTCGTCGTTGTGTCTCCAGCACAAAACTGTGAGTTATTCTCACCAGACAGTTTTATACTTATATTAATAGTAAATTGATCACATGTGAATCTGTAATTGCACCACCATATTATATTTGCTATGTCACTATTATATGATGTTCACACCTGCTTAAACACCTGTTATATCATATGTTACTGTTATATTATGCTGTTTTGTTATTTTCATCAGTTAATCACACTGCAAGTTCCCTTTAGATTAGAATCACTATGGGTTGAAATGATACATACCCGAACGGACTTTAGAATAGGGAAAAATCGTTATGGGCTGAAATGATAGGCCTGAATGGTTTTTATTTAATTTATTTTAACTTGGGATTGCGGGTTTGAAATGATAGAACCCGGATTTTTCTTTTTAAACTGCGGATTGAAATGATACATATCCGTGTCACTTGACCTAGGCTAGAAAACTATATACAGGCCCGTGGTTATTTTATAAAGTGTTTTTGGATATTTTTAAGTATTTTAAAAATTTTAAATTTATGAAATTGACTTAAATAGATATTGAAATATTTTGAATTAAAGAAATTATGATTTTTCTATGTGTTAAAAATGTAATTAATGAATGGTTTAACTGGATTTTTGAAATATAACTTAAGTTGGAAATTTGGAATTTTGGTTAAAAATGATATTTAAGTTATATAAATAAAATGGATATAAAATTTTATTTGGAAATGGTAAATATGATAATTTGATTAAATTTGAATTTAAGTGATTTATTAAAGTATTATTGATTTCCTATGAATTTAAGTGGTTAAATAAATGATTGTTTAAAAATGATCTTTTAAAATATAACTTGACTTGGAAATGTTAAATTTGGTTTTAATTAAAGGTTTAAGTTAATTAAATAAAATTGGAAATTTAATTAAATTTGTGAAATGGTAATTTAAATTTGAAGTGTTAAGTTATTTGTTGAAATGTGAAGAATTGGAAACTTTTACACTTAAATTTATTAAGTAAATTGTTGAAAATTGGATTTAATTATAAGAAATTTATTGTGAAAAAGATACATGTTAAATGATATGTAAATGAACATTTTAAATGTTAAAATATGATTTTTAAAATGTTTATGTGTTTTAAATTGAAGTTATTTAATTGCTGGAAATACACTAACACCTGAAATCTACTTTTAATAGCATTCAGAAATGCTATAGATTCTGTTTTGAACTAAAATTGTGTAAAAAGAGCTATTACAGCATTTCTGAAATGCTGTAGTTGCTGTAATTGAACTTATAGTCTAATATTGAACTCAGGCCTATTATAGCATTCTCTGGAAATGCTATAATGGTCTGCAGTCTTTGCTGAAACCAAATTTAACCCTTGTTTGAAATCTGAACTACCGCAGCACTTCTGAAATGCTGTCTTTTCTGTTTTGAACTATAATTCAACTAAAACTGAGTTTTAACAGCAGTTTTAAGTGCTGTCTTTGCTGAATTAAAAATGTTTTCAAATATAACTTGTAGCAGTTGTTTTTAAATGCTGTGAAATGCTGAAATTTTAATAATTAGGGTTTTTGACTTAGTAAACGAACTCAGGATGGTTTGAAACTTTGGAAATTGAATACTTGATTTGAAAGTATAATAATTACACTTTTAAAAGGGTTAAATGAATTATTTTGATTGAAATATAAACTATTTAAAGGTGATTTAAAATGATAGTGAATGAATGATATCTTTGAATTTAAAAGGTATCTAAAAGTTGAATATTTGGATTTGAACTGATAGGATATTTTATTATATTAAAATGATTTGAAATGAAGTTTTGTAAGGATATGATATTTTATTATATTAAAATGATTTGAAATGAAGTTTTCTAAGGATATGATATTTTATTATATAAAAATGATTTGAAATGAAGATTTGAAAAGAATGATATTTGATATATTAAAATGATTTGAAATGAAGTTTTGGAAAGATATGATATTTTGATATATTGAAATGATTTGAAATGAAGTTTTGAAATGATGTGATATTTTAAATATATGGAAATGGTTTGGAATTGATTTAATCTTTATTTTGATAAATATATGGTTTTGAAATGATATTTTATTTTGAAGTAAAGTATTGTTTTTAAAAGTTATAACCACGGGTTATAATAACGATTGGTTGGCAAAGAGACCGGGATCGGATATGGACATACTCTCTGTCGATACCGAAAACCACTTTGACAACCGTGTACGCGGTGGAGATTCCAGAATGAAGTAGGATGGTGACGACGTTCTTAAGGTATGTTACGTGGACCCAACTCCCGTGAGTTGGCATAAGGTGGCTAAAACAGGAGCGATTGACGGACCAAGGAGGTAGCACCTCTTATCGGACACACTTCTTCGATACCATTCTATTACTTGTGATTGATTTGGTGGCCACCCTTGATTTGGGAGTGTTGTTCGAGGTGGGCGGTAGTGGCTGCTATGCGTCACCACTAGTCCGGATGCGTAATTGGTATATCTACCCTGGCATTGCCTAGTTGTGCCGTGTCACCTACCATATCGAGCTTTACTACGATTATGATTTTAAGATCCGACCGCGTTAAGGTTCTCCATCCCCTTAACGCTATTTTCTATATGATTATACTTTACTTATTTAGACACTATTATAATAGCGAATATTACTACATAGTAGATATTTTAACGGATCCTTAGAGGATGGGCGGTCCCAAGCATCTTCTAAGTTACTTGTACCTTTATTACAGTTCACTTGAGTTGGTTTACATTATATAAGTATATATTGTCCTGACTCGAGTGTTTTGTGTGTTGCTTTACGCTCGGGTCAGCCTGAGTTATTCACAGATTTGGATTTCCACTCGCTTGGAGATTTGAATCGCTGGAGATTATCTGCTTGTCTTGTCCTATCTATTTCAGTTCTGTTGTCCTACTCAGCTTGTACTTGGTTATTTTATTGAGACTTCTGTTGTTCTCTATTTCTTTTGTTGTATCTTATGTAACACTGATATATTTATATAGTAGCTTCATGAACTACTATTTCTTTTACTTCCGCTGCATTATTTTACTCTGTGATCTGTGATTATATTTATTTACTGTATATTCTGAGATTTGCCAAATTTTAATTACAACGCGGTATTTTGAGCAATTCAACTCCGGCATGAGTGTCTACCTATACACTTATAATGGATGCGAATGGTTGAAAATATCGGGTCGTTATAGTATTATTTTCAAATTTATTTTAGTAGTAATTATTTAAAGGTGACTTGGTATTATGTTTTGAAAAGATGAAAAATTAGTTTTATAAAGTAGCTTTATTTAAAATGTTCTTAAAGTATAAATTTTGGAATAAAGTATTAAAGTAGTTTTTAATTTAAAGTATATTTATAATAAAGTGTTTCTAAATTATTTTTAAAATCTAAAGTGTTTGTACTTGGTGATTTTAGTGGAAATAGAAATATTTGGGAAATTTATTCCATGAGAGAAGGACGATTTGAAACTGTTTTCAAAGGGTTGAAAAATGGAAATATATCTTGCGAAGATATTGGTGAGGTAAATAAATAATTTGGAAAATTATTTATGTTTGATGGATGTTTGTGGATGTTAATTGATAGTTAAATCACCGACTATCAATATTGGCCAATGCGCTGATTGGTTCGAAGGGACCGGGATCGAGATTAATTTCTCGAAAACCACTTCGATCCGGTTTGTACGTTTTCGTAGGGAAACAAGTTTGAATCGAAGATGGTACAGTGAAGTGCAAGGGCTAGTCGCTACTAATCCTGAGGGTGATTCCAAAATGGATGTAGTAGGAATAGTGCCTTCAGTTCCGTTCGAACCCGGAACGGACTTGTGTGGACGAATGCTTTCGAAACATCGTCAGGTGGACGGTGGGCATTCTAAGTGATATGTTCTACAAAGGTAACGCTTAGCCTCGAGCCTCATCAACCGGGAATGACTGAAAATCAGGGGTTATGCAGCAAGGCTATGTGGGTCGCGCCAATTAGGGTGATGTAACGACCCGATATTTTCAACCATTCGCATCCATTATAAGTGTATAGGTAGACACTCATGCCGGAATTGAATTGCTCAAAATACCGCGTTGTAAATAAAAATTTGGCAAATCTCAGAATATGCAGTAAATAAATAATCACAGATCACAGACACAGAGTAAAATAATGCAGCGGAAGTAAAAGAAATAGTAGTTCATGAAGCTACTATGTAAATATATCAGAGTTACATAAGATACAACATAAGAAATAAAGTACAGCAGAAGTCTCAATACAATAACCAAGTACAGGCTGAATAGAACAACGGAACCGAAGTTGATAGAACAAGACTAGCAGATAATCTCCAGCGATTCAAATCTCCAGAAGGTGGAAATCCAAATCTGTGAATACTCAGGCTGACCCGAGCGTAAAGCAAAACACAAAACACTCGAGTCAGGACAATATATACTTATATAATGTAAACCAACTCAAGCGAACTGTAATAAGGGTACAAGTAACTTAGAAGTTGCTTGGGACCGCCCATCCTCTAAGGATCCGTTAAACTATCTACTATGTAGTAATATACGCTATATACAGTAGTGTCTAATCAGTAAATTATAATCATATAGAAAATAGCGTTAAGGGGATGGAGAACCTTAACGCGGTCGGATCTTAAAATCATAATCGTAGTAAAGCTCGATATGGTAGGTGACACGGCACAACTAGGCAATGCCAGGGTAGATATACCAATTACGCACACGGACTGATGGATACGCATAGCAGCCACTACCGTTCCACCTCGAACAACACTCCCAAATCGAAGGATGGCCATCTAATCAATCACAAGTAAGAGTATAATATCGAAGAAATGTGTCCAAGAAGAGGTGCTACCTCACTGGTCCGAGATCGCTCCTGTTTTAGCCACCTTATGCCAACTCACGGGAGTTGGGTCCACGTAACATACCTTAAGAACGTCGCCACCATCCTACTTCATTCTGGAATCTCCACCGCATACACGGTTGTCAAAGTGGTTTTCGGTATAGACAGAGAGTATGTCCATATCCGATCCCGATCTCTTTGCCAACCAATCGTTATTATAACCCGTGGTTATAACTTTTAAAAACAATACTTTACTTCAAAATAAATATCATTTCAAACCATATCTTTATCAAAATAAAGATTAAATCAATTCCAAACCATTTCCATATATTTAAATTTTCATATCATTTCAAAACTTCATTTCAAATCATTTTAATATAATAAAATATCATATCCTTACAAAACTTCATTTCCAATCATTTTAATAAAATAAAATATCCTATCAGTTCAAATCCAAATATTCAACTTTAAATACCTTTTAAATTCAAAGATATCGTTTATTTACTATCATTTCAAATCACATTTAAATAGTTTATATTCCAATCAAAATAGTTCATTTAAACCTTTTAAAAGCGTAATTATTATATTTTCAAATCAAGTATTCAATTTCCAAAGTTTCAAACCATTCTGAGTTCGTTTACTAAGTCAAAAACCCTAATTATTAAAATTTCAGCATTTCACAGCATTTAAAAACAACTGCTATAAGTTATATTTGAAAACATTTTTAATTCAGCAAAGACAGCACTTAAAACTGCTGTTAAAACTCAGTTTTAGTTGAATTATAGTTCAAAACAGAAAAGACAGCATTTCAGAAGTGCTGCGGTAGTTCAGATTTCAAAACAAGGGTTAAATTTGGTTTCAGCAAAGACTGCAGACCATTATAGCATTTCCAGAGAATGCTATAATAGGCCTGAGTTCAATATTAGCCTATAAGTTCCACTACAGCATTTCAGAAATGCTGTAATAGCTCTTTTTACACAATTTTAGTTCAAAACAGAATCTAGCATTTCTGAATGCTATTAAAAGTAGATTTCAGGTGTTAGTGTATTTCCAGCAATTAAATAACTTCAATTTAAAACACATAAACATTTTAAAAATCATATTTTAACGTTTAAAATGTTCATTTACATATCATTTAACATATATCTTTTTCACAATAAATTTCTTATAATTAAATCCAATTTTCAACAATTTACTTAATAAGTTTAAGTGTAAAAGTTCCAATTCTTCACATTTCAACAAATAGACTTAACACTTCAAATTTAAATTACCATTTCACAATTTAACAAAATTTCCAATTTTATTTAATTAACTTAAACCTTTAATTGAAGCCAAATTTCACATTTCCTAGTCAAGTTATATTTTAAAAGATCACTTTTAAACATTCATTTATTTAACCACTTAAATTCATAGAAAAATCAATAATACTTTAATAAATCACTTAAATTCAAATTTAATCAAATTATCATATTTACCATTTCCAAATAAAATTTAATATCCATTTTATTTATATAACTTAAATATCATTTTTAACCAAAATTCCAAATTTCCAACTTAAGTTATATTTCAAAAATCTAGTTAAACCATTCATTAATTACATTTTTAACACATAGAAAAAAAATCATAATTTCTTTATTTTAAAACATTTCAAAATCTATTTAAATCAAATTTCATAAATTTATAATTTTTAAAATACTTAAAAATATCCAAAACACTTTATAAAATAACCACGGGCCTGTATATAGTTTTCTAGCCTAGGTCAAGTGATACGGATATGTATCATTTCAATCCGCAGTTTAAAAAGAAAAATCCGGGTTCTATCATTTCAAACCCGCAATCCCAAGTTAAAATAAATTAAATAAAAACCATTCAGGCCTATCATTTCAGCCCATAACGATTTTTCCCTATTCTAAAGTCCGTTCGGGTATGTATCATTTCAACCCATAGTGATTCTAGTCTACAGGGAACTTGCAATGGTGATAACAGATATAAATAACAGAATAACATTAAATAACAGTAACATATGATATAACAGGTGTATAAACATCATATGGTCATAACATAGTCAAGTATAACATGATAATATATTTCTACAGATTCGGAGGGTGTCAATTTACTAGTTATATAGGTACATATTGTCTGGTGAGAATAACTCACCTCTTTGTGCTGGATATTGCTATCAAATGCACAAACTGAGATCTTCGAAGGCACGAAAGCACGAATAAGATTGGATATTGAGAGAGCCAAAGATAAATCTCCTTGAAAACATTCAACAAAACAAGACAATATACACATAAATATTCAACGCAAAACAATGTTGAAACAATGCAGATAAAAAGCAACAACGGAATAGATTACTTGACCATGCTTTAACCATTCAAAAGCTCGAACAAGGGGTTCATTTCTCAGCCATGATGATGATGAGTGTGAGAGAGGTAAGGTTAACTCCTCGGAATACATAAGACAAAACAATCCAAACAATATAAGTTTTCAACCCAAATTTTAATAAAACAATGTTAGAAATGACTGCACGGAATCAAATAGAAATGCTTGCACTTGCTTTCAACCTTTACTAGGCTCAGCCATGAGGGAAACTACAGGTCTAAGGCAATGGTTTTGGGTCTGGTTTGGACCAAGGGATACACGGCTACAAGCTAGAGATGATGGGGAAGTTATAACATAGGTATGTGAAGAGTTTTAGGCACACTAGCATGGTTTTTGGTCAACAAAAGGGCTCGGCCATAGGATTTTGGGCTTGGCCATTCAAGTTCAGATCTAGACAGAGGTGGGGAGGGGTGTGTTGTGGTCAGGTCAGGGAGGTGGTTGTGGCTATGGTGGTGGTTTGGGTGGTGGTTGAGGTGGGTGAGCATGTAGAGGTCAATAAACATGGTTTTTAGGCATCTAGGTTGAAATTTGGGGGGTTTTACCATCAAAATGGTTAGGCTATGGTCAGATCTGGTGGAGTGGGGGCTGGTGGTGGTCGGGAAGAGATGGAAGGAGGTGGTGGCAGAGGAATAGGGGTAGAGGCCGATCTCAATCAGGGAAGAAGGCAAGCAAAATAGCATAGAAAAAGAAGAAAAGTAGGAAGAAAGAGATGGAGGCCACTACCTAATTTTCTCTAGCCGTGAGAAACAATTGAAGATGGGATATTTTTTCACGTGAATGCCAAATGAGATGACGGCTACACTAGGGTTTTACATGGCTAGGCAATTAATTTTGAGGAGTTAAAGGAATTAAAGGATTTGGTAAATAAAAGGGCTTCCGTTTCAAAGCGTTACACAACCCTTCACATTTCTTTCCTTATAAATCTTTATATAAACAAAAATATTTCAGAAAAATACTATAAAAACCGAAACTAAGTAAAGATATAAGAAAATAAATAATAAAATTTAAAGAAATTAGAAAAAATAATAAAAGAAATTGCTTAAAATACAAAACAGTGTCCAGAAATTACAAATAACTCACCATTGACTTTGGAAAATTATTAACTTTAATTTAAAAATATTATAAAAAAAAAATTTGAAATAAAAATGACTTTTAAAACATTTTCAAAGTGAAATAAATAATTAAATTCAGAGAAAATAGCAAAAGAATTGAAGAAATTGTTTAAAAATAGCAGACAGGACATGAAAATTTCACATAAATTACCATTGATTCTAGAAAAATGTCTACTTCACTTTAAAAATAATAAAAGACAAAAATATACATAAAATAACATATTAACACATATTAAAATAAAATATGGCAAAGAAAATAAAATTTATAAAATTTAAAATAGGCAAAAATGCACAATAAAACAAATTATACTAAAAATTGAAATGTACATAACTTTTACATTTTAACTCCGTTTTCAACGAAACGAAAAGTAGTGTTCAAGTTATTAAATCTATTTTCATAATAAAATATAAAATTTATAATTTCAAACTATTTAAAATTTAAACTTAAAAGTCAAAGTTTGACTATTGACCAAAATTCACATTTTCAGGAAATATTAAATTTAGTCAAATTTGGAATTCTAATCCACATCAAAGTCAAAGTTTATATTTAAAATAACAAAATTTATTCTTTTTCATAAATAAAGCTTTTGAATCTGGAAAAAATCAATTTAAGAATATTTGTAAAATACAGGGTTGTTACAGGTGAAGTCATCCCTGTCTAGATGTCTCTTTTTATTTCGGCTGTGTGGGCGGTTGCTGATCCCAACCGCAGGGTGAACTTACTCTGGATTATCCAGTAAGGGGTAGTCCCGGTCTTGTGTTGCAAGGGATCGGGCGTGGTCCTCGGTACGCTGATCTAGACCAGGTACTGTGACAGGTGGTACCCCAGTGCCTAGTCATTAGATGGAAATCCATTTTCCCTACGCGCCTTTTACGGTTTTTGTTTGTAGAACCCACTTTGTGGCTAGTATGCTAGAATTTAATCATGTACAATTTCAGCTATTTTAATAAGTATTTGTATTTAGACACTAATATAATATCAGAGGATTTTGATAAGAAAGTGTTTTGGCTATCGTAATGTAAAAACCCGACATGTTTATTTGTGGCGTGGTCTTACGAGATGCTTTTGATTTCAAAGGGTTTGGAAAACTTTAATAATCCAATTGAGTGTGTTTTCTCACGTTGGTTTTCTAGACTGAATCAGGTGTTATTTTATTATAATGCTCGGGTCAGACCGAGTATTATATATACAGGATAGGATGCTGTGGAGCTCAGGAGACGAGCTGGAGGGCGAGACGTATCACCCGTATTTGTTGTATTCTGCTGTGAATCATAAGTGGTATAGTGATCATCTTGTGAGGACAAGTTATTATAACTGTCCTGAATTGTGATGTTGATTGTATTGTACTCTGATGTTGTATTCTGATGATGTATGTATAAACAGATATAGTTTCTTTCTGTAAAGATCAGTTATTATCTATTATATTTTATTCCGCTGCGATGTGAGATTCTATTGTGTTGTTTCTTTTCTTCTACCTCCTTCTTCTTCTAATCCTGATGGTTCGATTTTTCGGGTTTGAAAAATCGGGTCATCACACCTGTCTTTCCTATTCGTGTTCTTTTGATTCTGGAGTATCCCATAACTCCATTCCTGTTGATCTCTATAATGAATCGGCGGTCCCGCCACTCTTAGAATTATTTGTAAAGGGGTGAAACTCTTTTACAACAAGCATCGATTCACCGGAGATTTCTATATCCTTGGTTTAGCTGCTATTATTTCTTCTAAAGCCTGAACCATCTCTAGTAGACGATCAGGGTAATTCCCTTGTAATATTGACTCCACTACGATAATTAGGGAATATCCTGATGTTTTGGAGAAGTCACTTCTTTTCCCTTCAAGCGGGAAATTGAATTTCCGCATCGATCTTATCCCTGGAATTTCGGTTGACCCGGTTAAGGTCATCCGCAATCAATATAAGTCTATTCTTCTCCCTCTTCTGTAATTTAGTTATTTTATCTTCCTTTCAAGTCTATTATGACGCCCCACCTCTATACCCATGCTAGCCAAGAACACTACGGTGTAATGCTGTCAACTAGCACGGAGAATAAGGCCGTTGAGGAGCGACCATCCATGTAACTTCTTTAAGCGAGCAACGATATGTCAGATAGTATAGCATGAACTTCATTTAAGGAGGAAATCTGACATACCGATACAAACTCAAAGCTATCACACGGTGGCTATATATAATCTTCGGAAACAAACATAGAAATAAACATAACATAAATCAGTCACAGACATCCATATCGCAAAGGCGGAAAAAGATATGAATGTATATATATGACACATGAAAGTGTACATCAGAGTAGTGGTCAGAAAGATCCATGATAATACAAAAGAATAGCAACACGTGCTATACAAAAGAATAAGTACACAACCTAGAGTCTATATCTCAAATGTGTACAACCAAAAACTACTAATCTAAGTAGTTAGCCAAAAATCAGAATAATCCAAGAGAGAAGTCAAGCAGAAGCACCTGTAACATCTCGGTCTGACCCGAGTATTATTTATAAGAAAATAATAAACGGATCAGTCTAACTATAAATATCAGATGACATGATATAGAATAAGGGGTATGGCATAAACATATAATAACCATAATGGCATACTACTATAAGTATGTAAATGATAATCAACAAGAGATTAATCAATATCACAAGAATCTTCTCAAAGATCCAAACCCATAAAAAGGTAATGACACAAGAATTCACCAATACACAAAAATTGATAAGACATATCAATGAAAATCACAAAAATTGGTGAAGCACAAAATCCAGAAATCAACACACGAAATCCAGAACAAATCCCAGAAATCAACACACGAAATCCAGAAATCACATAAAGGGGGAAGTCCGAGCACACAGACGAGAAGCTACCTCATGGAAGCTATCCATTTAATTTTTTGAACACACGAATGGCCCGAAGGCCTTTGACACATGAATGGCCCGAAGACCATGGGGTGCTACCCCATATATGTGATGGTGAAACATCACAAAAGTGGGGTCTAGTCTCTCTCGCAGACAAAGAGACATCGCTCAATCGCTAGTCTAAATCACAAAAATGATCGTCATGATCATAAGGAAGTGTCGATCACACCAAGGTAGTAAATATATGAGTTTAGCTTCATGTCCCATAACCACTTGCTTAACTTAAATATTTACGAACAAACTGTAGATCTTCACTAGAAAATTGTCACAAAAAGGTTCAATCGAACAAGTCCAAGAATTAACCGACGAAGTGAACGCAAGCGTTTCATACCACTCGTTTTACTAAGCCGTTTATTTAGATTTCTCATCCGAGTGAAGTAAAGGCTTGTATATACTAGTGGATTGGAAAACGGTTTGAGAGAAAGAGCTTTGTAGTAAAATAGTGTTGAAATCGCCTTGATGAAAGAGTTTTGGTATTCTCTACTAGTATTGAAGCCTTCACATTTTTAAAGTGACAAGTCACAAAACGATTGTTGAAACAAGTCGAATCACAAAATTCACATTCGAAGTCGTGAATAAAATCCAAAGAAATCAATTCCAAAGTATCCAAGTATAAATATCCATACGACCTAACAAGGCCGAGCTAAAGAGCAATGACACGACCTAAAGTGGATAGGTCGAACGACCTAGCAGTTCACTAGATGCTTCAATGGTCAAGCGACCTAACAGAGAGCGGCACGACCTAATGAGGCGACCTAGCTAAGTGAGTGACTTAGGGCCAACGACCTAAAACATAACAGGTTGAGCAACCTAAGGGAAGAGCTAGGCATGCGACCTAACTGTAATAAGGTCCAACGACCTAAAGAAATAAGGTCTAACGATCTAAAGGTACTGGGGTCTTGCAACCTAACAGGAAGACAGGTCGAGCGACCAAACGTTGCCACGACCTAAGGTCTAAAACGAGGTCATGCGACCTAAAGGGGTGCGCGACCTAAGAAGGTACACGAGCTAAGGGTGAGCGACCTAACAAGGTCGTGCGACCTAAGTGGGGTGGCCACGCAACCTAACGACCTAGGCAAGGTCATGCGACCTAAAGGTATAACGACCTAACGGCCTAAAGGAGATGGGGATCACGCGACCTAAAACGTTAAAGGTCTAACGACCTAGTGGCCTTGCGACCTAAAGTGTTAACACGCGAGCGACCTAACGTTATAGACTAAACCATAAAATGATAATCATCGATCATAAAGAAGTGTCGATTACACTAAGCTAGTAAATATAAGAGTTTAGCTTCATGTCCCATAACCACTTGCTTAACTCAAATATTTACAAACAGATTGTAGATCTGCACTAGAAAATTGTCACAAGAGTTTCAATATGTGTGAATCGAAATCACACCAATAAGGTATAGACTAACCTTGAAGATAAAGAGATATGTGTGAATCGAAATCACACAAATGGTGTCTAGTCTAACCTCGCAAACAAAGAGACATCGCTCAATCGCTAGTCTAAATCACAAAAATGATCGTCATGATCATTAGGAAGTGTCGATTACACTAAGCTAGTAAATATAAGAGTTTAGCTTCATGTCCCATAACCACTTGCTTAACTCAAATATTTACGAACAGATTGTAGATCTCCACTAGAAAATTATCACAAGAGTTTCAATCGAACAAGTCCATAAATTAACCGACGAAGTAAACGCAAGCGTTTCATACCACTTGTTTTGCTAAGCCGTTTAATTATATTTTCTCATACGAATGAAGTAAAGGTTTGTATATACTAATAGATTGGAAAACAGTTTTATAAACGAGTTTGATATTGAAAATAGAGTTGAAATCGTTTTGATGAAGAAGTTTTGATATTTAATACTAGTATAGAAAACCTTTATATTTTGAAGTGACAAATCATAGAAGTGATTGTAGAAACAATCAATCATAAAAATTCACATTCGAAGACGTGAATAAAATCCAAAGAAATCGATATCAAATCCATCAAAATGGATATTTCCAATAACTCCCAAAGAAAATGAGTCATCAAAGTCGGTAATAAATGATAACAACAAAAGGGAAACCACACGAATCGATTAAAGTTGGAAATCACACAAAATAGGCGAAATAGGCAAACAGCATCAAGTCGGCCGGCCGGCTTCAGGGCTCGGTCGACCGGACCCTGTTCTGAAAAATAGTTCGGGAAGCAGGTCGGTCGACTGAGCTCTGCAGCCGGTCAACCAAACCCAAACAGAGAAGTGCTTAGCACTTTTGGAAGTAGGTCGGTCGACTGACTACAGAGCTCGGTCGACCGGACCTGTTTCCAGCACTGCCCAACTTATCAAGTTCATTGGCCGAATCTCGACCGAATTGCATTTTCGCGAGCAACAACACTAAGGATTTAAGCCTAACGACAACCCGGCCTTATAAGCTCTTCAATGCATCACAAAAATCATGATCAAAGATCAAAGTTTGGATTTTTAAAGAATTGAACTCAAAACACTAAAAATTGGAATATTCACCAAATCAATCCAAACCAAAAGCAATTGCACAAGAATAAGTGTTAGGAATTCATACCTAACAATCGAAGATAGTTATAGACTAAGATGTGAGATAAAAATCTCACCTTTGAACCCAAACAAATGAAGAAGGAGCTTGAAAGCAAAGGGAGAATCAACCACTCTTCAACACAACCCAAATGAGCTTGAATCTATGCTCAAAAGAGAAACATTTCCTAAATTAGGTTTAGGGAATTTTATGAAATTGAAAGGAGAACGGGTTGGAGAAGATGAAGAGGAGGCTTACCTATGGCTTCACTTTGATTTTGGAGCAAGAAATCAAGATGCAAGAAGAAACTAGGGTTTGCAATTTCTATTTCCTCTTCCTTTCCCCCATTTCAGTTTTTACTTAAGTTTGGAGAGTGGGAATGAGAGAATGGAGAGGAGAGGGCTGAGTTAGAGGGTTAAGTGAGTTTAGTTAGCTAGTGGGCTGAATCCAACCCAAACCCAACTAGAAAAAGTAGCAAATTTCAACTTACTCCAAATATATCGAAGCTTATACTCAAAAAGGTCGCAAACGGCATTTTGAACTCAATGGAAGTGGTCTCGAGTCCTAATTCGAAAGTTTGTAAAAAGTAGCTTTTCGGACTATAATCCGACGAACGATTCTATATCTAAATAAAATATTTAAATATTCAATCGTAAAATATGCGGGTTGTTACAATATATATACACACGTTAACAGCCGAAACCTAGCCTATTTTTCACGGCCGCCATCTAACAATTCAATGGCCGAAAGACAACTTCAATCTCCTTCATTCTTATCGAGATCCAGTCGGTATTAGCCTAAATGTTCAACTGGAAAGTTGACGAGCTTGTCGAGATCTTGAGATCTAATGGTTGAGATCGTATATAGGGGATCGTGGTGGCCGGAATCTGCTCGAGATGGTGAAGCGTTTGGGCACGTTTTTCGAGATGAACAGGGCGCCGAGCTCCGCGTGGTTTTGGCCAAAGGTGGAGGTTGCCTGGGTGTTTCATGTGGAGGTGGTTGATCGATTTATATTTGAGCGTGGTGGTCGCGGTATGTAAAGGTTTCTCGGCGGCTGATAGGTTCGAGCATACGATGTCGCGTAGGGAAGAAGGTGTGTTGAGCGGCCATGATTTTCTGTGATCTAACATACGGCCAAATTTTGTTGGTAAATATATATATAAAAAAAAGAGAAATTGTTAATAAAAATCATATTCAATGTTTAAAATCTCATATATATTGCATGCGTTATCAGAATTCAACGAAACAAGAAGCGCCGGAATCGCAGCGACGCGATCTATGCACTGCAGTAGATCCGTAGACGTTTGGAGCAAGCGAAAATTTTGGATTAAATCGAAGGCGTTCAATTTAATTTAAAATTTAAACGCTCGACGAATATAAGGTGAGTTAATCTCACTCACATCTGGATGCCATTTAATTTAAATAGCTAATATTTAAATGATTGATTGGTTGATTAGTTGAATATGATAATTATAATCAGATTGGATCGATATTATTTGTTGTGCTAACATCTGTGGATGCAGGGAAATAGGTTGGAGGGATCCAACGGGATTCCTCACAATATATAAATTATATTCATAATATGTGATATATTTCATTGATATCCTGTGATAGATTGATTTGGAATTTTGTTATGCTGTGTTATGGTTGGATAGATATAATCTGGTATTTTAAAATATAAATAAAATACATCGGGATTAAAAGGAAATTGAAAGGGATTTTTGAGTAATGAATTTAAGGAAATTAAATTCAGGAAATTGGTTTGGAAATTTGAAGTGTTTTTGAAATTGTGATTTAAAAGGGAATGGGGAATGGAAATTTATAAACTGGGTGTTATAAATGAAATGGAATATTTATCGGGGGTAAATTTGAAGTATAGATTTCCGGTGGGAATTTCTATAAGAAGGTGTAAATTGTTTTAAAAGTAATAGTGAGATTATTTTTAAAAGATGGAAAGTTTATTTTCCTGGAAAACTAAGTATGTTTTTGAAGAAGAGCTTTCGAAGTATAAACTAGGAAGTTTAAAAATGTGTTTCTAGAATATTTTAGAAAAATTATTATCTTTAATTATTTTTAAGGAAAGTAGATATTTATTAAAGCAATTATGGTATTTAAGTGTTTAAAGGTAAATTAGAATTATATTTTCTAAAGGAAATTTTATTATAAGTATTTGATATAGTAATTTTATTTTTTTAAAAAAAATTTGATTTAAGTTACGCAAGAAAACTTTTATAGATTTCCAAAAGTATATTTTGAATAAAGAATTTGGTAACTTATTTCAAATAATTTAAGTATATATTTTGAAAGAAATTTCCAGGGAATGGAAAATGTGTTTAAAAATAAAAAGGTGTTTATTTTTAAAGTGTTGGAAGAAATTTACGGGTTGAGACGTAAATTTGAATTGAGATAAATCCAGCGGGATTTATAAAAAGAATTCTTTGGTTTATTCTGAAATGGGAGTGTATTTCCCTTAAAAGCCAAGTACGTTTTTAAAGTGGATTTTTGAGTAAAAGTTAGAAATTTTGAAGTTGTTTAAAAGAATGGTTTCAAGAAATTATTATTTAAATTATAAAAAAAAATTAAAGTGAATATTTATCAAATTAGTTATAGTAGTAATTATTTTAGAGGGGTTAATTAGTATTAAGTTTTGAAAGAATATTTTTAATATTATATTTTATAAAATGGATTTATTTTAAAGATAGTTTGATTAAAGTTAATTGAAACTATTATAGAATTTTGTAACGCCTCTTTTAAAATTTAGTGTAACTTAACTTTTATTATAAAATTAGTTTATATCTTATAAAATAGTTTTGCTTTAAATATTTTTAATATATATTTTTGAATAAAATGTTTAAGTAGTCTAATTTAAATATTTAAGGTAAATTTTAGAATAAAGTGATTTAATCATTTTAAAATCTAAGGTATTTGTACTTGGTGTTTTCAGTGGAAATAAATATATGGGAATTTATTCCATGAGAAGAGTGTGGTTTTGAAAACAGTTTTCAAAAAGGGCTGAAAAGGAAAATATATCTTGCGAAGATATTTTGAGATTAATAAATAATTTGGGTAATTATTTATTGTTTGATGATTGTTTGTGAATGTTAATTGATAGTTAAATAACCGACTATCAATATTGGCCAATGCGCTGATCATTTCGAAGAGACCGGGATCGGGATTTATTTCTCGAAAACCACTTCGATCTGGTTTGTACGTTTTCGTGAGGAAGATGAGTTTGGATTCGAAGATGGAGCAGTGAAGTGCAAGGGCTAGTCGCTACTAATCCTGAGGGTGATTCCAAAATGGATGTAGTAGGAGTAGTGCCTTCGGTTCCGTTCGAACCCGGAACGGACTTGTATGTATGAATGCTATCAGACCATCGTCAGGAGGGCGATGAGCATTCTAAGTTAGATGTGTTCTAAAAAGGTAACGCTTAGCCTCAAGCCTCATCAACCGGGAATGACTGAAAATAAGGGGTTATGCAGCAAGGCTAAGTGGGTCGCACCCATTAGGGTGAGGTCATCCCTATCTAGATATTCCTTTTTATTCGGCTTAGTGGTGCGGTTGCTGATCCCAACCGTAGGGTGATCTTACTCGGACTATCCAGTAAGGGATAGTCCGGTCTTGTGTTGTAGGGGATTTAGGGTGGATCCTCGGTACGCTGATCTAGTCCAGGTACTGTGACAGGTGGTACCCCAGTGCCTAGTCATTAGTTGGAAATCCATTCTCCCTACGCACCTTTACAGTTTTTGTTTGTATTACCCACTTCGTGGCTAGTATGCTGGAATTTAATCATGTAATAATTTCATCTATTTAAATCAGAAATTTGTATATAGACACTATTATAATATCAGAGGATTTTGATAAGAAATGTTTTGGCTATCATAAGGTAAAAACCCGACATGTTTATTTGTGGCGTGGTCTTACGAGATGCTTTTGATTTTCAAAGGATTTTGAAACTTTAATAATCAGTTTGGATGTATTTTTCTTGTAACGACCCGATATTTTGGACCATTCGCATCCATTATAAGTGTATAGGTAGACACTCATGCCGGAGTTGAATTGCTCAAAATACCGCGTTGTTAATTAAAATTTGGCAAAACTGAACATATACAGTAAATAAATAATCACAGAACACAGACACAGAGTAATAATTTGCAGCGGAAATAAAAGAGATAGTAGTTCATGAAGCTACTATATGAATATATAAAATACATCAGAGTTTACAACAGGAGAGTAATATGATACATCAGAGTTAAACCAGATACAACGGAAGAGTAACACGATACATCAGATACAAATCAGAATGCATCACTGGAATCATCGAATACTGAAAGCAGAATAGATGGCTGGATCTTCAAGCAAAGCTCCAACTTCAAAGGTGAGCATCGAATACTGGACCACTCAGTCTGACCCGAGCGTAAAGCAAAAACACAAGACACTCGAGTCAGGATTAACATTCTTATATTAATAAATCCAACTCAAGTGAAATAGCAATTGAAATACAAGTAACTCAAAGGATGTTTGGAATAACCATCCTTTAAGGATCCGTTAAACTATCTACTAGGTAGTAATATACGCTAAGTAGATAATGTCTATCAGTAATAATAAAGATATCAAAATAGCGTTAAGTCATGGCCCATTCCACCCTTAACACATTTTTATTCCCACAAGCATATACAAGACCGTAGTTTCCCCAAAACCGGAAGTCACCAGAGGGCAATCCATATACTCAAGGTACAAAACAAATTCGTAGTGGTCGCGCATAAATGGAATACAAGTATGACAAGGCACATGAGGCTATACCCAAGGTAGTGATACTACCGTTCGCCTGATCCGGACTGGTGAGAACGCAACGCCGCAGCGCCCGCAACACCGTGAGACAACACTCCCAAAATCAAGGGTGCACCAATCGACAACAAGTATAAGTAGTTCGAAGAAGTGTGTCCACTTGAGGTATCAATCCTCCATTGGCCCGGCACAGCTCCTGTTTTAGTCATTTCCAATTTGACACAAGTGTCAAGGCTATCCATTATCGTTCACTTTCTTCAATCATCAACGTTCGCCAATCCAACCACTTCATTCTGGATCATCACTCCGCGTATAGTTATTAAAGTGGTTTTCGGTTTAGATAGAGAGTATATCCATAACCGAATTCCGGTCTCTTTAATAACTTCCGTAATTATTACACCGATTGGTCGTTTGTTTATTTCAAAAACCAAATCAATTTCAATTCAATTTCAATTCGTAAATCAACATTTCATTTGTCTTTCAAAACCAATTTCCAATAATTTACATTTCAAAACTTCAATTTACCATTTCAAAATCTGATAATTCAATTCCAATCTTTATTTTAAACAATTCAAATATCAATTTAAATTCGTATATAAGATTCAATTCCGAAATCATTTAAATCAATTTAATTTAACATTCAAATCAGTTTAACTTCATCTATCGATTTTATTCAATATTCGTTAAGTAAATTTATCATTCGAATCAATTATACTCAATTTCCAATTCATTAAATCAATTTCTTAAGTTCAACTTCATTAAATCAAAACTTACAATTTCGAATTAAATTAAATTCGTTAAATCAATTCTTCCAATTACAAGTCTTACATTAATTCCAAAAATCACATTTTCATTTCTTGTTAAAGAAATTCCATTTCACTTATTTACTTACTTAAATAATTTTCCAAAACTAAATTAATAAAGAAACTCAATTTCAATTATTTACGAAGTAAATTCACTTATTCAAAAATTCAATTTCACTTATTAAAGAATTCAAATCAATTTAATCATTAAATAATTCAATCTTATTTAATTATTAAATAATTCAAAACTTAATTATAAAATAATTTCAAAGTTTAATAATTTCAAACTTAATTATAAATTCAAACTTAATTATTAAATCATTTCAAAGTTTAATAATTTCAAACTTAATTATCAAATCATTTCTTTCATTTCTCAAATTAAACCATATTCTTTCATCAATTACATCATTAATATTTTGTTTCGGATTATTAAATATTAACATTTTTCTTTCATTAAAAATTCAATTTCAACTTCATTTCAAAACCATATTATTTATTAAATAAAATCTTCATTTATTTTTAAATCAAATTATTGACCAATCGGGTTTTTATTTAATTTTCTATCCTAGGTCAAAGTTCAAATTGGGTATTTATCATTTCAACCCGATTCCAATTCAATTCAAAATCAAAACATACAAAGGGAACTTGCAGTGTGATAGCTGGGATGGTGTCAAAGTAAATAAACAAGCAATAGCATCCATTCACAACAATTCAACAATTTCAAATAATCCCGAAATAATCGTATTAATTCGCGTTTGTTATTTATGCCAATTAATATAACTATTTCTAGAATCTACCCTATCATTTCAAGTAGATTAAAGATTATAACATTTCGGTTTCACTTGTCGTTCAATTTCAATTACAACAGTTAATTCAATATACGTTCAACAGTCCAAAGTGAAATTTGTCAATTCTACGTGTCAATTAACTTAACAAATTAAGGGTCAATTCAATTAATCAATATTCATCATAAAAGGGGTCAAGTTAACAATCAAATGTCAGTTAATCAAATTTAACATTTAATTATCCTATATCAAGTTCAATTTCATACTGTTTATCATTTTAACATTATCAATTTACCGTCCAATATAAACATCAACAATCAATCAATTATCAGCCAAACTGTATTATCATCGCATAAATAATTAACAGATAATGGTGTCAGATGTCACAGGTGAACTGATACAGGTAATAACAGTGTAAATATCAACAGCAGCATATTTCAATTGTCGTTTCAATTGAAATCAAATTTAATAAATAAAAGAACGTTAATCGTGAGTGAGTGCTCACCTTTCGAGGCTAGAGATGAACGATAATAAGATGAGTTACGAATTCCAAGCACGAATTCCAAAGCAAAGCAATACGGGCACGAATTTGACGGACAAGCTGATAATTAGAAATTGATGGAAAACGAATCAGAATCATCTTGGTATAACAGAAACAGATATATGTTATAACTTCTCTCTAACTCAAGTTCAAACATTCATTCAAACGTGGTATATATATATATATCATATTTATTTTCAAATCAACATAAATTTAAACACAATTTAACTTAAAATATACATATTTCAATAAAACATGTAAACAATATTTTATATACTTTTGTACACTGGATATATATATTTCAATCATTAAAATACTATATATATGCGAAGTTTAAATCAATAGTTAATGAATAAATATGCTATGCAGACTAAAAATATAACAGAACAAAATAGATGAAAAGATTAAACAAAATAGGTACTCGTTCCAATAAAAGCATCTACTAGAAAGAATACATAAGGTATAACTTTATATAAACTTTCCATAATATATAATTTACATATTATATTTCAGTTGCTAAGTCAAATTAAAATATTAATATAAATTTACATAACTAAATATGTATGTAAAGCCCACGAATAAATATATTTACCTACCTTAGAATATATTTGTGTATACAACTGAAATGTAACCGTTATATACTAGAAGAAAAATACATAAATATCATACTTTAAACAATATGATATATTATATAATTTATATACTTATATTTTTTTTAAGAAACAGCACAAATATTAAAAACCTGAAAGCATAGGTTACACACTGACTGACGAAAACAAGTTCCAAACCATACAAATTATTGAAAACGTGGGCACCCTTAGTTATCAACCGGAAGCTTCCTCCTTTTGTACTTCATAGATACATCACTACTGACATACAGTCTAATAATATTGTCTAGGCTATACATATATAAAATTTGAAATAAATATATATATATACTTATGAAAAATGCAAAGTACATACAAGCCGAGTAGAATATGGTCGAGCTCATATAAGACTGTAAGTAAAATATACAGTAATATATATATACACACTATATATGTACACTACCTATACTGACCCATAACTTCAAATATATATACAATACAATATACACACCTACTGACATGCCTAATTCACTGACCAGACTATTTTTATATATCATATATAACTCACACGTGTATATAAAAATCAACATATATAACACTTATAAACTAACGTGAATATAAATATAAACAATCTTAAACTTTCATAAATTAGGATTTCATAAACAAATACATATGATACTTACTTAAACAAGGCTACGCAAAATTTCATATATATAGGTTGTCATGCATATTATTCAAAACAGCAAGTATAAAATATACTTTATATTTATATGGAAACTATACACATATATATCATATATACCTCAGCAGAAAAATGAGCAGTCAGAGGAGGGAGGTCTGTCGCCAAAAGCTGGTGCGGTACTTAAGTGGTCAGGCGGAGGATTTTGAGGCGGAGTCAGGTTGCAGGCTTTGGTCGGAGGGTGGGAATAGGGAAGGCGATCGGGTGATGAGGTGGCTGGGGTGCTAGGCCGGTTCAAGCGAGGCGGGTTATGGAGGTGGGTAGCTCGCTCGGCAGAGGTGGGTGAATACGTGGAGCAAGTGCGAGCAAGTGGAGATGTGGGGCGTCATGGTCGTGTGGGTCTAATGGTGGGACAGGGCGAGGCTGAGGTGGGTAGGAGTCTAGACGGAAGAGAAGGTGAAATGCATGCAATGGCTAGAGAGGGAAGGCGAGAGTGGGAGATGATTTCTTTGGAAAGCGGTGAGCTAGAGGTGAAGGGTTGAGGCATGCGTTTCAGTGGAAAGAAAAGAACAGGCAAAGGAGAAAAGATTGAATATATATGGCCTCATACACGTTTCTTAGTTTTAGTGAAATTAAATTTCAAAAAGGAAACGACAGAAAGAAAGAATGTGAACCAAAACAAAATCTATTGAAATGGTGGAAAGCGAATGGTTAGAGGATATCAAAAGTCTAAAAACTCATGACTATTTATTTTTAGCCGTTAGAAAATTGCGTAGTCATCAGAAGTTTAAAACTAAAATTTTGGAACCGATACGATTAAATGTTTCGTGGATTTCGATGCGAAACGAACGCCAAAAATACAGAAATGAGTATACCAAAAAGATCAGCACGACAAGACGATCGAAACGGTATAAAAATATCAGTGGTACGATCATCCGATAAAAATCGATATCGGTACCAGAATACTGTTATTTTGCAGAAAATAAGAACGACGGAGCAATAGATGTCCAAATTTTGAAAAACGACAAACTAACATCTTGCTCAGAAGATGGTTTAGAATTTTTCTATGTAAAAATATTTAGGTTTTGAAAACGTTTTAATTTCAACGCTTTTTAACCGATTAAATTGAAGTAAATTTACGCGCGAAATAAACTTTCGTATTTTCGGACGAAAATTTACCAGTTGCTATGTTTAACTAGACGTATTCCAAATATTAAATTTATATTTCAAAATTTTATCGATTAAAATTTCACAAAATTTCAACTAATTACGTTATTAAAACAGTTGAAATTTACGGGTCGTTACATTTCTCACGCTGGTATTCCCGACTGACTTGGGTGTTATTTTATTATAATGCTCGGGTCAAACCGAGTATTATAGATTACAGGATGATGTGGAGCTCAGGAGAGTAGCTGGAGTCGAGACGTATTATTCGTACTTGATTATTTCACTGCTACGGTTGTTTGAAATTGCCAGCAGTTGTGAGGCAGGCTGATATAACTGAATTGTTGTTTACTTGTGATATACTCTGATGATGTATTATCTAAAACAGATATGGTTTCATTTTGTGTAAAGAACTGTTATTATTTATTATATTTTGTTCCGCTGCGATTGTGAGATTCTGATGTTGTTTTAGTTCCTTCTTTCTTCTATCTTCTTTCTTTTTCCTCAACAATCTGTCTTTCTCGGCACTCAATCTTCGGCATATTATACTGTGGTGTATTTTTTGTCGATTTTCGCGAGTCGAGAAGGGCGGGTCGTCACATTAGGTATCAAAGCTTAGGTTGCCGACAACCAAGGCTTTGGTGGGGAAATTACTCATTTGAAATAGAGTTAGAAGTACTCTAGAATGAGTTGAGTGTATTAATAGATATGAGAGCGTAATTGTTAGTGAATATAAAAGCTGTTTTTATACTGTGTTGACTTATCGATTGAGTGTTTATGAATTCTGGTCAGTACGGGAAGTACAACCGCATCGATAGGGGTTTCTAAACTCTTAAACAAGATAAACCGACATAGTATTGTTTTAAAAGGGGTAAATGAAATAATTTTACCCAAATTATATTTTGATATAAAAGGGAATAATTTTATGAAATTATTATATATATTTGGATGTTTGGTTGTTAATATTATAATCAAATAAGAATCTAAAATTGAGAATGTTCTAAATTTGTAACCAAATATAATTATATAAGCATGACTTTTCCAAAAGGAGTATAACTGAATTTGATTTAAACCATAATTTAAATCCCGGAAATTTTGAAAAGGGTTTTAAATGAATTTAAACAAAGTTTGGGAATCTTGGGAATGTTTGAAATGTTTTCCAAAGTGTTTGAGGGAAATAATGGAGTATTATTTTGGGAAATATTTTTGGAATGGAAATTGTTTTGAAATGGAATTGTGGAAGTAAAGAAGCACTGAACTCACTTCAATCACTGGAAAATAATCCTGATGATGATGGCCACATCATCAGTATTCATTTTCGAGTTTCTAAAGTGATGGATTGCTACCGTGGTGATTGGTTATGACATTTGTTTGGACTTGTTGGGTATACAAGTTGTTTAGAAATTTCAAAAGGGAAATTGTTTTGGTAAAAACAAGTGTTTGGAATCCGGAGATTTGATTTGATATACCAAGTGGGTACGTATTATTTATGATTTCAAAACGATTTTGAAATAAAACCGGGTAATTGAATTCTAGGAATTCTATTTAAATAATGAGAAAAGTTAAGATGAATCAGCTATTTAATTTATAAGTGAAGTTGATCCAAATAAAAGGAAAATGGAAATTTTAATCCTGGAATTAAAATTTAACTTGAGTGAATGGAAGTGAGTAAAATATATTTGCATTTAACTCAGGATAAGTTAAATATAAAAGTGAATTGAAATTTAAAAATGAATTAAATTGGATATAAAATTGAGATGTAAAATGATTATAATTGTGGGTTATAATTGTGTAATGAAAATTTATACCCTTAAGTTATTAAGTGTTATATATAATCTAGAGTTGTGATTATAAAATGCAAATAGACTCAAATGAGCAATATAAGATTTTAAGTGAATAAGTTGGTGAACTTATGAATAGAGAAATGAATTATAAAACAAAAAAATAAAATGGTTGGTATTTTGTGGGAAATTCAAAATTTAAATCCTAAATGAAATGTACAGTGAGATAAGGCAAAGTGAAATATAAAAGGTGAATGGACTTAGGTTAGTAAATAAGTTTTGAACTTATATATTGAGAAATAAAATTTAGTTGAATTTGGATTATATTGAATTGAAATCAAAATTCAGTTGTGTTATAAATAATATTGAATGGAATTAAATTCCTATTTAAGTTAGTAAAGTGATATGAATTTAAGTTGGCTAAATGAAGTTAGTTGAACTTGAATTAAATCGGTAAAAGATTAAATGAAAGAAATTTTAATCAAGTTGGAATGATATTGGAAAAGTTAAATTCTCACTCAACTGAATTCAAAAGAATTGTTTGGAGGTGAATTTAGTGTAAGCTAAATTTAATAAAAAGGGTAATGGGATGTAATAGAGTTGAGATAACTTAAGAAAATTTTTAAATGGTTGTTGTCGAGCTTATGTAATGGACTTAAATAAACCTGTATGGATAATGAACTTGAAGAATAGGGATTTGATTTAATAATTGTGATGAAACAAAAATGTTTGGATTGTGAACAATGCAGGATGGAATAAAATTAATATAATTTGAGTTGGAATTAATTTAAAATGGTTATAGCTTAAGTAATGGTTATTGCATGAATAACATTTAAATTTGCATAGAAAATTAGTCATTTTTGTTGAAAACGGAAGTAAATTGTTTAAAGGAAGTAAATAAAGTTGATTTTTGAATAAATTGGAATGGGTTGGAATTTAATTAAGTGGATTTGCATAGAAATGAAAGTGAATTAGGAATGTGATGCAAATTAATAAATTTTGAAATTGAATAGAAGTAAATTTATGTAAGTAAGGCTTATAAACCAATTTGTTGTGAATATGAGATTAAGTAGTACAAATATAATTGTATGTAGTAAACTAGAATGTAAATCATTCGAGTGAAATAAAATGAAATTTGGATTTGTTAGGAAAATTAAAATAGTGTTGAACCTTGTGGTTGCTTATAAAGACGGTTAACATGTAGGATTATGGAAATTTGTTGTTTGGACTATGTAATTGATGAGTTTGGCTAGATTAATGAATGGAAGGTTGTTAAAATCTCTTATTATTGATACTTATGTGCTTGTTTGAGTAAGTACAGGTACGGGAGGCAATCGGTTAGAGTTTGGAGCACGTAAATGCGAAATAAATTAGCCGCTTGCTTTTAAAATGCTAATTAAAAGGTACGCCTACGCAATAAAATTGGAAAATGATAATATATTGTGATATACTTTATTTTCCGACCGTGTGGGTCGATGTATATATATTTATGTCTATTGTGATATTGTAAAACGCTCTCCATACAAAGGAGACGCTGTCAAAATTTTTCAAAAATTTTGGGAGTTAGAAATTTTTTGAGGATTTTGAAAATTTTGGTTAACTAGGAAAGTTGTTTTTATAATAATATTGAAAACAAAGCTTTTGAGTTAAAGTAAGCAAATGATTTTGGAAGTTAATGGATGGTGGAAGCATTTTCCTACCTTAACAAATTTCGAGGACGAAATTTTTATAAGTGGGGGAGGAATGTAACGACCCGGAATTTTGGTCGTTAGATTTTGAACATTTAATTCATTTTAAATGTTGAATGTGAATTTTAATTTGAATTAAAATAAGAAGTTTTTGGTTAAATCAATATAATTAGTTAAAATTTCAAATATGACAATTAAATTGGATTTGAATAATAATAATTAAATATTTGAAATTGGGATAATTTGTGAATCTGGATGTAAATAGCTATGGAAATAGTTTCTAAAATTTATTTTAAGTCTATTTGGATTTAAATAATGTTGTTGGACTTTTGGATGGAATCAAAAGTCGATAAGTCAAATTTGGAATTTTATATTAATTTAATAATGGAATTTAATATTATAATAATGTAAATAATCAGATTTTGATTCAGGATGAATCAGAATGATGTCTATTGTGAATGTAAGTTCTATATGATTTATAATTGAGTTAGTAATGTTTTAAAAGTGAAATTTTAAATGATTTCGACGATTTTGGAAATCGTTCGAATTTAATCGACGAGTTAAAATAGCCCTTCGAGGCACTGTCTCGGAATTCGACGAAACCAGTTCCATTGGATCCGTAATAGTGTATTATTATCGGATCTCAATTTTCATAGCGTTTGGAGTTGCCGGTTGTTCGTACGGGTGAGAAACGCGTTGAAATTTAAATCGATAATTAAATATTTAAACTCGATTCAAAAAGCTATCTTTCACATACAATCAAATTAGCTTCCGAAACACGTTCCATTGTGTTCGGAATGCGGGTAAAACATTATAATCGCCTGTCGGCATGCGTCGTTCGGAGATCGTTTGAAAAAAAGTTGTTTTAAAATGGATTTAATATTAAAATGATATTAATGAACGTATATATATACACGTTAACAGCCGAAACCTAGCCTATTTTTCACGGTCGCCATCTAACAATTCAATGGCCGAAAGACATCTTCAATCTCCTTCGTTCTTATCGAGATCCAGGCGGTATTAGCCTAAATGTTCAACTGGAAAGTTGACGAGCTTGTCGAGATCTTGAGATCTAATGGTTGAGATCGTATATAGGGGATCGTGGTGGCCGGAATCTGCTCAAGATGGTGAAGCATTTGGGCGCATTTTTTGAGATGAACAGGGCGCCGAGCTCCACGTGCTTTTGGCCGAAGGTGGAGGTTGCATGGGTGTTTCATGTGGAGGTGGTTGATCGATTTATATTTGAGCGTGGTGGTCGCGGCATGTAGGGTTTCTCGGCGGCTGATGGGTTCCAGCATACGATGTCGGGTAGGGAAGAAGGTGTGTTGAGCGGCCATGATTTCCTGTGATCTAACATACGGCCAGATTTTGTTGGTAAATATATATATAAAAAAAAAGAGAAATTGTTTATAAAAATCATATTCAATGTTTAAAACCTCATATCTATTGCATGCGTTATCAGAATTCAACGAAACAAGAAGTGCCGGAATTGCAGCGACGCGATCTACGCGCTGCAGTAGATCCGGAGACATTTGGAGCAAGCGAGAATTTTGGATTAAATCGAAGGCGTTTGATTTAATTTAAAATTTAAACGCTCGACGAATACAAGGTTAGTTAATCTCACTCACATCTGGGTGCCATTTAATTTAAATAGCTAATATTTAAATGATTGATTGGTTGATTAGTTGAATATGATAATTATTATCAGATTGGATCGATATTATTTGTTGTGCTAACATCTGTGGATGCAGGGAAACAGGTTGGAGGGATCCAAGTGGATTGCTCACAATATAGGAATTATATTCATAATATGTGATATATTTCATTGATATCCTGTGATAGATTGATTTGGAATTTTGTTATGCTGTGTTATGGTTGGATAGATATAATCTGGTATTTTGAAATATAAATAAAATACATCGGGATTAAAAGGAAATTGAAAGGTATTTTTGAGTAATGAATTTAAGGAAATTAAATTCAGGAAATTGGTTCGGAAATTTGAAGTGTTTTTGAAATTGTGATTTAAAAGGGAATGAGGAATGGAAATTTATAAACTGGGTTTTATAAATGAAATGGAATATTTAGCGGGGATAAATTTGAAGTATAGATTTCCGGTGGGAATTTCTATAAGAAGGTGTAAATTGTTTTAAAATTAATAGTGAGATTATTTTTAAAAGATGGAAAGTGTGTTTTCCTGGAAAACTAAGTATGTTTTCGAAGAAGAGCTTTCGAAGTATAAACTAGGAAGTTTAAAAATGTGTTTCTAGAATATTTTAGAAAAATTATTATCTTTAATTATTTTTAAGGAAAGTAGATATTTATTAAAGAAATTATGGTATTTAAGTGTTTAAAGGTAGATTAGAATTATATTTTCTAAAGGAAATTTTATTATAAGTATTTGATATAGTAATTTTATTTAAAAAAAATTGATATAAGTTACGCAAGAAAACTTTTATAGATTTCCAAAAGTATATTTTGAATAAAGAATTTGGTAACTTATTTCAAATAATTTAAGTATATATTTTGAAAGAAATTTCCAGGGAATGGAAAATGTGTTTAAAAATAAAAAGGTGTTTATTTTTAAAGTGTTGGAAGAAATTTACGGGTTGAGACGTAAATTTGAATTGAGATAAATCCAGCGGGATTTATAAAAAGAATTCTTTGGTTTAATCTGAAATGGGAGTGTATTTCCCTGAAAAGCCAAGTACGTTTTTAAAGCAGATTTTTGAGTAAAAGTTAGAAGTTTTGAAGTTGTTTAAAAGAATGGTTTCAAGAAATTATTATTTAAATTGTAAAAAAAAATTTAAAAGTGAATATTTATCAAATTAGTTATAGTAGTAATTATTTTAGAGGGGTTAATTAGTATTAAGTTTTGAAAGAATATTTTTAATATTATATTTTATAAAATGGATTTATTTTAAAGATAGTTTGATTAAAGTTAATTGAAACTAGTATAGAATTTTGTAACGCCTCTTTTAAAATTTAGTGTAACTTAACTTTTATTATAAAATTAGTTTATATCTTATAAAATAGTTTTGCTTTAAATATTTTTAAAATATATTTTTGAATAAAATGTTTAAGTAGTCTAATTTAAATATTTAAGGTAAAATTTAGAATAAAGTGATTTAATCGTTCTAAAATCTAAGGTATTTGTACTTGGTGTTTTCAGTGGAAATAAATATATGGGAATTTATTCTATGAAAAGAGTGTGGTGTTGAAAATAGTTTTCAAAAAGGGCTGAAAAGGAAAATATATCTTGTGAAGATATTTTGAGATTAATAAATAATTTGGGTAATTATTTATTGTTTGATGGTTGTTTGTGAATGATAATTGATAGTTAAATAACTGACTATCAATATTAGCCAATGCACTGATCGTTTCGAAGAGACCGGGATCGGGATTTATTTCTTGAAAACCACTTCGATTCGGTTTGTACGTTTTCGTGAGGAAGATGAGTTTGGATTCGAAGATGGAGCAGTGAAGTGCAAGGGCTAGTCGCTACTAATCCTGAGGGTGATTCCAAAATGGATGTAGTAGGAGTAGTGCCTTCGGTTCCGTTCGAACCCGTAACGGACTTATATGGATGAATGCTATCAAACCATCGTCGGGAGGGCGATGAGCATTCTAAGTTAGATGTGTTCTAAAAAGGTAACGCTTAGCCTCAAGCCTCATCAACCGGGAATGACTGAAAATCAAGGGTTATGCAGCAAGGCTAAGTGGGTTGCACCCATTAGGGTGAGGTCGTCCCTGTCTAGATATTCCTTTTTATTCGGCTTAGTGGTGTGGTTGCTGATCCCGACCGTGGGGTGATCTTACTCGGACTATCCAGTAAGGGATAGTCCGGTCTTGTGTTGCAGGGGATTTAGGGTGGATCCTCGGTACGCTGATCTAAACCAGGTACTATGACAGGTGGTACCCAGTGCCTAGTCATTAGTTGGAAATCCATTCTCCCTACGCGCCTTTACGGTTTTTGTTTGTATTACCCACTTCATGGCTAGTATGCTGGAATTTAATCATGTAACAATTTCAGCTATTTTAATAAGTATTTGTATATAGACACTATTATAATATCAGAGGATTTTGATAAGAAATGTTTTGGCTATCGTAAGGTAAAAACCCGACATGTTTATTTGTGGCGTGGTCTTACGAGATGCTTTTGATTTTCAAAGGATTTTGAAACTTTAATAATCAGTTTGGATGTATTTTTCTCACGCTGGTATTCCAGACTGACTCGGGTGTTATTTTATTATAATGCTTGGGTCAGACCGAGTATTATAGATTACAGGATGATGTGGAGCTCAGGAGAGGAGCTGGAGTCGAGACGTATTATTCATACTTGTTTATTTCGCTACTACGGTTGTTTGAAATTGCCAGCAGTTGTGAGGCAGGCTGATATAACTGCCATGCTGGTAATTGTTGTTTACTTGTGATATACTCTGATGATGTATTATCTAAAACAGATATGGTTTCATTTTGTGTAAAGAACTGTTATTATTTTTATTATATTTTGTTCCGCTGCGATTGTGAGATTCTGATGTTGTTTTAGTTCCTTCTTTCTTCTATCTTCTTTCTTTTTCCTCAACAATCTGTCTTTCCCGGCACTCAATCGTCGGCATATTATACTGTGGTGTATTTTGTGTCGATTTTCGCGAGTCGAGAAGGGCGGGTCGTCACACTAGCGGACACACTTCTTCGTATTACTATCGTGACATTGTTATTGATTGGTGCGCACCCTCGGATTTTGGGAGTGTAGGATGCGGTGGGCCGTTAGGGGTTACCACCAGCCGGGAAGGGTAAACTAGTAGTATCCTACCTTGGGCATTGCCTCACGTGCCTTGTCATACTTTTATCCTTATTCGAGACCACTATGATTTTGGTTTAGTGTTGTCGTATCACGGCGCATCCCTATCCATCGATGGTTTACTGGTGTTATGCAAATTGTATGACAATGCTTAAAAACACGTTAATGGGGATCGATGTAAAGCCTTAACGCTAAGAAAAATATTTATTTTACTGATTATACATTGTATATGTATCGTATTCTACTATATATAAATAATTTGACGGATCCTTAAGAGATGAAAAATCCCGTAACATCCCATGAGTTATAGCACACATGTTATACACCGGATAGGAGATGTAAAACCCCGTAAACATCTCTGATGCCATGACACTTATGTTATATGCGATATCGATTTGACTCACATAAGAATATTTTAGTCCTGACTTGATTGTTTTGTTTTTCATTACGCTCGAGTTAGCCCTAAGTATTTCAGTGCATTGAAGATTACCTTCTGGAGGACGAAGACGAAGATTTGGTATATTATTACGACTATTATTTTTCTCTACATCATGTCGTTCTACTGCATTTTATTTTGTTCCTATTGTATATATGACTCCAATAAATGTTGTATAAATTATAATCAAATGTATAGTAAATAGCTTCATGAACTTTTTATTTGATTATTATATTTTGTCATTCCGCTGCGAGATTCTATGTTTGTTTTCTTCTTCTTTTCTTAATTAATCCCATTGATTATCTATGTTCCAAATTGTTTAAGTCGGACATGTGTGGATTATTGTCGATTTAAACCTTCTGAAATGTGGGTCGTCATAGTTGGTATCAACGCTTTGGTTTAGCGATAACCTTAGCTTTGTGGGGTTTGACTCATTAGAGATAGGGTAGTAATACCCTAGAATGAGTTGTTTGAGTATATATATATGATAGAGCGTACTTGTTAGTGTTATAAAATGTTTTATATTGTGTTTACTTATCCGTTGAGTTGTTATGAATTCTGATCAGTACGTGGGACGCCATGCTACTGATAGGAGTTTCTAAATACTTAAACGAGGCAAGTCGACATAATATTGTTTTAAAATAGGGTAAATGAAACAATTTTACCTAAATTATATTTATATATATAATGATAATTTTAATGAAGTTGTCGTTAGGAGATGATAATATTTAATGATCATCAATTATTGGTTGAATTAAATTAAAAATGAATACTTTGTAAATTCTATTTTATGAAGTGTTCGATAATTAAATTGAATTGAAATCAAATTGCAATAAGAATTGTATTAAATAATGGTTTGTCAATAAGGTAATGGAATTTGTATAAATATATTTATAATATAGTTTATAAATAGAAAGAATTTAAAAGTCGAGAATTTTTGAATTTAAAACCTGTTGTTTTCAAAATTGTTTTCAAAGCTTTCAAAATTAATAATAATATTGTTTGAAAGTGTTTTGACTAGAAAAATATTTTGAAAGGATTTCGAAGGAAATAAAAGCATTGAACTCACTTTAGTCGCTGGGAAATAATTCTGAGGATGGCTGCAGCATCGCTAATATTCATTTTTGCGTTTCTGAGTGAGAATTGCTACCAAAAGAAGTTATTTCTAGGTAAACAAGTTTTAATTTTGAAAATATTCCAAGTATGATTTAATAAAAAAATAGTTTTGAGCTTATAAATTGAAAATAGTATAGATAAAAATAAGTTATAACTTATAGATTTGAACAGGAAAGAAAAAATAAAATTTAAAACTGTTGAATATTTTTGTTAAGCAAACAAAAAGAAAATTTGAATTTGAGAAATGAAATAAAATAATTAACTTAAGAAATGTTAATTAAATGGAGTTTATGAAATTAATTAAGCAAAATGAAGGCTAACTCAAGAAAGCTTAAATAAAATGAAATGTATTTGAAATGAACTAGATAAAATAATAAAATAAATTTTAAATGAATCAATTGCATAATTTATAGATTTGAGAATATGAAGCTAAAAACAAAATTTTAAATTTACTAAATGTGAATGATAAGAAAATTTAGCTTGAATAAAATTAAATAAAATATAGTTTAACTCATGAAAGCTTAAATAAAAAAAATGAATTGTATTTGAAATGAGTTAGATAAAATAATGAAATGATTTTTTTTTAAGTAAATCAGTTTGTGTAACTTATAGATTTGAGAATTATTAAGCTAAAAACAAATTTAAATTTGTTGAATGTGAATGATAAGAGAAGAAAAAGTTTAACTTAAATAAATTCCAAAAACAAATATAGTTTTAAATATATCATGATTTCAAGTACTCTGATTTTTATACTAGCTTCAAATATATATCAGATTTGCAAAGAAATCCAGGTGCTATAAACATTGATGGATGTTGTTCTAGAAGTATATAGTTGAACACATTAGATTTTTTAGGAAAAACTTGTGGTTTTCTCTTTACGTATGCAAAATTTAACAAGCTTTTCTTATGTGCAAGTTATCAAGCAAATGCGGTTTCATAGAATTCCAGTGTACCAGATTGGTATACTTATGGAGTTTAAATTATATATATGATTTCAAGTATATAGTTTAATATGCTTCAGGTTTCTGTTAAGCAAAGATTTTGAATAATTATAGTTTTCGAGTGCTTTCCAAGCTTGTAGTTTCAGGTGTATTTGAGAAGTCTCAAAAGTGTGAAATTTTGAATAGGAATAGATATGAACTTCAAATATATCAGTTTCTAATATAATAGCTTTAAAAATAAATTTTCCTATATGAATGAGTTTTAAGTGTATGAGTTTAAACTGGATCTCAAGCATAAGTAAGATTTCTGATTCGAACTAAGGAGAAGCTAATCTACCTTTCAGTAGATTTGAATACCGATATCAAATATGCATTAAATTTCAAATATATTTATGTTATATATGACGTTGATTTTGGAAACATTAGTTCTAAGTACATAAGTCTACACAGTGCCTTAAACATAACAAATTTATTAAACATAATCACAATTTAATAAATGTTTAAAGATTCTTCTTCAAAATTGACTTGTTAACTCACTAGCCTGATGAACGTTTTAAAGATTGTTTGGATTGCAACAGTGCTAAATTTTACCACTTAATGCTAGTTTAATATAAATGCAGAAACTTGAACCAGTTGATGTGCTTGGTATGTTGTTTTTTTCCCATAGGCAGTCATTCAGCTAAAGGCAGCGAAAAATTTAATAAATTTCATGCTTCAGCTATTGATGTGCTTGATATGTTTTACTAAAAAAAATTCCTTCTTCTGTTTAACCTTTTGTATGTATTGATTGTTCTAGAGATAACCTCTCAACCTTATATCAGCATCTCTAAGGCATACTAAGTGGTAATAAAATAATATCTAGATTGAATAAGATTAAATGAAATAATTTTATAAACTGGTTCATAAATGAATTTATATGAAATATGTTAAACAAAAGTTGAAACAATTGGAATTTAACAATTAAACTGAATAAATTGAATGTGAATGAAATAGATGTGAATAAATTTGAAGCAAACCGATTAAATGATAATAAAAAAATTGGATGTTAATAAAAATGGAAGTGTAAATTGAAATATTGACATTGAAATGTAATTGGTGATAGTTTGGATTAATTTGATGAATATCGATGGTTGAATGGTTTCTTTTATTGCAAATCATTGTTTTAACCATTTTTTATTGCATATGATTGTGTATGTTGTGTGTTTGTGTTTGTGCTTATGATTTGGATTCAAAATCACGCTATATGGTTCTGTTTAACTCATACATGTTTTATATCTTATTATAAGTAATTAATATTCTAAAGTAAGTTGAGATAGGTACCTACGAAGACCGTTTGGACGTATACGTGGACTTATATACTTTTGCTTGCTTATTACGAGCGAACTCGCTCACATTATTAATAATAAGGTACATATCTCGGATTACATACCGCGATTTTATATTTTTGCCCTTCGGGATGCCTCATCATTGAGATGAGATGTATATTTGATATCTCTTTGGTATATTGTGATATATATTGTATTTTAAAATTTTCCGATCGAGCCGAGCAAAGGAGACGCGGCCGAAATTTTCTGTAAATCCGGAAGTTATAAAAGTTTTGAGGTTTTTAAAAATTTTAGGGCTTGTTTTTATATATAAGTTATATTTTTCCGTTAAACCGGTATCGGAACGGCGTGGTAGAAGCGTAGTAATAGTTTTGCAAATAAGATGTTTATGTTCTATAAGTTAATTATTTTGAGAAAATATATCAAATGTTAAATTCTGTACTTTTAACTATTTAAATTATTAAATTTAATATGATTATTGAATAATAATGGTTAGAAATAAAAACTTTTAATGTTTTTTATGTAATTTATTGAATTTGAACTTGAATAAAATATTGAAATAACCAATTTCGAAGATTTTAGCAATAGATATTGAAATGAATTTTACGTATTGAACATATTTATAATCAATAGTTGGATTGAATAATAAACGTTGACTTATTTAGTTGAAAATAAATAAAGTGTCGATAAGTAAAATTCATTGAGATTTAATTATTGGATAATCAAAATTGTTTAAAATTTAATATTGGAATAATTTAAATAGTTGAATATTGAATTTAATACGAATGAAATGATGTCGGAAGTTGATTTAAATTGTATTTAAACAACAATAAAGATTGTCAAACTTTAAAATTGAATTTAAAGTGACTGAATTAATTTTGGAAATTACTTGTTTTAATGAACGAGAAAAAATATCCATTTTGGACACTGTCTCGAATTTCAACGAAACCAGTTTCATCGGATCCGAAATAATGAATTATTGTAGGATTTCAAGTTTCGTAGCGATCGAGCATGTCGTTTGGCCATGCGAGCTTGAAACGCGTAGAATAATTTAAGGAATTCGATTAAAATAAATTGATTTTGAAAAGCGAACTTCCACATACAATCAAATTAGGCCTCGAGACTAGTTCCATTGTGTCCTGAACGGTGGTAAAACATTATGAACGCCAGCCGGCATGCTTTGTTTGGAGTTTAGTATTTCGCGAGTTGATCGAGTCAGATATTTTCTAAAAATAATAAAATATATATTCAACCTTATCCAACATATCGTACACTCAGCCGAAATCATGCCTACCCCATACCATCTCCTTTCCCCTCTTTTCATATCACTCAGCAGTCGGAAAGAGAAAAAATGACAGTCTCAATCTAAAAAAATTACGAAGGGTTCGAAGGCTCGATGAACGAGGGAGAGCTCGCAGAGGCGTGTGAAGGCCAAGCTTGAGTGATTCATCGAAGGCGGTAGGCGGCTCATCAACTTAGGGTTTTGGTCGATTAATGGAGGCGGAGGCTGCCGCACATGGCATGTGGCAGAGTAGGGGACAACGCACGTCAAGACGGGGAGGAAGGGTAGTCCGGCTGTCTGGTGGAGCGCGCATGTGGAGGGTTTGGTCACGATTTTGGGTCGTTCACATGCGTTTGTTTCGTTCTTGCCTGGTATAGAGGAAGAAGATACGTGTATCCTAATTTTTATTTCAGTTAATTATTATGTTAATTAGGTTTTTAATTATATCGGTATTAATAAATTCGTAATTAATACATACGAGGTCCGTTTTGAGTGAAATGAATTGCGTTGGGACCGTATCGACGTTGTCTATAGCTTGGCCTTGGATTGGCATTTATTTGAGGCTGAGATATTTTTAGTTTCAAATAAAAGGTGAGTGTTTTATACGCTCACGTTTGACTAATATATTCTTACGTTAGTAAAAATTTTATCGTGAAGTGATTTAAATTTATTGATTGTTGTTTAATAAATTGTAATTGGGATTTAAATTGACATCTGAATTAATTGATAGAATTAAAATTGACCGTTAAATTTGAAATTGGAATTTAATTGCCAATAAAATACTCGATATTAATAACTATGAAATTGTTGTGAATTATTTTGAATGTTGGGATGATTGATTGCGATGGATGCCAATTGACAGATATTTGGATGATTGGATGTTTATTTATTTTTATGTATATCATGTTATCACCTGGTAAGTTATTTACAGTATATAAAATTGTAAATTGAATTATTTCGAATAAATTAAGAAATGGGTTGAAATGATATATACTTATGACACTGTGATTTGGATTGATATGATATATATCCATCCCTAAAATTAAATTGAAATAACTGATCACTTGGCCATAGGATAGGAAATTATATACAGACACCGAGTTGGTTAGATTAAAGGATTTTAAAATTTTTGATTTGAAATTTATTTAAATGATTTTGATTTAAAGAAATAAAAATAAAATTTATAGAAATCAAATTATTTTCGAACTTGAGCTCGGAATGTTGAAATTTAAATTTGGTAATAGGAATTGTTTAAATAATCGAAGTTGAGATTTTGAAGTTATAATAGAAATATGATTTGAATTTTGAAAATTGATTTTTTTAAAAAAGATTTGAAATTTCATTCGAACTTTGAATTATTGCTAAGTAAAAGTAATATAATTGGATATATAGATTTGGACTCAGGAATGGAATTTATTTTAATTCTTGAATCTAAATTCGAAGATTTAAGTATTATTGAATTCAGTGATTTTAATCGATATTCTAAAATCGAACTCGAATTTATATAAATAAAACTCGAATTTATATAAATTGAAATGGTTGGAATTGAGAATTGAATTGAAATTAATTCAAATTGGAACAGAATTGGAATTAATTAGAATTGAAATAGAAATTAAATTAATTTGGAATCGGAATTGAAATTGATTTGAATATAAATTGGAATTGAAGTTAATTCGAATTGAAATCGGAATTGAATCAATTTAAATGGAAATAGAAATTGAATTCATTTGAATTGAGAAGATGTGGGAATTGAATCAGTTTGACTTTAAAACTATTTTCAAATAAATTATTTTAATATAAACTATTTAAAATCTACCTTTTTACATATTCAATTTATTTTGATTTTACTATCTATTTTACCTTATAAAACACTTTAAATACTTAAATCATTTTACATCAAACTATTTTAATTATTTAAATTGTTTTCAAACAATTTAAATTTCAAACTATTTTTCCAAATTCAAACTGGTAAAAGGTTGGAAGGTCTATATTTAAATCATGGATTAACTATGAATTGGGTTAAATTGAAGTTATAACCCAAATGAAAATTCGAAGCAATATTGAATTGGAACTGAAATCGAGATATTAAGACGAACCTGATTTTGAATTGAAATAGTATATTTTGAGTAAATATGATGATTTCGAAATGAATTTGATTTTGAAGCGAATATGATATTTTGATATCAAATACGAATTGTTTTCGAAATGTAGAAGTACCAACCGGTGTGTAAAACGATGTTTGGTTACTAAAGAGACCGGGGCCTCTTATTGGCATACTCTCTGTCAATATTGGAACCACTTTAACAACTGTGTACGCGGAGGAAACTCCTGAATGAAGTTGTTGGATTTGGCGTCGTTTGCTGGATTTGAAGAAAGAGAATGATGATGGATTGGCCTGACACTTGTGTCAGTTTGAAATGATTAAAACAGGAGCTGTGCCGGCCAATGAGGTTAGCTACCTCTAGCGGACACAATTCTTCGTATTACTATCATGACATTGTTATTGATTGGTGCGCACCCTCGGATTTTGGGAGTGTTGGAAGCGGTGGGCTGTTAGGGGTTACCACCAACCGGGAAGGGTAAACTGGTAGTATCCTACCTTGAGCATTGCATCATGTGCCTTGTCATATTTTTATCCTTATTCGAGACCACTACGATTTTGGTTTAGTGTTGTCGTGTCACGGCGCATCCCTATCCACCGACGGTTTAGTGGTGTTTTATATGCAAACTGTACTACAATGCTTAAAAACGCATTAAGGGGGATCAATGTAAAGCCTTAACGCTAAGAAAAATATTTATTTTACTGATCAGACATTATATATGTATCGTATTCTACTATATATAAATAATTTGATTGATCCTTAAGAGATGGAAATCACGTAACATCTCTTGAGTTATTGCACACACGGTATACACCGGATAGGAGATGTAAAACCCCGTAAACGTCTCTGATGCCTCGGCACTTATGTTATATGCGATATCAATTTGACTCACATAAGAATATTTTAGTCCTGACTCGAGTGTTTTGTTTTTCATTACGCTCGGGTCAGCCCTGAGTATTTCAGCGCATTGAAGATTTTCTTCTGGAGGACGAAGATGAAGATTTGGTATATTATTACTACTATTATTATTCTCTGCATCATGTTGTTATGCTGCATTTTATTTTGTTCACGTTGTATATATGACTCCAATAAATGTTGTATAAATTATAATCAAATGTATAGTAAACAGCTTCATGAACTGTTTATTTGATTATTATATTTTGTCATTCCGCAATGAGATTTTGTGTTTGTTTTCATCTTCTTTTCTTATTTTCTTAATTAACCTCATTGATTATCTATGTTACGGATTGTTTGAGTAGGACAAGTGTGGATTATTGTCGATTTAAACCTTCTGAAATATGGGTCGTCACAAGCCCTTATTCTTATGGCCTATTATCTAACTGTTTGAACCACATAGCAACCAACTTCGCCAAGTACAATAGGAAACAACATCCGATTACTTCCTCAGAAGCATCCAATACCTCCATATATCCGATGTATCTCTTCAGATAAACATTCGGATATGTCCTTCCGCTATATAAATCCAGTGTTGGTAACTTAAAATTAGGTGGATTTCTTGCATACCGAATGTTAGGGGTAAATGAATTCCTGTTTATGTCCTCCATACTCTGGTCTGGTGGTCCACCTCTCACCATTCTTCTGATCATCTCGGCTATTCAGTTGTTGTTGTCTAATGGAAGCCTCTAACCCATAGCAACATTTTCCCCTAATTTCTACAGGGAAACTCTGATTCGTACTCCTCTGGATGCACATCTGCATTCTGATCCATACCTCTAGCCTCATTCTGCCCCTCTCTCATTCCTACAGGGAAACTATGGCACATACTCCTTTGGTTGTTGTGCATTCGCATTCTGATTTGATTTTTTGGCTCGAGCATCATCTGCTCCCAGCATCCCAGCTCGCCCTAAGCCTAAACCAATAGTGCCCTCGAGTAATTCAGATTGGTACCGACCTTTTTTGGTCGTGGGGGCTAAGTTTCAGTTTTCTCCGCTCCAACTCCAGATGCTCTAACATTGGTTTCTGGCCTTTGGTTTTGATTTCTAGCTGCCTTTCCTATTCCTTGTTGTTCCATCCTTCTAAAAATCCATCTAGCATCTACTATTGTTGAGCTATTATTCCATCTTGCATCTCTTTCATCATCTTACCCATCTCCTCTCGGTCATGTAGAAGGATGGATTTGAACTTGAGGGCACCTCTTAGCTGCCCCCATGCTCTGGTTAACTAGGGTCTGTAACTGCTCTGGTAAATGGCCACTTCATCTTTTTTAAACTTCAGATGCAAGCTTTAGGTTGTCAAATCTAGCTCTTTCTTAGTGAAAGAACCAAAAATGTTGCATCGAGAAATGGAACAACTCCCAAAGCAGATAAATCTGAATCAAACAAGCAAAAAATAGAAGCAAATAAGAACACACAAGCACATTTTATAGCGGTTAAGCATCCATTTTAATATTATTATCTTTTTGATTCTCTTTGGAATACAAAGATTACAACTCAAATCTTACATAGTCTAGTAGATCTCGAATTTGATTGAGTTTGGGGAAGAAGAAGACAGAAAAATATTCAAGTGCCCAGAAGTCCTTCTCTGGTTGCTCTATATATATACATATATATACATACATATATATATATATATATATATCTGTGTGTGTGTGTGTGTATGCAAATTCCAACACAGATCTCGCCTTTTAGGTTAGAACAAGGACCCATTTCCAGATCTGAACATCCAAGCATGAAGATAGGTTCAAACCACATCAACCTCGAGAAGAAAATCAGTTTGGTACTAACGTGAATTCGGCTTGGTACCGACCTAAATTTGAGTATCTCTAGCCACTTTTTCCTTTATTTTTTAACTTCTGTCATCGTCCTCTTCCACTTCAAGCATCAAAATTAGGTTGGGGTTGTCAATTCAGGTCGGTACCGACCTAAATTATAGGCTTCTAACTTTGTGAAACTCCTTGTATTCCTTCATTTCTTCATTCTTGATGGCTTTCCAAGTCTTCAAATCCAAATGTGACCCCACCTTTATAAAATCAGGTTGGATCTGACCACTTTTTTGGTCAGTACCGACCACTTTTTATTGCTAATCTTAGTCTTAGGTTTCTTAAGTCGCTTTGTCTTGTTATTCTAAGTATGAATTCAAGTTCTTGATCAATTTCAACATCATTTTGCAGTCCAATTCATCTGTTTGGGTATTTTCTAAGATTGTGGAAAATTCGGTTTTAGCACTGGAACATAGCCTAATTCTAGTGTGGGGAGGGAGAGAAGGTTGCATTCCTGCATTCATGTTTTTACTTGCATTAGATCTTACAAAAAAACTACATTTACATCATTTGTATTCATATTTTTCATGATTTTGCATGCATTTTTTTCTTTCAAATAATAGAAATCAATACACATCTCATTTAGGGAAAAAATATTCAGATTTGCATTTCTTTGAGGCATATGCATTAAGGACATATTATTATTTTTTATGTATTTAAAAATTAGTCGAAATTGGTTTATTTTGAATAGGCATGGAGGAGCATGTGCACCGTGTTAGTCACTTAAAGGAACATTTCATGATCCACTAGCTTCAAATGGAAAATAAAATGAAAATTTCAAATTACAAGCGATAATAGTAAAGCTAGCATATAGGTTGACTCAAAGATGGTGCCTATGAAGTTTATTGAAATTTGTTGTCATTGTTTAAAAGTGGTTAGCCTAAATTACATGTGTCAAAAAATTTCATCTTTATGACTAAGAGGCGCCAAAGACGATTTTGAAAAATGTTAATGCATGTAATTTAGACTAACCGCTTTTAATCGATCCACCAAGCTCTATTCCATTCTCACGTAAGCCTAAAAGGTAGTGCATGTGTAGTATACCTTTGTCAATGGGTTAGGTGTATGCATGTGGTAAAAACAAAATTAATCAAAGAGAGGGTAAGTGCTTGAATTCAAAGCATTCTTCATAGTTTTATTTATTTAAATTGTTATACAAGAGAAAATAGAAATATCACTTTGTAAACTTTATTTTTATAGCTGCACTACGATTTCAACTGAAACAACTAGCAAGCTAGAGTTGAGCGTGATAAGAACTTTATTTTTGCTTGATGTTTATAACTAGGTGTTGACCTTAAATTTCTAGATTTGGACTGAAACACATGCATGCTACAGTGTTGTAACTGTTTATAAATAAATCGATTCATTAATCTTCGTAACCTTTTGTATTCATAAAGTTACATTAGAATCTTGACATACTGCATTTCGATTTTGTGGGTAGTATCCATTAAAAACCCTCATAAGACACAACTTTTCCTACTAAGGACACATAGGGGTTTAAAGGCTTGTTGCATATGCCAAATGCAATCATATTTTCCTACGAAAGTGTGACTAATAAATTTGGTTATATTTTATTCAAGTACGAATAAAAGTTCTAGCATAGGGATATTTGATACGCATCAAATTATGTATATTTTAAACTTCTTATTTACACATTTTAATACACATAAGGCAATATTACTTAGTCCTTTTGTTGTGATTATTGCACTGTGGCAACTCGCACCTTCAGACACATTGATTCAAAGATTAAAGTGGCTTTCAAACTCGCATCGTGCCAAAAAGTACAAGTCGTCAGGGTTTTAAAACATTACAAGATAAAGAAATAATATAAAATTTAAAGTATTCTAGACTTTCATATCTCACAACAGAAGGGAATAAAATATAAATACTAAACATAAGCATATTAGTCTCAACATAATGTAGTCCATATAATAAGGTCTCCAAATAACAATACAAAGTCCAACTGATAGAATAATATAATATATAGAACATGGAGAATAACTATATGTAATACAACTCTGGTCGCCTGGTCTCCTCCTCCATACATTGTGGCACCTACTGGCATGTCCTCCTGTAATGGGTATAAAAAGGGAGAAAAGAAGTTGATCGAACAAAGTCTGGTGAATGAATTGTGTTACCAGAGTATGGTGTTAACAAGCAATTAAATTCATTTATAATCTACACAACCTAGGTTATCTATTTTCATGCATTACATATAAAAGATTAGTTACCTTATAATCATGGGGTATAGTTTAATTCCACCTACATCCCTAAACAACCTACAAAGTTTTTTAACCTTTGGTTGAACAACCGATAACTAATAACTCTAGGTCGATTCCTAGTATATGATATCGATAATTAACTTACTAACCAACATTGAGTTAACATTTTCAATGAAAAATCACATATATCACACTTACACACTGAGTAAACATCATAATGACAAGGATTGCGTCGAGTATACTATCTCTACGATTTATGGCCTACCTAAGCATTCGTGTCACCTTCTCAATGGTAAACATGACTTACGCTCTTTATCATTCAACATGAAGCTAAAAAAATCACTATAGTTATTCCCCCGTAGGACCAGCCGCTACCTAGCCATATAGCCCTACTATTGCAGAAGTCTCCTTCTCCCTTCTTGGGTTTCTATGTATTTAACATGTGACTAGGTGTGCTCCAATAACAATAAGGGCTTCTAGTTACACTGCCATTGCACGTCTTGTCGAGTTTCTCGTTATAGCCACCATGAAGTGTGATACACCATCTAGTGTAAAACCAATTCTCCCTGTTCCACCTACTCCATGAAGCTACACAAAGTCCTAACAGTAGAGAAAGTGGGGATAAGTCCTCCTATTCACCCTATTTGGCATTCACCAAGTCTAGGTTCAACTTGGGCCTGTTGAAACAATTCAGATGTCTAACCCTCATTTGAAAAAATATATTTTATAGGCATTTAAACGTCTGAACCGAATCGAATTTGAACTAATTGCTCTTGGGTTATGATTGTTTGAAATTAGATGCCAGAATCTTAAATCAGATGTTTGATTTCCTATTCAGACATCTAATTTGATGTTTTTCAGGTATTATAATGTTTGTTTATCTTGTTTATTTCATTTATCTTCTTTGCTGATTCGAGTATGGTTCTTGAGTTTCATTTTTAACTGAATCGTGTGATGGTTTCTATCTTTGTTTATATGAATTCACCAGTTAATTTCAAGGATTATATATATATATAACTTTCAAATAAACTGCATATATACCTTTAAACAAGGATACATATACATACATACACACACACACACATATTATATATATATATATATATATATATGTCATAGTAATGTTTGTACCAGATATCGTACGGTTGTCACACTCTTTTTCCTTACCACAATAGTAAGGTTTTTTAAGAAGGTGAAACCATCGATGTTCTTTATGCGTCCTTAATAAAGAACCCCTTTTCAATATATATATATATATATTCCAAGTTATATAATCTATTCAATGTACAACAAAATGGAGATTCGATCACATTATGTATCCGACCAAAACCAAACTTTATTAATAAAGGTTATCTTTATTGAATTTGATATGAATTTCATAGTCTGTCCTTTTCCCATTTTCAATGATTATTCTCATTAAATTAGTGCCTAGGGTTTTCCCATCATTATTCTCCATATTGATTTATAGTTGAAATTGTAAATCAAATAAAATCTAGATTGAAACTACTATTCTGAATTCAATAATTATTTTATTACTTCGGGTAGAATTATAAAGAAATTTAGTTACTTATGAATCATCATAATGTCATAGTCAATTCACACACCTTTACAAAACTTCCCTTCTTCTAATTTAATTTTAAACCACCTTTCCTAGGCCTCCAAGTTGATTGATTTGTTCTTCCTTCTCTTGTTCTCCTCTAATCTTGATCCTCACTTCCTCTCCCTTGAATTAGATGCATTTTATTTAATTTTGATGAAGAAATTTTTGAAACAAGTAGAAGTATTGTTTAGATTTAGGAAGTTTCGATAGAGGAAGAAGAAGAATTGTATGTATAAAATAAAGAAGCGGCGGCAAGGGTTTTGAGTAAAAGGGAGTGAGGGTCAAGGCCTTATTTGTAGTTGATGATAAGGGTTATCTTGTCTAAACTAGAAATTAATAATTATGAAATTGCCATTGGTAATACATTTCGTTAATTTGACTCGTTATATCAAATTTAACAAGTTATATATGTTTTCTAACTATAAATGATATTCTAAGCGCAATGGAATAGGTCTCGAGGCCTAATTCTAACGCGTGTGAAAAATTATTATTTCGTTCTTTTATGTAAAATAACATTTTTACTCTTATTAATATTTTAGTTTATTATTTAATATTTCCAGGGTGTTACATGCAGATTATTGAATTTTGAAGAGTGAAGAAATTATTGAGGAATTGATTCAAAAAATGCAGCTTAGCTTCAAAGCTTTGTTAACAAGAAGTCAATGACACATATATACACAAAAGTTATTCTAGCTTAATTGATTTTGTACTCATGCTTCACTAGGAGGTCACTGGTTCAAATTTTGCTTGGCACTTATATGTAGAACTGAGTATATTCTCTAAAGTAATGTTAAGGACCTTCTAAAACATGCCACGTTTAGAATACTCTGGCAAAGAACTTTCTAGACCACTATGGAACATACATAATCAAGAAGCTTCTAGAATATACTGGATAATTCTAGACCTATTTCTATTTTTATTTAGATATAGCATATGCAAGAAACTTCTAAAGCAAGACCGAGCCTGATAATTCCAAAAAAATAAATACTTTTACCAAGTCTAAAAATGGATTGCAAAGGGCACTATAAATACCTCCACCTAACTACGTTTGAAGACATCTTGGCAATCATTTCCAATTTTTATTTACTGTTTTAAGAGAAGTGTTATGCATTTAGGGTTTCCATCTTCTATAACATATTTCGACTTTTCTACCTTAATAATAAATAATAAATCAAAGCTTCTATTTATTTATTTTCTAATCTCTATTTTTACTTTTAGTTCGCAGTGTAGTGAATTAATCCGAGCTTGTGTTTCAATTTTATTTCAGTTCAATTTCGATTTTGTTTCTACTTCATAGTTTATATCTTATTTGAGACTTATTGATTTTCCAAGAGATTAGTAAATCCCACCTCTTTAATTTTCTATACTATTATATTCTGATCTTTTAGTATGAGCTACTCACTTATTCCTTTGTTTTCTTACCTTATTGAATTGTTTTCTTATTTTATATTTTGTAACTTCCTAGTTAATTTAATCAGATCCAATTTCTCAATTTCGTCTAACTTGCCTATGATTGAGATAACATTAACGATTAATAAACACCCTATGAATTCGACCCATACTCGCACAACTATTACAACTAACTCTGTATGCATGTGGAAAAATAAATTGCAGTTTTTGCTTGCACCAAAAGGCGTCGATCAAGTTTTTAGCCATTGCCGAGGAGTAATTAATTTTTATTATCTATTTATATTTGATTCATGTTAGTTTTTGTTTGTTTATTTTGTTTCCTTGTTTTTTCCATTATTTAGTTTCGTTTTGCCTTCTTTAGACTTTTAAAGAAAAATTTAAATACTAGATTTTGTATATCTACTTTCTATCACTATTTTACACATTACCATTCTAGCGCAAGTTTAACAAAGTAATGATAAATAATTTTGTTTTATTTTTATTTTCAAAAAATACTTTTTCCTACATGTACCTTTTCCTAAAAAAACTTCATTTTTTTGGCAACCTCGACAAGCCAACCTTCACCAGGTCCTCCTATACTTCTGAATCACTGACCTCAACGCATCCGACCACTTGCCTCAACCAAACTCCTCCGGTACTACTACAACCCTCTTTGAACCACCACCAACATCTCCAAACTCCACATCGCAACCCAATTCATTAGCGCCTTTCATTGAAAACATCATCCTTCACCAGCCTGAAATCGCAAATACATAGGTGTACGCACCAGATCCACAACCTCACTTCAACTTAAGATCAAAAACCCAATAGTACATAAAAATTCCAACATGTCACAAACTCACCTTTATTCCAACCTCAAAAACCCATCTCCATACGGAAGGCCTCAACAATAACCAACCATCTATTTCCACAATTTCCACCACAATCCTGATCAACCTCATATACACCACCTAGATCACAACCTTCCAGATTTAACCTCCCACCATCGCTTTACCGATTGCACGATGCCGAGCCCCATGAAAAAACATAAATTCACATGTCATTACAACATCCCAAATAGATCTTCTAAAATTCCACCCAAGCATCCCATCATCTCCCATTAGAGTGTTAGCTTCTAGTTGATCTGCAGAGGTGTTCATGGCTAACAAGGATAATGTAACAAGACTCGAAAGTGTTTGTGTGAATTTAGAGGGGTTGCAGGTTGAAGAAATAGAATGGGCGACGGGGAGGATGATTAGGAGGGAAGAAATAACAAGGTTGAAAGATGATCAGAAGGTTAAGAAGATGATCATTGTGTGAGAGGAAAAGAGTCAGAGAGTATGTTGTAATGAGGAGAGAAAATTATAATAACATGTAAAAGAACAGAAACATGGAAAAATGGGGAATAAAATGATAATTGTTATTATTCATTTCTTTTCACTTTACATGCACCATATTTATACATGAAAGATGCAACGACTATATTATGCCAACACATATCCAGCTAATATGATAATTGACCTAATCAACCAAATACACTTTCATTTTGCTAAACATATATAAGTAATGCCTGTGCACGTGCACACACATGCACAAGCATGTACACACTGACACAACACTTCCACTTCACTCCATTACATCAACTTCGATCTAGGTCCCTTCCACCTTGCTCTGGTTAGCCCCAACACCACCTTTGGCGAACTATCTGATGAACCACACCTGAGCTTCTCTCTGTCAGATGATGGACAAGAACTGCTGCAATTTATTGAGGCAATTAAACTTTGATTGTTACATCTCCCTTCCTCTTCAAAAATAGACCTTGTCTCAAGGTCTAGGGTAGGGAATTTTCTAAAAGTATGCCAATAATCTTCCCAAGTTTCTTCTTCCTCCGGCTTTCTCTTCCATTAAACTGAAATTTGTACTACTACCTTATTATTTCTAGGCACAATTCTTCGATCCAAAATGGTCTCTGGTTGAAATACTATTTCCTCTTTAAAATTGGGAATATCTCTTTTTTTGAGTTGAGAGACATGAAATACTGGGTGAATTTTGGTGCGAGCAGGCAGCCTTAACTTATATGCCACTGTCCCAATTTTTCCCTCTACTTGATAAGGCCCATAATACTTTGGTGATAGCTTGTGAGTTCTTTGATTCCTAGCTATTATCTGTCTATAAGGCTGCAGCTTTAAAAATACCCAGTCATCTACTTGAAACTCCCTCTCAGTCCTCTTCATATCAGCATATCTTTTCATCTTGCTTTGTGCCAATTTCAAACTGTCTTTTAGAAACTCAAGAGTGATATCTCTACTAAACAATATTTCCTCCATCTGTTCTACTTTAGCAGTGTTTGGAATATAAGTAAGCAAATTTGGTGGTTCTATCCCATACACTGCTTTAAAGGGGGTTGTATTGGTTGAAGCCTTCCATGTTGTGTTATACCAATATTCGGCCAAAGATAACCAATCACACCATTCATGTGGCATGTGACATACAAAGCACCTTAAATACCCCTTAAGCACTTTGTTAATGATTTCAGTTTGTCCATCACTTTGGGGATGGTAAGAGGAGCTCATGTTTAATCTACAGCCTTGCAACTTGAAAATTTCCTGCCAAAAATTGCTAGTGAACATAGCATTTCTATCACTTACAATTGTCTTTGGCAATCCATGAAGCTTGAATACTCCAGTGAAAAATATTTTGGCAACTTCTTTTGCGGTATATGGGTAGCCCAGAGGAAAGAGATGAGCATATTTGCCCAATCTATCTACTACTACAAAAATAACTATGTGCTTATGGCTTTTGGGGAGACAAGTTATGAAATCCATTGAAATGTCTTCCCATATTCTTTCAGGAATAGGTAAGGAGTGTAACAGTCCTGGCATCATCACATTCTCACTCTTATTTCTTTGGCAAATGTCACATGACATCACATAGTATTCTATGCTTCTCTTCGTATGTTTCCAATAAAAAACATGTTTCAACTTTTTCAGTGTTCCTTTAATGCCAGTATGGCCCCCTAAAGGAGTAGAATGATGTTCTCCAATTAGGGTTTGCAATAGTGCCCCGAGGTGATGGTCTATGGGTATTTTCCCTTTATAAAATATCAATTCATCCACTTGCTTGTACTTGTTTTCATGCAATTCTTACCACTGAAGCTAGTAAGGTCTTCTTTAAGTCTTGTAACCAAGGTGTTTGAACAATTGATATAGCTTGTACCTGAATTTTTTCACTACTGAATTCTTTTCTTGATAATGCATCAGCTACAGTATTCTCCTTACCACTCTTGTACTCGACCTTGTAGTCAAAACCATAAAGTTTAGCAAGCCATTTATTTTGTATTCCAGTGTGTAATTTTTGAGACGGCAAATATCTTAGACTTTGATGATCAGTTTTTATGATGAATTTTCCTACCTAAGAGATATTGTGACCACTTCTTTATAGCTATGATGATGGCCATCAATTCTTTTTCATATGTAGATAATGCTAAGTTCCTTCCATGCAGTGCCTTGCTAAGATAGGCTATTGGTCTCCCATTCTGATGAAGCACTACACCTATACCTATCCCATTGGCATCACACCCAAGGGTAAATAGATGGGAAAGTCAGGCATAGCAAGCACTGGTGGTTTTTTTAGGCACTGTTTAATTGACTAAATGCTTCCATAGCCTCTTAAGACCAGTGAAAAGAATCTTTTTTTAGCATATCTGTCAGAGGTTTGGCAATGAGCCCATAGCCTTTAATAAATTTCCTATAATACCCAGTTAGACCTAAAAACCCTCTTAATGCCCTTATATCCTTTGGTAAAGGCTAATCCATCACCACTTAACCTTCTCTGGACCAACTACTACTCCCTGAAATGATATGATGTGGCCCAGATATTCAAGAGAATTTTTTTCAAAACTGCACTTAGACAATTGGATTACCAACTGATTTCCTTGAGGACCTGAAATGTCAAACTGAGATGTTGTATATGCTCAGACCATGTCTGGCTATAAATTAGTATATCATCAGAAAAACCAATACAAATTTATTCAAATAAGATCTAAATATGTCATTCATAAGTGATTGAAAAGTGGAAGGTGCATTAACTAAACCAAAAGGCATTACCATGAACTGAACTCATAATGACCATCATGTGTCTTAAAGGCTGTCTTGTGTATATCATTTTCATTCATCCTTATTTGATGATATCCAGACTTAAGGTCTAATTTAGTAAAATATTTTGATCCATGCAACTCATCAAAAAGATCATCTATTAAAGGGATAGGGAACTTATCTTTTTCTGTGAGGGAGTTTAAACTTCTGTAATCAATACATAGTCTCCAACTGCCATCTTTTTTTCTCACCATAACTACTGGAGAAGAGTACGAGCTATTTCTATGTCTGGCTATGCCACTATCCAACATTTCTGCAATGATTTTTTTCTAGATCATTTTTGATGTGGTGTGAGTGTCTGTAATGCCTCAAACAAACTGGACTGGCTCCTGGTTTTAAAGGAATTTTATGATCATGTTTTCTTTTGGGAGGAGGGAGTGTGGATGTGGAAATCACTTCAGGGTATTGCCGCAGAAGTCTTTGAATTTCCAAAGGGAGAGTTTGTTGTATTTCTTGTTGAAGTTTGGGTCTGGTATCTTTTGCAGAGCATAACATCATAGTTACTTTTCCTTGTGCATGCTCTTTGTTTAATGTCTTTTTGTTACCATTTTGACTTCTTGTTGCTGTATTCCCCGCCATGTATAAGTTTTGTCGCCATATGTAAATTTAACTAGGAGTTTATCTAAGTTCAAAGTGATTTCCCCCATTTTCTTCATCCATTAAGCTCCAATAACTATTTGGCACCCTTCTACAGGTAGAATTAATAAATCTACAGGCATCTTGTATCCTTGGCAACTTAATATCACATTGCTACATATTCTAGTTCCATGAAGTTTTTCTCCATTGGTTACCATAACCTCATGATTCTTGGAGTGATCAACCTTCAGTTTTAACTTATAAGCTAGTTATTCATTAATAAAGCTATGGGTGGACCCCGAGTCAATGAGTATTTGTACTGGCTTACATTTAACAGTGCCTTGTACTTTGATGGTTAAATGTGCTGGTATACCACACATAGCCTACAGGGTAATAGCATGTGTTTCCTCCATGTTTCCTTCACTAATGTCTTCACGGTCACTGTCCAGAGAATATTCTTCATTATCTTCTGAATCATTAAAGGTCATCACACCCTCTAAAATTAGTACTTGAGGACTTTTGCATTTATGGCCTTTAAACCATTTTTCCTTACATCCATAACATATATTTTGCCTTCTCATTTCAATAAGTTGTTGTAGGGTCATACCCTCGCTTCTTACCAAACCTTCTAGATTAGCAACACCACTATCCTTTGGAGTGGTATTATTCTTGGAATAAGAGATAGACTGGGTTTAGTTATCTTTAGAAGAAGAAAAAGTTCGAGTTGTTTTACCACTTTTCTTGGTTTGATTCCAGATTCTCTCAAACATTTTTGCAATGATACAGCTTTCCTGAAATCTGCAGGTCTAGAGGTCATAACATCATATTTAATCTCTTCTCTAAGTCCACCAATAAATCGGTCTAGGAGGAACTGAGGGGGTAAGGTTTCAATAGTAGCATGTAAGCCTACAAATCTGGTCGAGTATGATGAGACAGTTGTTTGATGTTTAAGTTTTGCTAAGATCTCATAAGGCCTCTCCATGTCTTCCGAACTAAATCTTACTAATATTTCTTCTTTGAAGATTGCCCAAGACTCATGGTTAGGGATATTACGGGTATACCAATTATACCACTTAAGAGCATCCTTCTTGAGATAAAAAGATGATATTTCTACCCAAAAGCATCCTTTAGTTTGATGAAATTTTAAAAACTGCTCTACCTAGTTCGACCATTCATGCACCATCTCATCACTATTATAGGTAGGAAAATCTAGTTTGAGGTGGGGAAAAGGCGAGTTTCGATTCCAAGAAGTTGTTTTTTTATGGGTAGAGGAGTGTTTTGAAAAGGAGGATGAATGGGTACTGTTGAGTTGTTGTGAAGATTGGGTGCAGGGGGTAAATTACCATTTCTTGAAGTTGGTAGTGTTATGGTTGAAGTAGGATGATGATTAGAACTGGATGCAAGAATTCCTTGTAGATGTGTAGTTGCAGTGGATGATTAGTTGGCAGCTGATTGAAGTTTGAGCTGTTGCATGTCTTGGGCTAATGCAGAAAGAACGTTGTGCATTCCTTCAAATTTGGTGAACGTCTCCTTTGTTATGTGATCAAGATTTTGTGTAGTTTGTTCCCATCTTTGATTGCCGTGTTCCAGATTTTGGGTGGATATTTCTAACTTTCTTAAAGAAAAGGTATTTTTGTGATTGATTTCTTCTTGCCTTTTCCATGCTTCTTCTTGTTCTTAAATCATTGTCTCGATTTTTGAATTGCCATTGTTGTTTGAAGATGACTGGTCGTTAGAGGTTATCCCAGTCGGTTGCTCTGATACCATTTTGTTAGCTTCTGGTTGATCTGCAGAGGTGTTCATGGCTAACAAGGATAATGTAACAAGACTCGAAAGTGTCTGTGTGAATTTAGAGGGGTTGTAGGTTGAAGAAATAGAATGGGCGACAGGGAGGATGATTAGGAGGGAAGAAATAACAAGGTTGAAAGATGATCAGAAGGTTAAGAAGATGATTAGAGTGTGAGAGGAAAAGAATCAGAAAGTATGTTGTAATGAGGAGAGAAAATTATAATAATATGTAAAAGAACAGAAACATTGAAAAATGGGGAATAAAATGATAATTTTTATTATTCATTTATTTTCACTTTACATGCACCATATTTATACATGCAAGATGCAACGACTATATTATGCCAACACATATCCAGCTAATATGATAATTGACCTAATCAACCAAATACACTTTCATTTTGCTAAACATATATAAGTAATGCCCATGCATGTGCACACACATGCACAAGCATGTACACACTGACACAACACTTCCACTTCACTCCATTGCATCAGCTTCGATCTTGGTCCCTTCCACCTTGTTCTGGTCAGCCCCCAAGACCACCTCTGGCAAACTATCTGATAAACCACATTTGAGCTTCTCTTTGTCAGATGATGGTCAAGAACTGCTGCAATTTATTGAGGCAATTAAACTTTGATTATTACATAGAGCTGATGCAAATCCCTATTTTAATTTTGTAGGAGTCGGTTAGAAGAAGAAGAAAAGGAGAAGAAGAAGATTTTTGTTGAGAAGCTTGGAAAAACATACCATGATTTATAAACTGGAAGAAGTAAAATAAAACTAAAGAGTGCGCTATTCTGAAGGAATACTAGAATACCAAGTCAATAGTTCTGTAGAACTAATCTGAAGAGCAATAATTGTAATGCAAAGATGTCAACACTTCAACTGGGTATTTTTTATTTTCAGTTTATTTATTGTGTGATTATTGGTAGTTATAAATTGTTGTTAACAAGCTATTGTCCTAAAGGAAAAAAGAGCAACATTGCAATTCATGAAATTGTTTGCTTAAAAAAAAATCGTTTACGTAAACTTACCTTCGAAACGACATAAATGATTAGAAAGACGCAACCTAACTTCTTTTGAGCAATTAACTTCAATGCTTGATTATGGTTCTGGGCTATATTCACCTAACATAATGAAATTAATCTGAATATTCAAAATCAAAACATTTAAATCAGTTTTACAAGTTTAAGAAAGTTTTCAACTTCGACAACCAGAACGGGACATGTTGTTAAAGAATAATGTTACATAGTTAGAACTGTACGACCCCAGTCATAGTATATATAACTACTAGTAATTTTGAAATTAATTTAATTAATTAATTAAACGGCTAAAATAAGTTAAATAAGAAAGGAAGTGGGTAATGAATTAATCAAAAAGAGCATTAGGGCCCAAGCCCAAATTATTGTGGGACAATAAGCATGACTCTTTGTCATTCATTCATTTCATTCTATTAAAAAGTAAAAATAAAAGGTTGAGAGGAACTTTAATGGTGGCATCTTAAAGAGGCTAATAAAGTGAAGATAAGCAAAATGTAGGCTAAAGGGGAGATTTAGAAAACTAAAGCAGATATCCCAAAGACCTAGGTGAGTAATACTAAACTCAATTTTACCATGCCTAAATATATGGTTTTGATAAGATTTTGTAAGTTATTACCTATGATGGAGTTTCATATGGATTTTCATTAACTCGTAGATTATTTGGGGAAAAATATACGAACATGGGACATTTAGATGTATTTTTTTACCTTAATGATTTTGAAATGTTATGAAAAAATTATATGATATTCTAGCCATGATTTTAGAAACGAGTCTTTAGTATAAAAGATTTCTTATGCCAAAAATAAATTTATGATGATTTACTGAAGGAGTATGCCTAGAAATTAAATAAGGAAAATACCCTTAAATCAAAATAAAGGATAAAATATACTAGAACAGGTGTTCATGAATTTTTTGTAATTTTATTAAGCTTTTATATGAGGAAAATAAATTAATATGTGTTGGTGCTACACTAGGGAAAAGAGGGAACTACGGGGATGCGTGTAATATGAAATACTATGGTGAAAACAAGTGTTAGGTAAATGGAGAACCATATCCAAATAAAGTGCTAAAAAGAAATATAAAGTTGTTGCTAATAATAGAAAGTGAAATTGTAATGTATTATATGGCAACATGTGTAAAGATGTTGTAAGACATGTCAGACTTTGTATAGTATGATGTTAAGGTGGGGCCTTATGGTTTATAAAAGACTGTACATATGGTGCAAAGGCAGAGATTAGCCAAAGGGATTCAGGGACTTTCAGGGGAAAGTGGAATTGTGTTGCAATTTGTAGAGGACTTATAATGCCACAATAATATAAAGACAGAAGAGACCGAATTGCGCCGCAATATGCGAAAGAGATACTGCATCGCAATTTAAAAAATTTTACTTAATAAGCAAAGAGTGAATTGCGCTTATAGGTTAGGGCAAGGGTGCACTGCGCCAAGAGAGGGTGTGAATCATACCTTATAAAAGATAATTAGATGGGACTCAAGGGGAGACCAGGGTTAGTAAAGGGAAGAACTCTTACATTAACGGAAAGAGTTGAAAGCACTATTGATGCCGAGTGGGGATGCTCACTCGAATGCACACATAGAGAAGGTGAGGAGAGGCATTCAACTTCCAACAACTGCAGTGGAGTATTCCAAGTAGTTCTAAATAAAAAAATGTTTTGAGACTACATGTGGGTTTCTTTGTAGTCGACTACGGTAGGGTTGTTCCAAGTAGTTTAAAATTAAGAAAATACATAGGGACTATGGTGGGGGTATTCCAAGCGATGTAAAATGAAATAATTACATGGAGACTATGGTGGGGTTATTCCAAGCAGTTTAAATTTAAATAAATTAAAAGGTTACTGCGGGTGGTTGGTTCTAAGCAGTATCAGATTAAAGACAAAGCCAAATGAAGCTTAGAAGGGACTGAGTCGGGGGCGCTAGCAGATGGGAATAAACAAATTAAAGAATACTCTAAAGATGGTAGCTAAGTGGGGACTGCACTGGGGGCACAGTAGTAATTAGGAACCACTGTAGAATATATACTTCGCATTAGCAAATAAGAACTACTTGCGCAGTATCTATGGTTTTCTCACTTATAATGTTTTGGATAGTGAGGGGGGAACCCATCCCCTGAAGTGCGGCTTGGTCTCATAATTATTTGTTTTGGGTGAGTATTATTTACACCAAACTTTATATTAACCCATGTTTTTATTATTGTTTTCCCCATAAAATCAAGGGTACTTATTTAAGTCGGCCGAGTTTATGGGATTAAGTGGGTTAATAACAGGAGCCATAGTACTTAGATCAAAGACGGTGCATGAGGCTGGGTTAGCAAATAAAGATATTATTTCCGATGTTAAAGTAGTTTAGGCTGAATCCTTATATGTTTACTTGACTCTTTACTATGTCATTTTTTATTATCAATTGACCCCTACATGGGCACGATTTTTGGGTAATCTTAAAAGAAATCTACATGTAAGGATTGTTAAGACAATTTCTATATAATGAAAATATTTAGCTTCTTCATTTACTTAGTCTGTTTTTATAATATACTAAACTCACTTGCTTTGCCGGAAGATAATTCTGGTGATGACTGTAGTAGTATCATCAGCATTCATCTTTGAGTCTTGAAGTGGGGAATGTTAGTAAATCCGCCAAATGGAAATAATTTTTGATTGAAAAACTCCTTCATCAAAGAGGTTCTTAAATTTTAAGACGGTTAGAAAAATTAAGTAAACGATAAAAATGAGAAGTACAATAAGTAGCAGGTAACAAGAGACCATGAACAACAAGCAAGGAAAATCTATGCTCCTTTAGGTTGGATATGCCACCTCCTCCTAATTACAAGTAGGTAGTGTGCCAGACGGACATGAGTTAGGAAACATCTATGTGTTAGTTAGGTTGTCGAGTGGGCCCATGGGGAAAGGAAGTTTGCCAATGGAACCTGAGACTTAATTCATGCACACGTCCTCTTTACCTTCAAGGTCTCTAGTATGTTTGTGTAGTTTGATGACTATAAAACATTACATTCTGTTGCGCAGAAGTCCATCCATAGATTTTCTTGAGTAGTGGAGATCCCTTGTATTCCTTTCTTTATCATACTTGTATAAACACATGTCGTATGTTTCCCACTCAACAACATCGGTTTGGCCACCTGTCACCAAGCTGATTCCATATCCAACCTCCGATCGACTTTTGCCATTTCCACGCCAACTTCCAACAAGCTCGAGTCACTCTCCTCCCCCGCCATGGCCACAAAGACCACCACCTCCTTCCTTTTCTTAGGCTTAGATTCCCTTACGTTCTCCCTCGACATAGTCTGGTTGGGCCTTATTAGCCCGACCCGGCATAGGTTGTGGTCAGTTAGGATCAACATTGCATTCTGCTGGTTGTCTACTAGTTTTCAAATATGATCCGACCAATCGATGAACCGTGCCCTAGCCTCCTCTGACTTGGTCAGAAGTAATGCTTCAAAGAAAATCCACATGTTAGAATAAAGACACCGATCGAAATAATATACTGTTTGAAGATAAAATGATATATGGGACCTAAAACTCCCATACTTGGTGGTTGAGATTAACGGTTGACTCCATAAAGAAGTACCGATCTCTCCACATAAAGACCCTATCCAAAAATTATCGTTGGATTGACATGGCTTTGGTGGTAGTAATACCAGCCTTTCGGATTGCTGGTATGCTTGAATCACTTGTACATAGAGCAGATGAAGAGCGATAAGGACTTTAGGAGGCCTATGTCATGGAAAATGATATAGAGGGCGGCCAATAAGTTGCACATGTCGCAGGCGAGCTAGGCCAACATTATTTGGTGGGCATTGAGGAAGTGAACAAAATGATGGTATAGAGGAAGGGTCAGTCCGCCCTTCATGTAGGGCATCGACCAAGCAAAGTAACCAGACGGGGCCATGTTCGCTCTATCCCTTGAAGGGGATATAGCAGGTTGACCCTCACAATGCTATGTTCAGCGAGGCCTCGACAAGTTTATCCCTATCTTCCCACCCTTTGGGCAGGGTGCTCTTAAGACTATAGGGCAAGCACACTCCACCACAGGGAAGTGGGTTGCCCAAACTTCAGTGTGCCCCAAAGAGGCGCCTCGCAATCATAGGGTCGGCCGCCACACTTAGGCACTTTTCATGTAGTCTGTTATCTAAAGCATGCAATCTTTTACAAGTTAATAGGCTATGATGCATAGCCTAGCCTAGTCTCTTCTTCCTAAGAAAGGGGTGGTTAAATAATTCAATAGGTTTTTCAAGTTTGCTTTCAGGAAATGAACATAATTGTTTAGCGCCAACCGATTAACATCGACCCATCAACAGCAACCGGCTAGCATCTAGTCATGTATACCGCAAGCATATAGAGTATAATAGTTGCAAAATAGTTATCAAAAAAGTGCATGAAAGGGATTCTAAAATTCAAGAAGATAGGAAAGTGATTGAACAAAAAAGGTAAAGGTAGGAAGGAGCACTTACTGATGATGATTGTTTAAGGAAGTTGTTGAAAAATAAAGGGCAAGTAGAAGGCAAAAATTCAAATGATTTTTAATGGAGTCTCAGTTTACAAATACTCGGTAAAGGGAAAGAAGAAGGAAACCCCATTCTTATATAGATTTGGATCTCAAATAACAAACGTTGGATGAAATGGGTGATAATCAATCTCATCTGCCAAATTTCTAATCGAGTGGGCCGTCACATCAAACCTCTGGTCTCTGAAACCGTCTCGATTAATGAAGCATTTAGACCAATGAGCACATGGCACCTTTTGTTTGCATTAATTATGATTAAGACAACTCTGCTTCTGTGTGTAGAAGTGAACTTAGGAGGAAAAAATGTGGCTTGATTATCTTGCAAAAGGCAAAACGAGTCCATTAGTGCAATGCTGAACAATATAAGCCCAGACCACGTGGGCCGACCAAAGACACTCCTAGCCCAAATTGCCTGCTCGCCTTCAATGTCTCAATCCTCAAAGACAATGTTGCCCCGCCACTACCCAAATCTGAATGTTCTCTTGCCGATTCATTACAATCAACAAACAAGTCAAAACCTCATGGACAACATCGCCTCACCCCGTTATTAATCATCCAGGTCACAGCAAGAGATCCTTATCACCTGCATTCTCGTCTCGCCTCCCATATCTTTCCTTATCCATCACTTTCATAGTTGTCCAACCTTTCTACTGATCTTGTTTTATCATGACTTGGTAGACATCTGACAATGGCACTCGGTCGTCCATGCATAAAGAGGCGATGACTCTATATTTTTTCCCAAACAAGCATAAATAAAAAGACTATGTTCATCTGATAAAAGTATCACTATGTAGCAACAACCCTTTGTACCTCATAGCCTACATAGCAAAAGCGTTACTACTCATCAACCATTCCATTCTCCATGCTGCCTTTCTGACGCAAGCATGTCATATACGACCCACCATGTGATGTTCATCAGAACCGTTATTTCAAGCTACACCCATATTTCCCGAAGCACATTGAAAGAAGGGGGACATTACACCCAGATCAGAACGGGATGCCCTCACGATAAAAGTTAGACTACAAAGACGAAAAGCAAAGAATAAGGCAAAGTCAAAAGAATACCGAGCACGCAAACTATAGATGACGGCAAAGACTCAAAACTGAGCCAATCCCTTAATTTCATTGTCACATTATGATATTGAGTCCAAAATTGGATGCAGTCACATGATACAGTAAATAATCCACAATTATAATACTCGAAACCACGATGAAACCAAACTCCCAAATAATAATAAGACTTTAATTCTATGTTATGGCATAAACAGCCATATTAATCATATCAAAGCATAACACGCCTCACTTTAAAAAGACATACACCGTCAACAAACTGCACTCACAAGCCAATGTATATGGATAATAGAACTATGCTAACAATCTTGCATTAATGGAAAATAGGGATGCGCTTTCCCTGTTTTCTTTTGACACTAGGAAAGAGTGAAGTGACAAAACGCACTGATGTCAAGACACTAGGAAAGCTTATGTCACTCCACGATCATCTGAGGTGTTGTGAGATGACAATTTTCACCAACATTTTTGGTGTTAGAAGGAGGGCCTGAACCTTCATTTCCCTATTTCAATAAGCTCTACCTACATCTCCCCTACAAACCATCAATCCCACCAGTCCATTCATTCCCTTCACTCAGAATGATCTCGGTTTTTTTGCCCATCAGCAAGCTTAGGTGTCACATCTACCCAGATCTCCACCTCTTCCTTCATAATTACCCACCTTTGTCAAATAATGGCTACCAATCGGAACAAAACACATGGGTATTCATTGATTTGGATTGTGATTTCGATGAGAGGATGAAGCCTAGTCCGAGGCCGGAACCTGGGACTCCCCTTTTTCATTGTGATAAAAGGATATGGGAAAACATTACTACAATCAATCCGTCAAAGACGTCAGCACTCCCTACTCGAAGACCAGGAAATTTAGTTGTTGTGTTCTCAATGCTAACCATTGTCCGGGCTGAGCATGAAGCTGAAGTGATTGAGATGCACACCGGTTTGAAAATATCAAGCAAGAGAAATGCCAATGTCAGAAGAAGAATCGAGACTGAAAGCTTAATACACTTGAAGTCTTTTAGAGAAATTAGAAGTGAAGCAACCGCTATGATTGCAAAAATTACAAATGCTTGGTGCTACGCTGGGTATGTCGGGCCTCATTCTAAACTATCTACATCACTTATGTAATAAACATTGTAATTATTATGAAAAATAGTAATACAATGAACTGGACGTAGGGATATTGGACGACCTGAACCAGTATAAAAAACTATTTATGTTAATTTTGTTAGCATAGTCATGTTGGATGTAGAGATATTAGATGGTCCGAACCAGCTACCAAAATAAGGCTGCATAAAATGCAACCCAGCTTTCTCAGCTAAACTGGTCATAAGGATATAAGACGACCCGAACCAGTATAAAAACCCCTTTATGTTAATACTCTTAACACAACTACACTAGACGTAAGGATAATAGACAGTCTGAACCAGTTATAAAAACCATGTGCATGATTTGAAAAGGTTGTAAATACGCGACCACACTTCATAGTCTAATATCCGTCTGCCCCTAAATGGCAGGGCAGATTATACCAAGCGCACGAACGTGAACCTGACCCTGAACACAGGGGAAGATGACGCCCAGCATTGCTGTAGAATACACATGTCAAAAGCTCAGTTCAGCATTCATAAACTGCACAAGAAGTTAATTCAGAAAATGGCAAGGAAAGACAATACGTGGAATGTACTGCAGCCTACGTATCAAATATAATTCCTTAAGCTACTCAGAGCCTGCCTCGTAAACATCAAAAACAAGGATTTTCTTAAATTTATTTTAGTCCTGTTAATATACACTAAATACTGTACCCATACGTACGCAACCCATACTTCTACAAACGCTCTAAAAAGCGCAAAATAACTAAACAAATCGCATTACGAGCCTGAGTTAGACTCAGAGGAAGAACTAGTTATAATCCATCTCTGACGGTATGATCTGTAAGAATGTAGTACAGAACATTGAGGAGAAATGCCCTCAAGTTGAAGGATAGGAGGTGGGTCATTAAGTTCAGTAATAACAACCGATGAATGACTAGGGGAAGCATGGCTGTAAATAGAATGAGGATCGTAACTAACATTGGCCCAATAGTCGCCATAGTCCTTGGGATCAAATTCATATTCCGCCCGATTATATAGGAAGGTCAGATCAAACCCTGGCCAGAAGTGAGTAAGAATTTCAATTGCACATTTCACACCGATCTTTGTCTTATCTTTTCCTACCTTCGTATTGTGAAGCTTTTCCAACAAGGAAGCCCTATCTAACCCTCCCTTGAGAGACTGCGACAGAATCCAAATGAGATTCACATTCTAGCATGAATATTTTATTCTCAAGGGCATTAACACATTCCATTGTGACCCTCTTAGTTCGTTCGATCTCATACAAAAGTTGATCTCTGGTATTTTTGATGGTTCTAGAAAAAGGACCAAAGTGCTCTTGAGCAAAAGTAAGGTAAGGTGAGATGCGCGTTCTAGGGGTTTCCATTTCCTTCTTATAATGATCCTCTAACGCATTAAACTTGGTCTCATAATATTTTTTTCAAATCATTCTTCCATCTAAGAACATGTATGGATCATCCCCAAAAGGAGGGCGTGGATAGCACCTGATCTTGAAGTAGTACCTAGGTTCGAACCTGTAGAAGGTGCATCTTCGACACTAATCCACTTTGCAATCTGCCTATCTAATTCTTTAATTTCACGTTTCAAAGCTTTAATTTCATCCATGTATACGACCTCATACAAACTTTTGGCATCCCTCAATAAACCTTCCAATTCTACAACCCTAGCCAATGCAGAACTAAGCTTCTCTTCAATGATGGCCCCCTCCGGGTCTTGATTGGAAGAAGTAGGCTAAAAATTAAATGAGCCCGTATACAGTGAAATTAAAAAGGAATATAAATACGTAAAATAAGAAAAAGAAACTCATAAGCTTTGCAAGGAAATCTTAATTCACATAACATATACAATGATCAATAATGAAAAGTTGCAAAGTCATTTTCTAATGCGAGCTCTAACAATACTACCCTAAGACACCTAAGACAAACTGGTCAAAGGCAAGGCTAAACTGACGGGAATGGTCCTTAGGAGGTCATAGCAAGCCCCAACCCAATTATTCATAGGTCCTTCTGCGGTTAATTGAAAACACGCCATAATGCATAAGAAATTCTGGTCAAGCAAAGGGTAGAAATATTCAAAGACGTCCCTAGAACGTGGCAAGAAAACCTTCCTCTTCTTACTCTCAATTTTTCCCATCCAAGTTTTACTAAGAGGGAGGCGATTCTTTCCTCAAGTGCACTCAAAGAATCCTCAAGGTCATATATCCTGAATACAGCCTCCTTTCGTGTGTTTTATAAGGTACCAATCAGCCGAGCCTTAGTTTTCTTAGTATTCCTGGCAAAGCCACCAAAGTATTTAAGGGCATCAGTCTTCCATCCTTCACTCTTCTTCAGCTCATTAGCCAAAGAAGGAGTTGTGCTTATCGAAGGAGCAGGAACCAAACCAATACTTAGCTCACTTACCAGTTTTCCTCCTTCGGTGTTCCCCTCGTATTTAATACGATGGGAAAGTTGTGCGGATAGGTGTTCTATAGTTTTATTCAATTTCTTTATCTCTACCTTATAAAATACCCCGTAAAGTTTCTCCCCATCTTTTATTGACTGCCGCATCTTACCTAACTCCAATTCAGCGGCATCAGGCCCAGTACGCAACTTGGTGTTGAGTCGATATTGACGATTCAGGGCATCTTTCGGCTTCTTAAGCTCAATATCAACTCCTTTAAACCCTTCTTAAGATTTTCATTGGTAATTATAAGATGAACGTTCTCCTCTTCCATGACTACAGAAGGAGCCTTCACCTCAGCCTCAAACGCATGCATGCTTGTATCATCAGGGCTATGAATCTTAGGGACATAAGGGACGTTGGATTCAAGAATCTCATTGAAGGTGAAGACCCATGAGGACTGACCTAGTAAGTAATAACAAAAGACTGACTCATGAAAAATCAAAATACACCATGCCAAAATCAAAATGGGTACATGAATTATTAGCCACACCGTCATACGATAAATTCAACAAACCCATGAATAGAAGAAGCATGCATGTAATAACAAAGGAAGGAAAGATTCGGTACTTATATAAATTTCTAAGCCTAAACCACTCCAAGTGAGGGGTATCAAGCAGGAAAGAGCTTCTAAGGTATATCGCTATAGGCACAACACAAAGTCACTGAGGACTTCTTTCTCTTGAACTACTTGGTCAATCCTGGAAAGTAGATCTTGGGTTTCATCCCTAAGTTTTATAGAAGACTCGTCTAGTTCTTTCTCTCGCCTACGGATAGTCCCAGCACTAAGACTGAGGCGGTCTAAGGTTTGGGTTTTAAGCATGTTCTCGCTTTCATTCATAAGTTTTGTAAACAAAACTTCTTGAGAAGACCAAAACAAAACCAATAAAGATGATATAGTCATTCACATGACAATAGAAAAATAAGGTAAAAAAGGAAATTTGTCGCAAAAAAGCAAGGATAACAAACTAATTTTCACTGTTGTAATCTCAAAATCCACATACAAAGAAGTTTTAAGTAATTACACGAGGAGTAGAAGAGAGCCCAGACTCCTTAGCCACGACGGCATCCTTAGGCACCTCGCCATCCAAGGGCTCATCACCTCTAGTTTTCTGATGGATGCAAAAGGAGAAGCGTTCCCTATAGCGAACTCTTCTTTCCATTGGGCCAGGTAGTAGGTGTAAACATCGTTAATCTCATCTAGATCCCTTAAAAAGTCAAACTTGATCTCCTCCTTAAATTGGCGTAGAGCTAAGGCATACAGGTTGTAGGTTACAATGGAAGTGCTTTCCTTAATCTTTTCCAACGTCATTTTTGGCTCTCCCTGCACCGCTGCCAAATCTTTCTACTTCTCCTTCAACTCGTGATCTTTTAAGGCGAGGGCGTCCGCAGTAGATTTAGAAATCTTTACAGCCTTTATCTGAAATACTTTAAAATCTTCCTCAATCTTGGTCTTCCAAAAAGCAGTGTTGGTCTTCTTAGAAGTAGCAGAAGCGAGAACCGCATCAAGTTTGGCAATCTGAGCAAGGGTAACGATCTCCTCACCTTCCTACTTTCACACCTCCATCGTCAAAGCGGCTAGATAAAAAAAGAAAAGAAAAACGAAGTCGCAAGTAAGGGGAAATTAGATAAGAAACTGTGACGCCCCACTCTGAGACCCACATTAGCAAAGAGTATTACTAAGTAACACCGTCTGCTAATGCGGAGAATAGAGCTGGATAGGAGCGACCATCTATAACCTTGTCTTAATTATCTATTGAATACGCCGACAATTGCCACTTCTTACCCAAGTGAATCGACATCTCCAATAAATATTTAATACAAAGCCATAGGTGGCTGAAGGATCTATCAGAATAAAATATAACAACTCAAATGTAATACACATCACAGAACAGTAGATCATCGCATACATTTACACATATACAGATACATTACAGAGTTTACAAAATGAGACATGTCATGTGGTAAAGCAAACCACAATATACAGGCGAGTCAAAAGAATACATATCAGAGTTACAACCAAAAAGGACTACACAAAAAACTATAACAAAAAGGAGCTAGCAGAATAGTCCATGCGGAAGCAAAATAGGCTAAGTCCAATGTACCTAACCTGAAACATCTCGGTCTGACCCGAGTATAAAATACACAGGTCAGTCTAGCTAAACAAATCAGTTAGATAAAGCTAGATAATAATAATGCGGTATAAGATAATGATATAATACTCCTCCAAAGAGAAGTGCAACAATAACCACATTACTAACATAGTGAAAACGTAGTCACTTAGCAAATAAATAAATCCTCCAAAGAGAAATCGACATCACATAATGTTGAATAATAAGCCTCATCTCATCGGCATATGCAATAGTAATAAAGATGGTTTGTAGAATATTACTCCCACTTAGGAGATATTCCAAAACCTGCCATATCGGCAATCATAAGCAATAATGGAAACATATCCAAAAATCAATGCAACATAGCAAAGAATAGCGCCAGTGTAGGCAATATAAGTTTCCACGGGGTAGACGCACTCATATCGTGTGGTTCCATAGAACCATCGCCGAAAGGCGCTACACTAGGGAAATATAATTGTCAAAGAAACAAAAGATGCTCGAGCTCAGTACTGTATAACAAGGATCCATACGCCCAAAGGCAACGCCAGAAGGCAACGCCCGAAGGCAACGCCCGAAGGCAACAAACCGTAGTGGCGGTATTGGACACCACTGTCCGGTGGAATGTGTCAAAACTCTCAGAAAGGAACTCGGAAAATGTTAAAGTGAGTCCCATACCACACGTTCGCACTAAACAGTTTACTAACCGTTAGTCAATTTCACACTCAAAGCAGTACAAAGTTCACCTTATCTCATTGGTAAACCAGACCCAAAGGTCAAAACGGTCAAATGAATAGATTAGTAATTAACTAAAAAGATAAATGCACGTGTTCATTGTTATCCCGCCTTTTGGCAAGGCCAGGATACCAAGAGATTGATTGAGAACCAAATGTCGCTTGTCATGGATATCGACGAATTTTATCCGAGTCCGGATCGAGCTACGATTGATATGACATGACCAGAAAAGCCTAGAGAACCAACGTTCCAAATTTCAAGTCAATCCGAGTTCACATAATCAAGTTATGATGAATGCAAGGTGAAGGGAAAAGCATGTTTTCGTATCCATCGGTGAGTCCCATTTCGTATCCATCGGTGAGTAGTGGTTCGTACCGATGAAGTTAGCCATGTTTCGAATCCATCGAGTTCATATCGATTGGGCTTCGTGTCCATCAGACGGTCCAGCTTCGTATCGATTGTCCATCATCTACTTCGTATCCATCGGACGGAGTCATGTTCAAATCCCTCAGTTATCCCTAGTTCGTATCCATCAATGTGGCCACACTCCGTATCCATTACTTAACTATTTGCTTGTATCCTCTAAGATACCTTGCTTCGAACCCATCAAGATGCCCCGCTTCGAATCCATCCTACTACAACAATTTCGTATCGGTCGACTGGAGGACATCACGATCGATACGAACAAAATCTTATGATCGAATCCATGCATGATTGACGCTTTCGAATCCTTCGAGTCAAAGAGCCTTGGGTCGACACGGTAAACATGGATACGAACGCGGTGAAATCTCTGGAATGACTCAATCAACCTGGCTAAAAAGGCGGATCGATCCGAAGAGTGCGTGCCACGTCATCATGAAGTCACACGCCATCATCGATTCGAAGCAATCGATGCGAACGGATGGATTCGAACGAAGCAGCCTGACAAAGATCACCATTTCGAATCGACAATATCTGGAGATCCACAAGTCCAAATGCTATGAAATTTTCACAGAAGCTTATGCACATGTTGAAGAATGTCCACACCAAATTTCAGCTCGATTGGACATTTTCTTGATAGATTCGAATGGACTTCGAATCGATCCCAAAGTGGGCCCAGATTTCCTGAAGGCGGGCGCATGGGCCCCCCTCACGTGCCAGAAGTGGTCTCCTGAAATTTAGGCAAAATATCTGCCACCTACACCTATAAATAGAGCCCCTGGTCATTCAGAAAAGGGGTCGGACAATTTTAAGAGCTAAAAAGCGCCTAGACTCTGCCAGATTTACTCAAAATCACCACTGCTTCCTTAGATTCAGACTTAGCTCATAAAATCAGTTGTACTACATTATAAGAAATTGTAATCTTCAAGTATCGAGCAATAAAATCATCAAACTTCATAGTGGACGTAGGTGAAACGCCGAACCACTCTAAATCGTTGTCTTCTGTGCAATTTACTTTATGTTATTTGGAGTTTTTGTTAGATAATCCTCAGTTTTAATTTTCTTTCTTCACTTTTATCTCTTCAAAAACTTCCGAAGAGTGTTGTGCCCATTTTTGGTACAAACACTTTGGTGCTTTCACTGAGAAAAACCAGTTTTTTCTCCTGCTCCTTGGATCTACCATCGATACCGGATTGCATAAATCCAAGAGGAAGATCCAGATCTCTAATTCGGAATCCTTCCATCCTATTCAGATTTGCATAAAATCTAGGCAAGGACTCCACCGCTCAAGATGGTTAGCACAAGAACTGCCTCTATGGCTACTGATCAAGAAGGTCGGGATAGACAAAATCCTACACAGCAGCCGCAATCCAATCAAGACAACACTACTCACTCGGATCCGTCAGGACCAGTCACCAGACAAGAGTTTCAAGTGTTGCTTCAAGAACTGACTCAAAATCGGCAACAGTTAACTGAACAGCTACGCGCAAACGCTGAATTGACCAAACAATTAAACCGCCGAAGGCGCAGGAGGACCAGGAGGGACGATGCTTCCCACTCGTCCACTGAAAGTTGTGCTTCATCTGACTATCACGACAGATCTACACGTCCCCGATTGGACGCAAGTCACACACAAGCTACCGGATATCAACCTGCCTTGACTATAGGACAATTGAGGGTCAGACCGTCAACTAGCTTCCAGGCCGGGCCCTCGTCACGAGGAGGTGTTGTTCCACAGTATACCACAGACAATCGTACTGCGACCGCCGTAGTAGAAACAAGGGTTGATACCCGGAATCTGTCAGATCCAAATAATCAGCAACGTGGGCGTACTCCTGAACCATACGTCCCGGAAGATGCCGAGCCAAGGAGGTGAGACATAGGCCGTCGACAGCGTCCGGTCCAAACTCGCACTGTGGAACCCGACCACACCTTAGCTCAGCATACACAAAATGTGGCTATGCCCGATATTTCAACCATGATACGTCAGATGATTCGCTAAAGCCAAGGGCTTACCAATGATGACTGGGGAATCTCCCGTAGTCATACTCCTTTCACAGACGAAATATTATACGCTGATCCTCCTCGGCGATTCAGAATGCCAACTCTCCCGATGTACGAAGGAAGTAGTGACCCCAATCAACATATTTTGAAATATGAATGGTCGATGAGCGCTGCAAGGGCTGATGATGCAGTGAAGTGCCGGAGCTTCCCCATCTCTCTGGGAGGAATCGCAACAATGTGGTTCACAGGGTTACCACCTAGATCTATCTCTTCGTTCGATCAACTGGCTAAGAAATTTGTCGAACAGTTCCGTATGCATGTTGCTAGACCTAAAGACGTTAACACCCTATCTAGTGTCACTCAAGCCCATGGAGAAACACTCAGACGTTATTTGGAGAGGTTCCATGCAGCATGTGTGGAGATTAGTAATCCCAACGATAACTCGATTTTGATGGCACTAACCAAAGGGATCGATCCCGATTCTAAGTTTGGGAATTGGTTAGCTGGGAAACCACCCGCATCGTTGGACCGTTTCTACTCCAAAGCCGCTCAATTCTTACGGCAAGAGGACGCGAAACAGTCTAGGAAACAGGACGATGCGAGGCCCAGAACTGAAGGAATACAAAGTAACGTAGCAGTTAAGCAGTCCGGTAAGAGTTCCGGAAAAGTTCAGTTAAATATACAGAACAAACAGACCCAGCCGAGAGGCAACAATGGTCAAGATAAGAAAAGAGATCAGAACCAAGGCCCACGGCGTAAGGCTCCAATGTTTGATAATTACACGTCGTTGAAAACGTCATTGGAAAACGTGTACCTACAGACTTGCAACACTGTGCAATATAAGAAGCCTGCTCCGAAACCATCATCGGAAAGGCAACAGGAAAGTTTTGTAGATTCCACGAGAGTTATGGCCATAATACCAATGAGTGTCGACATTTACAGGACCTCATGGAGAAATTGATCAGAGAAAGAAAGCTAGATCAATTTGTGCGGGCACCGCAATCCGGTGGTGCAGGTCTATCAAACCAAAATCATGCACAGAATCAAGAAAGACAGGAAGAACCAGCTCGTGTCGGAGGAAGATTGGTAATTAATGTTGTAAGTGGTGGTCCTCATCCAGCGGTTTGAAGCTGGGAGGAAATGGAATCATATAACAACTTAGTTAGACGTGCGAACTTCGAGTATGATGGTAACTTGGACGATAGACCTTCGACCAAGCTAAAAAGAACGATGACTAACGACATCATTTTCCGAGACAGCGATGTTGACAGCGTCGGGAGCCCGACTATTGACCCACTTGTGATATCGACTCAAGTAGGCCCGATGCGGATGAATAAGATCCTGATTGACAGTGGGAGCTCTGTGAATATCCTTTTTATACATGCTTACAATCAAATGAAGATGAAAGCCAGGGATCTAAAACCTTGCCAAACTCATCTCCATGGATTCAACGGTAGCGCTACCATACCCGTTAGGATGGTGGAGTTACCAGTTGAGTTGGGAGCCGGAGAGCGTAGGAGGATTTGGACATTGCAATTCGTCGTGTTGAATATAGATTCGCCATACAACGCCTTTTTAGGATGACCTGCCCTTGCTGAATTCAGGGCCGTAATTGCCCCGTGGTGCTTAACCTTAAAGTTCCCTACCGTCAACGGAGTTGGGGTCGTCCAGGGCGACCAGGTTGACTTGAGAACGATCATACGCCGAAATCGAGTCGCCCGATTACGCAATGCCAAGGACCAACTTAAAGCTTTTGAACTCGATGAGCGTTTCACCAAAAAAGATTATCCAGCACTCCCACACCTAAGATCAACGTGGAGTGGGTCGCGCGAAATTAAGCAAAGGCTCGGGGGTGGCAAATTTAAGTTAGCAACCGTTGATGGTCTAACTTTACCAAGAGCCTGGAGTAGCGAAAGTCTTCGCCGCTACTGCAAATAACATGCTATTTTTATCTATTTAGTTTTAATTACATTTTAAAATTTGTTTCTGCATTTCGAAATTAGAACTTGTAATAAGGCAACTGACTTTGCCATATTTTCTTATTTCAGCAATAAAATGCCATCTCTTCGGGCCAAAGCTGTGATTCATTAAATACAATGTACAACATCACGATGCACGGAGAGCTGAATTCCATCCTACATTGGAATTTATTCAAGTAGGGAGCGGCTGCGATACGACCAGCCACTCGCTAAGTGAAACCCAAGCTCGGGGGCAAGCCATCACATCAAGGCTAAAAATGGGGAGATACACGACAATCCCTCACTCAACTCCGTATTCCCAGAGTGTGAGACGGATTATAAACATTCACCAACTCCGTATTCCCAGAGTGTGAGACGGAGTATAAACATTCACCAACTCCGTATTCCCAGAGTGTGAGACGGAGTATAAACATACATAAACCCATACTCCCAGAGTGCGAGACGGAGTATAAACGTAAAAACAAACCCCAGAATACTCCGAGAGCGAGAGCTGGGTATAAGCGTTAACGAACTCCGAAGTATGAGAGCGCAAACCGGAGAATAAATAACCAAATGCGGTTTCGAGGAGGGCGGACCCGTCCGCCTAACGACCTCGACCGTATTACGACTATGTGTTGTTCCGAAGAGAGTGAATCCGTTCACCTAACGACTTCGGCTGTACCTTAAATAAGCTCGAGGAGGATGGACCCGTCCATCTAACGACCTCGCTTGTCGACTCGGGGTGGATGCGGATCAACCATCCACGATCCTGATTAATTCACCATTCCCAAAGTGCGAACGTAATCCAAGCGCCCAAAAAAACGTGACTGACCGTTTGTCGGCCAACTCCATGCTCCCAGAGTGCGAAGTGGAGTATAAACTTTAAAATACAGAGCCGAAGAAAAGGGAATCCGTTCATCTAACGACTTCGACCATAAACCCGTCCGCATAACGATCTCACTTGTTGACTCAGGATGGATATGATCTAATCATCCATGACCCTGATACGCCTTTCAAACTCCCGGAGCGTGAGTTGGAATGCGAACGTTAACTCCGATTTCCCGGAATATGGGATGGAGTATTAACGTCAATCCTAAGTTCTCAGAGTGTGAACGACCGCTCACGAGATGACGTATGTCCCCGGAGTGTGGACTAATACTTGAAAGCTTTCGATAGCTGTCACTGGTTGCAAATGCAAGTGCAAACCCCCAGAGTGCGGATGTAACCATCTGTGAAGGAATAAGTGTAGTTCGACCGTTCGATCCCCACTTATTGTGATCCCAAGCTAATCTTTACAACTCAACCCCGGAACTGGGGGCAGATGCAAGTGTTAATCACTACTTGAAACGAGTTAAAGTAATACAAGTACACAGAACCGAGGTTCGAATGCTGCGACATTTAAGTATAAAAGGGATAGAAGTTGAAACAGAAAGACAGAATTTTATTTCAACTAATCAAGAACAATGGCTCGAATACCAGTTTTTCCAAAAAATTCCTACTAGCGGGGGCCGAACCCGCATCTATACACGGCCTATAAAAAAAAGAGGATGACAAAATTCCTAACTGCAAAAGGAAATACATGCCTGAAAATGGTCCATCTACTCTTTCCTTTTCCTTAGCTTCTTCTTCTTCGATGAGGAGCCGCTGGATCCACTAGCGATCTTCCGCTTTGAACCCTTTTCTTTAAGCGGGTTATCCTCGGACACGATATCGACATCCTCCTCCGAACTAGAGTCTAGGGGAATGCTTCCCGCAGGAGGAGACGGAGGAACGGGATCCACGGTCGAAGGTGGGACTGGCGTACTGGTATCAGCGAGCGTGCCCCCAGGGGATATCGTCATAAATGGTGTAGGGTCATGCACCACTGCTCCGCTCCTTGAGCTGCCACCGTGCGCTGCTGCCTCCATCTCGGCGTTAATTTTAGCCAGCATACTTGCTTCTCGGAGAGCTCGGGCTTCACTATGTGCCATGGTAGCTTGTGCCAAAGTATCTGAAGTGGATGAAAATCCACCCAAACGAATGGTATATCCGCGAAGGGGTCACTCTGTCGACCAAGAAGCTCATTTATCATCTGATCATCAAAGGAGATCGAGCTCCCTTGCGTTACTTCAACAGGCGCAACCGTCACAACAGAGGTCGCCTCAGAAATGATCGCTTCCTGCGCTTGGCATGACTCATGGATTGTAGGAAGCGTAGTCGGGACGATTTCAGTCACTGATCAGAGAGAAGAAGCATTTGTTAGTATACATTTCTATACAAGTTCTTCAATCCGGATATACGAGAGGTTAGCTCGGAATACCTTCCTCAGCTTGGCTGGAGGTCGTTTAAACGGCTTCAGAAGGATGCTCCTTAATAGAAGATAGATGTGGCTGGTCCGGGTCATAGGCCGGTATAGGCTGAGATTCTATCATCGGAGTCGGCTCGAACTGAGACGGCATGATAGTCTCGGAACTTGTAGTGAGATGCCCAACACCATAGCTTTCTCCAACTTCTTGAAATTGAGTACCGAGCCGAACCTTCTCATGAGAAATCATGGAGTCGTGAAGAACCTTCTTTTCATCATCATTGAGTATACGGTTCTCCAGCTCAAATTCATCAAAGGCTTCATCGGGACGCCCCGATTTCTCCTCCTCAACCAGCAAATTCCAGGCATTGTAGAGATTTGTCGGGTAATCATCGAGCCAAGTCAGATCTCTATGCCTTAATACCTGGGCGTTATAAGTGACTAGCAGCTCCTCTACCTCAGCCTCAATCCTGCCTTCCGCCAGTCGAACTTTCTCATCAACCCCAGCTTCGATCTCGTGGACTTTTTCCATAGCCGCGTCCCTCTCTTTCTGAAGCACCACCGCTTGATCGCAGGCCTCTTGCGTAGAGACGTTTGCCGCATCTTTTTCCTTCATAAGATCGGAAAGTTTGGATTTAAGCTCATTAAGCTCTTTGAGGGCAGCGTCTCTCTCAACAGTGATGGTGGTGTTCCTATGACCCATATCTTCCATCGAAGTATAGTGCTCTTGTTTCATTCTAATCATGGCCGAGTTCGCATCATCGGCCATTTTGAGAGCTTCCATCTCAGATTTACGGGAAGATTCGGCCTCAGCGTTGAGCACTTGGCTAATTCGGTCTTTCTGACCCAAATCTTTTTCCAACTTCTCAATAGTAACGGCGCGATCAAACGCCACTTTTGAGGCTTTCCTAGCGGCCCTCGCCCACTCTTTATACTGAAAGAATATGTCTGCAATATAGTCGTGAACGGTATTTTCGACCGTTGGCGGAATTCTCTTTAGATGTGGAGGGAAGACATAACCGTCAAAGCAAATCTCAGGAAATTCTTTCCTCATTTGTGCAAGTTTGGCTGCTCCTTCCCCGGTCGGTTCAGTTACGACTGTTGTAGCAGGTAGGGAGGTGGCTATTTCGGTTCCACGTGGAGGGTCAGATCTAGGAGCATGAGATGATGGCTTGTGCCATGAAGTTTCCGGAGGATGTGTAACTATAGCTGGGGGTGGTACAGGAATCCTAGGAGGAGGAGGAGAGCGAGATCGAGATCGACGTACATATCCTCTGTCTCTATCAAACCGCTCCTGACTGGAGTACTCCGCGTCATAATCTCTGTCTCCCTCTCTCCTGCGTGGCTCATAGTACGATGAAGATCGGCGCTTGTTGCGCAAACTACCAAGTACTGAGCCTCGGCCAGACATCGTACCTGCAAAGTGAAATAAGGAAAATTAGTAACCGTCTATGGTATGCGTTTTGCGGTCAAAGATTTTGTAGTGACGTGAAGAGTGTATGGATGTGTAACCCCCCAGACCAACCAGAAGTGTCGACCACACTAGTAGAAAGGGACTCGCTAACGTCAAAAGTATGCTGTAGTTCGTCCAATTCAACGTCTTGTTGTGCGAATGCGAGGTCCGGAATTGGGAGGTCGGCAAGCCCTTCGAAGGGAATTTCCGCTTGCAGAGGGGATGCCTCCGATATTATAACTCTAGAAAGGGGGCGATTTGTGACCACAGACTTCTGTCTCCAGATTTAGGCTGTTTAAAAGCCGCTGCCTTGCCTTTTCTCTTTTCTTCAGAGTCAGAGGTCCCGTCAGCAGGCCCGACCAATGGCTCCTCATTGGTATAAGTTCTTTCGGAGTCGGCTTCCTCGATTATAATGACTTTGGGCTTCTTCCGCTTGAATTTTTCTCTGGAGACAGTCCTTAGTGCGCCATCAAGCCTTATGCTCTGTCTCCGCCCGATCAACTCGAGAATTCTGAGATTCCAGTCCGTCAACAGCAGTTCGATATTCCTCTCTTCACTTGGGATTCCTTGGAGAACCCGGACTATCTCTTTATAATAACCACCTTCAGGTCGCTAGATTATTGCTGAAAGAAAAGAAAAAGAAAATATGAGTTCAATTTCATTCATGAATTGCCTTGTCAACAACTTGGGAAAATGACGGTACTCACGTCTGAATAGCCATCTTCTGGCAAATCCTGGAGGACATCGGACATAAAACCATTCCGACTTGAAGTGGCTTAGTCTCGTCCAAGAACCTGTGACCACTTGGCAATTTCTAACAGACTCCAGGAATGTGAAAGATGGACTATCAATCCGACTTTTGAAGTTGAACAAATATCTTATATCAGTCATGCGAGGAGGTCGATGTAGGTACTCCATAAATGCAATGAACAGGCTGTTGAGCGAAGCATATCCATTCGGGTGAAGCTGAGATGGGGCGATCCCCAGATAAGCCAGCACTTCTCTTATATAGTCAATAAACGGAGGAAGTGTCCCGGCTGCGCATGCATGACGATTAAATGCAGTATATCCCTCCGGGGGATTATGCGGTCTGTCATCTGGTCCCGGCAATATTACCTCATCCAGCGACAGACCATGCCTTAAGCATATTCTCCCTAGTATATCTTCGGAAATATTGGACGGGATGGAGTCAGATGGATTATTAATGAAGGACGCGTCAGGCAACTCGTCTAGGGCTGGACCGATGACTTCGGCCTCGATGTCCAGAATTTCAAGTCTGGGAGGGGTTAGATTCTGAGTTTCTTGCTGCTGCGAACTTGATGGTTCCATAACTAGCTAACTCACGAGAAGTCATCATTAGACGATAAAGAGCCCGTGCGTTCCCCAGTATAAAGTGTATGAATGTGTGGTGCAGTGCAAGTGTTGTGCATGACTTGAGAAAATTCTATGAAATAAGCCGAAATGTGTAAACGACAAAACTTCGAGGTCCAGTAGGAATGACCGTCATCGCTAACCGTCACAACCATACCATCAAGATATTGGTGATCGATTCGAGTTCAAGTCCATTATCACACTGTTAAGTTACAGTTCCATCAACAAGCTTCAAAAGGCAGTCAAGTATGTAGTTCTGTGTTCAAGATCAGTTATGCAAGGCAAAAGCTCGTCGGAGTCGAATGTTGAAGTATGCAAAATTTACCTAAGTTCGTCAAAATTTAGGTTGGAATCGATCGCCGCATTTCGTTTTCGAATCGAGTCAGTGGGGCCATGCATTTCAAACTGGCCGCGATCGAATCGATACATTCGTATCGATCACCTTGGGATAGGAGTGTTTTGTATCGATCAGGTGCGGGTTGATGCGTTCGTATCGATCAGGCTGGGATAAGAATGTTTCGTATCGATCAGGTTTGATTCGATACGTATCGTGTCGATCAACGGCAAACCAATTCGCATCGATCAGGTTCGCCGATCTCGCATCGGTCTGAAAACGATGGCTTCGCATCAATCGCCGCTCTCATCTCCATACCGATACGAAATCACATTATCTAGATCGATTCGAAATGCTCTCATTCCAGGTCGACACGAAACAGAGCTATGGTGATTCCTCCGCATCTCCTTCTTCTCCAAAGAACCTAAACTCCATGGCCACGCTCCATCCACGATCTTGCTCTCGCATCCGGATCTCAGATTCATCTAAATCAGTTGCAAAAGCAAGAAGGATGGCTAAGATTTCGAGTCTTGCTGTTTTTAACACGATTCTATCATTTAATTACCTGAGTTTAATGTTTAAGCTCGAAGAATTGAAGAAAGGGATCGACTCGAAAATAAGAGCAGTTTGCTCTCTCAAGTTTGTAGATAGATACGAAAGCGCAAAAAGCAGAAGGCAACAGTGAAAAAGTAAAAAGTGAAAATAGGCCAAGTCCCAGATATTTATATGGAGCCTATAGGAAGACTGGGTCGATTCGTCTCCTAGTCAACATGACCGGTCGCAATCGGTCAGACAATGGAACGGTGCAAACGCGCTCTTCGAATCCATTGGACTGTGCTTTCATCAAGGCGAAGTAATCGCCAGACTTCATCGATACAAAGCACACAACAATGGCTGCAATGATGGCGTCAAACTCCATCGATTCGAAGTCTCTATTTTTGCAATCATCGACACACAACGGTACAAGTCGATAGATACGAACACCATTTCATATCCATCTAACATTTATCGATACGAGCGATCATTTCGTATCCATCAGAGATCATCGATGCGAAGCAGAGTCCACAGCAGTTTATGACCATCGATACGAATGAACATCTCGTATCCATCAACTAGACCCGCATCGTTATGGGAAACTACTTTTCAGCCTTTTTACATCGATTCAAGAGAGGATCGACACACAAGGATATCCAACAACAGCCATCAAGCGCTGTTTCAACTTCAATTTCAAATCGGTTCAGGAGAGAATCAATACGAAATTCGATAGCAGACTAAACTGACAACGACTCGTGGACATGCAACGTTAACGAGAGTCAGCTAAACATTATCACACAGCCGTCAATTACAGCAATACAGAGTACAACTATCAACAGGAAATACGATAATTGCTCAGAGAGAAACCGCAGCTTAACAAAGTACATCATGTTCCACAGGATATACTTTGGGGGGCAAATGTTATCCCGCCTTTTGGCAAGGCCAGGATACCAAGAGATTGATTGAGAACCAAATGTCGCTTGTCATGGATATCGACAAATTTTGTCCGAGTCCGGATCGAGCTACGATTGATAGGACATGACCAGAAAAGCCTAGGGAACCAACGTTCCAAATTTCAAGTCAATCCGAGTTCACATAATCAAGTTATGATGAATGCAAGATGAAGGGAAAAGCATGTTTTCGTATCCATCGGTGAGTCCCATTTCGTATCCATCAGGGAGCAGTGGTTCGTACCGATGAAGTTAGCCATGTTTCGAATCCATCGAGTTCGTATCAATTGGGCTTCGTGTCCATCAGACGGTCCAGCTTCGTGTCGATTGTCCATCATCTACTTCGTATCCATCGGACGGAGTCATGTTCAAATCCCTCAGTTATCCCTAGTTCGTATCCATCAATGTGGCCACACTCTGTATCCATTAGTTAACTATTTGCTCGTATCCTCGAAGACACCTTGCTTCGAACCCATCAAGATGCCCCGCTTCGAATCCATCCTACTACGACAATTTCGTATCGATCGACTGGAGGACATCACGATCGATACGAACAAAATCTTATGATCGAATCCATGCATGATTGATGCTTTCGAATCCTTCGAGTCAAAGAGCCTTGGGTTGACACGGTAAACATGGATACAAACGCAGCGAAATCTTTGGAACGACTCAATCAACCTGGCTAAAAAGGCGGATCGATCCGAAGAGTGCGCGCCATGTCATCATGAAGTCACACGCCATCATCGATTCGAAGCAATCGATGCGAACGGATGGATTCGAACGAAGCAGCCTGATGAAGATCACCATTTTGAATCGACAATATCTGGAGATCTACAAGTCCAAATGCTATGAAATTTTCACCGAAGTTTATGCACATGTTGAAGAATGTCCACACCAAATTTTAGCTCGATTGGACGTTTTCTTGATCGATTCGAATGGACTTCGAATCGATCCCAAAGTGGGCCCAGATTTCCTGAAGGCGGGCGCATGGGCTCCCCTCACGTGCCAGAAGTGGTCTCCCGAAATTTAGGTGAAATATCTGCCTCCTACACCTATAAATAGAGCCCCTGGTCATTCAGAAAAGGTGTCGGACAATTTTAAGAGCTAAAGAGCGCCCAGACTCTGCCAGATTTACTCAAAATCACCACTGCTTCCTTAGATTCAGACTTAGCTCATAAAATCAGTTGTACTACATTATAAGAAATTGTAATCTTCAAGTATCGAGCAATAAAATCATCAAACTTCATAGTGGACGTAGGCGAAACGCGGAACCACTCTAAATCGTTGTCTTCTGTGCAATTTACTTTCTGTTATTTGGAGTTTTTGTTAGATAATCCTCAGTTTTAATTTCCTTTCTTCACTTTTATCCCTTCAAAAACTTCCGAAGAGTGTTGTGCCTATTTTTGGTACAAACATTCATAGCACGCGTTTTATTTAATCATTTAATTCTCCTCCCTCTTCGCTTGAAGTGCAAAATTGTGTGTGTGTTTTAAATAGAAATTATAAATTGGAGAAATGAGCTTTTAATACAATTTAAAAAGATCACTTTATAAAACCCGTGCAAGAAATCAAAAAGGAATCATCAAATTCAAAATGCGATAACAACTGATTGGATCGACCCGAATCGATCGAAATTAGAAAACCAAAGCAAAATAACAAATGGGGCCGAGACAAGCAGGTCAGTCGACTGAACCAGGGGGTCAGTTGACTGGACCAGTGCCTGGAAACTTCATGTTTCCAGGTCAGTCAACTAACCCAGGGTGTCAGTCGACTAACACAGGGACAAGAATTTTCTGTCCCCCCAGGTCAGTCGACTGAACACAGAGGTCAGTCCACTGATACGGGGCAGAATGTTTTCTGCCCCCCTGGTTCATTCGACTGACCTACTGGTTTAGTCGACTGACCTACTAGTTCAGTCGACTGAACCTGCTTCCTGGGCAGAATCAGTCTATCTTCGCTAATGGGGCAAAACTATACCGGAACGATCGATCGAGCTACTACGACTCGGGACTTATGCCAAACGACAACCCAGCCTTAAAGCCTCTTCGATACATCCCGGTAAACATGTTCAAACATCCATAAAAGAGATTTTCACAAAATTGGTCTTCAAACCCAAAAATTGGACAATTCACCTAACCGATCCAAATCGAACACAAATGAACATGAGTTGATGTTAGGAATTCTTACCCAACCACAACAAAAGCTATAGGCTTAGATGTGAGTTCAAAAATCTCACCTTTTAACCCGAAAACAAATGATAAGCTCTAGAACAAGAAATAGGTTGATCTCTCTTCAACACCACCTCAAGAACTTCAATCTAAAACAAAGATGGAGTTTTCTCTAAGTTAGGGTTAAGAACATTCTAAAATTGAAGAGGAAATGAGATGGAGAAGATGAAGAGGATGCTTACCAAAGCTTCACCTAGAGTTTGGAGCAAGAATTTGAGTTTGCAAGAGGAACTAGGGCTTGGAATTTCTAATTCCTTTTCTTTTCCCCCATTTTCAGTTGAGCTTGAGTTAAAAGAAATGAAAAGAGAATGAATGGATGAGGAGAGGGGCTGAGTTAGGGTATATGATGAGTTGGGTGAAACCCAAACCCAAAAGCCCAAATAGAAAATAGCAAAATTCAACTTACTCCAAACATATCGAAGCTTATACTCAAAAAAGTCGCAAACGCCATTTTGGACTCAATGGAAGTGGTCACGAGTCCTAATTCGACCGTTTGCAAAAAGTGACATTTCGGACCTAAATCCGACTAACGACGCTATATTTAAATAAAATGTTTAAATATAAAATCGTAAATATGCGGGTTATTACAGATCTCCCCTTCTTAACAAAATTGTGTCCGTGCAATTCCTAGAGAAAAATTTGTAACAACTACATACTTACACCCAAAAAGGAAAGAAAATAAGCTTGAGATAAAGAGATATTCTCACCATTGCAAAGCAAAGATAGGAAACCCGGATAGGATCGCTCGATAAACTCTTTGGTTTCCCAAGTATAGTCATTGGGATTAGCGGACCATTGAACTTTAATGAGCGGCACGTCCTTGTTCCGAAGGTGTCTCACCTCCGTGGCAAGTACGCGAATAGGCTGCTGTACAATAGATAAATCTGGTGAGATCTCAAGCCCTTGCAAACCAAGAGAGTCAATAACAGAATCCGATTCTCGAAGACACTTCCGAAGCTGAGAGACGTGAAACACATTGTGAACTCCGGATAGATGAGCTGGAAGTGAAACTCTATAAGCCACAGGGCCAATACGTTCAATAATAGGAAATGGTCCTACAAAGAGAGGAGCCAATTTCCCTGTCATACTGAAGCACATAACCCCTTTCAAAGGAGAAACACGAATAAAGACGAGATCATCAACCGAGAACTCGAGAGGCTTCCTACGGTTATCCGCGTAGGATTTCTAGCGGCTCTGTGCCTCTTTCATTCTCTGCCGAATAAGAACAATCTTTTCATAAGAATCATGAACAAACTCCGGGCCAAGAATAAGCTTCTCCCCAGATTCCAACCAACAAGAAGGTGATCGACATAGCCTTCCGTATAAGGCTTCGAAAGGAGCCATACCGATACTGGACTGAAAACTATTGTTGTAGGAGAACTCTACAAGGGGTAGATGATCCTCCCAACTACCTCCGAAATCAAGAATACAAATACGGAGGAGATCTTCTAAGATATGATTCACCCGTTCAGTCTGTCCATCAGACTGTGGATGATAAACTGTGCTGAAATTAAGCTTTGTTCCCAAAGCTTGCTGAAGACTCTGCAGAAATGACTGGTGAATAAAGGATCACGGTCACTCACAATCGAACTAGGAACACCGTGAAGTCTCACGATTTCCTTGATATATAACTTAGCCAAAAGAGAAGCAATCCTATTAGATTTAATAGGAACAAAATGAGTTGATTTGTTGAGGCGACCAACAATAACCCAAATGCTAGAATGGCCCGATCTCGTACGAGGTAGGCCATCAATGAAATTCATCGAAATCTGATCCCATTTCCACAATGGAATCTCTAGAGGCTGAAGGAGACCAGAAGGACGCTGATGTTCGGCTTTAATACATTGACAAGTCATGCAATTACTCACATAACTCGCCACATCGCACTTCATGCCTTCCCAATAATAAAGGCGATGCATATCGGCACACATACTACTGCCAGGATGAATGGTATACTTAGAACGATGACAGTCATCAAGAATGTCATGCCTAAGTGCAGAATCAGGAGGCACAACAAGACGGTTCTTCTTGCGAAGACACCCATGAAGATCAATGCTGAAATCCCGCAACGCCTGATCACGGGGTTCAGTCTCACAAAGCTGAAAAAGATGCACAAGATCAAGATCTCGCCACTGAGCTTCGGCAATACGATCCAATAAAGAGGGTCGAGCTTCCAAACAAAATAATACTAGCGGAGAATCAAAGGATGGAGCTCGATCATGAATATCATAAAAAGATAGAGTCTCAAGAATATCCCATTCTGCAAGCATCATAGAAATGACAGCTGAATGTCTACGACTAAGCGCATCAGCAACACAATTACCCTTACCAGGGGTATATTGGATATCAAAGTCATAGGAGGCAAGAAACTCGAGCCAAAGCTGTTGCCTCATATTGAGTTCCTTCTGAGTGAACAAATACTTCAAGGATTTATCATCGGTATAGAGAATGAAGCGCTCGCCTAATAAATAGTGTCGCCAAATCTTCAAGGCGAAGACAATGGAAGCTAACTCAAGATCATGAGTGGCATAGCGAACTTCATTCGGACGTAGTTGCCTAGAAGCATAAGCAACTACTCGATCCTTCTGCATAAGCACGGCACCGAGACCACTACCACAAGCATCGGTGTAGACAACAAGATCATGATTCCCCTCGGGAACCACAAGAATAGGAGCATTAGTGAGAAGTTCCTTCAATGTCTGAAAGGAAGCTTCACACTTATCGGACCAAATATAACGAATGCCTTTCCGAGTAAGGCTGGTGAGAGGAAGCACAACACGAGAAAAATCCTTAATGAACCGACGGTAATAACCCGCCAATCCAAGGAAACTACGAATCTCATGAACATTCTCAGGCCTCTTCCAATTCTGGATAGCTTCGATCTTTGAGGGATCGACAGAAATGCCGTCGGAAGATACAACATGGCCTAAGAACTTAACCTTATTCTCCCAAAAATGGCACTTGGAGAATTTGGCTTTAAGCTGATGGTGACGAAGAGTACTCAAGACAATTCTCAAGTGATTAGCATGCTCGGCTTCAGACTTAGAATAAACAAGAATGTCGTCAATGAACACAAGGACGAACTTATCGAGATATTCCCGGAATACCCGATTCATAAGATCAACAAAGAAAGCAGGAGCGTTCGTCAAACCGAACGGCATAACGAGCCACTCGAAAGAACCATATCGAGTGCGGAAAGCTGTAAGGGCTATGCTATCTTCCGCGTTTTCGGAGCTAATGAAAACCAGTGGCAAGGTCGAGCTGAGAGAAGACCTTAGCGCCACTCAATAGATCGAACATATCATCGATCCTAGGCAATGGATACCGATTCCTGATGGTCAACTCGTTAAGCTTGCGATAGTCGATGCAGAGCCTAAGAGTTCCATCGGACTTCTTCACAAAGACGACCGCGGCACCCCACGGTGAAAAACTGGACTGAATCAACTGCTTGGACTCAAGCTCAAAAAGCTGCATCTTGAGTTCCTCATTTTCTTTTGTAGACATCCTCGTGGGAGGACGCCCAACTGGCTACGCGCCTGGAATGAGATCAATGCGGAACTCGATTGCCCGCTTAGGTGGCAAACCCAAAACCGGCTCAAAAACATCAGAGAAGTCACAAACAATAGAAATACGAGATATATCATCATCATCTCGTGAGTCAAGAGAATATAAAGCCAGTTTGGAATTATCCACATTCCGAAGAACAAGTGATAGCTGAGTAGACGAATATGGGTGTCAAAGATATAAAATTCTTTCAGAACAAATAATCCTGGCATCGTATCTCACTAGCCAGTCCATACCCAAAATCATATCAAATCCCAAATAAGAAATAACGTGCAGATTCGCACGAAAAGAAAAGCTACATAAAACAATCTCAACATCATCACAAAGCATGCTAAGGGTTGTGGATCCCCCAATAGGATTCGCAATCCTCAACGAAGTAACCATATAAGAAACATCCAAAGACAAATCATCGATGAGCTTTTTCTGTACGAAAGAATGTGATGCACCCGTATCGAAAAGAACTCGAATACTACGGTCATGAAATAAAATAGAACCTTCCAAAATAGATGGAGATATACCTCTGGGCTGAGAAGAACCTCCAGAAGCCTTAGCAACATAAAGCTTACCAGACTTGGCACTATCTGGAGCAGTAGGGCAGGTGGAAACACGGTGATCTTCCTTCTTGCAATAATGGCAGAAGAGAGGCTTAGGACAAGCTCGAATCATATGATCAGGAGAACCACAATTGAAACACTTCCGAATGGAAGGTGTTCCAGCAGATTGAGAGTTAGAACCAGATTCAACAGGCTTCTTCTTCTTGGAAGGGAGAAATCCCTGCTTATGAAATGGAAACTTCTTCTTATTGGGGTTCTTGCGAACCTTAATATCATCACCACTATCACACTCCTTCTCGATGGCCTCGAGATGAAGTGTCGAATCAACCAACTCTTCAAAAGAAAGCTTAAGCTGGAGCATTAAGAACTTCTTAAGATATTTCTTAAGACTAGAGACAAACTTCATATTCTTCTTATAAGAGTGCTAATGAATTCAAGACCATACTTAGATAAGGCCTCGAACGATGCAACATATTCAGAAATGGAGGACTTCCCTTGCTTCAACTCAAGGAAGCAACGGGCTAATAAAACTTTCTCAGATTCAGGAACGAATTTGAGTTCGAATCATTCCCGAAACTGAGTCCAAGAAAGAACAGACTCATCAAGTTCGGCTATAAGAAGCTCGTACCAATCAAGGGCACGCTCTTGCAATAAGCTAGAAGTTACAAGAACTTGATCATGGTCAGAAAGATCCATGTGAGAGAAGATACGTTCGCATGTGCGAATCCAAGCTTGGACCTTAAGAACGGACTCGGAGCCTTTGAATGGCTTTCCACCAAGATGAGAAAAATCACTACACAGGCGTGCAAAGGCAGACTTGCGTGGAGGAGATGCGGGAATAGGAGCTGGAGGCTGAGTGCTCCTATACAACTCCAAATACTGATCGGCAGACATATATACACCGTCTGAATGCGAGCCGCTGGATTGCCCAGCATCCGAGTGTCGTCCTCTGCCTCTTCCGGCCATTAGCTGAAAGATAAGATAAGATAAAGATTATTCACCAGGTAGATATCATTAATTCAAATATGGAATACTACAGAATAAATTGCATTCCTAGATGTATTCCCAAAATTCTATCTACCCCAAAGGCACGGAAAGAATGAAGGCACGATGATTCAAAGATTCGTAACATTCGTACTACCCTTTGATGTACCGTAATATGTGTCTCTGTTCTATGTTTATCATATTTTGTTCTGAACTCAGCTCTGATACCAAGATGTGACGCCCCACTTCGAGACCCACATTAGCAAAGAGTATTACTAAGTAACACCGTCTGCTAATGCGGAGAATAGAGCTGTTTAGGAGTGACCATCTATAACCTTGTCTTAATTATCTATTGAATACGCCGACAATTGCAACTTCTTACCCAAGTGAATTAACATCTCCAATAAATATTTAATACAAAGCCATAGGTGGCCGAAGGATCTATCAGAATAAAATATAACAATTCCAATGTAATACACATCACAGAACAGTAGATCATCACATACATTTACACATATACAGATACATTACAGAGTTTACAAAATGAGACATGTCATGTGGTAAAGCAAACCACAATATACAAGCGAGTCAAAAGAATACATATCAGAGTTACAACCAAAAAGGACTACACAAAAAGCTATAACAAAAAGGAGCTAGCAGAATAGTCCATGTGGAAGCAAAATAGGCTAAGTCCAATGTACCTAACCTGAAACATCTCGGTCTGACCCGAGTATAAAATACACGGGTCAGTCTAGCTAAACAAATCAATTAGATAAAGCTAGATAATAATAATGCGGTATAAGATAATGATATAATACTCCTCCAAAGAGAAGTGCAACAATAACCATATTACTAACATAGTGAAAACGTAGTCACTTAGCAAATAAATAAATCATCCAAAGGGAAATCGACATCACATAATGTCGAATAATAAGCCTCATCTCATCGGCATATGCAATAGTAATAAAGATGGTTTGTAGAATATTACTCCCACTTAGGAGATATTCCAAAACCCGCCATATCGGCAATCATAAGCAATAATGGAAACCTATCCAACATAGCAAAGAATAGCACCAGTGTAGGCAATATAAGTTTCCATGGGGTAGACGCACTCATATCGTGTGGTTCCATAGAACCATCGCCGAAAGGAGCTACACTAGGGAAATATAATTGTCAAAGAAACAAAAGATGCTCGAGCTCAGTACTGTATAACAAGGATCCATACGCCCGAAGGCAACGCCCGAAGGCAACGCCAAAAGGCAACACCCGAAGGCAACGCCCGAAGGCAACGCCCGAAGGCAACAAACCGTAGTGGCGGAACTGGACACCACTGTCCGACATAATGTGTCACAACTCTCAGAAAGGAACTCGGAAAATGTTAACGTGAGTCCCACACCACACGTTCGCACTAAACGGTTTACTAACCGTTAGTCAATTTCACACTCAAAGCAGTACAAAGTTCACCTCATCTCATCGGTAAACCAGACCCAAAGGTCAAAACGGTCAAACGAATAGATTAGGAATTAACTGAAAAGATAAACGCACGTGTTCATAGCACGCATTTTATTTAATCATTTAATTCTCCTCCCTCTTCGCTCGAAGTGCAAAATTGTGTGTGTGTGTTTTAAATAGAAATTATAAAATGGAGAAACGAGCTTTTAATACAATTTAAAAAGATCACTTTATAAAAATCCATGCAAGAAATCAAAAAGGAATCATCAAAGTCAAAATGCGATAACAACTGATTGGATCGACACGAATCGATCGAAATTGGAAAACCAAAGCAAAATAACAAATGGGGCTGAGACAAGCAGGTCAGTCGACTGAACCAGGGACTCAGTCGACTGGACCAGTGCCTGGAAACTTCATGTTTCCAGGTCAGTCGACTGACCAAGGGTGTCAGTCGACTGACACAGGGACAAGAATTTTCTATCCCCCCAGATCAGTCGACTGAACACAGAGGTCAGTCGACGGATACGGGGCAGAATGTTTTCTGCCCCCTGGTTCAGTCGACTGACCTACTGGTTCAGTCGACTGAACCTGCTTCCTGGGCAGAATCAGTCTATCTTCGCTAATGGGGCAAAACTCTACCGGAACGATCGATCGAGCTACTGCGACTCGGGACTTATGCCAAACGACAACCCAGCCTTAAAGCCTCTTCGATACATCCCGGTAAATATGTTCAAACATCCATAAAAGAGATTTTCACAAAATTGGTCTTCAAACCCAAAAATTGGACAATTCACCTAACCGATCCAAATCGAACACAAATGAACATGAGTTGATGTTAGGAATTCTTACCCAACCACAACAAAAGCTATAGGCTTAGATGTGAGTTCAAAAATCTCACCTTTTAACCCGAAAACAAATGATAAGCTCTAGAACAAGAAATAGGTTGATCTCTCTTCAACACCACCTCAAGAACTTCAATCTAAAACAAAGATGGAGTTTTCTACAAGTTAGGGTTAAGAACATTTCTGAAATTGAAGAGGAAATGAGATGGAGAAGATGAAGAGGATGCTTACCAAAGCTTCACCTAGAGTTTGGAGCAAGAATTTGAGTTTGCAAGAGGAACTAGGGCTTGGAATTTCTAATTCCTTTTCTTTTCCCCCATTTTCAGTTGAGCTTGAGTTAAAAGAAATGAAAAGAGAATGAATGGATGAAGAGAGGGGCTGAGTTAGGGTATATGATGAGTTGGGTGAAACCCAAACCCAAAAGCCCAAATAGAAAATAGCAAAATTCAACTTACTCCAAACATATCGAAGCTTATACTCAAAAAAGTCGCAAACGCCATTTTGGACTCAATGGAAGTGGTCACGAGTCCTAATTCGACTGTTTGCAAAAAGTGACATTTCGGACCTAAATCCGACTAACGACGCTATATTTAAATAAAATGTTTAAATATAAAATCGTAAAATATGCGGGTTGTTACAGAAACCAACCAAAAATAAAAAAAAATAACATAATAAAACCTACATAAGACTAGGACTTTTCCATCTCGGACGCAAGGGCAGATGGAGAGAGTTATGGAAATGGAAGAGGAAGGAGAGAAGGGGCAGACGAGGCAATACAAGACAATGTATCTAGTGTAGTCTTCCACACCTTCTCAGCTAAGTCAAATATGGCACCCTCAGATAGAAGCAAATATTGAATGTCGAAAATAGGAAGAGCTACTAAGAATGAAATGGAGGGAACCGTCAAAGGCAGAGAAGGAGTGGAAGCGACTAATTTCTTAGGATTCCAGTCAGAACCAGTATTAGAGTCAAGCTTCCTCTTCTGGGTATACCCCTTCGACGGTTTACTACGGAGCGCTTTCGGGGCTTTAGTATCCATTTCACCTATATATAAAAGAAAAAAAAGTGTCAAGATTGAAAATTCCTTACGAATGTCAAAATCACAAAAATGATAAATGTAAAATCTGTTGTTAGCAAACAATACCCTAAGACTCAACCGAAGTCAGGGAAGGCTTAAAAATATTACAAGAAAATGTGTTATTTGAGCGTGGAAAATTATGTCTCTTCAGCATGTCTTTATTAAAGAACCTTTTTTTCCTCTCCTTTGTGTCTAGTCCTAGAATGTGACTTCTATGCAATTCATACGATTCGATGTACTCCTCAGAAAAACGATGCAAGTGGGATATTAACAAAAAGAAGAAGGAAAGTTATCTAAGTTCAAAATAAAGAAGTACAGATTAGCCCATCCATGAGTCTTTCGAGGGACATTTGGAAAAACCAATTTTTTGGCTTAGCATAAAAGAAATTAGTGGTGCTCCTAGAGGACTTTCGTTAATAACAAATAAAAACTAAAGCTCCTTACAAGTAAGGTCATAACCCTTCTCTGCATAAAGGATGAAGGTGGCTAACACAGGAGTATAAGAAAGAGGGGCGAGTTGAACGGGCATGAGATCAATGGCGGACAACCATTGACGAAGGACTGGGTAAGGGGGAAGATAAAGCCCACATATGTTTAGGTGTGAGGGGGGTTAAACCAATTAGGAGAGCGTTAATATGCTCGCGAGGTTCAAGAACCCTAACCTCGTAACCTACGAACCCACGTTGATTTAAGATGCCCTCAGTCTCTCCCAGCCGAATAGTTTGAGTACAAAAGTAAAGGAGAAGATGAAGAGGATGCCATTTTAGAATCTCAAGATTAATTAAAATATAAAACTAAAAAGTCCTAATGGAAAATAAAAATAAAAACAAGATTCTTACTTCAATCTAAAAGAAAATCCGAATTCGAAGACGAAATCGATCTAATGGATGTTATTTTTTTTGTTTCTTTTGTTCATTTCCTCTCTTGGATAAGAGCATAAAAAGGAACAATGAGAAGATGAAGGAAATATATACATACCTTAATTTGAATGTTGGCCACATGATCAAAATGACGAAGAAATTTGCGAAACGTCAATCGGTTAACAGCCAAAATAATGAATACAAAGGTCAAGACAGATTCGCCTAGGGAAGAGAGAAAGGTTTGATTTAACAATAATCCAGAAAAGGGCCCAATGAGGGAATAACACATGTACATGAGCATTAAATGCAAAAGTGACTAGTAAGACTTTTTCCATTGACAAAAAAAGGAATAGATGGAAGTGACGGGACGCGCAAACCACGTATGAATAATGACAAGTCTACACTGATCTACGATCACTGCAGACTTGGTGGACAAGTGATACACCCATATTTCTCGAGCCCTATTGAAAGAAGGGGGATGTAACACCCAGAACAGAACGGGATGCCCTAATGATAAAAGTTAGAATACAATAGGAAAATTAGAGAATAAAGAAAAGTCAAAACAATATTGAGCTTGCAAACTGTAGACGACGGCAAAGACTCAAAATTGAGCCAATCCCTTAATTTCAGTGCCACATTATGATGCTGAGCCCAAGACTGGACGCAGTCACAGGATGTAGTAAATAATCCGCAGTTATAATACTCGGAACCACAGCGAAACCAAAATCCCAAATAACAATAAGATGTTGATATTGTGTTGTGGCATAAAAGCTGTATTAATCGTGTCAAAGCATAACACACCTCACTTGAAAAAGACATATGTCGTCAATAAACTGCACTCGCAAGCCAATGTATATGGATAATAGAACTGTGCTAACAATCTTGCATTGAAGGAAAATAAGGATGCACTGCCCCCTCTTTCTTTATAAACTAGGAAAAAGTGAAGTGACACAAGCACCGCTATCAAGACATGAGCACAAAAAGAGGATTGCGCTACACTCAAAGGGGCTGAATAGACTCCAATAACATCCCAAAACTTGTGCATTACTAATACCTCCAAGAACGGATCTGCACTACACTTACTGGGGGCTACCTAAGCAGTACCATGCGGAGCCAAAAGCGATCCAAGGGCTACACGCAAGGCCACTCAAACAGTGCACCACCGTAGATCCACACTCAAGAATAAGCGGCAAAGATATAAACCTCCCTTATCGATAATCTGCACACTCCATCGCTTAGAGCAGCTCGACATGAAATCACGTAAAGCGATTGCCTTCACAAATGGTTGCTCGATCACCCTAACCAACCTCGTGCGTATCACCTATGCTCAGGGCAAATCAAAAGAGCAACCATCTTTTGAGGCAAAAGTAATAAGAGCGGCGTAGTTCAATCCAAAGAAAAAAGGGACAGCGGCTTGCCATACTCACACCCAGAGGTAATACTTGAGTCATTCACCCTACGAAGAGAGGAAATTCAGAGCCCATTCAAATTTGAAACCTCCCACTGCAAATTCAAGTATTCGTGCTTCAATTTCAGATATTCCACTTCGATTTCAAACTTCCCACCAACTCCTAGAATTTAACCGCTCAAAGTATGGTTTCCCGCTAGAGACATGTCAGCATTCTACGCTCACAAAACAAATGATGCGGATGGATGACGCATGGCATGATCCAACGGTGAAAGCTAAAGCAGCAGAAGAAGAGCGATTATGGGAATTAGTGTGCATGTTCTACACTATCAATAAGAGATAGTCTGAAATGGAGAGGGGATCCTTTATTTTTTTGGAGGAAAAAATTAAAAAAAATTGTATCTTCTATTTTTGCTCTCATTATTGTAAAATTGGAATGACGAGGAAATATATAATCAAATATTTGACCCATGGACGTAGGAATTCGAAAGAATCCGAACAACGTAAAATTTCTGTATTTCTTGTTTTTATGCATTATTACTTAATTATTTTACTTAAAATACCATCCAACTTGAAATCGTTAGTAGAATTTAAATTTGATTTGACATTTTAACAAACAGTTAGAGTGCAACTATTTGGTTATGTAAGCTTCTAGCAATACAGTTACAACTCAAAGGCAAATTTAATATCGCTTAAATTTGCTGATTCTAAAATTGTGGAAGTAATTGAAAGCTTCAGTTACTCCACGATCATCTAAGATGTTGTGAGACAAAAAATTTCGCCAACAAGTATCACTATGCAGCAACAACACTTTGTACCTCGTAGCCCACATAGCAAAAGATTCACTACTCATCAACCATTCCCTACTCCATGCCACCTTTCTGACACAAGCACATCATGTATGACTCACCAGGTGGCGTTTATCTGAACCGTTCTTTCCATCTGGCATCCGAGCTGGTCGCCATCTGAATCGTGTATCGTCATCAATAATCACGAGGAAACTCAAGATCCAAAGCTTCAATCAGATCCTTCCAAAGTTTGATATATACAGCTTCGAATAGTGATCCTCATGTAGTTAAGTAAGAATCAAATTTTCTAGTTTTACAAGCAATACAACTTGGCTCAAAGCTCTTATGATAATTCTCCTGTAATCGAAATATTAAGCAATAAAATCATTAACCATAGTGGACGTTGATCTTTGCCAAGAGTAAATCACTCTATATCTTGTGTCATTTACTTTATTTGCATTACATATAATTTGCATATTAGACCCTTATTTTAAATTTATAGCTATGGTTTTAGTAAGTAATATTTGTTAAAATCTACCTCTAACCATAATTTCGAATTCGGTTAGAAATCTAGTGGACGCTAAGTGATAAAAGTACATGTTATTATAGTGGGGAATACTTGCATGTCATCTCTTTCGTTGCACGAGCTACTACCAAATGGTTCTCATGTCTAATTTAGTGCAACAACAGGTAAGACGTCCCTGCATAAAGCTATAAATTGGGAGTTTGAATTCTAGAGGGTTTCTCGCACATTAAATTTCTAAGGAACAGACTCCGGTTCTGCCCTCCTATACCTTGGTTTATGTCTTCCATTTGGAAGTGTTCCCTTAACAAAACAGCAATCTTCATGTCTCTCTACTTCATCACATTGCTCATTCCAAGCTCGAAAAGGAATCTGCTGCCACTATTTCCAAGCTCAGCATAGAGAATGACCACTTTAGAAAAGAAGTCGAGAAGCACCATCAAGATAAGTAAGCCATGGAGCCCATTGCCTCTACCATTTAGATCGAGAAGTCAAATCTTAAGGTTAACATCATTGGGTTCAAGGTACAACTAACCAAGCTTGATTTGGTTAAGGATGAAAAGAAGCGAGAGTATAAACTCTAAGCAGAACTTTCCAAGCTCCAAGCAAAATATGTCAACTGGGAAAAACATTATATAGAATATAAGCATGGTCAATGATGTGGACGAGAAACTTGAGGATATGTATTTTGAGACATTCATTGAAGGAGGCCTAAGTCGATTGGTTGGCTATCCCCAAGTAATGCTTTATATCTATAACCGCCTGGCAGGATTCAAGAAGAAGAACGCTATTAAAAAGGTAAAGTTTTGATGAGGAGGGCTTTGCTGCTAAAATGTTGTCCAAACAAGAACAAGCAACTATAGCGAAAGGCAAAGTCGTTAAGGTTAAATATGAGCTGAAACCATCGCACTAATGATCTCCACCCTTTTATCCTTTTAAAAAACCATGTTCAGTCGCCAAGCTCATTGTTGACCCGCTTGTTCCTTATAGAAATTAGCCTTTAGCTTTTGAGCCAGTTGTCGGCATGTCTCTCCCTTAAAAGAACAACTTCATCTTTCAAATTTTATCGTTAAGGGGTAAACCATGGAGATCATAACGTCACTGCCTGTTCAAACTATATTTCCTCCATATGCAAATACTACTAATGCTACCATGCTTCAATTGACAAGCTCCAATTGACGTCATTACTTATGGTTAAGACCCATTATCTTCTCACCACATCGGCACACATCATCCTTGACTTAGCAAATCATACGGATCACTAAGCGATGGCCCATTGCACTCTATAATAATTGAGGCTATCCCCTAGGTATAAGTATAGGCTTACCAGTTCAGATTTCATTGGCTCATGAGAGAGAGGAAGACACATTAAGAATGTGTTTACTTGCGATACGAGAGGGGTACACGAGAGGGGAATGGTTCGTGAAAGGGCAATGCATTCTTGTGTTTCGAAATGGACATTTTGAAAGGGACATTTCATTGTTTTGTTATAATTAATTATCTTTTAGAGTATTAATTTGTATGCTTCTATATATAACAATTGATTGCCACTACAAATGAGAGTCCAGAGAGGTAGCAACACTCTAGATGGGGTGTAGAGGCAACGTCCTCGCTGATGGCGGTTTACCTGGTCGGCAAGCTCGCGTAGGTCGAGGGGGTAGCGTCCCATTGTGGAGTGCGGGGCAGTGGTTCGTCTGAAATATAGTATATCTCGTTCGACGTTAATTAATTATGATTAGTACTTTTAGTACATATTTAACATTTTAATTCATCTTAAACTTACGCGTCTAACATTAAAGCTCCATTTTGATCCATTTGTTTAAATGGGATAAAATAGTGGATTTTATGCTGGACGCGTCTGATGCACTGTCAACGTGGACTGACTAGTTATGTGAATGCATCCCAAAATTTTGCAACCAAGATTAGTGATCCATCTGCGAACTTGGGGTATAAGGATCTATCTATAGAGGGCAACGATGACGAAGTCTTGGAGTTGGGCGTTAGAAAAGTAAAGCTTCATTCCTTTGCCCAAGTCAAGATAGGAAAAAACAGCCAAGCAGGTACAAAAGATTGGAGAGAAAGATGCTTCCCCAAGCAAGAAGGAAACATCCTCTTCCAAGCACAAGGACAACAAAAGAATGCCGCCTAAAAGGCAACTCAAATGCAAGGTGAAGAAGGCGGGAAATTAATTCTCGGTTTCATTTTGCACTCTTGCATGGACTTTTTATGTATATTTTTTTTATTTTGTATGTAAGGGCATAAGCCCAAAACATTATTGTGATGTGCCTTTGACTAAGCACGAACTTGTTGGTTTCAGTGTCTAATTTGAGATGACCTTGATGTATTCCATTTTAGCTTCCTTTTTCTACACATATATCATATGCCTCCGAACCAAATGACACCATATCTCGCAATACCATGTTTGCACGATATTATATCTATCTGTCAAGTGTAGCCATATGTTTAACTCAATCAAATCGATCCTTGCACTTACGTAGTACATCACATTGTGTAGTCCGGTATGCTTGTCGAGTTCCATCTCAATCGCAAGTTCTGGTTGGTTCAAGTACCTTAATCATAAAATGATGGTTCGATCATGAACCTGTTTCCTACAAATTTCCAAAGTCTTATGGAGTTATTTACCCTTTTGAATCTTCGTTGCATAAAACATCCTGCCTAATTTTTATCTGTTTTCCCAGTTAATATATTTTCTAAGTTGTTTACAATCCTAAATTTAGTCAACTTTCCACCATAAATTTTCACATTCACCATAATCAACGGCCGTTGTGACCACCAGTTGGTTTCTCGGTAGAATCTACACCATCTAACACCTAGTTGAGCTCCTCCATGTTGTTTGTTGTGTTGGATATGGTGCGCATTTGAAAGTGCGTAAGTAAATTGAACGTTAACATTATAAATTATTTTTGTTACAAAGTTCACTGGAATATGAAGTGATTATGCAATTTTGGATGTGCATGACAATGCAAATGTTTGCAAGGTAAACATTTTTCATGCAGATATTCATTCTAAAGAAATCTACATTATGGGTATTTTCCCTATAAAATTTTTGTGCAAATACCAGTGTTGTTGCACATAAAAATCATATATCATAAAATGTAAGTGTCGTGCGTGCAACACACTACCAAAACAAATATTCATAATGCAACCAGACACTGTAATTATTTTGCATCGCAAGCATTTGCCAACGAATACATGCAACTTCAACTATTTTTCACGGTAAATGCCCTAAATCTTTATCTACCATTAATAAAAAGAATTATTAACCTGACTTTCATGGTGTCTTTTAAAATTTTGTAAATGTCCTAAATTCATCAGCGAATCTCACAATCGATTTGCAACATTCATCATCATTCTCTTACCAACGTCATGGGCTGAATTTCGCTCTCAATTATTTTGAAATAAAAATGTTGGGACTGTTACGCTCATTTTTGGCAGCTTTAGCATATTATTTTGCAGATCAACAAAAGAGCTTTAGTAAGTAAACTCTAAGACAATAAAGATTAGATGTCCTGATATGCAGTAATACACAAATTATTATCTAAGGTAGAAAGATCAATACAGACGTTTATTTTACAGCCGTACATGCATAAGCGACAAGTGTGATTCAAAATCGACACATCATCCTACTATCGACACATTTCATTTACAGCTAAAACATATAAATACACTTGCCGAATCCCTTCGTCTCCAACTGAGGGAACAAAACAAGAAAAGAATGAAACAAGAATTCCCACACCTCATTCCAATCCTATCCCTAATTGCATGCGGTATTCTATCATCTACGGCTCAGGTTAACAGTTTCCACTACCAAAACATCATAAAATGCCTCTCCTTTCACTCATCTCCATCAAATATAACTCAAATCATACACACACCGAGCACTCCATCATTCAACTCTACATTCCAATCCTTCATCCAAAATCTGCGGTTTGCGGACCCGATGACCCGTCAACCCACTTATGATCATTGCTCCAAACGAAGAAGCTCATGTTCAGGCAGCTGTCATTTGTTGCAAGAATCATGGCCTTCAAGATCGCACTTCTATGATACATAGCACTGTACAACAAGGCCTTAGCATTGGTAGTTATAGGTTGCTGCTTCTTTCTTAACGGACATCTTGCATGCTTGTATATAACTAGTGAATATTTTATGCAACATCTGTTTGGTTTGTCATTTCATTGAAACATTTGTTTGATGTTTTATGATGCAGTTCTGCTTTTACGTAGAATTTGATGCAATTTGATGCAGTTTTTTATTTTTTTACTGCAGTTTTTGTTTGTTATGTAACAGCTTAGTATTGATAAAAATGGTGCAGTTTTTATTGCTTATGCAGCAGTTTTTTTAAAACGGGTCGGGTCGGGTTAACCCTTTTATTAAATGGGTCGGGTCGGGTTAACATGTATATTAAATGGGTCAAATGGGTCGGGTTTGTTTATGTTTTGAATGGATTGGGTTAAATTCTACCCGACCCATTTATGACCCGACCCGACCCGTTTGACGGGTCTATTCGCGTTCGAAGCGGAGGTCATGACTATGAAGGATTGTCTTACAGCACATATGGTTATACAGATTTTGCCATAGTTGATCTCAGTAATTTGCACAGTGTTAGCATTGATGTGGATCGAAACTCTGCATGAGTTCAGTCAGGTTGATACTTATAAACTATCCCTTATCTATAAACCCTGGATGTCTTATGTACATATGGTGTATGCATGTGTATAAGAAAGATAAAGCTTGATACATGGGTATAGCTTATGCATATAGGTCGATACACGGACAATTGCTTATTTATAGGCCTTGCATGGCATATGGATATATGTATAGAACCATATTAAAGCTTGAACACAAACAATATAGTCATGCAAGCAAGGGCCAAGCATAAATTTTGTACGTAATACTATTTTTATGATACTAGTTTAGCCAGTAAAGCTACGCAACAAATTACACATTTAAACCGGTGTTTTAAAAGTATGTCTCAATGGGTCTCAAGCCAATGTCTTAAGCCTGCTAGATCTTCTTCCCGTTATTTTTTTTCCCCTTCTAATGGTTCGTCCCGAACAAATTGGGTTTAGATGTTAGAGGCTATGGCGTTCGTGGTCAAAAAATTGATTAAAAATTGGATAGGAAGTAGTGTAATGTACAATATTTATTTTATAGTTGCAATAATTATTAATTATTAATCATTAATGAATAAATTTTATTAGTAAATATTTAATATTTAACCAGCACTAATGGAAATTCAAATACACTTTCCTAGCAGCCCTCGACCAATCTTATAACAGAAATTTTATTTTAGATACGTCGAACATATCTATTATGTCTTGCCCAACTGCTACAATTTGGACAAACTGCTACAATTTTTAGTCCAGATCGGATGTAACTGACGCCGACGTAAGATAAATCGGATGTAACTGACGCTGCCCGTTTTCCCTTGAGCATTTTCCGTGTTCGTGAACGGAGCCTAAGGTTAATGTTCAGTAGTCTGAGACATGCAAAGTGTACAAAATGTACTACGTACTGAGGCGTGCACCTTAGATTAATTTTCTATGTCCAGTGGTAATAAAAACTGAATTTAACAACAGTTACAAAAACCTTAATCGTTTCCTAGCAAGTAAAAAAATAACAAGATCAAAAAAGGGCAGTAGGTAACTTTTTAATTTTGGAACTTAATTTTTGAAGTAATCAATTTCAAAATCTAGTTCTAAGTTAAAACGTGTTTCTAATTTCGATCAAACTTTTTTAGAAAAAGAAATGAATTAGACTGGAAGCAGAAAATAAATTTAAAAATAACATACCTAACTTTCTGTTGCTTATGGCGGTGTGTTTACATCTTCTTTTTTGATTGCGTTCAACTTGGATGATGCTTGTAATAGTACGTGTTTCAACTTAAAATCAAATGATGTTTTTGCTATTGCTTATTGTAAAGTTTGCTGTCAAATAGAGTCGTATCTTGGTTTTTCTATTTAAAATGTGTTTCTTTCTTTCTTTAGAAACCCAAAAACCAATTATGTAAACCTAATCATTTTGAACCGAACCCACGTTTAGACTCCATTTAAGTCATATGACAGCCTTGTAGTATTATTGTCTTGTTTGTAGTATTCAAGAATCAAACCCCAACCTCTTATGAATTGTTTTGTGTATTACTTACATGTCTTATCACTTGACCATCCTATCGGGTTTTAAAAATACATTGATTTTGTGTTTAGGTATAAGTTAGAAAGTTCTAAAATAAAATGTTTTATACGTAATTGATAACATTTTGATTAAATCACTCTGAATATTTAATGTTTTCTTAATTTAAGTTCGGAGTTTATTATTCTATTTTTGTTTATATGTTTGTGTATAATGTTTACATGACGGTTACACCTCGAAACTTCAAGATTTACCCCTCACCTCAAGAAAATAAAAACGCCTCCTGAACCCCTTCGCTTTCTGCAACCTTGATTTAATCTACTTTATATACTACTTATAAAAACATGCCGCATTTTTTTCACAGCAAAAAGAGACATTTTATGCCTGTGTTGTTTTGAAAATGTGAATTGGTGCTGTTTGAATTGAAAGGAGGTGGGACGGTGGCGAACCTTCTTACATCCCTAGCTTACGAAAGTAGATTTATTAAAAAAGAAGTGCATTGGTGCTAACTGAAATAGTTCAATTGCAACTGTAGCCCAATTATACATTTTAGGCAGAAAGGAGATGTTTTAAAAATAGTTTTCTAGTTGATCTGAACATGAAATCTGTTCAGAAAAGTTGTCTAAACTAGTAAAAAGCTCTTTATTATATCCTGATTAAACGGTTGCATCTACTCTGAATTTTTTGACCCTCCCAGACTACAGACTCGCCAACACTGCTATCTGACTTAGCCCTTGTGCAAGCCTTACAATTCAAATCACGATCAGACTACTTAAGAGCTTGGTTAAGTACAAATCACTCCACAGATGTATAACATCCAGCTAGAATAATTTCGTCTCAATCAAAATCACAACTTTTTGGTGCAACAATATCTCTTAGCATTAAGTTCATCACCGTAAACTAGAGATGTGTGTTGAATAATTTTACATTTTACCACCCAATTTACTTCTTCGTACAGGTGCAATCCTAGGTGAACTATACTACCACATTTCAAAGAAAAGTTCAATGTATGGGTTTCCAGCAGGACTTTGCCCTACAGTTGGCATCGGTGGCCACATAAGTGGAGGAGGATTTGGGACTATATCAAGAAGGTACGGATTAGCAGCAGACAATGTAATAGATGCTAAAATAGTAAATGTAAATGGACAGATTCAGGATAGAAATTCAATGGGTGAAGATCTATTTTGGGCTATTAGAGGAGGAGGTCAAGGAAGCTTTGGAATCATAACTTCCTGGAAGCTGAGCCTTGTTCCTGTTCCAAATATCGTGTCAGTTTTCACTATTCATAAGGTATCATCTCAGGGTGCAGTTGACCTAGTTAACAAATGGCAATATATAGCTGATAAACTAGCAGATGAATTATTCATTCGATCTGTTCTGCAGAAGGGATATGTAAACAATGAACCAGAAGCCGTGTTTAGTGGGTTATTTTTAGGCAACTGCGATGATATGGTAAACATTATCAACGGGAAATTTCCAGAATTAGGTTTTCAGAGAGGAGATTGTAAAGAGATGAGCTGGATTGAGTCGGTAATGTATTTTAGTTGGCATAAAAATGGTGAAGTATTAGAGTCTTTACTGAAGAGAGAGGGTGAAAAACACAGGTTTTTCAAAGGAAAATCTGATTTTGTGACGGAACCTGTTCCTAGTTTTGTATGGGAGAAAATTTGGTCATATTTTTCGGAAGTGGAAGCAGGAATCATGATCATGGATCCTCATGGTGGAAAACTGAATAAAATATCGGAATTTGAAACTCCATACCCACATAGAGAAGGAAACATTTATAATATTCAATATTTGGTGAAGTGGGATGATGGAGGAGATGATGCAAAGAAAAAACATATGGGTTGGATCAATAGGGTCTTTGATAAAATGAGTCCCTACGCTTCTAAAAACCCTAGAGGGGCTTACGTTAATTACAGGGATTTTGATCTAGGAGTAAATGATGTTAACACTAAGAATACTAGTAGCTATAGAAATGCCAAATCATGGGGAGTCAGATATTATAAGAGTAATTTTGAGAGACTAGCTATGATTAAGGCAAAAGTTGATCCAAGTGATTATTTTAGGAACGAGCAGAGTATTCCGCCTCTTCCTCAAAGAACTGTAACTGAAAATAAGAGTGTTGTGATGTCAAAGGGAGATTCAAGGAGACCGCGAAGGCATCAAACTTTGTTAGTGTTTTTGTTGTCAAATGTATTTTCATGCTGTTAAAGAAAGGTTACGGAACACTTACAAATTTTACCAAAAATGTCTTCAAATTAAATTCCTTACATTATCCCATTCCCCTCTTATTTAACCTCCTTCCATCTCTTATTTGTTAGCAAGATCACCTATATAAAATTTTAAATCATTTTGAAATAATTAACCTCTCCAAAATTATTTTCAATGGTTTGGTTCAAATAAATGTTTCCAACGGTCATATTGATTCTGCTGTTGAAAAGGTAAAAAATTTCAAAATGATTCAAAATTTGTAAAGATATCATTACTAACAAATAAACATTTCGATTTGGGGGGGAGGGGGAGGGGGGTAGGTGGTGTGTGTTTGGTAGGGAGATAAATAAGATGAGATCTTGATACTGTGTGCATGATCAATCACACTCTTCATTTAGCACCATTTGTAGTCATCCTGATATCAGCCATGAGTTTAAAATTAAATATTTGGTCAATGAGACAGAGAAGAGAAAGAATAAATATTTAAATAGAAACTTGTGGTTGATATCAGAGGACTACAAAATGGTTTTAAATAAAGGATGCTAGTGATCCTAGCTCATATCTTTCTCCATGTGTACGTGTGTATGATAAAAACAAAATACTTGCAGACGGAATTTTCGATTAAATCGTAAAGGACTGCTAGTTCAACTGATTAGTTATATGACGTTCTAGACATAAGGTCTAGATGTTATAGGTTTGAACTTTCGAACATCGGAATGAGTGTTTCATTTAAATAAAGTACCACTTTTACTATGGTAAAATAATAAAATATTATTATAGAAAAAAACTTCTGTTGGAATCTGCCTCAGCTATAATCATCCAAGAAAAAACAACATAACATAATAATTTTTATTGATATATATATATATATATATATATATATATATATATATATAGAGAGAGAGAGACGATCGTCCAAATAAAAAGAGGGCACAAATTTCTCATAAATTTTGCTCTAATTCTGGGTATACAATAATCATCCAAGTACCAAAGTATCTTAAAAATTACTCTCTCTCACAGAATATATAATCCACTTTATGTACGGGTAACATAAGGTGTAGCTGCTAACCTTACATGGGATGTGAATATCTTCGTAATTTCCAATATCAATCACAACTTGGATTGCACGAGCCCAACTAACTTGCAAATTTCAGGTAACATCACCATCCTATTCTTAGCATATACCTCCCCATTCCATTCTTTTCCTGCAAGAGTCGTTCCCAATTTTACAGCTTCTTCAAGTGTCTCTGCTGCCCCAACAACTGCCTTATCTACCATACCCATACCCACCCCGATCTCCCCAGTTACTTTCATCCCTCCTAGTACCATATCCTTCATTGCCTTATTGCCAACTTTTGATCTCACCATCTGTCATGCATTTTGTAATTCCAACTCAGTTATATGGTAATTCATCAACTGTATTATGTATCTTACTACAAGGGTAATGCTCATTAGGGACGTGAATGATTTTTTGTACATTCAATTACAATATGCATGTTCAACATTGTGCGAGTGAACAGGCATATAACTCGTTTCCTGAACAAGTAAAACAACAGGGAAGGCAAATCATTGGTCGATACCTAGTCAATATCATCTCTAACAAAATTTCCACTTAAACTTGAACACATCGAGTTTTCTCTCCATAATTAACAATATAATGATTATGAAAATTTATTAGAGGCTGAATATCACGTCTGTTTATATAAAAATGTTCATTTTTCTAAAGAAAACCGATTTTTTGTATCGGAATGACTTGGATGCCAACTAGCGTGATATGCATTTTTGTCCTTAACCAGTTATAAAAGCAGTATGCTAAAATTATGACTCAAACCAGTACTGCAGTACATACAAGTTATGTGACATGGTAGCAAAATATGTAAGCAGACGGAGGAATAGGTCAAATATATTAGAAAGACTGGATTGGTAGTTATAGTTGTCAGTGCTTTAACGGTGACAATTTCTTTATGAAAGGAAAGCTTATAACACATTATTTTCAAGACACGATACTCGAGGATATGTATTGTAATGACTAATGACATAGTATGCTTGGGTGTGTGCGTCCAGAGCGAAGTAATCAGGTAATAATTTGTTCATACTAGAGCGAGTGGCCTTAACATAATAGAGCAAACGCAATTTATGGTTCGTTGTCCCCGAGTATAACATCCTGTGTGAGCATCCATCGATTTTCCTAACCTGAACTTTGTAGTATCATAACTTGATATTTTATATTTTTGTCAAGGAAGATGAATTTTATGCGTAAAGTTTCTACTTAAAATGAAATCATTCATTAATAATGAATCAGCTCGGTAACCACAACGTTGGCTCAATTGGTTAGTAGTTTAGGCTACATCCGCATAATCAACACTTGTTGTCATTAATTAACCACATTCAGAAAAAAAATTATCAGTTCTGTAATTTTATTTTATTTTTAACATATTGCAGTTCAGTAAATCACATTAAATTTGATTACTTCAGAAAATATGAAAATAAAACGGTTCGAACAATTCAAAATATTTATTATATGCAAATCTGATTTCGCTGATAACTAAACCCCCAGAAAATTATTGTTAATGACAAAATTTCTTAGCATTTCAACCTCAAGGACAAACCTTCAATATTTTAGGTAGTTTTTAGTTATTGATAGTAGTTTTTAGGTATTAGTTATCGATAGCAGATTTTAGGTATCAATTTTTGGTTCGGTAGCAGTTTTGAAAGAATGTTTGTCCTTATGAATAATGTTGGAAGAATGTTTGTCCTTATAATTAATTTTTAGAAGAATATTTGTCTTGTGGTTAAAAATATTAAGGTTCTGTCCCTAAGGTTAAAAATATACATTTTTTTCTCTTTTTAAGTTAGTTCCCCCAACTTACATACTATAAATTCAAACATCACAGCTTCATGAGCTTTTAGTGAACATTTAATGTAGACAATCAATAGTACCTCAATAAAATAATCAGGTATGACAAATCCAATATCAGTCTCAGGCAAATACATCACGCCACGATCCGCCCTCATAACAACATAATCACAACTCAACGCCAGCATCATCCCCGCCGCCGCCGCGTGTCCTGTCACTGCAGCAATAGTCGGAAAAGGTAATGATAACAGCAAACCAATCGTTTGTTTCAGCAACGAGCTTAAGTAAGGCCCACGTACTTCAAAAAGACCGTCCTGACGGGCCCAGTCGAGGTCGAAGCCGTTGGAAAAGAACTTGCCATCGCCGGCGATTATCAAAGCGGTGGCCGAGGTAACATCGGATTTGATTTTAGTAAGGAACGAGATGATGGAGGTGAGGAGTTTCGGGTTCAAACGGTGCTCGGATGTAGGACCCGTTAGGGTTAGAATGTAGACGGATCCCCTGTTCTCTAGACTGGTCATTTTTCCGGATGATGAATATTTTTAGGTTTCGTTAGGCTCTATGTAATTTTTGTTGAAGGGAAAAACATAAAACGTGGGTCAACTTTTGAGTTGTACAAAATTGACTGAATGAAATATTCTTTGGCACTTCCGTTCAGCAACGGCTATACGTTAGCGTTGAAAGCAGAATCATTTCACGATCAAATCCTAGGAGTTTTATCAGATTTTAAACTCTAAATTGGATGTAAATTATCTTCTAAATTCACGCTCCACTCTCCATCACTCGTTCATTTCAGATTTCGTGAAGTGTCCGAATATGTTTTCAGGCGTTCTCTTTCCATAAACGAACTTCTACATTTAGAAAACTCAACAATTCAATTGATGGTGATGGTATTGCCAACGACTCCAAAGAGTATCGTGATAATTTCGAAGTTATCATTGAAATTACTGATTACGGTAAATGAGTTCAACAAAAAGCTCATACTCTACATCATATCTTTTTTGCATGTTGAAATTGAGTGGACAACGATTTTAATGACCATTAAAATAGAAGTCCGGATCTATATTAAGTGAAGAGCCATTATTTCAAAGGTTTTTTTAATATATTAACTACCAAGTATGTAACGAGACGTATTTTATACGATATTAGTCACATCTAAGATACTAATTCAATATATTCTGGTAAGATGATGTGGTTGTTACACAACATGCTACCGAGAATATATTTTAACTTTTGGGGATAATTTATCATCTAACTACTTAAGCAATAGAAAAAAAGCATTTCCCAACCTTGAAAAAGGCTTAAAAAAATGTTTTATTTTTATTGTTATTACATAAGATCATACAAGCTCATATAAATGAGGTCTGACATATCAATCCTTTCAGCATTTCGACTATCTAAAATAATCAATAGTCTAAGGATATGAACACTGGAGCATTATAATATTTCTTTTCCACTATTTTAATAATGATAAATTAAATATTGGATCTCAAAAGTTGAGGGTGGAATGTAATATCCATCGTAAGCAGTTCACAGGTGCTACGCCAATAGTAAATAAGGAATAACCTAAAAATGAGCGCTTTGAATTGATGTGGCAACAATATTATGTTGAGTTTCGACACTCCGGCGCATCACCATGTACACACGCTTCATTGTGTGTGGTGGCTCAGTCCAACGAAGCTTTCAATGTGTCTGCGTCCCGATTAAACATCCCTTCATCGCCTTCCAATGAGCACATACATGGTCTTGGCAATACTTACTTGTAACAAAAGGATTTCTCAATATTACATACCACCAATCTCATATATACACACCACGTTATACGCCATATTTCTTGTGATTTGAGACTTGTCCGTCTAACACATGCACCCACAATGCGAGCCACACCTAACAAATCTCACCTTAGTGAGCAATTCCTCAACCTTCTTGACGAGCATGCTGAAGAAGCTCAACAATTAGGCCAGGCTGCTTCTACTTCTTTCCGCAGTTGTTTGCTTTACCAAATCTCTACCTTAAGGTAAGTACTTCCACTTAAGTCACCTTGGAGATCCCGAGTCCTTAACATAGTGGAGGAAGGCTACATATCCATGAGTCCTCTTCTAGTAGTGAGATCGGGCTGCTTAACCATTTCTCCATCTTGACAAGTCATCCTTCTTTGCTCAAGCCTCAAGGAGTCATGCTTCGGTCGCTCTTGCATCATCTAATGGTCCCTCGACCCATCGGCTCTGATACCATATTGAGTTTCGACACTCCAACGCGTAACCATGTACGTGTGCTTCAATGTGTGTGATGACGCATCTAACGAAGATTCCAATGTGCCGGCATCCTGATTGAGCATTCTTCATCGCATCCCAATGAGCACATACATGGTCTTGATAACACTTACTTGTAATAAAACGAATTCCCAATGTTAGCCACCACAAATTCCATATATATCACGTTATACATCATATTTCTTGCGATGTGGGACTATTCATCCGACCCATGCACCCACCATGCGAGCCACACCTAACAACGTTATCTCTACCACTCAATAAAAAAATGTGTTAAAATCAGAAAAAGTTTTAGAGTGATGTAAGCACCAACAAATAACACGTTATTAATCTGCAACTACAAAGGTGGAAACAATGTTTGAATACCAAATGTCGACTAACTAGCAACTAGCCCAGTTTTGCGTGTCACGTTATTAATTTGCATCCTCTCGAAACTCTTATAAATAGGCGTGAATCTCATGACAATAATAAAGAAATAATTTAGATATTAAATGCAAAAGGGTACATTTTAAACTCTAGTAATTGTAAAAATTACTAAAGGCTCGTAGTCTTATTTTGTAATCTTCATGTATAACTCTAACGAAGAAAAGTCTAATAACGGATGTAAGGATTTTCCCAAACCACAATAAATCTTAACGTCTCTCACTATTTCTACATTTATTTCAATTTTCCCGCTATTTTCTCAAATCTTCCTGGTGATAACTATTGTTCCATTACATAATTACTTTAGCATAATTCTAAAAAATAAAGCTCCCTCACTGAAGTCAGTGTTCGATCGTTTGTAGATGTTGTAACAAAAAAATACATTTTTAATTTAGCACTATAAGGTGGGATTGAACCTCTAACCCTTGTTCAAATCCAACGTCAATTACTTACTCTCTATTCATAAGTTGGATCACTTCAGCGAATCTCATTTAGAAATCCATAATCCGAATAAGGAAATATTCTTCTCGAATATATCGCTTAACATCAGGGTCCATCTTATTAATGAAGATAAAATCAACGTCTTGCCAATATAGTCTCGATAGAAGAAGAGAATAATGAACTATTATACATTTCAAAATCTACAATATCTCTGTATCAACCATCTATCGTAGCATCTTAAGGAATCACTTCAGAAAAATGCTTGACTTCGAAAGATGATCCATATAGTGAATCAAGAAATAAAAGAGTTTTCTACTCAACTTCTTGAAGGCTCCAATCAAAGCACAAAGATCGAGTTCTTAAATGATCGGGCTAACATGATAAAGTTGAACAGTTCTGAAAAAGAAGAAACCTTGCACCTTCACTCCTCTAAATGATCCTTATCTAGTATCTTTCTAAAATCTCGAGAGACTATATCATATATAGGTTACCCTGAGGGCTGGTAATTAACACTAAGACCCGCAAACCTAAATTGAACCGACCAAAGAAGAAACAAACCCAACTCGAATTTGATAGGTCTTACATCGAGCCTAGATGATGAAAAATACCATTTTGACACAATCAAACCCTCATCGAACCGCACAAGCCAAAAGAATCGAACAAAAAACACAAATATATGGGTATTTGTAATAATCATGTTTTCTACGCCGTAATAGTAAATAAATTTAATTAATATAATTTATCTGAATTCGATTTTCGATAAATTTTATTGTTGAAAAAATATTCTTCCTGAACTGAAACTTATTTGATAAAAAAATTTGTTTTAATAAATTGAATTAGCTAATAAATTTTCTTTGGAAAATACATTGGACTCGAATAAAATATTTACTGTGAATATAAAATTATTTTAATATATGATTGAAACAGATAGAAAGAAATATTATTCGATAAAAATATCAAATCAATAATTAAATAAAGAGATATAATTATTGAATTTAAATATGTTATAGAAATTATCAAAATATAATTTGTAATATATATAGTTGATAAATTCAAATTATAAACGCATCTATCATTAGACGATAGAATTAGTAATGTGTAAATAAAGATAAATGAAAATCTTATTTGCGAAGGGTGTAATTGGAAATAAGAAGAGAAATCAAATAACACCTCCTTATTTTCCTCTCTTTCTCATTTTGATACCAAGCCTAATACTTGTTCTCTTCTTTTTTCACTTCAATTCCCTAATTTACCCAATCAATCCCGAAATGAATCTGAATGAGAAGAAAATCCCCACATGCGATTACGAGTAGCTAGTGACGTAGAGGACGTCAAGACATAGTGCAACGATTCGACTTTTCGACCATCAAATGTCGACACTAACACATCCACGGTGTTCGTGTGCCGAGCACCCAAGTACCGAAAAGACAGAAAGTTAGGATAAAATAAAAGAATAGAATAGAACAAGAAAGAGAGAACACAATATCAGAATCTCACAATGGAACGATAATATATAATATCAGAGGAATAGTACAAACGATTACTCCGAATACTAAAATATCAAACTACTAAAACCTAAGTATTATCATAAGCCTGGACAGTTATAAATGTCTATCCTCACAGTGTTGATATATACAATACAGAAATGCAATAGAAATAAGAATACTATGGAAAATAGTCATCCAGCTCTTCTCTATAAGCTTCAAAGTGTCCGTAGTTAAATATCGAAACATACACGGGGTGAACCCAACCATTATAAGAAAATAACGCCCGGATCAGTTTGATAAACCAACGTGAGAAAATCAAGAAATAAGAGTGACATATAACAGTAACTATTGAGACCGTATGGATTTCCATAATGGTTTTCCCCTCAAAGAAACCAATCATACATTAAATCTAACATATAGCGATATGATAGATAATGTCTAGAGTGCAGTAGATAAATCATATCAAATAGTTGTTGTGTGAATGCCAAAACAGTAATAGGTATATAATCAATACCGCTAAGGCGCATTCGCATAATGGATTTTCCATGGAGATCTCCTTGGACTAGCCGAATCCGAACTCTTGTACAAGGATCGGAGATATCCTTCTGAGCAACGTACATCTCTAGGGAATGTACTATAGGAAATGCATAACCAGCCCACATCCAAAACACTCGTGGTTCTGAATGCATCGCTCCTGCATGCATGTCCATAAGTAATACTAGATGGAGTCTCCCGCACCTTTGGGATTGCTAAAATGCTATGTTCCCTTTGGCCATGCATCCTATCTCTAGTTTTAGTCATTTCTGATGTCGAGGCTACGTTCGGCATCTCTCACTCGAGTCTTCATCACTCGAACAGAGCACGAATCCTCAAATGGATTCCATCTTCTTGAACATATCATGAATTACTACATGGATTTGAACATCTCGAACAGATCTCGAACTTCCACATAATTTCCATGCATAAGTCCTCCGATGAATGCCAACATTGTCCTCTCTCTTGGAATACTCCTCAAGATAGACAGTCCCACATGATAGCATCATTTAAAATGTTAACGCTGACCTCTCTGATGAAGCAGCATACCTAGATAATGAAGCAGCATATCTCGAGTTGAAGACCAAAAGCTCCGACCTATCTCCAGCCTCCTTTACCGACCTACGACGCATCTCCCTCCGACCTAATTTCAGCGACCTAACAACCACTGCCGACCTATCACCGCTTCACGACTTATCAATTACCGACCTATCTCCAGATTCCATCACGCAACCTTCCGACCTAGTTTCCATCCCACGACCTAACTCCATTTCCGACCTAACCATAAGTCGTTGCCGAGATAAGCTGAAGCCCTAAATCCTGAGTCGCGACCGAGATACTCATAAGTCGTTGCCGAGATAAGCTCCCATGAGTCGTTGCCGAGATAAGCTGATGCCTTCTTCATCGAGTCGCGAACGAGTAATTTAGGTCGCAAACTAGTATTGATAAGTCGGAGCCGAGCTAAGTCGTTGCCGACCTTAGATAGGTCGTAACCGACCTAAGGACTTTGTTTTTTCTGTTCTTTTGTGTGTTGAGTTGTAACTACTATAAATAGTGGATGAGTTGTAACTTTTGAGGTTGTTGAATATTGAATAAAATTCTCTTTTGTTAGCTTTGTGCTTTCAATTTCAATTGGTAGTCGAGTGTATCTCCTATCTCCACTTACGTCATTCGAGTGCGCTCGAATCATCGTTTGCTGAAGCCGATTCACGGAATCTTGTGCGCAAGATCAACGTTGAAGAATCGTAGATCTCTTTCCCGGTATCTTCGGATCAACGAGTCAGAGATAGCTAGAGTTCGGTATCTTCGGATCAACGAGTTCGAGCATTTCAGTATCCATCAATCCACAGATTGCTACTTTCATCGATTGAAGATCGTTTTGATTAATCCGCTGCGTCAGTTTGGTATCGGAGCTTGTTTTAGCCAATCATAGCTAAATCGAGTCTTGGAGCCGAGAATTTGAAGTGTTGAGGTTGTGTTCATCGTGTTCATCATATTTTGCAACAAAGTTGGAGTTTTCGATCCATTTCATTTTGGATCAAAGTTCGAAAGGTGTTTGAAACTTGAAGTGTGAATTTGTTGAAGTGTTTGGGAAGTATTCAATCATGCCGCCAAGACGAGTTCAACGTCATCGCAATATTAATGCTTTGTACGGAAGAGAAGAAGCCGATGAGATGGAGCAAAGAATTAACAAGAATTTCAATGAGAAGCTTACGAAAGGGATTGGTCGATTAGAGAGGATGATGTTGGAGATGAGTCAAAATCAGAGAAGAGTATCACCCGAATCGAGCCATGGGAGAAGTAGAGCTTCACCACATTCTAATCGGGAGAGAAGTGTTGATAGTGATCATAGAAGCGTGGATCGAGATTGTGATAGAAATATTGAAGATCGAAATCGTGATAGAAATGTGAATGATCGTGATCAAAGGAATGTAGATCGTAGGAATGTTGGTGGAAGAAATGGTGGTGGTAGAGATGTTGGTGGTCAGGATCGACATCGATATACATCGGATTGTGAAGAAGAGTATGATGGTGGTAGTGTTCATGGACGAGGACGTGGACGAGGAAGGAATCAGTCGGAATACGATCACAAGTGGGAATTTGGGATGAAGACAGAAATTCCAGAATTCAAAGGTGGTATGCAGGCTGAGGAGTTTTTGGATTGGGTGGCTAATGTTGAAGAAATTTTTGATTTCAAAGATGTTCCAGAACGTCGTAGAGTGAAGTTGGTTGCTACAAGGTTGAGGGGTAGAGCTTTGGCATGGTGGCAGCAAACCAAACTTACACGTGAACGAATGGGGAAGTCAAAAGTTGAATCTTGGGAAAAGATGAAGAAATTAATGAAAGCAACGTTCTTACCTTACAATTATCAATCTTTGATGTATCAACGTTTGCAGAACTTGAGGCAGGGCACGAAGACTGTTAATGATTACGCGGATGAGTTTTACCAGCTTATTGCGAGGAATGACATTATGGAAACGGAAGAGCAGCTGACATCTAGATTCATTGGGGGATTGAGAATGCAGATTCAGGATATGGTTAATATGTTCGATCCAAGATCTGTGGCGGAAGCACATCAGAAAGCGTTGGCTTGGGAGAAGCAGGGACGACGAGGAGGTGGTGTGTTTACGAATTCCAATAATCAAGTGAAGGGTGTTGGTGGAAGTTCTAATGTTTCTAAACCTGTCAGTAAACCAGTGGTGAAGGAGGTTGAGAAGGCAAAGGTTAACAACGGTTTCAAATGTTACAACTGTCAGGAGTTGGGTCATAAAAGCAATGAGTGTCCAAAGCCAAAGAAGAGAGCAATGATTGCTGAGGTTGAGGATAAGGATGAAGAAGCTGAATGCTCTAATTCTTTACCAGTTGAGGAGGAAGACTTACTATCGGGAGATGACGGGTACGCATTGATGATGAGGAGAAGTTGTTTAACACCGAAGCAAGAGGAGGAAAGTAGTTGGTTGAGGAACAATATCTTTCAATCTACATGCACTATTCTGGGAAGAGTTTGTAAATTTGTTATTGATGCTGGAAGTTGCGATAATATTATCTCTACAGAAGCAGTAAAGAAGTTGGAATTGAAAACCGAGAAGCATCCTAAACCGTACAAGTTAGCTTGGTTGAGGAAGGGTGGTGAAGTGAAAGTTGGACGTAGAGCTTGTGTGAAGTTTTCAATTGGGAAGAAATACAAGGATGAGGTTTGGTGTGATGTAGTAGACATGGATGTGTGTCATCTGTTGTTGGGCAGACCATGGCAGTTTGATAGAGCAGTACAACACGATGGTCGTGCTAACAGTTACAGTTTCACGTTTGAGGGTACTAAAATCACTTTGGTTCCCAAGAAGCAACAACCGAAGGAGAGTAAGTTGGGGGAGATTGAAGAGTTGAAAACTTTATTATCTCTGAAGGAATTTGTTAAGGAGGTTGAAGAGGAGCCTGAAGTATACTTGTTGATTGGGCGTGAGAACTGTGAGGAGGTTGAAATTCCAGAAGAAGCGAAGTCAGTATTGAAAGAATTTGAGGATGTATTTCCAGACGAGTTGCCTAAAGAGTTACCGCCGCTGAGAGACATTCAACATCAAATTGATCTTGTTCCAGGAGCAGTATTGCCACATAGACCGCATTACCGAATGAGTCCGAAGGAGCATGAAGAATTGAGGAGGCAGGTGGAAGAATTGCTTGAGCAGGGACGTGTGCAGGAAAGCTTGAGTCCATGTGCTGTACCAGCTTTGTTGGTACCGAAGAAGGACGGAACGTGGAGGATGTGCACAGACAGTAGGGCATTGAATAAGATCACTGTGAGATACAGATTTCCTATGCCAAGGTTGGATGACTTGCTAGATCAGTTGAGTGGGGCAACTATATTTTCAAAGATTGATTTGAAAAGTGGTTATCATCAAATTCGAATCAGACCAGGGGACGAATGGAAGACAGCATTCAAGACAAGAGAAGGGTTGTATGAATGGCTGGTGATGCCGTTTGGTCTTTCGAATGCACCAAGTACGTTCATGCGAGTGATGAATCAAATTTTTAGGCCTTTCATTGGGAAATTTGTGGTGGTATACTTTGACGATATCTTGATTTATAGTAGGAGTCTGGAAGAGCATGTTCAACATCTGAAGGAAGTGTTAATTATTTTACGAGAGGAACAATTTTATGCTGCGACAAAGAAATGCGTGTTCATGACGCATAGTGTTTTGTTCTTGGGGTATATTGTTTCGGAGAAGGGCATCCAGGTAGATCAGAATAAAGTTGAAGCAGTCAGGAATTGGCCACAGCCGAAGACAATTACAGAAGTGAGAAGTTTTCATGGGCTAGCGTCATTCTACCGAAGATTCATTCCACACTTCAGTAGCGTGATGGCACCGGTGACTGATTGCATGAAGGGGAAACAATTTTCTTGGACGGAGGAAGCTGGGATTGCTTTTGGAAAGATCAAGAAGTTGCTGACATCTGCACCAATTCTTGTATTACCAGATTTTCAGTTATTGTTTGAACTGCATACTGATGCGTCAAAGGTTGGAATTGGAGGGGTGCTGAGTCAGAATGGGCGTCCTATTGCATATTTCAGCGAGAAGTTGTCAGGAGCAAAGATGAGATACAGTACTTATGATGTGGAATTTTATGCTGTTGTTCAAGCGGTGAAGCACTGGCGACATTACTTATTCCAGAAAGAATTTGTTTTATACACTGATCACGAGGCGTTGAAACATTTACAAGGACAAGACAAGATTTCGGCAAGACATGCATCGTGGATTGCTTATTTGCAGCAGTTTACTTTTGTCGTTAAGCACAAGTCAGGGGTAACCAATCGTGTGGCTGATGCTTTGAGCAGGAGGAGTCATTTGTTGACGACAATGAAAGTTGAAGTGACAGGTTTTGAATTATTGCCCGAATTGATTAAAGAAGATCCTTACTTTGTGAAATTTGTTGAAAAGTAAAGGAAGGAAGCACTGATGAATTTGTGTTGGTGGATGGTTTTCTGTTTAAAGGAAATCGCTTGTGCATCCCAGACTGTAGCTTGAGAATGAAGATTGTTAAAGAACTACATGAAGAAGGCCATGTGGGTAGAGATCGTACGTTGCAGTTAATTTCTCAATCTTATTATTGGCCGTCAATGAGGAAAGAGGTAGAAAGATTTGTGGAGAGGTGTCATATTTGTCAGGTTTCGAAAGGAACAGCGACGAATGCGGGGTTATATATGCCGTTACCCGTGCCTACCAAACCATGGGTTGATATCAGCATGGATTTCGTGTTGGGATTGCCGAGAACTCAGAGGGGAAATGATTCTATATTTGTTGTGGTGGACAGGTTTTCGAAGATGGCACATTTTATAGCCTGTAAGAAGACAGCGGATGCAGTTCGAGTGGCACAGTTATTCTTTAAAGAAATATATCGTTTACATGGTTTACCCGAATCTATTGTTTCTGACCGAGATACTCGATTTCTGAGTCACTTTTGGTTGAGTCTATGGAAGATGGTGGGAACGAAGTTGAAATTTAGTAGTGCATATCATCCTTAGACAGATGGACAAACTGAAGTTGTGAATAGATCGTTGGGAAATTTGTTGCGATGTCTTGTGCAGGACAATTTGAAGAGTTGGGACTTAAAATTGTGTCAAGCTGAATTTGCTCACAATCATGCAAATAACCGAAGTACAGGTTTCAGTCCATTTCAGATTGTATATTCAAGTTTACCAAAGGGACCGTTGGATTTGGCAGTAGTACCACAACCGAAGAGGACAGTTAAACGAGCTGCTGATTTTGTTGATGGGTTGACATAATGCCATAGAATCGTTCAGGAACGATTGGAAAAGGCAAATGAGAAGTACAAACAAATGGCGGATAAGAAACGAAGGAGTGTAGTCTTCAAAGAGGGTGATTTTGTTTACGCGGTATTGACGAAAGATCGTTTTCCAGTTGGGACTTACAACAAGTTGAAAGCTCGAAAGATTGGACCAGTAGAAATCTTGAAGAAAATCAATGATAATGCTTATCAGTTAAAGTTGCCAGATCATATTCACACTACTGACGTTTTCAACGTTAAACATTTGATTCCGTACCATGGAGATGAGCTTGTTGAAGAAGAGAGAAGTACAAATTCGAGGTCGAATTTTTGTCAACAAGGGGAGGATGATGAAGCAGCATACCTAGATAATGAAGCAGCATATCTCGAGTTGAAGACCAAAAGCTCCGACCTATCTCCAGCCTCCTTTACCGACCTACGACGCATCTCCCTCCGACCTAATTTCAGCGACCTAACAACCACTGCCGACCTATCACCGCTTCACGACTTATCAATTACCGACCTATCTCCAGATTCCATCACGCGACCTTCCGACCTAGTTTCCATCCCACGACCTAACTCCATTTCCGACCTAACCATAAGTCGTTGCCGAGATAAGCTGAAGCCCTAAATCCTGAGTCGCGACCGAGATACTCATAAGTCGTTGCCGAGATAAGCTCCCATGAGTCGTTGCCGAGATAAGCTGATGCCTTCTTCATCGAGTCGCGAACGAGTAATTTAGGTCGCAAACTAGTATTGATAAGTCGGAGCCGAGCTAAGTCGTTGCCGACCTTAGATAGGTCGTAACCGACCTAAGGACTTTGTTTTTTTTCTGTTCTTTTGTGTGTTGAGTTGTAACTACTATAAATAGTGGATGAGTTGTAACTTTTGAGGTTGTTGAATATTGAATAAAATTCTCTTTTGTTAGCTTTGTGCTTTCAATTTCAATTGGTAGTCGAGTGTATCTCCTATCTCCACTTACGTCATTCGAGTGCGCTCGAATCATCGTTTGCTGAAGCCGATTCACGGAATCTTGTGCGCAAGATCAACGTTGAAGAATCGTAGATCTCTTTCCCGGTATCTTCGGATCAACGAGTCAGAGATAGCTAGAGTTCGGTATCTTCGGATCAACGAGTTCGAGCATTTCAGTATCCATCAATCCACAGATTGCTACTTTCATCGATTGAAGATCGTTTTGATTAATCCGCTGCGTCACTCTCCCTTGGACTTAATCTTAGGATTGATAGTTCAACTCTATAACATTTCACTTCACGAGCTCTTCCAAAACATAGAACTCGTATAATAGTTTTGATGGTATTCGATAAGTAAAACACTTGCCGATCTCTGTCTGTTCAAAACTAATTTGATGAATTTCCGGCTAACTCAATTTTGGTTCTTTCAAAAGTAAGCGAAAGCTAGAGATGTTTCGTACTAGTGCTCCTCCCCGGGGTTCTCATTGATATGAAATCGCAAAGCCTTTTGATAACTTCTTGAGTCAAATTTGGTCAAGTTCGATAATCAACTAATCGATTATCTAGTCAAATCAATTGCTTATACAAATCATGATTCGTACGTTTAACTTGTTTCCGACATTCCAACTTAACTATTCCTCGTTCAAGAGTAAAGCCAAATAAGTTGGAGCACTAGATGCATCAAAGCCTTTCCTAGACACTTCATTCTTGAATCTTACAAATAAATAACTCGACCTTTAATAAAATAAAATAATTGGATATCATATTCTAATAACTTACTATGACTGAAAATAAAAAAGCATGCACGGTTAACATATTGCTATAACTTACTAGGTTACTTTCTGGAAATATATAACTCTCTTAAACTCCAAATTATCCTCTTTTTCACCCTTCCTAATCCAATCTGATCTCCATACATCTTCTAGTTCCTAAATTTCAATTATTTTTTTAGTTCTACAAAGCATTGAACATTTTTAAGCATATCTTTATATTTAAAACTATTAGCTACTAAATAGTTTATAACAAAAAGAAAATAATAAGTGCCTTAATACATTAGAAGCGATGGAATTGAGCCCTTTGAACCTTTTTGATCCTTGTCAAATCAACTTATTCTCCACAAAAGAAACAAAACCATCACCGTCTTTGCTAATTAATAGAAAACTGAGAACGATTTTGTAACGAGCCATATTTTTTTAGTCTTCGGATTTGAATATTTAATTTATTTAACCAGACGGGGCCATGTTCGCTCTATCCCTTGAAGGGGATATAGCAGGATGACCCTCACAATGCTATGTTCAGCGAGGCCTCGACAAGTTTATCCCTATCTTCCCACCCTTTAGGCAGGGTTCTCTTAAGACTATAGGGCAAGCACACTCCACCACAGGGAAGTGGGTTGCCCAAACTTCAGTGTACCCCAAAGAGGCGCCTCGCAATCATAGGGTCGGCCGCCACACTTAGGCACTTTTCATGTAGTCTGTTATCTAAAGCATGCAATCTTTTACAAGTTAATAGGCTATGATGCATAGCCTAGCCTAGTCTCTTCTTCCTAAGAAAGGGGTGGTTAAATAATTCAATAGGTTTTTCAAGTTTGCTTTCAGGAAATGAACATAATTGTTTAGCGCCAACCGATTAACATCGACCCATCAACAGCAACCGGCTGGCATCTAGTCATGTATACCACAAGCATATAGAGTATAATAGTTGCAAAATAGTTATCAAAAAGTGCATGAAAGGGATTCTAAAATTCAAGAAGATAGGAAAGTGATTGAACAAAAAAGGTAAAGGTAGGAAGGAGCACTTACTGATGATGATTGTTTAAGGAAGTTGTTGAAAAATAAAGGGCAAGTAGAAGGCAAAAATTCAAATGATTTTTAATGGAGTCTCGGTTTACAAATACTCGGTAAAGGGAAAGAAGAAGGAAACCCCATTCTTATATAGATTTGGATCTCAAATAACAAACGTTGGATGAAATGGGTGATAATCAATCTCATCTGCCAAATTTCTAATCGAGTGGGCCGTCACATCAAACCTCTGGTCTCTGAAACCGTCTCGATTAATGAAGCATTTAGACCAATGAGCACATGGCACCTTTTGTTTGCATTAATTATGATTAAGACAACTCTGCTTCTGTGTGTAGAAGTGAACTTAGGAGGAAAAAATGTGGCTTGATTATCTTGCAAAAGGCAAAACGAGTCCATTAGTGCAATGCTGAACAATATAAGCCCAGACCACGTGGGCCGACCAAAGACACTCCTAGCCCAAATTGCCTGCTCGCCTTCAATGTCTTAATCCTCAAAGACAATGTTGCCCCGCCACTACCCAAATCTGAATGTTCTCTTGCCGATTCATTACAATCAACAAACAAGTTAAAACCTCATGGACAACATCGCCTCACCCCGTTATTAATCATCCAGGTCACAGCAAGAGATCCTTGTCACCTGCATTCTCGTCTCGCCTCCCATATCTTTCCTTATCCATCACTTTCATAGTTGTCCAACCTTTCTACTGATCTTGTTTTATCATGACTTGGTAGACATCTGACAATGGCACTCGGTCGTCCATGCATAAAGAGGCGATGACTCTATATTTTTTCCCAGACAAGCATAAATAAAAAGACTATGTTCATCTGATAAAAGTATCACTATGTAGCAACAACCCTTTGTACCTCATAGCCTACATAGCAAAAGCGTTACTACTCATCAACCATTCCATTCTCCATGCTGCCTTTCTGACGCAAGCATGTCATATACGACCCACCATGTGATGTTCATCAGAACCGTTATTTCAAGCTACACCCATATTTCCCGAAGCACATTGAAAGAAGGGGGACATTACACCCAGATCAGAACGGGATGCCCTCACGATAAAAGTTAGACTACAAAGACGAAAAGCAGAGAATAAGGCAAAGTCAAAAGAATACCGAGCACGCAAACTGTAGATGACGGCAAAGACTCAAAACTGAGCCAATCCCTTAATTTCATTGTCACATTATGATATTGAGTCCAAAACTGGACGCAGTCACATGATACAGTAAATAATCCACAATTATAATACTCGAAACCACGATGAAACCAAACTCCCAAATAATAATAAGACTTCAATTCTATGTTATGGCATAAACAGCCATATTAATCATATCAAAGCATAACACGCCTCACTTTAAAAAGACATACACCGTCAACAAACTGCACTCACAAGCCAATGTATATGGATAATAGAACTATGCTAACAATCTTGCATTAATGGAAAATAGGGATGCGCTTTCCCTGTTTTCTTTTGACACTAGGAAAGAGTGAAGTGACAAAACGCGCTGATGTCAAGACACTAGGAAAGCTTATGTCACTCCACGATCATCTGAGGTGTTGTGAGATGACAATTTTCACCAACATTTTTGGTGTTAGAAGGAGGGCCTGAACCTTCATTTCCCTATTTCAATAAGCTCTACCTACATCTCCCCTACAAACCATCAATCCCACCAGTCCATTCATTCCCTTCACTCAGAAATGGTGCTCATAGCTTCCAAAGCCTAAACAGGAGCGAAACCTTCTGTGGAAACCCTCTTTGATCCCATCCTATCTAAGATTCAGACCTTCTCTAATCGGGAAGATCGGTGGATGAAGAGGATAAAGGAAACAATGATCAAGGCACTACTCTACAACCAACAACACCACCGCCATCCATAGCACACTGTCATCGCTCACCAAGCGCGCTGACTACTCAGCAGGTGAGTGATAATGACACTCTCAGAGATGAGAACTGTAAGGCTGGCCTTTGAGTCAAAACCATGTCATCCATTATTAATCCGCTACTACAAAAAGGAAATCAAGTTCAATCTACCTTTGATAACGACAGCCTACCTTACCCTTTAAGGACAGCTCAATCCACTCTTAACTCGAGGCTTTTTCACTTTTCCCACCTACTATTCCTCCTAACAGAGAAATCCTCATAGTATATTTGGATATAAAGTTTGTTGCTAGCAAGAAGAGAAAAGCAAACAAGCAATAAAGGATCGGCAGCCCGTATGACCCTATAACACTCGGTGGGAAGGAATGATCTCGGTTTTTTTGCCCATCAGCAAGCTTAGGTGTCACATCTACCCAGATCTCCACCTCTTCCTTCATAATTACCCACCTTTGTCAAATAATGGCTACCAATCGGAACAAAACACATGGGTATTCATTGATTTGGATTGTGATTTTGATGAGAGGATGAAGCCTAGTCCGAGGCCGGAACCTGGGACTCCCCTTTTTCATTGTGATAAAAGGATATGGGAAAACATTACTACAATCAATCCGTCAAAGACGTCAGCACTCCCTACTTGAAGACCAGGAAATTTAGTTGTTGTGTTCTCAATGCCAACCATTGTCCGGGCTGAGCATGAAGCTGAAGTGATTGAGATGCACACCGGTTTGAAAATATCAAGCAAGAGAAATGCCAATGTCAGAAGAAGAATCGAGACTGAAAGCTTAATACACTTGAAGTCTTTTAGAGAAATTAGAAGTGAAGCAACCGCTATGATTACAAAAATTACAAATGCTTGGTGCTACGCTGGGTATCTCGGGCTTCATTCTAAACTATCTACATCACTTATGTAATAAACATTGTAATTATTATGAAAAATAGTAATACAATGAACTGGACGTAGGGATATTGGACGACCTGAACCAGTATAAAAAACTATTTATGTTAATTTTGTTAGCATAGTCATGTTGGATGTAGAGATATTAGATGGTCCGAACCAGCTACCAAAATAAGGCTGCATAAAATGCAACCCAGCTTTCTCAGCTAAACTGGTCATAAGGATATTGGACGACTCGAACCAATATAAAAACCCCTTTATGTTAATACTGTTAACATAACTACACTAGACGTAAGGATAATAGACAGTCTGAACCAGTTATAAAAGCCATGTGCATGATTTGAAAAGGTTGTAAATACGCGACCACACTTCATAGTCTAATATCCGTCTGCCCCTAAATGGCAGGGCAGATTATACCAAGCGCACGAACGTGAACCTGACCCTGAACACAGGGGAAGATGACGCCCAGCATTGCTGTAGAATACACATGTCAAAAGCTCAGTTCAGCATTCATAAACTGCACAAGAAGTTAATTCAGAAAATGGCAAGGAAAGACAATACGTGGAATGTACTGCAGCCTACGTATCAAATATAATTCCTTAAGCTACTCAGAGCCTGCCTCGTAAACATCAAAAACAAGGATTTTCTTAAATTTATTTTAGTCCTGTTAATATACACTAAATACTGTACCCATACGTACGCAACCCATACTTCTACAAACGCTCTAAAAAGCGCAAAATAACTAAACAAATCGCATTACGAGCCTGAGTTAGACTCAGAGGAAGAACTAGTTATAATCCATCTCTGACGGTATGATCTGTAAGAATGTAGTACAGAACATTGAGGAGAAATGCCCTCAAGTTGAAGGATAGGAGGTGGGTCATTAAGTTCAGTAATAACAACCGATGAATGACTAGGGGAAGCATGGCTGTAAATAGAATGAGGATCGTAACTAACATTGGCCCAATAGTCGCCATGGTCCTTGGGATCAAATTCATATTCCGCCCGATTATATAGGAAGGTCAGATCAAACCCTGGCCAGAAGTGAGTAAGAATTTCAATTGCACATTTCACACCGATCTTTGTCTTATCTTTTCCTACCTTCGTATTGTGAAGCTTTTCCAACAAGGAAGCCCTATCTAACCCTCCCTTGAGAGACTGCGACAGAATCCAAATGAGATTCACATTCTAGCATGAATATTTTATTCTCAAGGGCATTAACACATTCCATTGTGACCCTCTTAGTTCGTTCGATCTCATACAAAAGTTGATCTCTGGTATTTTTGATGGTTCTAGAAAAAGGACCAAAGTGCTCTTGAGCAAAAGTAAGGTAAGGTGAGATGCGCGTTCCAGGGGTTTCCATTTCCTTCTTATAATGATCCTCTAACGCATTAAACTTGGTCTCATAATATTTTTTCAAATCATTCTTCCATCTAAGAACATGTATGGATCATCCCCAAAAGGAGGGCGTGGATAGCACCTGATCTAGAAGTAGTACCTAGGTTCGAACCTGTAGAAGGTGCATCTTCGACACTAATCCACTTTGCAATCTGCCTATCTAATTCTTTAATTTCACGTTTCAAAGCTTTAATTTCATCCATGTATATGACCTCATACAAACTTTTGGCATCCCTCAATAAACCTTCCAATTCTACAACCCTAGCCAATGCAGAACTAAGCTTCTTTTCAATGATGGCCCCCTCCGGGTCTTGATTGGAAGAAGTAGGCTAAAAATTAAATGAGCCCGTATACAGTGAAATTAAAAAGGAATATAAATACGTAAAATAAGAAAAAGAAACGCATAATCTTTGCAAGGAAATTTTAATTCACATAACATATACAATGACCAATAATGAAAAGTTGCAAAGTCATTTTCTAATGCGAGCTCTAACAATACTACCCTAAGACACCTAAGACAAACTGGTCAAAGGCAAGGCTAAACTGACGGGAATGGTCCTTAGGAGGTCATAGCAAGCCCCAACCCAATTATTCATGGGTCCTTCTGCGGTTAATTCAAAACACGCCATAATGCATAAGAAATTCTGGTCAAGCGAAGGGTAGAAATATTCAAAGACGTCCCTAGAACGTGGCAAGAAAACCTTCCTCTTCTTACTCTCAATTTTTCCCATCCAAGTTTTACTAAGAGGGAGGCGATTCTTTCCTCAAGTGCACTCAAAGAATCCTCAAGGTCATATATCCTGAATACAGCCTCCTTTCGTGTGTTTTATAAGGTACCAATCAGCCGAGCCTTAGTTTTCTTAGTATTCCTGGCAAAGCCACCAAAGTATTTAAGGGCATCAGTCTTCCATCCTTCACTCTTCTTCATCTCATTAGCCAAAGAAGGAGTTGTGCTTATCGAAGGAGCAGGAACCAAACCAATACTTAGCTCACTTACCAGTTTTCCTCCTTCGGTGTTCCCCTCGTATTTAATACGATGGGAAAGTTGTGCGGATAGGTGTTCTATAGTTTTATTCAATTTCTTTATCTCTACCTCATAAAATATCCCGTAAAGTTTCTCCCCATCTTTTATTGACTGCCGCATCTTACCTAACTCCAATTCAGCGGCATCAGGCCCAGTACGCAACTTGGTGTTGAGTCGATATTGACGATTCAGGGCATCTTTCGGCTTCTTAAGCTCGATATCAACTCCTTTAAACCCTTCTTAAGATTTTCATTGGTAATTATAAGATGAACGTTCTCCTCTTCCATGACTACAGAAGGAGCCTTCACCTCAGCCTCAAACTCATGCATGCTTGTATCATCAGGGCTATGAATCTTAGGGACATAAGGGACGTTGGATTCAAGAATCTCATTGAAGGTGAAGACCCATGAGGACTGACCTAGTAAGTAATAACAAAAGATTGACTCAAGAAAAACCAAAATACACCATGCCAAAATCAAAATGGGTACATGAATTATTAGCCACACCGTCATACGATAAATTCAACAAACCCATGAATAGAAGAAGCATGCATGTAATAACAAAGGAAGGAAAGATTCGGTACTTATATAAATTTCTAAGCCTAAACCACTCCAAGTGAGGGGTATCAAGCAGGAAAGAGCCACTTCTAAGGTATATCGCTATCGGCACAGCACAAAGTCACTGAGGACTTCTTTCTCTTGAACTACTTGGTCAATCCTGGAAAGTAGATCTTGGGTTTCATCCCTAAGTTTTATAGAAGACTCGCCTAGTTCTTTCTCTCGCCTACGGATAGTCCCAGCACTAAGACTGAGGCGGTCTAAGGTTTGGGTTTTAAGCATGTCCTCGCTTTCATTCATAAGTTTTGTAAACAAAACTTCTTGAGAAGACCAAAACAAAACCAATAAAGATGATATAGTCATTCACATGACAATAGAAAAATAAGGTAAAAAAGGAAATTTGTCGTAAGAAAGCAAGGATAACAAACTAATTTTCACTGTTGTAATCTCAAAATCCACATACAAAGAAGTTTTAAGTAATTACACGAGGAGTAGAAGAGAGCCCAGACTCCTTAGCCACGACGACATCCTTAGGCACCTCGCCATCCAAGGGCTCATCACCTCTAGTTTGCTGATGGAGGCAAAAGGAGAAGCGTTCCCTATAGCGAACTCTTCTTTCCATTGGGCCAGGTAGTAGGTGTAAACATCGTTAATCTCATCCAGATCCCTTAAAAAGTCAAGCTTGATCTCCTCCTTAAATTGGCGTAGAGCTAAGGCATACAGGTTGTAGGTTACAATGGAAGTGCTCTCCTTAATCTTTTCCAACGTCATTTTTGGCTCTCCCTGCACCGCTGCCAAATCTTTCTACTTCTCCTTCAACTCGTGATCTTTTAAGGCGAGGGCGTCCGCAGTAGATTTAGAAATCTTTTCAGCCTTTATCTGAAATACTTTAAAATCTTCCTCAATCTTGGTCTTCCAAAAAGCAGTGTTGGTCTTATTAGAAGTAGCAGAAGCGAGAACCGCTTCAAGTTTGGCAATCTGAGCAAGGGTAACGATCTCCTCACCTTCCTACTTTCACACCTCCATCGTCAAAGCGGCTAGATAAAAAAAGAAAAGAAAAACGAAGTCGTAAGTAAGGGGAAATTAGATAAGAAACTGTGACGCCCCACTCTGAGACCCACATTAGCAAAGAGTATTACTAAGTAACACCGTCTGCTAATGCGGAGAATAGAGCTGGATAGGAGCGACCATCTATAACCTTGTCTTAATTATCTATTGAATACGCCGACAATTGCCACTTCTTACCCAAGTGAATCGACATCTCCAATAAATATTTAATACAAAGCCATAGGTGGCTGAAGGATCTATCAGAATAAAATATAACAACTCAAATGTAATACACATCACAGAACAGTAGATCATCGCATACATTTACACATATACAGATACATTACAGATTTTACAAAATGAGACATGTCATGTGGTAAAGCAAACCACAATATACAGGCGAGTCAAAAGAATACATATCAGAGTTACAACCAAAAAGGACTACACAAAAAACTATAACAAAAAGGAGCTAGCAGAATAGTCCATGTGGAAGCAAAATAGGCTAAGTCCAATGTACCTAACCTGAAACATCTCGGTCTGACCCGAGTATAAAATACACAGGTCAGTCTAGCTAAACAAATCAGTTAGATAAAGCTAGATAATAATAATGCGGTATAAGATAATGATATAATACTCCTCCAAAGAGAAGTGCAACAATAACCACATTACTAACATAGTGAAAACGTAGTCACTTAGCAAATAAATAAATCCTCCAAAGAGAAATCGACATCACATAATGTTGAATAATAAGCCTCATCTCATCGGCATATGCAATAGTAATAAAGATGGTTTGTAGAATATTACTCCCACTTAGGAGATATTCCAAAACCCGCCATATCGGCAATCATAAGCAATAATGGAAACTCCAAAAATCAATGCAACATAGCAAAGAATAGCGCCAGTGTAGGCAATATAAGTTTCCACGGGGTAGACGCACTCATATCATGTGGTTCCATAGAACCATCGCCGAAAGGCGCTACACTAGGGAAATATAATTGTCAAAGAAACAAAAGATGCTCGAGCTCAGTACTGTATAACAAGGATCCATACGCCCAAAGGCAACGCCCGAAGGCAACGCCCGAAGGCAACAAACCGTAGTGGCAGTATTGGACACCACTGTCCGGTGGAATGTGTCAAAACTCTCAGAAAGGAACTCGGAAAATGTTAACGTGAGTCCCATACCACACGTTCGCACTAAACAGTTTACTAACCGTTAGTCAATTTCACACTCAAAGCAGTACAAAGTTCACCTCATCTCATTGGTAAACCTGACCCAAAGGTCAAAACGGTCAAATGAATATATTAGGAATTAACTGAAAAGATAAATGCACGTGATCATTGTTATCCCGCCTTTTGGCAAGGCCAGGATACCAAGAGATTGATTGAGAACCAAATGTCACTTGTCATGGATATCGATGAATTTTATCCGAGTCCGGATCGAGCTACGATTGATATGACATGACCAGAAAAGCCTAGAGAACCAACGTTCCAAATTTCAAGTCAATCCGAGTTCACATAATCAAGTTATGATGAATGCAAGGTGAAGGGAAAAGCATGTTTTCGTATCCATCGGTGAGTCCCATTTCGTATCCATCAGTGAGCAGTGGTTCGTACCGATGAAGTTAGACATGTTTCGAATCCATCGAGTTCATATCGATTGGGCTTCGTGTCCATCAGACGGTCCAGCTTCGTATCGATTGTCCATCATCTACTTCGTATCCATCGGACGGAGTCATGTTCAAATCCCTCAGTTATCCCTAGTTCGTATCCATCAATGTGGCCACACTCTGTATCCATTACTTAACTATTTGCTTGTATCCTCTAAGATACCTTGCTTTGAACCCATCAAGATGCCCCGCTTCGAATCCATCCTACTACAACAATTTCGTATCGATCGACTGGAGGACATCACGATCGATACGAACAAAATCTTATGATCGAATCCATGCATGATTGACGCTTTCGAATCCTTCGAGTCAAAGAGCCTTGGGTCGACACGGTAAACATGGATACGAACGCGGTGAAATCTCTGGAATGACTCAATCAACCTGGCTAAAAAGGCGGATCGATCCGAAGAGTGCGCGCCACGTCATCATGAAGTCACACGCCATCATCGATTCGAAGCAATCGATGCGAACGGATGGATTCGAACGAAGCAGCCTGACGAAGATCACCATTTCGAATCGACAATATCTGGAGATCCACAAGTCCAAATGCTATGAAATTTTCACAGAAGCTTATGCACATGTTGAAGAATGTCCACACCAAATTTCAGCTCGATTGGACATTTTCTTGATAGATTCGAATGGACTTCGAATCGATCCCAAAGTGGGCCCAGATTTCCTGAAGGCGGGCGCATGGGCCCCCCTCACGTGCCAGAAGTGGTCTCCTGAAATTTAGGCAAAATATCTGCCACCTACACCTATAAATAGAGCCCCTGGTCATTCAGAAAAGGGGTTGGAAAATTTTAAGAGCTAAAGAGCGCCCAGACTCTGCCAGATTTACTCAAAATCACCACTGCTTCCTTAGATTCAGACTTAGCTCATAAAATCAGTTGTACTACATTATAAGAAATTGTAATCTTCAAGTATCGAGCAATAAAATCATCAAACTTCATAGTGGACGTAGGTGAAACGCCGAACCACTCTAAATCGTTGTCTTCTGTGCAATTTACTTTATGTTATTTGGAGTTTTTGTTAGATAATCCTCAGTTTTAATTTTCTTTCTTCACTTTTATCTCTTCAAAAACTTCCGAAGAGTGTTGTGCCCATTTTTGGTACAAACACTTTGGTGCTTTCACTGAGAAAAACCAATTTTTTCTCCTGCTCCTTGGATCTACCATCGATACCGGATTGCATAAATCCAAGAGGAAGATCTAGATCTCTAATTCGGAATCCTTCCATCCTATTCAGATTTGCATAAAATCTAGGCAAGGACTCCACCGCTCAAGATGGTTAGCACAAGAACTGCCTCTACGGCTACTGATCAAGAAGGTCGGGATAGACAGAATCCTACACAGCAGCCGCAATCCAATCAAGACAACACTACTCACTCGGATCCGTCAGGACCAGTCACCAGACAAGAGTTTCAAGTGTTGCTTCAAGAACTGACTCAAAGTCGGCAACAGTTAACTGAACAGCTACGCGCAAACGCTGAATTGACCAACCAATTAAACCGCCGAAGGCGCAGGAGGACCAGGAGGGACGATGCTTCCCACTCGTCCACTGAAAGTTGTGCTTCATCTGACTATCACGACAGATCTACACGTCCCCGATTGGACGCAAGTCACACACAAGCTACCGGATATCAACCTGCCTTGACTATAGGACAATTGAGGGTCAGACCGTCAACTAGCTTCCAGGCCGGGCCCTCGTCACGAGGAGGTGTTGTTCCACAGTATACCACAGACAATCGTACTGCGACCGCCGTAGTAGAAACAAGGGTTGATACCCGGAATCTGTCAGATCCAAATAATCAGCAACGTGGGCGTACTCCTGAACCATACGTCCCGGAAGATGCCGAGCCAAGGAGGTGAGACATAGGCCGTCGACAGCGTCCGGTCCAAACTCGCACTGTGGAACCCGACCACACCTTAGCTCAGCATACACAAAATGTGGCTATGCCCGATATTTCAACCATGATACGTCAGATGATTCGCTAAAGCCAAGGGCTTACCAATGATGACTGGGGAATCTCCCGTAGTCATACTCCTTTCACAGACGAAATATTATACGCTGATCCTCCTCGGCGATTCAGAATGCCAACTCTCCCGATGTACGAAGGAAGTAGTGACCCCAATCAACATATTTTGAAATATGAATGGTCGATGAGCGCTGCAAGGGCTGATGATGCAGTGAAGTGCCGGAGCTTCCCCATCTCTCTGGGAGGAATCGCAACAATATGGTTCACAGGGTTACCACCTAGATCTATCTCTTCGTTCGATCAACTGGCTAAGAAATTTGTCGAACAGTTCCGTATGCATGTTGCTAGACCTAAAGACGTTAACACCCTATCTAGTGTCACTCAAGCCCATGGAGAAACACTCAGACGTTATTTGGAGAGGTTCCATGCAGCATGTGTGGAGATTAGTAATCCCAACGATAACTCGATTTTGATGGCACTAACCAAAGGGATCGATCCCGATTCTGAGTTTGGGAATTGGTTAGCTGGGAAACCACCCGCATCGTTGGACCGTTTCTACTCCAAAGCCGCTCAATTCTTACGGCAAGAGGACGCAAAACAGTCTAGGAAACAGGACGATGCGAGGCCCAGAACTGAAGGAATACAAAGTAACGTAGCAGTTAAGCAGTCCGGTGAGAGTTCCGGAAAAGTTCAGTTAAATATACAGAACAAACAGACCCAGCCGAGAGGCAACAATGGTCAAGATAAGAAAAGAGATCAGAACCAAGGCCCACGGCCTAAGGCTCCAATGTTTGATAATTACACGTCGTTGAATACGTCATTGGAAAACGTGTACCTACAGACTTGCAACACTGTGCAATATAAGAAGCCTGCTCCGAAACCATTATCGGAAAGGCAGATTCAAACAGGAAAGTTTTGTAGATTCCACGAGAGTTATGGCCATAATACCAATGAGTGTCGACATTTACAGGACCTCATTGAGAAATTGATCAGAGAAAGAAAGCTAGATCAATTTGTGCGGGCACCGCAATCCGGTGGTGCAGGTCTATCAAACCAAAATCATGCACAGAATCAAGAAAGACAGGAAGAACCAGCTCGTGTCGGAGGAAGATTGGTAATTAATGCTGTAAGTGGTGGTCCTCATCCAGCGGTTCGAAGCTGGGAGGAAATGGAATCATATAACAACTTAGTTAGACGTGCGAACTTCAAGTATGATGGTAACTTGGACGATAGACCTTCAACCAAGCGAAAAAGAACGATGACTAACGACATCATTTTCCGAGACAGCGATGTTGACAGCGTCGGGAGCCCGACTATTGACCCACTTGTGATATCGACTCAAGTAGGCCCGATGCGGATGAATAGGATCCTGATTGACAGTGGGAGCTCTGTGAATATCCTGTTTATACATGCTTACAATCAAATGAAGATGAAAGCCAGGGATCTAAAACCTTGCCAAACTCATCTCCATGGATTCAACGGTAGCGCTACCATACCCGTTGGGATGGTGGAGTTACCAGTTGAGTTGGGAGCCGGAGAGCGTAGGAGGATTCGGACATTGAAATTCGTCGTGTTGAATATAGATTCGCCATACAACGCCTTTTTAGGACGACCTGCCCTAGCTGAATTCAGGGCCGTAATTGCCCCGTGGTGCTTAACCTTAAAGTTCCCTACCGTCAACGGAGTTGGGGTCGTCCAGGGCGACCAGGTTGACTTGAGAACGATCATACGCCGAAATCGAGTCGCCCGATTATGCAATGCCAAGGACCAACTTAAAGCTTTTGAACTCGATGAGCGTTTCACCAAAAAAGATTATCCAGCACTCCCATACCTAAGATCAACGTGGAGAGGGTCGCGCGAAATTAAGCGAAGGCTCAGGGGTGGCAAATTTAAGTTAGCAACCGTTGATGGTCTAACTTTACCAAGAGCCTGGAGTAGCGAAAGTCTTCGCCGCTACTGCAAATAACATGCTATTTTTATCTATTTAGTTTTAATTCCATTTTAAAATTTGTTTCTGCATTTCGAAATTAGAACTTGTAATAAGGCAACTGACTTTGCCATATTTTCTTATTTCAGCAATAAAATGCCATCTCTTCGGGTCAAAGCTGTGATTCATTAAATACAATGTACAACATCACGATGCACGGAGAGCTGAATTCCATCCTACATTGGAATTTATTCAAGTAGGGAGTGGCTGCGATACGACCAGCCACTCGCTAAGTGAAACCCAAGCTCGGGAGCAAGCCATCACATCAAGGCTAAAAATGGGGAGATACACGACAATCCCTCACTCAACTCCGTATTCCCAGAGTGTGAGACGGAGTATAAACATTCACCAACTCCGTATTCCCAGAGTGTGAGACGGAGTATAAACATTCACCAACTCCGTATTCCCAGAGTGTGAGATGGAGTATAAACATACATAAACTCCATACTCCCAGAGTGCGAGACGGAGTATAAACGTAAAAACAAACCCCAGAATACTCTGAGAGCGCGAGCTGGGTATAAGCGTTAACGAACTCCGAAGTATGAGAGCGCAAACCGGAGAATAAATAACCAAATGCGGTTTCGAGGAGGGCGGACCCATCCGCCTAACGACCTCGACCGTATTATGACTAAGTGTTGTTCCAAAGAGAGTGAATCCGTTCACCTAACGACTTCGGCTGTACCTTAAACAAGCTCGAGGAGGATGGACCCGTCCATCTAACGACCTCGCTTGTCGACTCGGGGTGGATGCGGATCAACCATCCACGATCCTGATTAATTCACCGTTCCCAGAGTGCGAACGTAATCCAAGCGCCCAAAAAAACGTGACTGACCGTTTGTCGGCCAACTCCATGCTCCCAGAGTGCGAAGTGGAGTATAAACTTTAAAATACAGAGCCGAAGAAAAGGGAATCCGTTCATCTAACGACTTCGACCATAAACCTGTCCGCATAACGATCTCACTTGTTGACTCAGGATGGATATGATCTAATCATCCATGACCCTGATACGCCTTTCAAACTCCCGGAGCGTGAGTTGGAATGCGAACGTTAACTCCGATTTCCCAGAATATGGGATGGAGTATTAACGTCAATCCTAAGTTCTCAGAGTGTGAACGACCGCTCACGAGATGACGTATGTCCCCGGAGTGTGGACTAATACTTGAAAGCTTTCGATAGCTGTCACTGGTTGCAAATGCAAGTGCAAACCCCCAGAGTGCGGATGTAACCATCTGTGAAGGAATAAGTGTAGTTCGACCGTTCGATCCCCACTTATTGTGATCCCAAGCTAATCTTTACAACTCAACCCCGGAACTGGGGGCAGATGCAAGTGTTAATCACTACCTGAAACGAGTTAAAGTAATACAAGTACACAGAACCGAGGTTCGAATGCTGCGACATTTAAGTATAAAAGGGATAGAAGTTGAAACAGAAAGACAGAATTTTATTTCAACTAATCAAGAACAATGGCTCGAATACCAGTTTTTCCAAAAAATTCCTACTAGCGGGGGCCGAACCCGCATCTATACACGGCCTATAAAAAAAAGAGGATGACAAAATTCCTAACTGCAAAAGGAAATACATGCCTGAAAATGGTCCATCTACTCTTTCCTTTTCCTTAGCTTCTTCTTCTTCGATGAGGAGCCGCTGGATCCACTAGCGATCTTCCGCTTTGAACTCTTTTCTTTAAGCGGGTTATCCTCAGACACGATATCGACATCCTCCTCCGAACTAGAGTCTAGGGGAATGCTTCCCGCAGGAGGAGACGGAGGAACGGGATCCACGGTCGAAGGTGGGACTGGTGTACTGGTATCAGCGAGCGTGCCCCCAGGGGATATCGTCATAAGTGGTGTAGGGTCATGCACCACTGCTCCGCTCCTTGAGCTTCCACCGTGCGCTGCTGCCTCCATCTCGCCGTTAATTTCAGCCAGCATACTTGCTTCTCGGAGAGCTCGGGCTTCACTGTGTGCCATGGTAGCTTGTGCCAAAGTATCTGAAGTGGATGAAAATCCACCCAAACCGAATGGTATATCCGTGAAGGGGTCACTCTGTCGACCAAGAAGCTCATTTATCATCTGATCATCAAAGGAGATCGAGCTCCCTTGCGTTACTTCAACAGGCGCAACCGTCACAATAGAGGTCGCCTCAGAAATGATCGCTTCCTGCGCTTGGCATGACTCATGGATTGCAGGAAGCGTAGTCGGGACGACTTCGGTCACTGATCAGAGAGAAGAAGCATTTGTTAGTATACATTTCTATACAAGTTCTTCAATCCGGATATACGAGAGGTTAGCTCGGAATACCTTACTCAGCTTGGCTGGAGGTTGTTTAAACGGCTTCAGAAGGATGCTCCTTAATAGAAGATAGATGTGGCTGGTCCGGGTCATAGGCCGGTATAGGCTGAGATTCTATCATCGGAGTCGGCTCGGACTGAGACGGCATGATAGTCTCGGAACTTGTAGTGAGATGCCCAACACCATAGCTTTCTCCAACTTCTTGAAATTGAGTACCGAGCCGAACCTTCTCATGAGAAATCATGGAGTCGTGAAGAACCTTCTTTTCATCATCATTGAGTATACGGTTCTCCAGCTCAAATTCATCAAAGGCTTCATCGGGACGCCCCGATTTCTCCTCCTCAACCAGCAAATTCCAGGCATTGTAGAGATTTGTCGGGTAATCATCGAGCCAAGTCAGGTCTCTATGCCTTAATACCTGGGCGTTATAAGTGACTAGCAGCTCCTCTACCTCAGCCTCAATCCTGCCTTCCGCCGGTCGAACTTTCTCATCAACCCCAGCTTCGATCTCGTGGACTTTTTCCATAGCCGATTCCCTCTCTTTCTGAAGCACCACCGCCTGATCGCAGGCCTCTTGCGTAGAGACGTTTGCCGCATCTTTTTCCTTCATAAGATCGGAAAGTTTGGATTTAAGCTCATTAAGCTCTTTGAGGGCAGCGTCTCTCTCAACAGTGATGGTGGTGTTCCTATGACCCATATCTTTCATCGAAGTATAGTGCTCTTGTTTCATTCTAATCATGGCCGAGTTCGCATCATCGGCCATTTTGAGTGCTTCCATCTCAGATTTACGGGAAGATTCGGCCTCAGCGTTGAGCACTTGGCTAATTCGGTCTTTCTGACCCAAATCTTTTTCCAACTTCTCAATAGTAACGGCGCGATCAAACGCCACTTTTGAGGCTTTCCTAGCGGCCCTCGCCCACTCTTTATACTGAAAGAATATGTCTGCAATATAGTCGTGAACGGTATTTTCGACCGTTGGCGGAATTCTCTTTAGATGTGGAGGGAAGACATAACCGTCAAAGCAAATCTCGGGAAATTCTTTCCTCATTTGTGCAAGTTTGGCTGCTCCTTCCCCGGTCGGTTCAGTTACGACTGTTGTAGCAGGTAGGGAGGTGGCTATTTCGGTTCCACGTGGAGGGTCAGATCTAGGAGCATGAGATGATGGCTTGTGCCGTGAAGTTTCCGGAGGATGTGTAACTATAACTGGGGGTGGTACAGGATTCCTAGGAGGAGGAGGAGAGCGAGATCGAGATCGACGTACATATCCTCTGTCTCTATCAAACCGCTTCTGACTGGAGTACCCCACGTCATAATCTCTGTCTCCCTCTCTCCTGCGTGGCTCATAGTACGATGAAGATCGGCGCTTGTTGCGCAAACTACCAAGTACTGAGCCTCGGCCAGACATCGTACCTGCAAAGTGAAATAAGGAAAATTAGTAACCGTCTATGGTATGCGTTTTGCGGTCAAAGATTTTGTAGTGACGTGAAGAGTGTATGGATGTGTAACCCCCCAGACCAACCAGAAGTGTCGACCACACTAGTAGAAAGGGACTCGCTAACGTCAAAAGTATGCTGTAGTTCGTCCAATTCAACGTCTTGTTGTGCGAATGCGAGGTCCGGAATTGGGAGGTCGACAAGCCCTTCGAAGGGAATTTCCGCTTGCAGAGGGGATGCCTCCGATATTATAACTCTAGAAAGGGGGCGGTTTGTGACCACAGACTTCTGTCTCCAGATTTAGGCCGTTTAAAAGCCGCTGCCTTGCCTTTTCTCTTTTCTTCAGAGTCAGAGGTCCCGTCAGCAGGCCCGACCAATGGCTCCTCATCGGTATGAGTTCTTTCGGAGTCGGCTTCCTCGATTATAATGACTTTGGGCTTCTTCCGCTTGAATTTTTCTCTGGAGACAGTCCTTAGTGCACCATCAAGCCTTATGCTCTGTCTCCGCCCGATCAACCCGAGAATTCTGAGATTCCGGTCCGTCAACAGCAGTTCGATATTCCTCTCTTCACTTGGGATTCCTTGGAGAACCCGGACTATCTCTTTATAATAACCACCTTCAGGTCGCTAGATTATTGCTGAAAGAAAAGAAAAAGGAAATATGAGTTCAATTTCATTCATGAATTGCCTTGTCAACAACTTGGGAAAATGACGGTACTCACGTCTGAATAGCCATCTTCTGGCAAATCCTGGAGGACATCGGACATAAAACCATTCCGACTTGAAGTAGCTTAGTCTCGTCCAAGAACCTGTGACCACTTGGCAATTTCTAACAGACTCCAGGAATGTGAAAGATGGACTATCAATCCGACTTTTGAAGTTGAACAAATATCTTATATCAGTCATGCGAGGAGGTCGATGTAGGTACTCCATAAATGCAATGAACAGGCTGTTGAGCGAAGCATATCCATTCGGGTGAAGCTGAGATGGGGCGATCCCCAAATAAGCCAGCACTTCTCTTATATAGTCATTAAACGGAGGAAGTGTCCCGGCTGCGCACGCATGACGATTAAATGCAGTATATCCCTCCGGGGGATTATGCGGTCTGTCATCTGGTCCCGGCAATATTACCTCGTCCAGCGACAGACCATGCCTTAAGCATATTCTCCCTAGTATATCTTCGGAAATATTGGACGGGACGGAGTCAGATGGACTATTAATGAAGGACGCGTCAGGCAACTCGTCTAGGGCTGGACCGATGACTTTGGCCTCGATGTCCAGAATTTCAAGTCTGGGAGGGGTTAGATTCTGAGTTTCTTGCTGCTGCGAACTTGATGGTTCCATAACTAGATAACTCATGAGAAGTCATCATTAGACGATAAAGAGCCCGTGCGTTCCCCAGTATAAAGTGTATGAATGTGTGGTGCAGTGCAAGTGTTGTGCATGACTTGAGAAAATTCTATGAAATAAGCCGAAATGTGTAAACGACAAAACTTCGAGGTCCAGTAGGAATGACCGTCATCGCTGACCGTCACAACCATACCATCAAGATATTGGTGATCGATTCGAGTTCAAGTCCATTATCACACTGTTAAGTTACAGTTCCATCAACAAGCTTCAAAAGGCAGTCAAGTATGCAGTTCTGTGTTCAAGATCAGTTATGCAAGGCAAAAGCTCGTCGGAGTCGAATGTTGAAGTATGCAAAATTTCCCTAAGTTCGTCAAAATTTAGGTTGGAATCGATCGCCGCATTTCGTTTTCGAATGGAGTCAGTGGGGCCTTGCATTTCAAACTGGCCGCGATCGAATCGATACATTCGTATCGATCACCTTGGGATAGGAGTGTTTCGTATCGATCGGGTGCGGGTTGATGCGTTCGTATCGATCAGGCTGGGATAAGAATGTTTCGTATCGATCAGGTTTGATTCGATACGTATCGTATCGATCAACGGCAAACCAATTCGCATCGATCAGGTTCGCCGATCTCGCATCGGTCTGAAAACGATGGCTTCGCATCAATCGCCGCTCTCATCTCCATACCGATACGAAATCACATTATCTAGATCGATTCGAAATGCTCTCATTCCAGGTCGACACGAAACAGAGCTATGGTGATTCCTCCGCATCTCCTTCTTCTCCAAAGAACCTAAACTCCATGGCCACGCTCCATCCACGATCTTGCTCTCGCATCCGGATCTCAGATTCATCTAAATCAGTTGCAAAAGCAAGAAGGATGGCTAAGATTTCGAGTCTTGCTATTTTTAACACGATTCTATCATTTAATTACCTGAGTTTAATGTATAAGCTCGAAGAATTGAAGAAAGGGATCGACTCGAAAATAAGAGCAGTTTGCTCTCTCAAGTTTGTAGATAGATACGAAAGCGCAAAAAGCAGAAGGCAACAGTGAAAAAGTAAAAAGTGAAAATAGGCCAAGTCCCAGATATTTATATGGAGCCTATAGGAAGACTGGGTCGATTCGTCTCCTAGTCAACATGACCGGTCGCAATCGGTCAGACAATGGAACGGTGCGAACGCGCTCTTCGAATCCATTGGACTGTGCTTTCATCAAGGCGAAGTAATCGCCAGACTTCATCGATTCAAAGCACACAACAATGGCTGCAATGATGGCGTCAAACTCCATCGATTCGAAGTCTCTATTTTTGCAATCATCGACACACAGCGGTACAAGTCGATAGATACGAACACCATTTCATATCCATCTAACATTTATCGATACGAGCGATCATTTCGTATCCATCAGAGATCATCGATGCGAAGCAGAGTCCACAGCAGTTTATGACCATCGATACGAATGAACATCTCATATCCATCAACTAGACCCGCATCGTTATGGGAAACTACTTTTCAGCCTTTTTACATCGATTCAAGAGAGGATCGACACACAAGGATATCCAACAACAGCCATCAAGCGCTGTTTCAACTTGAATTTCAAATCGGTTCAAGAGAGAATCAATACGAAATTCGATAGCAGACTAAACTGACAACGACTCGTGGACATGCAACGTTAACGAGAGTCAGCTAAACATTATCACACACCCGTCAATTACAGCAATACAGAGTACAACTATCAACAGGAAATACGATAATTGCTCAGAGAGAAACCGCAGCTTAACAAAGTACATCATGTTCCACAGGATATACTTTGGGGGGCAAATGTTATCCCGCCTTTTGGCAAGGCCAGGATACCAAGAGATTGATTGAGAACCAAATGTCGCTTGTCATGGATATCGACAAATTTTGTCCGAGTCCGGATCGAGCTACGATTGATAGGACATGACCAGAAAAGCCTAGGGAACCAACGTTCCAAATTTCAAGTCAATCCGAGTTCACATAATCAAGTTATGATGAATGCAAGATGAAGGGAAAAGCATGTTTTCGTATCCATCGGTGAGTCCCATTTTGTATCCATCAGGGAGCAGTGGTTCGTACCGATGAAGTTAGCCATGTTTCGAATCCATCGAGTTCATATCGATTGGGCTTCGTGTCCATCAGACGGTCCAGCTTCGTGTCGATTGTCCATCATCTACTTCGTATCCATCGGACGGAGTCATGTTCAAATCCCTCAGTTATCCCTAGTTCGTATCCATCAATGTGGCCACACTCTGTATCCATTAGTTAACTATTTGCTCGTATCCTCGAAGACACCTTGCTTCGAACCCATCAAGATGCCCCGCTTCGAATCCATCCTACTACGACAATTTCGTATCGATCGACTGGAGGACATCACGATCGATACGAACAAAATCTTATGATCGAATCCATGCATGATTGATGCTTTCGAATCCTTCGAGTCAAAGAGCCTTGGGTTGACACGGTAAACATGGATACAAACGCAGCGAAATCTCTGGAACGACTCAATCAACCTGGCTAAAAAGGCGGATCGATCCGAAGAGTGCACGCCACGTCATCATGAAGTCACACGCCATCATCGATTCGAAGCAATCGATGCGAACGGATGGATTCGAACGAAGCAGATGAAGATCACCATTTTGAATCGACAATATCTGGAGATCTACAAGTCCAAATGCTATGAAATTTTCACCGAAGTTTATGCACATGTTGAAGAATGTCCACACCAAATTTCAGCTCGATTGGACGTTTTCTTGATCGATTCGAATGGACTTCGAATTGATCCCAAAGTGGGCCCAGATTTCCTGAAGGCGGGCGCATGGGCCCCCCTCACGTGCCAGAAGTGGTCTTCCGAAATTTAGGTGAAATATCTGCCTCCTACACCTATAAATAGAGCCCCTGGTCATTCAGAAAAGGGGTCGGACAATTTTAAGAGCTAAAGAGCGCCCAGACTCTGCCAGATTTACTCAAAATCACCACTGCTTCCTTAGATTCAGACTTAGCTCATAAAATCAGTTGTACTACATTATAAGAAATTGTAATCTTCAAGTATCGAGCAATAAAATCATCAAACTTCATAGTGGACGTAGGCGAAACGCCGAACCACTCTAAATCGTTGTCTTCTGTGCAATTTACTTTCTGTTATTTGGAGTTTTTGTTAGATAATCCTCAGTTTTAATTTCCTTTCTTCACTTTTATCTCTTCAAAAACTTCCGAAGAGTGTTGTGCCCATTTTTGGTACAAACATTCATAGCACGCGTTTTATTTAATCATTTAATTCTCCTCCCTCTTCGCTCGAAGTGCAAAATTGTGTGTGTGTTTTAAATAGAAATTATAAATTAGAGAAATGAGCTTTTAATACAATTTAAAAAGATCACTTTATAAAACCCATGCAAGAAATCAAAAAGGAATCATCAAAGTCAAAATGCGATAACAACTGATTGGATCGACCCGAATCGATCGAAATTAGAAAACCAAAGCAAAATAACAAATGGGGCCGAGACAAGCAGGTCAGTCGACTGAACCAGGGGGTCAGTTGACTGGACCAGTGCTTGGAAACTTCATGTTTCCAGGTCAGTCAACTGACCCAGGGTGTTAGTCGACTAACACAGGGACAAGAATTTTCTGTCCCCCCAGGTCAGTCGACTGAACACAGAGGTCAGTCGACTGATACGGGGCAAAATGTTTTCTACCCCCCTGGTTCATTCGACTGACCTACTGGTTCAGTCGACCGAACCTACTTCCTGGGCAGAATCAGTCTATCTTCGCTAATGGGGCAAAACTATACCGGAACGATCGATCGAGCTACTGCGACTCGGGACTTATGCCAAACGACAACCCAGTCTTAAAGCCTCTTCGATACATCCCGGTAAACATGTTCAAACATCCATAAAAGAGATTTTCACAAAATTGGTCTTCAAACCCAAAAATTGGACAATTCACCTAACCGATCCAAATCGAACACAAATGAACATGAGTTGATGTTAGGAATTCTTACCCAACCACAACAAAAGCTATAGGCTTAGATGTGAGTTCAAAAATCTAACCTTTTAACCCGAAAACAAATGATAAGCTCTAGAACAAGAAATAGGTTGATCTCTCTTCAACACCACCTCAAGAACTTCAATCTAAAACAAAGATGGAGTTTTCTCTAAGTTAGGGTTAAGAACATTTCTAAAATTGAAGAGGAAATGAGATGGAGAAGATGAAGAGGATGCTTACCAAAGCTTCACCTAGAGTTTGGAGCAAGAATTTGAGTTTGCAAGAGGAACTAGGGCTTGGAATTTCTAATTCCTTTTCTTTTCCCCCATTTTCAGTTGAGCTTGAGTTAAAAGAAATGAAAAGAGAATGAATGGATGAAGAGAGGGGCTGAGTTAGGGTATATGATGAGTTGGGTGAAACCCAAACCCAAAAGCCCAAATAGAAAATAGCAAAATTCAACTTACTCCAAACATATCGAAGCTTATACTCAAAAAAGTCGCAAACGCCATTTTGGACTCAATGGAAGTGGTCACGAGTCCTAATTCGACCGTTTGCAAAAAGTGACATTTCGGACCTAAATCCGACTAACGACGCTATATTTAAATAAAATGTTTAAATATAAAATCGTAAATATGCGGGTTATTACAGATCTCCCCTTCTTAACAAAATTGTGTCCGTGCAATTCCTAGAGAAAAATTTGTAACAACTACATACTTACACCCAAAAAGGAAAGAAAATAAGCTTGAGATAAAGAGATATTCTCACCATTGCAAAGCAAAGATAGGAAACCCGGATAGGATCGCTCGATAAACTCTTTGGTTTCCCAAGTATAGTCATTGGGATTAGCGGACCATTGAACTTTAATGAGCGGCACGTCCTTGTTCCGAAGGTGTCTCACCTCCGTGGCAAGTACACGAATAGGCTGCTGTACAATAGATAAATCTGGTGAGATCTCAAGCCCTTGCAAACCAAGAGAGTCAATAACAGAATCCGATTCTCGAAGACACTTCCGAAGCTGAGAGACGTGAAACACATTGTGAACTCCGGACAGATGAGCTGGAAGTGAAACTCTATAAGCCACAGGGCCAATACGTTCAATAATAGGAAATGGTCCTACAAAGAGAGGAGCCAATTTCCCTGTCATACTGAAGCACATAACCCCTTTCAAAGGAGAAACACGAATAAAGACGAGATCATCAACCGAGAACTCGAGAGGCTTCCTACGGTTATCTGCGTAGGATTTCTAGCGGCTCTGTGCCTCTTTCATTCTCTGCCGAATAAGAACAATCTTTTCATAAGAATCATGAACAAACTCCGGGCCAAGAATAAGCTTCTCCCCAGATTCCAACCAACAAGAAGGTGATCGACATAGCCTTCCGTATAAGGCTTCGAAAGGAGCCATACCGATACTGGACTGAAAACTATTGTTGTAGGAGAACTCTACAAGGGGTAGATGATCCTCCCAACTACCTCCGAAATCAAGAATACAAATACGGAGGAGATCTTCTAAGATACGATTCACCCGTTCAGTCTGTCCATCAGACTGTGGATGATAAACTGTGCTGAAATTAAGCATTGTTCCCAAAGCTTGCTGAAGACTCTGCAGAAATGACTGGTGAATAAAGGATCACGGTCACTCACAATCAAACTAGGAACACCGTGAAGTCTCACGATTTCCTTGATATATAACTTAGCCAAAAGAGAAGCAATCCTATTAGATTTAATAGGAACAAAATGAGTTGATTTGTTGAGGCGACCAACAATAACCCAAATGCTAGAATGGCCCGATCTCGTACGAGGTAGGCCATTAATGAAATTCATCGAAATCTGATCCCATTTCCACAATGGAATCTCTAGAGGCTGAAGGAGACCAGAAGGGCGCTGATGTTCGGCTTTAATACATTGACAAGTCATGCAATTACTCACATAACTCGCCACATCGCACTTCATGCCTTCCCAATAATAAAGGCGATGCATATCGGCACACATCTTACTACTGCCAAGATGAATGGTATACTTAGAACGATGACAGTCATCAAGAATGTCATGCCTAAGTGCAGAATCAGGAGGCACAACAAGACGGTTCTTCTTGCGAAGACACCCATGAAGATCAATGCTGAAATCCCGCAACGCCTGATCACGGGGTTCAGTCTCACAAAGCTGAACAAGATGCACAAGATCAGGATCTCGCCACTGAGCTTCGGCAATACGATCCAATAAAGAGGGTCGAGCTTCCAAACTAAATAATAGTAGCGGAGAATCAAAGGATGGAGCTCGATCACGAATATCATAAAAAGATAGAGTCTCAAGAATATCCCATTCTGCAAGCATCATAGAAACGACAGCTGAATGTCTACGACTAAGCGCATCAGCAACACAATTACCCTTACCAGGGGTATATTGGATATCAAAGTCATAGGAGGCAAGAAACTCGAGCCAACGTTGTTGCCTCATATTGAGTTCCTTCTGAGTGAACAAATACTTCAAGGATTTATCATCGGTATAGAGAATGAAGCGCTCGCCTAATAAATAGTGTTGCCAAATCTTCAAGGCGAAGACAATGGAAGCTAACTCAAGATCATGAGTGGCATAGCGAACTTCATTCGGACGCAGTTGCCTAGAAGCATAAGCAACTACTCGATCCTTCTGCATAAGCACGGCACCGAGACCACTACCACAAGCATCGGTGTAGACAACAAGATCATGATTCCCCTCGGGAACCACAAGAATAGGAGCATTAGTGAGAAGTTCCTTCAATGTCTGAAAGAAAGCTTCACACTTATCGGACCAAATATAACGAATGCCTTTCCGAGTAAGGCTGGTGAGAGGAAGCACAACACGAGAAAAATCCTTAATGAACCGACGGTAATAACCCGCCAATCCAAGGAAACTACGAATCTCATGAACATTCTCAGGCCTCTTCCAATTCTGGATAGCTTCGATCTTTGAGGGATCGACAGAAATGCCGTCGGAAGATACAACATGGCCTAAGAACTTAACCTTATTCTCCCAAAAATGGCACTTGGAGAATTTGGCTTTAAGCTGATGGTGACGAAGAGTACTCAAGACAATTCTCAAGTGATTAGCATGCTCGGCTTCAGACTTAGAATAAACAAGAATGTCGTCAATGAACACAAGGACGAACTTATCGAGATATTCCCGGAATACCCGATTCATAAGATCAACAAAGAAAGCAGGAGCGTTCGTCAAACCGAACGGCATAACGAGCCACTCGAAAGAACCATATCGAGTGCGGAAAGCTGTAAGGGGTATGCTATCTTCCGCGTTTTCGGAGCTAATGAAAACCAGTGGCAAGGTCGAGCTGAGAGAAGACCTTAGAGCCACTCAATAGATCGAACATATCATCGATCCTAGGCAATGGATACCGATTCCTGATGGTCAACTCGTTAAGCTTGCGATAGTCGATGCAGAGCCTAAGAGTTCCATCGGACTTCTTCACAAAGACGACCGCGGCACCCCACGGTGAAAAACTGGACTCAATCAACTGCTTGGACTCAAGCTCAAAAAGCTGCATCTTGAGTTCCTCATTTTCTTTTGTAGACATCCTCGTGGGAGGACGCCCAACTGGCTACGCGCCTGGAATGAGATCAATGCGGAACTCGATTGCCCGCTTGGGTGGCAAACCCAAAACCGGCTCAAAAACATCAGAGAAGTCACAAACAATAGAAATACGAGATATATCATCATCATCTCGTGAGTCAAGAGAATATAAAGCCAGTTTGGAATTATCCACATTCCGAAGAACAAGTGATAGCTGAGTAGACGAATATGGGTGTCAAAGATATAAAATTCTTTCAGAACAAATAATCCTGGCATCGTATCTCACTAGCCAGTCCATACCCAAAATCATATCAAATCCCAAATAAGAAATAACGTGCAGATTCGCACGAAAAGAAAAGCTACATAAAACAATCTCAACATCATCACAAAGCATGCTAAGGGTTGTGGATCCCCCAATAGGATTCGCAATCCTCAACGAAGTAACCATATAAGAAACATCCAAAGACAAATCATCGATGAGCTTTTTCTGTACGAAAGAATGTGATGCACCCGTATCGAAAAGAACTCGAATACTACAGTCATGAAATAAAATAGAACCTTCCAAAATAGATGGAGATATACCTCTGGGCTGAGAAGAACCTCCAGAAGCCTTAGCAACATAAAGCTTACCAGACTTGGCACTAGCAGGAGCAGTAGGGCAGGTGGAAACACGGTGATCTTCCTTCTTGCAATAATGGCAGAAGAGAGGCTTAGGACAAGCTCGAATCATATGATCAGGAGAACCACAATTGAAACACTTCCGAATGGAAGGTGTTCCAGCAGATTGAGAGTTAGAACCAGATTCAACAGGCTTCTTCTTCTTGGAAGGGAGAAATCCCTGCTTATGAAATGGAAACTTCTTCTTATTGGGGTTCTTGCGAACCTTAATATCATCACCACTATCACACTCCTTCTCGATGGCCTCGAGATGAAGTGTCGAATCAACCAACTCTTCAAAAGAAAGCTTAAGCTGGAGCATTAAGAACTTCTTAAGATATTTCTTAAGACTAGAGACAAACTTCATATTCTTCTTATAAGAGTGCTAATGAATTCAAGACCATACTTAGATAAGGCCTCGAACGATGCAACATATTCAGAAATGGAGGACTTCCCTTGCTTCAACTCAAGGAAGCAACGGGCTAATAAAACTTTCTCAGATTCAGGAACGAATTTGAGTTCGAATCATTCCCGAAACTGAGTCCAAGAAAGAACAGACTCATCAAGTTCGGCTATAAGAAGCTCGTACCAATCAAGGGCACGCTCTTGCAATAAGCTAGAAGTTACAAGAACTTGATCATGGTCAGAAAGATCCATGCGAGAGAAGATACGTTCGCATGTGCGAATCCAAGCTTGGACCTTAAGAACGGACTCGGAGCCTTTGAATGGCTTTCCACCAAGATGAGAAAAATCACTGCACAGGCGTGCAAAGGCAGACTTGCGTGGAGGAGATGCGGGAATAGGAGCTGGAGGCTGAGTGCTCTTATACAACTCCAAATACTGATCGGCAGACATATATACACCGTCCGAATGCGAGCCGCTGGATTGCCCAGCATCCGAGTGTCGTCCTCTGCCTCTTCCGGCCATTAGCTGAAAGATAAGATAAGATAAAGATTATTCACCAGGTAGATATCATTAATTCAAATATGGAATACTACAGAATAAATTGCATTCCTAGATGTATTCCCAAAATTCTATCTACCCCAAAGGCACGGAAAGAATGAAGGCACGATGATTCAAAGATTCGTAACATTCGTACTACCCTTTGATGTACCGTAATATGTGTCTCTGTTCTATGTTTATCATATTTTGTTCTGAACTCAGCTCTGATACCAAGCTGTGACGCCCTACTTCGAGACCCACATTAGCAAAGAGTATTACTAAGTAACACCGTCTGCTAATGCGGAGAATAGAGCTGTTTAGGAGTGACCATCTATAACCTTGTCTTAATTATCTATTGAATACGCCGACAATTGCAACTTCTTACCCAAGTGAATTAACATCTCCAATAAATATTTAATACAAAGCCATAGGTGGCCGAAGGATCTATCAGAGTAAAATATAACAATTCCAATGTAATACACATCACAGAACAGTAGATCATCACATACATTTACACATATACAGATACATTACAGAGTTTACAAAATGAGACATGTCATGTGGTAAAGCAAACCACAATATACAAGCGAGTCAAAAGAATACATATCAGAGTTACAACCAAAAAGGACTACACAAAAAGCTATAACAAAAAGGAGCTAGCAGAATAGTCCATGCGGAAGCAAAATAGGCTAAGTCCAATGTACCTAACCTGAAACATCTCGGTCTGACCCGAGTATAAAATACACGGGTCAGTCTAGCTAAACAAATCAATTAGATAAAGCTAGATAATAATAATGCGGTATAAGATAATGATATAATACTCCTCCAAAGAGAAGTGCAACAATAACCATATTACTAACATAGTGAAAACGTAGTCACTTAGCAAATAAATAAATCATCCAAAGGGAAATCGACATCACATAATGTCGAATAATAAGCCTCATCTCATCGGCATATGCAATAGTAATAAAGATGGTTTGTAGAATATTACTCCCACTTAGGAGATATTCCAAAACCCGCCATATCGGCAATCATAAGCAATAATGGAAACCTATCCAACATAGCAAAGAATAGCACCAGTGTAGGCAATATAAGTTTCCACGGGGTAGACGCACTCATATCGTGTGGTTCCATAGAACCATCGCCGAAAGGCGCTACACTAGGGAAATATAATTGTCAAAGAAACAAAAGATGCTCGAGCTCAGTACTGTATAACAAGGATCCATACGCCCGAAGGCAACGCCCGAAGGCAACGCCCGAAGGCAACGCCAAAAGGCAACACCCGAAGGCAACGCCCGAAGGCAACAAACCGTAGTGGCGGAACTGGACACCACTGTCCGACATAATGTGTCACAACTCTCAGAAAGGAACCCGGAAAATGTTAACGTGAGTCCCACACCACACGTTCGCACTAAACGGTTTACTAACCGTTACTCAATTTCACACTCAAAGCAGTACAAAGTTCACCTCATCTCATCGGTAAACCAGACCCAAAGGTCAAAACGGTCAAACGAATAGATTAGGAATTAACTGAAAAGATAAACGCACGTGTTCATAGCACGCATTTTATTTAATCATTTAATTCTCCTCCCTCTTCGCTCGAAGTGCAAAATTGTGTGTGTGTGTTTTAAATAGAAATTATAAAATGGAGAAACGAGCTTTTAATACAATTTAAAAAGATCACTTTATAAAAATCCATGCAAGAAATCAAAAAGGAATCATCAAAGTCAAAATGCAATAACAACTGATTGGATCGACACGAATCGATCGAAATTGGAAAACCAAAGCAAAATAACAAATGGGGCTGAGACAAGCAGGTCAGTCGACTGAACCAGGGGGTCAGTCGACTGGACCAGTGCCTGGAAACTTCATGTTTCCAGGTCAGTCGACTGACCAAGGGTGTCAGTCGACTGACACAGGGACAAGAATTTTCTGTCCCCCCAGATCAGTCGACTGAACACAGAGGTCAGTCGACGGATACGAGGCAGAATGTTTTCTGCCCCCCTGGTTCAGTCGACTGACCTACTGGTTCAGTCGACTGAACCTGCTTCCTGGGCAGAATCAGTCTATCTTCGCTAATGGGGCAAAACTATACCGGAACGATCGATCGAGCTACTGCGACTCGGGACTTATGCCAAACGACAACCCAGCCTTAAAGCCTCTTCGATACATCCCGGTAAATATGTTCAAACATCCATAAAAGAGATTTTCACAAAATTGGTCTTCAAACCCAAAAATTGGACAATTCACCTAACCGATCCAAATCGAACACAAATGAACATGAGTTGATGTTAGGAATTCTTACCCAACCACAACAAAAGCTATAGGCTTAGATGTGAGTTCAAAAATCTCACCTTTTAACCCGAAAACAAATGATAAGCTCTAGAACAAGAAATAGGTTGATCTCTCTTCAACACCACCTCAAGAACTTCAATCTAAAACAAAGATGGAGTTTTCTACAAGTTAGGGTTAAGAACATTTCTGAAATTGAAGAGGAAATGAGATGGAGAAGATGAAGAGGATGCTTACCAAAGCTTCACCTAGAGTTTGGAGCAAGAATTTGAGTTTGCAAGAGGAACTAGGGCTTGGAATTTCTAATTCCTTTTCTTTTCCCCCATTTTCAGTTGAGCTTGAGTTAAAAGAAATGAAAAGAGAATGAATGGATGAAGAGAGGGGCTGAGTTAGGGTATATGATGAGTTGGGTGAAACCCAAACCCAAAAGCCCAAATAGAAAATAGCAAAATTCAACTTACTCCAAACATATCGAAGCTTATACTCAAAAAAGTCGCAAACGCCATTTTGGACTCAATGGAAGTGGTCACGAGTCCTAATTCGACCGTTTGCAAAAAGTGACATTTCGGACCTAAATCCGACTAACGGCGCTATATTTAAATAAAATGTTTAAATATAAAATCGTAAAATATGCGGGTTGTTACAGAAACCAACCAAAAATAAAAAAAAATAACATAATAAAACCTACATAAGACTAGGACTTTTCCATCTCGGACGCAAGGGCAGATGGAGAGAGTTATGGAAATGGAAGAGGAAGGAGAGAAGGGGCAGACGAGGCAATACAAGACAATGTATCTAGTGTAGTCTTCCACACCTTCTCAGCTAAGTCAAATATGGCACCCTCAGATAGAAGCAAATATTGAATGTCGAAAATAGGAAGAGCTACTAAGAATGAAATGGAGGGAACCGTCAAAGGCAGAGAAGGAGTGGAAGCGACTAATTTCTTAGGATTCCAGTCAGAACCAGTATTAGAGTCAAGCTTCCTCTTCTGGGTATACCCCTTCGACGGTTTACTACGGAGCGCTTTCGGGGCTTTAGTATCCATTTCACCTATATATAAAAGAAAAAAAAGTGTCAAGATTGAAAATTCCTTACGAATGTCAAAATCACAAAAATGATAAATGTAAAATCTGTTGTTAGCAAACAATACCCTAAGACTCAACCGAAGTCAGGGAAGGCTTAAAAATATTACAAGAAAATGTGTTATTTGAGCGTAGAAAATTATGTCTCTTCAGCATGTCTTTATTAAAGAACCTTTTTTTCCTCTCCTTTGTGTCTAGTCCTAGAATGTGACTTCTATGCAATTCATACGATTCGATGTACTCCTCAGAAAAACGATGCAAGTGGGATATTAACAAAAAGAAGAAGGAAAGTTATCTAAGTTCGAAATAAAGAAGTACAGATTAGCCCATCCATGAGTCTTTCGAGGGACATTTGGAAAAACCAATTTTTTGGCTTAGCATAAAAGAAATTAGTGGTGCTCCTAGAGGACTTTCGTTAATAACAAATAAAAACTAAAGCTCCTTACAAGTAAGGTCATAACCCTTCTCTGCATAAAGGATGAAGGTGGCTAACACAGGAGTATAAGAAAGAGGGGCGAGTTGAACGGGCATGAGATCAATGGCGGACAACCATTGACGAAGGACTGGGTAAGGGGGAAGATAAAGCCCACATATGTTTAGGTGTGAGGGGGGTTAAACCAATTAGGAGAGCGTTAATATGCTCGCGAGGTTCAAGACCTAACCTCGTAACCTACGAACCCACGTTGATTTAAGATGCCCTCAGTCTCTCCCAACCGAATAGTTTGAGTACAAAAGTAAGGGAGAAGATGAAGAGGATGCCATTTTAGAATCTCAAGATTAATTAAAATATAAAACTAAAAAGTCCTAATGGAAAATAAAAATAAAAACAAGATTCTTACTTCAATCTAAAAGAAAATCCGAATTCGAAGACGAAATCGATCTAATGGATGTTATTTTTTTTGTTTCTTTTGTTCATTTCCTCTCTTGGATAAGAGCATAAAAAGGAACAATGAGAAGATGAAGGAAATATATACATACCTTAATTTGAATGTTGGCCACATGATCAAAATGACGAAGAAATTTGCGAAACGTCAATCGGTTAACAGCCAAAATAATGAATACAAAGGTCAAAACAGATTCACCTAGGGAAGAGAGAAAGGTTTGATTTAACAATAATCCAGAAAAGGGCCCAATGAGGGAATAACACATGTACAGGAGCATTAAATGCAAAAGTGACTAGTAAGACTTTTTCCATTGACAAAAAAAGGAATAGATGGAAGTGACGGGACGCGCAAACCACGTATGAATAATGACAAGTCTACACTGATCTGCGATCACTGCAGACTTGGTGGACAAGTGATACACCCATATTTCTCGAGCCCTATTGAAAGAAGGGGGATGTAACACCCAGAACAGAACGGGATGCCCTAATGATAAAAGTTAGAATACAATAGGAAAATTAGAGAATAAAGAAAAGTCAAAACAATACTGAGCTTGCAAACTGTAGACGACGGCAAAGACTCAAAATTGAGCCAATCCCTTAATTTCAGTGCCACATTATGATGCTGAGCCCAAGACTGGACGCAGTCACAGGATGTAGTAAATAATCCGCAGTTATAATACTCGGAACCACAGCGAAACCAAAATCCCAAATAACAATAAGATGTTGATATTGTGTTGTGGCATAAAAGCTGTATTAATCGTGTCAAAGCATAACACACCTCACTTGAAAAAGACATATGTCGTCAATAAACTGCACTCGCAAGCCAATGTATATGGATAATAGAACTGTGCTAACAATCTTGCATTGAAGGAAAATAAGGATGCACTGCCCCCTCTTTCTTTATAAACTAGGAAAAAGTGAAGTGACACAAGCACCGCTATCAAGACATGAGCACAAAAAGAGGATTGCGCTACACTCAAAGGGGCTGAATAGACTCCAATAACATCCCAAAACTTGTGCATTACTAATACCTCCAAGAACGGATCTGCAATACACTTACTGGGGGCTACCTAAGCAGTACCATGTGGAGCCAAAAGCGATCCAAGGGCTACACGCAAGGCCACTCAAACAGTGCACCGCCGTAGATCCACACTCAAGAATAAGCGGCAAAGATATAAACCTCCCTTATCGATAATCTGCACACTCCATCGCTTAGAGCAGCTCGACATGAAATCACGTAAAGCGATTGCCTTCACAAATGGTTGCTCGATCACCCTAACCAACCTCGTACGTATCACCTATGCTCAGGGCAAATCAAAAGAGCAACCATCTTTTGAGGCAAAAGTAATAAGAGCGGCGTAGTTCAATCCAAAGAAAAAAGGGACAGCGGCTTGCCATACTCACACCCAGAGGTAATACTTGAGTCATTCACCCTACGAAGAGAGGAAATTCAGAGCCCATTCAAATTTGAAACCTCCCACTGCAAATTCAAGTATTCGTGCTTCAATTTCAGATATTCCACTTCGATTTCAAACTTCCCACCAACTCCTAGAATTTAACCGCTCAAAGTATGGTTTCCCGCTAGAGACATGTCAGCATTCTACGCTCACAAAACAAATGATGCGGATGGATGACGCATGGCATGATCCAACGGTGAAAGCTAAAGCAGCAGAAGAAGAGTGATTATGGGAATTAGTGTGCATGTTCTACACTATCAATAAGAGATAGTCTGAAATGGAGAGGGGATCCTTTCTTTTTTTGGAGGAAAAAATTAAAAAAAATTGTATCTTCTATTTTTGCTCTCATTATTGTAAAATTGGAATGACGAGGAAATATATAATCAAATATTTGACCCATGGACGTAGGAATTCGAAAGAATCCGAACAACGTAAAATTTCTGTATTTTTTGTTTTTATGCATTATTACTTAATTATTTTACTTAAAATACCATCCAACTTGAAATCGTTAGTAGAATTTAAATTTGATTTGACATTTTAACAAACAGTTAGAGTGCAACTATTTGGTTATGTAAGCTTCTAGCAATACAGTTACAACTCAAAGGCAAATTTAATATCGCTTAAATTTGCTGATTCTAAAGTTGTGGAAGTAATTGAAAGCTTCAGTTACTCCACGATCATCTAAGATGTTGTGAGACAAAAATTTTCGCCAACAAGTATCACTATGCAGCAACAACACTTTGTACCTCGTAGCCCACATAGCAAAAGATTCACTACTCATCAACCATTCCCTACTCCATGCCACCTTTCTGACACAAGCACATCATGTATGACTCACCAGGTGGCGTTTATCTGAACCGTTCTTTCCATCTGGCATCCGAGCTGGTCGCCATCTGAATCGTGTATCGTCATCAATAATCACGAGGAAACTCAAGATCCAAAGCTTCAATCAGATCCTTCCAAAGTTTGATATATACAGCTTCGAATAGTGATCCTCATGTAGTTAAGTAAGAATCAAATTTTCTAGTTTTACAAGCAATACAACTTGGCTCAAAGCTCTTATGATAATTCTCCTGTAATCGAAATATTAAGCAATAAAATCATTAACCATAGTGGACGTTGATCTTTGCCAAGAGTAAATCACTCTATATCTTTTGTCATTTACTTTATTTGCATTACATATAATTTGCATATTAGCCCCTTATTTTAAATTTATAGCTATGGTTTTAGTAAGTAATATTTGTTAAAATCTACCTCTAACCATAATTTCGAATTCGGTTAGAAATCTAGTGGACGCTAAGTGATAAAAGTACATGTTATTATAGTGGGGAATACTTGCATGTCATCTCTTTCGTTGCACGAGCTACTACCAAATGGTTCTCATGTCTAATTTAGTGCAACAACGGGTAAGACGTCCCTGCATAAAGCTATAAATTGGGAGTTTGAATTCTAGAGGGTTTCTCGCACATTAAATTTCTAAGGAACAGACTCCGGTTCTGCCCTCCTATACCTTGGTTTATGTCTTCCATTTGGAAGTGTTCCCTTAACAAAACAGCAATCTTCATGTCTCTCTACTTCATCACATTGCTCATTCCAAGCTCGAAAAGGAATCTGCTGCCGCTATTTCCAAGCTCACCATAGAGAATGACCACTTTAGAAAAGAAGTCGAGAAGCACCATCAAGATAAGTAAGCCATGGAGCCCATTGCCTCTACCATTTAGATTGAGAAGTCAAATCTTAAGGTTAACATCATTGGGTTCAAGGTACAACTAACCAAGCTTGATTTGGTTAAGGATGAAAAGAAGCGAGAGTATAAACTCTAAGCAGAACTTTCCAAGCTCCAAGCAAAATATGTCAACTGGGAAAAACATTATATAGAATATAAGCATGGTCAATGATGTGGACGAGAAACTTGAGGATATGTATTTTGAGACATTCATTGAAGGAGGCCTAAGTCGATTGGTTGGCTATCCCCAAGTAATGCTTTATATCTATAACCGCCTGGCAGGATTCGAGAAGAAGAACGCTATTAAAAAGGTAAAGTTTTGATGAGGAGGGCTTTGCTGCTAAAATGTTGTCCAAACAAGAACAAGCAACTATAGCGAAAGGCAAAGTCGTTAAGGTTAAATATGAGCTGAAACCATCGCACTAATGATCTCCACCCTTTTATCCTTTTAAAAAACCATGTTCAGTCGCCAAGCTCATTGTTGACCCGCTTGTTCCTTATAGAAATTAGCCTTTAGCTTTTGAGCCAGTTGTCGGCATGTCTCTCCCTTAAAAGAACAACTTCATCTTTCAAATTTTATCGTTAAGGGGTAAACCATGGAGATCATAACGTCACTGCCTGTTCAAACTATATTTCCTCCATATGCAAATACTACTAATGCTACCATGCTTCAATTGACAAGCTCCAATTGACGTCATTACTTATGGTTAAGACCCATTATCTTCTCACCACATCGGCACACATCATCCTTGACTTAGCAAATCATACGGATCACTAAGCGATGGCCCATTGCACTCTATAATAATTGAGGCTATCCCCTAGGTATAAGTATAGGCTTACCAGTTCAGATTTCATTGGCTCATGAGAGAGAGGAAGACACATTAAGAATGTGTTTACTTGCGATACGAGAGGGGTACACGAGAGGGGAATGGTTCGTGAAAGGGCAATGCATTCTTGTGTTTCGAAATGAACATTTTGAAAGGGACATTTCATTGTTTTGTTATAATTAATTATCTTTTAGAGTATTAATTTGTATGCTTCTATATATAACAATTGATTGCCACTACAAATGAGAGTCCAGAGAGGTAGCAACACTCTAGATGGGGTGTAGAGGCAACGTCCTCGCTGATGGCGGTTTACCTGGTCGGCAAGCTCGCGTAGGTCGAGGGGGTAGCGTCCCATTGTGGAGTGCGGGGCAGTGGTTCGTCTGAAATATAGTATATCTCGTTCGACGTTAATTAATTATGATTAGTACTTTTAGTACATATTTAACATTTTAATTCATCTTAAACTTACGCGTCTAACATTAAAGCTCCATTTTGATCCATTTGTTTAAATGGGATAAAATAGTGGATTTTATGCTGGACGCGTCTGATGCACTGTCAACGTGGACTGACTAGTTATGTGAATGCATCCCAAAATTTTGCAACCAAGATTAGTGATCCATCTGCGAACTTGGGGTATAAGGATCTATCTATAGAGGGCAACGATGACGAAGTCTTGGAGTTGGGCGTTAGAAAAGTAAAGCTTCATTCCTTTGCCCAAGTCAAGATAGGAAAAAACAGCCAAGCAGGTACAAAAGATTGGAGAGAAAGATGCTTCCCCAAGCAAGAAGGAAACATCCTCTTCCAAGCACAAGGACAACAAAAGAATGCCGCCTAAAAGGCAACTCAAATGCAAGGTGAAGAAGGCGGGAAATTAATTCTCGGTTTCATTTTGCACTCTTGCATGGACTTTTTATGTATATTTTTTTTATTTTGTATGTAAGGGCATAAGCCCAAAACATTATTGTGATGTGCCTTTGACTAAGCACGAACTTGTTGGTTTCAGTGTCTAATTTGAGATGACCTTGATGTATTCCATTTTAGCTTCCTTTTTCTACACATATATCATATGCCTCCGAACCAAATGACACCATATCTCGCAATACCATGTTTGCACGATATTATATCTATCTGTCAAGTGTAGCCATATGTTTAACTCAATCAAATCGATCCTTGCACTTACGTAGTACATCACATTGTGTAGTCCGGTATGCTTGTCGAGTTCCATCTCAATCGCAAGTTCTGGTTGGTTCAAGTACCTTAATCATAAAATGATGGTTCGATCATGAACCTGTTTCCTACAAATTTCCAAAGTCTTATGGAGTTATTTACCCTTTTGAATCTTCGTTGCATAAAACATCCTGCCTAATTTTTATCTGTTTTCCCAGTTAATATATTTTCTAAGTTGTTTACAATCCTAAATTTAGTCAACTTTCCACCATAAATTTTCACATTCACCATAATCAACGGCCGTTGTGACCACCAGTTGGTTTCTCGGTAGAATCTACACCATCTAACACCTAGTTGAGCTCCTCCATGTTGTTTGTTGTGTTGGATATGGTGCGCATTTGAAAGTGCGTAAGTAAATTGAACGTTAACATTATAAATTATTTTTGTTACAAAGTTCACTGGAATATGAAGTGATTATGCAATTTTGGATGTGCATGACAATGCAAATGTTTGCAAGGTAAACATTTTTCATGCAGATATTCATTCTAAAGAAATCTACATTATGGGTATTTTCCCTATAAAATTTTTGTGCAAATACCAGTGTTGTTGCACATAAAAATCATATATCATAAAATGTAAGTGTCGTGCGTGCAACACACTACCAAAACAAATATTCATAATGCAACCAGACACTGTAATTATTTTGCATCGCAAGCATTTGCCAACGAATACATGCAACTTCAACTATTTTTCACGGTAAATGCCCTAAATCTTTATCTACCATTAATAAAAAGAATTATTAACCTGACTTTCATGGTGTCTTTTAAAATTTTGTAAATGTCCTAAATTCATCAGCGAATCTCACAATCGATTTGCAACATTCATCATCATTCTCTTACCAACGTCATGGGCTGAATTTCGCTCTCAATTATTTTGAAATAAAAATGTTGGGACTGTTACGCTCATTTTTGGCAGCTTTAGCATATTATTTTGCAGATCAACAAAAGAGCTTTAGTAAGTAAACTCTAAGACAATAAAGATTAGATGTCCTGATATGCAGTAATACACAAATTATTATCTAAGGTAGAAAGATCAATACAGACGTTTATTTTACAGCCGTACATGCATAAGCGACAAGTGTGATTCAAAATCGACACATCATCCTACTATCGACACATTTCATTTACAGCTAAAACATATAAATACACTTGCCGAATCCCTTCGTCTCCAACTGAGGGAACAAAACAAGAAAAGAATGAAACAAGAATTCCCACACCTCATTCCAATCCTATCCCTAATTGCATGCGGTATTCTATCATCTACGGCTCAGGTTAACAGTTTCCACTACCAAAACATCATAAAATGCCTCTCCTTTCACTCATCTCCATCAAATATAACTCAAATCATACACACACCGAGCACTCCATCATTCAACTCTACATTCCAATCCTTCATCCAAAATCTGCGGTTTGCGGACCCGATGACCCGTCAACCCACTTATGATCATTGCTCCAAACGAAGAAGCTCATGTTCAGGCAGCTGTCATTTGTTGCAAGAATCATGGCCTTCAAGATCGCACTTCTATGATACATAGCACTGTACAACAAGGCCTTAGCATTGGTAGTTATAGGTTGCTGCTTCTTTCTTAACGGACATCTTGCATGCTTGTATATAACTAGTGAATATTTTATGCAACATCTGTTTGGTTTGTCATTTCATTGAAACATTTGTTTGATGTTTTATGATGCAGTTCTGCTTTTACGTAGAATTTGATGCAATTTGATGCAGTTTTTTATTTTTTTACTGCAGTTTTTGTTTGTTATGTAACAGCTTAGTATTGATAAAAATGGTGCAGTTTTTATTGCTTATGCAGCAGTTTTTTTAAAACGGGTCGGGTCGGGTTAACCCTTTTATTAAATGGGTCGGGTCGGGTTAACATGTATATTAAATGGGTCAAATGGGTCGGGTTTGTTTATGTTTTGAATGGATTGGGTTAAATTCTACCCGACCCATTTATGACCCGACCCGACCCGTTTGACGGGTCTATTCGCGTTCGAAGCGGAGGTCATGACTATGAAGGATTGTCTTACAGCACATATGGTTATACAGATTTTGCCATAGTTGATCTCAGTAATTTGCACAGTGTTAGCATTGATGTGGATCGAAACTCTGCATGAGTTCAGTCAGGTTGATACTTATAAACTATCCCTTATCTATAAACCCTGGATGTCTTATGTACATATGGTGTATGCATGTGTATAAGAAAGATAAAGCTTGATACATGGGTATAGCTTATGCATATAGGTCGATACACGGACAATTGCTTATTTATAGGCCTTGCATGGCCTATGGATATATGTATAGAACCATATTAAAGCTTGAACACAAACAATATAGTCATGCAAGCAAGGGCCAAGCATAAATTTTGTACGTAATACTATTTTTATGATACTAGTTTAGCCAGTAAAGCTACGCAACAAATTACACATTTAAACCGGTGTTTTAAAAGTATGTCTCAATGGGTCTCAAGCCAATGTCTTAAGCCTGCTAGATCTTCTTCCCGTTATTTTTTTTCCCCTTCTAATGGTTCGTCCCGAACAAATTGGGTTTAGATGTTAGAGGCTATGGCGTTCGTGGTCAAAAAATTGATTAAAAATTGGATAGGAAGTAGTGTAATGTACAATATTTATTTTATAGTTGCAATAATTATTAATTATTAATCATTAATGAATAAATTTTATTAGTAAATATTTAATATTTAACCAGCACTAATGGAAATTCAAATACACTTTCCTAGCAGCCCTCGACCAATCTTATAACAGAAATTTTATTTTAGATACGTCGAACATATCTATTATGTCTTGCCCAACTGCTACAATTTGGACAAACTGCTACAATTTTTAGTCCAGATCGGATGTAACTGACGCCGACGTAAGATAAATCGGATGTAACTGACGCTGCCCGTTTTCCCTTGAGCATTTTCCGTGTTCGTGAACGGAGCCTAAGGTTAATGTTCAGTAGTCTGAGACATGCAAAGTGTACAAAATGTACTACGTACTGAGGCGTGCACCTTAGATTAATTTTCTATGTCCAGTGGTAATAAAAACTGAATTTAACAACAGTTACAAAAACCTTAATCGTTTCCTAGCAAGTAAAAAAATAACAAGATCAAAAAAGGGCAGTAGGTAACTTTTTAATTTTGGAACTTAATTTTTGAAGTAATCAATTTCAAAATCTAGTTCTAAGTTAAAACGTGTTTCTAATTTCGATCAAACTTTTTTAGAAAAAGAAATGAATTAGACTGGAAGCAGAAAATAAATTTAAAAATAACATACCTAACTTTCTGTTGCTTATGGCGGTGTGTTTACATCTTCTTTTTTGATTGCGTTCAACTTGGATGATGCTTGTAATAGTACGTGTTTCAACTTAAAATCAAATGATGTTTTTGCTATTGCTTATTGTAAAGTTTGCTGTCAAATAGAGTCGTATCTTGGTTTTTCTATTTAAAATGTGTTTCTTTCTTTCTTTAGAAACCCAAAAACCAATTATGTAAACCTAATCATTTTGAACCGAACCCACGTTTAGACTCCATTTAAGTCATATGACAGCCTTGTAGTATTATTGTCTTGTTTGTAGTATTCAAGAATCAAACCCCAACCTCTTATGAATTGTTTTGTGTATTACTTACATGTCTTATCACTTGACCATCCTATCGGGTTTTAAAAATACATTGATTTTGTGTTTAGGTATAAGTTAGAAAGTTCTAAAATAAAATGTTTTATACGTAATTGATAACATTTTGATTAAATCACTCTGAATATTTAATGTTTTCTTAATTTAAGTTCGGAGTTTATTATGTTAGAATTAGTATAGAATATAATACTTGATAGTGAAAACAAAGCAAAAATTCACCTTTTATTCATTAAACATAGCCTAAATATATAGGCACGTACATCAACGTGCTGAACAAAAGTAGGATCTATTACCTAACTAAACATAAGACTCGGTTATAAACTATACCCTAAATAACCATACTAACTCAACTCCTACAAGTTAGGAGACTTATTCAAAGCAACTAAATAACAAATATCTATATTTCTAACACCCTCCCTTAAACTGAATGCGCTAAACAATCAGTTTATACCGCAATGAACTACGGTTCTCAATTTCTTGATCCTCTATCGTCTTCCGTTAACTATCACAAACACTGTTTTTTCTTTCTTTTGGTTAGATATGCTCAACTGTTTCACGTTGATTGGTACTTTAACCATCAACAAATACTCTTGGTTTCCTCTTAGGGATCACTGACCTCTCCACTCGGTCGTCCCTTGTATCTGTCATTCCCCCAACAAGCTAGAGCTGCGGCTCTTCTTCTTTTGCTTGTTGGATGACATGAAACCACACCTGCTTCACTCACAGGTTTTACCTACTGCACTTGTAGGCTTCCACTTCAAACAGTTCTCTCGAGCACTCCACAAATGTCCAACCCCATAACCGACGGTCTACCATTCGTCGTCTTCATCTTCATTATGCAGCTGTTGCGCTTTCTCTCTGCTGGTTCTGCAGCTTTCTTTAGCTCTTTGGCTTCTTCTTTGCAGTTGCTACTGCAAACCCCCACCTTTTTTATGGACAACACTCATCTCGACAGTACTCAACAACTTCAACAATTCTTTCACATCAAACAGACTTCGCCGACCCGCAATTTCCATCACTGCTATCTGTTCACAAATTTCTCACCCCTTCTAAAACTAAACTGTCACCATACTTCAGCCTCACCCACAGCTGACACAACAAGCACCAGTTCACAACTGCCACCAACTTCATGCACATCTCACACTCATCACATTACCTATATATCACTCTCAACCATCTATTCCTCAGTTTAACTCAGCTCTCACAATACCCGATTCATACTCCTGTCAAACTTTCACGAACCTGAATCCACACCTGTTTCACCAACTCATCCACCATACATCACCGTATAGTTGCCTCCCTTCACAGCATAACTGACCAGCATCTCCTAAATTTTCCCTATCAACCACCTTGCCGCAACAACCACTCGGTTCCTCCTCCTCTTCTTGCAACCACTGTTCAACCAAGTATTTCTCCAAACAACTCTTCCATTTCTGTATAGAATCTGCTACCAGAAACTTCTCCTCAAATCCTTCAGCAACCTCACTAAAGTTTTTTTTTTTAGGCACATGAGTTGTATATTTGGACAAAACAACCATGCAACTTAATAAACCACAGTCACTCTACCTCTGTCATCCCTGCACATACATAGTGCATCAACCCTATACATCTTCCCTGATCATTCTTTCACACAAACTTCCATCAACATACTCTCTGCCTGCAACACCCTCAACACAATCACTGTCATATATCTATGCATATCTAACTGTGCACACTTCACCGTGCAACTGTGCACCTCCATCAAATTCCCTTCACACTACTGCAAAACAATCTTCATCACTATACTGCTTTGTCAACAACCAAAAAAAAAAAATGTTGCTGCTCATCTTTGTTATCCACAAACAAGCATAACCATTCACCAACTGCCACTGCAAGTTCATCTCCATTTCTGCCAACCATCACCACTTTAGTGCATATAACAACCCAACACAAAATACCAACCCTCTACAGCAGTTCAACATTTTAGTACGCAAACATACTATCTCCACTTCCCTGTCTTTGTATACAACAGTGCACACATACCTGACCACTTCCATACCAATTCAAACCATACAACCCAGCACACTTGTTACATACAAACAGCAGCTCCATTGTTACCCACCGTCTCTTATAACATATATCACTCTGCCAAAACCACCCATATACACACTGCCCCTATCAACTAAGCTGCATCCTCCTACCCTAACCACCCTGCCACTTCAGTTAACAACAATATCACCTCTTCACCTCTTCCTCTCTCTATACAAACACAACTACATTGCATGCCTGCTTCTTCATAACAAACATCACCACCACTCTCTACTGCCAAGCATACAACATATCAAACACAAAACAGCCTCTGCTGTCAACAATATGTCATCCCTTAACTGCTACAAACTACCTCCTCCTCAACTAAACAACCAGCCTCCCTAATCATCACCATTGTAACTCTGCCACTATCTAATAAATACAAACTCCAATATCACAACCGACCATCACCAATCTATCCAGATCCGCAAAAACCTTTAAAACCTGAACATTGCCACACCTAGAACTGAAGCCTCCTCTCTTGTCGCAGCACCCCAGTAACTCAGCTTCCACAACTCCAGCACCTAGACAAAGTTCACAAATCAAAAAATCACACAACTACAACCAATAGAGCATTGTCCTTCCATCCGGACCCAACCACTACAGCTTCACCACAGACTCGATCCTGCTCCTCAACCAGCAAGATCCTTCTATTCCAGCACAATGCCCGGCGGACAGTAGCACGGAGGCTACCGCCGCCAGTAAGCGGAAAACCCAAGAATCGAGCGCAAGGCTCCGATACCACTTGTTAGAATTAGTATAGAATATAATACTTGATAGTGAAAACAAAGCAAAAATTCACCTTTTATTCATTAAACATAGCCTAAATATATAGGCACGTACATCAACGTGCTGAACAAAAGTAGGATCTATTACCTAACTAAACATAAGACTCGGTTATAAACTATACCCTAAATAACCATACTAACTCAACTCCTACAAGTTAGGAGACTTATTCAAAGCAACTAAATAACAAATATCTATATTTCTAACATATTATTCTATTTTTGTTTATATGTTTGTGTATAATGTTTACATGACGGTTACACCTCGAAACTTCAAGATTTACCCCTCACCTCAAGAAAATAAAAACGCCTCCTGAACCCCTTCGCTTTCTGCAACCTTGATTTAATCTACTTTATATACTACTTATAAAAACATGCCGCATTTTTTTCACAGCAAAAAGAGACATTTTATGCCTGTGTTGTTTTGAAAATGTGAATTGGTGCTGTTTGAATTGAAAGGAGGTGGGACGGTGGCGAACCTTCTTACATCCCTAGCTTACGAAAGTAGATTTATTAAAAAAGAAGTGCATTGGTGCTAACTGAAATAGTTCAATTGCAACTGTAGCCCAATTATACATTTTAGGCAGAAAGGAGATGTTTTAAAAATAGTTTTCTAGTTGATCTGAACATGAAATCTGTTCAGAAAAGTTGTCTAAACTAGTAAAAAGCTCTTTATTATATCCTGATTAAACGGTTGCATCTACTCTGAATTTTTTGACCCTCCCAGACTACAGACTCGCCAACACTGCTATCTGACTTAGCCCTTGTGCAAGCCTTACAATTCAAATCACGATCAGACTACTTAAGAGCTTGGTTAAGTACAAATCACTCCACAGATGTATAACATCCAGCTAGAATAATTTCGTCTCAATCAAAATCACAACTTTTTGGTGCAACAATATCTCTTAGCATTAAGTTCATCACCGTAAACTAGAGATGTGTGTTGAATAATTTTACATTTTACCACCCAATTTACTTCTTCGTACAGGTGCAATCCTAGGTGAACTATACTACCACATTTCAAAGAAAAGTTCAATGTATGGGTTTCCAGCAGGACTTTGCCCTACAGTTGGCATCGGTGGCCACATAAGTGGAGGAGGATTTGGGACTATATCAAGAAGGTACGGATTAGCAGCAGACAATGTAATAGATGCTAAAATAGTAAATGTAAATGGACAGATTCAGGATAGAAATTCAATGGGTGAAGATCTATTTTGGGCTATTAGAGGAGGAGGTCAAGGAAGCTTTGGAATCATAACTTCCTGGAAGCTGAGCCTTGTTCCTGTTCCAAATATCGTGTCAGTTTTCACTATTCATAAGGTATCATCTCAGGGTGCAGTTGACCTAGTTAACAAATGGCAATATATAGCTGATAAACTAGCAGATGAATTATTCATTCGATCTGTTCTGCAGAAGGGATATGTAAACAATGAACCAGAAGCCGTGTTTAGTGGGTTATTTTTAGGCAACTGCGATGATATGGTAAACATTATCAACGGGAAATTTCCAGAATTAGGTTTTCAGAGAGGAGATTGTAAAGAGATGAGCTGGATTGAGTCGGTAATGTATTTTAGTTGGCATAAAAATGGTGAAGTATTAGAGTCTTTACTGAAGAGAGAGGGTGAAAAACACAGGTTTTTCAAAGGAAAATCTGATTTTGTGACGGAACCTGTTCCTAGTTTTGTATGGGAGAAAATTTGGTCATATTTTTCGGAAGTGGAAGCAGGAATCATGATCATGGATCCTCATGGTGGAAAACTGAATAAAATATCGGAATTTGAAACTCCATACCCACATAGAGAAGGAAACATTTATAATATTCAATATTTGGTGAAGTGGGATGATGGAGGAGATGATGCAAAGAAAAAACATATGGGTTGGATCAATAGGGTCTTTGATAAAATGAGTCCCTACGCTTCTAAAAACCCTAGAGGGGCTTACGTTAATTACAGGGATTTTGATCTAGGAGTAAATGATGTTAACACTAAGAATACTAGTAGCTATAGAAATGCCAAATCATGGGGAGTCAGATATTATAAGAGTAATTTTGAGAGACTAGCTATGATTAAGGCAAAAGTTGATCCAAGTGATTATTTTAGGAACGAGCAGAGTATTCCGCCTCTTCCTCAAAGAACTGTAACTGAAAATAAGAGTGTTGTGATGTCAAAGGGAGATTCAAGGAGACCGCGAAGGCATCAAACTTTGTTAGTGTTTTTGTTGTCAAATGTATTTTCATGCTGTTAAAGAAAGGTTACGGAACACTTACAAATTTTACCAAAAATGTCTTCAAATTAAATTCCTTACATTATCCCATTCCCCTCTTATTTAACCTCCTTCCATCTCTTATTTGTTAGCAAGATCACCTATATAAAATTTTAAATCATTTTGAAATAATTAACCTCTCCAAAATTATTTTCAATGGTTTGGTTCAAATAAATGTTTCCAACGGTCATATTGATTCTGCTGTTGAAAAGGTAAAAAATTTCAAAATGATTCAAAATTTGTAAAGATATCATTACTAACAAATAAACATTTCGATTTGGGGGGGAGGGGGAGGGGGGTAGGTGGTGTGTGTTTGGTAGGGAGATAAATAAGATGAGATCTTGATACTGTGTGCATGATCAATCACACTCTTCATTTAGCACCATTTGTAGTCATCCTGATATCAGCCATGAGTTTAAAATTAAATATTTGGTCAATGAGACAGAGAAGAGAAAGAATAAATATTTAAATAGAAACTTGTGGTTGATATCAGAGGACTACAAAATGGTTTTAAATAAAGGATGCTAGTGATCCTAGCTCATATCTTTCTCCATGTGTACGTGTGTATGATAAAAACAAAATACTTGCAGACGGAATTTTCGATTAAATCGTAAAGGACTGCTAGTTCAACTGATTAGTTATATGACGTTCTAGACATAAGGTCTAGATGTTATAGGTTTGAACTTTCGAACATCGGAATGAGTGTTTCATTTAAATAAAGTACCACTTTTACTATGGTAAAATAATAAATATTATTATAGGAAAAAACTTCTGTTGGAATCTGCCTCAGCTATAATCATCCAAGAAAAAACAACATAACATAATAATTTTTATTGAAATAAATATATATATATATATATAGAGAGAGAGAGAGACGATCGTCCAAATAAAAAGAGGGCACAAATTTCTCATAAATTTTGCTCTAATTCTGGGTATACAATAATCATCCAAGTACCAAAGTATCTTAAAAATTACTCTCTCTCACAGAATATATAATCCACTTTATGTACGGGTAACATAAGGTGTAGCTGCTAACCTTACATGGGATGTGAATATCTTCGTAATTTCCAATATCAATCACAACTTGGATTGCACGAGCCCAACTAACTTGCAAATTTCAGGTAACATCACCATCCTATTCTTAGCATATACCTCCCCATTCCATTCTTTTCCTGCAAGAGTCGTTCCCAATTTTACAGCTTCTTCAAGTGTCTCTGCTGCCCCAACAACTGCCTTATCTACCATACCCATACCCACCCCGATCTCCCCAGTTACTTTCATCCCTCCTAGTACCATATCCTTCATTGCCTTATTGCCAACTTTTGATCTCACCATCTGTCATGCATTTTGTAATTCCAACTCAGTTATATGGTAATTCATCAACTGTATTATGTATCTTACTACAAGGGTAATGCTCATTAGGGACGTGAATGATTTTTTGTACATTCAATTACAATATGCATGTTCAACATTGTGCGAGTGAACAGGCATATAACTCGTTTCCTGAACAAGTAAAACAACAGGGAAGGCAAATCATTGGTCGATACCTAGTCAATATCATCTCTAACAAAATTTCCACTTAAACTTGAACACATCGAGTTTTCTCTCCATAATTAACAATATAATGATTATGAAAATTTATTAGAGGCTGAATATCACGTCTGTTTATATAAAAATGTTCATTTTTCTAAAGAAAACCGATTTTTTGTATCGGAATGACTTGGATGCCAACTAGCGTGATATGCATTTTTGTCCTTAACCAGTTATAAAAGCAGTATGCTAAAATTATGACTCAAACCAGTACTGCAGTACATACAAGTTATGTGACATGGTAGCAAAATATGTAAGCAGACGGAGGAATAGGTCAAATATATTAGAAAGACTGGATTGGTAGTTATAGTTGTCAGTGCTTTAACGGTGACAATTTCTTTATGAAAGGAAAGCTTATAACACATTATTTTCAAGACACGATACTCGAGGATATGTATTGTAATGACTAATGACATAGTATGCTTGGGTGTGTGCGTCCAGAGCGAAGTAATCAGGTAATAATTTGTTCATACTAGAGCGAGTGGCCTTAACATAATAGAGCAAACGCAATTTATGGTTCGTTGTCCCCGAGTATAACATCCTGTGTGAGCATCCATCGATTTTCCTAACCTGAACTTTGTAGTATCATAACTTGATATTTTATATTTTTGTCAAGGAAGATGAATTTTATGCGTAAAGTTTCTACTTAAAATGAAATCATTCATTAATAATGAATCAGCTCGGTAACCACAACGTTGGCTCAATTGGTTAGTAGTTTAGGCTACATCCGCATAATCAACACTTGTTGTCATTAATTAACCACATTCAGAAAAAAAATTATCAGTTCTGTAATTTTATTTTATTTTTAACATATTGCAGTTCAGTAAATCACATTAAATTTGATTACTTCAGAAAATATGAAAATAAAACGGTTCGAACAATTCAAAATATTTATTATATGCAAATCTGATTTCGCTGATAACTAAACCCCCAGAAAATTATTGTTAATGACAAAATTTCTTAGCATTTCAACCTCAAGGACAAACCTTCAATATTTTAGGTAGTTTTTAGTTATTGATAGTAGTTTTTAGGTATTAGTTATCGATAGCAGATTTTAGGTATCAATTTTTGGTTCGGTAGCAGTTTTGAAAGAATGTTTGTCCTTATGAATAATGTTGGAAGAATGTTTGTCCTTATAATTAATTTTTAGAAGAATATTTGTCTTGTGGTTAAAAATATTAAGGTTCTGTCCCTAAGGTTAAAAATATACATTTTTTTCTCTTTTTAAGTTAGTTCCCCCAACTTACATACTATAAATTCAAACATCACAGCTTCATGAGCTTTTAGTGAACATTTAATGTAGACAATCAATAGTACCTCAATAAAATAATCAGGTATGACAAATCCAATATCAGTCTCAGGCAAATACATCACGCCACGATCCGCCCTCATAACAACATAATCACAACTCAACGCCAGCATCATCCCCGCCGCCGCCGCGTGTCCTGTCACTGCAGCAATAGTCGGAAAAGGTAATGATAACAGCAAACCAATCGTTTGTTTCAGCAACGAGCTTAAGTAAGGCCCACGTACTTCAAAAAGACCGTCCTGACGGGCCCAGTCGAGGTCGAAGCCGTTGGAAAAGAACTTGCCATCGCCGGCGATTATCAAAGCGGTGGCCGAGGTAACATCGGATTTGATTTTAGTAAGGAACGAGATGATGGAGGTGAGGAGTTTCGGGTTCAAACGGTGCTCGGATGTAGGACCCGTTAGGGTTAGAATGTAGACGGATCCCCTGTTCTCTAGACTGGTCATTTTTCCGGATGATGAATATTTTTAGGTTTCGTTAGGCTCTATGTAATTTTTGTTGAAGGGAAAAACATAAAACGTGGGTCAACTTTTGAGTTGTACAAAATTGACTGAATGAAATATTCTTTGGCACTTCCGTTCAGCAACGGCTATACGTTAGCGTTGAAAGCAGAATCATTTCACGATCAAATCCTAGGAGTTTTATCAGATTTTAAACTCTAAATTGGATGTAAATTATCTTCTAAATTCACGCTCCACTCTCCATCACTCGTTCATTTCAGATTTCGTGAAGTGTCCGAATATGTTTTCAGGCGTTCTCTTTCCATAAACGAACTTCTACATTTAGAAAACTCAACAATTCAATTGATGGTGATGGTATTGCCAACGACTCCAAAGAGTATCGTGATAATTTCGAAGTTATCATTGAAATTACTGATTACGGTAAATGAGTTCAACAAAAAGCTCATACTCTACATCATATCTTTTTTGCATGTTGAAATTGAGTGGACAACGATTTTAATGACCATTAAAATAGAAGTCCGGATCTATATTAAGTGAAGAGCCATTATTTCAAAGGTTTTTTTAATATATTAACTACCAAGTATGTAACGAGACGTATTTTATACGATATTAGTCACATCTAAGATACTAATTCAATATATTCTGGTAAGATGATGTGGTTGTTACACAACATGCTACCGAGAATATATTTTAACTTTTGGGGATAATTTATCATCTAACTACTTAAGCAATAGAAAAAAAGCATTTCCCAACCTTGAAAAAGGCTTAAAAAAATGTTTTATTTTTATTGTTATTACATAAGATCATACAAGCTCATATAAATGAGGTCTGACATATCAATCCTTTCAGCATTTCGACTATCTAAAATAATCAATAGTCTAAGGATATGAACACTGGAGCATTATAATATTTCTTTTCCACTATTTTAATAATGATAAATTAAATATTGGATCTCAAAAGTTGAGGGTGGAATGTAATATCCATCGTAAGCAGTTCACAGGTGCTACGCCAATAGTAAATAAGGAATAACCTAAAAATGAGCGCTTTGAATTGATGTGGCAACAATATTATGTTGAGTTTCGACACTCCGGCGCATCACCATGTACACACGCTTCATTGTGTGTGGTGGCTCAGTCCAACGAAGCTTTCAATGTGTCTGCGTCCCGATTAAACATCCCTTCATCGCCTTCCAATGAGCACATACATGGTCTTGGCAATACTTACTTGTAACAAAAGGATTTCTCAATATTACATACCACCAATCTCATATATACACACCACGTTATACGCCATATTTCTTGTGATTTGAGACTTGTCCGTCTAACACATGCACCCACAATGCGAGCCACACCTAACAAATCTCACCTTAGTGAGCAATTCCTCAACCTTCTTGACGAGCATGCTGAAGAAGCTCAACAATTAGGCCAGGCTGCTTCTACTTCTTTCCGCAGTTGTTTGCTTTACCAAATCTCTACCTTAAGGTAAGTACTTCCACTCAAGTCACCTTAGAGATCCCGAGTCCTTAACACAGTGGAGGAAGGCTACATATCCATGAGTCCTCTTCTAGTAGTGAGATCGGGCTGCTTAACCATTTCTCCATCTTGACAAGTCATCCTTCTTTGCTCAAGCCTCAAGGAGTCATGCTTCGGTCGCTCTTGCATCATCTAATGGTCCCTCGACCCATCGGCTCTGATACCATATTGAGTTTCGACACTCCAACGTGTAACCATGTACGTGTGCTTCAATGTGTGTGATGACGCACCTAACGAAGATTCCAATGTGCCGGCATCCTGATTGAGCATTCTTCATCGCATCCCAATGAGCACATACATGGTCTTGATAACACTTACTTGTAATAAAACGAATTCCCAATGTTAGCCACCACAAATTCCATATATATCACGTTATACATCATATTTCTTGCGATGTGGGACTATTCATCCAACCCATGCACCCACCATGCGAGCCACACCTAACAACGTTATCTCTACCACTCAATAAAAAAATGTGTTAAAATCAGAAAAAGTTTTAGAGTGATGTAAGCACCAACAAATAACACGTTATTAATCTGCAACTACAAAGGTGGAAACAATGTTTGAATACCAAATGTCGACTAACTAGCAACTAGCCCAGTTTTGCGTGTCACATTATTAATTTGCATCCTCTCGAAACTCTTATAAATAGGCGTGAATCTCATGACAATAATAAAGAAATAATTTAGATATTAAATGCAAAAGGGTACCTTTTAAACTCCAGTAATTGTAAAAATTACTAAAGGCTCGTAGTCTTATTTTGTAATCTTCATGTATAACTCTAACGAAGAAAAGTCTAATAACGGATGTAAGGATTTTCCCAAACCATAATAAATCTTAACGTCTCTCACTATTTCTACATTTATTTCAATTTTCCCGCTATTTTCTCAAATCTTCCTGGTGATAACTATTGTTCCATTACCTAATTACTTTAGCATAATTCTAAAAAATAAAGCTCCCTCACTGAAATCAGTGTTCGATCGTTTGTAGATGTTGTAACAAAAAAATACATTTTTAATTTAGCACTATAAGGTGGGATTGAACCTCTAACCCTTGTTCAAATCCAACGTCAATTACTTACTCTCTATTCATAAGTTGGATCACTTCAGCGAATCTCATTTAGAAATCCATAATCCGAATAAGGAAATATTCTTCTCGAATATATCGCTTAACATCAGGGTCCATCTTATTAATGAAGATAAGATCAACGTCTTGCCAATATAGTCTCGATAGAAGAAGAGAATAATGAACTATTATACATTTCAAAATCTACAATATCTCTGTATCAACCATCTATCGTAGCATCTTAAGGAATCACTTCAGAAAAATGCTTGACTTCGAAAGATGATCCATACAGTGAATCAAGAAATAAAAGAGTTTTCTACTCAACTTCTTGAAGGCTCCAATCAAAGCACAAAGATCGAGTTCTTAAATGATCGGGCTAACATGATAAAGTTGAACAGTTATGAAAAAGAAGAAACCTTGCACCTTCACTCCTCTAAATGATCCTTATCCAGTATCTTTCTAAAATCTCGAGAGACTATATCATATATAGGTTACCCTAAGGGCTGGTAATTAACACTAAGACCCGCAAACCTAAATTGAACCGACCAAAGAAGAAACAAACCCAACTCGAATTTGATAGGTCTTACATCGAGCCTAGATGATGAAAAATACCATTTTGACACGATCAAACCCTCACCGAACCGCACAAGCCAAAAGAATCGAACAAAAAACACAAATATATGGGTATTTGTAATAATCTTGCTTTCTACGCCGTAATAGTAAATAAATTTAATTAATATAATTTATCTGAATTCGATTTTCGATAAATTTTATTGTTGAAAAAATATTCTTCCTGAACTGAAACTTATTTGATAAAAAAATTTGTTTTAATAAATTGAATTAGCTAATAAAATTTCTTTGGAAAATACATTGGACTCGAATAAAATATTTACTGTGAATATAAAATTATTTTAATATATGATTGAAATAGATAGAAAGAAATATTATTCGATAAAAATATCAAATCAATAATTAAATAAAGAGATATAATTATTGAATTTAAATATGTTATAGAATTTATCAAAATATAATTTGTAATATATATAGTTGATAAATTCAAATTATAAACGCATCTATCATTAGACGATTGAATTAGTAATGTGTAAATAAAGATAAATGAAAATCTTATTTGCGAAGGGTGTAATTGGAAATAAGAAGAGAAATCAAATAAGACCTCCTTATTTTCCTCTCTTTCTCATTTTGATACCAAGCCTAATACTTGTTCTCTTCTTTTTTCACTTCAATTCCCTAATTTACCCAATCAATCCCGAAATGAATCTGAATGAGAAGAAAATCCCCACATGCGATTACGAGTAGCTAGTGACGTAGAGGACGTCAAGACATAGTGCAACGACTCGACTTTTCGACCATCAAATGTCGACACTAACACATCCACGGTGTTCGTGTGCCGAGCACCCAAGTACCGAAAAGACAGAAAGTTAGGATAAAATAAAAGAATAGAATAGAACAAGAAAGAGAGAACACAATATCAGAATCTCACAATGGAACGATAATATATAATATCAGAGGAATAGTACAAACGATTACTCCGAATACTAAAATATCAAAGTACTAAAACCTAAGTATTATCATCAGCCTGGACAGTTATAAATGTCTATCCTCACAGTGTTGATATATACAATACAGAAATGCAATAGAAATAAGAATACTACGGAAAATAGTCATCCAGCTCTTCTCTATAAGCTTCAAAGTGTCCGTAGTTAAATATCGAAACATACACGGGGTGAACCCAACCATTATAAGAAAATAACGCCCGGATCAGTTTGATAAACCAACGTGAGAAAATCAAGAAATAAGAGTGACATATAACAGTAACTATTGAGACCGTATGGATTTCCATAATGGTTTTCCCCTCAAAGAAACCAATCATACATTAAATCTAACATATAGCGATATGATAGATAATGTCTAGAGTGCAGTAGATAAATCATATCAAATAGCTGTTGTGTGAATGCCAAAACAGTAATAGGTATATAATCAATACCGCTAAGGCGCATTCGCATAATGGATTTTCCATGGAGATCTCCTTGGATCTAGCCGAATCCGAACTCTTGTACAAGGATCGGAGATATCCTTCTGAGCAACGTACATCTCTAGGGAATGTACTATAGGAAATGCATAACCAGCCCACATCCAAAACACTCGTGGTTCTGAATGCATCGCTCCTGCATGCATGTCCATAAGTAATACTAGATGGAGTCTCCCGCACCTTTGGGATTGCTAAAATGCTATGTTCCCTTTGGCCATGCATCCTATCTCTAGTTTTAGTCATTTCTGATGTCGAGGCTACGTTCGGCATCTCTCACTCGAGTCTTCATCACTCGAACAGAGCACGAATCCTCAAATGGATTCCATCTTCTTGAACATATCATGAATTACTACATGGATTTGAACATCTCGAACAGATCTCGAACTTCCACATAATTTCCACGCATAAGTCCTCCGATGAATGCCAACATTGTCCTCTCTCTTGGAATACTCCTCAAGATAGACAGTCCCACATGATAGCATCATTTAAAATGTTAACGCTGACCTCTCCCTTGGACTTAATCTTAGGATTGATAGTTCAACTCTATAACATTTCACTTCACGAGCTCTTCCAAAACATAGAACTCGTATAATAGTTTTGATGGTATTCGATAAGTAAAACACTTACCGATCTCTGTCTGTTCAAAACTAATTTGATGAATTTCCGGCTAACTCAATTTTGGTTCTTTCAAAAGTAAGCGAAAGCTAGAGATGTTTCGTACTAGTGCTCCTCCCCGGGGTTCTCATTGATATGAAATTGCAAAGCCTTTTGATAACTTCTTGAGTCAAATTTGGTCAAGTTCGATAATCGACTAATCGATTATCTAGTCAAATCAATTGCTTATACAAATCATGATTCATACGTTTAACTTGTTTCCGACATTCCAACTTAACTATTCCTCGTTCAAGAGTAAAGCCAAATAAGTTGGAGCACTAGATGCATCAAAGCCTTTCCTAGACACTTCATTCTTGAATCTTACAAATAAATAACTCGACCTTTAATAAAATAAAATAATTGGATATCATATTCTAATAACTTACTATGACTGAAAATAAAAAAGCATGCACGGTTAACATATTGCTATAACTTACTAGGTTACTTTCTGGAAATATATCACTCTCTTAAACTCCAAATTTTCCTCTTTTTCACCCTTCCTAATCCAATCTGATCTCCATACATCTTCTAGTTCCTAAATTTCAATTATTTTTTTAGTTCTACAAAGCATTGAACATTTTTAAGCATATCTTTATATTTAAAACTATTAGCTACTAAATAGTTTATAACAAAAAGAAAATAATAAGTGCCTTAATACATTAGAAGCGATGGAATTGAGCCCTTTGAACCTTTTTGATCCTTGTCAAATCAACTTATTCTCCACAAAAGAAACAAAACCATCACCGTCTTTGCTAATTAATACAAAACTGAGAACGATTTTGTAACGAGCCATATTTTTTTAGTCTTCGGATTTGAATATTTAATTTATTTAAATATTCGAATTTGAATTAAATTATAATAAGATATATATTCAAATTTAGACCTGTTTTGATGACATATTTTAATTTAATTTACAGGAATTTTCCATAATTTTTATTTTGAAAAATATTTAAATTTTCATTTGACGTAGTTTACGTCGAACATTAGAGTTTTCGAAGTTTAGCAGAATTAAATAAATAGTGTATTTTATTATCATTTTAGGATCATGTCACATTATTGTGCACGACCGTATTTTTATTTCTATTGTTTGTGGCTTGTATGCGAACGTGTTTTTGGGTGGCAGGGTAGCAAAAATTCAAACTTTTCTAAAATCAAATATAAATACACACATCACACACGTATAACTAATTTTTTATTTTCTTTTCCAATATCTCTTTCGATCCCTTACCCATGCATCATGTCTTCATTTCATCCTTACATTTTCCCATCCCCTCCCTTGATTCTTGACATGGAATGTGGATCATTGTCTAGTTGGTTTGATAAATTTTGTTGGCTATACATATATTTGAACATAACAGCAGCACGAATGGACAAAAAGTGACACATTTTCTTACTTCCATATTTTCTCTCCATTTCCCATTTATTCTCTTTGCAAATAAAGGAAAGCACAATTGGGAAATTATAAACAAAATATACACATAGGAAAAAATCAGCATGAAATGAAGCATTTTGCACAGCAACTCAAATCAACCTGTATAATCACATCACACAACCTCTTTCCTTTACCATGCTCTTGCCCATCCCTTTTGCCCATTTCCTTCCCTTGCTTGTTCATTTCATGTCCTTGTTTCTAGATATGTTCGTGCCTTAGTATGGCCATGTAGGGGAAGGGTAATCATGTTGGGACCATGCTTGTCCATTGAAATCTTCGTGCATGTATCTATATATCTCGAACAAAAAAAACACTTTCCCCTTCTTTAATTTTTTTACAGTAAGTGTTCAAAACAAGAAAACAAACTCCATTCTTCCCTTCAAAAATCAATCGCTTTTAATTCATCAATAACTAGCCTAGGCGATCAGAACAAAAGTTGTCTGTCTGGGTCATAACTATTTTTAGAAATTGATTTCACTCGATTTTGTCGAGGAACGTTCGAGTTGTTGCCAAATTACAGAAAGAGAAGGAAAGTGTTTATATAATTCGGAAAATGATATTTCCTAATCCAGGAAAAATTAGATGATGTCGTTTGTGTCATTGGAGTTGTGTGGCGATGTAGTATTTTTGATGTGAGTTTGGTAGAATTTCGTATCAATGATTGACAGTTGTCATAAGCTAGGGTTTCGGTTAGCTCTTGATTTAAGTAGTGATTGTCGATTTGGAGCTTGGAGTGGAGATCGGGATGGGGAGGCGCTCGAATGGTGAATTTTTGGTAGAATTTGGCATTTGGTTTTTGCCGCGCATTTTCTGGAGCTAATGCGCTTTTTTCTTCGGCGATGATGATTGGATTTTGGTGTAGGGAGCCAAAGCGGTGATGGCGGGGTCCATTTTGATGAGCGCAACGAGGGGGATGTGATGATGGTGCTGGTTGGTGCGTTTGGTCGCCGATTGATGTGTGTACGTGCACACAATAGTGCACAAGTGGGTTTGAGGAAGTTAATTTGAAGGAGGAAGGAAGAAGGAGAAAGGGGGGAAAGAAGGCTGGGTCGGTTGCTTTAAGAGTTGGGCAGAGCCCAATTGGCTTTGGTGAGAAATTTGTTGGCTTATTTATTTAATTATATAAGCGCTTGAATTCAAAATGTCATATCTTGCTCGTTCTGAATCCGATTTACAGGTGGATTTTTGCATCGTACTCATATGGACAAGTACAACATTGTAGTGTAATCTGTTGATAGCTTTGGCTATGTATAAATTTATGACATATTAAAACGTGTTGAATTTAAATTACGTTATTTTAATAAATAACGTCGTTTGAATTATTATACCTTAATTAGTGATTTTTATTTGGCCAAATAAAATATTGTTAAGTTAAATTGGATTAAATAGAGTAATTTGGGCATCTGTTAGTGGAATAAAACACCGTTCCGGTAATTAAATTTATTGGACACTTGTTTAGCAGAATAAATCACATTTTTGATATAATTAACTAGATAAGTTATATTTGGACATCAATTTAACACAACAAATAACAGTTCTGTTATTGCATTAGTGTGGGCACTTATTTATACCAGTTGATTAATATTGGATAAGTATTAACAATTGATTATTAAATATGGATTTAATTTATACATATGTCTACTTCTGTATATACCAAGTATTTTAACTTGGAAAGTTAAATTGAACGAAATGGTAACTTGTTTAAGTACCGTAGTGGTCGCTAAGCCTCTTTCTAAATTGAAAAGTTAATTATTGCATCAATGTTTCTAAGATAATTATTGTTTATTAATAATGTTGGAAATTATTATTTATTAATATTGTTTTTTAGATAATTAATTAATTATTGTTTAAATAATGATTTAAAATTAATTATTTTATTAATACGATTCTTTAAAGTTATTTAAAGAATAGTTAATTATTACTTAAAGGATATTTAATTATTTATTTGAAATGTTTTAATTATATTTTAATTACTAATTAAATATCTCTAATTATATTGATATAAGTTATTTTATTATATTTAAAGGTTTATTAATATCATATAAACATTCTTTAAAGGTTAACTAATTATTATATTTATATTGTTTTAAAGTTTAATTAATTATTATATAAATAATGTTTTGAAATTAATTGATTATTTTATTAAAGATGCTTTGAAATTAAATTATAATCATATTAATATTATTTTGAAGTTAAATTATTAGGATAATAATATTATTTAAGGATAATTTAATATATTCTTAAGTTATTATTTTGAATGGGGTTTAATGAAGATTAAATGAGGAACGTTTAAATAGTAACTGGTTTTTTTAAAGGTGTTTTAAATAATTGTTATTGTTATCAAAAAGAACATTATTAATTAAAGTTTATTTAAGAAGGTTTGTTTTAAACAAAGGAAGTTTGTAAAAAGAAGGTTATTACTTGGTAAGAGATTTCGTGATTGGGAAAAAGAGTTTGGTTTTTAAATGTTTTCTAAAAAGAGATTTAAAGATGGGTTTTAGAGGTCTAAAAAGGGAAATTTTATAAATGGGGTTTGAGATTTATAAAGAGTATTTTATAAATGGATTGGAGATTTATAAAGGAATTTTATAAATAGATTTGGAAATTTATAATGGAGATATTTATTTATAAAGTAAAACGAGATTTATGGAAATGATTGGTGTTTTGGTTTATCCGTTGTAATTACATTTGGGTTTGATAATTTTAATATAATTTTGGAAATAAAAAACCCTTCTAAATATTTTGTTATTATACTTATACCATTTTATAAGTATGTGGAAAAGTTTTTCCAAGTTTAAAAAAAGAAACGGTTTGTTAATTTACTTATACCGGTGAGATAAGTATAACAAATATTTGAAAAGTGATTCCAAATTAATGAAAGATTAAATTAAGAGGTTTAGTGGTTTTCATGGTAAATGCAATCTCTGTTTGAAATATTGTAATTTGATAGTTAAACAACCGATTATCAAATCTGGACCTAAACGTAACTTTGGAAATATCTAGGATAAACATGGGAATTATATGGTACAGTTACCATCGGTGGTGCTATAATTTACGTATAAACTCGTTTCGTTCTTCTAGGATAAATGATAAGGAAATCCGCCCACAAATGGTTAGATGGTTATCTCTGCTCTTATCTTTTATCCGTTTATTTCCTAAAGAACTAGGGTTAAATTTACCAAAATTATCGAAAGTTGCTTCGAAGAGACCGGGATCAGATATGTTATCTGAAAATTACTCCGATCCAACTCAAGTATTCCGAACTAAAAGCGTCTTGAAGAGTATGGAATCAAAAGCGGTTCTTTTAAAGTGCAAGGGCTACTTGCTATTAATCTTGAGGGTGATTCCAAAATGGATTTAGTGGAAGTAGTGCTTTCGGTTCGTTCATCTCCCGAACGACTTGTATGGATGAATGCTGACATTGTGTCAACATTTGGAAGGCGATGTTAGCATTCCAAATGAGAAGTGCTATATGTAAAGGTAAAGACGTGATATCAAGAGCCTCACAGACCAGGAAATGGCAAAAACATAGTATGCAACAGAGCCATGTGGTAAGCTACCATTAGGAGTCGTCGTCTCATTCTAGATTGTCCCTTTTCGAGTAGGTTTGCGCACAAGCACGATTGTAGTATAAGGCCTCAATGTCAATAAAAGGGGTGAGGTAATCCGATATGCCATGTTAAAAGGGTAGCCAGCTCTATGTAGCAGAGGTACAAGAAATTCTCATTAGACTCTTGGTGCATTTTCTAGGGGTGTACCATCGGAAGGTAGTCCCTTACCTTGCCATAGTATGAAATCCAATCTCCAATACATGCCTTTACGGTTTTGATTGTAGAACCCAGTATGTTGTAATTTAAATTAACGTAACAATTTCAGCTATATTCATATTTTATTTTGAACCCATAGACATTATTATAATATCATTGGATTTTATATAAAAGTGTTTTGGTTATCGTAAGATAAAAACCCATCCGTATTTATGTGCGGCGTGGTCATATGAGAGACTCTTGATTTTTAAAAGATTTTTTTTAAGGTAAAAAATAAGCTATTTTGCGTTTCTTACACCTTACCCATGTCGACCTAGAGTTTTATTTTTCTTTCCCTAAAAATCTTGGGTGCCCAAATTTGTATGAGCAGCCAAGTAGTTCAGGTTTCCTACGGATGCATTTTGGAGGAGTTTGGAGCAGGAGGCTTAATTGATAGCTAGTTATTATCTTGTTTCCGCTGTAATATATGTATCACGTATCAGTTAGGTATGGACAGGCTGTTATAACCGTCCTAGGATAGAATTTTTATTAGTATGACTCTGATGTATCATATTGGAAATGACTTTGTAAGGAATTATGTTGATTAATATATGTTATTCCGTTGCACTGTGAGATTCTATGATTGTTTGTTTCTTCTTATGTTCTATCTCCATTCTTTCCCCTAAACAATCTGTCTTTCTGGCACTTGGTTATTCGACATGTGAATACGGTGGATGCATTAGTGTTGACTTCTGGTGTTTGAAAGGCAGATCGTTACATTTGGTATCAGTGCTAGGTTAAGCGAGAACCTTGGCTTTGGTGGGGTAACTCATTAAGGGGTAAGGAAATGGAATACCATATATGAGTTTAAGTGTATATTTTGTATAAGAGCGCATAATTGTTAGTGATAAAAAAAGATTTATATTGAGTTATTTGATCGGTTGAGTGGCTTAAGAATTCTGGTCGATGCGTCTGGTCAACGTTATCGATGGGGATTTCCTAAACACTTGAACAAGTCCAATTGGCATAATTTGGTAATTGAAATAATTTACCTAGGAATATATTTTATATATACAAAAGAATAATTTTTCAAAAATTAGATAAAGTTTTTTGGTTCTGCTTGGTTGTTAAGAAATGATAATAGTCCATCATTAGCATCTTGGATTTGATCAGTACTGCTCGCCCAATTCTGAGCATTGACTATTATATGTTAATCTATTTAGAATCTTCCTTTTTAAACCCGGGTGCGATAGATAGGAATTTTGGGAACATTGAAACAAACACCTTGTGAATTAAGATTCACAATTTGATCTTAAGGTATTCGATGTTAAGGTTGGGGTCAAATTGGATTTAATAAAACATGTTTATAAAAAATCAGAATATTTTGAAAGAAATGTTTCAAAAATGATTTTATATAAAAGTTGAATTTATAAAATTGGGTTTTAATAAAAAAAAAGGCTTAATTAAAAGGAAAACTTGAATATTTCTGAGATAAAAGCTTGAAAAATGATTTTTATAAAAGAAGTTGATTTTATATATTTGATTTAAAAAATATGTTGTGTAAATAAAAGGAATTTGAGAATTTAAACCTCGGTATTTTCGAAAAATGTTTTTCAAGGTTTGAGGGAAATAATAATAGTACTATTTGAAGATGTTTTATGAATAGAAAAAATTCAACAAAGGATTTATTTTTAAGTAAATATGTACTTTATTATCTCAAATGATTTTGGAAATAGTAGAAATAGTTTATTTAAAAAGTATTTTAAAGTATAAAGATTTTGAAACAAATTTTTATAGAAAATGTGTTTTCTTTGGTTTGGTTTGGGAAAAGGAGTTCCAATTTGTCTTGTGATGGTCAGAATAATCTTCTAAGTGATGATTAAATGCTTGCTTAGGTGAACAATATAGTGCACTTAGTTAATTATTCCTTTTGTCATTGTATGATTGGGACGAGTTCGAATCTAGATGAATACAAAACAAATTGGAATTATATATTTCATCGAAATATTTAACTAGAAATATATATGGTTGTTTCAAAAAGGGATTTAAGAAGAAAAAGTGTTTTAAAATAACTAGTTCCAGTGGCTCGGAAATAACTAAAAATAGGTAAGAGATGTATTCGGATGGTAAACGCTTCTCTTGAGTAATACCTTCTTTGTAAGGAAATGTATAATACTGTTTGGTAGTACATAGTTCCTTAGTTTCATTTTGGGGTTACTCGAGCTATATATATATATTTGTTATGGACCAATATATATATATATATATACACAGTTCATTTCAAAACTTTTTGAAATAAAAGCCGGGTATTTAGATCTTGAGTTTTCTTAGGGAGAAAAATGCAAAATGGAATAATTGAATCAAATAAGGGTATATACTCTCAGGATGTAGTAGAGTATTGTATAAGTTGACCTAAGTTAGTTTTATGAAATAGTTTCATAAATAATTTAGTGGAAATAGAATTTGCATTAGGGAGATCCAGTTAAATAAGTGCGTAGGATGGACGTAGATTATTTCTCCTTCCATATAGTTTTGACCTAAGATTCGAATACATGACTTTGAGTGTTTCACACCATTCCGAATAAGGATTTGCCATTCGATTTTTGATGGAGAACACTTGGTGAGGGTTCTTGTAACATCCCGAAAATTTTCGACTTTCGAAAATTCAACATCGATACTCACTTTATCGACTGCCGAGCCATCGAATGCCGGAAACCCGAAAAGTTATGGTTTTAAGAAAGAAGAACAAGGTAGAAGAAGAAGATAGAAGAAAAAGAAAGAAAAAAACAACAACAGAACAAGAGCAGAAATAGAGACAATATCAGAATCTCACATATCGCAGCGGAACAACATATAATAGATAAATGAATAATCTTTAAACAAAGAACTATATCATTTTATACATACATCAATCATCAGAGTCAATATACAACTCAGTACAACAATGGACAGTTATATAACTTGTCCTCATACAGAATACACAGCGGAATAAATACTATCCGATACAAATACTACGTCTCGTCATCCAGCTTATCTCCAAAGCTCCAGAATATCCAGAATATCCTGATAATATAACTCTAGGCTGCCCGTGTGGAAAATAGTGGGCACCCAGAGTTTAGAAGGGAACAATAAACTCCGAGTCAGTCATGGTGACTGGTGTGAGATCGTAAAACAGTTTATCTTTAAAACAAACAACAGGAAGTTTTTAAAGTCAATTCGCAATGCTTTTGGAAAATGAAACTACCATAAGACCTCCCACCACACACACAATGCAAACGCAGACTTGGAGGAGATTTCTTCTTATGATAGTCAAAGATGCTTACTACGCAAAATCAAATCACTTTTGATATTATTATTAGTGCATAGTGTAGAAAACATTTCGAAAGTATAATATAAATCTTAGCCAGCATAGGCATTCCGCACTTATGCCTACTATAGCTACTATGTTCAATAGCAGGTTACCGCCACATTCCATAGCAGGTAATACAACTAAAACCGTACAAGTCACGTATTGTTTCTTTGGATTTCCAACAAATGGCCAGGCTAAGGAACTTCCTTTTCCACGATGGGTACGTCCCTGGAATAGACGACCCGAGAACCTAACCGGATCTCTGCCAACACAAGGCCGGGTTACCTCTGCAAAAATAGGTAACTACTGACACGCGTATGCCATCCCCCGATCGTCACCGATCTTCCCGAGGATCCCCGATTCGCAACAAACCACATAGATAATAATAATGCAGTAACCACAGAGGTTAAGTATCTGGGCTCCATACCATGATACCACCTTTATCCAGAAGGAATGACATACACTAAGGGGCGCTACTCCCTAGAACTTTGCCGCATTCTTCCTGTTTCGACCATTTCCGGGGTGTGAGGCTCGACGAAGTCTCGTCCACAAAGCTACGCTTTCTCAAAAAGCCCTGCTTCGGGTCAAACAAAAATGATCAACCTATGATCACAAAGATATAAGATCAAACAAATGATCATATCACAAATGATCAAACACTGATCATTTCACAGCAACACTCAGTATGCCACGTTACCAAATTGGGAGTATATGGCTGATAAATTTCAACTACATAACCTCTGAGCTCGTACGTCTCAGAGAAGGGTGTTAAGCTAAGAGAATAAATTCTCCGCCACCAACAGAAATGTATTTGAAAGAAATCAGCTTTATATCTCAAATTGTAACGTCAGACACACAATCCATACAAGTCTGTTCCGGGATCGAACAGAACCGAAGGCACTTCTCACGAAGCCCTTGCAATTCCGGATAATTTTCAATCACGTCAGGACTTCCCGTCACTAAGGGTGATAAAACCTCTAAATCGGAGATCAGCCGATGTAGAGTAACTCGACGGTAATCCTTCCGTTTTCAAAAATATCCGGTCTTCAACACCGGTCTTCGAATGCAATTCATAACGACGTATCACATATTCGGAATGGGTTATACGACCCCATGGTCCTTTCCCGGCTAACCCGAATAGTGAGCGCTTATTCAAAAATAAGTGTGGCATTCAAATTCATCCAATTCACAACAAATACCTATCTAAAGGTAAATATTGATAGTCGGTTATTTAACTATCAATAAAGATGCGCAACATCATCAGATTCCAAATAATTTTCCAAATTATTTCATCTTCAAAAATATCTTTACTAGATATAAAAATTTCCACACTTCAAAAATAAATCAACGTTTATTTTTCTAAACAGTTCCCATTTCCTTTATAAATTCCATATTGAATTTACATTTTTCGAATATCTACTAATATTCGATTTTCAATCGTTTTTTAAATATTCATTTTCGATTTATCTTTAAGAAGATAAATTCTCAAACGTTTCATTTCATTTTGGAAAAGCATTTCCATTCTTATTAATAATAAGAATTTCACAAGTCATTTATTTTCAACACTTGGAAAATATTCGATATACTTAAATCAAATTAAGTATATATTTCATTCTTTAAGGAAATCATTTACTATAACAACATTTATTTGAGTCAAAACGAATGTTACGTAAAACATCGTTACGACGACTCAAAATCACTAGTATAGTGATTCGGATTTAGATAGATATATAAATCCCAATGCTACATTAAAAACATTTCCTTTCGGAAATCATTTACTATAACAACAGTGTTATAGTCCACCATTTCCTTATTTCTCGAAAACGTCTATTTCAACAATAAATGTTGAAATCTATGATTTCGATAGTTCACACGTTTTAAAACATCTTTTAAAACAATTAACTTCATTTCAAATATCACTTTCCCAAAACCATATCCATTTTACTTAACAATATATTCACTTTCCAAAATCGTGAATATACTTCACTAATTACATTTCACTATTTTCTACACATTTTATTTAAAAGTTTATCCACTGTCCAAAATCGTGGATATAATTCCTTTAATTAACTTCTACAATTCACTTATCAAAATAAGTGATTTCGGATTTATAAAAAACGTTTATAAATCACAATTTTATATTTTATAACTACTTCAACTTATAAATCCCTTTTATTATCCAATTCAATTTATAACTCAATTTTCTACCAAAAGTCCATTCTATAAGTTAAACACTTATAATTCGTTTATTTACAAAAATCGTTCTTTTAGGACTTCACAAATAATTTATTCTGTCCTTTATAAAACCCATTTTAACATCATTTAAAATGTCTTTAAAACTCCTTTATAATTTCATCACTTTGATTTATAAAAATCAAATTTTATAAATCTTATATATAGAGCTTTCATAATAAATTCAAAAATCTCTATTTAAACCATTTTATAAATAAATCGACTTTTATTTCAAAAACGACACTTCGGTTATATTTCACTAAAAATTATAACTTTTATAACTTTAAAATTTTACGTTTATAAATCGATTCAAAAATTCCATAAAACGTATATTTTCAAAAATCACTTTAAAAACCCTTTTAAAGTAAAAGTCGTATTATTTTACATTTCAAAAACTGAATCCGATGATGCAACAGCATCAATTAGTCCATCACAACAGTCAATATCATATATCATCATATGATAACAGAATATATCAAAATATCTGTAAATAATCAATACGGTGAGGAATCCAGTCGGATCCCTCCAACCTGTTTCCCTGCATCCACAGATGTTAGCACAATACCAATTCCACTCCAGTACGGAATTATCGCGGTATATGGGTTTTTATAAAAATCCGCTTACTAACGGCGCAATAGGGTCTCATCCGCTATACGAGGCGGGAAATCAATCAATCCAATATATACATATGCCAATATGTATATATTGCTATATATAGATATATATCCTACTATATCTAATATCACATTCAAACAAATCAATCAATAACTGCAATTCAATTATAAATCTGAGTGAGAAGATCTCACCGTAGCTTTTCCGATAGCAATTTATAGCGTTTTATTTCGAATGAAATTAAACGGACGTTTAATTTCACTCAAAATTTTCACTGACCCCGATCGCTTCCAATCCAGTTCCATCTCGAAGTATTCGACAAAACGAAGCCAACGCTTTTCGTTTCGTCATTTTCTGATAATGTATGAACAAGATACAACATTTTAAACATCGTACAATTTAAAATAAGATAATAAATCAATTTCTTTTTATATTTTATAACCTAAATCCAATCCAGACCCTTCGTTTTTGAACCAACAAATCTGGGCCGTGATCTTCATCTTCCCTCCACACGCGAAACTCCCCAGGTAACGTTCGCGAGCTCGAACCCATGAAGCCGGCCCTAACCCTTATTTTCGCACCCCCATTCGAGCACCTCCAGTATGATCAACGACCACCACCACGTGCGTCGCTCCATGCTCCACCCACGGCCAAAATGCGGTCAGACCCGGTCCCACCGTTCGCACGCAACACGAGGCCAAACGACGCCTCTTCTCTGGCCAGCTGTGCGTCCTACGACGCTCCGATGATAATCACAGCCGTATGGATCGAGAGAGCTCGTCACCCTCTACGTTTTTCTAGTTGACAATTTTCGCTAAAAATGATTGGATCGAGAGGAAAATGGAGGAGAAGAATCGAGCTTTCCTGGCCGTTGGTTAAAGAAGTGGCGGCTGTATTCTCAAACCCTAGCTAGGTTTTCTTGTTTGCAAATTGAAAGAATGGGGTGCTTTTATAGAAAAAACGACGAACACTATTCACTCTGGATTTTTTGAACTCGAAATCGAGCGTGCCGGTTAGCGTTTCTAAGGTTTACCCCGCGTTCCGGACACAATGGAACAGGTTTCGAAAGCTAATTCGATCGTCTGTGCAAGATATGGAATTAAACGATCAATTTAAATTAAACAGATTTAAATCGATTTCGAGGCGTTTTAATTTGTACCGGACAAACGGTAAATCCAAAAATTACGAAATTTGAAATCTTACAATGATATCACATTACGGATCCGATGAAACTAGTTTCGTTCAATTCTGAGACTTTTTGAAAAATGACTATTTTAACTCGACGATTTAAAATTAAAACGATATCGATGCGTTTCGAGCTGCCACGGTCAAATGACAACTCCGATTGATACAAAAATTGAAATCCGATAATAATAAACTACTACGGATCCAATGGAACTGGTCTCGTTCAATTCTGAGACTGTTCGAAAATTGGCTATTTTTCAGTCGATAATTAAATATTAAAATATTCAATTTTCACAGTTTCACTTCAAATCCAATTTTAAAAGTTCTATAACCTTTCTATAACTCCAGTATGATTAAATAAAATTTTCCAAATCATTTTCAATCATATTAAACTCGTTTTTCAATTATCTCTGGAATTTTACTATTTAATTTATCGATTAAATTATCAAATAAAACCCAGTATTCGAAAAATAAATCATTCGACTTCTAAATTCCATTTATTAATATTTAAAATTAATTAAATATTCGAATTTTAATTATCAAAAATTCTGGGTCGTTACAGAGTTCCCCCCTTAAAAGAATTTCGTCCTCGAAATTACAAGTCAAGAAAAATGGTCCTTAACTCGTCTATCATTTTTCACAATCAATAGTTTTATCGATTTTATCAAAACAAATCTTTCTATTAAAGATTCGTTATCATTCAATCTCGTTTTCCAACTTCAATTATAAGTTTCAACAGCATTGTTTACTTCAAAATTCAAATTCTAGTTTAAATTCAAATTTTAAACTTTTCAAAATTTCTCAAAAATTTTCTAACGCCCGAAATTTTCGAAAATTTTTGCCAGCGTCTCCTTTGCGCGGCTAATACGGTACAACTACAAAACGTCCCTACGGACTCTCAGATTTCAAAAAAGAAAAAGAATAAGCCAAGCGGCTAGACAAGAAAGTCATCAAATCTCATATTCAAATTTAAATACATACCTTTTTCGAGCAATTCAAATATCTTCGAAATCAAAATTCCAATTCTTTTTATAACACCTGTATATCCTACTAGCCATAATATCTAGTTACATATTCAAACCATTTTGTAAATTCTATTACAAAAATTTTCAATATAAACTGCTTATACAGTTTTACTTCACTGTTGAAGTTATATATCTATTCTCATTCAATTTTACATTTCCCATTCATTTGTATTTAGTTTACCATTTCAACTAAATTTGGATTCAATTTACTTTCAATTCTGAAATATTGAATTTTATCAATTATCTGTCATTCACAACTGCATCATTTTAAATTAGTTCCAATTACTAATTTATTTCAAATTCCAATTCACTTATTCAAATTTGTTTTCAACATTCAGTTTCAATTCCAGTTTTATCTTCATTCAATTAGCTTCACTTACTAATTTTAGTTTAATCCTTCACAATCAAATTCAAATTCAGTCTTTCTTTCTTACAAATTCAAAAATGAATTTTAACATTTCAATTTTATTCTCTTGCACTTACAATTGCAATTTTTTTATTTATTCATTCTGAAACTCATTCACTAATTCATTTACATAAGACTGATTCAACATTCAATTAGTTCAATAGCTTAATTCATTTATCAATCCAATTCAGATTCTCTATTTTATTTAACTTTACCAAGGTCAAATTTCATCACTTAATCAGAATCACATTTCATTTTGCTTAATAAAATTGTTTAACCACTTTTAACAATTCGTTTCACTTCTATTTCCTCATTTTATAAGTTATATAACTTATATTCAAAAATTACCACTTGGATTTTTTTTTGATTCACTTATACTTACTTTAATTCAACTTAAAATTCCTTAAGTTAAATTTATTCAATCTAAATTCACAACAAATTGTATAAGTTATCAACTCATTTATTATTCTCATAGATATTTTTATATAGCATTCCAGAGTCTTACCAACATTCCCAAATCATTTTGAAAACAATTCGAATTACCCTTTGAATTTTCTAAAACAAAATCCAAATTCTCAAAACAACTTCCATTTAAAACAATTTGGCAGCAATTCCTCTTTTGGAAACCCGAAAATGAATTCTAATGATGTGGCCATCATCATCAGGATTATTTTCCAGCGACCGAAAAGAGTTTAGAGCTTTTCATCTCTTCCAAAGACTTTTCAAAACCTTTGAAATCCATTTTCAAATCAAAAATGATTTAAACTTTCCAAATCTCCAAAATTTTCAAATTCTTTTTAAAACATTTCCAAAATCTTCTCTGGAATTCCGTTTTAAATTACAATTCACATTTATAATTTACATTCTTTAATTTCATTTGTATGTGAATTCATTTCTTAAATTTGGAGTTATAATTCCAATTTCTCATTTAATTTCAATGATAATAATTTAATATTATCAACTCTAACAACCATGCAACCATATACTATAGTACTTTATAGAAAAACATTTCTTTTCTATACAAAAATAGTTTTGGGCAAAATTATCTCATTTACCCTATTTAAAACAATACTGTGTCGAATTGCTCTATTCAAGTGTTTAGAGATCCCTATCGATAGAGTTGTACGGACAATACCGACCAGAATCCATATACCACTCAACAAACCAATCATCACAATATAAAACAATTTTATATTCAAATAACAAATACGCGCTCATATCTATTATTACACTCAAACTCATTCTAGAGTACTACTGACTCTATCTCTAATGAGTAACACCCAACAGAGCAGGGTTGTCGCTTAACCATATGCTCTGATACCAAATGTAACATCCCAAAAATTTTCGACTTTCAAAAATTCAACATCGATACTCACTTTATCGACTGCCGAGCCATCGAATGCCGGAAACCCGAAAAGTTATGGTTTTAAGAAAGAAGAACAAGGTAGAAGAAGAAGATAGAAGAAAAAGAAAGAAAAAAACAACAACAGAACAAGAGCAGAAACAGAGACAATATCAGAATCTCACATATCGCAGCGGAACAACATATAATAGATAAATGAATAATCTTTAAACAAAGAACTATATCATTTTATACATACATCAATCATCAGAGTCAATATACAACTCAGTACAACAATGGACAGTTATATAACTTGTCCTCATACAGAATACACAGCGGAATAAATACTATCTGATACAAATACTACGTCTCGTCATCCAGCTTATCTCCAAAGCTCCAGAATATCCAGAATATCCTGATAATATAACTCTAGGCTGCCCGTGTGGAAAATAGTGGGCACCCAGAGTTTAGAAGGGAACAATAAACTCCGAGTCAGTCATGGTGACTGGTGTGAGATCGTAAAACAGTTTATCTTTAAAACAAACAACAGGAAGTTTTTAAAGTCAATTCGCAATGCTTTTGGAAAATGAAACTACCATAAGACCTCCCACCACACACACAATGCAAACGCAGACTTGGAGGAGATTTCTTCTTATGATAGTCAAAGATGCTTACTACGCAAAATCAAATCACTTTTGATATTATTATTAGTGCATAGTGTAGAAAACATTTCGAAAGTATAATATAAATCTTAGCCAGCATAGGCATTCCGCACTTATGCGTACTATAGCTACTATGTTCAATAGCAGGTTACCGCCACATTCCATAGCAGGTAATACAACTAAAACCGTACAAGTCACGTATTGTTTCTTTGGATTTCCAACAAATGGCCAGGCTAAGGAACTTCCTTTTCCACGATGGGCACGTCCCTGGAATAGACGACCCGAGAACCTAATCGGATCTCTGCCAACACAAGGCCGGGTTACCTCTGCAAAAATAGGTAACTACTGACACGCGTATGCCATCCCCCGATCGTCACCGATCTTCCCGAGGATCCCCGATTCGCAACAAACCACATAGATAATAATAATGCAGTAACCACAGAGGTTAAGTATCTGGGCTCCATACCATGATACCACCTTTATCCAGAAGGAATGACATACACTAAGGGGCGCTACTCCCTAGAACTTTGCCGCATTCTTCCTGTTTCGACCATTTCCGGGGTGTGAGGCTCGACGAAGTCTCGTCCACAAAGCTACGCTTTCTCAAAAAGCCCTGCTTCGGGTCAAACAAAAATGATCAACCTATGATCACAAAGATATAAGATCAAACAAATGATCATATCACAAATGATCAAACACTGATCATTTCACAGCAACACTCAGTATGCCACGTTACCAAATTGGGAGTATATTGCTGATAAATTTCAACTACATAACCTCTGAGCTCGTACGTCTCAGAGAAGGGTGTTAAGCTAAGAGAATAAATTCTCCGCCACCAACAGAAATGTATTTGAAAGAAATCAGCTTTATATCTCAAATTGTAACGTCAGACACACAATCCATACAAGTCTGTTCCGGGATCGAACAGAACCGAAGGCACTTCTCACGAAGCCCTTGCAATTCCGGATAATTTTCAATCACGTCAGGACTTCCCGTCACTAAGGGTGATAAAACCTCTAAATCGGAGATCAGCCGATGTAGAGTAACTCGACGGTAATCCTTCCGTTTTCAAAAATATCCGGTCTTCAACACCGGTCTTCGAATGCAATTCATAACGACGTATCACATATTCGGAATGGGTTATACGACCCCATGGTCCTTTCCCGGCTAACCCGAATAGTGAGCGCTTATTCAAAAATAAGTGTGGCATTCAAATTCATCCAATTCACAACAAATACCTATCTAAAGGTAAATATTGATAGTCGGTTATTTAACTATCAATAAAGATGCGCAACATCATCAGATTCCAAATAATTTTCCAAATTATTTCATCTTCAAAAATATCTTTACTAGATATAAAAATTTCCACACTTCAAAAATAAATCAACGTTTATTTTTCTTAACAGTTCCCATTTCCTTTATAAATTCCATATTGAATTTACATTTTTCGAATATCTACTAATATTCGATTTTCAATCGTTTTTTAAATATTCATTTTCGATTTATCTTTAAGAAGATAAATTCTCAAACGTTTCATTTCATTTTGGAAAAGCATTTCCATTCTTATTAATAATAAGAATTTCACAAGTCATTTATTTTCAACACTTGGAAAATATTCGATATACTTAAATCAAATTAAGTATATATTTCATTCTTTAAGGAAATCATTTACTATAACAACATTTATTTGAGTCAAAACGAATGTTACGTAAAACATCGTTACGACGACTCAAAATCACTAGTATAGTGATTCGGATTTAGATAGATATATAAATCCCAATGCTACATTAAAAACATTTCCTTTCGGAAATCATTTACTATAACAACAGTGTTATAGTCCACCATTTCCTTATTTCTCGAAAACGTCTATTTCAACAATAAATGTTGAAATCTATGATTTCGATAGTTCACACGTTTTAAAACATCTTTTAAAACAATTAACTTCATTTCAAATATCACTTTCCCAAAACCATATCCATTTTACTTAACAATATATTCACTGTCCAAAATCGTGAATATACTTCACTAATTACATTTCACTATTTTCTACACATTTTATTTAAAAGTTTATCCACTGTCCAAAATCGTGGATATAATTCCTTTAATTAACTTCTACAATTCACTTATCAAAATAAGTGATTTCGGATTTATAAACAACGTTTATAAATCACAATTTTATATTTTATAACTACTTCAACTTATAAATCCCTTTTATTATCCAATTCAATTTATAACTCAATTTTCTACCAAAAGTCCATTCTATAAGTTAAACACTTATAATTCGTTTATTTACAAAAATCGTTCTTTTAGGACTTCACAAATCATTTATTCTATCCTTTATAAAACCCATTTTAACATCATTTAAAATGTCTTTAAAACTCCTTTATAATTTCATCACTTTGATTTATAAAAATCAAATTTTATAAATCTTATATATAGAGCTTTCATAATAAATTCAAAAATCTCTATTTAAACCATTTTATAAATAAATCGACTTTTATTTCAAAAACGACACTTCGGTTATATTTCACTAAAAATTATAACTTTTATAACTTTAAAATTTTACGTTTATAAATCGATTCAAAAATTCCATAAAACGTATATTTTCAAAAATCACTTTAAAAACCCTTTTAAAGTAAAAGTCGTATTATTTTACATTTCAAAAACTGAATCCGATGATGCAACAGCATCAATTAGTCCATCACAACAGTCAATATCATATATCATCATATGATAACAGAATATATCAAAATATCTGTAAATAATCAATACGGTGAGGAATCCAGTCGGATCCCTCCAACCTGTTTCCCTGCATCCACAGATGTTAGCACAATACCAATTCCACTCCAGTACGGAATTATCGCGGTATATGGGTTTTTATAAAAATCCGCTTACTAACGGCGCAATAGGGTCTCATCCGCTATACGAGGCGGGAAATCAATCAATCCAATATATACATATGCCAATATGTATATATTGCTATATATAGATATATATCCTACTATATCTAATATCACATTCAAACAAATCAATCAATAACTGCAATTCAATTATAAATCTGAGTGAGAAGATCTCACCGTAGCTTTTCCGATAGCAATTTATAGCGTTTTATTTCGAATGAAATTAAATGGACGTTTAATTTCACTCAAAATTTTCACTGACCCCGATCGCTTCCAATCCAGTTCCATCTCGAAGTATTCGACAAAACGAAGCCAACGCTTTTTGTTTCGTCATTTTCTGATAATGTATGAACAAGATACAACATTTTAAACATCGTACAATTTAAAATAAGATAATAAATCAATTTCTTTTTATATTTTATAACCTAAATCCAATCCAGACCCTTCGTTTTTGAACCAACAAATCTGGGCCGTGATCTTCATCTTCCCTCCACACGCGAAACTCCCTAGGTAACGTTCGCGAGCTCGAACCCATGAAGCCAGCCCTAACCCTTATTTTCGCACCCCCATTCGAGCACCTCCAGTATGATCAACGACCACCACCACGTGCGCCGCTCCATGCTCCACCCACGGCCAAAATGCGGTCAGACCCGGTCCCACCGTTCACACGCAACACGAGGCCAAACGGCGCCTCTTTTCTGGCCAGCTGTGCCTCCTACGACGCTCCGATGATAATCACAGCCGTATGGATCGAGAGAGCTCGTCACCCTCTACGTTTTTCTAGTTGACAATTTTCGCTAAAAATGATTGGATCGAGAGGAAAATGGAGGAGAAGAATCGAGCTTTCCTGGCCGTTGGTTAAAGAAGTGGCGGCTGTATTCTCAAACCCTAGCTAGGTTTTCTTGTTTGCAAATTGAAAGAATGGGGTGCTTTTATAGAAAAAACGACGAACACTATTCACTCCGGATTTTCCGAACTCGAAATCGAGCGTGCCGGTTAGCGTTTCTAAGGTTTACCCTGCGTTCCGGACACAATGGAACAGGTTTCGAAAGCTAATTCGATCGTCTGTGCAAGATATGGAATTAAACGATCAATTTAAATTAAACAGATTTAAATCGATTTCGAGGCGTTTTAATTTGTACCGGACAAACGGTAAATCCAAAAATTACGAAATTTGAAATCTTACAATGATATCACATTACGGATCCGATGAAACTGGTTTCGTTCAATTCTGAGACTTTTTGAAAAATGACTATTTTAACTCGACGATTTAAAATTAAAACGATATCGATGCGTTTCGAGCTGCCACGGTCAAATGACAACTCCGATTGATACGAAAATTGAAATCCGATAATAATAAACTACTACGGATCCAATGGAACTGGTCTCGTTCAATTCTGAGACTGTTCGAAAATTGGCTATTTTTCAGTCGATAATTAAATATTAAAATATTCAATTTTCACAGTTTCACTTCAAATCCAATTTTAAAAGTTCTATAACCTTTCTATAACTCCAGTATGATTAAATAAAATTTTCCAAATCATTTTCAATCATATTAAACTCGTTTTTCAATTATCTCTGGAATTTTACTATTTAATTTATCGATTAAATTATCAAATAAAACCCAGTATTCGAAAAATAAATCATTCGACTTCTAAATTCCATTTATTAATATTTAAAATTAATTAAATATTCGAATTTTAATTATCAAAAATTCTGGGTCGTTACAGTTCTTGATATGCAACAAATATTTTCTATCCAATTATATGGCTATGTAAGGAGAATTAAGGTTTCTAATTAAGAAGCCTAATCGGAGTCCGCACTAGAGAATTAGGTGAGCGATCCTAGTTTAGAAGTAAACTTATGTATTCGAGTAGAGATCGCATAAGATTTTGTATATAAATGATCTATGAACATCATGTGGACTTATGAATAGTCTTGGGTATCCTTATGGTAGAATTTTAGGGGAGAAATTATTTTTAAGAGGGGAAGAGTGTAACGACCCATATTTTTTGAGTCTTCAGATTTGGATGTTTAATTTATTTAAATATTTTGATTTGAATTAAATTATAGTAAAATATATATTCAAATTTAGACCTAATTTTTGATGACATATTTTTAACTTAATTTACAGGATTTTTCCATAATTTTTAATTTGGAAAATATTTAAATTTTCGTTTGACGTATTTTACGTCGAACATCAGTGTTTTCAAAGTTTAACAGAATTAATAACCAGTGTATTTTATTTTCGTTTTAGGATCGTGTCACATTATTGTGCATGATCGTGTTTTTATTTCTGTAGTCCGCGATTTGTACGCGGAAGTGTTATTGTGTAGCGGGTACCGCAAATTCAAACTTTTCTAAAACCAAATATAAATACACACATAACCATGATTTTAAATCTCTTATATATCATCCGAGATCTCCTCCGAGATCTCATTTTCACACTTAAACGAGACGAGACACCAAATCTCCTCCATATCTCCCTCGACACTCATCTCGTCCGAGATATTCAAATCTCACCCGAAATATGGATCAAAATCTCAGTCCGAGATCTCACCCGAAATTATACATTTTTCTTATTTTGCATAATATTTTTTATTTTTATATTGATTCAAAAGAAACTACTCAATCTAATTATAATTCACCAACTTCTTGAACATATTCTTTACTTTTTATCTTAATGAGTCATAGCGAAAGGTTTCACTTCTTTATTATATTCAAATAAAATGACATTATTCAATCATTACCAAATAAATTAAGCTAATCAAGCCACTACTCTTCTAAAAATATTTCCTTTTCCATGTAAATCAAGTATGTTACCATTTTTATTTTTACTAAGAAAGTTATATCCGTTAAATAAATTTTAGACATATCAATTTTAGACACATAAGTACATCCGAGATATTCCCGAGATGCATTATAAGACCTGAGATGTAAATCCGACATGTACGACCGATATGTACTCATCTCGTCCGAGATCTCCCCCGATACGAGATAACTTATGTAAAAATTCCGAGACGAAACGTGACCGGAATCCGATATTTAAAACCTTGCACATAACACACGTACAACTAATTCTTTGTTTTCTTTGCCCATATCTCTTCCTATCCCTTACCGATGCATCATGCCCTCATTTCATCCTTAAATTTGCCTATCCCCTCCCTTGATTCTTGCTACAGAATGTGGATCATGTCTAGTTGGTTTGATAAATTTTGTTGGCTATACATATATTTGAACATAACCGCAGTACGAATGGATAAAAAGTTACACATTTTCTTACTTCTATATTTTCTCTCCATTTCCCATTTCTTCTCTTTGCAAATAAAGTAAAGCATAGTAGGGAAATTATAAACAGAATATACACATAGGAAAAAGTCAGCACGAAATAAAGCATTTTTCACAACAACTCAAATCAACCTATATACACACAGCACACAACCTCTTTCCTTCACCATGCTCTTGCCTATCTCTTTTACCCATTTCCTTCCCTTGCCTATTCATTTCATGTCCTTGATTCTAGACATGTTTATGCCTTAGTATGGCCTAGATGTTTAGGGGAAGGGTAATTATGTTAGGACCATGCTTGTACTAGTGAAATCTTCATGCCAGTATGTAACGACCTGGATTTTCCGTCGTTTGATTTTGAACATTTAAATGGTTTTAAATGTTGGATTTGGAATATAAGTTGATTTTGAATATGAAGATTTTGGTCGAAATTGTTGAATGAATTTAAATTTCAAATATATCAATTTATCGTAATACAGAATTGGTGAATAATTGAAATTTGAATTGAATATGAATCAAAATGATTTCTAATGTTTATATAAATTCTATTTGAATTAGAATTGAGTTAATAAGTCTTTAGAACTGAAATTTTAAGTGATTTCGTAAAATTTTAAAATCGTCGATTTTATCGACGCGTTAAATAGCAATCTGGGGCACAGTCTCAGAATTCTACAAAACTAGTTCCATTGGATCCGTAATAGTGTATTATTATCATATTTCAAATTTCGTAGCGTTTGGAGTTACCGTTTGGTCGTACGGGATAGAAACGCGTTGCATTATTATTGTAAATTTAATATAATAATTGGGTTCAAAAAGCTATCTGAAATGACCCTCTCTTTTTATACCTTAATTTGTAAGGATTTTTTTACATAGATATATATATATATATATATATATATATATATATATATGAGATATACATATACATATTTCTGAAGCCTAGAGTCATTTTTTTTCTATCAAACAACATATATCCAGGATCAAAATAATTAACCAATATAAATATATCAGTACATTCAAAAAGACATGCACATACATGTGAGGATGTATATGCCTCTCTTGTTTGAATCAGAGTTCTGGAAAACAAGAGGATATTGGATTGATTGAATTTAATCAATCCACACATAGTTCAGTTCAAATATGCAATAAAAATTCCATTCATGCATGAATACCTATATATATATTTTTAAACTCCTGATTCTTTGCTAAATTCTCTAGGGAGTATAAATCCTAGAAACCAGATAATTGTGATATGATTGTCTATAAATTAATGGTTTGGTGCTTGTGTTCTGAAAAATGATAGAAGTGTTTATCATTATCCATGTTTGATTTTTTTCTTATAAAATCTGACTAGAATACAGGCTCTTTTCTGGAATAGTTTAAAGTGATCTAACACATTCAAAATCTTGATTCTTTGATGTCAGTATGCTTTAAATTAGATGAAGTGCAAACTTGAGTGAGTTTCCTGTGACCATGGGTGTCAATCACATGGTTCAACCAGACTCTTTGTTCTGGTGTAACCCATCTGGTCTTAAAATGCATTTGATTAAAACCTGAGTGAAATGGAATTCAGATTCCTATTAAAAATACAAAGGAAAAGGTGTGTTAATATCTGTACAAAACATGTTTATGTGTGTATATAACTGCAACTATTTTGGATCTGGCTTTCAACTCCCATATTACAGATTCTTTCTTTATTTAAAAATAAGGCATGAAACATTTGTATAAAACAAGTTGAATTATGGAAACATTATAGTCATATAAAAACATTCTCCCTATGCTTATTATCTTTTGTATATATATGCCATGGTAGAAAAATAAAACCATTTAATTTTTCTGAGATTCAACTATCCAGATTTCCCAAAACTTAAATCCTTTCTAAAGACTCAAGATTGACTAATACATTTATAAAATGTAATCATTCAATTTTAACATAGTGTTCTTGCTAAATCCACTTACAAGATTTTGATTAACTTCTTTAACATATCAAATATTTAACTAGATTTATAGATTCCAGATACAAGTCATTCTCTTAACAAAATACTTAAAAAAATATCCATCCAATATTCAACACTTAATACAAGTAGCAATTTAAATTATCAATACATGCAGATTTCAACATTTAGGCTCTTATCTAACTAAGTTTAGCATGCTATAATCTTCTTCTCAAAGCCTTGCTCCTACTCCTACTTAGTTGCTGCAATCCCAAAAAATGCATTTGAAGCTGACCCATATTAAATGGGACACCCCATATGCCAATAGCACACTAGGGTCAGACACATGTCTGGTATGAGAAAATCCACTAAAACAATTTGTAAATCAAGTTAAGGTTAATACATGAATATATGTATATAACTCTGTCTTTATAAAACAAGTAATTCATGTGTGCATGTTCTGTGTCAATGTGCAGGTGCACACTTAAATCTGCCTTTCCAGAAACCTCAAGAAGACATGGTACATTCATACATTCATATATTTCAATCATGAATCAAATAAACATCCATACAACAAGGAAATCACCCAAAATGAATTAAATCATTTATTCACTTTCCAGATTTCATTCCAGGAAAACTCTAGTTCCTCTTTATATCAAATTCTCTTACCTTGATATATATTTATCTATCTTGGTCTCATCTGCAATTAATTGAATCAATGGACACACTGTAATGAACTAATTCACTCCATTACACAAAGATCTCAGGACTTAAACAAGCCATGTGTCAACTTGTATTACTCAAGAAAACAAGTCATTCCAGCAGCATTCTTGACCCCAATTTCCTAATCAGGTTTAAGTTAATAATAACTCTTTTGATTTTTCATGACTAAACCATTCAGTGATCCATTTCACTAACTAAAGCATCCATATCATGGCATCTCATATTATTCATAACCAAAACAAACAGGAAAACAACCATTGGTGACTAAATAAATAAGATTCTGTATGTATATATATATATATATATATATATTCTGGTATTTTAAAAGGGGTATAGGCAACTAACATTGGCTTATGGCTTTAGAGAGAGTTTTTTTTCCTTTTGCAAACATTTGTGCTTGAGTTAAACTCAGGATGACAAGTTTCACTGAATCACAAAATTTGTTTGCTATGTATATGAACATTTATATATTTTCATTGAATCAGGAGCATCAGCACATAGGCAACCCTATTGCACCCCTAATTCCTTTTTGTCTCAAGCCTCAACACTTATACATGAGTATATTGCAGCTCAACATGTTTACATCTTTCTGGGTTGAGCCAAAACCAATACTATTTGCCTATTTTCAACATTTTATTTTCTGGGCATTTGTTTATGTTCCTAAACATTAACATATCACAGATCTGGGTTTATAAAACATATATGTATACTAACAACACTTAAATCTTTCATATAATAAAACAAGTAGAACAACCAAAGAGAATCAAAACATTTTTAGTTCTAAAATCACAAATAAGCATTCACATATGAAAATATATTTTCAAGAAAATTATTCATAACTGGCTGCCTACATTGGGACTTATTGCCTTAGATTTTGAGTGAGTTTTCTCACCTAGCTCTCTTTCACTTCCTAGTTGACTGGTAAGCCTCTGCCTTCAAATCTTTTCTTCACTTGTATTATATTTATATAATATCTATATATTTTTCTCAAGAGCTATCCGGGAAGAAGAAGGTTTCTCCTCTCACTGCCTATTTATGCAGGGTTTTTCTTAGGGTTTAAGGCACTAGCTAAAGACATCTTTGCCCATCAGAAATTATGCCATTTGCATTTAGTTTTTAAACCCAAAATCTTACCCTCCCCGGCTTGGGTTTGTGGAAAGAAAAGTGGTTATATTCTTTTTGGTTAATTTCAGAAAATTGCTTTTCCAGAAAATACTTTTTCCTTTGTCTACTATCATGCTAAAAGTGTGACTTGATTTATTATTTATCAAATACTCTTCCTAATTCTGCCTATACCAAGCATTTCCCTGTTTTATCTTTTTTTTTCTTCCTATTTTTAGCTTTCATGTAAATGGTATGTACTTCCTTCATTTATTTATAAGAGGACTACCCCTTTTTATATCCTCATTCTTTTTCTTTCTGCCTATAATTAAAATATGTTTGTATATTTTATTTTGCTGATTTGAACTCTAGTACCTTATTAACATATCTATATATATGTATATGTATATAAATCTTACTGAATTAATTTGTATACTCATCTGTATATATTTATACATTATTTTGTACTGACACACACATGTACATGTACACTCAAAAATACTCAGTAGCATCCATATATATATTTACTTATGCATATAGCTTTTAAGGATTTAACCTATATATATATATTTCCATACACATCAGCATGTATTTATTCTTAGAGTTCAGGAATTTAGCTTTAGTTCATGTGCATTTCCTGTGCACACATGTACACACATACAGATACACTATATCAAGCTATATCAATTCCCCTATAAAATCTGTTTAAAAATTATTTTAAACTTATTTATATTTTTCAGAATAAATTCCTAAAATCTTGGGTCATTACATACACCCCTCCTTTTAGAAATTGTGTCCCACAATTTTCCTAAGCTTAAAATAAATTTTAAACTTAATTCTGAGAACAAATTCATTCTCAACCAAATAGATTTTTAGTTCTATCATAATAACTAAAAATATATACACCTAAAAAGGAAAACAAATTAAAAATCAGAATTACCTTTAATCTGAAAATAGCTTAGGATAATTCATCCTAACTTTGTCTTCTAATTCCCATGTGCAATCACTAGGATCAAGACTCCACTGTACCTTCATAAGTTTCAGAGATTTATTCCTCAACTTCTTCACATCTTTTGCCAAAATTCCCACTGGATCCTTCTCATAAATCAAATTAGGATTTATCTGCACTTGGGTTGGGGTCTCAAGAATTTCTGCCTTGTCATGAACCCATCTTCTCAATTGTGATACATGAAAAACATCATGCATCCCTTGCATGTTTTCTGGTAATTCCAGCTTGTATGCCAAGGAACCAATTCTTTCTAGAATTTTTGTATGACCCAATATATCTTGGGGTTAACTTGCCTTGTTTCCCAAACCTCAATACATTTTTCATAGGTGATATTTTGATGAAAACAAAATTTCCTACTTCATATTCCATCTGCTTCCTTTTCATGTCTGCAAATTTCTTTTGCCTATCTTGAGCTGCTGCCATTCTTCTCCTTACCAACTCAATTTTCTCTTTAGTTTATTGTATGTACTCAGGCCTTAAAATAGCTCTTTCCCCTGCTTCTACCCAACATACAGGTGACAAGCATGGCTTGCCATATAAGGCTTCAAATGGAGCCATTCCTATCGTGCTTTGATAGCTGTTATTGTATGTAAATTCAGCTAAATGGAGATAGTCTTCCCAGTTGCCTCCAAAATCCAGTGCACATGCCCTTAACAAGTCCTTTAAAACCTTGTTCACCACCTCAGTCTGCCCATCTGATTGTGGATGGTAGGTGTTTCCTGGAGATTTGACCAGGCAACTAGTACTCGACATCCAGTGTAACTCGGCATCAGAGAGTGGCCGACATCCAGGAGTGTTCGGCGAGGCACTTAACATCCAGGAGTGTTCGGCGAAGCACTTGACATCCAGGAGTACTCGGCATCCAGTGGAACTCGGCATCAGAGAGTGCCCGGCATCCAGGAGTGTTCGGCGAGGCACTTAACATCCAGGAGTGTTCGGCGAAGCACTTGACATCCAGGAGTACTCGGCGTAGTACTCGGCATCCAGTGGAACTCGGCATCAGAGAGTGACCGGCATCCAGGAGTGTTCGGCGAGGCACTTAACATCCAGGAGTGTTCGGCGAAACACTTGACATTCAGGAGTACTCGGCGTAGTACTCGGCAACCAATGCTCGGCAGCAAGAGTGCGCGGCATACAAGAGTGCTCGACATCAAGACTGTTCGGCATACGGGAGTGCTCGGCGTAGTACCCGGTAGCATCAGAAGTACTCGGCACAAGAGTACTCGACGTCTAGAGGAGCGTTCGGCTTCGACTGACTACCACCCTGCACTTCCCAAACATCAAACCACACCGTTCGACACAGAAAGGACTGCTCGGCATTAGAGCGTTCGGCAAACCTTGCTCGGCATACAGTGACCGCTGTGCTCGGGCTGGAGCGTTCGGCCATCAGCCCACTTGGGAAGTCCAGCCCATCTTTGTCTATAAATAGAGGGGCAGGGTCACAGTGAAAGGGATCCTTTTTTGGAGAGAAAACACCAGGGAGACTGCCATTTTCAAGACTCGTCTTCTTTACTTAACAACTTCACTCAAGCATTTGATTCACGAATTGTATTTGTAATCAACTATAAAGGAAATCAATAAAGTTGAACAAAGTGGACGTAGGCAATTACGCTGAACCACTATAAATTTGGTGTTCTTACTTTCTGCATTTAAATTAGCATTGTCTTCTCTGTTTAATTTACTTTCATCACTTATATCTCCACACAATCTTTCTGAACGAGGTTAGTGACCAATTTTGGTGCTAACACTTTGGTGCTTTCACTGAGAATTGAATTCTCAGTCCTCAAGGATCTGCTTTGAAGCTACTGGATTGAACAAATCCCCCAAAGAAAATCCGACTCACTGATAGGACATCCGTTGATTCTACTCAGAGTTCATACCAATAACTCTACAATGGCAAGACCACGTACCAGGTCAGCTTCTCACAATGCGGATGCCCACGAGACTGCTAGCGTGCAACAAGCAGGGCCTAGCAATCAACCAGCAATTCCAAATACAGGAGTTGCCACTCAGGACCAAACTCCAGTTGTCACCAGAATAGAGTTCGACGACTTGATGAGAGAGCTCAGGGAAAGTAGGAGACAACTAGGAGAGCAGATGCAAGCCAATGCCAACCTGATGGCACAACTTACTCAACAGCAGCAACTGAATGCTGGGGGCACTCCCGCTGCTTACTCCTCATCCGACAGCTCTACTTCCTCTGATGAACCTCCCAGGCGCAGACGCCGTAAGACTGGTGCCGCACGAGCAGATGCTGCTGTTCGAACAGCTGGAGACCACGACCAAGCAAGAGCTGGAAGCTTCAGGACCGGGATACAGATGGAAGATAGAGGCCCAGATCATCAAAATGCTAACGATGTCGAACCTCAAGATGCACGATTGGCAGATCGCCAAGAGAGGAGGCATCAGCATGAACAGGCGCGTAGAACAGACTCCAACCTTCCGCCTTCCATACAGACACCCGATCTGACAGCCATGATCAGGCAACTGATGAAAGAGAATCAGGGCTTATCAAATGATGACTGGGGAGTGTCAAGAAGTCATACTCTGTTCACGGATGTTGTGTTGCAAGCGGCGTACCCCAGGAAGTTTAGTATGCCTACTATTCCTGCATATGAAGGAAAGACTGACCCTAGACAACATGTCATGAGGTACGAATGGATGATGGATTCAGCCAGAGCGAATGATGCCACCAAGTGTAGGTGCTTTCCGATTACTCTATCTGGGATCGCTACTATGTGGTTCACCCGACTTCCTCCGCGATCCGTATCAAATTTCGAGGAGTTGGCAAAGAAGTTTATTGAGCAGTTCAGGATACACACTACGCGCCCAAAGGACGTGATGTCTTTGTCAAGTGTAATCCAAAATCCTGGGGAATCGTTGAAGGAATATTTGCAAAGATTCCACATGGCAGCAACTGAAGTCAGTAATCCCAATGACCACGCAATTCTGATGGCTGTAATGAGAGGTGTGGATCCAGACTCTGAGTTTGGAGACTGGCTGGCAGGAAAATCTCCAGCTACGCTAGAGCGTTTCTACTGTAAGGCACACCAGTTCATAAGAAGAGAGGAAGCTAGGTGGGTACGACGAGATAAGGCGCCAGGGCCTGTCCAAGAGTCAATAAAGAGCAACATCGCTGTGAAGCAATCGGGAGACAGCTCGGGAAAGGTCCAAGTCAACGTCCAGAACAAACCTGGGCAACCCAAGGAGTCCGGAGGAAGGAGTCAAGGGAAAAGAAAAGAAGCAGGAAAGTGGAAGTCGAGAATTCCAAGCTACAGCGAGTACACTCTGCTAAACGCCCCACTTAAAAACATTTACCTATCCACCTGCAATACTTTTCAGTACAGAAAACCACGTCCAAAAGAATCAACTGAAGAACAGAAGCGGACCGGGAAATATTGTCGCTTCCATGAGACTTATGGACACAATACGGAAGAATGTAGACACTTGCATGACGCTATTGAGAAGTTGATCAGGTAGAAGAAATTGCAAGAATTTGTGAAGGATCCACAAGAAGGAGGACAGGGAACGTCCAACCCAGGTCGTGCACCAGCTCCGCGTCATCCCGAGGAGCCTGCCCGGACCGTTGGTAGATTGGTCATAAATACAATTATCGACGGGCCTCACCCCGCGGATAAGAATTGGCAGGAGATGGAGCGATATGCAAGTTCCTTGAAGCATGCAGATTTTGAGTGTTGTTCGAACATGGAGGACGGAGCCCCTGCTAAGCAGCAGCGCGTAATGACAGACGATATTGTGTTCAGAAGCAGAGACGCTGATCAGGTAGAGGCTCCGACCATCGACCCCATGGTCATATCTGCAACGGTCGGACCAGCATACGTAAAAAGAATTCTGATCGATTCTGGAAGTTCAGTCAACATCATCTTCAAGAAGGCCTACGATCAAATGAAGCTAGAAACAAAAGACTTGAAACCATCCAAAGCTCGTATCCACGGCTTTAACGGCGCTGCAACTGATGCAGTGGGATATGTCGAGTTACCAGTTGAACAGGGACAAGGCGAGCGTCGGAGAGTGCGAATTCTACCCTTTGTAGTTTTGGATGTGGACTCTCCGTATAACGTTTTCTTGGGCCGGCCGGCCCTGGCGGAGTTTAGGGCAGCGTTAGCCCCGTGGTGTTTAACTTTGAAGTTCCCAACCGACAAAGGAGTAGGCATTGTTCACGGCGACCAAGCAGCTGGTCGTTCCTGTTATGTGGCCGAGCTCCGAGAGGCCCACCGGAGGGAGAAAGGAAAGGTTGCGGACAATCCCGTCCGCATCCTCAATGCGGATAATTGACAAGTAGTGCCCGAGCCCTGGCTCGGGCATAGTTCTTGGATCTACGGAGATATAGATCCGAGAGACAACGATGAGAAACCCAGGGAAGAGAAGGCGGCACCGGCTGAATTAACAATTGACATTTCAGTTAGCCGTGACGACCCTTCGCGAATACTGAAGATCGGATCACAGCTAGGCCCCGCAATGACTGAAGACCTTAGCGACTTCCTCCGGGCGAACCTTGATGTTTTCGCCTGGACGCATTCTGATATGTGTGGGATTTCTCCCGCCATCACGAGTCATATGTTGAACATAGACCCGAAATACGTCCCAGTCAAGCAAAAAAGGAGAGGAATGGATCCGGAGAGATCCGCCGCTCTTGGAGAGGAGGTGGACAAACTCAAAGCAAATGGGTTCGTCCGCGACGCCCTCTACCCTGAATGGGTCTCCAACCCCGTGCTAGTAAAGAAGGCGAATGGGAAATGGAGGACTTGCGTAGATTATTCCAACTTGAACAAAGCATGCCTTAAGGACAGTTTCCCGTTGCCTAGGATCGATCAGTTGGTCGATTCCACCGCAGGACACGAGTTACTGTCATTCATGGATGCGTACTCAGGATACAACCAAATCCCAATGCATATTCCGGACCAATAACACACCAGCTTCGTTACAAATGTCGGACTGTATTGCTATGTAGTGATGCCCTTTGGATTAAAGAATGCTGGAGCAACTTACCAACGTCTGGTGAATCGAATGTTCAAGGACCAGCTGGGTAAAACCATGGAAGTCTATGTGGATGACATGCTTGTGAAGTCACGACGGTCAAACGACCACATTCAAGACTTGGCTGAAATGTTCGACATACTCAGGTTTTATGGCATGAAGATCAACCCGTTGAAGTGTTCTTTCGGCGTTGCATCAGGGAAGTTTTTGGGATTCATCGTCAACGCTAGGGGAATCGAAGCCAACCCAGAAAAGATCCAAGCTATTCGAGATGTACAAGCGCCCAGGACTATAAAGCAGGTACAGAGCTTGAACGGAAAAGTAGCTGCGCTGAGTCGATTTATATCCAAGGCAACTGACAAGTGCATCCCGTTCTTTGACATAATAAAGAAAGGAAAGAGAAATTTTGAATGGACGTCTAGCTGTGAGGAAGCATTCCGGAATCTGGTGAGGCATCTGGAGAGCCCACTAATGCTATCAAAACCAGTTGACCATGAGATGTTGTACGTATACTTGGCTGTATCCCCACATGCGATAAGTGCGGCTTTGCTACGAGAGGAGAATCGAGTCCAAAAGCCGGTGTATTATGTTAACAAACGTTTAACAGGGGCCGAGAGGAATTACCCTAAAATAGAGAAATTGGCTTATTGCTTGGTGATTGCATCACGAAAGCTTCACCCGTACTTTCAAGCACATTCAATCGGTGTTTATTCCGATCAACCCCTGAGGCAGGTACTCCAACGGCCGGAAACTTTTGGAAGATTGCTAAGATGGAACATCGAGTTGAGCCAATTCGATATCGCGTACTTACCACGGAGAGCCATCCGAGGGCAAGCATTAGCAGACTTCATCGCTGAGTTTACCATACCCATCAAACCGGACGATCACGACATCATTCCCCCCGTTCGATGGAAATTATACACTGACGGTGCATCAAACGACCGTTGCTCCGGCGTGGGCGTAGTTCTTGTAACTCCAAAAAACCGATCGATCTGTTATGCCCTAAAGCTCGATTTCCCTGCTACAAATAACGAAGCCGAATATGAAGCACTGATCGCTGGCTTGAAGCTCATCAGGGAACTCGGGATCGAATCAGTCGAAATCTTTTGTGACTCACAGTTGGTGGTTTACCAAGTACGGGGAGACTACCAAGCAAAGGGACGAAAGCTTGCTCCGTACCTCATTCAGGTCCAAGAACTACTATCAAATCTTGAGCGTTATGACATCTCACATATCCCGCGCGAACAGAACAAAGAAGCCGACTTATTGGCTAAGTTCGCGAGTACCGACGATGCGCAACAAATGGGATTGTATCCCGTCGAAGTCTTGCATGCCCCGAGCATAGACGAAATATAAGTCGATCGCGTGTTGGGAACAGAAATCGAGAAGGAATCGTGGATAACCCCACTCAAACTGTACCTGACGACCGGGGCTTTACCAGGAAAAAGAAGCGAAAGACGGCAGGTCCTTCGAAAGGCCACGCGATACATAATGCAGGATGGATCAATGTATCGAAAAGGATTCTCAGTCCCGTTATTACGATGCATCGCTCATGATGAAACAAAGCAAGTCTTGAGAGAGGTTCACGAAGGGGAATGTGGCGGCCATACTGGGGGGCAAACGCTAGCAAAGAAGATCCTCCGCTATGGATATTATTGGCCCACCATAAACCGGGATGCCGCGGACTACGCAAGAAAATGCGACAAGTGTCAAAGATATGCGAAAATCCCGAGGGCTCCATCAACGGAACTCACACAAATGATCAGTCCCTGGCCATTTGCGATCTGGGGAATCGACATAATCGGCTCTTTGCCTCTATCCAAAGGTGGTGCGAAATACGCAATAGTCGCAGTCGACTATTTCATGAAATGGGCTGAGGCAGAACCTTTGGCCACTATCACCTCTAAGAAGGTCATTAACTTCGTTGTACGAAACATTATATGCCGCTTTGGCCTTCCACGCACCATCATTACAGACAACGGAACGCATTTTGAAAGTAGAGAGTTCAAAGAGTTCTGTTTAAAATACGGCATCGAGAAAAAGTTCGCCGCCGTTGCACACCCAAAAGCTAACGGACAAGTCGAGGCCGTTAACAAAATAATCAAGTCCATATTGAAGAAGCGTCTGGAGAAGGTTGGAGGCAAGTGGGTAGATGAACTCCCGACAGCATTATGGGCGTATAGAACTACCCACAAGTCCACGACCGGCCACACTCCGTTCACCTTGGCATACGGCTCTAAAGCCGTTATACCCGTGGAACTTGAAGTTCCATCGCACCGAGTGACATACTATGATCCCAAGACGAACCAAAACCTCTTGCTGGAATCACTGGACTGCATCGACGAAAAGCGGGAAGAAGCTGAATTAAGGGCGGCGGCGCACAGACATCGAGTCAAGCGTTACTACGACGGCAGAGTCCGCCCAAGAATCTTTGATGTGGGTGATCTCGTTCTGAAATGAGTCTTCCTGGTACCATCATGCATGAATCCCAGCTGGGAAGGTCCATACGCCATTGAACGGAAGCTTAAAGAAGGAACATTCAAGCTAACGTCCGTTGATGGCGCGACACTCCCCCGAGCATGGAACAGTGAACATTTGCGACACTATTACATTTAGCATGTTTTCCTTTCTTGTTGTAGGCACTGTTATTTCCTGCATGTTTCCATTCAATAATGACTTAGTTTCATTTTAAAGTTGTAATCAAGCAATTTAGTTGATTTTCATTAATAAAGGCTTGAAGCCATATTTTCTATGGAGTTTCTATATCTCTTAATTGGATGATAAATTACATTATCCTGCACGACATACAGACGCGTACGAACGATTTCAAATCTCCAAAGCCCCAGAGCGCGGATCGGAGTACTATAAGTCCCCAGAGCGCGGACTAGAGTATAAACGGATACGAATCTCCGAATCCCCAGAGTGCGGAGCGGAGTACTCTAAGTCCCCAGAGCGCGGACTAGAGTATAAACGATTTCAAATCTCCGAATCCCCAGAGTGCGGAGCGGAGTACTCTAAGTCCCCAGAGCGCAGACTAGAGTATAAACGATTTCAAATCACCGAATCCCCGGAGTGCGGAGCGGAGTACTCTAAGTCCCCAGAGCGCGGACTAGAGTATAAACGATTTCAAATCTCCAAAGCCCCAAAGCACGGATCGGAGTACTCTAAGTCCCCAGAGCGCGGACTAGAGTATAAACGACTTCAAATCTCCGAATCCCCAGAGTGCGGAGCGGAGTACTCTAAGTCCCCAGAGCGCGGACTAGAGTATAAACGGATACGAATCTCCGAATCCCCAGAGTGCGGAGCGGAGTACTCTAAGTCCCCAGAGCACGGACTAGAGTATAAACGATTTCAAATCTCCGAATCCCCAGAGTGCGGAGCGGGGTACTCTAAGTCCCCAGAGCGCGAACTAGAGTATAAACGAATACGAATCTCCGAATCCCCAGAGTGCGGAGCGGAGTACTCTAAGTCCCCAGAGCGTGGACTAGAGTATAAACGATTTCAAATCTCCGAATCCCCAGAGTGCGGAACGGAGTACTCTAAGTCCCAGAGCGCAGACTAGAGTATGAACAGTCTCAAGTCTCCAAGTCCCCGGAGCACAGTGTCAACAAACCAAATAAAGACAAGAGAATAATTCAAACAAAAAGAAACTAAAATTTTATTCGATAAGTCCAAAATGGGGATACATGATCACTCCTACAAAATTCAGACCTATACAAACTACGAGTTGTGGAAGATAAAAACAATTACAAAACTTAAGCAGGAAACTTGTTGAACAAGTGCATCGATTATTTCTTCGACTTCTTCTTCTTGTCTTCCTTTGGTGTTTCCGACGACTCCTCTCCCTCACGCTTTTTCTTGGACTTTTTGCTTGCTAGAGAAACGGAGTCAGGAGTAGGAGACGGAACATCTAGTGGTCTGGACCTGCCCGGGAGAATGATTATCAAAGGTCTGTTACGCGGGCCAGTGAGTTCCAATATTTCAGATTCAACTTTGACTTTGACCTTTTTCTTCTCCTCGTCGGCGAGACGGTCCTTCATGCTCATCTCTGAAGTATGATCAGAGGCGCCAGTGATTTTAATTTCATCGCTTCCTTTGACAGGAGACGAAGTATCAAGTTTGTCATCATCAAGCGCCCCGATCACTTGAGCGTCTGGACCGGGAGTTACTCCTGCGTGAGCAACATCGCTTGTTTTCTCTGCTTCCTCCTTGGTGTCATCGCTCCTCGGAGTTGGCTCGGCGTCAGAACAACCTGCACGAAAACATAAGGAATGAGCATTAGAACGAATAGCCACTGCTGAAAAATGACGGGAACTCTTCAATTTCTAGAGAAAGAAGAATTTCCTACCAGGGTCCGGTTGGCTATCGGTGGCACGAGGGGTTTCACCCTCTAGGATAGGAGACAGCACATGAACACCAAGCTCGGGATCTTCGGGATCATAACTAGCATGCTGCTCGAATGGATCAAGTGTTGGCCGACCGGCCGATTGAGCAACGTAGGGAGCGGCAGTGTGAGGAGTAGTAGCATCGGCCCCAGACGGGCCAGCTTCGTCATTCTTCTCTTTCGGAGGGGACGAGCCTTTGCTATAAAGTGCCAGTGCTACGGATAAGTCCGATGGTTCATTCCCCCTTAGGAACTCCTTCACCAAGACATCCTCATCGACCTCGTTGGAGCCCGACTCGACCTTCCTGATCCTTATCAGAGTTTCCCACGCCTCAGCCAGGGATTCGAGGTAGCCGTCACCCAGAAATGTTAAGTCGCGGTGCATAAGGACGCGGGCTCCATACTCGGCGATCAACGGGTCAAACATACTTTTGACCTCTTCCCTGCCGGCTTCTGCGGCCGCCTCAAGGTGAGAATCAAGCTCTTCCACAGCCATTCTTTTGCCCTCCTCACGGGCCTCGTCCTTCATTTTCTCGACCCCGGCGAGTTCGTCATCGAGCTTTGTCTTCAGGAGTCGGGTAGCAACAATCTCATCACAGTATCGCTGCGATTCTTCTTGAGCGGCTACTTTGTCTTCCTTCTCCTTGGAAAGTAATTCCTTCAGCTCCTTGACTTGAGTAGCAAGTGCGTTCCTTTCCTTTTGGACAGAGTCTTTTTCTAGGGCGAGGGCACCGCTACGCTGGACTGCTTCGTCAAGCTCTTTTTTGTGAGCCGCCTCTAAATGAGTAACTGCCTCGGCAGTATTTTTTGCGCCTTGTTCAGCGGCTTCTAGCTTTGACTTATACAAAGCGAGCTCTTCGTCTTGGAGTTTGATGATTTTCTTATCGCTGTCAGCCTCCAGATTCAGACGGTCAAACTCGTGTTGACGCTCAACAGATACTTCCGAGATCTTCTCCACCAAGTGCACGAATGCGTCATGTTGAACATAGACGTCGTTGTTGCAGGCAATGGCACTTTGCTTCACGTGCCCAGGAATGTGATGGATGGCTGGGAGGAATTTCAAGCCGTCAAAACAGATTTTCGGAAACTTGGCCTTAAGGTCGACTATCTTTTCCGCAACAGTTGGGTCCACTGCAGGAGTAGGAGGAGGAGGCCTTGAGAATTCCGTTCTTTTACGTTGCTCTCGAACTTGCCTCGTACACGATGAACTGGAATGTTGTTCTCGAGCAGCATCAGACTGATAACCCTTCTGCGAAGACTTCTCTTTATCCGGCTTAGTTGGAGGAGGAAGATCGCGGGACTGGGAAGATTGAGAGTGTGCTTTCTTGCGGTGAGACGACTCGCGAGGACGATTGTCCCTATCTTCATAATCACCTCGGTCCCTGCGTTTGCCTGAACCGGAATCCCGTCCGGAGTGATGGAATATAGAAGACCCCTGAAGGCGATCAAGTCCGTGAGAGCGGCCCATATCACCTGCAAAGAATGGAGATAACAACGAGTTAAGGAGAATTCACGAATTAAAAAGACTTGAAGTATATTATGGAATGCGCATGTGCGTGTGTGTCCTAGTGTTCCCCCTGACGGACCCGTTCGTTTATCTTTGCTAATCGGAGTGTTGTCTCCTTGAGCCGGGAGTTGAACTCCTGCATTGCCTCTAGCGGGCGAAGAGAATTTGAGAGCTTCAGGATCATCGAACCCGTAATTAAGTAAATCATCAGGGATGGACAGGTTGGACAGACCCCTCAGAGAACTTTCCAGATGCTGTGAGGAAGCCTCTTTCTCAAGCGGAATAAGTGTGACTTTTGAGGTGCCACCAACTTTCTCCTTTTGAACCGTATATTTCAACTTCTTCTTTCCCTTCGAAGGGGAGGATGATGTCTCAATATCCTGAACTTCTATTGCTGGATTCCAAGCGAGACCCACGTTCTCGCCCTGAGTCTCGGGAGCATCATCCTCTCTACGCTCGCTTTCTCCGTGCGTATCGGGAGCGCGGCGCGACGACGATCCGACAAGTTTTTTCCCTTTACCGGACAGAGGTTTGGGAATGGTAACACCTTCTGGAAGGCTGATCCGACGACCAGGGGCTAGCAAGCCAAACCCCGACAGCGATTCATTTGAGATGATAGTCCGGATGTCTCGATCCTCAGTAGGAAGAGCTCTAATGGCTTCAACAGCCTCAGAATATCCTCGGCCTTCCGGACGCGGGTTGATACCTGAAAAGATGAAATGAAGAGTTAGGAAAAGCATGACTCCAATTAAATACGAATAGCGATTCAGCAAAGAGACTTACTGCCTTCAACCCATCTCCTAGCGAAACCAGAAGGGCAGCGCACATAGAACCATTCCTATTTGTACAGGGCGAATTTGCTACAGGCCCCTGTCAAGATCTGGCATTTGTGGTATGGCTCGAGGAACATAAAAGAAGGACTGTCTTTCCGTCTCTTGAACATATAAATGTATCTGATATCACCGGGGGTTGGAGGTCTGGAGAAGACGGCCATGAAAAGTAAGTAAGTCCCGTATAGGAATGCATGGCCGTTCGGGTGCAGCTGCGACGGAGCCACGTCTATGTACTGCAGAACATCCCAAAGAAATAAGTTGAATGGAGGCACGCTGCCCATCCAACACATGAACTTGTTGCAGGTAGTGTACCTGACTGGGGGCAGATGAGGGCGGTCGTGTCTCGAAGGGACTAACACGTCGGCGAAAGGAATCCCGTGAATAGAGCATATCCGCCTCAAAGCAGCTTCGTTGATCTTCGAGGCTTGAGAATCGATCGGATTGTCTAGTAAGATGGTTGCCTCCAGAGCATCAGGCGCCAAGTTATGAGCGGGAGAAGTTGACGGGTTAGAAGTATCAGCGGCTCCTTGCCTTGCTGACGGCCCAGGCCTGTCAGATATGGTGGCAGAGCTAGATTTTCTTGACATCCCAAATAAATAACTAAGTGCTTGAGAGAACTATACTCAAAAAACATTGAACATTAGAATTAGCAACACGAGTTTCCCCCCCACATGGTGTGTGAACTAGTGAAAGCAATTGTGTACAAGCGATAAGAATCTAAAGGTTTTTTAAAAGATATAATAATCAGCTTCGAATCATCGCCTTCGAAGACCGTCATCGCTGACCGTCTCGAAAAGCTTGCCTTGAGGCGATCACAGTTCCAGATTCAGAAAACATATGATTTATAAAGTGACCGGCCTAAGTGTAGTCTGACGTTTATGTCTGTTCGGCATGTATATGTTTGTTCGGCATTGGGATTGTTCGACCTAAGTTCTGTTCGACATGTATGTGTTTGTTCGGCATTTGAATGTTGTTCGGCATTGACATTGTTCAACCTAAGTTCTGTTCGGCATGTATGTGTTTGTTCGGCATTGAGATTGTTCGACCTAAGTTCCGTTCGACATGTATGTGTTTGTTCGGCATTTGAAATTTGTTCGGCATTGGAATTATTCGGTCTAGGTTCTGTTCGGCAATAGTATTGTTCGGCCTCAATACTGTTCGGCATCTAAGAATGTTCGGCTTGGGTTTTGGTCAGCTAATTTTTTGTTCGGCTAAGTTATCGTTCGGCATTTTTGTAAGTGTTCGTCTTTAGTTCGTTCGGCTAAGTTGTTGTTCGGCTGAGTTATCGTTCGGCATTTGTAAGTGTTCGCCTTTAGTTCGTTCGGCTAAGTTGTTGTTCGGTGCTCTAACGAGTATTCAGCCCATTAAGACGAGATACTATTCGGCAGCCTCTATCGTTCGGCGCACGACAACATACGCCGAACCATAACTATGCCATCCAACACCCTTACCACCTCCAACGTTTTCCTTGTTCCTTCATTTTTGACTGTGGTTCGACGTGATGGAGCTAAATACAATAGCCACATATTTGCAAACACCTCAAATACTTCCTCCTCGCCTCGCATTATCGTTCGGCAATGGGGGCAACCTAATCGAAAGCTTTCTACGGAACACACTTGACTCATTTGAAACGTATTTAAGTTATACGAGGAGCGGTACCTAGATTGCAGTTAGGAGTTTAGGAAGGAGTGTTCAAGTTGTAGATCTGTTCGACTGGAGAAGGTTAGAAATCTTGGAAGAATAACAGAAACGAAAAAGTAAAGGAAAAGGGACGGGAAGGACCCGGTTATATAGAGGGAGGTAGAAGTCGAAGAGGCTATACCCGGTAGAACCGGTCAATACCGGAGTGTTCGACATCATAGCGGAGAGACGTTCGGCACGCGAGGTACGTTCGGCTTCGAACGTATCGTTCGGCATCCAAACCATATTCGTCCTGCACCTCCTTCGCTAACATTCTCGAGAAGGTACCTCCGAGGTAAATCGTACCAGATTCAAAGCGCATCACGTTCGGCCACGCGATACACTTTGGGGGGCAAGTGTTTCCTGGAGATTTGACCAGGCAACTAGTACTCGGCATCCAGTGTAACTCGGCATCAGAGAGTGGCCGGCATCCAGGAGTGTTCGGCGAGGCACTTAACATCTAGGAGTGTTCGGCGAAGCACTTGACATCCAGGAGTACTCGGCGTAGTACTCGGCATCCAGTGGAACTCGGCATCAGAGAGTGCCCGGCATCCAGGAGTGTTCGGCGAGGCACTTAACATCCAGGAGTGTTCGGCGAAGCACTTGACATCCAGGAATACTCGGCGTAGTACTCGGCATCCAGTGGAACACCGCATCAGAGAGTGACCGGCATCCAGGAGTGTTCGGCGAGGCACTTAACATCCAGGAGTGTTCGGCGAAACACTTGACATCCAGGAGTACTCGGCGTAGTACTCGGCAACCAATGCTCGGCAGCAAGAGTGCGCGGCATACAAGAGTGCTCGGCATCAAGACTGCTCGGCATCAAGACTATTCGGCATACGGGAGTGCTCGGCGTAGTACCCGGTAGCATCAGAAGTACTCGGCACAAGAGTACTCGGCGTCTAGAGGAGCGTTCGGCTTCGACTGACTAACACCCTGCACTTCCCAAACATCAAACCACACCGTTCGGCACAGAAAGGACTGCTCGGCATCAGAGCGTTCGGCAAACCTTGCTCGGCATACAGCGACCACTGTGCTCGGGCTGGAGCGTTCGGCCATCAGCCCACTTGGGAAGTCCAGCCCATCTTTGTCTATAAATAGAGGGGCAGGGTCACAGTGAAAGGGATCCTTTTTTGGAGAGAAAACACCGGGGAGACTCTGCCATTTTCAAGACTCATCTTCTCTACTTAACAACTTCACTCAAGCATTTGATTCACGAATTGTATTTGTAATCAACTATAAAGGAAATCAATAAAGTTGAACAAAGTGGACGTAGGCAATTACGCTGAACCACTATAAATTTGGTGTTCTTACTTTCTGCATTTAAATTAGCATTGTCTTCTCTATTTAATCTACTTTCATCACTTATATCTCCACACAATCTTTCTGAATGAGGTTAGTGACCAATTTTGGTGCTAACAGTAGGCCGTGCTTAAGCACAATTCACTTCCCATGTCTTCTTGAAAACTTCTCCAGAATCTTGAGGTGAAGATGGTATCCCTATCGCTCACAATGGTTTTGGGAATGCCATGCAATCTTACCACTTCTTTCACAAATACTTGTGCTAACTTTGGTGCATTCCATTCTGATTTACTGGGATGAAATGTGCCACTTTAGTTAGCCTATCAACTATCACCCATATGCTTGTGTTTCCTCTTTTAGATCTAGGCAGTCCATCTATGAAATCCATAGATATATCTTCCCACTTCCACTGTGGTATGCTAAGAGGTTGCAACAACCCTGATGGTTTTTGTGTTTCAGCCTTGACTTGTTGGCAATTCATACATTTTGCAATGTATTTGGCTACATCTGATTTCATTCCCTTCCACCAGAAATCTCTTTTTAAGTTTTGATACATCTTTGTACTGCCTGGGTGTATGGAGTATTTACTTCTATGATATTCATTCAATATATCCTCCTTCAACTCCATGTTTTCTGGCACACATATTCTATTCTGGTTTCTCAAATAACCATTTTTATCAATATGGTAATTTATCACTTCCTCCCCCTTTAATATGAGAATTTTCTTCTCCAATAAGTTTGTGTCTTGTTCTTGCATTTTACTCACCTTAAAAGTTAGTTCAGGTTGAAATGTTATCAAACTCAACTTCCCTCTATTTTCCTGTGCACCATGCACATGTACATCCATGTGCACACAGTCTTTCTCCCCAATTTCTAATTCAGCAAGCAAAGACAAGTCTTTAAATTCTTCTATCATTATCATGGCTAACTTAGCATGTTGTCTACTTAGAGCATCAGCAACTTTGTTTGCTTTACCTGGTGTATAGAGTATATCTAAATCATAAGCAGCTAAGAACTCCACCCATCTATGTTGCCTCATGTTTAAATCTTTTTGTGAAAATAAATACTTTAAGGACTTGTGGTCAGTGTAAAGTTCAAACTTTGTGCCTAACAAATAATGTCTCCAAAGTTTCAAAGCATAGATCACAGCTGCTAATTCAAGATCATGTGTGGCATACCTTACTTCATGGGGTTTAAGTTGTCTGGATGCATATGCAATGACTTGGCCTTGTTGCATCAACACTGCACCCAAGTCAAATCCACTAGCATCAGTATATACCACTAATTCTTCATTTCCCTGGGGTACTTTCAGAATTGGAGCATTCACCAATGCCTCCTTCAACTGTTCAAAAGATTTCTCACACTTCTCTGACCAGACAAAAGCTTGGTTCTTCCTGGTTAAGTTAGTAAGCGGTGTAGAAATTTTTGAAAAGTCTTTTATAAATCTCCTATAATATCCTGCCATCCCCATAAATGATCTCACTTCACTCACTGTGCTAGGCCTCTTCCATGCTTGAATAGCCACTACTTTATTGGGGTTTACAGAAATCCCTTTGGCAGAAATGACATGGCCAAGGAAATGTACTTCCACTTTCCAAAATAAACATTTTGAAAATTTTGCCTTTAAATCTTTTTCCCTTAATCTAGGCAAAACCAGGTGCAAATGATTTTTATGTTCTTCCATTGTTTTGGAATAAATTAAAATGCCATCTATAAAAATCAGCACAAACTTGTCTAAATATTCTCTAAAAGTTCTATTCATTAAATCCACAAAGTATGATGGTGCATTAGTCAAACCAAATGGCATAACCATAAATTCATACAACCCATACCTAGTGTTAAAGGTAGTGTACTTAACACTTGACTCCTCCACCTTCATTTGATGAAAACCAGATGCTAAATCTAGTCTAGAAAATACTTTTGCCCCTGCTAATTGATCAAAAAGATCATCTATTCTTGGCAATGGGTATTTATTTTTAATAGTTACTTTGTTTAATTCTCTATAATCTATACAGAGTCTTAAGGAACCATCTTGTTTCTTAACAAATACCACTGGTGCTCCCCAGCAAGAATTACTTGGTCTTATAAAACCCTTTTCTTCCAATTCTTCTAACTGTTTCTTTAATTCTTTTAGTTCATTTGGCCCCATTCTAGTTGGCTTTTTAATCACTGGGCTTGCTCCTGGAACTAGATTGATTTGAAACTCTACTGGTCTATGGTGTGGAACACCCTTAACTTCTCCAAACACATCCAAGTATTCATTGACTATGGGAATTTCTTCAATGGTTAGTTCACTGAAATCTTTTTCTGAGTCAACTAAATGATATAGTTTTCCTTCCTTAGCTACTTCACATAAAACTGTGATTCTCTGACCTCTAGAATTTTGTAATGATATGGTGGATGAGTCTAAATTAATTATGGCTTTAAATTGCCTTAACCAGTCTACCCCCAATATAACACCTATATTTGGGTAATTCAAAACATATAAATCGGAAATAAAAATATTTCCTCCTATGTTTAATTCCACATCCACACAAATCATGTTTAAAACACTAGAACTCCCCAGTGGACTTTGTATATGCAATGGGGTTTCAACCAATATGCAATTTAGTTTTAGCATTTTAACTAGTTCATAAGAAATCAAAGAGTGAGTTGCCCCAGTATCATATACTACTACTATGGGTATGGTACAAATAAGTAATGTACCTTCCACTTGGCTATGGTTTTCAGTATTACTCTCCACTGTGGCTTTGCCTTTGCCTTCCAAATTTGCCAATTTTCCTTGCTGTTTATACTCAGGACAATTCCTCTTCATATGCCCCTCTTTCCCACATAGATAGCACTTGAAAGCTCCTCCTTTCAATTCTGGACACCTAGGCTTGATATGTCCTTCCTTTCCACACTGATGGCACACAATTTTCTTCTTGGTTTCCTTAGTCTTGACATCTCCAGTGCCTTTGTTACTGACCTCTTCCTTCTTCTTATCATAAGGGTGATATCTCCCTTTACCCTTCTTGGTGTTATTGTTCTTAAAATTTCTGAACTTCTCCCTCTCCTTGTCATGCTGCTCTAACCTCAAAGCCAAGTCTATTACTTGATCAAATGTCCTGTAAGCATAAGGTAACATGGCTCTGCTAAGTCCTGGGTTCAAACCCTTAATGTATCTATCATTCTTGGATGCTTCATCTGCCACAAGCATTGCTCCATATGTGGAAAGCCCCTCAAACTTTTGAGTGTATTCTATGACACTCAAAGTTCCTTGCCTAAGTCTAATAAATTCTTCTAGTAAGGTGGTCTTAGCTGATGCTGGTACGAATCTTGCTTCCAACATCTCCTTAAATTGATTCCAAGTGATTTCATTCTCACCTCTCCCTACAATGATTACCTCCCACCAGCTTAAAGCTGCTCCTTTCAGCTGTCTTGAAGCCACTTGCCTCTTCCTTTGATCATCCAGCTGCATGTCATTGAAAATTCTATCCAAAGTTCTCAACCATGCTTGAATTTCCATAATACTTTCTGTCCCTTCAAAGATTTTGCATCCTAAATGAGTATAAGTCTTGAGTAATTTGGAGAGCTCTTCATGGGGATTTTCTTGCCTTTGTCCTGCCCCATCCCTAAATGCGCTCACCAAATCTTGCAGATTGACCATTGGTGGTGCATTGGAGGATCCAGCTCCTTGATTTGGTGGTCTTCCTACCATAGTTTGCTAATAATAATTTACATAGCTGGTTAGTTTTTTTTAAACCCAAACTTGATCATCCAGTGATCAATCCCTACAAAATATTTTACTTATACTTTGTTTCTTAAGTTTTTAATTTCATAGAAAGATTTGATTTTAATTTTCAACTATGTTTTAGTAACATAGCTCTGATACCAAATGAAATGACCCTCTCTTTTTATACCTTAATTTGTAAGGATTTTTTTTACATATATATATATATATATATATATATGAGATATACATATACATATTTCTGAAGCCTAGAGTCATTTTTTTTCTATCAAACAACATATATCCAGGATCAAAATAATTAACCAATATAAATATATCAGTACATTCACAAAGACATGCACATACATGTGAGGATGTATATGCCTCTCTTGTTTGAATCAGAGTTCTGGAAAACAAGAGGATATTGGATTGATTGAATTTAATCAATCCACACATAGTTCAGTTCAAATATGCAATAAAAATTCCATTCATGCATGAATACCTATATATATATATATATTTAAACTCCTGATTCTTTGCTAAATTCTCTAGGGAGTATAAATCCTAGAAACCAGATAATTGTGATATGATTGTCTATAAATTAATGGTTTGGTGCTTGTGTTCTGAAAAATGATAGAAGTGTTTATCATTATCCATGTTTGATTTTTTTCTTATAAAATCTGTCTAGAATACAAGCTCTTTTCTGGAATAGTTTAAAGTGATCTAACACATTCAAAATCTTGATTCTTTGATGTCAGTATGCTTTAAATTAGATGAAGTGCAAACTTGAGTGAGTTTCCTGTGACCATGGGTGTCAATCACATGGTTCAACCAGACTCTTTGTTCTGGTGTAACCCATCTGGTCTTAAAATGCATTTGATTAAAACCTGAGTGAAATGGAATTCAGATTCCTATTAAAAATACAAAGGAAAAGGTGTGTTAATATCTGTACAAAACATGTTTATGTGTGTATATAACTGCAACTATTTTGGATCTGGCTTTCAACTCCGATATTACAGATTCTTTCTTTATTTAAAAATAAGGCATGAAACATTCGTATAAAACAAGTTGAATTATGGAAACATTACAGTCATATAAAAACATTCTCCCTATGCTTATTATCTTTTGTATATATATGCCATGGTAGAAAAATAAAACCATTTAATTTTTCTGAGATTCAACTATCCAGATTTCCCAAAACTTAAATCCTTTCTAAAGACTCAAGATTGACTAATACATTTATAAAATGTAATCATTCAATTTTAACATAGTGTTCTTGCTAAATCCACTTACAAGATTTTGATTACTTCTTTAACATATCAGATATTTAACTAGATTTATAGATTCCAGATACAAGTCAATCTCTTAACAAAATACTTAAAAAAATATCCATCCAATATTCAACACTTAATACAAGTAGCAATTTAAATTATCAATACATGCAGATTTCAACATTTAGGCTCTTATCTAACTAAGTTTAGCATGCTATAATCTTCTTCTCAAAGCCTTGCTCCTACTCCTACTTAGTTGCTGCAATTCCTGAAAATGCATTTCAAGCTGACCCATATTAAATGGGACACCCCATATCCAAATAGCACACTAGGGTCAGACACATGTCTGGTATGAGAAAATCCACTAAAACAATTTGTAAATCAAGTTAAGGTTAATACATGAATATATGTATATAACTCTTTCTTTAGAAAACAAGTAATTCATGTGTGCATGTTCTGTGTCAATGTGCAGGTGCACACTTAAATCTGCCTTTCCAGAAACCTCAAGAAGACATGGTACATTCATACATTCATATATTTCAATCATGAATCAAATAAACATCCATACAACAAGGAAATCACCCAAAATGAATTAAATCATTTATTCACTTTCCAGATTTCATTCCAGGAAAACTCTAGTTCCTCTTTATATCAAATTCTCTTACCTTGATATATATTTATCTACCTTGGTCTCATCTGCAATTAATTGAATCAATGGACACACTGTAATGAACTAATTCACTCCATTACACAAAGATCTCAGGACTTAAACAAGCCATGTGTCAACTTGTATTACTCAAGAAAACAAGTCATTCCAGCAGCATTCTTGACCCCAATTTCCTAATCAGGTTTAAGTTAATAATAACTCTTTTGATTTTTCATGACTAAACCATTCAGTGATCCATTTCACTAACAAAAGCATCCATATCATGGCATCTCATATTATTCATAACCAAACAGAGACAAACAGGCAAACAACCATTGGTGACTAAATAAATAAGATTCTGTATATATATATATATATATATATATATATATATTCTGGTATTTTAAAAGGGGTATAGGCAACTAACATTGGCTTATGGCTTTAGAGAGAGTTTTTTTTCCTTTTGCAAACATTTGTGCTTGAGTTAAACTCAGGATGACAAGTTTCACTGAATCACAAAATTTGTTTGCTATGTATATGAACATTTATATATTTTCATTGAATCAGGAGCATCAGCACATAGGCAACCCTATTGCACCCCTAATTCCTTTTTGTCTCAAGCCTCAACACTTATACATGAGTATATTGCAGCTCAACATTGTTTACATCTTTCTGGGTTGAGCCAAAACCAATACTATTTGCCTATTTTCAACATTTTATTTTCTGGGCATTTGTTTATGTTCCTAAACATTAACATATCAGAGATCTGGGTTTATAAAACATATATGTATACTAACAACACTTAAATCTTTCATATAATAAAACAAGTAGAACAACCAAAGAGAATCAAAACATTTTCAGTTCTAAAATCATAAATAAGCATTCACATATGAAAATATATTTTCAAGAAAATTATTTATAACTGGCTGCCTACATTGGGACTTATTGCCTTAGATTTTGAGTGAGTTTTCTCACCTAGCTCTCTTTCACTTCCTAGTTGACTGGTAAGCCTCTGCCTTCAAATCTTTTCTTTACTTGTATTATATTTATATAATATCTATATATTTTTCTCAAGAGCTATCCGGGAAGAAGAAGGTTTCTCCTCTCACTGCCTATTTATGCAGGGTTTTTCTTTGGGTTTAAGGCACTAGCTAAAGACATCTTTGCCCATCAGAAATTATGCCATTTGCATTTAGTTTTTAAACCCAAAATCTTACCCTCCCCGGCTTGGGTTTGTGGAAAGAAAAGTGGTTATATTCTTTTTGGTTAATTTCAGAAAATTGCTTTTCCAGAAAATACTTTTTCCTTTGTCTACTATCATGCTAAAAGTGTGACTTGATTTATTATTTATCAAATACTCTTCCTAATTCTGCCTATACCAAGCATTTCCCTGTTTTATCTTTTTTTTTCTTCCTATTTTTAGCTTTCATGTAAATGGTATGTACTTCCTTCATTTATTTATAAGAGGACTACCCCTTTTTATATCCTCATTCTTTTTCTTTCTGCCTATAATTAAAATATGTTTGTATATTTTATTTTGCTGATTTGAACTCTAGTACCTTATTAACATATCTATATATATGTATATGTATATAAATCTTACTGAATTAATTTGTATACTCATCTGTATATATTTATACATTATTTTGTACTGACACACACATGTACATGTACACTCAAAAATACTCAGTAGCATCCATATATATATATTTACATATGCATATAGCTTTTAAGGATTTAACCTATATATATATATTTCCATACACATCAGCATGTATTTATTCTTAGAGTTCAGGAATTTAGCTTTAGTTCATGTGCATTTCCTGTGCACACATGTACACACATACAGATACACTATATCAAGCTATATCAATTCCCCTATAAAATCTGTTTAAAAATTATTTTAAACTTATTTATATTTTTCAGAATAAATTCCTAAAATCTTGGGTCATTACATACACCCCTCCTTTTAGAAATTGTGTCCCACAATTTTCCTAAGCTTAAAATAAATTTTAAACTTAATTATGAGAACAAATTCATTCTCAACCAAATAGATTTTTAGTTCTATCATAATAACTAAAAATATATACACCTAAAAAGGAAAACAAATTAAAAATCAGAATTACCTTTAATCTGAAAATAGCTTAGGATAATTCATCCTAACGTTGTCTTCTAATTCCCATGTGCAATCACTAGGATCAAGACTCCACTGTACCTTCATAAGTTTCAGAGATTTATTCCTCAACTTCTTCACATCTTTTGCCAAAATTCCCACTGGATCCTTCTCATAAATCAAATTAGGATTTATCTGCACTTGGGTTGGGGTCTCAAGAATTTCTGCCTTGTCATGAACCCATCTTCTCAATTGTGATACATGAAAAACATCATGCATCCCTTGCATGTTTTCTGGTAATTCCAGCTTGTATGCCAAGGAACCAATTCTTTCTAGAATTTTTGTATGGCCCAATATATCTTGGGGTTAACTTGCCTTGTTTCCCAAACCTCAATACATTTTTCATAGGTGATATTTTGATGAAAACAAAATTTCCTACTTCATATTCCATCTGCTTCCTTTTCATGTCTGCAAATTTCTTTTGCCTATCTTGAGCTGCTGCCATTCTTCTCCTTACCAACTCAATTTTCTCTTTAGTTTCTTGTATGTACTCAGGTCCTAAAATAGCTCTTTCCCCTGCTTCTACCCAACATACAGGTGACAAGCATGGCTTGCCATATAAGGCTTCAAATGGAGCCATTCCTATGGTGCTTTGATAGCTGTTATTGTATGTAAATTCAGCTAAATGGAGATAGTCTTCCCAGTTGCCTCCAAAATCCAGTGCACATGCCCTTAACAAGTCCTTTAAAACCTTGTTCACCACCTCAGTCTGCCCATCTGATTGTGGATGGTAGGCAGTGCTTAAGCACAATTCACTTCCCATGGCTTCTTGAAAACTTCTCCAGAATCTTGAGGTGAAGATGGTATCCCTATCACTCACAATGGTTTTGGGAATGCCATGCAATCTTACCACTTCTTTCACAAATACTTATGCTAACTTTGGTGCATTCCTGTCTGATTTGACTGGGTTGAAATGTGCCACTTTAGTTAGCCTATCAACTATCACCCATATGCTTGTGTTTCCTCTTTTAGATCTAGGCAGTCCATCTATTAAATCCATAGATATATCTTCCCACTTCCACTGTGGTATGCTAAGAGGTTGCAATAACCCTGATGGTTTTTGTGTTTCACCCTTGACTTGTTGGCAAGTCATACATTTTGCAATGTATTTGGCTACATCTGATTTCATTCCCTTCCACCAGAAATCTCTTTTTAAGTTTTGATACATCTTTGTACTGCCTGGGTTTATGGAGTATTTACTTCTATGATATTCATTCAATATATCCTCCTTCAACTCCATGTTTTCTGGCACACATATTCTATTCTGGTTTCTCAAATAACCATTTTTATCAATATGGTAATTTATCACTTCCTCCCCCTTTAATATGAGAATTTTCTTCTCCAATAAGTTTGTGTCTTGTTCTTGCATTTTACTCACCTTAAAAGTTAGTTCAGGTTGAAATGTTATCAAACTCAACTTCCCTTTATTTTCCTGTGCACCATGCACATGTACATCCATGTGCACACAGTCTTTCTCCCCAATTTCTAATTCAGCAAGCAAAGACAAGTCTTTAAATTCTTCTATCATTATCATGGCTAACTTAGCATGTTGTCTACTTAGAGCATCAGCAACTTTGTTTGCTTTACCTGGTGTATAGAGTATATCTAAATCATAAGCAGCTAAGAACTCCACCTATCTATGTTGCCTCATGTTTAAATCTTTTTGTGAAAATAAATACTTTAAGGACTTGTGGTCAGTGTAAAGTTCAAACTTAGTGCCTAACAAATAATGTCTCCAAAGTTTCAAAGCATAGATCATAGCTGCTAATTCAAGATCATGTGTGGCATACCTTACTTCATGGGGTTTAAGTTGTCTGGATGCATATGCAATGACTTGGCCTTGTTGCATCAACACTGCACCCAAGCCAAATCCACTAGCATCAGTATATACCACTAATTCTTCATTTCCCTGGGGTACTTTCAGAATTGGAGCATTCACCAATGCCTCCTTCAACTGTTCAAAAGATTTCTCACACTTCTCTGACCAAACAAAAGCTTGGTTCTTCCTGGTTAAGTTAGTAAGCGGTGTAGAAATTTTTGAAAAGTCTTTTATAAATCTCCTATAATATCCTGCCATCCCCATAAATGATCTCACTTCACTCACTGTGCTAGGCCTCTTCCATGCTTGAATAGCCACTACTTTATTGGGGTTTACAGAAATCCCTTTGGCAGAAATGACATGGCCAAGGAAATGTACTTCCTCTTTCCAAAATACACATTTTGAAAATTTTTCCTTTAAATCTTTTTACCTTAATCTAGGCAAAACCAGGTGCAAATGATTTTTATGTTCTTCCACTGTTTTGGAATAAATTAAAATGTCATCTATAAAAATCAGCACAAACTTGTCTAAATATTCTCTAAAAGTTCTATTCATTAAATCCACAAAGTATGATGGTGCATTAGTCAAACCAAATGGCATAACCAGAAATTCATACAACCCATACCTAGTGTTAAAGTCAGTGTACTTAACACTTGACTCCTCCACCTTCATTTGATGAAAACCAGATGCTAAATCTAGTCTAGAAAATACTTTTACCCCTGCTAATTGATCAAAAAGATCATCTATTCTTGGCAATGGGTATTTATTTTTAATAGTTACTTTGTTTAATTCTCTATAATCTATACAGAGTCTTAAGGAACCATCTTGTTTCTTAACAAATACCACTGGTGTTCCCCAGCAAGAATTACTTGGTCTTATAAAACCCTTTTCTTCCAATTCTTCTAACTGTTTCTTTAATTCTTTTAGTTCATTTGGCCCCATTCTAGTTGGCTTTTTAATCACTGGGCTTGCTCCTGGAACTAGATTGATTTGAAACTCTACTGGTCTATGGTGTGGAACACCCTTAACTTCTCTAAACACATCCAAGTATTCATTGACTATGGGAATTTCTTCAATGGTTAGTTCACTGAAATCTTTTTCTGAGTCAACTAAATGATATAGTTTTCCTTCCTTAGCTACTTCACATAAAACTGTGATTCTCTGACCTCTAGAATTTTGCAATGATATGGTGTATGAGTCTAAATTAATTATGGCTTTAAATTGCCTTAACCAGTCTACCCCCAATATAACACCTATATTTGGGTAATTCAAAACATATAAATCGGAAATAAAAATATTTCCTCCTATGTTTAATTCCACATCCACACAAATCATGTTTAAAACACTAGAACTCCCCAGTGGACTTTGTATATGCAATGGGGTTTCAACCAATATGCAATTTAGTTTTAGCATTTTAACTAGTTCATAAGAAATCAAAGAGTGAGTTGCCCCAGTATCATATACTACTGCTATGGGTATGGTACACATAAGTAATGTACCTTCCACTTGGCTATGGTTTTCAGTATTACTCTCCACTGTGGCTTTGCCTTTGCCTTCCAAATTTTCCAATTTTCCTTGCTGTTTATACTCAGGACAATTCCTCTTCATATGCCCCTCTTTCCCACATAGATAGCACTTGAAAGCTCCTCCTTTCAATTCTGGACACCTAGGCTTGATATGTCCTTCCTTTCCACACTGATGGCACACAATTTTCTTCTTGGTTTCCTTAGTCTTGACATCTCCAGTGCCTTTGTTACTGACCTCTTCCTTCTTCTTATCATAAGGGTGATATCTCCCCTTACCCTTCTTGGTGTTATTGTTCTTAAAATTTTTGAACTTCTCCCTCTCCTTGTCATGCTGCTCTAACCTCAAAGCCAAGTCTATTACTTGATCAAATGTCCTGTAAGCATAAGGTAACATGGCTCTGCTAAGTCCTGGGTTCAAACCCTTAATGTATCTATCATTCTTGGATGCTTCATCTGCCACAAGCATTGCTCCATATGTGGAAAGCCCCTCAAACTTTTGAGTGTATTCAGTGACACTCAAAGTTCCTTGCCTAAGTCTAATAAATTCTTCTAGTAAGGTGATCTTAGCTGATGCTGGTACGAATCTTGCTTCCAACATCTCCTTAAATTGATTCCAAGTGATTTCATTCTCACCTCTCCCTGCAATGATTACCTCCCACCAGCTTAAAGCTGCTCCTTTCAGCTGTCTTGAAGCCACTTGCCTCTTCCTTTGATCATCCAGCTGCATGTCATTGAAAATTCTATCAAAAGTTCTCAACCATGCTTGAATTTCCATAATACTTTCTGTCCCTTCAAAGCTTTTGCATCCTAAATGAGTATAAGTCTTGAGTAATTTGGAGAGCTCTTCATGGGGATTTTCTTGCCTTTGTCCTGCCCCATCCCTAAATGCTCTCACCAAATCTTGTAGATTGACCATTGGTGGTGCATTGGAGGATCCAGCTCCCTGATTTGGTGGTCTTCCTACCATAGTTTGCTAATAATAATTTACATAGCTGGTTAGTTTTTTTTTAAACCCAAACTTGATCATCCAGTGATCAATCCCTACAAAATATTTTACTTATACTTTGTTTCTTAAGTTTTTAATTTCATAGAAAGATTTGATTTTAATTTTCAACTATGTTTTAGTAACATAGCTCTGATACCAAATGAAATGACCCTCTCTTTTTATACCTTAATTTGTAAGGATTTTTTTTACATATATATATATATATATATGAGATATACATATACATATTTCTGAAGCCTAGAGTCATTTTTTTTTCTATCAAACAACATATATCCAGGATCAAAATAATTAACCAATATAAATATATCAGTACATTCACAAAGACATGCACATACATGTGAGGATGTATATGCCTCTCTTGTTTGAATCAGAGTTCTGGAAAACAAGAGGATATTGGATTGATTGAATTTAATCAATCCACACATAGTTCAGTTCAAATATGCAATAAAAATTCCATTCATGCATGAATACCTATATATATATATTTTTAAACTCCTGATTCTTTGCTAAATTCTCTAGGGAGTATAAATCCTAGAAACCAGATAATTGTGATATGATTGTCTATAAATTAATGGTTTGGTGCTTGTGTTCTGAAAAATGATAGAAGTGTTTATCATTATCCATGTTTGATTTTTTTCTTATAAAATCTGTCTAGAATACAAGCTCTTTTCTGGAATAGTTTAAAGTGATCTAACACATTCAAAATCTTGATTCTTTGATGTCAGTATGCTTTAAATTAGATGAAGTGCAAACTTGAGTGAGTTTCCTATGACCATGGGTGTCAATCACATGGTTCAACCAGACTCTTTGTTCTGGTGTAACCCATCTGGTGTTAAAATGCATTTGATTAAAACCTGAGTGAAATGGAATTCAGATTCCTTTTAAAAATACAAAGGAAAAGGTGTGTTAATATCTGTACAAAACATGTTTATGTGTGTATATAACTGCAACTATTTTGGATCTGGCTTTCAACTCCCATATTACAGATTCTTTCTTTATTTAAAAATAAGGCATGAAACATTTGTATAAAACAAGTTGAATTATGGAAACATTACAGTCATATAAAATCATTCTCCCTATGCTTATTATCTTTTGTATATATATGCCATGGTAGAAAAATAAAACCATTTAATTTTTCTGAGATTCAACTATCCAGATTTCCCAAAACTTAAATCCTTTCTAAAGACTCAAGATTGACTAATACATTTATAAAATGTAATCATTCAATTTTAACATAGTGTTCTTGCTAAATCCACTTACAAGATTTTGATTAACTTCTTTAACATATCAGATATTTAACTAGATTTATAGATTCCAGATACAAGTCAATCTCTTAACAAAATACTTAAAAAAATATCCATCCAATATTCAACACTTAATACAAGTAGCAATTTAAATTATCAATACATGCAGATTTCAACATTTAGGCTCTTATCTAACTAAGTTTAGCATGCTATAATCTTCTTCTCAAAGCCTTGCTCCTACCCCTACTTAGTTGCTGCAATCCCTGAAAATGCATTTGAAGCTGACCCATATTAAATGGGACACCCCATATGCCAATAGCACACTAGGGTCAGACACATGTCTGGTATGAGAAAATCCACTAAAACAATTTGTAAATCAAGTTAAGATTAATACCTGAATATATGTATATAACTCTTTCTTTAGAATACAAGTAATTCATGTGTGCATGTTCTGTGTCAATGTGCAGGTGCACACATAAATCTGCCTTTCCAGAAACCTCAAGAAGACATGGTACATTCATACATTTCAATCATGAATCAAATAAACATCCATACAACAAGGAAATCACCCAAAATGAATTAAATCATTTATTCACTTTCCAGATTTCATTCCAGGAAAACTCTAGTTCCTCTTTATATCAAATTCTCTTACCTTGATATATATTTATCTATCTTGGTCTCATCTGCAATTAATTGAATCAATGGACACACTGTAATGAACTAATTCACTCCATTACACAAAGATCTCGGGACTTAAACAAGCCATGTGTCAACTTGTATTACTCAAGAAAACAAGTCATTCCTGCAGCGTTCTTGACCCCAATTTCCTAATCAGGTTTAAGTTAATAATAACTCTTTTGATTTTTCATGACTAAACCATTCAGTGATCCATTTCACTAACTAAAGCATCCATATCATGGCATCTCATATTATTCATAACCAAACAGAGACAAACAGGCAAACAACCATTGGTGACTAAATAAATAAGATTCTGTATGTATATATATATATATATATATATATATATATATATATATATTCTGGTATTTTAAAAGGGGTATAGGCAACTAACATTGGCTTATGGCTTTAGAGAGAGTTTTTTTCCTTTTGCAAACATTTGTGCTTGAGTTAAACTCAGGATGACAAGTTTCACTGAATCACAAAATTTGTTTGCTATGTATATGAACATTTATATATTTTCATTGAATCAGGAGCATCGGCACATAGGCAACCCTATTGTACCCCTAATTCCTTTTTGTCTCAAGCCTCAGCACTTATACATGAGTATATTGCAGCTCAACATTGTTTACATCTTTCTAGGTTGAGCCAAAACCAATACTATTTGCCTATTTTCAACATTTTATTTTCTGGGCATTTGTTTATGTTCCTAAACATTAACATATCAGAGACCTGGGTTTATAAAACATATATGTATACTAACAACACTTAAATCTTTCATATAATAAAACAAGTAGAACAACCAAAGAGAATCAAAACATTTTCAGTTCTAAAATCACAAATAAGCATTCACATATGAAAATATATTTTCAAGAAAATTATTCATAACTGGCTGCCTACATTGGGACTTATTGCCTTAGATTTTGAGTGAGTTTTCTCACCTAGCTCTCTTTCACTTCCTAGTTGACTGGTAAGCCTCTGCCTTCAAATCTTTTCTTCACTTGTATTATATTTATATAATATCTATATATTTTTCTCAAGAGCTATCCGGGAAGAAGAAGGTTTCTCCTCTCACTGCCTATTTATGCAGGGTTTTTCTTAGGGTTTAAGGCACTAGCTAAAGACATCTTTGCCCATCAGAAATTATGCCATTTGCATTTAGTTTTTAAACCCAAAATCTTACCCTCCCCGGCTTGGGTTTGTGGAAAGAAAAGTGGTTATATTCTTTTTGGTTAATTTCAGAAAATTGCTTTTCCAGAAAATACTTTTTCCTTTGTCTACTATCATGCTAAAAGTGTGACTTGATTTATTATTTATCAAATACTCTTCCTAATTCTGCCTATACCAAGCATTTCCCTATTTTATCTTTTTTTTCTTCCTATTTTTAGCTTTCATGTAAATGGTATGTACTTCCTTCATTTATTTATAAGAGGACTACCCCTTTTTATATCCTCATTCTTTTTCTTTCTGCCTATAATTAAAATATGTTTGTATATTTTATTTTGCTGATTTGAACTCTAGTACCTTATTAACATATCTATATATATATGTATATGTATATAAATCTTACTGAATTAATTAGTATACTCATCTGTATATATTTATACATTATTTTGTACTGACACACACATGTACATGTACACTCAAAAATACTCAGTAGCATCCATATATATATTTACTTATGCATATAGCTTTTAAGGATTTAACCTATATATATATATATATATTTCCATACACATCATCATGTATTTATTCTTAGAGTTCAGGAATTTAGCTTTAGTTCATGTGCATTTCCTGTGCACACATGTACACACATACAGATACACTATATCATGCTATATCAATTCCCCTATAAAATTTGTTTAAAAATTATTTTAAACTTATTTATATTTTTCAGAATAAATTCCTAAAATCTTGGGTCATTACACTATCTTTGCCATACGATCGAGTTGGGGCTCGGAACTTGTTCCATCGTGTTCGGAATAGGGGTATAACATTAGAAATGCTAGGCAGCATGCCTCGATAGGGGTTTGAGATTTTAAGGTGTGTAAGCGAGATATTTTTGAAATTTAATAATATTATAAAGTTCAAGTCAAACCCTACATCAGCCGACCTACCATTCTCAGCCACCCTACGATCGTACCTACCTCCCTCTTTTAAAACGTCTTTCCTCTCTGTGGCTTCACGAGTTCGAACCAGAAAAAAATTGAAAATAAAAAAAAGTATCAGGCGATTGAAATCGCAACCGAGCAACTCGCGGCGCCCGTACGCGCGCGATGCTAAGGAGATGACGAGAGCAACGATGGGGACCGCATGCATCGTTCAGATATTAGGGTTTGTCGCAAGCCATGATTGGTTCCAGGAGGAGCGCGATGCTCGTAGCCGAGGCTGGAGGACAAGGCGCGACGACAAGGGGGGTGCGGCGAGCCTAGGGTTTCATGCACAATGGGTGGATTGTCGTGTGATGAAGAGGAAGACTCACTGTTTTTGGCTGCTGCATGCATACAAGGAAGGAGGAGGAGGTAAATTAGCAAGGTAAGGTTAATTTGGAATTTTAATTAATTTATACTTGACTATTATTTAAAATCGTAATATTATAACTTGGAAATCTTGTTCGTTAGATCGAATTGAACAAAACAAGATGTGATGGGATTATATCGAGGAATACGACATTTGGAATTTTATTTGGAGTCAATCGAGGATAGCTGCAATTTTAGATTAAATTGATTGCCAGTTCAGTTTAATTTAAATTTGGATGATTAACCATTTCAAAAATCAAGGTGAGTAAATCTCACTCAATTTAGTTGACTAGTTAAATTTATAGCAATTAAAAATTAATTATTGGTTGATTTAATGAATAGATAAATTATTTTCTAGTTGAATGTTATATTATATATAGTAGTATATGTATATATATTAGTAGTTGGTTATATTTCCCGCCGATTGGAGCGGATGAGACACTATGCGCCCTGCATAATAGCGGATGACCCTATATTACCGCGATATCCCGCCTCGAAGCGAGATTGGTATTTTATGTCATATAACATCTGTGGATGCAGGGAAAACAGGTTCCAACTGCATTCCTCAAAATGTTGATTTTTATTTTCATATATAGTGATATATGATGTGTTGAATAATCTGTTACAGATTATGATGTGATTTGATTTATTGGATGATATAGTAGAACTGGCCCTACTTTTGGTATTATAAATACCATAAATAATATTTTTGATTTTAAAAATGGAATTCAAAAGCGATATTAGAAATGAAAATATTTATATTGAGTTTTGGGATTTATTTTATAAAAAGTTTGGGTTGGATAAAACAAATAATTTGATTTTGGATATTTATTAGCTATTTCGTAAAATGGTTTCAAACAGAGAATTTTAAATTGTGAATTTTAAAACAATGGATTTTAAATGAGATTTCTTAAAATAGGAAAATGAAATCGTAATCGAGATTTCGAATGAATTTGGATTATAATTGGAACTTGTTAAGGAATAGATTTCAAAATGGAATTTTAAATAGAAATCAATTTATAAATGAAGTTTGTTTAATATAAATCTGTTGTTAACAGAGAAAACGTGGAAATGATTTTTTAAATTTATAAACACTGTTTATAAATAAGGGGAAATGATTATCAGTTGATAAATTGGAAATATAAATTTACTGTTAGTTCCTGAGATGATGGTTTTGATGACAACAACCTTAGGACTTGTTATAAAATATAAATACTAATATATTTGTCTAGATATATATGTATATGTAGCATATATATATGCAGGTAGTGAGAGTGAAGACTGTACAGTATAGAGATTCAAGATTGATGAATTCAAGGTTGTAGAAATCAAGACTGAAGACTCATGAGTATCAAGATTATCAAGAGTTCAAGAGTTCAAGATATCAAGATAAGTAATAGAGTCTATATTTATGTTAAAACTTCATAATAGCACTAAAATCTTTATTCGGATTTTAATTGTGGAATGGAATCCACCTTCTCGCTTTAATAGTGGGATGGAACCCGCGACCTCTTTAGTGGGATGAAACCCACGACCTTCTCTAATGGAATGGAATCCACGAAAATTTTCAAAATGTCTTATTTTTAGATTTTTTCAAAACTATCTTTTTGAAAAAGACATCTCTCTCTCGGTTCAAATATTTTAGCCTTAATTCAAAAACTATTTTTAATCATATTAATTTCAAAATCATTTCTTGTTTTTTAAACTCTCCTGGTTCTAATGTTTTAGCTTTAATCTCAAAATATTTATATATTTAGTTTTTATTACTTTTATATTTCGTAAAATCACTTTCCAAAGGTTTTTATAATCATAAAGTATATTTAAAATAGCTTACAAAGTTCTAAGATTGTTCTCGACAAACTTTGGAAAGAAAATCTCTTTTAAAACAAAAATCAATTTTCAAAAATTACTAAGGGATGTTGACATGCCTATACCCCCATGTCGACATGGTAGCCGTAGATTTCAAATTTGAATTTTCAAAAGAAGTGTCTATTCGTCATAACCTTTCACGAATGGACATGACCGTTATTCTCCTATATATACCAGTTGTTTTCTATGAATTTCAAGTAAGTTTTTCTTCATTTCTTCAATCCTTCTTCTCCACTCAAATATTCTCTTATATTTTCAAATGCTTTAACAAAACTCTGCCGAAATCCTAAGCGAATCAAACTCGATCGTCTGTAGTTTGATTCACTGCCACTCTCTCTCAAAGATCTCAATGCTATTCAGAGTTATAGGATCATTTATAATCAAAGATCGAAGTTATAACGACTCATAAATTTTAATGATTTTTAATAACGTAATTAACTAAAGCTGAAAATAAATAATAAATTTTGAAGTGACAATTTGATATTTGGAATATGTCTATTTAAATGCAGCAAGTGTCAGATTTTCATTGGAAAATATGAAAGTTAGTTTTGTTGTGTGATTTTCAATTTCAATTTAAATCAGTTAATTTGAAGAAAATTAATATTTTCGAAATCTGAATATTTTTATATAATAAAAATGTAAATCATTTTCTGAGTGAGACGTCATATTTCGTTTCGCCAAATTTGGACTACTCTAGCACAGTTTATCTTATTTTCGGCGTTTTAGCAGCATTTTTGGCAGCGAATATCGAATTTTGATAGTTTGGTCATATCGCTGATATCTGTGTACATTCTATTTGTCTCATCATGCTGATCTCTGCAGAATATTCATTCCTGTATTTTGGCGTTCGGTGCGCAGCGAAATCTGCGAATGACTAATCGTACCGGTTCCGTTTCGAGCCTTTTGGGTTTCTTGGTCCTTTCAGTTATCCATGGTATAATACCAATAGCCTTTTGCCTTTAATAGTTTCTAGAAATCAACATCCGACCTTCAACATTCCCATCGTTTAATTAATATTCTAGTTCCTATACTTGTTCTCTTTCATCCCTTTCAATTTGTTCTTTCGTTTGTGAAAAAAATTATAATATCAGGTTCGTGCATTTTCTTTCTGAGAAAACCAAACATCACTTTCTTCTTATTGAATTACACGTCCCTTCATCCTCCCTTGTTATGGCCGAAGCCTTGTAGCAGCCCGCCGCCACCATAGTGCTATGCAGCCTACAACCGTACATGACAACCCATCCATCTCGAACCACCCTGATCAACGTTCCACAGCCTACACTCCAGTGGCCATACCATTTCCACCTATCCACCTTTTCCATCATCTCACCTTCACCCTTGCCGTGCGTGTCTTCCTCCGTCAACCAGTGCATGTATCCCTACCCAAACCGTGAAACCCTCAGCAACCTCGCATCCACCCATCAAACCATTCCTCCACCTTTGGCCATGTTACAGCCGCGTCTTCGGCCAATGCTCCACCGTTTGGCCGCCTCAGCACACCTCCGCAGCCTCTTCTTGGTTGACAGCCGCCTTCTTCTCTCCTACATGTTAGCCGACCCGTACTCCCTCATTGCTCCACCTTCCACTCACCAAACTGCGTGCAATAGCCTTCAAACAACCCTCCACTCCTCTACGTCCAGGAAGCCTTCTTTAAAAAAAAATTATATTGCTTGAGGAAGAAACTGGCCGCCACCCCTGACCTGAAAGTCACCTTATCCTTCTCCTTAGAAGCTGCTCATATTCATCGTTTATCAAAGCCGTTCGCCCAGCCTACGACTTCTCCCCGCGTGTCGTTCCCTTCCTCCACCCTATTTCCAGTTCGCCACCTCCGTAGCAACACTTCCCACTGCCTGTATCAATCCCACGTCAGCTCGCCCATTTTTCCCTATCAGATCTATCTTCCTCCATAGCTCCAGCCCCCTGCCAAACTCGCCAAGTCCGCTTCCTCCTCCTCGAAAGCATCCAACAACTCCTCATCCTTTTTGTCTATAAAGATATATTATAATATGTTGATATAATATACGTTATGATTATATTAATGATAATATATTTGAGCTATATGTATATATATAATATGTTCATTTATTTTAAAATTTGTGATTTTGAAATGGATTTTGTAATGATTTTTAAAGCATATATATGGACATTATGTTTACATGTAAACTATGAAATATATTAAATATTGATTTGTATGTATTTATTTGAAGTTCTTATATATATTAAGTTATATACATTTTGTTAGAAACCTGTTTTATAATTCAGGTTATATATAAATATTGTTTAGTTATATATGTGAGATTCTCAGTCTATATATCAAGTAATATATATATATATATATAAGTTTTAGGAAATTTGTTTGAATTTATGTTAATATTTTAAAGTATTTTATTTAAAACTTATGTTAATATTTTAAATAGATTTTATAATATATATATATACTGATTTAGAATTTTGTCCGTATTAATTTGTTTTCCCATTGTCTAATTTGTCGCAGCGGTTTCTAGCTTGCCGTTGTTCGAATCCGCATTACAGCAGCAGTTTTCTAGCTCTGTCAATTTCTGTGCTTATCCGTGTCCATTTCATCGTGCTCTCGTGTTTCTCTAGCCTCGAAAGGTGAGAAATCACTCATGATTAACATTCTTATATTGAGTAAATTTAATTCACATGAAATGTCGATTGAAATATGCTGTTAAATTTGAATTATTAAGTTATTTAAATTGTTAAATATGATATGCCATTTTCTGCAATTGTTTACCCATGACATATAGCACCATAACCTGTTGTATATATTATATTTAAATTGTTCCTGATGATAAATGCTTGTTGTTGATATGTTATATTATTATCATATTTGTTCTCACTCTGCAAGTTCCCTATTAGTTTAGAAATCCCTTTGGGTTGAAATGATACATGCCCGAACGATCTTGTAGATTAAGGGAAAATCGTTATGGGTTGAAATGATAAACCCAAGCGATTTTCATTGATTTTGGGATTGCAGGTTGAAATGATATATACTCGTAAATATTAAATTATTGCGGACTGAAATGATAAATATTCGTATCATTTGACCATAGGTTAGAAAACTATATACGGACACCGTTGGTCTATTTTGAAAAATGATTTCTGGAATTTTTGAAAGGAAAATATATGGGTTTTGATAAAATATTGATTTTAAATTATAGTATAAATATTTATTTATAAATTTAGATTTTAAACTTATCTGTCTGGAAATTTTAAATTTATAAGTTAAGTTTTAAAATGTACATTATATAATTTTACTTATAACTTTATTATTTTTAAAAATATATAAAATAAGATTTAAAATAGATTTAATAATAATAAGATTTAATTTAATAATAACTAATATAATAAAATTTATTAAGAATTTAATTTAATTAATAATATATAATATGTTAAATAAATTTATATTAATATTTTTTAACTTTAAGTAAATGGAAGTTGGAAAGAAAAATTAAATAAGAATTGATTTGTAATTCAATTTGTTAAGAATTGAATTTAAATAAGAATCGATTTATAATTGAATTTGTTTAGAATTGAACTTAAATTTAGGTTTGATTTGAACTCATTGATTTTGAGATTTTAAAGATATGTTTTATAACTTGATAACGTGATTTTGATTTAAAGGTAATCAAATGAATATTTTCAAATTTAAATAAAATTGAAATCGAATATTTAATTTTGATTTAAATTTGTAATCGGGGATTTTATTAAATGGTTATTAAATTGATTAAGTGAATATTTAAAAAAAAATTAAAAGTTGAAATATAGATGAAATTATCAAATTGATTTATTGTAAATGTTTGAACATTTAAAACTTTGAACCTATTGAAATTGAAAGTGATTTAAATTTTGTAGTTCAAACCTGAATTTGAAATCGATATAAATTGAAATGGATGTAAATTTGGATTTTGGAACCAAGTTGATTTGAATCGATTTGTGGAATTGAATGAAACAATTCTAATTTGGAAACTATTTCAATATAAACTCTTTTTGAATAAATATTTTTTTTTTTAATTTACAACTATTTTAATATATAAGTTATTTTAATATATAAACTATTTTTATTTATAACTATTATACACACACACACACAGGCACACACTATTTTCAATATCTAAACTGTTTAAGTTGGAAAGTGATATGATTTCAAAGGTGAATATGGTTTCGAAAGAGATATGATTTTGATGTGAATCTGATATTTTGATATGAAGTGTAAACTGTTTAAAATATAAAATGACCATGGTGTGAAATAAGCATTTGGTTGTTAAAGAGACCAGGATCAGATATTGTCATACTCTCTCCCAATACCGAAAACCACTTTAACAATTGTGTACGTGGTGGAGATTCCATAACGAAGTAGGATGGTCTGGCGACGATTCTAGATGAGGTATTAACGCAGCCCTGACTCCCACGAGTCAGCTTGATGTGGCTAAAACATGATCCATGCCGGGCCAAGTGAGGTCGCACCTTCGATCGGGCTCATTTCTTTGATGCCATTCTACTACTTTGTGATTTGATTGGGTGCACCTTTGATTGACTTTGGGAGTGTGTCTTGAGGTGGGCGGTAGTAGCTGCTATGCGTTACCACCAGTCTGGATCCGCAAAACGGTAGAATCCTACCCTAGGCATTGCCTCGCGTGCCTTGTCACATGCCTTATCGTGCCCTCTACAAGTTTGGTTTGTACCATATCTATGGAGTGCCCTCTGATAGCCCTCCAGTTTACAGAGGAATTACGGTACTGTATAGACTATGGGAATATATAAAATGTGTTAAGAGGGATATGGGTAACGCCTTAACACTACTTTAATAGTTTACTTTACTATAGATATTATATATGTAGCGTATTGTACTATATATGTAGATAGTTTTTCTTAGAGGATGGGAATCCCAAACATCCTTTAAGTTATTTTGTATTTCACTTGACATTTCACTTGAGTTGATTTACTTGTATAAGAATGTTAATCCTGACTCGAGTGTTTTGTGTTTTGCTTTATGCTTGGGTCTGACTGAGTGTCACATCATTTGAGACACACCGTTCGAGCTTGGAGCTTTGCTTGAAGATCTATCTATTATCTATTCAGCTTTCAGTTATTTCAGTTATTTCCAGTGGCTTATGTTCGGTCTTGTCAGTTACTTTTGTATTAGAAACTTCTGTGTATTCGAGATATCTGTTGTATTTTGTTTTAACTCTAATGTTTATATAGTAGCTTCATGAACTACTATTTATCTATTCCGTGCTTATTGTTGTAATACTCTGTGTCTGTGATTCTATGATTGATTTTTTTAATTGTATATGCTGAGTTTTGCCAAATATAAATTAACAATCTATTGTTTTGAGCAATTCAAGTCTAACATGAGTGGATGATTTTTGATTTGAACGGTTTAAAATAGCGGGTCGTTATAGAAGTGTATCGAGTCTCTCTCTATCAAAGTGTGATTGGAAATGGTTTGATTGTGGCCCATAAATCAATTGGGTGTGATTGTAGTCCGTAAATCAATTAGGTGATCTTGTAGCCTGGTTGAATCAAGAGAGTTTTCCCTGGACTCGAAGATAGGAGGGTGTATCTCGTGGCCTTGAAATCGAGGTTGTAATATCGACATTATATTTGAAAAGAAATCTGCACAAGAAATTGTGTGGGACTGGATGTAGGGTAACTCCGAACCAGTATAAAATTCCAGTGTGTTCTTTCCTTTACTGTTTTTATTTACTATTTGCATCTGTGTTTGATTCTATGATTGTCTCTGTGTTTGTAAATTGCATCCGTTTGGGTTTAATTTGAAAAGATTTCAAAAAGATTCATAAAATTAATTAAACACTATTCAACCCCCTCTACTGTTAATTCTGCCTTAAGATCCGTAATCCGCATTTCCTACATTTGGTATTAGAGCATTGGTTTTCATAGTTATCATAATCTGAATTTTGAAAAAGTTTAAAATGACATTTTTTGGAGATTCTGTTAACACTAGTTCAAAACTGTCCAAATCATCATTGTCTCATAAGTATGCATATTGTTATTATAGAAAATCAAGTTATCTACCGAATTGGTGTGTTGTGCTGGAACAGATGTGTTATATGGCTTTTGAAGAATCAACACTCAATGGACAAATGGTGCAAATCAAGAAAAACAAATGGATACTTGATAGTGGATGTTTAAGACACATGATTGGTAATCCGGAGATACAGAATGGCATAATTTATGAAGATGGAGGAATGGTCAACTTTGGAGACAATTCAAAAGGATATGTGATTGGCATCGGCAATGTCGGTAACTCTAAAACTCCTACTATTTCTGATGTTCTTTTAGTTAGGAATCTAAAACACAACTTACTTAGCATAAGTCAACTATGTGACAAGGGCTACAAAATTAAATTTGAAAAGGATAAGTGTCACATCGAGGATAACAAATCAAATATTATCTTTGAAGGAATTAGGAAGAAATATATTTATATTCTCAGTATGAAAATCTCAAATGATAACCTATGTCTTTTGGCTAATACAAGTGACCCTTGGATTTGGCATAAATGATTTGGGCATTTGAATTTCAAACTCTTATTTAGACTTTCAAAACTTGATCTAGTAAGAGGTCTTCCTAAAATGGATTTTAAAGTAGATAGTATATATGATGCTTGTCAATTAGGAAAACTTAGGAAGAGTTCATTCAAATTGAAAGATATGATTTCAACTTCAAAACCTCCTAAGTTACTTCATTTAGATCTGTTTGGTCCATCTCAAATTCATTCAATAAATCAGAGTAAATATGTTTTTGTAATTGTAGATGATTATTATAAAGTGATACTTTTGATTTATTTAAAACTTTTGCAAGAAGGATTCAAAATCAACTTTCTTCAAAAATCAAAACTATTTGTAGTGATCACGTTGGAGAATTTAAAAATGAAAATTTTGAGAATTTCTGTAATAAAAAAGGAGTAACTCATAATTTTTCTTTTCCAAGAACTCCACAACAAAACAGAGTGGTAGAGCGTAAAAATAGGATGATTCAAGAGTGTGCAAGAACTATGCTTTCAGATAGTTAATTACCAAGAAATTTTTGGGCTGAAGCAGTCGCTACAGCTTGTTACATTTTGAATAAGATTTTAATTAGACCTCTAACCAATAAAACACCATATGAACTTCTTTTCAATAAGAAACCAAAGGTATCCTATTTTAAAGTTTTTGAAAGTAAATGCTTTATTCTAAATACAAAGGACAATTTGGATAAATTTGATCCTAAATCTGACAAAGGAATCTTTATCGGATATTCCAATAGAAGTAAACCATACAAAGTTTTCAATTTGAAAACTAACACCATTGAAGAAACAATGCATGTATCTTTTGATGAAAATTCAAAGATTTTGTTCAAATAAATGATGAAGATGATTTTGTTACTTTAAATAATGAATCAAATGAAACAAATTGTGAATTTGTTCATCCTAATAAAAGGATCAGGCTTTTAAAAGATCAGTCTATAGAAAATATACTAGGAAATATTGTGTGACGCCCCACCTCTATACCCACGCTAGCCAAGGACACTACGAGGTAATGCCGTCAACTAGCACGGAGAATAAGGCTGTTGAGGGGCGACCATCTGTATAATTGCTTTGTGCGAGTACCGATATGCCAGATAAAAATATAACTTTTCATCTCAAGAGGAAATCCGACATACCGATACAAACTCAAAGCTATCACACAGTGGCTATATAATCTTCGGAAACAAACATAGAAATAAACATGACACAAATCAGTCACAGGCATCCATATCACAAAGGCGGAAAAAGACATGAATAAATATATATCACATGAAAGTGTACATCAGAGTAGTGGTCAAAAAGATCCACGATAATACAAAAGAATAGCTACTAGCTACACAAAAGAATAAGTATACACCATAGAGTCTATATCTCAAATGTATACATCCAAAAACTACTAAACTAAGTAGTTAGCCAAAAGTCAGAGTAATAGATCCCTGGTGCGAAGTCAAGCAGAAGCACCTGAAACATCTCGGTCTGACCCGAGTATTATTTATAAGAAAATAATAAACGGATCAGTCAAGCTAAAAATATCAGATGATATGGTATAAAGTAAAAGACATGGCATAAAGATGTAATAACTATAATGGCATACTACTACAAGTATGTAAATGAAAATCAACAAGAGATTAATCAATATCACAAGAATCTTCTCAAAGATAAAATATGGTATCATACCCTAAACTTGTATTCATAACAAGTCAATGACACACGAATTCACCAATGCACAAAAATTGATAAAACTTATCAATAGAAATTACAGAAATTGGTGAAGCACAAAATTCCAGAAATCATCACAAGAAATCCAGAAATCACAATAAGGGGGAGGCCTATCACAAGAACGGGAGCATGAAAACTCACCAACACGTGTAACACAAGAACGAGAAGCTATCTCATGGAAGCTATCCATTATTGACACATGAACGGCCCGAAGACCATGGGTCGCTACCCCATTTCTATGTGATGGTGAAACATCACACAAGCGGGGTTTAGTCTCCCTCGCAGACAAAGAGACATCGCACAGTTGCTAGTCTAAATCACAAAAAATGATCATCATGATCATCAAGAAGTGTCAATTACACTAAGCTAGTAAATATATGAGTTTAGCTTCATGTCCCATAACCACTAGCTTAACTTAAATATTTACGAACAAACTGTATATCTTCACTAGGAAATTGTCACAAAAGGGTTCAATCGAACAAGTCCAAGAGCTAACCGACGAAGTGAACGCAAGCGTTTCATACCACTCGTTTTACTAAGCCGTTTAAGTCGATTTCTCATCCGAGTGAAGTAAAGGCTTGTATATACTAGTAGATTGGAAATCGGTTTGAGAAAACGAACTTTTGATATTTAAAATAGTGTTGAAATCGCTTTGATGAAAGAGTTTTGATATTTACTACTAGTATTGAAACCTTCATATCTTTAAAGTGACAAGTCACAAAACGATTGTTGAAACGAATCGAATTACATAAATTCACGTTCGAAGATGTGAGTAAAGTCCAAAGAAATCAATCCCCAAAACCATCAAAGTAGGAAGTTCTATTTTTTTTAGATAAGATCCCCTACGGAGGGGGGTCCAGGGGGGTGGCAACCCCCCAAGGTCAGGTCGCAGGGGTCCAGGGGGCAGCGCCCCATCCAAAACGGTACGACCTTGTGAAGACAAGCGACCTAGCATGATACGGCAAAACTGGGAATTTCCAGACGTCTGAGGGGTTGGTCTAGACGTCTGGATTTAGTCTCTGGAAATATTCCAAAAAACTATCCAGACGTCTGAAACCTAAAATCAGACGTCTGAAATCTTTTTAGACGTCTGGGGAAAAGTCCAGACGTCTGGATTTGGTTTCTAGAAATATCCCAGAAAACCAACCAGACGTTTGAAAACATAAATCAGACGTCTGACATCTTTTCAAACGTCTAGAACAATAGTTCAGACGTCTGAAATTAGTTACTGCCCTTTTTATTTTTCTACCGTATGTTATTTTTCACCAGGAGGCAAAACCAGACGTCTGGCATTGACCTCCAGACGTCTGAACACCTAATATGGGCAGAAATTTACCTAGGCCAAGATGGCCAAAACGTTCTCGGAAGCGATCGAGCAAGCAATGACAACTAAGGATTTACGTCTAGCGACAACCCGGTCTTAAAGGCGCTTCGATACACCCCAAACAACATATCCAAACATCCATTGAAGGATTTTCACAAGAATTGGACTTCAAACCAAGAAATTAGGATATTCACCAATTCAATCACAAACAAAAGGAAATGTACATAAATAAGTGTTAGGAATTCATACCCAATCACAAAGATAGATATAGACAAAGATGTGAGATAAAAATCTCACCTTTAACCCCAAAACAATGAAGAAGAAGCTATAGAGCAAATGGCGAGAGCAATCGCACTTCAATTCCAACTCAACAACCTTGAATCAAGGCTAAAAAGAGAAACATTTCCTAAGTTAGGTTTAGGAATTTCTGAAATTGATAAGAGAATGAGTTGGAGAAGAAGAAGAGGAGGCTTATCAAAGCTTCTACTATTAGTTTGGAGCTAGAACTTGATTTGCAAAAGAAAACTAGGGTTTGGAGTTTTAATTTCCCATTCCTCTCTCCATTGTTGTAAAAGCTTGAGTATTAGGAAGTAGAAATGAAGTAATGAAGAGAAGATGGGGTCAGACTTGGGTTAAATGAGCTGAAACACAAACCAAAGCTCTAAGTGGAAAAGTAGCAAAATTTTACTATCTCCAAACATATCAAAGTTTATACTTAAAAAGATCGCAAACGTCATTTTGAACTCAATGGAAGTGGTCTCGAGTCCTAATTTGACTGTATGCATAAAGTAGCTTTTCGGACTAAAATCCGATTAACGATTAAAATATTTAAATAAAATATTTAAATATAAAATCGTCAAATATGCGGGTTGTTACATATTGAATCTGTTGTTAGAACTAGAAATCAGCTAAACAAGATGAGTAATGTAGCTTTTATATCAACTATTGAACCCAAAAATCCAAAGGAAGCATCATCTGATGATTCATGGATTCTTGCTATGCAAGAAGAACTGAATCAATTCACCGGAAATGATGTTTGGGAACTTGTTCCTAGACCTGAGGACAAAACTATAATAGGAACTAAATGGGTTTATAAAAATAAAATGAATGAACAAGGTGAGGACGTTAGACATAAAGCTCGGTTAGTCGCGCAAGGTTATTGTCAAGAAGAAGGAATATACTTTGATGAAACCTTTGCACCGTAGCAAGATTAGAAGCCATTAGAATTCTACTTGCTTTCGCAAACCACAACAATTTCAAATTATTTCAAATGGATGTCAAAAGTGCCTTTTTAAATGGTTTTGTTAAAGAGGATGTTTATGTTGAACAACCTCCACTTTTTGAAGAAGAAAAGTTTCCAAATCATGTTTACAAATTAAAGAAAGCTTTATATTGTCTGAAACAAGCTCCTAGAACCTGGTATGACAGACTAAGATCTTACCTATTATAATCAAATTTTGAAATTGGTAGAGTAGATAATTCTCTTTTTATTAAAAGAAACAAAAATGATATCCGATTAGTATAGATTTATGTAAATGATATCATTTTTGGATCAACAAATAATGAAATGAACAAAGAGTTTTCTGAAATAATGACAAAAGATTTGAGATGAATCATATGGGTGAACTTACTTTCTTTTTAGGATTGCAAATAAAATAATTAGATAGTGGTATTTTCATTAGTTAAGAAAAGTATGCTAGGGATCTAGTTAGTAAGTTTGGTATGACCACTGCGAGTGGAAAACCCACTCCTATGGCAACCAATGAAGCCTTGAATAAAGAAGACATGTCAAAAGATGTTGATAAAAAACTATACAGGGGAATGATTGGATCACTACTCTATATAACTGCGAGTAGGCCTGATATCATGCATATTGTCCGTCTCTGTTCAAGATACCAATCTCAACCCAAAGAAACCCATTTAAAAGTTGTTAAACATATCCTAAGATATGTTAAACACACTTTAGACTATGGCCTATTTTACCCTAAAAATGATTCATTTGATTTAATCTCATATTGTGATGCTGATTATGCTGGTAGTAAATCAGATTGAAAAAGTACGAGTGGAACTTGACAATTTTTAGGACATTCTCTGGTTTCCTGGTTTAGTAAAAAGCAAAATACTGTCTCACTAGCAACAACTGAAGCAGAATATGTCTCTGTTGCTTTGGCTTGTTCTCAAGTTATCTATATGCAGCAGACCCTAAAGGATTTTGGATTAAATATTTCAAAATCACCAATTTATTGTGACAATACAAGTGCAATAAATTTATCCAAAAATCATACTCATCATGCCAGAACCAAAAATATTGATATCAGACATCATTTTCTCAGAGATAATATAAGTAAAGAGATTATTTCTCTTGAATTTATCAACATTAAGAATCAAATAGCCGATATTCTGACCAAACCCTTGAATCAATCAACCTTTACTAAATTAAGAAGAGAACTAGGTATTTGTTCTATAACTGAGATATAGAATATAGGTATAGTAACATATATATTTAAATAAATAGAGAAAAACAAAATTGTCAAAATTTTCAAAGGGATGTTGACATGCCCCTACTCCCCATGTCGACATACAATGGTCAGATTTGAAATTTTGATTTTCCCTCTAAAATCAGTTTGGTGGTTATATAACCACAATATTTTGAATTCATCTGGCTTCTCACTTCATTTCCTCTGTAATAAACTTCTGAAAATACAAAGTAATGGCCTCCTCTTCTTAATCAAACCAAAATGCAACCATTTCCTTCCCTTCTCCTAAATCTGGTCCATTCCAATGTACTACATTGGCTCGAGTAATGAAGATCGAGGAAATTATGAAGGATTCTCTACAAATGCTGACTAAATTACAAGTCATGCAAATAAGGATGGTAAAGGAACAAGAGAAACAAGGCAAGATTCTTAGAAATTTGCAAAAATTTCTAATGGATAATCATGCGAACCCTATTGTGATTGAAGATGATTCCTTTAACATACATATTCATAATCCATTAGAGGACGACAAAGAAGAAGAAGAAGAAGAGGAAGCGCAAATGATGAGGATGATAATGTTGTTTGCGTTGGAGAAGTCTGTTTTGACAAAAATGGTAATTTGGTCGAACAACATGGAAACTTTTGTCTCCATTACCCTAATTGTTCGATTCACAAATCACCAATTGTCAAGGACTCTCATTAGATTGTTACTATATTAATGTTTTTATATTTTGTGTACTTGTTTATATTTGAGTCTATGTTTCATATATATGTGTAATGTAACATCATATGTAATAAAATTAGATTTATGTTTCGCTTATTATACTTCGTTGTTAGCATTTAGTTCCATAGTATTAGTTTAAGGGGGAGTTATGTAGCTTAGGCTTAGTTTTTGTTGATGACAAAGGGGGAGGATTATAAAATAGGATAGTTAGGCTGTTAGTTAGGCTTAGAATAAGGGGAAGTTAGTAGATTAAGGGGGAGTTGTTGGAATAAGGGGGGGGGGGTCAGAGTAGAATCAGAGTTTGGTGGAGTTATTTTATAAACATAGGTTGTCATCATCAAAAAGGGAGAGATTGTTAGTTCCTGAGATGATGGTTTTGATGACAACAACCTTATGACTTGTTATAAAATATAAATACTAATATCTTTGTCTAGGTATATATGTATATGCAGGATATATATATGAAGGTACTGAGAATGAAGACTGTACAGTATAGAGATTCAAGGCCGACGAATTCAAGATTGTAGAAATCAAGACCGAAGACTCATGAGTATCAAGATTATCAGGAGTTCAAGATTTCAAGATATCAAGATAAGTAATAGAGTCTAGATTTATGTTAAAACTTCATAATAGCACTAAAATCTTTATTCGGATTTTAATTGTGGAATGGAATCCACCTTCTCGCTTTAATAGTGGGATGGAACCCACGACCTCTTTAGTGGGATGGAACCTACGACCTTCTCTAGTGGAATGGAATCCATGAAATATTCAAAATGACTTATTTTTAGATTTTTTCAAAACTATCTTTTTAAAAAGACATCTCTCTCTCTCTCTCGGTTTAAATATTTTAGCCTTAATTCAAAAACTATATTTAATCATATTAATCTCAAATTCATTTCTTGTTTTTTAAACTATCTCTTGGTTTTAATGTTTTAGCTTTAATCTCAAAATATTTATATATTTAGTTTTTATTACTTTTATATTTCGTAAGATCACTTTCCAAAGGTTTTTATAATCATAAAGTATATTCAAAATAGTTTACAAATTTCTAAGATTGTTCTCGACAAACTTTAGAAAGAAAATCTCTTTTAAAACAAAAATCAATTTCCAAAAATTACTAGGGGATGTCGACATGCCTATACCCCCCATGTCGACATGGTAGCCGTAGATTTCAAATTTGAATTTTCAAAAGAAGTGTCTATTCGTCATAACCTTTCACGAATGGACATGGCCGTTATTCTCCTATATATACTAGTTGTTTTCTATGAATTTCAAGTAAGTTTTTCTTCATTTCTTGACTCCTTCTTCTCCACTCAAATATTCTCTTATATTTTCAAATGCTTTAACAAAACTCTACCGAAATCCTAAGCGAATCAAACTCGATCGTCTATAGTTTGATTCACTGCCACTCTCTCTCAAAGATCTCAATGCTATTCAGAGTAATAGAATCATTTGTAATCAAAGATCGAAAGATCGAAGTGTATCGAGTCTCTCTCTATCAAAGTGTGATTGGAAATGGTGTGATTGTGGCCCGTAAATCAATTGGGTGTGATTGTAGCCCGTAAATCAATTAGGTGATCTTATAGCCTGGTTAAGTCAAGAGAGTTTTCCCTGGACTCGGAGATAAGAGGGTGTATCTCGTGGCCTTGAAATCAAGGTTGTAATATCGACATTATATTTGAAAAGAAATCTGCACAAGAAATTATGTGGGACTGAATGTAGGGTAACTCCGAACTAGTATAAAATTTCGGTGTGTTCTTTCCTTTACTGCTTTTAATTACTATTTGCATCTGTGTCTGAAACTGTGATTGTCTCTGTGTTTGTGAATTGCATCTGTTTGGGTTTAATTTGAAAAGATTTCAAAAAGATTCATAAAATTAATTAAACACTATTCACCCCTCCTTTAGTGTTAATTCTACCTTAAGATCTATAATCCACATTTCCTACATTAACATTGTGAATTTATATCGAGATATGGAAATCGGTTTTTGAGGAAAAAAATAGTGGATTCTATTTTTGAAATGTGAGAATGATTATGAAATTGAAATGTAGTCGACGTGATATGAATCGAGAGGGATTTATAAATTGAAATTGGTAATATTGGATTTTAAAAATAGATTTTTGTCGAGGAATTAAAATTGTTTTAAATAGGATTTTTATTTATTAAACTATATAGTTAAATCTATTTTAGTATTGAAATAATTTGGAAAGTGGATTATTCAAATATTTAATATTTATTGAAATGAATTCACATTTTTATAATAAGCTTTGTAAATCGATTACTTTTATTTAAAAATGGATGGGAAATTTGTTATCGATGTTTATTTAAAGTGTTTTAATATTCTAAATAATTACTAAAACATGTTTTAAAAATAAATTATTATCCTTTAAAAATACTTATCATATATATAAAGTTTTGAAATGATTGTAATTTATTTATTAATCCTCTCGAGATCTGAAAACGGGGTTTATTTAACGGATATGATTTTTATAAGAGAAATCTTGTAATGGAATTCTGGAAACTTTATAAAACTTCCGAAATGTTGAAATATGAGAACTTCGAAAACGAATTAGAATTCATAAAAGAATTTAGAAATGGGAGGTTGGAATTATAAACAAGTGCAATCGATTTTGGAAAATTTAAAGGAAGTTAATTCATGAATTCCAGAAACTATAGAATCCGTTATAAACGAGAGAAGGGATTTACAAGTAAATTGTAAAGGATTTGAGAAGTATGAAATAAAAATGGAATATTTCCTAAGTATTAGAAATAAAATGATTTTAGGAAAATATATTTATAAATATTTCCTAAGTATTGGACTGGAAGAATTTAAAATATTTTAACTACGAGATTATTATTATTGAAATATTCTTCAAAGTGTTGAATAAAAAAAAAGGAGTTTGGAAATAATTCTATGTATTGATATGGATTGAAATATCCTGTCATGGATATAAGAATTTGAATTTGTTTTCAAATATTGAAATACTGGAAGAGATATGAGTATATATCTTTGCAAAGACATTTTTAAATAAATGTTTTGAAGATTTATAAAATAGAGCCAAGTGACTGCTTATGTATGTTATTTGATAGTTAAATAACCGACTATCAAATTTGGCCAAATTCGTTGATCGTTTCGAAGAGACCGAGATCAGATTTAATTATCCGAAAACCACTTCGATCCAATTTGTGCGTTACAAATTGTGATGTCATGAAGATAATGAAGATAGTGATTTGGAGATTCGGTATGTTCAGACCCAGAACAACTTGTATGGATGAATGTTATCATTTGCATCATGGTCTGGAAGGCAGTGTTAGCATTCCAAGTATGAATTCTATTCTAAAGGTAAAACGTAGCCTCAAGCCTCATCAAACGGGAATGACTAAAACAGGGGAGGTGCAGTAGGGCTAAGTGGGTAGCACCCAAGTAGGGTATGTTATCACTTTTCTAGATACCCTCGGATATATTATAATTATGGATATGGTTGTGCATGGAAAAGAGAGCGCACGATAGGGTAGGAACATCTAGTGTGATAACATATTTAGTACTATCCAGTAAGGGGTAGGCCGGTCCTGTGTTGGCAGGGATCGTTAGGTACGATCTCGGTACATTTTTCTAGAGGTGTACCGTGATAGGCGGTACCCCAGTAGCCTAGTCACTGTATGGAATCCAATATCCACTACAAGCCCGTACGGTTTTAGATGTGCCCAACTATGCTGAAACGTAAGACACAAGCATTTTAGCTATTTTATAGTTTACTTTCTATAGACAATATTATAGTATCAGATCATTTTGATATAAAACTTTTTGGTTATCGCTAGGTAAAAACCCATCATATTTATGTGTGATGTGGTCTTACGAGATACCTTTGTTTTTCAAAGGATTCTGATAACAGTAATAATTCAAATTAAGCGTGTTTTCTCACGCTGGTTTTCCAGACTGACTCGGGTGTTATTCTATTATAATGCTCGGATCAGACCAAGTATTACATATTCAGGTTAGGATGCTATGGAGCTCAGGGGACGAGCTGGAGGATACTTAGGCGTATAATACGTACTTGGTTATTTCCACTGTGTGAGTCATGCTGTATATTCAGTATTTGTGAGGACAAGTTATTATAACTGTCCAGATTGATTGTTGATTGTTGACCCGAGCTTGGCTAGTTCGGGGGCTTATATAGCAGACATGGCATCGGAATGGATTAGGATCAATTCAAAGGAGAGCTACAGAAAAATGTGCTAATCCAACCAATCTTGCTTGCACGATGGAAAGAGCCACTGGCTTATCTCTCCATCGAATCAAATTGGCCAAAGGTGTGAAAAGCACTATCTCGTTGAAAGGTTCCATACATCTGCCCTTTCTCATGTACTATGATGATTGTGTGTATATGAATAGCTACAGATTCTTTTGTATAAAAATATGTTATTATCTATTATATATTGTTCCGCTGCAATTTGTGAAATACTGTGTGTTGTTTCTATTTTCTTCTTTCATTTTCTTCTTCACCCCAACGATTGGTATTTTCAGCACTTGAATAATCGGCATGCTATACAGTGAACGTATTGACTTCGATTTCCGAGGGTCGAAAATCCCGGTTCGTTACAGTGGTATCAGAGCTACAGGTTAAGCGAGAACCTTGGCTTTGGTGGGGATTACTCATTAGAAATAGGGTCAGTAGTACCCTAGAATGAGATTGAGTGTATTAATAGATATGCGCGCGTATTTGTTAGTGAAAATAAATTGTTTTATATCATGTTGACTTATCGGTTGAGTGTTTTTGAATTCTGGTTGATACGACCACTGTATCGATAGGGGTTTCTAAACTCTAAACAAGTTAAATCGACATAGTATTGTTTTAAAGTGGGTAAATGAAATAATTTTACCCAAATTATATTTTGATATAAAAGAAATAATTTTAGGAAATTATTATAGTATATTGATGTGTTTGGTTGTTATTATTATAATCAAAACAAGATTATAATTGGAATGGACATATATTACCAAATTAAAGGTTATAAGTGTGAATTATACAAATGAGTTGAAACTAAAATTTGATTCAAACCAAAATTTGGAAATTTAAATCCCGGAGATTTTTGGAAATGTTTTCCCAAGGCATTTTGAAATAAATGATGGTGATACTATTTTAGGAATAGAAAATGCTTTAAATTGGATTTAAAAATGGATTTTGGAAGTGATAAAACACTGAACTCACTTCAATCGCTGGAAAATAATCCTAGTGATGACCGTGCAACATCATCAGTATTTATTTTCGAGTTTCAAAGTGACGGATTACTACTGTGATTATTTGGCTTCAGAATTGTTTTGGTAAAATCAGGTTTTGATTTAAAAATTCCAAAAGCAAGATTTGGTATAAAGAAATGAATATATATTTATATATGGGATTTCAAAATGATTTGAAATAGAACCGGGTGATTGAATTTTGAAATTTCCAATTAAATGAGAAGTGAAACCAAAAGGGAATAAGTTTTGAACTAAAAATTGGGAATTGTGAATTTCGATATAAAATTAAAATTTAACTTATGCAAGTTAAATAAATTAAATTGGTAAAAGGAAATTGTATGGATTTGAATTTAACTTAAGCTAAGTTAAATAAAAATTGGATTGGATTAGAAATGATATCAAATTGAATTGGATGTAAAGTTTGAATTGTAAAGTGATTATATAACTATAAGTTATAATTTTTTAATGGAATAAAATTTAAGTGAAACATTATGGAATTGTGAATAAATAAGTTTGAATAGCTTACAAAATTGGAGTCAATGGAATAAATATATATTTAAGCTATAAGTGATGTATAATCTTGAGTTAAAAATTTTAAATGTGAAAAAATAAGTTGTGTAACTTATAAATTGGAAAAGTGGAATAGAAAAACCGAAATAGAGATGGTTTGATATTTTTTAAAAAAAATGGAAATTCGATTTTGAATTATAAAATCAAGTGAACTCAAGCCAACCCAATTGAAGTGATTTTTGAAATAAAAATCAGATTTTGAATTATAAATGGAAGTGAACTAATTAAATAAATATATTAGTTAATTGAACATGAAAAGGGAATCAGATTTGATTTGTAGCAGGGTGAATGTGAATTCAAGTATAAATAGAATTCGACTTAAGTGGCTAGTAAACGAATATGTTTTAAATGTGTTAATGATAACAATATTGGTGGTGAATCGAGATGAATAGATTGAATGAGCTAATAATATAAAATGGGTGAAATATGAATTGAATACAAGCGAATTGCATGTGAATCAATTGAAATTAAATAAGTGGTATATGAATCACTTGAAAGTGAATAAATGAAATGGGAATCGTTAAATTGTGAATGTACTTAAGTAAGGTTTATGAATTTGAAATGAATCAGTTGTATAACTTATAAATTGAACAGATGGAAAGCAAACCAAATTGAATAAAAGGTTAAACATTTATGTGAAGCAAACAAAATATGGATTGAGTTATGAGGTGTAATTTAACTTAAGTTAGTTAAGTGAAATTGAATTTGATTTGGGATAAATCAATAAATTGAATATGATTGGAAATTTAACCTTGCAAAGAAGATTTAACTTAAAATGAGTTAAATGGAATGGAATTCAAGTCAAGATAAATAAAGTGATTTTTGGGAATGAAACATAACTTAGTTAAGTAATTTGGAAGCAAACTAATTAGAGAATTAATTAGTGAATTGAATGTTGAAAATGAGAATTGAGTTATAAATGAAATTCGACATAAATTTATTTTAAAATGTTGTCGAATAAAATAGTATGGATTGAAATGGTGATAGCTTAAGTTATAAATGAATTCAATTTAAGTGTAAATTGAATATGGTCGGGAATATTATTGATAAGAATGGAATTTAATTTAAGTAACTAATTTATGAAATGGTTCATAAATAAATTGGAATAGATTGGTTTGTTGTTGAATATAACAAGATTTTGTGAATAAATTGAATGTGGATTAATAAAAAAGTTGATAAATTGATTTGGAATCAATTTAAAATAGCTATAAACTGGAATGGTTACATTATTAAATGAATATCACCAAATAGCATGGATTGAACCGTCATTCGACATAAACGGAAGAATTTTTTTTGTTGTAAATTAATGGAAAGTGAATAAATTGATTTAGAACCAATTTGGAATGGATATGAATATATTGTATGTGAATATGAATTAGATCTAAGTAAATTTGGTTGTGAATCATTCGAATTGAATGAAATGTTATATGAATCGATTGAAAGCAACTAAATTAGTATTGGAACCTTGTGATTGCTTATAAATACATGTTTAACATGTTTAGTTATGCAAAGTATGTGTTTAACTATTTAAATAAATGAAATGTTATTAAATTTCATGTTTTTGGGACTTACGTGTTTTAATTGAGTAAGTATAGGTATAACCATTTGGATATATTTTGGTTGTGCGATTGCGTATAAATTGAGCGAGCTCATTTAATAACGCTAAAATAAGGTACGCTTACGAATTTAGCACGTGAAAAATAAAAATATTGATATATATTGTGTTTTCCGGCAATGAGAGCTGATGTATATCTTTTTATCATATTTGATGGCTCTCCGTACAAGGGAGACTCTGCCAAAAAATTTCGAAAATTTAGAGTGTTAGAAAAATTTTGAAAATTTTTGGAAAATTTTTGTTAGCCAAAATTTGATTTTGGATTGTAATTGAAATAAAAGGTTTTGAATTAGAAATGGAAACTAATTGTTTTAAATGAAACTAAAAGATTTGGGAAAATGGAATATCGAGTTTCAACTAAGTGGGTTTTAACAAGTTAATGGGTTTGTTGCATTTTTCCTACTTAGCAATTTCGGGGATGAAATTCTTTTAAGGGAGAGGAATGTAACGACCCGGATTTTCCGTCGTTTGATTTTGAACATTTAAATGGTTTTAAATGTTGTATTTGGAATATAAGTTCGTTTTGAATATGAAGATTTCGGTTGAAATTGTTGAATGAATTTAAATTCAAATATAGCAATTTATCGTAATATGGAATTGGCAAATAATTTAAATTTAAATTGAATATGAATCATGTTAATTCCATTATCTCAGCGACCCAGAACTTAGCGACCTAAAAGGGATTAGCGACCTAAGAGGACCTCGCGACCTAAGGATGGAAAGCCTTGCGACCTAACAGCAGAAAGCTTCACGACCTAAGAACAGAAGGACCTCGCGACCTAAGGATGGAAAGGCTTGCAACCTAATTACAAAAAGGTTTGAGACCTAAGGACATAAAGCTTTGCGACCTAAGGACAGAGGTTTGCGACCTAACAGCAGGAAAAGGTTGCGACCTAAGGTAGCTAGCGAGTTAACAGGTTGCACAACCTAACTATTAAAACATGTTCAGCGACCTAAAGAATGTCGCGACCTAGCTGTTGAAGGAGGCTCTGCGACCTAAGGGAGTCTACGACCTAACTATCTCAAGAACTTCGCGACCTAGCAGTGTTGCGACCTAAAGCCTGAAGTGATCTAGCAACTTAACAGCCTAACGAGCTAAAAGCAGAGAAAGGAATGCGACCTACTATAGGTCGTTCACGACCTACTACTTGCTCAGATGGAAACAGAAGCAACTCAATCAGGCTGCCTTCCCTAAGTCGCATATGGACTGCGACCTATCTTAGGTCGCTCGCGACCTACGACCTAACTTAGGTCGTACGCGACCTAAGACCTTAGGAAAATTTCCAGAATCCAAATCAGCTCCTATAAATACCCCACCACTTCCAACATAACGGGGACTTTTGGCCATTCATTTCTTCAAGCGCCGTTACTCTGTCGAAGTCTCCATTCATCCAGCAATCAAAGATCCTCAAACATTCAAGACACTACAACAATCTTCAAGAGATAATTCCTTACATCCAACATGGATTCATCGAATTTCATCGACGAAGATTGAGCTAGTAGTCAAGATTGTTTCTTTTGATCAAGTTGTATTGTTTTGATAAGAGATTTGTATCGATTTGTAACCGAATTCAGTAATAAAGAGATTCAAAGTGGACGTAGGCTTAATCTCAAGCCGAACCACTATAAATTGCTGTCTTTTACTGCTTTTCAGCCAGTTTACTGCTTAAATTCTGTTCCCGTCACACGGGTGGTGCTTTCACGATTCTATTACACACACCGGGTGTTAGCGTTCACTTTTTAGCGTTAACATTTTGGTGCTTTCACTGAGAACCCAACTCAGGCTACTACTCACCATTGCTTCTCAGAAGTTTGCTGAAAGAATTTCCTACAAAACCAGAAGTTTATCAGACATAATGGCTCCTAGAAGGAAACGAAAGACTGTCAGTTCTGATGATGACCGTGATAATACTGCCACTTCTCTCTCTCCAAATCAGACAGCTCCAAGCGTCGGTGTGACGCGACAAGAGTTAGATGCTGCTGTATCCGGACTGTACCAGCAGATTGAAACTCAGAATAATCTGATGATGGAAAAGCTGAATGCTCTATTTGGTACGAATCAAAGACCAGTAAGTAATGAGGGAAATTTTGCTAATGCTGCTCCCAATTCCGAAGGGAGAAATATTCCTCACGGAGGATCAGGTGCTGCCGAAGGGGCACCCCTCCAGGCCGAAGGATCCAGGCCGTCACCAGTTCTTCGTGAGCATTTACCTGGACAAACCCCCGAAAAGATGGCCGAGGTCTATTCTGCGAAATCTTTGAACAATGAGGAATATCTTTCTGGTATGATCAAGCAAATAATGAAAGAGAGCATGCAAAGAGATGAAGATGAGAGCGAATGGGGATTCGCACCAAGTAGAACTCCGTTTACCGAGAAGATTCTAAAGGCTGAATTTCCTAGAAAGTTTGTTCCCCCCACCATTCCTGCTTATCGGGGAACAAGTGATCCAAATCAGTTCTTGTATAAATACGACTGGCACATGACCGGCGCAAGAGCAACTGACGAAATAAAGTGCCGATATTTCCCAGTTTATTTAGAAGGAGTGGCACTTCTCTGGTTTACCAAGCTTCCTGTCCGATCTGTAGATCAGTTTTCCGATCTGACCCGAAAGTTCAAAGAGCAATTCAGGCTATACGCTTCAAAGGCAAAAGACATAATGTCATTATCCAGTCTTGAACAGAATCCGGGAGAGCCTATTAAATCATTCTTGAACCGCTTCAACTTAGCTCTGGCAGAAGTCGATAACGCAGAGCCACGAATGATCTTGACCTATTTGATGCGTGCTATCGACAAATCGAGCGAATTTGGGAAATGGCTGAAGATGAAGGAGCCAAATTCTCTCGAGAAATTCTACAAAAAGGCTGACGAATTTATACGCCTAGAGAATCTTTCCGCACCAGCTAAAGTTGTGACAACAGTGGTGGAAAATAATGCTACCGTTCAAAGCAAGAAAGAACCTGCAGATCAGAAAAGGGAAAGTAATGGTGGGAAAAGGCAGAAAGACTTCAAAAAACCCCGTTTCCTTAAACCTTCAGACTTTACTCCTCTGACCGATACCCCGGAGAATATTTTCATCGCCACTAAGGATGCTGTTGAATTTCCAAAACCACCGGCCGTGAAAGTTGGGAAGAATGCTGTTCAAAGCGGAAGATTTTGCAAGTTTCACAACCAACCAGGGCATGATACCAATGAGTGCCGCCATTTGAAAAGCCTGATTGAGGAATTGTTAAGAGAGAATAAGTTGCAGCAATATGTCAAGAGGAATAGAAAAGACCCATCTTCATCTAACCCGGGGCAACTACCCCCATCTCATTCATCTGGTTCAGGAGAAAGGCCTGCTGAAAAGGAAAGACCTGTTATCAATGTGATCACAGGAGGACCTCATCCAGCTGGTAGGAGTTGGGTTGAAATGGAAAGGTATGCTAGAGCTTTGAAGTATGCTCCGACTGAAGAAAGTGTCTTGATCTTGGAAGATGTTGCACCTCTAAAGCAGCAGAAGACTTTTCACGATGATATTATGTTCAGAACCAGGGATTCTATTGATGTGGAAGCTCCTACTGAGGACCCTTTAGTTGTTTCTATCGGTATTGGGCCGGCTATTGTCAGAAGAGTTCTGGTTGATAGTGGTGCTTCGTGCAACATACTCTTTAAAAGGACATTTGACCAAATGAAAATCCCCATGACAGATGTACAAGCCTCTTCACACAAAATTGCTGGATTCACAGGAGAACTGAAACAGCCAATTGGAACGGTGGACTTGCTTGTTGAAATGGGCGAAGGGCAGAAGAAGTTGGTTAGGAAGCAGACTTTTGTAATTGTTGATAGATTCTCCGCCTATAACGCTTTCTTGGGTCGGCCTACTCTTGCTGCTTTCAGGGCCGTCCTCGCTCCTTGGTGCTTAACAATGAAATTTCCAACTGATAATGGGATTGCTGTTATTAAAGGAGATCAGAACGGAGGACGAGAATGTTATCTTGTAGAACTCCGAGAGGCCAGGAAAAGAGAAATGGGGAAAGATGCGGCAGCTCCGCTCTGCATCAAGGAACCGACCCTGTAGCAACTACGGAGCGGCCCCTGTACTGGCGAACGCAGCAATGCAAGAAAAGAAATGGATCCCAGGAAAGCCAGTACAGGGGAGAATAGAGTGGTACCCGTGGAAGTAACGGTACCAGTATCTGTAGACTCGAAAGACCCGAACAAAGTACTCAATGTGGGTTCACAGCTAAATATAACAGTTCAAAACACACTGATATCATTCTTAAAAGCCAATCTAGATGTGTTCGCTTGGTGTCACGCTGATATGTGTGGGATCTCCCCGGAAGTTGCTGTACATACTCTGAACATAGATCCGAAATTCACACCAGTGAAACAGAAGAGAAGAACTCAAGGCCCAGAAAGATCGACAGCGCTAAAGGAAGAAGTCGATCGACTCATGGAGAACGGCTTTATCAGAAACTCCACTTATCCAAATTGGGTTTCAAATCCAGTATTGGTCAAGAAGGCGAATGGAAAGTGGAGAGTATGAATAGATTTCTTAGATCTAAACAAAGCATGCCCCAAAGATTGCTTCCCGCTGCCCAGAATTGATCAATTGGTGGATGGAACAGCTGGGCATGAGTTGTTATCGTTTATGGATGCTTACTCCGGATACAATCAGATTATGATGCATGAGCCGGATCAGGAAGACACAAGCTTTATTACAGATGTGGGTCTCTACTGCTACAAAGTTATGCCTTTCGGATTGAAAAATGCTGGGGCAACCTACCAAAGACTCGTCAATGCAATGTTCAAGCCTCAGATTGGTAGAACCATGGAAGTTTATGTCGACGATATGTTGGTAAAATCAAATAAAGCTGTAGATCACATGGGACACTTGGAGGAAATGTTCGCAATTCTTCGAAAGTACGGAATGAAGCTCAATCCATTGAAATGTTCATTCGGAGTAGAATCTGGGAAATTTTTGGGTTTCATTGTGAGCGCCAGGGGCATTGAAGCCAATCCTACTCAAATCACAGCTCTAAGGGAAGTCAATGCCCCTAAAACCAAGAGAGAAATGCAAAGTCTCAATGGAAAAGTCGCTGCTCTGAGTCGCTTCATTTCCAAGGCCACAGACAAATGCATTCCCTTCTTTGACGCTCTAAAGAAAGGAAAGAAAAATTTTGAGTGGACTCCAGAATGCCAGAATGCTTTCGATGAACTAATTCATCACATGGAAACACCTCCAGTTCTTTCCAAGCCTACTGACGGTGAAGATCTTTTCATCTATTTAGCAATTTCATCTCACGCCCTCAGCGCAGCACTTGTACGGGAAGATATGAAAATACAGCGTCCAGTCTATTACATCAGTAAACGGTTCACTGGGGCAGAGATGAATTATTCGAAGATAGAAAAGCTCGCCTACTGTTTGCTAATTGCTTCCAGGAAATTGAGACCATATTTTCAAGCTCACCCTATCAAAGTTCTTACTGATCAACCTCTAAAGCAAGTCCTGTATCGTCCTGAAACTTCGGGTCGTCTTTTGAAATGGAACATTGAACTTAGCCAGTATGACATCACTTATCACCCCCGAAGAGCAATCAATGGACAAGCTTTAGCAGATTTCATCGCAGAATCTACTGACAAAGGCAATAGTGAGAATGAAACAACTGACGGCATTCCAATCCAGTGGAAGTTGTATGTTGACGGATCAAGAAACGATTACTGTTCTGGGGCAGGGGTTTTGCTCGAAACCCCCGAAGGACGATCATTGTGTTATGCATTGAGACTGGAATTTCCTTCAACAAACAATGAAGCAGAATATGAAGCACTTATTGCCGGTTTAAAAATCGCCAAGGAACTGAACATCAAAGTGTTACAAATTTTCAGCGATTCTCAGCTTATTGTTTGCAAGGTGAAGAAAGAATTTCAAGCCAAAGGAGGAAATTTGCCTGCATATTTGACAAAAACTTCCGAACTCCTCAATGATTTCGATCACTACTCAATAAGCCACATACCCCGAGAGGAAAATATGAAGGCAGATTCTTTAGCAAAGTACTCAAGTTCCGGAGAAGCTCAATTACTGGGATTAGTTCCTGTAGAAGTTCTGTCAGCTCCAAGCATTGATGAAATGGATATTGACTGGATTATGGCTACGTCTCAAGAGCATGAATCATGGATGACTCCAATCAAAGAATACTTACTCAGTGGTTCCCTGCCAGAAAGTTCTAAGGAACGTCGAAAATTATTGAGAAAAGCGTCGAGATATATAATTCAAGATGACCGATTATACAGACGGGGATTTTCAATGCCTCTGCTCCGATGTGTAACTAAGGAAGAAGCCAAGACAATTCTAGCCGAGGTACACGGAGGAGAATGTGGAGATCATTCAGCTGGTCAAACTTTAGCCAAGAAAGTTCTCCGATATGGGTATTTCTGGCCTGACATTAACCGAGATGCTGCTATCTACTCTAGAAAGTGCGACAAGTGCCAGAGATTTGCAAAAATCCCAAGAGCACCTTTCACCGAACTCTCACAGATGGTCAGCCCATGGCCATTCGCCATTTGGGGGATAGATCTAATCGGACCATTACCAGTTGCCAAATCAAGAATCAAATATGCTATCGTAGCCGTTTATTATTTCACCAAGTGGGCTGAGGCTGAACCTTTGGCCACCATTACTTCTAAAAAGATGATAAATTTTGTAACGAAAAATATCATTTGCAGATATGGTGTGCCACAGAAAATAATCACAGACAACGGTACTCAGTTTGAAAGTGAAGAGTTCCAGGATTTCTGCAAACGATTCAGAATTCGGAAAAGCTTCTCAGCAGTGGCTCATCCGCAGGCAAACGGGCAAGTGGAAGCAGTGAATAAAATCATCAAGTCAACCATCAAAAAGCAACTCGAAAGAGCAAAAGGTGGTTGGGTTGATAAGCTTCCATTAGCACTATGGGCATACAGGACTACTCACAAAACTGCAACTGGGCACACTCCATTTTCACTGGCATACGGATCGGAGGCAATGATTCCAGTGGAAGTAGAAGTTCCTTCACATAGAAGAGTTCATTTCAACGAAGCTGAAAATGAAAAGCTGCAACTTGAAGCACTTGATTTTCTTGATGAGAAAAGAGAAGAAGCTAGGCTCAGAGTTTCAGCTTATCAGCAAAGGATAGCCAGGCACTTCAACTCTAAAGTTCGCCAACGCAGCTTTGAGGTCGGGGACTTAGTTTTGAAAAGGATCATGACGGCAACTGGTGTGTTTGGACCAAACTGGGAAGGACCATATGCCATTGGCAGTAAACTTCTTGATGGCACTTTCAAACTCATAACTGTCGAAGGAGATTCAATTCCAAGAGCCTGGAACAGCAACCACTTGCGTCCTTATTTTACTTGAAAGAAAAAGCTTTGTTCAAAATTGTAAAATAATGATGAATGTATCAGTTGTGTTGTAAAATATTGTAAATCAGTGTGAATGAATGAAAGCTATAAAGTGGATGTAGGCCCGATTCTTGGCCGAACCACTATAAATCTTGTGTTCTTTACTATTTCATAATGCCTGTTTTATTTCGATATGTAAATACTTTAAATGTATTGCTAAAATGTCGATTCAAAATTGCAGGACATCAAAACAATGCTTGCTCGTCACAAAACCAAGCGACCTCTATAAATCACCTATTATGCAAATACCAAGCGACAAGAAATTCCAAATACAAATCCTATACAGGGAGAACTTCACATAAAAAGTTGGCGACTCCACTGCGACAAACCTTTGTTAATTAGTTGAGATTGTCGATATAAACAAACATCCAACTAGATAACTTGCGTTTGTCCCGTGAAGTCGTTCAACAGTGAAGTCCACTTCTTCAAACATAGCAATGTAAGGAAAGAAGATGCGCTTGGAAACAATAATAAAAGATCGCTAATGAGCAGATGATGAGAGAACATTGCCAAGCAAACAAAGGAGCAGCCAAAAGGAGGTCTGCTTCTCAATAAAAGGGCCAGTAAGAACCACCGAAGGGACACCTTCCCAAGCAGAAGGAACAGGGCCCTTGTTGACGGATCGTAATGCATCCGATCAGGCAGCTTGCGTCCGTCCCGTGGATCTACTTGCCCCTGAGACGCAACCTTCCTGGCACACCAACCACCCAACGCTCCTTCTCAAAGTTCAACAAAGCCCTCTGACGAGGCACGTGACCTCTTTGGAGGCAAAAGCCCTTTCCCAAGGCACCACAAGCCCTCTTCGGAGGCACATGACCTCTTCGGAGGCAAAAGCCCTTTCCCAAGGCACCACAAGCCCTCTTCGGAGGCACATGACCTCTTCGGAGGCAAAAGCCCTTTCCCAAGGCACCGCAAGCCCTCTTTGGAGGCACAAGCCCTCTTCGGAGGCACAAACCCTTTTCGGAGGCACAAGACCTCTTCGGAGGCACAACTCTTTAAGAGGAGCCCTCTCCGGAGGCATGTCCCAAAATAAAATACTCGAACAAAAAGCATTCTCCAGAAGCACAGTTCAACTCTCAAAGGAAGGATTAACTTGTTCATCTCGAAAAGTTCCTCCTAAAAAAGTTGAAATACTACAAAATTCTTTCAGAAAAGTTCATTTCACTTCATAGGGAAATTCACTTCTTAATAAATAAAAGTGATTATCCCCGAAAGTTGAAGCGTTCTTCAGAAAGAGAAAATAAAAATTCTTCTAAAGACTGGATATACTCTATTAAAAGCAGAATAATTCTCCCCTTAAAAGCGGAATAATTATCCTCTGAAATAAGAGTATTAGTCTTGAAAAAGCTAGGAATATTGCAATGCACTTACGGCATGGGGGCAATACTATACAATTCAATTATATTAATAAAAGCAACATGCCACAAGTTCGTTGCAATATCACGAAAAATAGATGTGGAATAAATGCATTCCCAAACACAGACAAAAAGTTTGTACAAGTAAAAGGAATCGTTTATCCTACACTAAAAAAGAAAAAAAGATGCGTTCTCACATACACAAGAGTTTGTACAAGTAAAATAATTGTTTTATTTAGTACTATGAAAATTCTTTACATGTGCAGATATCTCAAAAAGCAAAAGCAGGGACCGGTACCCGCACAATCCCCGGTCGATACATGCAAAAAGCAAAAGTAAGGAGTAGAAAATCTAGCTTGTTATTCCTTCTTCTCGCCACCTTTGGAGCCTTTCCCCGGCCTAATGATTAGTTTTTGGAGCCGTTGTGGACGGGTCGGGGCAGAAGGAGAAAAAGGCACGGCTGGATCAACTTCTGCTTCCTCCCCAGTTGAAGCACTTCTCTTCTTCTTCCTTATGCCACGCTTCCCCTTCCTCTTTGAAGAAGATTCGCTCCCCGAGTAGCAAGCAGTGTTGAAAGCTTCGTGTCATCATCAAGGGACTGCTCCGGGGCCTTCTCGACGTCTTCAAGGTCCTCCGCCTTCTGTTCCTGCGAAGCAGCCGGATCATCCAGGCCTTGAAGAGCTTCGATTTTCTCTGCTTGTGATCCCGGTTGGGAAGCAGAAGGAGGAGTAACCTGTAAAGATGGAGGGACGGCAACTGAAGGATTGGAAACTTGTGCAGTGTTTGGTGCCTCCGCTGTAGAAGAAAAGAAGTTAAAATCAACATCTTCCGAAAATAGAGAAGGTATCGGTTCACCAAAGTTCAAGTAACAAGTAAGAAGGTCATCAAACTCGGTTAAATCAAATAACTGGTTCATTAGACCCAGAACTTCGCCAAAGTTACCTGGAGGAGTTGGCTTCGCAAGTTCAATTTCATATTTATCAGCCTCAGTTTCTTCCTGGCTCTTCTCTTCAATTTGGGAAAGAGGAGTCTCGGAAGTATCGAGTTTAGCTTCAGCATCTTTTGCAGCAAGTGGAGATTGAGAGCTAGAACCGATGATATCAACATCAGTCAAAGTTGAAGTATGGACAGGGGCAGGTAGTGATGTTGTCTTTTCTGGATGTTCCTCTACCACTGTCCCGGCTCTAGCTTCGGCAAGTTGCTCTTTGCCTCTAATAAGCGCATCACGTGCTTCATCATCCAGATAAAGCGCTACAAGGTCTGCTTCCGCATAGCCGGCAAATGTATCAAGTATGGTCTCCCAAACTTCAGCAAGTGTAATCTCATATTTGGGACCCAAGAATGAAAGGCTGTCGCGGCCCAGAACGCTGTGCATGTAGAAATCAAATAGAGTAGAATCGATGCTAGCTTTAGTGGCTTCGTGAGACTCTTCGGCCGCAACTTGTCCAGCAACCGCATCATCTCGCTCCTTCTCAACTTTAAGAAGCTTAGCCTTCAGTATTTCAATCTCCGCATTTTGGGACACAATTGTTTCCCGCAGTTCAGCATTCTCTGTGCGATATTCCCTGGTAATGTGCTGCTCGGCTGCAAGCTTCACTTCGGCGTCTCTCTGTGCAGCATGTGCATCCCGCACTTGCTTCTGAAAAACTTCTTCCTTTTGGGTATGCGATGCAGAAGACGAGGCGAGATCTTCCTTAAGTTGCTTGACTTCAGATGCAAGCTTTGCGTTGTCGTCTGTGATACTCGTCATCTCCGCATCATGCTGCTTACGCCATTTGTCCCATTCTGATTTATCATTCTCCATGGTCATCATCGCCTCAAGATTTATGTGGTTAACCCTTTGGAGTTCGTCGACAAGTTTCTGCCATTGCGACATCCTCTCGATATTAAGTCTGACCGCGTCAAGACTTTTAAGCATGTCTTGCTTATCAATCGGAACCAAATCCAAGTCAAAGCGCACTCCTTTTAGGCACCAATTTGGAAATCGGCTCTGAAGCGTTGGAGGGCCGTCTTTAACTTGATATTGTGGCATGTTAATAATTGTTTGAATATCAGACTTCTTTAGAGGAGGAGAGCCGGCCGGAGTATCAGAAGGGATAGGAGCGTCAGTTTTTTCAGAAATTTCAGACGCGTCCTTCTCATCAAGTTTAACCCGTTTACTTGGGTCATCGGTAGCATGCTTCTTCCCTTTGTCATCATGATATTTTCTTTTATGAGAGTCATCGTCTCTCCTTCTTTGCTGCTCTTCGTAAGCACGCCTTTCTTGAGCTTTTCTAGCTGCACGCTCTTCGTCAGATTCTTTGCGGGAGGGAAGATAACATCCATAATCGTAAGAATCACGCCCTCCGTAGCGCCGAAAGTTGTCGTAGTATGAGCCGGTACGTCCCATCGGAGAATCTGAAAAATGGAAAAGAAGTAAAGTTTAGAAATTTCCAGAAAAAGAGGATAAATGCTTATAAGTGCTGAAAAATCCTAAGTGTGTGCGGCGTGCAAGCTACATGCGTCAAACTACAGACCACGCTTTAGTGTGGAAACAGAGACGACTGGCGTAGTAGGCGTCAGGGTTTGTTTTAGGGTGGAAGTCGCTTCAACAACGGGAGAAGTCACTTTTGGATTATTATCCCCGAAAAGCTCTTGAGAAGTTATCATAATATCGCTCAAGCCATCAAAAGTGTCATCACCCTGGAGCTCAGCAGACTTCTCCTTTTCAGCTTCCATATCAATTGATTTCTCAGAAACTCGAGGATTTTCTTCCTCCTCAATAATTGGGGCAAGTGCCGACTTGCTAACTGACCCTACAACATCGATGGATGCGGAACATTTTATCAAAGCAGCCTCTACGACGGGTGCTTTTGATGCAATTTTTTCTACAGAAGTTGGGGCATTCGAGGCCTCTGCTTGAGAGCCCGAAGCAACTAACGTTTCCGCATCAGAACTAGAAATTTCATGAATCTGAGTCGATCTAGAAGGATGTAAAAGACCAAACTGGTGCAGAAATTCATCTTTCAGCAAGAATTTGGCACTCCTCTCTTCAGCATCAACGACACTCAAAGTATCTAAAATCGACTTGTGGCTGGTATCTCGAAGAAGAGAAGGAAGTGCTGCAAAAAGAAAGAATGGAATTAAGCATTTGACGGTTCGAATTCTGAAAAATCTAGAAAACGAATCGGTGAAAGGCAATCTTACTTCCGACTCTCTAGATGGCATAAAATCCCGGAGGACAGCGAACGTAAAAGAATTGAGTCAAGAATCCATGGGCACTTTCGGGCAAGTCCAGAATTAGTTTACGGTTCCTGGCACTCCTCACAAGTATGATAGAGGGATGGTCTTTGTTCTTTGCAAATGTACACAAGAAGCGAATTTCGGCAAAAGTGGGAAAACGGTCCAACGTTCTCCTGAAAAGCACACACAATCCCAGCAGGATGGAGTATCCATTAGGGTGTAGTTGAAAGGGAGAAATAGATAGCCGAAGGAGAAGTTCTCGAAGACAGTCGTTAAATGGGGGAATGGCCCCACTCGAACACATCTGACGGTTAACTGCGACAAAGCCACGGGGCGGCCTATCAGTAGTGTCATTTATCCCAGGGAACAAAGCGTCAGCTTCGGCAATGCCAAATTGAATGCATAATTGACGGAAGACTTTATGACTCAAAGTGGTAGGAGTCCTTTCCGGAGGATCATTTAATGGAGTAGCAATTGGAAAGGCTTCTCCAGCTGTTTCCAAGTCTTCCTGTTGAGATTCCATTCTACACAAGGAACTGGACGATCAAATATTAAGGTGCACGTTTCCTAAAAAGAGTGAAGTGTTGTGCAAAACTAATGCAATAACAAGCAAATGTAAATGAAACTAAATTAATTGATACTTGTCGATTATAAAGTTTCAGGGCTTGATATCTTAAGTCCAAGAATAGTGTTGTGTTGATGCAAATAAATCAGCTTTAGTTGATCATTTCAATTTTGCTTTAATACTTCACTTAGATTTGTTAGTTCACAGCATTTCATTCACGAAGTTCATTTAAGTTTGATATTCTTTGTCAACTAATCTGTCGTTTGATGTGGGCAATCAACAGCAGTATATTCGTCCCATTTTTCTGTGAATGTTGCTTCTAAACAGGTTATCAGCATTGAAGTTAAGGCAATCTGAAAAGAAGTACAAAATCCAAAACAATTCAAATTCAGAAAGTCAGTCAAATTCTGCTCAAAATTCTAAGTGTTAGGTCGCTTACGACCTAACACAGGTTGCAGCGTTCTTATGATGTGTTGTTCAGGTTAAAAGTTCGGGCTGTGAAAAATTGTCTAAGTATTAGGTTGTTCAGCGACCTATTATGGGTCAAGATTTCTGTAAGTCGCACGTTGCAATTGAATGGATTAAGATGAGGCAATTTTCTTTAAGTCCTAGGTCGTGCACAATTGTTTTTTAGGTTGGAGATTCTCTAGGTCGCAAATGTTGTCAGATCGCAAAGGCTTAAGTCGCTAAGCGTTCCCACGCGACCTAACTCTTAGGTCGTTCAAATCTGATAGTTTGTTGACTTCCTCTCCAAGCAACATCATAGTGGGTCCGATAACCCAATACCGCCAGTTCAAAAGAGTTCATCTTCCCCTTCATCCGACCTCGACATACCACCAATTAACTAGCAAATCAATTGCAAACCCCACAGGTCCGTGGTAAAAGCTTTCGTATGATCGCAAATCACCACGACACATCAAATGACAAACGAAAGTCAGTTGAGACTACCGTTCAAGAAGCATGATGCATGAAATTAGGCTTAGGACAAGTAACAACGATTCGTGATCAAAGCAGTGACTATGGACGAATAAAGGTCGATCCACTTACGGATTATGATTGGTGAGAAAGAATCGTCAGTTGAATGAGTCGAATTTGTCTTTGGAAGCTCGAAAAATCGTTAATGGCAATGGAGGCTCAAAACAGTAAGGTGAGGAAGAAGGTGCGACCTAACCAATTTATATGAAACTGAGAATGGGAGGCGAACAGGCGTGCAAGTTCTAGGTCGTTCGCGACTTAGCAAGGTTGAGTCGAAGCATACGACCTATGGCATAGTCATATGCCTCGAGGGGCAAATGTTAATTCCATTATCTCAGCGACCCAGAACTTAGCGACCTAAAAGGGATTAGCGACCTAAGAGGACCTCGCGACCTAAGGATGGAAAGCCTTGCGACCTAACAGCAGAAAGCTTCGCGACCTAAGAACAGAAGGACCTCGCGACCTAAGGATGGAAAGGCTTGCAACCTAATTACAAAAAGGTTTGCGACCTATGGACATAAAGCTTTGCGACCTAAGGACAGAGGTTTGCGACCTAACAGCAGGAAAAGGTTGCGACCTAAGGTAGCTAGCGAGTTAATAGGTTGCACAACCTAACTATTAAAACATGTTCAGCGACCTAAAGAATGTCGCGACCTAGCTGTTGAAGGAGGCTCTGCGACCTAAGCGAGTCTACGACCTAACTATCTCAAGAACTTCGCGACCTAGCAGTGTTGCGACCTAAAGCCTGAAGTGATCTAGCAACTTAACAGCCTAACGAGCTAAAAGCAGAGAAAGGAATGCGACCTACTATAGGTCGTTCACGACCTACTACTTGCTCAGATGGAAACAGAAGCAACTCAATCAGGCTGCCTTCCCTAAGTCGCATATGGACTGCGACCTATCTTAGGTCGCTCGCGACCTACGACCTAACTTAGGTCGTACGCGACCTAAGACCTTAGGAAAATTTCCAGAATCCAAATCAGCTCCTATAAATACCCCACCACTTCCAACATAACGGGGACTTTTGGCCATTCATTTCTTCAAGAGCCGTTACTCTGTCGAAGTCTCCATTCATCCAACAATCAAAGATCCTCAAACATTCAAGACACTACAACAATCTTCAAGAGATAATTCCTTACATCCAACATGGATTCATCGAATTTCATCGACGAAGATTGAGCTAGTAGTCAAGATTGTTTCTTTTGATCAAGTTGTATTGTTTTGATAAGAGATTTGTATCGATTTGTAACCGAATTCAGTAATAAAGAGATTCAAAGTGGACGTAGGCTTAATCTCAAGCCGAACCACTATAAATTGCTGTCTTTTACTGCTTTTCTGCCAGTTTACTGCTTAAATTCTGTTCCCGTCACACGGGTGGTGCTTTCACGATTCTATTACACACACCGGGTGTTAGCGTTCACTTTTTAGCGTTAATAAATCAAAATGATTTCTACTGTTGATATAAATTCTATTTGAATTATAATTGAGTTAATAAGTTTTTAAAACTGAAATTTCAAGTGATTTCGTAAATTTTTGAAATCGTCGATTTTATCGACGCGTTAAAATAGCGATCCGGGGCACAGTCTCGAAATTCAAAGAAACCAGTTCCATTAGATCTATAATAGTGTATTATTATTGGATTTCAAATTTCGTAGCGTTTGGAGTTACCGTTTGGTCGTACGGGATAGAAACGTATTGAAATTATTATCGGAAATTTAATATAATAATTGGGTTCGAAAATGCTATCTTCTCCATACGATCGAGTTGGGGCTCGGGACTTGTTCATCGCGTTCGGAATATTGGTATAATATTAGAAATGCTAGGCGGCATGCCTCGATAGGGGTTTGGAATTTTAAGGTGCGTAAGCGAGATATTTTTGAAATTTAATAATATTATAAAGTTCAAGTGAAACCCTACATCAGCCGACCTACCTTTCTCAGCCACCCTACGATCATACCTGCCTCCCTCTTTTAAAATGTCTTCCCTATCCGTTGCTTCACGAGTTTGAACCAGAAGAAAAAATGAAAAAAAGTATCAGGCAATTGAAATCGTAATCGAGCAACTCTCGATGCTCGTACGCATGCGATGCTCAGGAGATGACGAGGGCGAGAGCAACAATGGGGGCTGCGTGCATCGTTCAGATATTAGGGTTCGTCGCAAGTCGCGATTGGTTCCAAGAGGAACGCGATGCTCGTACCCAAGGCTGGAGGAGAAGGCGCGACGACAAAGGGGGTTCGGCGAGCCTAGGGTTTGAGGCGCAATGGGTAGATTGTCATGTGATGAAGAGGAAGACTCACTATTTTTGATTGATGCGTGCGTACAGGGAAGGAGGAGGAGGTAAATTAACGAGGTAAGGTTAATTAGGAATTTTAATTAATTTATAATTAACTATTATTTAAAAATAGTAATATTATAACTTGGAAATCTTGTTCTTTAGATCGCAATTGAATAAAACAAGATGTGATGGGATCATATCGATGAATACGACATCTAGAATTTTATTTGGAGTCAATAGGGAATAGCTGCAATTTTAAATTAAATTGATTGTCGGTTCAATTTAATTTAAATTTGGATGATAACCATTTCAAAAATTAAGGTGAGAAATCGCACTCAATTTGGTTGACTTGTTAAATTTATAGCAATTAAAAATTAATTATTGGTTGATTTAATGAGTAGATTAATTATTTTCTAGTTGAATGTTATATTATATATAGTAGTGTGTGTATATATATATATATATTAGTAGTTGGTTATATTTCCCACCGATTGGAGCGGATGAGATACTATGCGCCCCGCATAATAGCGGATGACCCTATATTACCGCGATATCCCTCCTCGAAGCGGGATTGGTATTTTATGTTATATAACATCTATGGATGCAGGGAAAAACAGGTTGGAGAGATCTAACTAGATTCCTCAAAATGTTGATTTTTATTTTCATATATAGTGATATATGATGTGTTGAATAATCTGTTACAGATTATGATGTGATTTGATTTATTGGATGCTATAGTAGCACTGGCCCTAATGTTGGTATTATAAATATCATAAATAATATTTTTGTTTTTAAAAATGGAATTCAAAAGCGATATTGGAAATGAAAATATTTATATTGAATTTTGGGATTTATTTAAAAAAAAGATTGGGTTGGTTAAAATAAATAATTTAATTTTGGATATTTATTAGCTATTTCGTAAAATGGTTTCAAATAGAGAATTTTAAAACAATGGATTTTAAATGAGATTTCTTAAAATAGGAAAAGGATGTCGTAATCGAGATTTCGAATGAATTTGTATTATAATTGGAACTTGTTAAGGAATAGATTTCCAAATGGGATTTAAATAGAAATTGATTTATAAATGAAGTTTGTTTAATATAAATCTGTTGTTAACAGAGAAAACTGGAAATAAGTTTATAAATTTATAACCAATGTTTATAAATAAGGGGAAATAATTATCAGTTGATAAATTGGAAAATAAATTTACAGTGTGAATTTATATCGAGATATGGAAATCAGTTTTTGGGAAAAATAGTGGATTCTGTTTTTGAAATGTAGTCGATGTGATATGAATCGAGAGGGATTTATAAATTGAAATTGGTAATATTGGATTTTAAAAATAGATTTTTGTCGAGGAATTAAAATTGTTTTAAATGGGATTTTTACTTATTAAACTACATAGTTAAAGCTGTTTTAGTATTGAAATATTTTGGAAAGTGGATTATTCAAATATTTAATATTTATTGAAATGAATTCACAATTTTGTAATAAGCTTTGTAAATCGATTACTTTTATTTAAAAATGGATGTGAAATGAGTTATCGATGTTTATTTAAAGTGTTTTAATATTTTAAATAATTACTTAAACATGTTTTAAAAATAAATTATTATCCTTTAAAAATACTTATCATAGATATAGAGTTTTGAAATGATTGTAATTTATTTATTAGTCCTCTTGAGATATGAAAACGGGGTTTATTTAACGGATATGATTTTTATAAGAGAAATCTTGTAAAGGAATTCTGGAAACTTAATGAAACTTCCAAAATGTTGAATTACGAGAACTTCGAAAATGAATTAGAATTCATAAAAGAAGTTAGAAATGGGTAGTTGGAATTATAGACAAGTGCAATTGATTTTGGAAAATTTAAAGCAAGTTAAGTAATGAATTTCGAAAACTTATAGAATCCGTTATAAATGAGAGAAGGGATTTACAAGTAAATTGTAAAGGATTTGAGAAGTATGAAATAAAAATGGAAATTTTCCTAAGTATTGGAAATAAAATGATTTTAGGAAAATATACTTATAAATATTTCCTAAGTATTGGACTGGAAGAATTTGAAATATTTTAACTATGAGATTATTATTATGGAAATATTTTTCAAAGTGTTGAATAAAAAAATGGAGTTTGGAAATAATTCTAAGTATTGATATGGATTGAAATATCCTGTTATGGATATAAGAATTTGAATTTGTTTTCAAATATTGAAATACTGGAAGAGATTTGAATATATATCTTTGCAAAGACATTTTTAAATAAATGTTTTGAAGATTTATAAAATAGAGCCAAGTGACTGCTTATGTATGTTATTTGATAGTTAAATAATCGACTATCAAATCTGGACAAATTTGTTGATCGTTTCGAAGAGACCGGGATTGGATTTAATTATCCAAAAACCACTTCTTTTCGATTTGTGCGTTACGAATTGTGATGTCGTGAAGATAATGAAGACAGTGATTTGGAGATTCGGTTTGTTTGGACCAAGAACAACTTGTATGGATGAATCTATCATATGCATCGTGGTCTGGAAGGCAGTGTTAGCATTCTAAGTATGAATGCTATTCTAAAGATAAAACGTAGCCTCATCAACCGGGAATGACTAAAACAGGGGATTTGCAGCAGGGCTAAGTGGGTCGCACCAAGTAGGTATGTTATCACTTTTCTAGATACCCTCGGATATATTATAATTATGGATATGGTTGTGCATGGAAAAGAGAGCGCTCGATAGGGTGGGAACATCCGGGTTGATAACATATTCGGTACTATCCAGTAAGGGGTAGGCCGGTCCTGTGTTAGCCGGGATCGTTAGGTATGATCTCGGTACATTTTTCTAGAGGTGTACTATGATGGGCGGTACCCCAGTAGCCCAGTCATTGTATGGAATCCAATATCCACTACGATCCCGTACGGTTTTAGATGTGCTCAACTATGCTGAAACATGAGATGCAAGCATTTCAGCTATTTTATAGTTTACTTTCTATAAACACTATTATAATATCAGATCATTTTGAAATAAAATATTTTGGTTTATTGTAAGGTAAAAACCCTTCGTATTTATGTGTGACGTGGTCTTACGAGATACCTTTGTTTTTCAAAGGATTTTGATAACAGTAATAATTCAAATTGGACGTGTTTTCTCACGCTGGTTTTCCAGACTGACTTGGGTGTTATTCTATTATAATGCTCGAGTCAGACCGAATATTACAGATTTAGGTTGGGATGCTATGGACCTCAGGAGACAAGCTGAAGGATTCTCAGGCGTATGATACGTACTTGGTTATTTCTGCTGTGTGAGTCATGCTGTATATTCAGTATTTGTGAGGACAAGTTATTATAACTGTCCATATTGATTGTTGATTGTTGTACTCTGATGATTGTGTGTATATTAACAACTACAGACTCTTTTGTATAAAATATGTTATTATCTATTATATATTGTTCCACTGCGATTTGTGAGATTCTGTGTGTTGTTTCTATTTTCTTCTATCGTTTTCTTCTTCACCCCAACGATTGGTATTTTCGGCACTTGAATATTCGGCATGCTATATAGTGAACGTACTGATGTCGATTTTTGAGGTTCGAAAATCCCGGTTCATTACACCGTATCTATATATCTTGAACAAGAAAAATACTTTCCCCTTCAACTTTTTTACAGTAAGTTTTCCAAACAAGAAAACAAACTCCGTTCCTCCCTTCAAAAATCAACCGCTCTCAATTTATCAATAACTAGCCTAGGCGATCAGAACAAAAGTTGTCTGTTTGGGTCATAACAATTTTTAGAAATTGGTTTCACTTGATTTTGTCGAGGAACGTTTGAGTTGTTGCCAAATTACAGAAAGAGAAGGTAAGTGTTCATATAGTTCGGAAAATGATATCTCCTAATCCAGGAAGAATTAGATGATGTCGTTTGTGTCGTTGGAGTCATGTGGTGATGTAGTATTTTTGATGTGAGTTTGGTAGAATTTCGTGTCAATGATTGACAGTCGTTGTAAGCTAGGGTTTCAGTTAGCTCTTGATTTGAGTAGTGATTGTCGATTTGGAGCTTGGAGTGGTGATCGGGATGAAGAGGCGCTCGAATAGTGAAGTTTTGGTAGAATTTGACATTGATTTTTATCGGGAGTTTTCTAGAGCTAACGTGCTTTCTTATTTGGCTATGATGATTGGATTTTGGTGCAAGGAGCAGGAGCGGTGAAGGTGAGGTCCATTTTGATGAGTGCGGCGAGGGGGATGTAATGATGGTGCTGGTTCGTGCGTTTGGTCGCCGATTGATGTGTGTACGTGCGCACAATAGCGCACAAGTGAGTTTTAGGAAGTTAATTTGAAGGAGAAAGGAAGAAAAAAGAGGGGAAGAAGGCCGGGTCGGTTGCTTTAAGAGTTGGGCCGAACCCAATTGGCTTTGGTGAGAAATTTGATGGCTTATTTATTTAATTATATAAGTGCTTGAATTCAAAATGTCATATCTTGCTTGTTTTGAATCCGATTTACACATAGATTTTTGCTTTTACTTGTATGGACAAGTACGACGTTTGTAACAACCCGTATATTTTACGATTGTATATTTAAATGTTTTATTTAAATATAGCATTATTAGTCGGATTTAAGTCCGAAAAGCTACTTTTTGCAAACAGTCGAATTAAGACTCAAGACCACTTCCATTGAGTCCAAAATGGCATTTGCGACCTTTTTGAGTATAAACATCGATATGTTTGGAGTTGAGTATAATTTTGACATTTTCACTTAGGGCTTTGGGCTTGGGTTTGGGTTTCAGCCCACTAATCCAACTCATCTTATATCCTAACTCCACGCCCTCTCCTCTTCATTCATTCTATTATTTTCCTAACACTTCAAGCTTTAGTAAAAATGGGGGAAGAGATTGGATACTAAAATCCTAAGCCCTAGTTTCCTTTGCAAATTCAAGTTCAAGCTCCAAAATCAAAGAGAAGCTTAGGTAAGCATCCTCTTCTTCTTCTCCATCTCAATCTCTCTCCAATTTCAGAAACTTTTTATGACCTAACATAGGAAATATTCATTGTAATCTTAGATTGGAGCTTCTAAAGTTGAAGTTGAAGTGTGATTGATCTTTCTTTTGATTTCAAAGCTTCTCATTTGTTGTTTTGGGTTGAAAAGGTGAGTTTTTGAACTCACATCTACGACTATAGCTTTTGTTGTTGTTAGGTATGAATTCCTAACAATCTATTCATGTTCATTTGTTTTTGATTTGGTTTGAATTGGTGAATTTTCCAATTTTTGGTGTTTTGAAGTCAAAATCTTTAAAAATCCTAGTTTTGACGTTTGAACATGTTTACCGGGGTGTATCGAAGAGCCTATTAGGCTGGGTTTCTGGTTGTGATTTCTAGAATTTGTGTTTCACCTATTTGTGTTATTGGCATTGATATGTTTTGTCAATATTTGTGTTTTGGTGAATAATTTAAAGAATGTGATTCTTTTTGGTGTTTTGAGATGATTTGAGATATTATATGATTTTTGTTGTTATTTGATGTATACTTGTCACAGTATGTCATTATTGTTATCATACGTTTCTGTCATATCCCTTATCCTATCTCATTTTATCTGATATTTATAGCTAGACTGATCCGTTTAATATTTTCTTCTTAAATAATACTCGGTTCAGACCAAGGTATTTCAGGTGCTCTTGCTTGACTTCTTATCAGGGATTATCATCTGATTTTTGGCTAACTACTTTAGATTAGTAGTTTTTGTTATTATACATTTGAGATATAGACTCCTTGATGTATAATTATTCTTTTGTCTAGCACTTGTATCTATTCTTTTGTGATGTAGTGGATCTTGTTTTACCACTACTTTGATGAACACTTTTATGCGTTATATTCATATCTGATTCCGCCTTTGTGAAATGAATATCTGTGACTGATTTGTGTTATGTTTATTTCTATATTTGTTTCCGAAGTCCACATAGCTACTGTGTGGTAGCTTTGAGTTTGTATTTGATATGTCGGATTTCCTCTAGAAATGAAATGTAAGTTATATTATCTGACATATCGGTACTCGCACAAAGCAATTACACAGATGGTCGCTCCTCAACAGCCTTATTCTTCGTGCTAGTCGATGGCATTACCCTGTAGTGTCCTTGGCTAGTGTGAGTATAGAGGTGGGGCATCACAGTTTGGTATCAGAGCCAAACTTCGGAACAATGTAGAATAATCAAGCAAGGATCATTGTCCTAAGTCTCTCTTAAGAGTCGTGCCATAGGATTTAATTCGAGTCTTCGTACCGTTCTATCCTATTTCTTTTTATGATGCCTTGTTTTATCAATCAAGTTTGTTTGATATTCATTTTGAGAATAACTTTTTTCTTCTTTCATTGTAGATAGACTTACAAAATCCGCCCATTTTAATCCCGTTCGATCTAATCGGACCGTACCTATTTTGGCAAAACTCTTTGTCAAGGAAATTATTAAATTACATGGAGTTCCTAGTTCTATTGTTAGCAATCGCGATCCATTATTTTACTAGTGGATTTTGGAAAGGTCTTCAAAAAGCTTTGGGAACGAAGCTTAATTTTAGCACCGCTTATTGTAACGATCTCGGATTTTAATGAGTGTAAATTGATAATTAATTAATTTTTGAATAAAATTTTGCGAAATTAATTGGTAAATTGATCAAATTTAGAAAATACACCTATGTAATTCCTTTGATATGTATTTATTTTCAATCCATTGTCTTTTCAATAATATGTAGAAAAGAAAAATAATAATATGTGATGAAAATTTGATGTTGATAATTAAACTTTGAATAGAAAATAAAAATTTAAAATGTATGTTATAATAAAATACATTTAAGTATGATATAAAATTAATTGAGTATAAAACAAGTAGACATATCATCTCAGTAATCAAAACATTTAGGTATGCGGCCTGTAAATAAGTATGCAAGGCAGGAACAAAGTTTAAAAGAAATAAGAGAAGTAAGAAAACACAAACCAGGCAAGTAAAAGAAAGAAAATATGTATAAAAATGCTTGCAAAAGAAGACAAAGAAAATTTATACAAAGATTCTTAGCACACAAAACATTAGCTATCACCCCACCAAAATAAAGCTGCAACCACCACAAAGTTATCTGCTTTGTCAAAGATAAAATATGAAGACACTAAACAAAGTGATAAAAAACAAAACAAAAGAAAGAAACAAAATATAATAAGAAAATAGTACTTACTGGAAAACAAAAGGAAAACATCACTTTATATTCAAGTTTGAAAGAAATAAAACTGAGGAAAGAAAAAAAGAAAGGAGGATCAACTGTAGTGCAAAACAGATATAGTCTCTGTTTCAAAATTTTCAAGTGAGTAACATTCACTCTTTAAAATTTAAGTACCTGACATAGTTGTAAGTTTTTATCTGGAAAATATGCTGTTGTAAATCTCCAGTGTTTATATGATAATGTTTAATGTCTGTATCCTGTATTTATCTTGTATCACTTGAATGTCCCTGTTTTGTTTTTCCCAAACCCAGATTTACAAAATAAGATCCCCATCTCTTGATCCAATCACTGATAGAACTTAAAACATAAACAAAAGTTGTTTGTTGATCATGAACTAAAGTATAAGAATCAATTCAAGTTTAAACAACCTGTAAATGACTTTGGAAACCCAAACTCCTGAGCAAAGATTTTAATAAGTTAAAAATTCAAACCTTTTTAAATTTTCGAACTCAGGTATGTAGGTTGACTTCGTATACTTCAATATGATTTTTAAAACAAAAAGCATAATTTTTAGAGTGAAGTCGAGGGAGCAGTATGGGTTTGCTGTATTTTCTTTGATTTGATGAGCTCTGGTGATCCACGGTGTTGTAACGGTCGAAATCTTGCGTGGAGGTGGAGGGAAGTACAGCGGGTCTGGGAAAAATGGTAGGAGTCATTCCAGTTCATCGTGGAGGTGGCGGCGAGCAGTTTTCAGTTCGTAACCCTAGTTTGGTCGAGGCTGAGTATTTTGATTTGTGCGTTGTCCTCTAGCGATCGAGTGTGGCGAGGGTTTGGGGAATGGTAGAGGAGAGGTAGTCGAAGCTGTAGCCGGAGGTGGTGGTACTCCGGTGGTCGGAGTTTGAAGCACGTGATGTTGACAGGTTTTGAGGTGAAGTGGCATTCGTGTTCCAGGTTTCGAGTTTATACTCGAATTCGATTTCGCGTGAGTGATGGGGATTCTGGCGATCTAGAATTGATACGTGGGGGGTTGTCGACTTGCTCGTTGACGTGGTGATGACCGGAGACGATCATCGGTGATGTACACGTGCACGACGTCAATTTTGTGCATCTAGTTTCTGGTTGGTGTAGAAGAAGTGGGCTGGGTTTTTTTTTCTTCGTGCTTTCCTTGAGTACGACTCGAAGTTTTGGGGTGTGGAACTCGAAGCAAGAATGGGAAGGCTCGGGTAAATGTTTGTTCCAGGTTTTAAAACCTGAACTTGTTGGTTTTGTTTTAAACAGAACTTGAATTCAAACAGATTTTTATATAAGTTTAAAATCAGATCTTGGAAGATGGAATTCAAATTTACTTTTGAAATAAATGAAGTTCATAAAATTTAAAGTATTCAAACAAGTTTTAAAATGGTTTGAAATATACATAACCTTTATTTTTTTAATAGTTTATTTTAAATAAACTTAATGATATTAAGAAGTTAATTTAGAAGAGATGTTTTAATTGTTAATTAACTTTAAAGTCTAAGTTAAATTATTACAAGATTTATTTAAATAAGGTTTAAATGATAATTAAAGTGATTAATAAAGATAAAATGGTTTATCTTTTAGTTAATTAAGATCTTAAGTTATTAATGATTTATTAATTAATATAAGTAATTAAAGGATAGTTACTTAAAGAATAATTACTTAATTAATGATTGATTAAAGATTAATTAAAGGTTAATTAATTAAAGCAATTAATTTGAAGATAATTAATCAAATATTAATTAATTAATGTGAGTGGTTAGGGATGATCACTTATTCGAATTTTATTAAGTAAACGGTAATTAATCAATTAAGGGTTAAATTATTAATTAAAGATAATTAATTAAATGGTGAATTAAATAATTAAAGGTTAATTATTTAATAATTAAAGGTTGATGAATTATAATTAAAGGTTAATTAATTTATTATAAATGGTTAATTAATAAATGATTAAAGAATAATTAATCAAAATAATTTGTAATTTATCGATGTTGATTAACCAGGATTAGTAATTCATAAGAAATTAATCTGATTTGAATTAATCAGACAATTAACTGACCTTACTTATGAATGTTTGGATTCTATTGAATGTGAATTGTTTGATATCCCTGATTTGTGATGCTTTGTGATACATCCTGATTTATGTTGTGATCTGTAATTTACTTATCTGTGATATATATCTGTGATTTGTGAATGAACGATAAGCATGATAGTTAATACCGCTTATCAACTATATTTCTGTATTCTAATCTGTGATGATTGAATGATATTGCACTACTGTGTGAAACCCCTGGACTACACCTTTACACACACAAATATGGATTTCACATGGAAATCGATTAAGTCAAAGATAATTTAAATTTGATGTTTTTGAAATTGAAATTTTAATTTCAATTGATTTTGAAATTAGAAATTTGGGTTTAAAGTGAAAAGCTTTTGAAATGGAATTTCAAAGATAAAATTTATTTTGAATAACTTAATCGTGTTTTGAAAACTTAAATAATTTGATTTAAATTTGAATTCAAGTTTGAAATTGAATCCTATGATTTGAAACTAGGGATTAAAGATGCTGTACAAGTTATATATGGGTTAAACCATTTTAAAGGTTTTGATTTGGGAATTTGAATTTAATTCAAGGGTTTTAACTTATGTAAATATAACTGGATTTTTCCAAAACGAAAACTACTTGTTTTCAAATAATAATAGCTTTCATTTTAAGAAAGGATTTCTAAATTTTGTTGAAAGGTTTCAAGTTTGAAATAAAATTGAAATGTTTTGAAAACTATGAAATGAGTCTTTGATTCAAAGACCGAATGAGTTAATCCAACTTGAAATAAAATTGTTTTGAAAGGCTATGAATGAATCTTTGGAAACGATTTCTAAATTTTGTTGAAAGGTTTCAAGTTTGAAATAAAATTGAAATGTTTTGAAAACTATGAAATGAGTCTTTGATTCAAAGACCGAATGAGTTAATCCAACTTGAAATAAAATTGTTTTGAAAGGCTATGAATGAATCTTTGGAAACGAGTTTTGAAAGCTATAAGTTGAATCTTGACTTAAAGATTTAACGAGTTAATTCAATTAAAATAGAAATTGTTTTGAAATCCATGAATGGATCTTTATGAATGGGGTTAACTTTGTGAATTGAATCTTTTTGTTTAAAAGATTGGAAATGGTAATTTGTTTTAACCATTCGAATGAAAAGTTTTGGGTTTTAAGCTATGATTTAACTGATACCCCAGTATCCATATGATTTTTAATTGCGCTCGTTATTCGGGTTAACCGGGAAAAGACATTTGCGTCATATAACCCATTCCGAATAATGATACGACATATATGGATAACATTTGAAGACCGGTGGTGAAGACCAAATACTTTCGAAAATGAAAGGATTACCATTGATTGTCTCTGCATCGGCTGATCCCGGGTATAGAGATTTTAGCACCCTTTGTGATGGGAAGTCCGGACGTGATTAGAAATTATCCGGATTTGCAAGGGTTTCTTCGGAAGTGCCTTCGGTTCTGTTCGAACCCGGAACAGACTTGTATGGTTACATGTCTGACATTACATTTTGAGATATAAAGCAGATTTCTTTCAAATACATTTCTGTTTGGTGGCGGGGAATTTATTCTCTTAGCTTAACACCCTTCTTTGAGACGTACGAGCTCAGAGGTTATGTAGTTGAAGATTATCAGCGATATATTCCCAATTTGGTAATGTGACATGCTGAGTGTTGCTGTGTGATAATCATTTGTGATATGATCATTTGTTTGATCATTTATCTTTGTGATCATTATTTTGATCATCTGTTGACCCAAAGCATGGCTTTGTGACAAAGCGTAGCTTTGTGGACGAGACTTCGTTGGACCTCACACCCCGGAAATGATCAAAACAGGAAGGATGCAGCAAGGTTATTTTGGGGATCGCGCCCCCTTGAGGGTATGTGTAACGACCTGCCCTTCTCTGCCCAGAAAGACGCATCATTATGAAGAAAGAAAGGGATAGAAGAAGAAAAGAAAAGAAGAAAGAACAACAACACATCAGAAATCTCACAGCGGAACGAGAAATATATTATATCACATAAGATATTACATAGTATCATATACATCAGAGTACACAACTTATACATCACAGAATAGACAGTTATAAACTTTTGTCTATTATACAACACAAGTACATAAATACAATACATCATCACAGTGGAAACTCTATATATCTATACGCTGAAGCCTCCTGCTCCACAGCTCCTCCAGTATTCGTCAAGACTAACCTGAATCCCCTTGACTACTCATACAAATTTGAGTACCCAAGAGTTTAATAAAACAGAAAATAAACACTTGGGTCAGACATGGGTCTGGTGTGAGTAAACGGTTAAATTGCTTAACTTTGAAAACCTTTGAAAACAAAAGTGTCACGTAAGACTCCCCACAAATAAACATGGGTAAGTTTTTACCTTACGCTAACTAAAACATTTGATAGGAAATCTGATTGTATTATAATAGGGTCTAGGGTTTTCAAGTAAATATGAAATAGCTGAAATTGTTACATTATTAAATTCCAGCATACTAGCCACAAGTGGGTTATACAATCAAGTCCGTTGGCACTTATTGGATTTTGGATTCCATACAATGGCAGGGCTACTGGGGTACCGCCCGTCACAGTACGTGGCCTAGATCACCGTACCGAGGAGTACGCCCGCTCCCCTACAACACAAAGCCGGAACCATCCCTTACTGGATAATCCCGAACAAGACAATCCCGTAGTTGGCTGCAGTTCCAACTACCCACTAAGCCGAAATATAGAAAGGGACCTCTAGACAGGGATCTATCTTGCCCTCAGTGGGCGCTACCCATGAAGCCTTGCTGCACCTCCCCTGTTTTAGCCATTCCCGGTTGATGAGGCTTGAGGTTACGATTACCTTTAATCAGAACATATCACTTAGAATGCTCATCGTCCGCCTGACGATGTGCTGAAAGCATTCAATCCATACAAGTTCGTTCCGGGTTCGAACGAAACCGAAGGCATTATCTCGTTACACTCGTTTTGGAATCACCCTCAGAGTTAACGACAATAACCCTTGCACTCTGAATCTTCATCTTCACTTGAGATTCACGACCTATCGTTAATTTGGATCGATGTGGTATTCGGGTCTCCAGACCTGGAATACCGGTATACGGAAACCCGATCCCGGTCTCATCGAAATCCAAAACGTATCTTTTAAGGCCAAGTTGTTTAAAGGTTTAAACAATTTAACTTATCTATATTCATACAGATAGATAATTCACAAATCACAATTGATAATCACATTATCAAATAAACAAATGATTCATAACAAAATAGGTAATCCATATCAACATCACAATAGTTAATCTATATTACCATCATAATGCAACCAAGCATTCATATCACACCACATTACTTATCTCATTTCTGAGATTACATCCATTCAAGACAAATAAATGTCATCCATTCTTATATAAGCAATGATTTACTTAATCACAACATAATTAATTTAAAATGAATTAAATTAACTATCTCTATCTTTAATTAATTTAAAGTGAATTAAATTAATTACTTCATCTCTTAATTAATTTAAAATTAATTAAATTAATTACTTCATTATAAATCTTACTTATATAATCATTAATTAAATAAATTAATTAATCATTCTCTAATTATCCACTTTAATTAATCACCTTGATTAATTATATTTTAATTACATTTAAGTAATTATCTTTAATTAATTTCACAAATTAATTATTCTTAACCAATTATAGTAATTAACCTTTAATTACTTCATTAATTAATTAATTATAAAATCAATTACTTAAACCCTTAATTAATTACAATTAATTAATTATCAATTTTTAATTAATCTTTAGTTAATTACAATTAAACATTTATCATTTGATTAATTAATCTTAATTAATCTACTCTTAATTACATCATTAATTAATTATAAACTAATGATCCTAATTACATCTTTAATTATTTTATTAATTACATTAATTAATTATTCTTAATTAATCCATAATTATTAATCACCTTTGATTAATCTAATCCAGTAATTAATCTTCCCTTAATTACTTTCATTAATTAATTATTTTTAATTAATTACCTTAACAAATAATTAATTACCTTATTAATTAATCTTAATCCTTTAATAATTTATTTAATTAATAGCACTAGGTAATTAACCTTAATTACTTCTATTTAATTACTTTTATAAAATAATTATCCTCTAATTACTTTATTAAATAATCTACCTTTACTTAATTACATCCAATAATTATTCCTTAATTACTTCATTAATTAATTATACTTAATTAATTTATAAATGATTTTCTTAATTAATCACAAATTAATTAATTAATTAATTATTAATTTAACTTAATCATTTAAATTTAATTAAATGATTCTTAACTTACTATATTAAAGGTTCTTAATTAAGAAACTATTATCTTAATTAAATCAATTATTTACCAATAACACTTGATAATTAAAATAATTTAATTATCTAAATTTCCTTTTCAAATTTAATTATCTTTAATTAAATCAACATTCTAAATACTTAAGAAAAATTCTTATTTTAATTGATTACTAAATCTTAACCATTAAACCTTACTTAAATTAAAATATAAGATTTAGAAATCAATAAATCATTAAACACATTTTATATTAAACCTTTAAATCTTTTAAAAACTTTTCCCAAGTTATTAAATATAATTAAATACGAATTTATTTCAAAATCTACTTATTTTATTTTGAAACTTAATATTATAAAATATATAAACTTGTTTAAACATTTGTTTTAAACTCAGAAAATATTACAAAACAAAATTTCTTTTGTTTAAAACTTAAAAAAACATTTCCTTTTAAAATTTTCTTCATCAAAACCCGAGAAAAAGCTTAGAAAACTCGAAGCAACTCTCGAGATAAACCCACTTCACTTCTCTTCGAGTAAAACTCGACTATTCCCCGAAGAAAACCCGTGACCTGCTTTCTCTCCAAACCCATATCTTCCAGGTATACGCAAACGTGCACGTTAACGTGCACACCCACGATGATCGTCGATGAACTCCACGATGGCCTCCACCAAGTCGCCTTTTACCTCGTCAACACGAACGACCACCCAAACATCCTCGATTCGCCTGAGAATCGAATACGATATTGAACCCATCAGTTCGAAAACGCCATCACCAGAAACCAACCTTCCCACGGCAATCCAAGCTTTGAGACAACCCACAATTCCCACTCTAGCAACGCCATGACTTCTGGATCCTGGTGCCACAATCGCGATCGCCTCCGGTGGCGTTATGATGCCGCGAAACTTAGTTGAACATCATCGAAAAACTAGAGCCTTAAACCCTATTCTGGCATCGAATGATCATCACAATGGATTATAAAATCCACGATCATTTTTCTGATGATCTACAACATCCCCTCGACCTTCGAACTCAACCACGTTGCCCAGATCATCGCCGTTCGCCATGGATCAACCAAAATGCCCAAAACAGAAAATCCCAAAATGCACACTAAATACTAATCTAAAAATTCTGATTTAACCATTAAAAATCATGATTTAGCATTACGAATTCAATTATGTAACTCAAACTCAGAATTAATTTGATCAATTTTTGACCCATCTTAAGATTTTACTGTAAAATTTTAAATTTTGAGCTAAACATACATTTTAAAAACCTATAACTATTTTTGGATGATAGATCACTTAATTATAAACAACTTCTATTTATAATACAAGGTCTAATTCGAATTTAAAGTCAAGATATTGAATTTATTATACAACCTGAAACTGTTTTATGAACACAGTAACATTTTATTTATATACAGGCATTTTATATACCCAATTCAAACATGCATCAAATTTAACTTAAATATTCATAAGCATCATGGTATTTATCATAAGAACAAAATAAAAATCCAATGGCTAATAGTGATCAAATAATGAGAAATTTGATTTTAAATGAATTCAAGTTCTGATAAAATCAACAGAGACTATATCTATGTATATACAGGCATTCAATATTCATATGCACACATGCATCCATTTTAATCCAAGCATTCAGACAACAGCATGAGTTTCATATATTAAAGTGGGATTCCAGAATCTAAAACTGTTTTTAAAATCTTAGTTTACTCACCTGGAATTATAAAACAGAGAAGAGATGACCAATTTGTTTCCAGGCTTGCATGTTTGAATTTAAGCTTGATTTCCTTTTTGCTTGTTGAATTTTAAACCTTGCTGTTTGATCCTTGATTACTTGCTTGATTTCCTTTCTCTGAACCTTAAGTTGTATTTGAAAATCTTGAGATTGATGTTGTATTGTTTTTGATCTTCTTTTCCACTGATTTGTATTTCCAGATTTTCATCTTCTTTGAATTTGGTTTCCAGTCTTTTATTTATTTTTAGATTCGAATTAAAATTTTTTGGTTGAAATGAAGAGAACAAGAGTTTCAGCTGAAAAGTGAAAATAGATTTCTTCTTTCATATATTATTTATTTTAAAACTTTAATTAAAATATAGCCACTTGTCTTTTAAGTATTAATTTGCTTACACCTATGCTTACATTTTTACAAATGTCACTAAACCACCTTAATAAGCTAACAAGTGTTAATCTTGTTTTTAATTAATTTACTTAAGTCATATATGTGTATTTAAGAAATATTTATGTGTATAAAATGATATATTTGTCTTTTTATAATTAAGCTTTTACATTCCTATATAAATATACAAATGTGAAAACTATTATTTAAGTAACTTATACTTTAATCAAATATTTATAACATATTTATATATGCTTGAGAAACTTATTTTAACTATATATATTTACAAATCAATTTATCTTATGTTTTGAAATTTAAAATGAAAGAATATTAAAACAAATGAACTTCTTATTTAAATCTTATTTAAACTTAAGCTTACATATATATTTATAATAAATAAGAAATTATACTTGTTATTTAAATCTCAAATATCATTTTCAAAAGTATTAAGTCAAATTACAAATTATATAAATATTAAAGTTTGAAAACATCTTAATTAAATTCAAATCCAATACTCTTTCCATTCCAATATATACAAATATATATATATTCTAAATGGAAAATATTTTAATCATTAGTTTTTATAATTATCATATTGAATTTTAATACATAACTTCAAATCACAATATATATATACATATATATTATAATTTGAAAACATAGTTTTATTAAATTTAAAGACTCCCTATTTACAATATATATATATCAATATATATACATTATAAATATAAAACATTTATATAAGTTTTAGAAAGATAAATCTTCTCAATTAAAAATTGTTAGAAAAGATATTCCCAAATTAAAATGTTATTAGTTTTTAAAGAAATAAACTTACCAATTAAAATGTTATTAACCTTTTAAAATGAATAAACTTGTCAATTTATAAAATAAATCAACAAATCAATTTAATTATTTATAAAGATTATTAAATTGATATTGCCAAAATTCCGGGATATCACATTCCTCCCCCCTTAAAATAATTTCGTCCCCGAAATTTAAAAGCAAAGATAATTTAATAACCCAGCAAAATTTTAATTTTAATTTCAAACAACAACCATACATATCAATCATATTCTAACAATCATAGCAAACAATTTAATCAAACAAATTTAACTATCCAGACAAATTCTGGATAGAATTTCCTCGAGTTTCCCCAAGTATATATATACCGGGATACTCGTTCTACAGGATCTTAACTAACTATCTACAATAATCTAGAACTCCTTCCCATCTAGATTATAAATCTGAACAAAATATCAGACTAAACTCAAAACCATCTCAACTACCAAATCCTTCTGAACTGCTGATCCCACAACCAATGACAGATCAAACACGTATTCCCTCAGAGATATGTGAAATAAAATGAATTCCAGTTATCCGAACTGGCAACTCAATCCTATATATCAAAGAACTAATTCTCTTGAGAACACAGAAAAATCTCATAATACTTCCGGAGCTAGCTTTCCCATCCTACCAACTCTTATATCTCCTTTGATCGGAGAAAAACTTAAACAATATTCAATTTTAACTTCAATTTCCAAATTCCATCAATCTTAACTGTATAACTCTCCTGACGATCCTGAGTCACTTCATCCTTCCTGATCAGCTTAACTCTTGCTGATGCTTCCTGAAATAATCTAGACCAACATCAAATCAATTTCTGGATCCTACTCAACAAAATTGTTCTCCAAAAATTCACCAAAATTCAAAATACAACTCTACTCCATAAACATTAGAGCACTTCGAACTACTTCTCCTATCTGAAATAGCCAAAACAGTTGCACTTGACAATCTTGTCTCCAAATCCTGAAAATTCTTCACACTTAGAGATACACTTGAATTTCCTATAGAAATCCTTTACTCCAAGAAAATCACAACTCCCGGTTGCTCCCACTCTAGAATAGCTGCTATCTTGCTTCTGCTGCACAACTCTGATTTGGAATAGATGAGAATGCCATCGGAGAAACTCGAGCAAACTTGATCATCCACAGTTTACCATACCATAAAATCTTAGTGAACCATTCCACTTGGTCAAAAACACCTTAGCAGAATCCTCATCAGAAAATTAGGTGTGATCAATCCCTCTCCAAAGAATCCTGAGCTACTTCACCAAATTCTTCTCTAGGAGACATCCTTTTACTAAGCTGAACCACCGTTAACTCCACGAATCAAGTCGATACGGAATCTCAATCTCCAATAACCCAAGAGAACACTCAAACAATCGCAAGTCTCTTTTGCGATCAACTCGACCTAACTTCCACAGATACTGTTCTCACTTCACAAATTAGAACATCTCATATTTAACTATCCAATTCATCGAAGAAATGGATTCACTCAGCTGCTTCTGGACTCCAACTTCAGAAAAACTACTCAGCCAGAAACTTCCTGCTAACACACAGAACACTCCGAGCTGCACTGCTGTCACAGATACCAAAGACTTCTTATCCGAAACTCTTTGAGAAACTCGGACTTCAAAGCAAAAAGAAACACCCTGCTGGACCCAGCCACAACACCGAAACAGATCTACTTCCTTAAACTTGCTTCAGAAGAAACATCTTCAGAAACGTCCATAGTCACCGCGTCTCACCACACAGCTACTACTTCTTGAAGTTACCAAGATACTATAATCGCTTCAGCTCATCCAATAGATCTACTCTATTCATCCAACTTCAAAGATAAACTCCGAACTTAAACAGTTTCCTTCGGAGATTGATGAAATCTTTACATCACAACAAAGTTTACACGAGACAGTATTAGGTCTACAGTCTCGACAATTACACTTCCAACCTCAACACTCAAACTCTAACCATTGGTAATTGTGTTACACACACTACCACCCTATCTACCTTTATAACTCATATTGGAAAACCCGAACAGGTAACCCAACAAATAGGTAGAAATAAATATATATATATTTAAAATGATACTTTTTATATAGAAATTATTTCTGGGTAAAATTATTTCATCTACCTCTTTAAAAAAAATATTGTGTCCGTTGGCCTGGTTCAAGTGTTTAGAGATCCCTATCAATAACGTTAGCTACTCGTATTGACCAGAATCCATATACCACTCAACCGATCAATTAACACAATATAAAACCATTTTTATATAACTAACAATTACGCGCTCTCAAGATAGACACCACTTCAGAGCCTAGGTATTCACTCAACCTGGCTCTGATACCAAATGTAACGACCCGCCCTTCTCTGCCCAGAAAGACGCATCATTATGAAGAAAGAAAGGGATAGAAGAAGAAAAGAAAAGAAGAAAGAACAACAACACATCAGAAATCTCACAGCGGAACGAGAAATATATTATATCACATAAGATATTACATAGTATCATATACATCAGAGTACACAACTTATACATCACAGAATAGACAGTTATAAACTTTTGTCTATTATACAACACAAGTACATAAATACAATACATCATCACAGTGGAAACTCTATATATCTATACGCTGAAGCCTCCTGCTCCACAGCTCCTCCAGTATTCGTCAAGACTAACCTGAATCCCCTTGACTACTCATACAAATTTGAGTACCCAAGAGTTTAATAAAACAGAAAATAAACACTTGGGTCAGACATGGGTCTGGTGTGAGTAAACGGTTAAATTGCTTAACTTTGAAAACCTTTGAAAACAAAAGTGTCACGTAAGACTCCCCACAAATAAACATGGGTAAGTTTTTACCTTACGCTAACTAAAACATTTGATAGGAAATCTGATTGTATTATAATAGGGTCTAGGGTTTTCAAGTAAATATGAAATAGCTGAAATTGTTACATTATTAAATTCCAGCATACTAGCCACAAGTGGGTTATACAATCAAGTCCGTTGGCACTTATTGGATTTTGGATTCCATACAATGGCAGGGCTACTGGGGTACCGCCCGTCACAGTACGTGGCCTAGATCACCGTACCGAGGAGTACGCCCGCTCCCCTGCAACACAAAGCCGGAACCATCCCTTACTGGATAATCCCGAACAAGACAATCCCGTAGTTGGCTGCAGTTCCAACTACCCACTAAGCCGAAATATAGAAAGGGACCTCTAGACAGGGATCTATCTTGCCCTCAGTGGGCGCTACCCACGAAGCCTTGCTGCACCTCCCCTGTTTTAGCCATTCCCGGTTGATGAGGCTTGAGGTTACGATTACCTTTAATCAGAACATATCACTTAGAATGCTCATCGTCCGCCTGACGATGTGCTGAAAGCATTCAATCCATACAAGTTCGTTCCGGGTTCGAACGAAACCGAAGGCATTATCTCGTTACACTCGTTTTGGAATCACCCTCAGAGTTAACGACAATAACCCTTGCACTCTGAATCTTCATCTTCACTTGAGATTCACGACCTATCGTTAATTTGGATCGATGTGGTATTCGGGTCTCCAGACCTGGAATACCGGTATACGGAAACCCGATCCCGGTCTCATCGAAATCCAAAACGTATCTTTTAAGGCCAAGTTGTTTAAAGGTTTAAACAATTTAACTTATCTATATTCATACAGATAGATAATTCACAAATCACAATTGATAATCACATTATCAAATAAACAAATGATTCATAACAAAATAGGTAATCCATATCAACATCACAATAGTTAATCTATATTACCATCATAATGCAACCAAGCATTCATATCACACCACATTACTTATCTCATTTCTGAGATTACATCCATTCAAGACAAATAAATGTCATCCATTCTTATATAAGCAATGATTTACTTAATCACAACATAATTAATTTAAAATGAATTAAATTAACTATCTCTATCTTTAATTAATTTAAAGTGAATTAAATTAATTACTTCATCTCTTAATTAATTTAAAATTAATTAAATTAATTACTTCATTATAAATCTTACTTATATAATCATTAATTAAATAAATTAATTAATCATTCTCTAATTATCCACTTTAATTAATCACCTTGATTAATTATATTTTAATTACATTTAAGTAATTATCTTTAATTAATTTCACAAATTAATTATTCTTAACCAATTATAGTAATTAACCTTTAATTACTTCATTAATTAATTAATTATAAAATCAATTACTTAAACCCTTAATTAATTACAATTAATTAATTATCAATTTTTAATTAATCTTTAGTTAATTACAATTAAACATTTATCATTTGATTAATTAATCTTAATTAATCTACTCTTAATTACATCATTAATTAATTATAAACTAATGATCCTAATTACATCTTTAATTATTTTATTAATTACATTAATTAATTATTCTTAATTAATCCATAATTATTAATCACCTTTGATTAATCTAATCCAGTAATTAATCTTCCCTTAATTACTTTCATTAATTAATTATTTTTAATTAATTACCTTAACAAATAATTAATTACCTTATTAATTAATCTTAATCCTTTAATAATTTATTTAATTAATAACACTAGGTAATTAACCTTAATTACTTCTATTTAATTACTTTTATAAAATAATTATCCTCTAATTACTTTATTAAATAATCTACCTTTACTTAATTACATCCAATAATTATTCCTTAATTACTTCATTAATTAATTATACTTAATTAATTTATAAATGATTTTCTTAATTAATCACAAATTAATTAATTAATTAATTATTAATTTAACTTAATCATTTAAATTTAATTAAATGATTCTTAACTTACTATATTAAAGGTTCTTAATTAAGAAACTATTATCTTAATTAAATCAATTATTTACCAATAACACTTGATAATTAAAATAATTTAATTATCTAAATTTCCTTTTCAAATTTAATTATCTTTAATTAAATCAACATTCTAAATACTTAAGAAAAATTCTTATTTTAATTGATTACTAAATCTTAACCATTAAACCTTACTTAAATTAAAATATAAGATTTAGAAATCAATAAATCATTAAACACATTTTATATTAAACCTTTAAATCTTTTAAAAACTTTTCCCAAGTTATTAAATATAATTAAATACGAATTTATTTCAAAATCTACTTATTTTATTTTGAAACTTAATATTATAAAATATATAAACTTGTTTAAACATTTGTTTTAAACTCAGAAAATATTACAAAACAAAATTTCTTTTGTTTAAAACTTAAAAAAACATTTCCTTTTAAAATTTTCTTCATCAAAACCCGAGAAAAAGCTTAGAAAACTCGAAGCAACTCTCGAGATAAACCCACTTCACTTCTCTTCGAGTAAAACTCGACTATTCCCCGAAGAAAACCCATGACCTGCTTTCTCTCCAAACCCATATCTTCCAGGTATACGCAAACGTGCACGTTAACGTGCACACCCACGATGATCGTCGATGAACTCCACGATGGCCTCCACCAAGTCGCCTTTTACCTCGTCAACACGAACGACCACCCAAACATCCTCGATTCGCCTGAGAATCGAATACGATATTGAACCCATCAGTTCGAAAACGCCATCACCAGAAACCAACCTTCCCACGGCAATCCAAGCTTTGAGACAACCCACAATTCCCACTCTAGCAACGCCATGACTTCTGGATCCTGGTGCCACAATCGCGATCGCCTCCGGTGGCGTTATGATGCCGCGAAACTTAGTTGAACATCATCGAAAAACTAGAGCCTTAAACCCTATTCTGGCATCGAATGATCATCACAATGGATTATAAAATCCACGATCATTTTTCTGATGATCTACAACATCCCCTCGACCTTCGAACTCAACCACGTTGCCCAGATCGTCGCCGTTCGCCATGGATCGACCAAAATGCCCAAAACAGAAAATCCCAAAATGCACACTAAATACTAATCTAAAAATTCTGATTTAACCATTAAAAATCATGATTTAGCATTACGAATTCAATTATGTAACTCAAACTCAGAATTAATTTGATCAATTTTTGACCCATCTTAAGATTTTACTGTAAATTTTTAAATTTTGAGCTAAACATACATTTTAAAAACCTATAACTATTTTTGGATGATAGATCACTTAATTATAAACAACTTCTATTTATAATACAAGGTCTAATTCGAATTTAAAGTCAAGATATTGAATTTATTATACAACCTGAAACTGTTTTATGAACACAGTAACATTTTATTTATATACAGGCATTTTATATACCCAATTCAAACATGCATCAAATTTAACTTAAATATTCATAAGCATCATGGTATTTATCATAAGAACAAAATAAAAATCCAATGGCTAATAGTGATCAAATAATGAGAAATTTGATTTTAAATGAATTCAAGTTCTGATAAAATCAACAGATACTATATCTATGTATATACAGGCATTCAATATTCATATGCACACATGCATCCATTTTAATCCAAGCATTCAGACAACAGCATGAGTTTCATATATTAAAGTGGGATTCCAGAATCTAAAACTGTTTTTAAAATCTTAGTTTACTCACCTGGAATTATAAAACAGAGAAGAGATGACCAATTTGTTTCCAGGCTTGCATGTTTGAATTTAAGCTTGATTTCCATTTTGCTTGTTGAATTTTAAACCTTGCTGTTTGATCCTTGATTACTTGCTTGATTTCCTTTCTCTGAACCTTAAGTTGTATTTGAAAATCTTGAGATTGATGTTGTATTGTTTTTGATCTTCTTTTCCACTGATTTGTATTTCCAGATTTTCATCTTCTTTGAATTTGGTTTCCAGTCTTTTATTTATTTTTAGATTCGAATTAAAATTTTTTGGTTGAAATGAAGAGAACAAGAGTTTCAGCTGAAAAGTGAAAATAGATTTCTTCTTTCATATATTATTTATTTTAAAACTTTAATTAAAATATAGCCACTTGTCTTTTAAGTATTAATTTGCTTACACCTATGCTTACATTTTTACAAATGTCACTAAACCACCTTAATAAGCTAACAAGTGTTAATCTTGTTTTTAATTAATTTACTTAAGTCATATATGTGTATTTAAGAAATATTTATGTGTATAAAATGATATATTTGTCTTTTTATAATTAAGCTTTTACATTCCTATATAAATATACAAATGTGAAAACTATTATTTAAGTAACTTATACTTTAATCAAATATTTATAACATATTTATATATGCTTGAGAAACTTATTTTAACTATATATATTTACAAATCAATTTATCTTATGTTTTGAAATTTAAAATGAAAGAATATTAAAACAAATGAACTTCTTATTTAAATCTTATTTAAACTTAAGCTTACATATATATTTATAATAAATAAGAAATTATACTTGTTATTTAAATCTCAAATATCATTTTCAAAAGTATTAAGTCAAATTACAAATTATATAAATATTAAAGTTTGAAAACATCTTAATTAAATTCAAATCCAATACTCTTTCCATTCCAATATATACAAATATATATATATTCTAAATGGAAAATATTTTAATCATTAGTTTTTATAATTATCATATTGAATTTTAATACATAACTTCAAATCACAATATATATATACATATATATTATAATTTGAAAACATAGTTTTATTAAATTTAAAGACTCCCTATTTACAATATATATATATATCAATATATATACATTATAAATATAAAACATTTATATAAGTTTTAGAAAGATAAATCTTCTCAATTAAAAATTGTTAGAAAAGATATTCCCAAATTAAAATGTTATTAGTTTTTAAAGAAATAAACTTGCCAATTAAAATGTTATTAACCTTTTAAAATGAATAAACTTGTCAATTTATAAAATAAATCAACAAATCAATTTAATTATTTATAAAGATTATTAAATTGATATTGCCAAAATTCCGGGATATCACAGTATGTCATTTCCTTTTGGATAGAGGTTGTATCATGGTATGGAGCCCAGATATTTAACCTATGTTGTTGCTGCAAATTTATTTCTTTGTGGTTGTTGGAATCGAGGATCCTCGTATAAAGGTTGTTACAACCCGGGGATGGCATACTCGTGTCAGTAGTTACCTAGTTAGGGGTAACCCGTCCTTGTGTTGGCATAGATCCGGTTAGGTTCTCGGGGCGTCTTTCCAGAGGCGTACCTATGTGGCAATGGGAAGTTCCTTGGCCTGACCATTTGTTGGAAATCCAAACAAAACAATACGAACCTTGTACGGTTTTAGTTGTAGAACCTGCCATTTACTTATGGTGGCGCCCCACTGTTTAGATGGTAGCTATAGTAGGCATAGTGTGAAATGCCTATGTTGGCTAAGATTAATATTATACTTTCGAAATGTTTTCCACTATGCACTAATAATAATATCCAATGATTTGATTTTTGCGTAGTAAGTATCTTTGACTATCATAAGGAGAAATCTCCTCCGATTCTGCGTTTGCATTGTGTGTGTGTGCGGGAGGCCTTATGGTAGTTTCATTTTCCAAAAGCATTGCGAATTGACTTTAATATACTCTGCTATTTGTTTTAAAGATAAACTGTTTTTGTTGCTCACACCAGTCCCATGACTGATCCGGAGTTTATTGTTTCTTTCCTAAACTCTGGGTGCTCAAAATTTTCTACATGGGCAGTCTAGAGTTGGGTTTTTCAGATAGTCAGATTAGTAGATTTTCTGGAGCTAGTTCAGTCTTTGGATCGGAGTGCACTTGCTTATCTTGGTGTATCGTCATTGGGAGTTCGAGCTATTTCTGGATTGGTGCTTTGTAGATGGAGATTATCCGCTGCTGGTGTTATCTATTCTTTCCGCTGCTATTTCTTGTATCATATCTCTGATGTATATTGATATTCATTGTAACACTCTGTTGTACCAGATATTGTATCAGATATTGTATATCAATGTATTATTCTTTTTCTTCCGTTGTGTTATTTACTTAACTGTGTTATAAGCTCCGGTGACTCGGATTTGAACGGTCAAATCTATGGCATTCGAGTACGATGTAAAGTATGGATGTCGATTTTCGAGCGCGAAAAATCCGTATCGTTACATTTGGTATCAGAGCTAAGGACTGAACTTTAGCTCAGGAGAATAACACGTTAAGTAACTCATTAGAGATAGGGTGAAGTATCCATAGAATGAGTATATCCCTAAGATATCCGTTTAAACGTCTTAGTAAATTCTCTTACTATCCACTGATAGTGAGTATGAGTGCAAGAAGAGGACGAGATAGGGGACGGGGCAATACGACTACAAATGGTCAATACCCTGCAACAGTGGAAATAATTTTCTCTATCAATTTTCTTTCATTCGATTCCAAATTCTTTTCATTTCTTCGTGGCAGCTCTAGAAAGAAGTTTCGGTGTAATGGTGGCCCTACGAACCGTTGTAGAAAATTCTTACTTCGTATCTTCATCGGTTTCTTATCAGCTTTTTGATTTAAACCTTAATGAATTTGAAATTGGAAATTTTAATTTGAGGTAAATTGATTAATAGAATATGAGGATAAAATTGAATTAAATCAATAAAACGATATCGTTTGAAACCAAATTTTGAAATTCTATTATAATTTCTTATGAATACCAAAGTCCGAAGAGGGACAAATTGGTATGTATTCTGAGATATTCCGACTTGAATTTGGAATTCATATCTTAAGTTTGAGGAATTATAGGAGATCGAATATGTCTATCTCTGTGTTGTTTTCATGCCTGCGAATTTCGAGGATGAAATTCTTTTAAGGGGGGAAGTCTGTAACGATCCCAGATTTTAATGAGTGTAAATTGATAATTAATTAATTTTTAATAAAATTTTGCAAAATTAATTGGTAAATTGATCAAATTTAGAAAATACACCTATGTAATTCCTTTGATATGTATTTATTTTCAATCCATTGTCTTTTCAATAATATGTAGAAAAGAAAAATAATAATATGTGATGAAAATTTGATGTTGATAATTAAACTTTGAATAGAAAATAAAAATTTAAAATGTATGTTATAATAAAATACATTTAAGTATGATTTAAAATTAAGTGACTTAATGAATAAGATCGATGTGGATTTTCTGGGGTAAATCTACATTCGATCTCAAGAGATAGAATTCAGGCATAGCAAAAGATAGTAGCATCGTAAACCAAGGATACAGAAGTCTTCGGTGAATCAATGCTTTTTGTAAAGAAGTTTCACACCTTTACAAGTAATTAGAATATTGGCGGGACCGCGAATTCATTAGAAAGATTATTCGTAGTGGAGTTATGGGACACTCCAAAATCAAGAAGACACGAATAGGGGAGGACAAGAATGGACTTCGGAACTGAAGGGAATGTTCCAAAATTCAAAGGAAACCGAATCGAAGATGAAGGAATTCAAGCTCGAACGAAAGCGATTCTGTAATTAAATTTACTCTATATGTTGAGTTTGCCTAAAACCAGAGCTCTGATACCAACTGTAACGACCCGGTATTTTCAACCATTCGCATCCATTATAAGTGTATAGGTAGATACTCATGCCGGAATTGAATTACTCAAAATACCGCATTGTAAATAAAAATTTGGCAAATCTCAGAATATACAGTAAATAAAATCACAGATCACAAACACAGAGTAATAATAATGCAGCGGAAGTAAAAGAGATAGTAGTCCATGAAGCTACTATATAAATACATCAGAGTTAATTAAGATACAATAGGAATACCAAGATACAACAGGAGTAACAGTATGAAAATCAGGTACAACTGGAATCATCTGGATAACAAAATGAATAGATATCTGGATCTTCAAAGCAAAACTCCAGCTCCAAAGGTGAGTCTCTAATGCTGTATCACTCAGTCTGACCCGAGCGTAAAGCAAAACACAAAACACTCGAGTCAGGACATACATACTTATATAATGTAAACCAACTCAAGTGAACTGTAATAAAGGTACAAGTAACTTAAAGAATGCTTGGGATCGCCCATTCTTTAAGGATCTGTAACGACCCGTATTTTTACGGATCGAAAAGTTCGTTCGAATCTGGAATTTTCAACATTTTAGGTTGTTTCAGATTTTGGGAAGAATTTTGGTTAAGTCTTAAGTCGTAGCCGACTTATGGGTTCTGGGCGAGTTAAGGACTTAAGGGGTGAGTCGGCGACGACCTAAATAGATAAGTCGTAGCTGGGCAAGGTTAGTAGGTTGAAGTTAACTCGGCAAGTGTTAAGTCGTAGGTTGTAAGTCGTTGCCGAGTTAAGGGATAGACAACCTAAGACAGTGACCGACCTAAGTGATGAGTCGTGACCGACTTAGGAGGTTTAGGCGACCTAAGTATTCTGGGGTAGGTCGTGGGGTAGAGTTAGGTCGGCAACGACCTAAGGACATGTTGTGAGCGACCTAAGTGTTTGGGTGTTAAGTGCTAGGTCGGCAGTTCGAATTAGCGACTCATAGGATGGACCGACTTATAGGTTTGACCGACTTAAGACTTAGACGACCTAAGAGTTTCTCCGACTTAAGGTAGTTAGCGGCTTACCGGGATAAGCGAGTTAAGGATAGGTCGGCAGTGTGTGTTGAGTTGTGAGTCGGTAGGTAGTTGAGTCGGCAGCGTGTGTTAAGTTGTGAGTCGGTAGGTCGTCTCCTGTGTTAAGTTGTTGAGTCGTCAACCGACTTAGGACTTGGGTTTTGCGGCAGTATGATGAGTCTGCTTCGTTAGTTCGGTCATACGGTTAAGTCGTAAGTCGGAAGAGGGTGTTAAGTCGGCGACGACTTAAGGAGGCGGACGAGTTAAGGTCATTTTCTGCCTATAAATAGAAGGGTTTGGCTCACTTTTTGGCACCGGTTTTTGAAGCAACGAAGTGCTGCCATTTTGAGAGCTCGACTACAACATTTCTTCATCTCTTTTCTCTTCTTTAATCTAGTATCTCCATCCATCTAAATCGAAGATCAAGATCGAAGATCCAAGGGCTAAAGTTGAAGATCTTCATCCATCGAAGAGAGATTTCATCGTTTGAAGTGAGATCTTGTCGGATCTAGCTTAGTTCTTCACTGTCCAGATCTGAAGTTGTTATCTTTTGGATTGTTTAGGTGATTTGGTGAGTGGTGATTATCTCTCACACGGATCCAAAGGAGAATATCGGATTGTTGGCTCGATTTGGTGTTAAAATAGTGATTTCCATGCATTTTCTTCATACTATGTGTAGATCCATATAGATCCATTGTTCATGATGATGTTACATCCATTTTATCATATATTAACCTATGCAAGTTCATTCATCAAGTTTGTAGAGATATAATCCATGTTTTCATGCTTATTAGACTTTCAACTCTTTAATTACGAAAATGCCATTATTGTTATAATTGTCTACTTAGATCATATTTGAATGCTTGATTGTTTGGATTGATGATTGATTTGATTGATTGTTATGAACTAGATGATTGATGACTAGATTTAGATCGAAGGTGATTCAAAAGCTAAGGGAAAGGCTCTTGAATTGGGAAAGCTGCTTGTGGCATATGTAGCGGGATGATGAAGCTCTTATGCATAGATTTGATGATGAGATGATGAGATGAGGCTTTGCGAGGATGTAATGAAGCGAGGCAATCATGTGATGAAGACTTGGTCTAATCCAGACGGGATCATTCCAAGCATGTTGATAACTCGGTGATATGATTCGAGTTGAGGATAATGAATGGATATGAGAATAGTCGTCGAGGAGGATGACTAGGAGGCTTGGATAGCATCGTTGTTGAAGGTTCTAGCATGCTCTAAGCAAGAGTACGTTTGGGCAGATTCGATAGTCCCAACAACCAACTGTTGATGGTTGAGTACTCTGGGCAGATTCGATAGTCTTAGGCACGGGCTGCGACGACGTGCGGGAGTTATGTCTAGAACCGGGGTTTCCATTAACCCTTGACGGACGGCTGAAAGAATGTGCCGGTCATTCAATTAACGGTGATATCGAAGCAATGATAACAGTGATAGCCAGAGTCATGGATGTTTGGTTGTATCGTCATTCGGACTCAAGAGCGGTATTTTCTGGGTGCTTATCTGATTTAGGCCTTGGTACTTGGAAAACATCGCCCTTGACTCGAGTGATAGTAGCTTTACTTTAAATTGTATGCTCTGCTATGTTTGCTTCTGCTTAGTGTGTGTCTGGGGGCTATCACTGTAGAATGAGGTTGGAGTGGGAGGGTTGTATTCCTATTCCTTTTCCTTTATGCTCTTTTGGTATGTTGTTAGTTAATTTACTGCTCACTAAGACTGTTGTCTGACTCAAGGCTTTATGTTTTAATTCTTATTGCCTTGGGCTGTTCGTCCATTTTGGGACGGGCAGACTAGGTAGCAGGTGACAGGTGCTGTTCTCTTCTCACGATGTTGATATCGAAGACGAGCTGGAGGGTTGCATATTATCTTCTTATTATATGTACTGGATATTCCGCTGTTTTGTATTCTCTGAGAGATATGTAGTGAGGCTGGATGTATTGACTATGTGGATGCTTGTATTCAACTATTATGGAGTTTTATATGATGTCATTTTGTTCTGTAAAGCTTCACTATACATATGTTCTATTGTATTTTGTCCATGCACTGTGAGTAATACGATAGATTCTTTTGTTTTAAATCTTACCTTGGCAATCGTCCATGGTCACCTGGCACACTTTACAGCGCTCTATCTCTAGATTCGGTGCAGGGGTCATGGGCGGTCGTCACATTTGGTATCAGAGCATTGGTTAATCGATTTTACCCAACGCTCGCTGAAGTAACCACGTATGAGAGACGTAATTGTATTTTGATGGATGATTACTATATATAATATAGTAGCTTAGTAGGGTTTGAGTCCTTTATGTAGTTGTTTCTCTAGATGTTCTAATCATTCCTTTTTATAGATATTGAGAATGAGTCGAAGAGGGAGACCAGCTGCTAGGGAAGGCCGTGCTACTGAAGAGACTGCTGATTATGCAGCCATGTTCGAAGCTATGATGACTTCGATCATGAGAAGGATACCAGTTCCAGGGGCAGCAGTAGATGTTGGAGTTCAAGTCCAAACTCCGAAACCAGTGGATTTTGCTAAGCTGTGCAAGGATTATACTGCTCTTGGAGGGAAGGTTTTCTTGGGAACAGAATCAACTATTGAAGTCCAGAGATGGATCGATGCTTGTAGAAGGATCTTTGGTGATTTGGGAATCGATGATGCAACTAAGAGGAAGTTGGCATCAAGGCAGCTTCAAGGGAGAGCTTCTGATTGGTGGAACTCTATTACCATCACTACTCCGGAGGAAGAGGTTACTTGGGAGCAATTCCAAGTTAGATTTGAAGCTAAGTTCATTTCTACAGCTCAGAAGTCTGTTCTGTTCAAGAAGTTCGTGGAGCTCAAGCAGGGTGGGAGATCTGTTCTTGAGTATGTTTCTGAGTTTGAAGCTTTGTCCAAATATGCTCGGTCATATATTGAATATGCTTATCAGAAGAATGAGAAGTTTGTGACCGGCTTGGATAGTTATCTTGGGAGACAGTTGGTGGATCATTTGGACGATTCATTTGAGAAGCTTGTGGAGAAGGCTCTTAGGCATGAGAGTCTGTTTCCTAAGGAAGGACCTGTTGTTGCTGCTACCAAGGGAGAATCTAAACCACAGCAGGGTGGAAACCAGAAGAGGAAGCAGCAGCAGCAGAAGGGTAAGGATGGCCAGAAGAAGCCGAAAGGCGAGGTGACTTGCTACAATTGTCAGCAGAAGGGCCATTTCTCGAAGGATTGTAAGAATCCTAAGGTGCCGATGAAGTGTCACAACTGTGACAAGCCAGGGCATTTCAGGAAGAATTGTCCAGAACCGAGGAAGGACAGGCAGATTGTGCAAGCCTATGCTTTAGGAGCTGCTCCGTCGTCTTCGAAAGCTCCTACTGCTGAAGAGAAGGGAAAGAGTGTGGTTGTTCAAGGTACTCTTTTCCTATGTGGTGTTCCAGTTAGAGTTCTGTTTGATACTGGAGCGTCGCATTCATTTGTTTGTAATGAACTAGTAGGCCGGTTAGGTTTGGAACCGGATATTGTTGATAGGCCATTGGTTGTGACTAATCCAGTTGGGGGTTCGTCTTGTTTGTGTATGTTATGCCGTGGTCTAGTTGTGTCGAGTCATGGTTGCTCTTTTGTTTGTGATTGTTTTGTTCTGAACTTTGCGGGGTTCGGAATTATCTTGGGTATGGACTGGCTTAGGAAGTATGCGGCTAAGGTTGATTGCGAAAGGTTGGAAGTGACAGTCGAGAATGTGGAGGGGCGAAAGATTGTGATACGATGTAAGCATGAAGAAGGCGTCTTCATGAGCTTCATGTATTCGCTAGTTGTTCCACGGGATGGACTGTCATCAGTGCCGATCGCTAACGGATTCGAGGATGTCTTTGACGAAGTCAAAGGGTTGCCGCCGCATAGAGAGATCGAGTTTCGCATAGATCTAGTTGAAGGAGCCAGACCTGTTGTGATGCCTCTTAGGCGGATGGCGCCTAGGGAACAGCAGGAGTTGAGGGTGCAAGTTGATGACCTTTTACAGAAAGGATTCATTCGGCGTAGTGTGTCCGAGTGGGGTGCACCAGTTGTGTTTGCAACCAAGGCAGATGGGTCGTTGAGATTGTGCGTCGATTATCGTGAGCTGAACAAGGTGACTAAGAAGAACAAGTATCCATTGCCGAGAATAGATGACTGGTTTGATCAGCTTCACGAAGCAAAGGTGTTTTCTCAGATGGATTTGGCAACGGGATTTCACCAGTTGAGAGTAGCTAAGGATAGTGTGCCGAAGACTGCTTTTAGGACACCATCCGGTTTCTTTGAGTGGCTGGTAATGCCGTTTGGATTGACTAACGCGCCAGCATATTTTGTGGATCTTATGAATAGAGTGTTCAGAGATCAGTTGAACAAGTTCGTACTTGTGTTCGTGGATGATATTCTGATTTATTCCAGAACTGAAGAAGAGCACAAGACGCACTTGCGTATTGTTTTGGAAATCTTGCGGAAACATCAGCTGAAGGCTAAGTTTTCGAAGTGTCACTTCTGGAAGAGTGAAGTGAGGTTCTTAGGCCATGTGATTTCTGGAAATGGAATAGCGGTTGATCCCGCTAAGGTGGCAGCAATCCAGGATTGGGTTAGACCTAAGAATGCATCTGATGTGAGAAGTTTTCTTGGATTAGCAGGATATTATCGACGGTTTATCAAAGACTTCTCCAAGATAGCTGCACCGTTAACAGGATTGACGAAGAATAACCAAGTGTTCAGTTGGGATGCTAAGTGTGAGCAAGCTTTCGGAATCCTGAAAGAGAGATTGACGAGTGCTCCTGTTTTGACTATTCCAAGTGGAAATGATGAGATGGTGGTTTACACCGACGCATGTGGTACGGGACTTGGAGCAGTGCTGATGCAGAAGGATAAAGTTGTTGCGTATGCCAGTCGACAACTGAAGCCGCATGAAAGGAATTACCCAACTCATGATTTGGAATTAGCGGCGATTGTATTTGCTCTGAAGATGTGGAGACATTATCTGTTGGGAGTTCGATTCGAGTTGTTTACGGATCACAAGTCGTTGAAGTATCTTTTCTCCCAAAAGGATTTGAATCTTCGGCAGCAACGTTGGCTACAGTTTTTGGCATCATATGATTTTGGTATAGCTTATACTCCGGGAAAAGGTAACGCAGTGGCAGATGCGTTAAGTCGAAGACATGCAAGATTGGGAGCCATGTTTTCAGAATGGAAGAGTCTCGAGTATTTAGCTGGATTTGACTTCAGGCCTAGATGTGAATTGGAACCTGAGATGTTGGCAAACTTATCGATAAGACCTACTCTTGTGGGAAGGATTGGCGAGAGCCAAAAGCGAGATGATAAGCTTGTCAAGATTATCCGTGATTTGGAATCTGGATTGGATCCAGAAAAGGATAAAGGATTCGAGGTCGATCGAGAGGGTTGGCTTTGGAAGCAAGGACGACTAGTTGTTCCCGATATAGATGAATTGAGGAGTGAAGTTCTGAAGGAAAGTCATCACTCAAAGTTGACAATTCATCCAGGAGGAAATAAGATGTATCGGGATATTAAGAGAACCTACTACTGGGAAGGTATGAAGAAGGATGTTGGAAATTTTATTTCCAAATGTATGAATTGCCAGTTGGTAAAAGCCGAACAGAAGAAGCCAAGCGGATTGCTTCAGCCATTAGAAGTTCCTACATGGAAGTGGGAACAAGTGTCGATGGATTTTATCGATGGATTGCCTAGAACAAGAACGGGAAACGAAGGTATTTGGGTCATTGTGGATCGTTTGACCAAGAGTGCAAGATTCATTCCTGTTCGATCGACTAGGACTGCATCAAAGTTGGCGGAGTTGTATGTGAAGTGGATAGTTCGATTCCATGGTATTCCGAAGGGTATAGTGAGTGATCGAGATCCATTGTTCACTAGTGGATTTTGGAAGAGCTTCCAGGAAGTTTTGGGAACCGAGTTGTGTTTGAGTACAGCTTATCATCCCCAAACAGATGGTCAGACCGAGAGAGTCAACCGAGTTTTGGAAGATCTTCTTAGAGTTTGTGTTTTGGATTTCGGAGGATCATGGGAAGATCACCTTCATTTGGTGGAGTTTGCGTACAACAACAGTTACCAGTCAAGCATTGGTATGGCACCGTATGAGGCATTGTATGGAAGACCGTGTAACTCTCCGACATGTTGGTTGGAAACTGGAGAAAAGCTGATGCTTGGGCCAGAGATGATTCGACAGACTTCGGATTGCATAGAGATCATTCGGCAACGAATGAAGGCAGCCCAAGATCGTCAGAAGAGTTATGCCGATAAGCGTCGAAAGGATTTGGAATTCGACGTTGGTGATATGGTTTTTGTGAAGATTTCTCCTCTGAAGAATGTTATTCGATTCGGGAAGAAAGGAAAATTGACTCCGAGATTTGTTGGACCATTCCCGATCATCGAGCGAATTGGAAAGCTCGCTTACAGATTGGAGTTACCGGAGAAGATGTCGGGTATGCACAATGTTTTTCACGTATCATATCTACGGAAGTATGTGCACGACTCGAGTACGGTAGTTTCTGCTGATAGCTGTGAAGACTTAGAAGTTGATCCAGTCGATAGAAGACCTCGTAAGCCGCTTCGTGTTGTTGAAACTGACACGAAACAGCTCAGGAGGAAGGTAGTTAAGTTGCTCAAGATACAATGGAGTGATGATGATAACGACTGTACGTGGGAGGTGGAAGAGAGGATGAAGGCAGCTCATCCTGAACTCTTCAAGGTATGGCCCTAAGGTGTCGTGTCATCTAACGAAATTGTAACTTGTTCTAGTTTTAGAATTCTGCATGCTAAGCTAGAATTGGATGCATGATTTGTTGATTGCTATGGATGGTAGGCGTGCAGAATAGTTTTTGATTGCTTTGTTTGTTTGGGATTTCGGGGGCGAAATTCCTAAGGGGGAGAGAATGTAACGACCCGTATTTTTACGGATCGAAAAGTTCGTTCGAATCTGGAATTTTCAACATTTTAGGTTGTTTCAGATTTTGGGAAGAATTTTGGTTAAGTCTTAAGTCGTAGCCGACTTATGGGTTCTGGGCGAGTTAAGGACTTAAGGGGTGAGTCGGCGACGACCTAAGGAGATAAGTCGTAGCTGGGCAAGGTTAGTAGGTTGAAGTTAACTCGGCAAGTGTTAAGTCGTAGGTTGTAAGTCGTTGCCGAGTTAAGGGATAGACAACCTAAGACAGTGACCGACCTAAGTGATGAGTCGTGACCGACTTAGGAGGTTTAGGCGACCTAAGTATTCTGGGGTAGGTCGTGGGGTAGAGTTAGGTCGGCAACGACCTAAGGACATGTTGTGAGCGACCTAAGTGTTTGGGTGTTAAGTGCTAGGTCGGTAGTTCGAATTAGCGACTCATAGGATGGACCGACTTATAGGTTTGACCGACTTAAGACTTAGACGACCTAAGAGTTTCTCCGACTTAAGGTAGTTAGCGGCTTACCGGGATAAGCGAGTTAAGGATAGGTCGGCAGTGTGTGTTGAGTTGTGAGTCGGTAGGTAGTTGAGTCGGCAGCGTGTGTTAAGTTGTGAGTCGGTAGGTCGTCTCCTGTGTTAAGTTGTTGAGTCGTCAACCGACTTAGGACTTGGGTTTTGCGGCAGTATGATGAGTCTGCTTCGTTAGTTCGGTCATACGGTTAAGTCGTAAGTCGGAAGAGGGTGTTAAGTCGGCGACGACTTAAGGAGGCGGACGAGTTAAGGTCATTTTCTGCCTATAAATAGAAGGGTTTGGCTCACTTTTTGGCACCGGTTTTTGAAGCAACGAAGTGCTGCCATTTTGAGAGCTCGACTACAACATTTCTTCATCTCTTTTCTCTTCTTTAATCTAGTATCTCCATCCATCTAAATCGAAGATCAAGATCGAAGATCCAAGGGCTAAAGTTGAAGATCTTCATCCATCGAAGAGAGATTTCATCGTTTGAAGTGAGATCTTGTCGGATCTAGCTTAGTTCTTCGCTGTCCAGATCTGAAGTTGTTATCTTTTGGATTGTTTAGGTGATTTGGTGAGTGGTGATTATCTCTCACACGGATCCAAAGGAGAATATCGGATTGTTGGCTCGATTTGGTGTTAAAATAGTGATTTCCATGCATTTTCTTCATACTATGTGTAGATCCATATAGATCCATTGTTCATGATGATGTTACATCCATTTTATCATATATTAACCTATGCAAGTTCATTCATCAAGTTTGTAGAGATATAATCCATGTTTTCATGCTTATTAGACTTTCAACTCTTTAATTACGAAAATGCCATTATTGTTATAATTGTCTACTTAGATCATATTTGAATGCTTGATTGTTTGGATTGATGATTGATTTGATTGATTGTTATGAACTAGATGATTGATGACTAGATTTAGATCGAAGGTGATTCAAAAGCTAAGGGAAAGGCTCTTGAATTGGGAAAGCTGCTTGTGGCATATGTAGCGGGATGATGAAGCTCTTATGCATAGATTTGATGATGAGATGATGAGATGAGGCTTTGCGAGGATGTAATGAAGCGAGGCAATCATGTGATGAAGACTTGGTCTAATCCAGACGGGATCATTCCAAGCATGTTGATAACTCGGTGATATGATTCGAGTTGAGGATAATGAATGGATATGAGAATAGTCATCGAGGAGGATGACTAGGAGGCTTGGATAGCATCGTTGTTGAAGGTTCTAGCATGCTCTAAGCAAGAGTACGTTTGGGCAGATTCGATAGTCCCAACAACCAACTGTTGATGGTTGAGTACTCTGGGCAGATTCGATAGTCCTAGGCACGGGCTGCGACGACGTGCGGGAGTTATGTCTAGAACCGGGGTTTCCATTAACCCTTGACGGACGGCTGAAAGAATGTGCCGGTCATTCAATTAACGGTGATATCGAAGCAATGATAACAGTGATAGCCAGAGTCATGGATGTTTGGTTGTATCGTCATTCGGACTCAAGAGCGGTATTTTCTGGGTGCTTATCTGATTTAGGCCTTGGTACTTGGAAAACATCGCCCTTGACTCGAGTGATAGTAGCTTTACTTTAAATTGTATGCTCTGCTATGTTTGCTTCTGCTTAGTGTGTGTCTGGGGGCTATCACTGTAGAATGAGGTTGGAGTGGGAGGGTTGTATTCCTATTCCTTTTCCTTTATGCTCTTTTGGTATGTTGTTAGTTAATTTACTGCTCACTAAGACTGTTGTCTGACTCAAGGCTTTATGTTTTAATTCTTATTGCCTTGGGCTGTTCGTCCATTTTGGGACGGGCAGACTAGGTAGCAGGTGACAGGTGCTGTTCTCTTCTCACGATGTTGTAATCGAAGACGAGCTGGAGGGTTGCATATTATCTTCTTATTATATGTACTGGATATTCCGCTGCTTTGTATTCTCTGAGAGATATGTAGTGAGGCTGGATGTATTGACTATGTGGATGCTTGTATTCAACTATTATGGAGTTTTATATGATGTCATTTTGTTCTGTAAAGCTTCACTATACATATGTTCTATTGTATTTTGTCCATGCGCTGTGAGTAATACGATAGATTCTTTTGTTTTAAATCTTACCTTGGCAATCGTCCATGGTCGCCTGGCACACTTTACAGCGCTCTATCTCTAGATTCGGTGCAGGGGTCATGGGCGGTCGTCACAGGATCCGTTAAACTATTCACTATGTAGTAATATACGCTATATACGGTAGTGTCTAATTAGTAAAGTATAATCATATAGAAAATAGCGTTAAGGGGATGTTGAACCTTAAAGCGGTCGGATCTTTAAACCAAAATCGTAGTGGGCTCGATATGGTAAGTGACACGGCACAACTTGGCAATGCCAGGGTAGATATACCAATTACGCATCCGGGCTGGTGGTGACGCATAGCAGCCACTACCGCCCACCTCGAACAACACTCCCAAATCGCGGGGTGCACCCAAACAATCACAAAGTAATAGAATGGTATCAAAGAAGTGTGTCTGATAAGAGGTGCTACCTCCTTGGCCCGTCAATCGCTCCTGTTTTAGCCACTTTATGCTAACTCACGGGAGTTGGGTCCACGTATATACCTTAGGATCATCGCCACCATCCTACTTCATTCTGGAAACTCCACCGCGTACACAGTTGTCAAAGTGTTTTTCGGTATCAACAGAGAGTATGTCCATAACCGATCACGGTCTCTTTAACAACCAATCGTTATTATAACCCGTGGTTATAAATTTCAAAATAGTTTATGTTACAAATCAAAATACATCCTTTAAACCATTTCAAAATCATATCATTTATTTCAAACTAATACATCTTTCAAACCCAAAACATATCTATTCAAAACCAATTCAAAAATATATCATTTCCATTTCAAAACCAATTCAATAATATATCATTTCAATAAAACCCAAATTTCAAAATCACTGAATATTTCCTTTAATTTATTAAACTTGAAATCTTCCTTTAAATTATCATAGCATTTTGGTAATGTAACCTTAAGGAATTATAGCATTTTTGGATTGTAATACTTTCCAATTTAACATTTTATATAATCAAAGTATTTATACACTTACAAATTTTTAACATGGTCATTTTATCATAGCCTTATAGTTAAATAAACTTTGTTACTGTAATATCCTATTTAATGTTGAAATTCTTATGTTAAGTAAAGAGTACCTTATTAAATTACATTATCATTACAATAAAGAAACTTTATTATTTTAGTCATTAAAATATGTCGTTTACATTAATTAAAACTTACATATTAAATGTACTTTTTAACTTACATTTCTATTACAGTAAAGGGCATTTATCATTTAATCAATATTACACTAATTAAACTTACATTATCAAATGTACGTTTTAATTTACGTTTTATTACAAAAAGGGCATTTATTATTTTAAATCAATATTACACTAATTAAACTTACATTATCAAATGTACGTTTTAATTTACGTTTTATTACAAAAAGGGCATTTATTATTTTAAATCAATATTACACAAATTAAGACTTACATGTTTCTTTCAGTAGGTAAAACTTTACATATTTCTTTCATTAATTAGAACTTTACACGTTTCTTTCATAAATTAAACTTTACATATTTCTTTCATTAATTAGAACTTTACACGTTTCTTTCATAAATTAAACTTTACATATTCTTTCATCTTTGTTATTGCAGTAAAGAACATTTCTTATATTAATCAATAAAAATATTAATTAAACTTACATCTCACATGTGTGTTTAACTTACATTTTTCCATTTTAAAGTCATAGCTATTTATCTTACAAAACATAACATTTCACAAAAGAATATTTTATCATAGTTAATATAACAATCAAATTCTTTACAAATTTATTCCTTTAGACATCAATTCCACTATGATTCCAAAACTTATTACAAGATGTCCCATAAAAAAATGTATTTCATTTTATTTATTCAAAAATACATTAGTTATTATACAAAATATGTCCATTCCAGGAAACAACCTTTATTACAATTACTAGGTTGTATTTAAGATTCCAAATTAAATCAAACTTAATTATTAAGTTATTTATCATAAATAAGACTCTTTAAATTCCATTAATTAAAATTTCATGTCAAATGTTCATTTTTAACTTACATTTTATTTTCACAATAAAGAGCATTTATTGTCTTAATCAATATCACATATTTCCAAATTAGGTAATATTTCCAATCACAAATTTCCATTCATTTATTTAACATTTTTAATACATATGAAATCATTTTTCACTTTATTAAATCATTTTAAAAACCAAATTTAAATTAAAATATCAAAATTTACATTTTCAAAATACTTAAAACTTCTAGAAAAATTTATAAAATAACCACGGGTCTGTATAATATTTTCTAACCTAGGTCAAGTGATACGGATAATATATCATTTCAATCCGTAATTTACAAAGAAAAATCCGGGTTCTATCATTTCAAACCCACAATCCCAAGTTAAATAAAATAAATAAAAATCGCTTAGGCTTATCATTTCAGCCCATAACGATCTTTCCCTATTCTAAAGTCCGTTCGGGTATGTATCATTTCAACCCATAGTGATTCTATTCTACAGGGAACTTGCAGTGTGAGAACATAATATAAATAAACAGTAAAATAAAATAAAATATAACAGATGATGTAATAGGCATATAAACAATATTTAATATCATATAAATATATCAAAGGCATGTATAACATAATATAATTATTTCTACACTTTCACTTGCTATCAATTCACAGTGATATAAGTATGAATGTCAGGTGTGATTACTCACCTTTTTACGTTGAAGTTTGCAAAGCAAACACACAAACAAATATCCGGAAAGCACGACTAGACACAATTCTGATTTGAATGGATGGAGAGCCAAGATATTGATCTTGTATATAACAAATACACAAATCATAAGAATAAGATTCAACACAACAAAAGATGAATTAAACTATGCAATTACGAATCAAAGAACATAACCTTGCTTTCAACCACCAAGTGGGCTTTGCCATGGTCTAATAGTGAGGAGGAGGTTATGTTGTGGTGATGGAGGCTGAGCTATGCAAGGAGAAAACAAAAGGAAAAAAGAGGAAATAAAATAAAAGTGAAAAAAAGAAAGAGAAGGAAGCCATGGAAATAACCTAGAGCTTGTTGTATTTTCTTCACGCAAATGAAAATGAGAGGATGAGAACTTGTACGTGAATAAGAAATAAAAAGAAGGCGGCTAGGGTTTCAAGAGATTTGAATGGCTAAGATGTAGGGTTTAGAAAATTAAAGGCTAGCAAATAAAAAGGCTAGTGAATGAATGGGATTTATTTCCTATTTAGTAAAAGAACTTTCTGTAAAATATTTCAATCAGAAGAGGCAAATGAGGAACTGAGATATTGAGAAGATTTTTTTATGTGATTTGATTGAGTAAATGCTAGGAAAACAAAGAGACAAGAAATAAAGAAAAAAAAACTTATACATATATTATTCCTAAATGCAAGTGAAATATGTGAACATAATGTGAAATAAATTTTGTACCTGTATGGAAAAAGGAAATACACAGCTATAGAAGAGAAAAAAAAGAGCTAAGGAGTTATGAATGCTAAGGAAACGGAAAGGCATAAGTTAAGGAGAAAGAAACGTACAATATATTTTATTTTTAAATGCAAATGAAAAATGAGAGATGGGAAATAAATTTTGTACGTGAATTTTCAACTTGATATGCAAGGCTATAAGTAGAGTAATTCATGGCTAGGAATGAGGAGGAAACGGCTAGAAAATAATAAAGGCCATGCAAATGAAGAAGGCAAGAGTTTAACCAATGAAACGTATACCTCTTAAATTTCTCCAAGCCATTTATTTGCATACATTTCTTTCTAGAAATGAAATGTGAAGTGAATGTGTACGTGAACTATGAAGTGGAGTGGATGGCAAGAAAAGATTTGAACGGCTAAAGAGGAGTAAATGATAGAAAAACAAAAAGCCTAGGAAATAAAAGGTAAGAAATAAGGAGAAAGAAACACACATACATACATACATACATATATATATATATATATATATGTATATATATGATTCTTAAATGCAATTGAAAAGAGGATATTTTGAGATGTTTGTACGTGATTAATAAGAGCAATTCACGGCTATGAACGGTGAATGGCTAGGGTAAGTAATAAAGAGGGTAGGTAAATAAAAAGGCAAGCATTAAAGAAATGTAACGCATGTCTCCTTGATTTCTTCCAAGCCTTTTATGAAAAGATATACACACAAGTGAAATCCAATAAATAAAGTTTAGATAAACAAAATAGAAAAATAAAATAAAATAACATAGAAAATAAAAATATAGAAACGCACATAGAAAACTAGAAATTGAAATACAGTAAATAACTGCGTGTAAAACGCTGTAATTTATCTGATTTAAAAAGTATAACTCAGAATTTAACGAAACGAAAAGTAGAACAGATATCATAAATATATTCTGCTTCAAAGAAAAAGATTAAAATTTAAAATTCAATTTTTTTAATATTTAAACTGAAAATTCAAATTTTGACCAAAATATAAAATTTTCAAAAATCGTTTATTTATTGCATTTGGAAACAAACTTACATTGGAATAATTCTAAAAATTCACTTTTAAATGATTTAAAAAATCAAAATTTCAAATAAAAATTTAATTAAAAATATTCACAAAATTATGGGTTGTTACACTCTCCCCCACTCAAAACTTTTCGTCCACGAAAAGGAACGAGGCATGGAAAATAGAGACAACAGATAGAATGAGATAGAACCAAGACAATATAAAAAAAAGATTGAAATTATACCTGGTAACAGTCGTTACAGGTAAATTCAACAAGATGGAGATGATCTTCCCAAGATCCTCTTAAATCAAGGACACAAGCACGAAGAAGATTCTTGAAAAGTTTTCCAAAACAGACTGGTAAAGGTATTTTGGGAGGAAGAACTACAAATCGAACTTTAGGAGATAAGATCAATTTGGAATTCAATTCCCCACTTAGGATGCAGGAGAATAGGAACAACCGAAGGATAAGAGATTGGAAAACAAAATAAGATGATAAATTTTAAAACCATAAAATTTTCAACTTAAATTAATAATTCATTTCATCCATTTGATTTTTCCTAAGTTAATTAAATCTTATCTATTTATAATTTCATTATCTTATCACCCAATTAACAATTTCTAAAATCGTGAATTTTGAGATCATTTATTATACTCAAAATTTTATTCAATAAGTTTCATGCTTCTTTATTCCAGATGGTTATTACATTTATTCCACTTAATATATGTCTAATCACATATATTAAGTATACTTACACTTATTATGACTTACTCCAATTTATTCATAAGTTCCTTTAACATCACTTTATACTGTATATTATTCAATTAACTTTTTTATTCTATTTACCTTTATTAATCCTTTATAACTAAAATTTAAGTGTATAACATTTATTATGACCACTCAAATTTTATTTATAAAATCTCCTTTATATTGTGTGTTATCTAATTACATATTTAACTTTTAATAATTTAGGTAAGTTATATTGGAATGCAAGAGAATATTACACAAATAAAAATTTCTTAACTCAATTATCCAAGCTTCAATATTTATTCAAATTTTGATTTCCTTTTATAATTGAAATTATCCTTTAAGATAAAATTTAAGAATTAGATTTCCGATTAACTTCAAACTATTCTAGAGATAATTAAATATACACAATATATATCAAATCAACTCTTAAATCGCATATTATAAATCAAGTCATAATTAGAAAGCCAAATCAATTTAATTCTCCAAAGAAAAACTGTAGCAAAACTACAGAATGGTCTCTTCGCTTCGAAACTCGAAAATAAATGTCGATGATGCTGTAGTCATCACCGAAATTATTTTCCAACGACAAAGAAAAGAACACTGATTTACAAATTAAAATCCTTTGAAACAATTTCTACGAATTACCTTTAAATAATTTATCCTTTTAAAACTTTCAAAACAAAGTTCGAAATCATCAGAAATTAAATTCTCACATTCTTGATTTAAATTCATTTAAATTTCCAAATTAATTTATAACCATGTTTAATTATTTAGATATGAAACTAAAGCCAATGATTATAAAATACATACAAAGTTAAATATTATTTCTTAACACCCAATTCCATTAATTATCAAAAATTTAGAAAATTAACCTTATACATATTATAATTATACAAAATTTATCCATCTACTAAATTTAAAAAAACCATATTGTGTCAGTTTATTCTGTTCAAGTGTTTTGGAGATCCTATCGATAGCGTTGATCAGACGAACCGATCGGAAACCCAAATCAACATCAACAACTCAAACAACACAATATATAAAACATCTTTAAAATATATTGATGGACTCAAATTAAAGAGAATTTTTTTTTGACAAATTGGAGGCAAAGATAAGACGATTAAATAACATAATAGGAAGATGGGTAAGTCTATACATATCGCGGGCAACCTTAAACAGGTCAACCGTGACTTAATGAATAAGATCGATGTGGATTTTCTGGGGTAAATCTACATTCGATCTCAAGAGATAGAATTCAGGCATAGCAAAAGATAGTAGCATCGTAAACCAAGGATACAGAAGTCTTCGGTGAATCAATGCTTTTTGTAAAGAAGTTTCACACCTTTACAAGTAATTAGAATATTGGCGGGACCGCCAATTCATTAGAAAGATTATTCGGAGTGGAGTTATGGGACACTCCAGAATCAAGAAGACACGAATAGGGGAGGACAAGAATGGACTTCGGAACTGAAGGGAATGTTCCAAAATTCAAAGGAAACCGAATCGAAGATGAAGGAATTCAAGCTCGAACGAAAGCGATTCCGTAATTAAATTTACTCTATATGCTGAGTTTGCCTAAAACTAGAGCTCTGATACCAACTGTAACGACCCGGTATTTTCAACCATTCGCATCCATTATAAGTGTATAGGTAGATACTCATGCCGGAATTGAATTGCTCAAAATACCGCGTTGTAAATAAAAATTTGGCAAATCTCAGAATATACAGTAAATAAAATCACAGATCACAGACACAGAGTAATAATAATGCAGCGGAAGTAAAAGAGATAGTAGTCCATGAAGCTACTATATAAATACATCAGAGTTAATTAAGATACAATAGGAATACTGTAACGACTCGGATTTTTCGCGTTCGAAAATCAACATCCGTACTTCACATTGTACTAGAATGCCGCAGATTCGACCGTTCAAATCCGATTCGCCGGAGCTATAACAACATTAAGTAAACAACACAGCGGAAAAGAAAAAGAATATAGATATACAACATCTGATACAATGATGATACAATGAATATCTATATACATCAGAGATATGATACAAGAAATAGCAGCGGAAAGAAAATAGATAACACCAGCAGCGGATAGAAAATCTCCAATAGAATGCTCTAATCCATAGCTAGCTCCAGCTAATCCACTCAACTTGAATATCTGAGAAAACCCAACTCTAGACTGCTCGTGTGGAAAATTATGAGCACCCAGAGTTTAGGAAAGGAACAATAAACTCCGGATCAGTCATGGGACTGGTGTGAGCAACAAAAACAGTTTATCTTTAAACAACAACAAAAGGATTTTAAACATTGAAATCCGCAATGCTTTTCGAAAATGAAACTACCATAAGACCTCCCACCACACACACAATGCAATCGCAGAATTGGAGGAGATTTCTTCTTATGATAGTCAAACATGTTTACTACGCAAACAAAACTCTTTTGATATTATTACTAGTGCATAGTGTAGAAAAACATTTCGAAAATATAATATCAATCTTAGCCAACATACAACCATGGTTGTATGTCTACTATAACTACTACGTTCAGTAGCAGGTTACCGCCACATTCCATAGCAGGTAATACAACTAAAACCGTACAGGGTTCGTATTGTTTCTTTGGATTTCCAACAAATGATCAGGCTAAGGAACTTCCTTACCGAAATAGAAACGCCTCTGGAAAGACGCCCCGAATCCTAACCGGATCTCTGCAAACAAAAGGCCGACGCTACCTCACGCTGTACAGCTGTAACTAGGTAACTAACACACGAGTCATGCCATCCCCCGGTCGTTACCGACCTTTATCCCGGGATCCCGAAAACCAACAAAGCAACATCATACAGTAATAAATTACCGTGTCCACACGAGTTAAGTATCTGGGCTCCATACCATGATACCACCCTTTATCCAGAAGGAAATGACATACCCTAGGGACGCTACCCCTACAAACCTTTGTCGCAACATTCCTGTTTCGACCATTACCGGGTTGTGAGGCTCGACGAAGTCTCGTTCACAAAGCCACGCTTTTTCACAAAGCCACGCTTTGACCAACAAATGATCATCAGCACTTCGTATGCCACATTACCAAATTGGGAATGTATCACTAGTAACCATCAATTACATAACCTCTGAGCTCGTACGTCTCAGAGAAGGGTGTTAAGCTAAGAGAATAAATTCTCCGCCACCAACAGAAATGTATTTGATAGAAACCAGCTTTACATCTCAAAGTGTAACGTCAGACACACATCCATACAAGTCTGTTCCGGGTTCGAACAGAACCGAAGGCACTTCCAAAGAAGCCCTTGCAAATCCGGATAATTTCTAATCACGTCCGGACTTCCCATCACTTAAGGTGCTAAAATCTCTATACCGGGGATCAGCCGATGCAGAGACAATCAATGGTAATCCTTTCATTTTCAAAAGTATCCGGTCTTCACCACCGGTCTTCAAATGCCATCCATATCCGTCGTATCATTATTCGGAATGGGTTATATGACACAAAGGTCCTCTCCCGGCTAAACCGAATAACGAGCGCAATTAAAAATCATATGGATACTGGGGTCTCAGTTAAATCACAGCTTAAAGCCCAAAACTTTTCATTCGAATGGTAAAACAAATTACCATTTCCAATCTTTTAAATAAAAGATTTATTTCAAAAACCTTCAATGGTTTAACGATTTCCACACTTTTAATCTTTTAAACAAAAAGATTCAATTCACAAAGTTTACCCCGTTCACAAAGATTCATTCATACAATTCAAATCGATTTCCAATTCAATTGAATTAACTCGTTAAATCTTTAAATCAAGATTTAACTTATAGCTTTCAAAACTCGTTTCCAAGATTCATTCATAGTCTTCCAAAACAATTCCATTTCAAGTTAGATTAATTCATCCGGTCTTTGAAATCAAAGACTCATTTCATAGTTTTCAAAACATTTCAATTCTATTTCAAACTTGAAATTCTTTCAACACAAATTTGGAAATCCTTTCTTAAAATGAAAGCTATTATTATTTGAAAACAAGTAGTTTTCGTCTTCGGAAAAATCCAGTTATATTTACACGAGTTAAAACCCTTGAATAAAAATTCAAATTCCCAAATTAATACTTTAAAATGGTTTAACTCATATATAACTTATACAACACCTTTAATCCCTAGTTTCAAATCATAGAATTCAATTTCAAACTCGAATTCAAATTTAAATCAGATTATTTAAATTTCAAGACTCGATTAAGTTATTCGAAATAACTTTTATCTTTGAAATTCCATTTCAAATGCTTTTCACTTTAAACCCCAATTTCCAATTTCAAAATCAATTGAAATTAAAATTTCAATTTCAAAAACATTGAATTTAAATCATCTGTGATTTAACCGATTTCCTCGTGAAATCCATTTTTGTGTGTGTAAGAGTGTAGTCCAGGGGTTTCACACAATAGTGCAACATCATCAATCATCACAGATATATCAATATCGATAAGCGGTATAATCCACAACGCTTATCTTCATTCACAGATTCATAGATAAAATAAATTTATCAGTCACAAGGATTACAATTCGATGTGGGTTTCGGATAACCAACTGGAATCCGACTCCCTGTCGCATCGAAATTCAAATGTCGTTCTATGGGTCAAGGGTTTCATATTCACATAGTAACATATCACAGAAACAGAAATCACAGATCACGACATAAATCAGGACGTATCACAAAGCATCATATATCAGGAAATATCAAACAATCAAGTCATCCAATAGAATCCAAACATTCACAAGTAAGGTCAGATTTATTATCTGATAAATTCAAATTAGATTTATTTCTTATGAATTTCCAATCTGGGTTAATTAATATTACAAATCATTTTGGTTAATTATTCTTTAATCATTTACAAATTAACCACTTATAATAAATTAATTAACCTTTAAATGTAACTCATCAACTTTTAATTATTAAATAATCAACCTTTAACTATTTGACTCTCATCTAATTAATTATCTTTAATTTATTAATTAGATTAATTTATCCTTAATAAATTATCTTAATTAACTACTAATTATAAATTAATTAACCATTCTTAATTATCTCATAAATTAAATCACTTAAATATCTTATTTATTTTAAGATAATCGATTTACTTTACTAATGACTTTATTATCATTAAAGTGTAAAACATTACACTTTAAATTCAAATTCAAATTCCATTTCGAATGTAAGATTCAAAATGTTTATCTATTTAAACATTTATTGGTAAACAAATTTTCCTTTAAAACTAGTTTAAAATAATTTAAACTTTTATTCCATATAAAAATTCAAAAGTAAATTTGGATTTTTATCACAAACTGGATTTAGACTTTGTTTAAATTGAATATACAAATTTAAGCTCATTTAAATTTGTTTTAAAATTACTGCCAGGTTTAACAAAGCCTGGAACAAGAAATTTACTCGAGGCCGTGCTATTTACTTCGAGTCTATAACCCTCCTGCTTCGAGAAAAACGTATTCGTTCCCGAGTTCGACTTCGTGTTACTCATTCCTTCAACTGCTTCGAATCGCCTACCCATCCACGCGAGAACACCCCCGAGTCCCCCAGCCTTCAGATACAACGTGCACGCGGTGCACCTGAACCAGCGCCGCCGACCTCCAGCGATCATCGCGACCACCTTCGACAATCACTCGAACTCCCTCGACCCCAAACAAGAACCCATATCAACAAAAGTGACAGCGAAACAAAATCGAACCATTTGCTTCTTCCTGGAACCAACCCATTCGCCAAAAACCCTCTACCGCCGATGATCTCGACCACCGGAAACCCCACCATCTCGGCCACGCATTCGCCTACGACCAAACTACCAACCCCTAAAGCCCCGATCAACTCGATCATCCCTAGGGACCGTACCGACCCAAACAAGTTTCACAATCAAAACTAGGTTGAAAATTTTCAAACCCAAATTCCACAACCCACACAGCTAAATTCTTCGATCCAATATTTTTTTAAACTTCCATGATCACTCCTCTACAACCAGATGCAACCCCGGCCACTGACAACGCTCCGATCACCTGAAATTGGTCGAAACTCACTTCCAGTTCATCTTTGAACTGCTCATCACATACACAATTTAAAATCATCATTTTATCTTTAAAAATCCTATTTTTGTTAATGTATTCGACTTATAATACTGAATTTATAAATTAAAAAGTTTGAGTTTTAACTTTGTTCAACATACACAGTGGATTTAAATACTTCCAGAGACAACAAGCCTTATCTTGACTAACTAAAATATTTAAACATTAGTCTAGGTCAAATCAAACAATATTTGTTTGATAATCAGATCCTATCTAAAACTAGATCAAGTGATAAGGGTTTTTCCTTTTAAAAGTTTTACTCTGTAAACCTGGAACTAGCTTATCTGCCTGTAACAAAATATACATATTGTTCTTACTATGAATACATATACAAGCAAGCATACACAAACACCTATTGATCACCACGGATAATCAGAGTCAAAGAACTAGTTTAAAATTTAAAGTTTGCTCACCAGCATCAAGTCATATAACAAATTCGAGGTTAAAACAAAAGGTTGCTCACCTTGATTTTGTTTGAAACAGAGAGTACAAGCCTGGAATTTGATACTTGAATCTGGAAATTTCTTTTGAACTTGAGCACTGAAATGTTTGAACTGAAGTATTTTGCTTCCTAGTTGATTTCCAGATTTCCTAAGTTGATCATTCCAAGTTTTAAGGTTGGAGATTATCTTTGTTTTTTTTAGTTGTTTGATTTCCAGTTGAAGCTGAACTTGTGCTTGCATTTGTTCAAGTTTAAGATGGACGAAATAAAATAAAAAAAAGCTTGATATAAGGGAGAGGTTTACAGGGTATATTGCTATTTGTACATTACTGGTACAATATTTTTTTTATTATGCCTAGAGACTTTTTCGTATATGGGGGCTGAAGATTTCATTGCTTGTACTAGAGATGTTGGCATTAAATGCCTTGGTCTCTTTTCAAGTTTACATATACCATTTCTTTATTTTTGCATGTACAATCTTGCTTATCTCGGCTGATGGATATAAGGTAGTGTACTAGAGATATTAATTAGACTTGTACAACTCTATATTTTATAATTTTCCTACTCTAGTTTGGGTGTTAGATATAGGGATGGTTTGCATTGATTTGTTTTGTATTGTTGATAGATAAATGTTGTTTGTTATTTTATCTTTGATTATTTCAGCCTGCAAACACTTTCTTGCCTGCATATTTTTCCTATACTTTGTTTTATACTTCATGACTAGATATTTTATTTATTTTGTTTCTTAGCTTCTTTCAAAACACACATGTTTGTATATATATTTATATTTTTGTTGTGTTCATTTCATACGTTATACAACTATAAATTTATTTGAAACATTTGTTTAACATCAACACTTATTTGAATTCTATAAATATATTTTTATAAACTCAAATTATTATTCTTTTGTAAGTATATTTTATTATAACCTCAAATATTTATTAAACCATCAATTTTAGATTTAAACTCAAGTCAAATATATATATATCTATATATTTATTATCCTCAAATCCACTCGTATTTGAATCGGGGAAACTCGCTCCAATTTTCCTAATTAGATTTACAAATGTTTTATCAAAAATTTATTTAATTACTCAATTTAATTCAAAAATTCATTTAATTATTAATTTAAATAAATTTAAATTTCAGGGTCGTTACAAACTTCCCCCCTTAAAAGAATTTCGTCCTCGAAATTCACAGGCACGAAAACAAAGACAGATGAAGAATGTTTCATTTAATCAAACTGAACATTGATTCTGCATTTGGCTTACCAAATCAGAATGTCAAAATCAGATATGAGAACGAATCTGTTTAACAATCAACAAAATACTCGGGTTATCCAGATCTACGAAATATGCAGGGGCATTGGTCAGTTCGAAAAGATAACTAACCATTCGTAGAATATACCCGGACCCAAAGAATAGATAGATATATGGATACAGTTTCAAAACTTTTAGTTTAAAGACTAAGTATACCTATCAACCATAGCAAACAATGCAACCAATACACCCAAACAAACAATTTTGACTCAGCTGGAGTTTATGTCCCATTTTTATATATCGAATCTTCTTTCTGGATCTACCAGAAACTATCGAAGAATTGAGAAAAGATGACGAACAAAAGAGATCGATAGAGAAAAGATTGCTTCCTTGTTGTTACAGGATATTGACCATTTACAGTCGTATTTCCCTGTGTCCCCTATCTCATCCTCTTCTTGCACTCATACTTACTATCTGTGAATAGCAAGAGAATTTACTGAGGCATTCGGACGGATATCTTAGAGATTACTCATTCTAGAGTTTACTTCACTCTATCTCTAATGAGCTACTTAACGTGTTATACTCCTGAGCTAAAGTTCAACCTTAGCTCTGATACCACTTGTAACGACTCGGATTTTTCGCGTTCGAAAATCAACATCCGTACTTCACATTGTACTAGAATGCCGCAGATTCGACCGTTCAAATCCGATTCGCCGGAGCTATAACAACATTAAATAAACAACACAGCGGAAAAGAAAAAGAATATAGATATACAACATCTGATACAATGATGATACAATGAATATCTATATACATCAGAGATATGATACAAGAAATAGCAGCGGAAAGAAAATAGATAACACCAGCAGCGGATAGAAAATCTCCAATAGAATGCTCTAATCCATAGCTAGCTCCAGCTAATCCACTCAACTTGAATATCTGAGAAAACCCAACTCTAGACTGCTCGTGTGGAAAATTATGAGCACCCGGAGTTTAGGAAAGGAACAATAAACTCCGGATCAGTCATGGGACTGGTGTGAGCAACAAAAACAGTTTATCTTTAAACAACAACAAAAGGATTTTAAACATTGAAATCCGCAATGCTTTTCGAAAATGAAACTACCATAAGACCTCCCACCACACACACAATGCAATCGCAGAATTGGAGGAGATTTCTTCTTATGATAGTCAAACATGTTTACTACGCAAACAAAACTCTTTTGATATTATTACTAGTGCATAGTGTAGAAAAACATTTCGAAAATATAATATCAATCTTAGCCAACATACAACCATGGTTGTATGTCTACTATAACTACTACGTTCAGTAGCAGGTTACCGCCACATTCCATAGCAGGTAATACAACTAAAACCGTACAGGGTTCGTATTGTTTCTTTGGATTTCCAACAAATGATCAGGCTAAGGAACTTCCTTACCGAAATAGAAACGCCTCTGGAAAGACGCCCCGAATCCTAACCGGATCTCTGCAAACAAAAGGCCGACGCTACCTCACGCTGTACAGCTGTAACTAGGTAACTAACACACGAGTCATGCCATCCCCCGGTCGTTACCGACCTTTATCCCGGGATCCCGAAAACCAACAAAGCAACATCATACAGTAATAATCTACCGTGTCCACACGAGTTAAGTATCTGGGCTCCATACCATGATACCACCCTTTATCCAGAAGGAAATGACATACCCTAGGGGCGCTACCCCTACAAACCTTTGTCGCAACATTCCTGTTTCGACCATTACCGGGTTGTGAGGCTCGACGAAGTCTCGTTCACAAAGCCACGCTTTTTCACAAAGCCACGCTTTGACCAACAAATGATCATCAGCACTTCGTATGCCACATTACCAAATTGGGAATGTATCACTAGTAACCATCAATTACATAACCTCTGAGCTCGTACGTCTCAGAGAAGGGTGTTAAGCTAAGAGAATAAATTCTCCGCCACCAACAGAAATGTATTTGATAGAAACCAGCTTTACATCTCAAAGTGTAACGTCAGACACACATCCCACTACACCAAAACAGGTGATTCCCAACGAGTATAACTGTCGCAAACAGTTTCAGCAACGCTTATTAGCGTCGCTATAGGGGCGTCACAATTTATTGCCAACGCTTATAAGCGTTGGGGAGTTTAGTTTCCCAACGCTAATAAGCATTGGAAGGTTGTATTCGCCAACGCTTATAAACGTTGGTGTATATTATTTCGCAACGCTTATAAACGTTGGTGTATATTATTTAGCAACGCTTATAAACGTTGGCAAATTAACCATCCAACATTGTTTAATTTTCTATGCTGACGCTTATAAACGTTGGTGAAATATTTTCATTCTCAATATAGTCGATTATTTTTACATTAATAAACAATTAATAACTAACATGATATGCATTGTTATACTACATGCAATAGGAACCCAAAATTTACATTATTCATAATCAAATAACAACATAAATTTCATAGTCAACCACTTCATAACAATGTCAACTACTTCATAACAAGTACAATACATAATTAACTAGGCATAAATTTCATAAAAGTTGAAGTAATTGAATTGATGGCTCGACAATAATTTTAATTTCTTCGTTTCGGAACCAAAAACTTCCGCAATTGGGTCATCTTCAAGATCTTCGACTCCACCCTTAGAACTATCATCCAACTTCCTCTTTTTTTCCGCTTCCTCTAGAAGTGCCTACATTTAATATCACGTTAAATTGAATTTGCAGTTCCTATATAAAAATTAAACTGAACATTAAATTAAGTTGATAATTAATAATGTAACTGGGCTCAAACTGCGCCCCGGCTCAACTAGTTCGAACTAAATTAGAAGTTGTATCTTGTTGCATGAACTATCTTGGCATTTTGAGCTGGGTAAATGATTTCCAAAAGCCTACAATATATGCATTATTTTTGGAACATAGTTATCAGTTCGGCCATGGAGAATTATAAAAGTTGAATGCTTTATGGCCTACAATATATGCTAAGCATATAAAGTAACTTCTTTTCCCAGAGGTGTCATGAATGAGCACATACGTACCTATCTATGGTTTAGTCTCACTTTTCACATGAAGAGAAAAAAATAATATGAATATAAGTTTGAACCAAAGGACCACAGTGAAGGGAAAAAAAACCTTAGCAGCACATTTCTTCAAAATGTCAAAAGCTCGAATGATCGGTTCAGGCATCTGCTCTCTTACACAACCAATATCAAAGTTCTGGAGCGATTTTTGAGTTTGGGCACCCCATAACCTGCTCAAAAAAACAATCCAACATTTGTGTTTATAACTATTTTTGCTAGAACTAACTTTAAAAAAACATGTATAAAGATTCAAATTTAACTCTGATTGCTTTTCTTACCATATTTAACCTGAAGTACTGATACTTAGCTTGTACTTATAGTGCAGACTCAATTTACTTTGAGAAAAAGAGTTTTTATCTTCTACTTTTTTTCTATCTTAACAACACCTTAGTTAAGATCCGATACACAACTACCCTTATTAGCCCGTGATTCAAATTTAACTAAGGGTATTCGCATACAAAAGTGTAAATACTTTAGCTGTACTTATATTGCAGAATTATATTAATATTGCTCATTTACTTTTATAGCTCATGTAACATCAGTACAAAATTAGATTTATTGTTTAACTATTATAACAAGGACTGAATAAATTGATTTAAAAGTAGTTCAAAGCAGTTAGTGTCAAGCCAAACTACTTGTATAAATTAAGAGCAGATTTAACTTTTGCATATGAAAATTTGTTACATAATTCAAAACCGAAGCAGTTTTTGTTAATAACCACTAGAGATGTATGATGCTTTTACCATACATATCTGTAAAATTAATTTTATTGGAATCAGTAGTTTCATAAGCTATGTGAAATACGTTATTATATGTTTATAGAATTTTCAACCCAACGTGTATCAGAGTTAGCAGCATTAAGAAGAGGGGATAAGAGGTGCTCACCCCTGAAATTCTGGCAAGGCATCGGAACAAGCGAGTAGGCATCAATCTCGGAAAGCAGATCCAAGAGGGAGGAAGGCTCCAGCACATGACCAGATATAACATTATCAAAAAATGCTCCAACTTGCTGTCTTTCCTTTCCACCATTAGGAGACAGCCCACCACAACCGGTCACATGTTTCCCCGTCAAATTCCAACAGGTGGTCTCAACTTGCCAGTCCATCACTTTATTACTTCCCCATGGAGCTCCGTTTGCTCCCAACGGCGAATATGCTACCACTTTAATATCCTTTTCCTTGCAGAACTCAATCAACTTCTTCTGTTGCCAAACTGGATTCAATTCTACCTAACAATAACAATTATATATTACCCGATTAACGGCATATAACATAAAGTGAAACGTTAACAGAAATGAACGAATCGTGTCTAGTTCAAAATCAATGACCTGATTAACAGCGGGAGGAATCACAGCAGTTTGTAAAAGCTGCTCCAACTTCTTGCAAGAAAAATTGCTCACGCCAATGGATTTAGCAAGTCCTAACCTGCTGCATTCTTCGCCTCTTTATATAGCCCCCCCCTCGGTGTTCGCTAAATTCGCTGTATGAAATAACGCAGCAAATAAAAATGGAGATCGGAAAACAAAAACCACTCCTCACTCACTCTCCAAGCTTCAGCGACGACGCGATCTCAACCGACGATCGCATTCCTGTTTCATCACCCGATTACTCCTTCTCCTTCTCGATCAACTCTCCGCCGCCAACGACCAATGATCTCACTGATTCTATATTCTCCAACGGTTGGATTCTTCCAACATGCCCTAACCCCAAATCCACTCCGGTTCCAGAACCGATAGATCTGGATCTGCGGTCCAGATCAATTTCTTCGTCTGAAGAAATTGAGCTCGATTCGCCGAGGACTTTGAAGAAGAAATGGAAGATTAGGGATTTGATATTTGGGAGGAGGAGGAGGAGTTTGAGTGATGCGAAGCCAAAATTCAGAAATTCCAGTTTGGGGAAAGGGGAAAATATGAAGGAAATGGATATGAGTTCGGTACATGGGCTCTTTTACGGGAAGGATAAGGTGGAGAGGAGGACGTTTTAGGGATTTGATTTTTATTTGGGGATAGGAGAAAGTGATGAAAGGGGAGAGAGTGCGTGGCTAGGGTTAAGCGTCATATGTTATTCAATTACAATTTTGCCCTAGTATATTTCAATTAACTCCAATTAAACCAAGGCTTACAACGAAAATAAGTGTCGCCGTATTTAAAAGTGTAAATTTTTATTTTCAGTAACACTTATATTGGATAGCGACACTTATTAGCGAGACTAAAATGCAACCCATATAAGTGTCGCCAAATGAAAAAAAAAAGTGTTGCCAAATGACTGTTTTGGTGTAGTGTCCATACAAGTCTGTTCCGGGTTCGAATAGAACCGAAGGCACTTCCAAAGAAGCCCTTGCAAATCCGGATAATTTCTAATCACGTCCGGACTTCCCATCACTTAAGGTGCTAAAATCTCTATACCGGGGATCAGCCGATGCAGAGACAATCAATGGTAATCCTTTCATTTTAGAAAGTATCCGGTCTTCACCACCGGTCTTCAAATGCCATCCATATCCGTCGTATCATTATTCGGAATGGGTTATATGACACAAAGGTCCTCTCCCGGCTAAACCGAATAACGAGCGCAATTAAAAATCATATGGATACTGGGGTCTCAGTTAAATCACAGCTTAAAGCCCAAAACTTTTCATTCGAATGGTAAAACAAATTACCATTTCCAATCTTTTAAATAAAAGATTTATTTCAAAAACCTTCAATGGTTTAACGATTTCCACACTTTTAATCTTTTAAACAAAAAGATTCAATTCACAAAGTTTACCCCGTTCACAAAGATTCATTCATACAATTCAAATCGATTTCCAATTCAATTGAATTAACTCGTTAAATCTTTAAATCAAGATTTAACTTATAGCTTTCAAAACTCGTTTCCAAGATTCATTCATAGTCTTCCAAAACAATTCCATTTCAAGTTAGATTAATTCATCCGGTCTTTGAAATCAAAGACTCATTTCATAGTTTTCAAAACATTTCAATTCTATTTCAAACTTGAAATTCTTTCAACACAAATTTGGAAATCCTTTCTTAAAATGAAAGCTATTATTATTTGAAAACAAGTAGTTTTCGTCTTCGGAAAAATCCAGTTATATTTACACGAGTTAAAACCCTTGAATAAAAATTCAAATTCCCAAATTAATACTTTAAAATGGTTTAACTCATATATAACTTATACAACACCTTTAATCCCTAGTTTCAAATCATAGAATTCAATTTCAAACTCGAATTCAAATTTAAATCAGATTATTTAAATTTCAAGACTCGATTAAGTTATTCGAAATAACTTTTATCTTTGAAATTCCATTTCAAAAGCTTTTCACTTTAAACCCCAATTTCCAATTTCAAAATCAATTGAAATTAAAATTTCAATTTCAAAAACATTGAATTTAAATCATCTGTGATTTAACCGATTTCCTCGTGAAATCCATTTTTGTGTGTGTAAGAGTGTAGTCCAGGGGTTTCACACAATAGTGCAACATCATCAATCATCACAGATATATCAATATCGATAAGCGGTATAATCCACAATGCTTATCTTCATTCACAGATTCATAGATAAAATAAATTTATCAGTCACAAGGATTACAATTCGATGTGGGTTTCGGATAACCAACTGGAATCCGACTCCCTGTCGCATCGAAATTCAAATGTCGTTCTATGGGTCAAGGGTTTCATATTCACATAGTAACATATCACAGAAACAGAAATCACAGATCACGACATAAATCAGGACGTATCACAAAGCATCATATATCAGGAAATATCAAACAATCAAGTCATCCAATAGAATCCAAACATTCACAAGTAAGGTCAGATTTATTATCTGATAAATTCAAATTAGATTTATTTCTTATGAATTTCCAATCTGGGTTAATTAATATTACAAATCATTTTGGTTAATTATTCTTTAATCATTTACAAATTAACCATTTATAATAAATTAATTAACCTTTAAATGTAACTCATCAACTTTTAATTATTAAATAATCAACCTTTAACTATTTGACTCTCATCTAATTAATTATCTTTAATTTATTAATTAGATTAATTTATCCTTAATAAATTATCTTAATTAACTACTAATTATAAATTAATTAACCATTCTTAATTATCTCATAAATTAAATCACTTAAATATCTTATTTATTTTAAGATAATCGATTTACTTTACTAATGACTTTATTATCATTAAAGTGTAAAACATTACACTTTAAATTCAAATTCAAATTCCATTTCGAATGTTAATTTTCCTTTAAAACTAGTTTAAAATAATTTAAACTTTTATTCCATATAAAAATTCAAAAGTAAATTTGGATTTTTATCACAAACTGGATTTAGACTTTGTTTAAATTGAATATACAAATTTAAGCTCATTTAAATTTGTTTTAAAATTACTGCCAGGTTTAACAAAGCCTGGAACAAGAAATTTACTCGAGGCCGTGCTATTTACTTCGAGTCTATAACCCTCCTGCTTCGAGAAAAACGTATTCGTTCCCGAGTTCGACTTCGTGTTACTCATTCCTTCAACTGCTTCGAATCGCCTACCCATCCACGCGAGAACACCCCCGAGTCCCCCAGCCTTCAGATACAACGTGCACGCGGTGCACCTGAACCAGCGCCGCCGACCTCCAGCGATCATCGCGACCACCTTCGACAATCACTCGAACTCCCTCGACCCCAAACAAGAACCCATATCAACAAAAGTGACAGCGAAACAAAATCGAACCATTTGCTTCTTCCTGGAACCAACCCATTCGCCAAAAACCCTCTACCGCCGATGATCTCGACCACCGGAAACCCCACCATCTCGGCCACGCATTCGCCTACGACCAAACTACCAACCCCTAAAGCCCCGATCAACTCGATCATCCCTAGGGACCGTACCGACCCAAACAAGTTTCACAATCAAAACTAGGTTGAAAATTTTCAAACCCAAATTCCACAACCCACACAGCTAAATTCTTCGATCCAATATTTTTTTAAACTTCCATGATCACTCCTCTACAACCAGATGCAACCCCGGCCACTGACAACGCTCCGATCACCTGAAATTGGTCGAAACTCACTTCCAGTTCATCTTTGAACTGCTCATCACATACACAATTTAAAATCATCATTTTATCTTTAAAAATCCTATTTTTGTTAATGTATTCGACTTATAATACTGAATTTATAAATTAAAAAGTTTGAGTTTTAACTTTGTTCAACATACACAGTGGATTTAAATACTTCCAGAGACAACAAGCCTTATCTTGACTAACTAAAATATTTAAACATTAGTCTAGGTCAAATCAAACAATATTTGTTTGATAATCAGATCCTATCTAAAACTAGATCAAGTGATAAGGGTTTTTCCTTTTAAAAGTTTTACTCTGTAAACCTGGAACTAGCTTATCTGCCTGTAACAAAATATACATATTGTTCTTACTATGAATACATATACAAGCAAGCATACACAAACACCTATTGATCACCACGGATAATCAGAGTCAAAGAACTAGTTTAAAATTTAAAGTTTGCTCACCAGCATCAAGTCATATAACAAATTCGAGGTTAAAACAAAAGGTTGCTCACCTTGATTTTGTTTGAAACAGAGAGTACAAGCCTGGAATTTGATACTTGAATCTGGAAATTTCTTTTGAACTTGAGCACTGAAATGTTTGAACTGAAGTATTTTGCTTCCTAGTTGATTTCCAGATTTCCTAAGTTGATCATTCCAAGTTTTAAGGTTGGAGATTATCTTTGTTTTTTTTAGTTGTTTGATTTCCAGTTGAAGCTGAACTTGTGCTTGCATTTGTTCAAGTTTAAGATGGACGAAATAAAATAAAAAAAAGCTTGATATAAGGGAGAGGTTTACAGGGTATATTGCTATTTGTACATTACTGGTACAATATTTTTTTTATTATGCCTAGAGACTTTTTCGTATATGGGGGCTGAAGATTTCATTGCTTGTACTAGAGATGTTGGCATTAAATGCCTTGGTCTCTTTTCAAGTTTACATATACCATTTCTTTATTTTTGCATGTACAATCTTGCTTATCTCGGCTGATGGATATAAGGTAGTGTACTAGAGATATTAATTAGACTTGTACAACTCTATATTTTATAATTTTCCTACTCTAGTTCGGCTGTTAGATATAGGAATGGTTTGCATTGATTTGTTTTGTATTGTTGATAGATAAATGTTGTTTGTTATTTTATCTTTGATTATTTCAGCCTGCAAACACTTTCTTGCCTGCATATTTTTCCTATACTTTGTTTTATACTTCATGACTAGATATTTTATTTATTTTGTTTCTTAGCTTCTTTCAAAACACACATGTTTGTATATATATTTATATTTTTGTTGTGTTCATTTCATACGTTATACAACTATAAATTTATTTGAAACATTTGTTTAACATCAACACTTATTTGAATTCTATAAATATATTTTTATAAACTCAAATTATTATTCTTTTGTAAGTATATTTTATTATAACCTCAAATATTTATTAAACCATCAATTTTAGATTTAAACTCAAGTCAAATATATATATATCTATATATTTATTATCCTCAAATCCACTCGTATTTGAATCGGGGAAACTCGCTCCAATTTTCCTAATTAGATTTACAAATTTTTTATCAAAAATTTATTTAATTACTCAATTTAATTCAAAAATTCATTTAATTATTAATTTAAATAAATTTAAATTTCAGGGTCGTTACAAATACCAAGAAACAACAGGAGTAACAGTATGAAAATCAGGTACAACTGGAATCAACTGGATAACAAAATGAATAGATATCTGGATCTTCAAAGCAAAACTCCAGCTCCAAAGGTGAGTCTCTAATGCTGTATCACTCAGTCTGACCCGAGCGTAAAGCAAAACACAAAACACTCGAGTCAGGACATACATAATTATATAATGTAAACCAACTCAAGTGAACTGTAATAAAGGTACAAGTAACTTAAAGAATGCTTGGGATCGCCCATTCTTTAAGAATCCGTTAAACTATTCACTATGTAGTAATATACGCTATATACAGTAGTTTCTAATTAGTAAAGTATAATCATATAGAAAACAGCGTTAAGGGGATGGTGAACCTTAACGCGGTCGGATCTTTAAACCAAAATCGTAGTGGGCTCGATATGGTAAGTGACACGGCACAACTAGGCAATGCCAGGGTAGATATACCAATTACGCATCCGGGCTGGTGGTGACGCATAGCAGCCACTACCGCCCACCTCGAACAACACTCCCAAATCGCGGGGTGCACCCAAAAAATCACAAAGTAATAGAATGGTATCGAAGAAGTGTGTCCGATAAGAGGTGCTACCTCCTTGGCCCGTCAATCGCTCCTGTTTTAGCCACTTTATGCCAACTCACGGGAGTTAGGCCCACGTATATACCTTAGGATCGTCGCCACCATCCTACTTCATTCTGGAAACTCCACCGCGTACACAGTTGTCAAAGTGGTTTTCGGTATCGACATAGAGTATGTCCATAACCGATCCCGGTCTCTTTAACAACCAATCGTTATTATAACCCGTGGTTATAAATTTCAAAATAGTTTATGTTTCAAATCAAAATACATCCTTTAAACCATTTCAAAATCATATCATTTATTTCAAACTAAAACATCTTTCAAACCCAAAACATATTTATTCAAAACCAATTCAAAAATATATCATTTCCATTTCAAAACCAATTCAATAATATATCATTTCAATAAAACCCAAATTTCAAAATCACTGAATATTTTCTTTAATTTATCAAACTTGAAATCTTCCTTTAAATTATCATAGCATTTTGGTAATGTAACCTTAAGGAATCATAGCATTTTTGGACTGTAATACTTTCCAATTTAACATTTTATATAATCAAAGTATTTATACACTTACAAATTTTTAACATGGTCATTTTATCATAGCCTTATAGTTAAATAAACTTTGTTACTATAATATCCAATTTAATGCTGAAATTCTTATGTTAAGTTAAGAGTACCTTATTAACTTACATTATCATTACAATAAAGAAACTTTATTATTTTAGTCATTAAAATATGTCGTTTACATTAATTAAAACTTACATATTAAATGTACTTTTTAACTTACATTTCTGTTACAGTAAAGAGCATTTATTATTTAATCAATATTACACTAATTAAACTTACATTATCAAATGTACGTTTTAATTTACGTTTTATTACAAAAAGGGCATTTATTATTTTAAATCAATATTACACTAATTAAACTTATATTATCAAATGTACGTTTTAATTTATGTTTTATTACAAAAAGGGCATTTATTATTTTAAATCAATATTACACAAATTAAGACTTACATGTTTCTTTCAGTAGGTAAAACTTTACATATTTCTTTCATTAATTAGAACTTTACACGTTTCTTTCATAAATTAAACTTTACATATTTCTTTCATTAATTAGAACTTTACACGTTTCTTTCATAAATTAAACTTTACATATTCTTTCATCTTTGTTATTGCAGTAAAGAACATTTCTTATACTAATCAATAAAAATATTAATTAAACTTACATCTCACATGTGTGTTTAACTTACATTTTTCCATTTTAAAGTCATAGCTATTTATCTTACAAAACATAACATTTCACAAAAGAATATTTTATCATAGTTAATATAACAATCAAATTCTTTACAAATTTATTCCTTTAGACATCAATTCCACTATGATTCCAAAACTTATTACAAGATGTCCCATAAAAAATGCATTTCATTTTATTTATTCAAAAATACATTAGTTATTATACAAAATATGTCCATCCTAGGAAACAACCTTTATTATAATTACTAGGTTATATTTAAGATTCCAAATTAAATCAAACTTAATTATTAAGTTATTTATCATAAATAAGACTCTTTAAATTCCATTAATTAAAATTTCATGTCAAATGTTCATTTTTAACTTACATTTTATTTTCACAATAAAGAGCATTTATTGTCTTAATCAATATCACAAATTTCCAAATTAGGTTATATTTCCAATCACAAATTTCCATTCATTTATTTAACATTTTTAATACATATGAAATCATTTTTCACTTTATTAAATCATTTTAAAAACCAAATTTAAATTAAAATATCAAAATTTACATTTTCAAAATACTTAAAACTTCTAGAAAAATTTATAAAATAACCACGGGTCTGTATAATATTTTCTAACCTAGGTCAAGTGATACGGATAATATATCATTTCAATCCGTAATTTACAAAGAAAAATCCGGGTTCTATCATTTCAAACCCGCAATCCCAAGTTAAATAAAATAAATAAAAATCGCTTAGGCTTATCATTTCATCCCATAACGATCTTTCCCTATTCTAAAGTCCATTCGGGTATGTATCATTTCAACCCATAGTGATTCTATTCTACTTGGAACTTGCAGTGTGAGAACAGAATATAAATAAACAGTAAAATAAAATAAAATATAACAGATGATGTAACAGGCATATAAACAGTATTTAATATCATATAAATATATCACAGGCATGTATAACATAATATAATTATTTCTACACTTTCACTTGCTATCAATTCACAATAATATAAGTATGAATGTCAGGTGTGATTACTCACCTTTTTACGCTGAAGTTTGCAAAGCAAACACACAAACAAAAATCCGGAAAGCACAACTAGACACAATTCTGATTTGAATGGATGGAGAGCCAAGATATTGATCTTGTATATAACAAATACACAAATCATAAGAATAAGATTCAACACAACAAAAGATGAATTAAACTATGCAATTACGAATCAAAGAACATAACCTTGCTTTCAACCACCAAGTGGGCTTTGCCATGGTCTAATAGTGAGGAGGAGGTTATGTTGTGGTGGTGGAGGCTGAGCTATGCAAGGAGAAAACAAAAGGAAAAAAGAGGAAATAAAATAAAAGTGGAAAAAAGAGAGAAGGAAGCCATGGAAATAACCTAGAGCTTGTTGTATTTTCTTCACGCAAATGAAAATGAGAGGATGAGAACTTGTACGTGAATAAGAAATAAAAAGAAGGCGGCTAGGGTTTCAAGAGATTTGAATGGCTAAGATGTAGGGTTTAGAAAATGAAAGGCTAGCAAATAAAAAGGCTAGTGAATGAATGAGATTTATTTCCTATTTAATAAAAGAACTTACTGTAAAAAATTTCAATCAGAAGAGGCAAATGAGGAACTGAGATATTGAGAAGATTTTTTTATGTGATTTGATAGAGTAAATGCTAGGAAAACAAAGAGACAAGAAATAAAGAAAAAAAAACTTATACATATATTATTCCTAAATGTAAGTGAAATATGTGAACATAATGGGAAATAAATTTTTTACGTGTACGGAAAAAGGAAATACACAGCTATAGAAGAGAAAAAAAGAGCTAAGGAGTTATGAATGCTAAGGAAACGGAAAGGCATAAGTTAAGGAGAAAGAAACGTACAATATATTTTATTTTTAAATTCAAATGAAAAATGAGAGATGGGAAATAAATTTTGTACGTCAATTTTCAACTTGATATGCAAGGCTATGAGTAGAGTAATTCATGGCTAGGAATGAGGAGGAAACAGCTAGAAAATAATAAAGGCCATGCAAATGAAGAAGGCAAGAGTTTAACCAATGAAACGTATGCCTCTTAAATTTCTCCAAGCCATTTATTTGCATACATTTCTTTCTAGAAATGAAATGTGAAGTGAATGTGTACGTGAACTATGAAGTGGATTGGATGGCAAGAAAAGATTTGAACGGCTAAAGAGGAGTAAATGATAGAAAAACAAAAAGCCTAGGAAATAAAAGGTAAGAAATAAGGAGAAAGAAACACACATACATACATATATATTTATATATATATATACATATGTATATATATATATATATGTATATATATATATATATGATTCTTAAATGCAATTTAAAAGAGGATATTTTGAGATGTTTGTACGTGATTAATAAGAGCAATTCACGGCCATGAACGGTGAATGGCTAGGGTAAGTAATAAAGAGGGTAGGTAAATAAAAAGGCAAGCATTAAAGAAATGTAACGCATGTCTCCTTGATTTCTTCCAAGCCTTTTATGAAAAGATATACACACAAGTGAAATCCAATAAATAAAGTTTAGATAAACAAAATAGAAAAATAAAATAAAATAACATAGAAAATAAAAATATAGAAACACACATAGAAAACTAGAAATTGAAATACAGTAAATAACTGCGTGTAAAACGCTGTAATTTATCTGATTTAAAAAGTATAACTCAGAATTTAACGAAACGAAAAGCAGAACATATATCATAAATATATTCTGCTTCAAAGAAAAAGATTAAAATTTAAAATTCAATTTTTTTTAATATTTAAACTGAAAATTCAAATTTTGACCAAAATATAAAATTTTCAAAAATCATTTATTTATTGCATTTGGAAAATAAATTACAAACAAATTCCAAACTTACATTTGAATAATTCTAAAACTCACTTTTAAATGATTTAAAAAATCAAAATTTCAAATAAAAATTTAATTAAAAATATTCACAAAATTATGGGTTGTTACACTCTCCCCCACTCAAAACTTTTCGTCCACGAAAAGGAATGACGCATGGAAAATAGAGACAACAGATAGAATGAGATAGAACCAAGACAATATAAAAAAAAGATTGAAATTATACCTGGTAACAGTCGTTACAGGTAAATTCAACAAGATGGAGATGATCTTCCCAAGATCCTCTTAAATCAAGGACACAAGCACGAAGAAGATTCTTGAAAAGTTTTCCAAAACAGACTGGTAAAGGTATTTTGGGAGGAAGAACTACAAATCGAACTTTAGGAGATAAGATCAATTTGGAATTCAATTCCCCGCTTAGGATGCAAGAGAATAGGAACAACCGAAGGATAAGAGATTGGAAAACAAAATAAGATGATAAATTTTAAAACCATAAAATTTTCAACTTAAATTAATAATTGATGTCATCCATTTGATTTTTCCTAAGTTAATTAAATCTTATCTATTTATAATTTCATTATCTTATCACCCAATTAACAATTTCTAAAATCGTGAATTTTGAGATCATTTATTATACTCAAAATTTTATTCAATAAGTTTCATGCTTCTTTATTCCAGATGGTTATTACATTTATTCCACTTAATATATGTCTAATCACATATATTAAGTATACTTACACTTATTATGACTTACTCCAATTTATTCATAAGTTCCTTTAACATCACTTTATACTGTATATTATTCAATTAACCTTTTATTCTATTTACCTTTATTAATCCTTTATAACTAAAATTTAAGTGTATAACATTTATTATGACCACTCAAATTTTATCTATAAAATCTCCTTTATATTGTGTGTTCTCTAATTACATATTTAACTTTTAATAATTTAGGTAAGTTATATTGGAATGCAAGGGAATATTACACAAATAAAAATTTCTTAACTCAATTATCCAAGCTTCAATATTTATTCAAATTTTGATTTCCTTTTATAATTGAAATTATCCTTTAAGATAAAATTTAAGAATTAGATTTCCGATTAACTTCAAACTATTCTAGAGATAATTAAATATACACAATATATATCAAATCAACTCTTAAATCACATATATTATAAATCAAGTCATAATTAGAAAGCCAAATCAATTTAATTCTCCAAAGAAAAACTGTAGCAAAACTACAAAATGGTCTCTTCGCTTCGAAACTCGAAAATGAATGTCGATGATGCTGCAGTCATCACCGAAATTATTTTCCAGCGACAAAGAAAAGAACACTAATTTACAAATTAAAATCCTTTGAAACAATTTCTACGAATTACCTTTAAATAATATATCCTTTTAAAACTTTCAAAACAAAGTTCGAAATCATCGGAAATTAAATTCTCACATTCTTGATTTAAATTCATTTAAATTTCCAAATTAATTTATAACCATGTTTAATTATTTAGATATGAAACTAAAGCCAATGATTATAAAATACATACAAAGTTAAATATTATTTCTTAACACCCAATTCCATTAATTATCAAAAATTTAGAAAATTAACCTTATACATATTATAATTATACAAAATTTATCCATCTACTAAATTTAAAAAAACCATATTGTGTCAGTTTGTTCTGTTCAAGTGTTTTGGAGATCCTATTGATATTGTTGATCAGACGAACCGATCGGAAACCCAAATCAACATCAACAACTCAAACAACACAATATATAAAACATCTTTAAAATATAAAAAAAATTCAAATACAAGATTAATTTTTCAAAATAAGGATAGGGAATCAAATTGATGGACTCAAATTAAAGAGATTTTTTTTCTGACAAATTGGAGGCAAAGATAAGACGATTAAATAACAGAATAGGAAGATTGGTAAGCCTATACATATCGCGGGCAACCTTAACCAGGTCAACCGTGACTTAATGAATAAGATCGATGTGGATTTTCTGGGATAAATCTACATTCGATCTCAAGAGATAGAATTCAGGCATAGCAAAAGATAGTAGCATCGTAAACCAAGGATACAGAAGTCTTCGGTGAATCAATGCTTTTTGTAAAGAAGTTTTACACCTTTACAAGTAATTAGAATATTGGCGGGACCGCCAATTCATTAGAAAGATTATTCGGAGTGGAGTTATGGGACACTCCAGAATCAAGAAGACACGAATAGGGGAGGACAAGAATGGACTTCGGAACTGAAGGGAATGTTCCAAAATTCAAAGGAAACCGAATCGAAGATGAAGGAATTCAAGCTCGAACGAAAGCGATTCTGTAATTAAATTTACTCTATATGCTGAGTTTGCCTAAAACCAGAGCTCTGATACCAACTGTAACGACCCGGTATTTTCAACCATTCGCATCCATTATAAGTGTATAGGTAGATACTCATGCCGGAATTGAATTGCTCAAAATACCGCGTTGTAAATAAAAATTTGGCAAATCTCAGAATATACAGTAAATAAAATCACAGATCACAGACACAGAGTAATAATAATGCAGCGGAAGTAAAAGAGATAGTAGTCCATGAAGCTACTATATAAATACATCAGAGTTAATTAAGATACAATAGGAATACCAAGATACAACAGGAGTAACAGTATGAAAATCAGGTACAACTGGAATCAACTGGATAACAAAATGAATAGATATCTGGATCTTCAAAGCAAAACTCCATCTCCAAAGGTGAGTCTCTAATGCTGTATCACTCAGTCTGACCCGAGCGTAAAGCAAAACACAAAACACTCGAGTCAGGACATACATACTTATATAATGTAAACCAACTCAAGTGAACTGTAATAAAGGTACAAGTAACTTAAAGAATGCTTGGGATCGCCCATTCTTTAAGGATCCGTTAAACTATTTACTATGTAGTAATATACGCTATATACAGTAGTGTCTAATTAGTAAAGTATAATCATATAGAAAACAGCGTTAAGGGGATGGTGAACCTTAACGCGGTCGGATCTTTAAACCAAAATCGTAGTGGGCTCGATATGGCAAGTGACACGGCACAACTAGGCAATGCCAGGGTAGATATACCAATTACGCATCCGGGCTGGTGGTGACGCATAGCAGCCACTACCGCCCACCTCGAACAACACTCCCAAATCGCGGGGTGCACCCAAACAATCACAAAGTAATAGAATGGTATCGAAGAAGTGTGTCCGATAAGAGGTGCTACCTCCTTGGCCCGTCAATCGCTCCTGTTTTAGCCACTTTATGCCAACTCACGGGAGTTGGGTCCACGTATATACCTTAGGATCGTCGCCACCATCCTACTTCATTCTGGAAACTCCACCGCGTACACAGTTGTCAAAGTGGTTTTCGGTATCGACAGAGAGTATGTCCATAACCGATCCCGGTCTCTTTGACAACCAATCGTTATTATAACCCATGGTTATAAATTTCAAAATAGTTTATGTTTCAAATCAAAATACATCCTTTAAACCATTTCAAAATCATATCATTTATTTCAAACTAAAACATCTTTCAAACCCAAAACATATCTATTCAAAACCAATTCAAAAATATATCATTTCCATTTCAAAACCAATTCAATAATATATCATTTCAATAAAACCCAAATTTCAAAATCACTGAATATTTCCTTTAATTTATTAAACTTGAAATCTTCCTTTAATTTATCATAGCATTTTGGTAATGTAACCTTAAGAGGAATCATAGCATTTTTGGATTGTAATACTTTCCAATTTAACATTTTATATAATCAAAGTATTTATACACTTACAAATTTTTAACATGGTCATTTTATCATAGCCTTATAGTTAAATAAACTTTGTTACTGTAATATCCAATTTAATGCTGAAATTCTTATGTTAAGTTAAGAGTACCTTATTAACTTACATTATCATTACAATAAAGAAACTTTATTATTTTAGTCATTAAAATATGTCGTTTACATTAATTAAAACTTACATATTAAATGTACTTTTTAACTTACATTTCTATTACAGTAAAGAGCATTTATCATTTAATCAATATTACACTAATTAAACTTACATTATCAAATGTACGTTTTAATTTACGTTTTATTACAAAAAGGGCATTTATTATTTTAAATCAATATTACACTAATTAAACTTACATTATCAAATGTACGTTTTAATTTACGTTTTATTACAAAAAGGGCATTTATTATTTTAAATCAATATTACACAAATTAAGACTTACATGTTTCTTTCAGTAGGTAAAACTTTACATATTTCTTTCATTAATTAGAACTTTACACGTTTCTTTCATAAATTAAACTTTACATATTTCTTTCATTAATTAGAACTTTACACGTTTCTTTCATAAATTAAACTTTACATATTCTTTCATCTTTGTTATTGCAGTAAAGAACATTTCTTATATTAATCAATAAAAATATTAATTAAACTTACATCTCACATGTGTGTTTAACTTACATTTTTCCATTTTAAAGTCATAGCTATTTATCTTACAAAACATAACATTTCACAAAAGAATATTTTATCATAGTTAATATAACAATCAAATTCTTTACAAATTTATTCCTTTAGACATCAATTCCACTATGATTCCAAAACTTATTACAAGATGTCCCATAAAAAAATGTATTTCATTTTATTTATTCAAAAATACATTAGTTATTATACAAAATATGTCCATTCCAGGAAACAACCTTTATTACAATTACTAGGTTGTATTTAAGATTCCAAATTAAATCAAACTAAATTATTAAGTTATTTATCATAAATAAGACTCTTTAAATTCCATTAATTAAAATTTCATGTCAAATGTTCATTTTTAACTTACATTTTATTTTCACAATAAAGAGCATTTATTGTCTTAATCAATATCACATATTTCCAAATTAGGTAATATTTCCAATCACAAATTTCCATTCATTTATTTAACATTTTTAATACATATGAAATCATTTTTCACTTTATTAAATCATTTTAAAAACCAAATTTAAATTAAAATTTCAAAATTTACATTTTCAAAATACTTAAAACTTCTAGAAAAATTTATAAAATAACCACGGGTCTGTATAATATTTTCTAACCTAGGTCAAGTGATACGGATAATATATCATTTCAATCCGTAATTTACAAAGAAAAATCCGGGTTCTATCATTTCAAACCCGCAATCCCAAGTTAAATAAAATAAATAAAAATCGCTTAGGCTTATCATTTCAGCCCATAACGATCTTTCCCTATTCTAAAGTCCATTCGGGTATGTATCATTTCAACCCATAGTGATTCTATTCTACAGGGAACTTGCAATGTGAGAACAGAATATAAATAAACAGTAAAATAAAATAAAATATAACAGATGATGTAACAGGCATATAAACAGTATTTAATATCATATAAATATATCACAGGCATGTATAACATAATATAATTATTTCTACACTTTCACTTGCTATCAATTCACAATAATATAAGTATGAATGTCAGGTGTAATTACTCACCTTTTTACGCTGAAATTTGCAAAGCAAACACACAAACAAAAATCCAGAAAGCACGAAAGCACGACTAGACACAATTCTGATTTGAATGGATGGAGAGCCAAGATATTGATCTTGTATATAACAAATACACAAATCATAAGAATAAGATTCAACACAACAAAAGATGAATTAAACTATGCAATTACGAATCAAAGAACATAACCTTGCTTTCAACCACCAAGTGGGCTTTGCCATGGTCTAATAGTGAGGAGGAGGTTATGTTGTGGTGGTGGAGGCTGAGCTATGCAAGGAGAAAACAAAAGGAAAAAAGAGGAAATAAAATAAAAGTGGAAAAAAAGAGAGAAGGAAGCCATGGAAATTTCCTAGAGCTTGTTGTATTTTCTTCACGCAAATGAAAATGAGAGGATGAGACTTGTACGTGAATAAGAAATAAAAAGAAGGCGGCTAGGGTTTCAAGAGATTTGAATGACTAAGATGTAGGGTTTAGAAAATGAAAGGCTAGCAAATAAAAAGGCTAGTGAATGAATGGGATTTATTTCCTATTTAATAAAAGAACTTACTATAAAATATTTCAATCAGAAGAGGCAAATGAGGAACTGAGATATTGAGAAGATTTTTTTATGTGATTTGATAGAGTAAATGCTAGGAAAACAAAGAGACAGGAAATAAAGAAAAAAAAACTTATACATATTTTATTCCTAAATGCAAGTGAAATATGTGAACATAATGGGAAATAAATTTTGTACGTGTATGGAAAAAGGAAATACACGGCTATAGAAGAGAAAAAAAAGAGCTAAGGAGTTATGAATGCTAAGGAAACGGAAAGGCATAAGTTAAGGAGAAAGAAACGTACAATATTTTTTTTTAAATGCAAATGAAAAATGAGAGATGGGAAATAAATTTTGTACGTGAATTTTCAACTTGATATGCAAGGCTATGAGTAGAGTAATTCATGGCTAAGAATGAGGAGGAAACGGCTAGAAAATAATAAAGGCCATGCAAATGAAGAAGGCAAGAGTATAACCAATGAAACGTATGCCTCTTAAATTTCTCCAAGCCATTTATTTGCATACATTTCTTTCTAGAAATGAAATGTGAAGTGAATGTGTACGTGAAATATGAAGTGGAGTGGATGGCAAGAAAAGATTTGAACGGCTAAAGTGGAGTAAATGATAGAAAAACAAAAAGCCTAGGAAATAAAAGGTAAGAAATAAGGAGAAAGAAACATACATACATATATATATATATATATATATATATATATATATATATATATATATATGATTCTTAAATGCAATTGAAAAGAGGATATTTTGAGATGTTTGTATGTGATTAATAAGAGCAATTCACGGCTATGAACGGTGAATGGCTAGGGTAAGTAATAAAGAGGGTAGGTAAATAAAAAGGCAAGCATTAAAGAAATGTAACGCATGTCTCCTTGATTTCTTCCAAGCCTTTTATGAAAAGATACACACACAAGTGAAATCCAATAAATAAAGTTTAGATAAACAAAATAGAAAAATAAAATAAAATAACATAGAAAATAAAAATATAGAAACGCACATAGAAAACTAGAAATTGAAATACAGTAAATAACTGCGTGTAAAACGCTGTAATTTATCTGATTTAAAAAGTATAACTCAGAATTTAACGAAACGAAAAGCAGAACATATATCATAAATATATTATGCTTCAAAGAAAAAGATTAAAATTTAAAATTCAATTTTTTTTATATTTAAACTGAAAATTCAAATTTTGACCAAAATATAAAATTTTCAAAAATCGTTTATTTATTTCATTTGGAAAATAAATTACAAACAAATTCCAAACTTACATTGGAATAATTCTAAAAATTCACTTTTAAATGATTTAAAAAATCAAAATTTCAAAAAAAATGTGACGCCCCACCTCTATACCCACGCTAACCAAGAACACTACGGGGTAGTGCTGTCAATTAGCACGGAGAATAAGGCTGTTGAGGAGCGACCATCCATGAAATTTCTTTGTGCGAGAACCGATATGTCAGATAGTATAGAATGCATATCTTTTAAGGAGGAAATCCGACATACCGATACAAACACAAAGCTATCACACGGTGGCTATATAAAATCTTCGGAAACAAATATAGAAGTATGCATAACATAAATCAGTCACAGACATCCATATCACAAAGGCGGAAGAAGATATGAATAAATATATATATCACATGAAAGTGTACATCAGAGTAGTGGTCGGAAAGATCCACAATAATACAAAAGAATAGCATCACGTGCTATACAAAAGAATAAGTACACAACATAGAGTCTATATCTCAAAGGTGTACATCCAAAAACTACTAATCTAGGTAGTTAGCCAAAAGTCAGAAATATCCTGAAGAGAAGTCAAGCAGAAGCACCTGTAACATCTCGGTCTGACCCGAGTATTATTTATAAGAAAATAATAAACGGATCAGTCTAACTATAAATATCAGATGATATGGTATACAGTAAAAGGCATGACCTGAACATGTAATAACCATAGCGACATGCTACTATAAGTATGTAAATGATAATCAACAAAAGATTAATCAATATCACAAGAATCTTCTCAAAGATAAAATAGGGTATCATACCCTAAACTTGTATTCATAACAAGTCAATAACACATGAATTCACCAATGCACAAAAACTGATATCATATCAATGAAAATCATGAAAATTGGTGAAGCACAAAATTCCAGAAATCATCATCAGAAATCCAGAAAACACATAAAAAGGGGGGGAGGCCTAACACATGAATGGGAGCATGAAAACTCACCTACGCGTAAACACATGACGAGAAGATATCTCATGGAAGCTATCCATTAAATTTTCACACAGGAATGGCCCGAAGACCGTAGGAAATGTGATAGCGAAACATCACATAATCGGGGTATAGTCTCCCACGTAGACAAAGAGACATCGCTCAATCGCTAGTCTAAATCACAAAAATGACCGTCATGATCATAAGGAAGTGTCAATCACACCAAGCTAGTAAATATATGAGTTTAGCTTCATGTCCCATAACCACTTGCTTAACTTAAATATTTACGAACAAGCTGTAAATCTTCACTAGGAAATTGTCACAAAAAGGGTTCAATCGAACAAGTCCAAGAGCTAACCGACGAAGTGAACGCAAGCGTTTCATACCACTCGTTTTACTAAGTCGTTTAAGTCGATTTCTCATTCGAGTGAAGTAAAGGCTTGTATATACTAGTAGATTGAAAATCGGTTTGAGAAAACGAACTTTTGATATTTAAAATAGTGTTGAAATCGCTTTGATGAAAGAGTTTTGATATTTACTATTAGTATTGAAACCTTCATATATCTTTAAAATGACAAGTCATTAAAACGATTGTAGAAACAAATCAATTCACGTTCGAAGACGTGAGTAAAGTCCAAAGAAGTCAATCCCAAAACCATCAAAGTAGAAATTCTGATAAATGCTTTGTCGGATAAGATTGCCTACGCAGAGTAATTCGGGGTTCGACCTGCCCGGTCAGGTCGCGGGGGTCCAGGGGGCAGCGCCCACGGCGGGGTGCGGGGCAGCGCCCCATCACGGTACGACCTAGTGAAGGCAAGCGGTCCAGCGACCTAAGGAAAAATAGGTCATACGACCTAAGGAATTCGCGAACTCAAAAGACCAAGTGTAAGGTCGGCGACGACCTAACTTGAACGACTTAACTGGGGGATAAGTCGGAGACGACCTACGACTTAAGGTTTAACTCGCGAACGACTTAACTTGGCCTGGGGATTATAGGTCGGCAACGACCTAGGACATAAGGTTTAACTCGCGAACGACTTAACATCTTGCCTGGGAATTATAGGTCGGCAACGACCTAAGACTTAAGGTTTAACTCGCGAACGACTTAACTTTTTTGCCTGGGAATTATAGGTCGGCAACGACCTAAGACTTAACAAAATTCGAGCGACTTAACTTTGCCTGGAGATTATAGGTCGGCAACGACCTAACGTTTTGCCTGGGGATTTTAGGTCGGCAACGACCTAAGATTTTGCCTGGGATTTATAGGTCGGCAGCGACCTAAGTTTTTGCCTGGGATTTATAGGTCGGCAGCGACCTAAGTTTTTTTTTTTTTTTTGCCTGGGATTTATAGGTCGGCAACGACCTAAGACTTAAGGTTTAACTCGCGAACGACTTAACTTTGCCTGGGGACTATAGGTCGGCAACGACCTAAGACTTAAGAGCGAAGACCTAACATTTCGCCTGGGGGTTATAGGTCGGCAACGACCTAAGAAGTTAGAGACTTTTCAACACGCGAGCTAGCAGCCTGGACGACCTAAGGAGTTAACTCGTGGACGACCTAGGGATGGCCAGAAACGACTTAAGGCCAGAAAAATCACCAAAACGCTGAAAATTGAAGTTTTTCGTCAATCCAATCCAAACCAAATGCAAATGTTGATGCAAATGCAATAGGGGATCATTCCCAACAGTCCAAGATAGATATAGGCAAGATGTGAGATCAAAAATCTCACCTTTTCACGGAATTTGATGAAGATGGAGATTTGAGAGCAAAGCAAGAACACCAACAAGCTTGAATCAATGGTCTTCACGTGAATTTGAGGTTGAATCTCGGATTTGCAATGGAATTTGTGTTTGGAGTTTTAATTTCCACTTCCCACCACCATTTTTGAGAAAGCTTCAAGTGTTTTGATGGAGTGAGGAAGATGGTTGGGCTGAACTAAAGGGGTGCAGTCCAAACCAAAGTCAAAGGCGGGAAAAAGTGTTGAAAATTTCACTATCTCCAAACATATCGAAGTTTACACTCAAAAAGATCGCAAACGTCATTTTGAACTCAATGGGGGTGGTCTCGAGTCCTAATTTGACCGTATGCAAAAAGTAGCTTTTCGGACTAACATCCGACTAACGATAAAATATTTAAATAAAATATTTAAATATAGAATCGATAGATATGCGGGTTGTTACAGACTCCCTTCCTTAAAGAAATTGCGTCCTCGCAATATATATGGTGGAAATAAAAAGTAACAACCATAAAAGCATATTAACACAAAAGAAATTGGAATTAAAAAGTTTACCTCAAAGAGCATGAGAAAGTAATTCCGGATGTGTACGCTCGATGAATTCTCTAGTTTCCCAAGAGCAATCCTTAGGATTTGAGGACCATTGAACTTTAACAAGCGGAACATCTTTATTTCGAAGCCGTTTAATCTCCGAAGCAATAAGTCGAACAGGATGCTGCTCATAAGTTAAATTAGGTGAAACTTCAATCTCTTCCACAACACCGGGCTCAAGAGTAGAATCGGAATCCCGAAGGCACTTCCGTAATTGAGAAACGTGAAACACGTCATGCATAGCAGAAAACTGAGCCGGTAATGAAAGGCGGTAAGCCATGGAACCAATACGCTCGGTGATAGGAAATGGCCCAATATATCGAGGCGCTAACTTTCCCGATCGACTGAAACGTACAACACCCTTCATTGGTGAAACACGAATAAATACAAGATCACCAACAGAAAATTCTAATTTCCTTCTTCGGTTGTCGGCATAGGATTTTTGTCTACTCTGGGCTTCTTTCATCCTATGTCGAATAAGTTCAATCTTTTCTGTGGAATCTCGAATAAAGTCTGGTCCTAAAACCAGTTTCTCACCGGCCTCAAGCCAACAAGAAGGAGATCGGCATGGCCTTCCATAAAGTGCCTCGAAAGGAGCCATACCAATACTAGATTGGAAGCTGTTATTGTAGGAAAATTCAACAAGTGAAATATGATCTTCCCAACTTCCACCAAAGTCAAGAACACAAGCACGAAGAAGATCTTCAAGTGTTTGATTCACACGCTCAGTTTGTCCATCGGACTGGGGGTGATAAGCGGTGCTAAAATTAAGCTTCGTTCCCAAAGCTTTTTGAAGACTCTTCCAGAATCCACTAGTAAACAATGGATCCCGATCACTAACAATGGAAGAAGGAACTCCATGCAGTTTAACAATTTCTTTGACAAAGAGTTTGGCCAGAAGAGGAACGGTTCGGTTTGACCGAACAGGAATAAAATGGGCGGATTTAGTAAGTCTATCAACAATCACCCATAAGCTATTATGACCCGAACGAGAACGGGGAAGGCCATCTATAAAATCCATGGAAATTTGATCCCACTTCCATACTGGAATCTCCAATGGTTGCAATAACCCACCGGGCCTTTGATGTTCAGCCTTAACAAGTTGGCAAGTCATGCAACACTTAACAAAGTTAGCGATATCAGATTTCATTCCCTCCCAATAATAAAGTCGCTTCATATCAGCGTACATTTTACTGCTACCGGGATGAATGGAATACTTGGAACGATGAGAATCTTCTAGAACGTCTCTACGAAGATCACTAATATTTGGTACGATAAGTCTACCAAATTTTCGAATGCCGCCACGAGAGTCGATATCAAAGTCTTTCAAACCTTCAATATCGGTTTTATCCTTAAGATTTTGGCCAAGCAAAGCCAATTCAGGATCTAGCTGTTGAGCTTCAAGAATGCGGTCTAATAAAGAAGGACGAGCCTCAAGGCTACATAAAACAAGAGATGAACATAAATCGGAAACGCGATCTCGAATTTCACAAGTGGATAAAAGTTCGAGATCGTTCCATTCAGATATCATCATGGAAACAACCGCTTGTTGTTTTCGACTAAGTGCGTCGGCAACACGATTCCCCTTTCCGGGAGTATAAAGAATGTCAAGATCATAAGAGGCAAGAAATTCGAGCCAACGCTGTTGACGCAAATTAAGTTCCTTTTGAGAAAATAAATATTTCAAAGACTTATGATCAGTATAAAGTATAAACTTTTCTCCCAAAAGATAATGTCGCCAAATTCGAAGGGCGAAAACGATAGCCGCGAGTTCTAAATCATGTGTGGCATATCTAGTCTCAGCCGGCTTCAATTGCCTAGAAGCATAAGCAATAACACGTTCTTTTTGCATAAGAACGGCACCCAAACCAACGCGACTAGCATCGGTATAAACGACAAAGTCTAGATTCCCCTCGGGAATAATAAGAATAGGAGCATCAGAAAGGAGTTCTTTTAATTTCTGAAAAGAAGTTTCACATTTGTCTGACCAAATGTATTTAACACCTTTCTTTGTTAAGCCAGTAAGAGGTACGGCAATCTTAGAAAAGTCTTTTATAAAACGGCGGTAATAACCTGCCAATCCGAGAAAGCTACGGATTTCAGTCACGCTCTCCGGTCTCTTCCAATTTTGAATCGCTTCAATCTTTGAAGGGTCCACTGATATTCCGGATTCGGAAATAATATGACCGAGAAACTTCACACTAGATTGCCAAAAATGGCATTTAGAAAATTTTGCTTTTAGTTGATTGCTCCTAAGGGTTTCCAATACAATTCGAAGATGCTCTTCGTGTTCCTCCTCGGTTTTAGAAAACATAAGAATATCATCAATAAAGATGAGAACAAACCGATCGAGAAAATTTTTGAAAACCCTATTCATAAGGTCAACGAAATAAGCCGGAGCATTCGTTAAACCGAATGGCATAACTAGCCATTCATAAGATCCATATCGCGTACGGAACGAAGTCAAAGGAATACTATCCTCTGCAATACGAAGCTGATGGAAACCGGTAGCCAAGTCCAATTGTGAAAATACTCTAGCACCAGTGAGTTGATCAAACAGGTCATCAATCCGAGGTAAAGGATATTTATTCTTAATAGTAAGATCATTAAGCTTGCGGTAGTCGACGCAAAGCCTAAGTGTACCATCGGACTTACTTACAAAAATAGCTGAAGCTCCCCAAGGCGAGGAACTAGAGCGAATAAGTTGCTTCGTCTCCAACTCGGATAGTTGTTTGCGCATCTCTTCGTTCTCCTTATTAGACATGCGATAAGGAGGACGGGTAATAGGTTGTGCTCCAGGTAAAAGATTAATTTTGAACTCAATTGCTCGTTTAGGTGGTAATCCTAAAACGGGCTCAAAGATGTCGGAAAATTCACGAACGATGCGAATACGAGAAATGACATCCTCCTCATCATCATTGTCATCGTCACGAGGATTTAAAGAATATAATGATGCAACTAAAACGGAATCCGAATCTTTAAGAATAATAGAAATCTGATTAACAGATTGCGGATGACGGAGATAAATAGTCCGCTCAGGACATAGGATATGAGCTTCATAACGAGTAAGCCAATCCATGCCCAAAATCATTCCAAAGCCTAAGTAACGCATGACATGCAAATCGGCTAGGAAAGAAAAATCACATAAAATAATCTCTACGTCTTTACAAAGTAAACTAAGAGTTGCGGATCCACCAACCGGATTCGCAATTCTTAATGAAGTCATTAAAGCAGTAACACTTAAAGAAAAAGTATCGACAAGTTCTTTTGATATAAAAGAATGGGATGCACCCGTATCAAAGAGAACTCTAATTGGTTGATCATGAAATAATATAATGCCATCAAGGACAGAATGTGACATACCTTGACGGCCAGATGTGTTACCAGGGGCTTGAGCCACATTAAGCTTTCCCTCCTTCTGTTGAAGCCTTTTGCATTGGTGCATATAATGATCTGTGCCTTTACAGTAGCGGCAAGAGCGGGGCTTTGGACACTTGTTCGAATAATGGCCCTTAACACCACAGTTGAAGCATTTGTTATCATCAGAGGAAAAAGTCTTTGCAGTAGGAGCTGCTTGTTTACCCTTTTTGTTCGGGTAAGGACCTTTAAATTTGTTGGGCCTCTTTTTGTTGTTAAAGCTGGGTTTGGAAGCTACTACTTCAACATCACTTTCTCTATCAGCCTCTTCAAGACGAAGGGCGATATCTACAATTTGGTCAAAAGAAACTTCTAACTTCAGAAGTAATGGCTTCTTGAGGCTTTTGTTTAAGCCATAAACGAACCTCTGGTTCTTCTTTAGTGGAGTATTTATATATTCGACCCCATATTTGGAAAGGGATTCGAATGATGCGACGTAGTCCGCCACAGAAGCCTGACCTTGAACAAGGTCAATAAATCGCCGAGCCAATGTTACCTTTTCAGCCTCGGGTACGAATTTCGATTCGAAGCGTTCTCGGAAGTGCTCCCAAGTGAGGTCCGCTTCATTAATTTCGGAAGTGAGAAGTTCATACCAATCCAATGCTCTCTCTTGGAGCATACTGGAAGCCACTTGAACGCGGTGCAGGTCGATAAGGTTCATGCGAGAGAAAATTCGATCGCATGATTTTAACCAAGCTTGAACCTCGATAATAGGTTCGGAACCTTTGAAGGGCTTCCCACCCAAATTGGTGTAGTCGCTGCACAACCGTGCAAATCCCGACTTTGGATGAGTAGGTTCCGGGTTAACTCCAGCTGCTTGGGCATTCGTCACTAACTCAAGAAGCTGTTGAGTTGTCATAAAAACTCCATCTCGAGGAGCCGCAGCAGATGTCCCAGCTCTGGGACGGCCTGGTCTTGACATCCTCTTCCTTTAGAAAGAAAGAAGAGAAAGAAGAAGGTTATTCACCAATGAACATCAAACAATCTTGAATGATGAAACAAGGAATCATAAAGAAAATAGGATAAGTCGGTTCGAAGACTCGAACTAAATCCTGAAACACAACTCCTAAGGTGGACTTAGGACGATGATCCTTGTTAAGTTATTCTACGTTGTTCCGAAGTTTGGCTCTGATACCAAGCTGTGACGCCCCACCTCTATACCCACGCTAACCAAGAACACTACGGGGTAGTGCTGTCAATTAGCACGGAGAATAAGGCTGTTGAGGAGCGACCATCCATGAAATTTCTTTGTGCGAGAACCGATATGTCAGATAGTATAGAATGCATATCTTTTAAGGAGGAAATCCGACATACCGATACAAACACAAAGCTATCACACGGTGGCTATATAAAATCTTCGGAAACAAATATAGAAGTATGCATAACATAAATCAGTCACAGACATCCATATCACAAAGGCGGAAGAAGATATGAATAAATATATATATATCACATGAAAGTGTACATCAGAGTAGTGGTCGGAAAGATCCACGATAATACAAAAGAATAGCATCACGTGCTATACAAAAGAATAAGTACACAACATAGAGTCTATATCTCAAAGGTGTACATCCAAAAACTACTAATCTAGGTAGTTAGCCAAAAGTCAGAAATATCCTGAAGAGAAGTCAAGCAGAAGCACCTGTAACATCTCGGTCTGACCCGAGTATTATTTATAAGAAAATAATAAACGGATCAGTCTAACTATAAATATCAGATGATATGGTATACAGTAAAAGGCATGACCTGAACATGTAATAACCATAGCGACATGCTACTATAAGTATGTAAATGATAATCAACAAAAGATTAATCAATATCACAAGAATCTTCTCAAAGATAAAATAGGGTATCATACCCTAAACTTGTATTCATAACAAGTCAATAACACATGAATTCACCAATGCACAAAAACTGATATCATATCAATGAAAATCATGAAAATTGGTGAAGCACAAAATTCCAGAAATCATCATCAGAAATCCAGAAAACACATAAAAAGGGGGGGAGGCCTAACACATGAATGGGAGCATGAAAACTCACCTACGCGTAAACACATGACGAGAAGATATCTCATGGAAGCTATCCATTAAATTTTCACACAGGAATGGCCCGAAGACCGTAGGAAATGTGATAGCGAAACATCACATAATCGGGGTATAGTCTCCCACGTAGACAAAGAGACATCGCTCAATCGCTAGTCTAAATCACAAAAATGACCGTCATGATCATAAGGAAGTGTCAATCACACCAAGCTAGTAAATATATGAGTTTAGCTTCATGTCCCATAACCACTTGCTTAACTTAAATATTTACGAACAAGCTGTAAATCTTCACTAGGAAATTGTCACAAAAAGGGTTCAATCGAACAAGTCCAAGAGCTAACCGACGAAGTGAACGCAAGCGTTTCATACCACTCGTTTTACTAAGTCGTTTAAGTCGATTTCTCATTCGAGTGAAGTAAAGGCTTGTATATACTAGTAGATTGAAAATCGGTTTGAGAAAACGAACTTTTGATATTTAAAATAGTGTTGAAATCGCTTTGATGAAAGAGTTTTGATATTTACTATTAGTATTGAAACCTTCATATATCTTTAAAATGACAAGTCATTAAAACGATTGTAGAAACAAATCAATTCACGTTCGAAGACGTGAGTAAAGTCCAAAGAAGTCAATCCCAAAACCATCAAAGTAGAAATTCTGATAAATGCTTTGTCGGATAAGATTGCCTACGCAGAGTAATTCGGGGTTCGACCTGCCCGGTCAGGTCGCGGGGGTCCAGGGGGCAGCGCCCACGGCGGGGTGCGGGGCAGCGCCCCATCACGGTACGACCTAGTGAAGGCAAGCGGTCCAGCGACCTAAGGAAAAATAGGTCATACGACCTAAGGAATTCGCGAACTCAAAAGACCAAGTGTAAGGTCGGCGACGACCTAACTTGAACGACTTAACTGGGGGATAAGTCGGAGACGACCTACGACTTAAGGTTTAACTCGCGAACGACTTAACTTGGCCTGGGGATTATAGGTCGGCAACGACCTAGGACATAAGGTTTAACTCGCGAACGACTTAACATCTTGCCTGGGAATTATAGGTCGGCAACGACCTAAGACTTAAGGTTTAACTCGCGAACGACTTAACTTTTTTGCCTGGGAATTATAGGTCGGCAACGACCTAAGACTTAACAAAATTCGAGCGACTTAACTTTGCCTGGAGATTATAGGTCGGCAACGACCTAACATTTTGCCTGGGGATTTTAGGTCGGCAACGACCTAAGATTTTGCCTGGGATTTATAGGTCGGCAGCGACCTAAGTTTTTGCCTGGGATTTATAGGTCGGCAGCGACCTAAGTTTTTTTTTTTTTTTGCCTGGGATTTATAGGTCGGCAACGACCTAAGACTTAAGGTTTAACTCGCGAACGACTTAACTTTGCCTGGGGACTATAGGTCGGCAACGACCTAAGACTTAAGAGCGAAGACCTAACATTTCGCCTGGGGGTTATAGGTCGGCAACGACCTAAGAAGTTAGAGACTTTTCAACACGCGAGCTAGCAGCCTGGACGACCTAAGGAGTTAACTCGTGGACGACCTAGGGATGGCCAGAAACGACTTAAGGCCAGAAAAATCACCAAAACGCTGAAAATTGAAGTTTTTCGTCAATCCAATCCAAACCAAATCCAAATGTTGATGCAAATGCAATAGGGGATCATTCCCAACAGTCCAAGATAGATATAGGCAAGATGTGAGATCAAAAATCTCACCTTTTCACGGAATTTGATGAAGATGGAGATTTGAGAGCAAAGCAAGAACACCAACAAGCTTGAATCAATGGTCTTCACGTGAATTTGAGGTTGAATCTCGGATTTGCAATGGAATTTGTGTTTGGAGTTTTAATTTCCACTTCCCACCACCATTTTTGAGAAAGCTTCAAGTGTTTTGATGGAGTGAGGAAGATGGTTGGGCTGAACTAAAGGGGTGCAGTCCAAACCAAAGTCAAAGGCGGGAAAAAGTGTTGAAAATTTCACTATCTCCAAACATATCGAAGTTTACACTCAAAAAGATCGCAAACGTCATTTTGAACTCAATGGGGGTGGTCTCGAGTCCTAATTTGACCGTATGCAAAAAGTAGCTTTTCGGACTAACATCCGACTAACGATAAAATATTTAAATAAAATATTTAAATATAGAATCGATAGATATGCGGGTTGTTACAAAAAATTTAATTAAAAATATTCACAAAATTATGGGTTGTTACAGGAATGGTAGAGGAGAGGTAGTCGAAGCAGTAGCCGGAGGTGGTGGTACTCCGGTGGTCGGAGTTTGAAGCACGTGACGTTGACAGGTTTTGAGGTGAAGTGGCATTCGTGTTCCAGGTTTCGAGTTTATACTCGAATTCGATTTCGCGTGAATGATGGGGATTCTGGCGATCTTTTCAAACGTCTAGAACAATAGTTCAGACGTCTGAAATTAGTTACTGCCCTTTTTATTTTTCTACCGTATGTTATTTTTCACCAGGAGGCAAAACCAGACGTCTGGCATTGACCTCCAGACGTCTGAACACCTAATATGGGCAGAAATTTACCTAGGCCAAGATGGCCAAAACGTTCTCGGAAGCGATCGAGCAAGCAATGACAACTAAGGATTTACGTCTAGCGACAACCCGGTCTTAAAGGCACTTCGATACACCCCAAACAACATATCCAAACATCCATTGAAGGATTTTCACAAGAATTGGACTTCAAACCAAGAAATTAGGATATTCACCAATTCAATCACAAACAAAAGGAAATGTACATAAATAAGTGTTAGGAATTCATACCCAATCACAAAGATAGATATAGACAAAGATGTGAGATAAAAATCTCACCTTTAACCCCAAAACAATGAAGAAGAAGCTATAGAGCAAATGGCGAGAGCAATCGCACTTCAATTCCAACTCAACAACCTTGAATCAAGGCTAAAAAGAGAAACATTTCCTAAGTTAGGTTTAGGAATTTCTGAAATTGATAAGAGAATGAGTTGGAGAAGAAGAAGATGAGGCTTACCAAAGCTTCTACTATTAGTTTGGAGCTAGAACTTGATTTGCAAAAGAAAACTAGGGTTTGGAGTTTTAATTTCCCATTCCTCTCTCCATTGTTGTAAAAGCTTGAGTATTAGGAAGTAGAAATGAAGTAATGAAGAGAAGATGGGGTCAGACTTGGGTTAAATGAGCTGAAACACAAACCAAAGCTCTAAGTGGAAAAGTAGCAAAATTTTACTATCTCCAAACATATCAAAGTTTATACTTAAAAAGATCGCAAACGTCATTTTGAACTCAATGGAAGTGGTCTCGAGTCCTAATTTGACTATATGCATAAAGTAGCTTTTCGGACTAAAATCCGATTAACGATTAAAATATTTAAATAAAATATTTAAATATAAAATCGTCAAATATGCGGGTTGTTACATATTGAATCTGTTGTTAGAACTAGAAATCAGCTAAACAAGATGAGTAATGTAGCTTTTATATCAACTATTGAACCCAAAAATCCAAAGGAAGCATCATCTGATGATTCATGGATTCTTGCTATGCAAGAAGAACTGAATCAATTCACCGGAAATGATGTTTGGGAACTTGTTCCTAGACCTGAGGACAAAACTATAATAGGAACTAAATGGGTTTATAAAAATAAAATGAATGAACAAGGTGAGGACGTTAGACATAAAGCTCGGTTAGTCGCGCAAGGTTATTGTGAAGAAGAAGGAATATACTTTGATGAAACCTTTGCACCGTAGCAAGATTAGAAGCCATTAGAATTCTACTTGCTTTCGCAAACCACAACAATTTCAAATTATTTCAAATGGATGTCAAAAGTGCCTTTTTAAATGGTTTTGTTAAAGAGGATGTTTATGTTGAACAACCTCCACTTTTTGAAGAAGAAAAGTTTCCAAATCATGTTTACAAATTAAAGAAAGCTTTATATTGTCTGAAACAAGCTCCTAGAACCTGGTATGACAGACTAAGATCTTACCTATTATAATCAAATTTTGAAATTGGTAGAGTAGATAATTCTCTTTTTATTAAAAGAAACAAAAATGATATCCAATTAGTATAGATTTATGTAAATGATATCATTTTTGGATCAACAAATAATGAAATGAACAAAGAGTTTTCTGAAATAATGACAAAAGAGTTTGAGATGAATCATATGGGTGAACTTACTTTCTTTTTAGGATTGCAAATAAAATAATTAGATAGTGGTATTTTCATTAGTTAAGAAAAGTATGCTAGGGATCTAGTTAGTAAGTTTGGTATGACCACTGCGAGTGGAAAACCCACTCCTATGGCAACCAATGAAGCCTTGAATAAAGAAGACATGTCAAAAGATGTTGATCAAAAACTATACAGGGGAATGATTGGATCACTACTCTATATAACTGCGAGTAGGCCTGATATCATGCATAGTGTCTGTCTCTGTTCAAGATACCAATCTCAACCCAAAGAAACCTATTTAAAAGTTGTTAAACATATCCTAAGATATGTTAAACACACTTTAGACTATGGCCTATTTTACCCTAAAAATTATTCATTTGATTTAATCTCATATTGTGATGCTGATTATGCTGGTTGTAAATCAGATCGAAAAAGTACGAGTGGAACTTGACAATTTTAGGACATTCTCTGGTTTCCTGGTTTAGTAAAAAGCAAAATACTGTCTCACTAGCAACAACTGAAGCAGAATATGTCTCTGTTGCTTTGGCTTGTTCTCAAGTTATCTATATGCAGCAGACCCTAAAGGATTTTGGATTAAATATTTCAAAATCACCAATTTATTGTGACAATACAAGTGCAATAAATTTATCCAAAAATCATACTCATCATGCCAGAACCAAAAATATTGATATCAGACATCATTTTATCAGAGATAATATAAGTAAAGAGATTATTTCTCTTGAATTTATCAACATTAAGAATCAAATAGCCGATATTCTGACCAAACCCTTGAATCAATCAACCTTTACTAAATTAAGAAGAGAACTAGGTATTTGTTCTATAACTGAGATATAGAATATAGGTATAGTAACATATATATTTAAATAAATAGAGAAAAACAAAATTGTCAAAATTTTCAAAGGGATGTTGACATGCCCCTACTCCCCATGTCGACATACAATGGTCAGATTTGAAATTTTGATTTTCCCTCTAAAATCAGTTTGGTGGTTATATAACCACAATATTTTGAATTCATCTGGCTTCTCACTTCATTTCCTCTGTAATAAACTTCTGAAAATACAAAGTAATGGCCTCCTCTTCTTAATCAAACCAAAATGCAACCATTTCCTTCCCTTCTCCTAAATCTGGTCCATTCCAATGTACTACATTGGCTCGAGTAATGAAGATCGAGGAAATTATGAAGGATTCACTACAAATGCTGACTGAATTACAAGTCATGCAAATAAGGATGGCAAAGGAACAAGAGAAACAAGGCAAGATTCTTAGAAATTTGCAAAAATTTCTAATGGATAATCATGCGAACCCTATTGTGATTGAAGATGATTCCTTTAACATACATATTCATAATCCATTAGAGGACGACAAAGAAGAAGAAGAAGAAGAGGAAGCGCAAATGATGAGGATGATAATGTTGTTTGCGTTGGAGAAGTCTGTTTTGACAAAAATGGTAATTTGGTCGAACAACATGGAAACTTTTGTCTCCATTACCCTAATTGTTCGATTCACAAATCACCAATTGTCAAGGACTCTCATTAGATTGTTATTATATTAATGTTTTTATATTTTGTGTACTTGTTTATATTTGAGTCTATGTTTCATATATATGTGTAATGTAACATCATATGTAATAAAATTAGATTTATGTTTCGCTTATTATACTTCGTTGTTAGCATTTAGTTCCATAGTATTAGTTTAAGGGGGAGTTATGTAGCTTAGGCTTAGTTTTTGTTGATGACAAAGGGGGAGGATTATAAAATATGATAGTTAGGCTGTTAGTTAGGCTTAGAATAAGGGGAAGTTAGTAGATTAAGGGGGAGTTGTTGGAATAAGGGGGGGGGTCAGAGTAGAATCAGAGTTTGGTGGAGTTATTTTATAAACATAGGTTGTCATCATCAAAAAGGGAGAGATTGTTAGTTCCTGAGATGATGGTTTTGATGACAACAACCTTATGACTTGTTATAAAATATAAATACTAATATCTTTGTCTAGGTATATATGTATATGCAGGATATATATATGAAGGTACTGAGAATGAAGACTGTACAGTATAGAGATTCAAGGCCGACGAATTCAAGATTGTAGAAATCAAGACCGAAGACTCATGAGTATCAAGATTATCAAGAGTTCAAGAGTTCAAGATATCAAGATAAGTAATAGAGTCTAGATTTATGTTAAAACTTCATAATAGCACTAAAATCTTTATTCGGATTTTAATTGTGGAATGGAATCCACCTTCTCGCTTTAATAGTGGGATGGAACCCACGACCTCTTTAGTGGGATGGAACCTACGACCTTCTCTAGTGGAATGGAATCCACGAAATATTCAAAATGACTTATTTTTAGATTTTTTCAAAACTATCTTTTTAAAAAGACATCTCTCTCTCTCGGTTTAAATATTTTAGCCTTAATTCAAAAACTATATTTAATCATATTAATCTCAAATTCATTTCTTGTTTTTTAAACTATCTCTTGGTTTTAATGTTTTAGCTTTAATCTCAAAATATTTATATATTTAGTTTTTATTACTTTTATATTTCGTAAGATCACTTTCCAAAGGTTTTTATAATCATAAAGTATATTCAAAATAGTTTACAAATTTCTAAGATTGTTCTCGACAAACTTTAGAAAGAAAATCTCTTTTAAAACAAAAATCAATTTCCAAAAATTACTAGGGGATGTCGACATGCCTATACCCCCCATGTCGACATGGTAGCCGTAGATTTCAAATTTGAATTTTCAAAAGAAGTGTCTATTCGTCATAACCTTTCACGAATGGACATGGCCGTTATTCTCCTATATATACTAGTTGTTTTCTATGAATTTCAAGTAAGTTTTTCTTCATTTCTTGACTCCTTCTTCTCCACTCAAATATTCTCTTATATTTTCAAATGCTTTAACAAAACTCTACCGAAATCCTAAGCGAATCAAACTCGATCGTCTATAGTTTGATTCACTGCCACTCTCTCTCAAAGATCTCAATGCTATTCAGAGTAATAGAATCATTTGTAATCAAAGATCGAAAGATCGAAGTGTATCGAGTCTCTCTCTATCAAAGTGTGATTGGAAATGGTGTGATTGTGGCCCGTAAATCAATTGGGTGTGATTGTAGCCTGTAAATCAATTAGGTGATCTTATAGCCTGGTTATATCAAGAGAGTTTGCCCTAGACTCGGAGATAGGAGGGTGTATCTCGTGGCCTTGAAATCAAGGTTGTAATATCGACATTATATTTGAAAAGAAATCTGCACAAGAAATTATGTGGGACTGAATGTAGGGTAACTCCGAACTAGTATAAAATTTCGGTGTGTTCTTTCCTTTACTGCTTTTAATTACTATTTGCATCTGTGTTTGAAACTGTGATTGTCTCTGTGTTTGTGAATTGCATCTGTTTGGGTTTAATTTGAAAAGATTTCAAAAAGATTCATAAAATTAATTAAACACTATTCACCCCTCCTCTAGTGTTAATTCTACCTTAAGATCTATAATCCACATTTCCTACATTAACATTGTGAATTTATATCGAGATATGGAAATCGGTTTTTGAGGAAAAAAATAGTGGATTCTATTTTTGAAATGTGAGAATGATTATGAAATTGAAATGTAGTCGACGTGATATGAATCGGGAGGGATTTATAAATTGAAATTGGTAATATTGGATTTTAAAAATAGATTTTTGTCGAGGAATTAAAATTGTTTTAAATAGGATTTTTATTTATTAAACTATATAGTTAAAGCTATTTTAGTATTGAAATAATTTGGAAAGTGGATTATTCAAATATTTAATATTTATTGAAATGAATTCACATTTTTATAATAAGCTTTGTAAATCGATTACTTTTATTTAAAAATGGATGGGAAATTAGTTATCGATGTTTATTTAAAGTGTTTTAATATTTTAAATAATTACTAAAACATGTTTTAAAAATAAATTATTATCCTTTAAAAATACTTATCATATATATAAAGTTTTGAAATGATTGTAATTTATTTATTAATCCTCTCGAGATCTGAAAACGGGGTTTATTTAACGGATATGATTTTTATAAGAGAAATCTTGTAATGGAATTCTGGAAACTTTATAAAACTTCCGAAATGTTGAAATATGAGAACTTCGAAAACGAATTAGAATTCATAAAAGAATTTAGAAATGGGAGGTTGGAATTATAAACAAGTGCAATCGATTTTGGAAAATTTAAAGGAAGTTAATTCATGAATTCCAGAAACTATAGAATCCGTTATAAACGAGAGAAGGGATTTACAAGTAAATTGTAAAGGATTTGAGAAGTATGAAATAAAAATGGAATATTTCCTAAGTATTAGAAATAAAATGATTTTAGGAAAATATATCTATAAATATTTCCTAAGTATTGGACTGGAAGAATTTAAAATATTTTAACTACGAGATTATTATTATTGAAATATTCTTCAAAGTGTTGAATAAAAAAAAGGAGTTTGGAAATAATTCTATGTATTGATATGGATTGAAATATCCTGTTATGGATATAAGAATTTGAATTTGTTTTCAAATATTGAAATACTGGAAGAGATATGAGTATATATCTTTGCAAAGACATTTTTAAATAAATGTTTTGAAGATTTATAAAATAGAGCCAAGTGACTGCTTATGTATGTTATTTGATAGTTAAATAACTGACTATCAAATTTGGCCAAATTCGTTGATCGTTTCGAAGAGACCGAGATCAGATTTAATTATCCGAAAACCACTTCGATCCAATTTGTGCGTTACAAATTGTGATGTCATGAAGATAATGAAGATAGTGATTTGGAGATTCGGTATGTTCAGACCCAGAACAACTTGTATGGATGAATGTTATCATTTGCATCATAGTCTGGAAGGCAGTGTTAGCATTCCAAGTATGAATGCTATTCTAAAGGTAAAACGTAGCCTCAAGCCTCATCAAACGGGAATGACTAAAACAGGGGAGGTGCAGCAGGGCTAAGTGGGTAGCACCCAAGTAGGGTATGTTATCACTTTTCTAGATACCCTCGGATATATTATAATTATGTATATGGTTGTGCATGGAAAAGAGAGCGCACGATAGGGTAGGAACATCCAGTGTGATAACATATTTAGTACTATCCAGTAAGGGGTAGGCCGGTCCTGTGTTGGCAGGGATCGTTAGGTACGATCTCGGTACATTTTTCTAGAGGTGTACTGTGATAGGCGGTACCCCAGTAGCCTAGTCATTGTATGGAATCCAATATCCACTACAAGCCCGTACGGTTTTAGATGTGCCCAACTATGCTGAAACGTAAGACACAAGCATTTTAGCTATTTTATAGTTTACTTTCTATAGACAATATTATAGTATCAGATCATTTTGATATAAAACTTTTTGGTTATTGTCAAGTATAAACCCATCGTATTTATGTGTGATGTGGTCTTACGAGATACCTTTGTTTTTCAAAGGATTCTGATAACAGTAATAATTCAAATTAAGCATGTTTTCTCACGCTGGTTTTCCAGACTGACTCGGGTGTTATTCTATTATAATGCTCGGATCAGACCAAGTATTACATATTCAGGTTAGGATGCTATGGAGCTCAGGGGACGAGCTGGAGGATTCTTAGGCGTATAATACGTACTTGGTTATTTCCACTGTGTGAGTCATGCTGTATATTCAGTATTTGTGAGGACAAGTTATTATAACTGTCCAGATTGATTGTTGATTGTTGTACTCTGATGATTGTGTGTATATTAATAGCTACAGATTCTTTTTTATAAAAATATGTTATTATCTATTATATATTGTTCCGCTGCGATTTGTGAAATTCTGTGTGTTGTTTCTATTTTCTTCTTTCATTTTATTCTTCACCCCAACGATTGGTATTTTCAGCACTTGAATAATCGGCATGTTATACAGTGAACGTATTGACTTCGATTTCCGAGGGTCGAAAATCCCGGTTCCTTACAATGGTATCAGAGCTAAAGGTTAAGCGAGAACCTTGGCTTTGGTGGGGATTACTCATTAGAAATAGGGTCAGTAGTACCCTAGAATGAGATTGAGTGTATTAATAGATATGCGCGCGTATTTGTTAGTGAAAATAAATTGTTTTATATCATGTTGACTTATCGGTTGAGTGTTTTTGAATTCTGGTTGATACGACCACTGTATCGATAGGGGTTTCTAAACTCTAAACAAGTTAAATCGACATAGTATTGTTTTAAAGTGGGTAAATGAAATAATTTTACCCAAATTATATTTTGATATAAAAGAAATAATTTTAGGAAATTATTATAGTATATTGATGTGTTTGGTTGTTATTATTATAATCAAAACAAGATTATAATTGGAATGGACATATATTACCAAATTAAAGGGTATAAGTGTGAATTATACAAATGAGTTGAAACTAAAATTTGATTCAAACCAAAATTTGGAAATTTAAATCCCGGAGATTTTTGGAAATGTTTTCCCAAGGCATTTTGAAATAAATGATGGTGATACTATTTTAGGAATAGAAAATGCTTTAAATTGGATTTAAAAATGGATTTTGGAAGTGATAAAACACTGAACTCACTTCAGTCGCTGGAAAATAATCCTAGTGATGACCGTGCAACATCATCAGTATTTATTTTCGAGTTTCAAAGTGACGGATTACTACTGTGATTATTTGGCTTCAGAATTGTTTTGGTAAAATAAGGTTTTGATTTAAAAATTCCAAAAGCAAGATTTGGTATAAAGAAAGGAATATATATTTATATATGGGATTTCAAAATGATTTGAAATAGAACCGGGTGATTGAATTCTGAAATTTCCAATTAAATGAGAAGTGAAACCAAAAGGGAATAAGTTTTGAACTAAAACTTGGGAAATGTGAATTTCGATATAAAATTAAAATTTAACTTATGCAAGTTAAATAAATTAAATTTGTAAAAGGAAATTGTATGGATTTGAATTTAACTTATGCTAAGTTAAATAAAAATTGGATTGGATTAGAAATGATATCAAATTGAATTGGATGTAAAGTTTGAATTGTAAAGTGATTATATAACTATAAGTTATAAATTTTTAATGGAATAAAATTTAAGTGAAAAATTATGGAATTGTAAATAAATAAGTTTGAATAGCTTACAAAATTGGAGTCAATGGAATAAATATATATTTAAGCTATAAGTGATGTATAATCTTGAGTTAAAAATTTTAAATGTGAAAAAATAAGTCGTGTAACTTATAAATTGGAAAAGTGGAATAGAAAAACCGAAATAGAGATGGTTTGATATTTTTTTAAAAACTGGAAATTCGATTTTGAATTATAAAATCAAGTGAACTCAAGCCAACCCAATTGAAGTGATTTTTGAAATAAAAATCAGATTTTGAATTATAAATGGAAGTGAACTAATTAAATAAATATATTAGTTAATTGAACATGAAAAGGGAATCAGATTTGATTTGTAACAGGGTGAATGTGAATTCAAGTATAAATAGAATTCGACTGTGACGACCCGACTTTTTCTCCACAAAAAGTCGTATCATCTTGAAGAAAGAAAGAGATAGAAAAGAGAAAAGATAGAGAAGAAAGAAAGAAACACATCAGAATCTAAACAGCGGAACGAATAAATTACATTAATCAAATAAGATATTACATTGTATCATATACATCAGAGATACACAGCTTATACAACACATACTAGACAGTTATAAATACCTGTCTAGTTATTACAACTCAAATACAACTCAACAAATGACTCAGAGAAACTAACATAGCGGAACACTATATCTACGAACGCTGAAGCCTCCTGCTCCATTGCTCCTCCAGATAACTCGTCAAAACTAACCTGAAACCCTTGGCTACTCGTAAAAATTTGAGTACCCAAGAGTTTAATAAAACAGAAAATAAACACTTGGGTCAGACATGGGTCTGGTGTGAGTAAACGGTTAAAGTTGTTTAACTTCAAAACCTTTTGAAAACAAAGGTATCACGTAAGACTTCCCACACATAAACATGGGTAAGTTTTTACCTTACGCTAACCAAAACATTTGATAGGAAATCGAGTTATATTATAATAGGGTCTAGGGTTTTCAAGTAAAATACAGAAATAGCTGGAATGCTTACATCTCACGTTCCAACATAGTTGGGCACAACTAAATCGTACGGCACTTATTGGATTTTGGATTCCATACAATGGCAGGGCTACCGGGGTACCGCCCGTCACAGTACGTGGCCTAGATCAACGTACCGAGGATCACTCCCAATCCCCTGCAACACAAGGCCGGAACATCCCTTACTGGATAATTCCCGCATAAGAAACCCCAGCGGTTGTAGCTATTCAACCGCCCACACAGCCGAATAAAAAGAAGGGACCTCTAGACAGAGGAATCTCATACTACTTGGGTGCTACCCACTAACCTTGCTGCACCTCCCCTGTTTTAGCCATTCCCGGTTTGATGAGGCTTGAGGCTACGATTACCTTTAATCATAATACATCACTTAGAATGCTCATCGTCCACCTGACGATGTGCTGAAAGCATTCAATCCATACAAGTTCGTTCCGGGTTCGAACGAAACCGAAGGCATTATCTCGTTACACTCGTTTTGGAATCACCCTCAGAGTTAACGACAATAACCCTTGCACTCTGAATCTTCATCTTCACTTGAGATTCACGACCTATCGTTAATTTGGATCGATGTGGTATTCGGGTCTCCAGACCTGGAAATCCGGTATACGGAAACCCGATCCCGGTCTCATCGAAATCCAAAACGTATCTTTTAAGGCCAAGTTGTTTAAAGGTTTAAACAATTTAATTTAATTCAATACTTGAATTTACACAGCATTTAACACAGATAAATATCACACATTTATCACAGATATATCCAATATCATATCACAGAATATCATAGCATACCATTTAATAGATATCAACCAAATCAGACATTCTACTCAACCATCATTCATAAGCAACCATTTATTAATCTCTATTATAATTAATTTAATCAACTTAAATTAAATTAATTACTTAAGAATTAATTCCTATTCTTTGCTTAATCAACATTAATTAATTACAATCCATTTAATTAATTAATCATTAAATATTAATCACTCTTGATTAATTATTTATTACATAAAGTAATTATCCTTAATTAATTTCACAAATTAATTATTCTTAACCATTAACAGTAATTAACCATTAATTACTTTTATTAATTGTATTGATTAATTATCCTTAATTAATTATTTCCATTAATTAATTAATTATCCTTAATTAATTACTTTAATTTATTAAACTTTAATTAATCCTTTCTATTAATCCACCTTAATTAATCATATACAGTAATTATCATCCTATGATTACTTACCTTAATTAATTAACTTCTTAATTAATTTCTTTAATCCTTTAATTAATTACCGAATAATTAATCCTTAATTACTTTTTGTAAAGTAATTATACTTATCAATCTTATTAAGTATTCATACTTAATGTCTTTATCAAGTGATTATCTTTAATTAATTTACAAATTAATTAACTTAAATCAATCACATTCATATCATTAATTATACTTGAGTAATTCATCCTTAATTACTCTTTAAACCAAATAAATAAATCTTTAATTATAGATTAATTATTTTTTTTTTTTAATTATTAATTAATAAACCTTAATTATCAATTAATAAAACTTAATAATAAATTAATGTATCCTTAATTATTAGTTAATCAATTTTTTTTATAACAGTTAATTAGCCTTTAATTAACTTTTATAGATTAATTATTTCTTAATTATTAATTAATAAAACCTAATTATTAATTAATAAACTTAATTAAGTATTTCTTAATTACAAATTAATCAACCTCTAATTACTTAATTAATTAATTACAAATTAATTATTCTTTAGTCATTAATTAAATCAACCTTCATTATTGAGTTAATTAATTATGCTTAATCAATTCCTTAACTAATCCTTAATCATTATTAATTAAATTAATTAATTATACCTAATTTTCTTAATTAACTTAATTAATATCAAGACATTAAAACTTTAATTATCTTAAGATTAAACCATCTTATCTTAATAACTAACTTTTCTTAATTCAATCATTAATTAAGGTTTAAAATAAATAATCATTTAATTTGATAAATTAAAGTTAATAAAACATAACCTCCCTTAAATGCCTTAAACATCTACAAGTAATGGTTTAAACTGGTTTTCAATTTAAACTTTAAAACTTGTTTTTATAAAACCTTTAAAATTGCATTTTTAACTTAAGTTTAAAATAACTTTAAATTTTACTTAATAAAATTTAATTTAAACAAATTTCAAAACTTCTTAATCAAATGTTAAGGAGAACATTTATTTATGAATTTATATAAGGAACTTAAACTAAATTTGTTTCTAAATTTCAAAAATTAAATTTACTTTATAAAAACTTTTAACATGCTTCTCATTCCTTTAATCTTGCTTCGGGTAAAACCTTTACCCTGCTCGAGTCCAACCCGAGTTTTCTCCACCTTCTTCTTATTAACAAAAAAAAAAAAAAACAGTACTTAGTTTAAATCTAAAAACTGTTAAAAACCATAATAGTAACACTCACGAACACGATGCCAGACTCGAGTTTATCTCCCAAAATCCCGAGTCTCCCTCCGAGTCGCCACGAACCCATCCTCCCAGACATCACAACGTCGCCGTGCACGTGCACGCTAGCTCGCCAGAACTCCGACCAACCCCACTACCCTCGACAAGTCATAAATGGTCCATCACTTCGATTCTGACCACCCATAGATCACCACAGACACAAAATCGAAATCGAGACAATGGAGAGAACTGGAACCAGAACCTCAATCACGAATCCCCCTCATCCTAGTGACTCCGACAACCAGAAATCACGCCACCACAGTCACACTACCTTCGATCATCCACGAAGCCATTACGCTTGTTCCCATCGAACTCGATTACCTTGAGACACTGCCACGATCCATTTTCCAGACCACACAAAATCTAGGGTTTAAACCCAATTCGATCGATCATCAATACCTCAGTGATAAATAAAATCACTTAGCATTTTTCCCAAACTCTCTGATAATCAAGCTATCTCCAGACGAAACCACGATCACCAAAAATGTTCTGATCGCCAGAAAATGCTCAGAAAACAATTTCCCGATATTCCCAAAATGCATCTTCATTTTAATACTAAAAATTCTGATTTTCTTTTTAAAATTCATATTTTATAAAGACAATACAATTTGTATAATTGATTCATCAAATTACATCATTTGATTTTAACATTTATGTTGGAATGGTTACTAAATTTCTAAGTTTCCAGAGGATTTCCAACATCAGATACCTGAATCTATTTTTAGTACATAGATTATTAATATACTAAACCATTTTATTTCTAACCCAAAGTTTAACAATAACAGGTAAAGAGATTTGAGCTTAATTCTAGTATTTGAAACCTGTAATATGAAACAGAGGAGAACAGGGATTCAAACAGACATGCACACCTGAATAAAATCATACACACAAAATTCTATACTAATTTATACACATATATTCATATTCACATCAACATGCATACATATATTCAACATGCATCATACTTCTACTTCAAATATCTATCATATGAATTTAATTAAAACTGTTTAAGTTAAATCTACTCACATTAAAATAACAGAGAAGTATATGTGTATACCTACTAATTTTTAGAACATGCATTTTATTTTACCAGTATACATTCACAGGTAAATCATATGCAAACCAAACTACTATAACATTCATCACAACATTTAAGTTTATTCTCAGATTTTAAAACTGTTTTAAAAATAAAGGTTTACTCACCTTTTTAATGAATTGCAGAGACTTGAAAACTGAGATTTGAAAACTGAATCTCTTGACAATTTGAAAACTTGAATGCTTTGATTTGAACTGGAAAGAATTTGCTTGATTTCCTTAAAACTGCAAAGCTTTGGAAACTTTTGCTTTGGCTTCAGATATACTTGCATGCATACTTGAAGGATGGTTACAGGCTTGAGAAAAATGTTTTGAGTTGATCTGGTGATTGCTTTACAGATTTCGATTTTGAGTTTTGGAAATAAATTTCAGGCTTGTATTTGTGGAAGTGATTACAGGCTTTTATAATTCTCTGGTTTGCATTCGGTTTTGAGGAGATTGTAGGCTTGAGAATAAAACAGTTTACAAGTTGAAGAAGAAGCTTTACAGGATTTAGATTTATTTCTGGTTTGCATTTGTTTTTGAGAAGAAGATTTCAGATTTGATTCTTGAGTTTGGAAATAAATTTTAGTTTTTGGGTTGTGGAGATCATTTCGGGATAGATAACTTTTCTGGTTTTGGGTTTTTGGTCTTTGAACTGAAAATTTGAGAAAAAAAATGAAGGGGAAAGATAGAAGTTTATATAAGTAGATTTTGATTTTATTAAAATTTAAAGAAAAAGAAAATAAAGGAGACACTTGTCTCATACCTTATTCAATTACTTAACACATGTATTTAACATGGTTAAGAAGCTAACACTTGTAATTATTTATATTCATATTATTTTTAAAGCTTTTTATTATTAATTTCCTAATTGATTAATACATTTCTTAATTTATAAATACTTTTCTAAACCTTAAGTAAATACAATCTTTAAAAGGAAATAGAATATAAACCAATTATGTTCTAATAAAATCATATATATATTATATTTAATCCATTTTTAAATGAATATTCAAAAGCTTTTGTATTTATTCCTATTAAATAAATACTCTTTCAAATTTCTATAAATAAATTTCTTTAAAAAGAAAAATATAAAACAAATCTTATTTCTAAATAAAAACTTTATTCATATATTTTAAATTCAAACTATATTATTATTTTCAATTTAAGATATATATTTTCTTTAAATTCAATTCTTAAATCCAAATTCAAATGCAACTTTAAAAATCCAAATTTAAAATCAACTCAACATATATATAAAATTAAATAAACACATTATTAGATTTGTAAATAATTATCTTATTTAAAAACAATTTAAATATATACATATATAGATATATACATTTAATCAATACTTATTAAATTTGAAATATACTTATTTAAAATCTGTTTATAACTATATTTAAAAACAACTCATTATTAAATTGTTTGAAAACAACAATTTTACCAATTTTAATAATTAATTTAAAAGATTATCACATTTTAAATTCCCTGAAATCCCGGGATATCACATTCCTTCCCCCTTAAAAGAATTTCGTCCTCGAAATTTAAAACAAAAGATAATCCAAAGTTTTTATTTTATTTCAACCAATCTAAGCATACCTATCAGCCAACACAAATAAACAACCAATTTTATCCAAACAAACAATTCAATCAAACAAACAATTCTAGCTATCCGGATACAGATCCCGGATAAGCTTCCTAAATTTCCTCGAGTTTCCCCAAGTATACATATATACCGGGATACTCGTTGTAAAGACAATCTTAAACTACGAAGCTACAAAGCTCCTACTCATCTAAATCTACAAAACTAAACAGGATATCAGACTACAGACAAGTCTGACTCAACAACCAAATCCTTCCCGAACTACTGGTTCCAAAACCAAAGATAGATCAAACACGTACTTCCTCAAAGATACGCGATATACTCTGAATCTCAGTTATCCAAACTGGCAATTCAATCCTGTAGATCAAACACTTATCCAAATCAGAATACAGAAGAGATCCAAAACAACTCGGAGCTGACTTCCCAGTCTTACCCAATCTTATAGCTCCCTTTTACCAGAGAAAACTTCAATAATAACGAAGTCTCCAACTTCGAATTCCAAATTCCTCCGTCTCTAATCTTTAGAACTCTTTTGACAATTCCGGACTGTCTACATCCATTCCGATCAGCTCAACCTTTACCGATGCTTCTAGAAACAAACTGGATCAAAACAATCCAACAAACGGATCCTTTCAAGATTTACAGAAATCCAGTACACAAACTCTACTTCACAAACCTCAGTAGACTAAATCTACTTCTCCTATCCGGAAAAGACAAAACAGATGCACTCACCAATCTGGACTCAAATCTAGAAATATTTCCTATAGAAATCCTCCAATCCAAACACTGCAACTTCCAGGCTCTTCCAGCTGACACCTTGCTTCCGCTGCACCACTCTGATCTAGAGAAGATGAGAATGCCGTCGATGAACTCAAGCACAGACTAGACAACACATTCTGGAGATATGATTCAACAGATCCATAAAGTAAACTCAGATACTTCATCAAATATTGAGCTGCTTCACCCAATCCTTCTACTAAGCTGAACCATCGGTACTACTCTTGGAATCCTAGTCGATAAGAAATTCAATCTCAATTGCAGACAAATCTTTGACTTCGCTGAAGACATCCAGAAAAACTCTGATAACTCAAGAGAATACTCAGCAATCGCAAGTCACTTTTGCGATCAACCCAGCCTAATATCCAAGAAACTGCTCTCTCTTTACCAATCAGAACAGCTTATGCTTTTTAACCAATCCATCGAAGAAATGGATCCTCTCTACTGCTTCTGAATTCTACCACTAGAAAATTGCTTTAGCCAGAAGACTTTCTGCCGGCACACGAAACACTCCGAGCTGCACTGCTGACCCAGATGCCAAGACTTCCTATCCAAAGCTCTTCGAGAACTCGGACTCCAAACCAAACAGAATCATCATGCTGAACTCAGCCACAACACTGAAGTAGACACACTTCCTTAACTTGTTCCAAAAGAAAACATCTTCAGAAACATCCAGTCACTGCGTCTCATCACACAACTACTCCTTCCTGAGTTACTCAGATACCATCACTTGCTTCTGCTCATTCGACAGATCCAAACTCCACTCATCCCACTTCAAAGATGGACTCCGAACCTTAACAGTTCCTTCAGAGATCAATGAAATCTTTATACCATAACAAAGTTCACTCGAGACGGTATTGGGTCTACAGTCTCGTCAGATAGACTTCCAACCTCAACATTCAAACTCCAACCATTGGTAGTCGTGTTTCACACACCACCACCATATCTACCTTTATATCTTATATTGGAAAACCCGAACAGGTAACCCAATAGATAGGTAGAAATATGTATTTATAGTTATATAAAAATTACAAATACGCTCTCTCAGGATAGACACCACTCCAGAGCCTAGGTATTCACTCAACCTAATGCTCTGATACCAACTGTGACGACCCGACTTTTTCTCCACAAAAAGTCGTATCATCTTGAAGAAAGAAAGAGATAGAAAAGAGAAAAGATAGAGAAGAAAGAAAGAAACACATCAGAATCTAAACAGCGGAACGAATAAATTACATTAATCAAATAAGATATTACATTGTATCATATACATCAGAGATACACAGCTTATACAACACATACTAGACAGTTATAAATACCTGTCTAGTTATTACAACTCAAATACAACTCAACAAATGACTCAGAGAAACTAACATAGCGGAACACTATATCTACGAACGCTGAAGCCTCCTGCTCCATTGCTCCTCCAGATAACTCGTCAAAACTAACCTGAAACCCTTGGCTACTCGTAAAAATTTGAGTACCCAAGAGTTTAATAAAACAGAAAATAAACACTTGGGTCAGACATGGGTCTGGTGTGAGTAAACGGTTAAAGTTGTTTAACTTCAAAACCTTTTGAAAACAAAGGTATCACGTAAGACTTCCCACACATAAACATGGGTAAGTTTTTACCTTACGCTAACCAAAACATTTGATAGGAAATCGAGTTATATTATAATAGGGTCTAGGGTTTTCAAGTAAAATACAGAAATAGCTGGAATGCTTACATCTCACGTTCCAACATAGTTGGGCACAACTAAATCGTACGGCACTTATTGGATTTTGGATTCCATACAATGGCAGGGCTACCGGGGTACCGCCCGTCACAGTACGTGGCCTAGATCAACGTACCGAGGATCACTCCCAATCCCCTGCAACACAAGGCCGGAACATCCCTTACTGGATAATTCCCGCATATGAAACCCCAGCGGTTGTAGCTATTCAACCGCCCACACAGCCGAATAAAAAGAAGGGACCTCTAGACAGAGGAATCTCATACTACTTGGGTGCTACCCACTAACCTTGCTGCACCTCCCCTGTTTTAGCCATTCCCGGTTTGATGAGGCTTGAGGCTACGATTACCTTTAATCATAATACATCACTTAGAATGCTCATCGTCCACCTGACGATGTGCTGAAAGCATTCAATCCATACAAGTTCGTTCCGGGTTCGAACGAAACCGAAGGCATTATCTCGTTACACTCGTTTTGGAATCACCCTCAGAGTTAACGACAATAACCCTTGCACTCTGAATCTTCATCTTCACTTGAGATTCACGACCTATCGTTAATTTGGATCGATGTGGTATTCGGGTCTCCAGACCTGGAAATCCGGTATACGGAAACCCGATCCCGGTCTCATCGAAATCCAAAACGTATCTTTTAAGGCCAAGTTGTTTAAAGGTTTAAACAATTTAATTTAATTCAATACTTGAATTTACACAGCATTTAACACAGATAAATATCACACATTTATCACAGATATATCCAATATCATATCACAGAATATCATAGCATACCATTTAATAGATATCAACCAAATCAGACATTCTACTCAACCATCATTCATAAGCAACCATTTATTAATCTCTATTATAATTAATTTAATCAACTTAAATTAAATTAATTACTTAAGAATTAATTCCTATTCTTTGCTTAATCAACATTAATTAATTACAATCCATTTAATTAATTAATCATTAAATATTAATCACTCTTGATTAATTATTTATTACATAAAGTAATTATCCTTAATTAATTTCACAAATTAATTATTCTTAACCATTAACAGTAATTAACCATTAATTACTTTTATTAATTGTATTGATTAATTATCCTTAATTAATTATTTCCATTAATTAATTAATTATCCTTAATTAATTACTTTAATTTATTAAACTTTAATTAATCCTTTCTATTAATCCACCTTAATTAATCATATACAGTAATTATCATCCTATGATTACTTACCTTAATTAATTAACTTCTTAATTAATTTCTTTAATCCTTTAATTAATTACCGAATAATTAATCCTTAATTACTTTTTGTAAAGAAATTATACTTATCAATCTTATTAAGTATTCATACTTAATGTCTTTATCAAGTGATTATCTTTAATTAATTTACAAATTAATTAACTTAAATCAATCACATTCATATCATTAATTATACTTGAGTAATTCATCCTTAATTACTCTTTAAACCAAATAAATAAATCTTTAATTATAGATTAATTTTTTTTTTTTTTAATTATTAATTAATAAACCTTAATTATCAATTAATAAAACTTAATAATAAATTAATGTATCCTTAATTATTAGTTAATCAATTTTTTTTATAACAGTTAATTAGCCTTTAATTAACTTTTATAGATTAATTATTTCTTAATTATTAATTAATAAAACCTAATTATTAATTAATAAACTTAATTAAGTATTTCTTAATTACAAATTAATCAACCTCTAATTACTTAATTAATTAATTACAAATTAATTATTCTTTAGTCATTAATTAAATCAACCTTCATTATTGAGTTAATTAATTATGCTTAATCAATTCCTTAACTAATCCTTAATCATTATTAATTAAATTAATTAATTATACCTAATTTTCTTAATTAACTTAATTAATATCAAGACATTAAAACTTTAATTATCTTAAGATTAAACCATCTTATCTTAATAACTAACTTTTCTTAATTCAATCATTAATTAAGGTTTAAAATAAATAATCATTTAATTTGATAAATTAAAGTTAATAAAACATAACCTCCCTTAAATGCCTTAAACATCTACAAGTAATGGTTTAAACTGGTTTTCAATTTAAACTTTAAAACTTGTTTTTATAAAACCTTTAAAATTGCATTTTTAACTTAAGTTTAAAATAACTTTAAATTTTACTTAATAAAATTTAATTTAAACAAATTTCAAAACTTCTTAATCAAATGTTAAGGAGAACATTTATTTATGAATTTATATAAGGAACTTAAACTAAATTTGTTTCTAAATTTCAAAAATTAAATTTACTTTATAAAAACTTTTAACATGCTTCTCATTCCTTTAATCTTGCTTCGGGTAAAACCTTTACCCTGCTCGAGTCCAACCCGAGTTTTCTCCACCTTCTTCTTATTAACAAAAAAAAAAAAAAAACAGTACTTAGTTTAAATCTAAAAACTGTTAAAAACCATAATAGTAACACTCACGAACACGATGCCAGACTCGAGTTTATCTCCCAAAATCCCGAGTCTCCCTCCGAGTCGCCACGAACCCATCCTCCCAGACATCACAACGTCGCCGTGCACGTGCACGCTAGCTCGCCAGAACTCCGACCAACCCCACTACCCTCGACAAGTCATAAATGGTCCATCACTTCGATTCTGACCACCCATAGATCACCACAGACACAAAATCGAAATCGAGACAATGGAGAGAACTGGAACCAGAACCTCAATCACGAATCCCCCTCATCCTAGTGACTCCGACAACCAGAAATCACGCCACCACAGTCACACTACCTTCGATCATCCACGAAGCCATTACGCTTGTTCCCATCGAACTCGATTACCTTGAGACACTGCCACGATCCATTTTCCAGACCACACAAAATCTAGGGTTTAAACCCAATTCGATCGATCATCAATACCTCAGTGATAAATAAAATCACTTAGCATTTTTCCCAAACTCTCTGATAATCAAGCTATCTCCAGACGAAACCACGATCACCAAAAATGTTCTGATCGCCAGAAAATGCTCAGAAAACAATTTCCCGATATTCCCAAAATGCATCTTCATTTTAATACTAAAAATTCTGATTTTCTTTTTAAAATTCATATTTTATAAAGACAATACAATTTGTATAATTGATTCATCAAATTACATCATTTGATTTTAACATTTATGTTGGAATGGTTACTAAATTTCTAAGTTTCCAGAGGATTTCCAACATCAGATACCTGAATCTATTTTTAGTACATAGATTATTAATATACTAAACCATTTTATTTCTAACCCAAAGTTTAACAATAACAGGTAAAGAGATTTGAGCTTAATTCTAGTATTTGAAACCTGTAATATGAAACAGAGGAGAACAGGGATTCAAACAGACATGCACACCTGAATAAAATCATACACACAAAATTCTATACTAATTTATACACATATATTCATATTCACATCAACATGCATACATATATTCAACATGCATCATACTTCTACTTCAAATATCTATCATATGAATTTAATTAAAACTGTTTAAGTTAAATCTACTCACATTAAAATAACAGAGAAGTATATGTGTATACCTACTAATTTTTAGAACATGCATTTTATTTTACCAGTATACATTCACAGGTAAATCATATGCAAACCAAACTACTATAACATTCATCACAACATTTAAGTTTATTCTCAGATTTTAAAACTGTTTTAAAAATAAAGGTTTACTCACCTTTTTAATGAATTGCAGAGACTTGAAAACTGAGATTTGAAAACTGAATCTCTTGACAATTTGAAAACTTGAATGCTTTGATTTGAACTGGAAAGAATTTGCTTGATTTCCTTAAAACTGCAAAGCTTTGGAAACTTTTGCTTTGGCTTCAGATATACTTGCATGCATACTTGAAGGATGGTTACAGGCTTGAGAAAAATGTTTTGAGTTGATCTGGTGATTGCTTTACAGATTTCGATTTTGAGTTTTGGAAATAAATTTCAGGCTTGTATTTGTGGAAGTGATTACAGGCTTTTATAATTCTCTGGTTTGCATTCGGTTTTGAGGAGATTGTAGGCTTGAGAATAAAACAGTTTACAAGTTGAAGAAGAAGCTTTACAGGATTTAGATTTATTTCTGGTTTGCATTTGTTTTTGAGAAGAAGATTTCAGATTTGATTCTTGAGTTTGGAAATAAATTTTAGTTTTTGGGTTGTGGAGATCATTTCGGGATAGATAACTTTTCTGGTTTTGGGTTTTTGGTCTTTGAACTGAAAATTTGAGAAAAAAAATGAAGGGGAAAGATAGAAGTTTATATAAGTAGATTTTGATTTTATTAAAATTTAAAGAAAAAGAAAATAAAGGAGACACTTGTCTCATACCTTATTCAATTACTTAACACATGTATTTAACATGGTTAAGAAGCTAACACTTGTAATTATTTATATTCATATTATTTTTAAAGCTTTTTATTATTAATTTCCTAATTGATTAATACATTTCTTAATTTATAAATACTTTTCTAAACCTTAAGTAAATACAATCTTTAAAAGGAAATAGAATATAAACCAATTATGTTCTAATAAAATCATATATATATTATATTTAATCCATTTTTAAATGAATATTCAAAAGCTTTTGTATTTATTCCTATTAAATAAATACTCTTTCAAATTTCTATAAATAAATTTCTTTAAAAAGAAAAATATAAAACAAATCTTATTTCTAAATAAAAACTTTATTCATATATTTTAAATTCAAACTATATTATTATTTTCAATTTAAGATATATATTTTCTTTAAATTCAATTCTTAAATCCAAATTCAAATGCAACTTTAAAAATCCAAATTTAAAATCAACTCAACATATATATAAAATTAAATAAACACATTATTAGATTTGTAAATAATTATCTTATTTAAAAACAATTTAAATATATACATATATAGATATATACATTTAATCAATACTTATTAAATTTGAAATATACTTATTTAAAATCTGTTTATAACTATATTTAAAAACAACTCATTATTAAATTGTTTGAAAACAACAATTTTACCAATTTTAATAATTAATTTAAAAGATTATCACATTTTAAATTCCCTGAAATCCCGGGATATCACATCGACTTAAGTGGCTAGTAAACGAATATGTTTTAAATGTGTTAGTGATAACAATATTGGTGGTGAATCGAGATGAATAGATTGAATGAGCTAATAATATAAAATGGGTGAAATATGAATTGAATACAAGCGAATTGCATGTGAATCAATTGAAATTAAATAAGTGGTATATGAATCACTTGAAAGTGAATAAATGAAATGGGAATCGTTAAATTGTGAATGAACTTAAGTAAGGTTTATGAATTTGAAATGAATCAGTTGTATAACTTATAAATTGAACAGATGGAAAGCAAACCAAATTGAATAAAAGGTTAAACATTTATGTGAAGCAAACAAAATATGGATTGAGTTATGAGGTGTAATTTAACTTAAGTTAGTTAAGTGAAATTGAATTTGATTTGGGATAAATCAATAAATTGAATATGATTGGAAATTTAACCTTGCAAAGAAGATTTAACTTAAAATGAGTTAAATGGAATGGAATTCAAGTCAAGATAAATAAAGTGATTTTTGGGAATGAAACATAACTTAGTTAAGTAATTTGGAAGCAAACTAATTAGAGAATTAATTAGTGAATTGAATGTTGAAAATGAGAATTGAGTTATAAATGAAATTCGACATAAATTTATTTTAAAATGTTGTCGAATAAAATAGTATGGATTGAAATGGTGATAGCTTAAGTTATAAATGAATTCAATTTAAGTGTAAATTGAATATGGTCGGGAATATTATTGATAAGAATGGAATTTAATTTAAGTAACTAATTTATGAAATGGTTCATAAATAAATTGGAATAGATTGGTTTGTTGTTGAATATAACAAGATTTTGTGAATAAATTGAATGTGGATTAATAAAAAAGTTGATAAATTGATTTGGAATCAATTTAAAATAGCTATAAACTGGAATGGTTACATTATTAAATGAATATCACCAAATAGCATGGATTGAACCGTCATTCGACATAAACGGAAGAATTTTTTGTTGTTGTAAATTAATGGAAAGTGAATAAATTGATTTAGAACCAATTTGGAATGGATATGAATATATTGTACAAGTAAATTGTAAAGGATTTGAGAAGTATGAAATAAAAATGGAAATTTTCCTAAGTATTGGAAATAAAATGATTTTAGGAAAATATACTTATAAATATTTCCTAAGTATTGGACTGGAAGAATTTGAAATATTTTAACTATGAGATTATTATTATGGAAATATTTTTCAAAGTGTTGAATAAAAAAAATGGAGTTTGGAAATAATTCTAAGTATTGATATGGATTGAAATATCCTGTTATGGATATAAGAATTTGAATTTGTTTTCAAATATTGAAATACTGGAAGAGATTTGAATATATATCTTTGCAAAGACATTTTTAAATAAATGTTTTGAAGATTTATAAAATAGAGCCAAGTGACTGCTTATGTATGTTATTTGATAGTTAAATAATCGACTATCAAATCTGGACAAATTTGTTGATCGTTTCGAAGAGACCGGGATTGGATTTAATTATCCAAAAACCACTTCTTTCCGATTTGTGCGTTACGAATTGTGATGTCGTGAAGATAATGAAGATAGTGATTTGGAGATTCGGTTTGTTTGGACCAAGAACAACTTGTATGGATGAATGCTATCATATGCATCGTGGTCTGGAAGGCAGTGTTAGCATTCTAAGTATGAATGCTATTCTAAAGATAAAACGTAGCCTCATCAACCGGGAATGACTAAAACAAGGGATTTGCAGCAGGGCTAAGTGGGTCGCACCAAGTAGGTATGTTATCACTTTTCTAGATACCCTCGGATATATTATAATTATGGATATGGTTGTGCATGGAAAAGAGAGCGCTCGATAGGGTGGGAACATCCGGGTTGATAACATATTCGGTACTATCCAGTAAGGGGTAGGCCGGTCCTGTGTTGGCCGGGATCGTTAGGTATGATCTCGGTACATTTTTCTAGAGGTGTACTATGATGGGCGGTACCCCAGTAGCCCAGTCATTGTATGGAATCCAATATCCACTACGATCTCGTACGGTTTTAGATGTGCTCAACTATGCTGAAACATGAGATGCAAGCATTTCAGCTATTTTATAGTTTACTTTCTATAAACACTATTATAATATCAGATCATTTTGAAATAAAATGTTTTGGTTTATTGTAAGGTAAAAACCCTTCGTATTTATGTGTGACGTGGTCTTACGAGATACCTTTGTTTTTCAAAGGATTTTGATAACAGTAATAATTCAAATTGGACGTGTTTTCTCACGTTGGTTTTCCAGACTGACTTGGGTGTTATTCTATTATAATGCTCGAGTCAGACCGAATATTACAGATTTAGGTTGGGATGCTATGGACCTCAGGGGACGAGCTGAAGGATTCTCAAGCGTATGATACGTACTTGGTTATTTCTGCTGTGTGAGTCATGCTGTATATTCAGTATTTGTGAGGACAAGTTATTATAACTGTCCATATTGATTGTTGATTGTTATACTCTGATGATTGTGTGTATATTAACAACTACAGACTCTTTTGTATAAAAATATGTTATTATCTATTATATATTGTTCCACTGCGATTTGTGAGATTCTGTGTGTTGTTTCTATTTTCTTCTATCGTTTTCTTCTTCACCCCAACGATTGGTATTTTCGGCACTTGAATATTCGGCATGCTATATAGTGAACGTACTGATGTCGATTTTCGAGGTTCGAAAATCCCGGTTCATTACACCGTATCTATATATCTTGAACAAGAAAAATACTTTCCCCTTCAACTTTTTTACAGTAAGTTTTCCAAACAAGAAAACAAACTCCGTTCCTCCCTTCAAAAATCAACCGCTCTCAATTCATCAATAACTAGCCTAGGCGATCAGAACAAAAGTTGTCTGTTTGGGTCATAACAATTTTTAGAAATTGGTTTCACTCGATTTTGTCGAGGAACGTTCGAGTTGTTGCCAAATTACAGAAAGAGAAGGTAAGTGTTCATATAGTTCGTAAAATGATATCTCCTAATCCAGGAAGAATTAGATGATGTCGTTTGTGTCGTTGGAGTCATGTGGTGATGTAGTATTTTTGATGTGAGTTTGGTAGAATTTCGTGTCAATGATTGACAGTCGTTGTAAGCTAGGGTTTCAGTTAGCTCTTGATTTGAGTAGTGATTGTCGATTTGGAGCTTGGAGTGGTGATCGGGATGAAGAGGCGCTCGAATAGTGAAGTTTTGGTAGAATTTGACATTGATTTTTATCGGGAGTTTTCTAGAGCTAACGTGCTTTCTTATTTGGCTATGATGATTGGATTTTGGTGCAAGGAGCAGGAGCGGTGAAGGTGAGGTCCATTTTGATGAGTGCGGCGAGGGGGATGTAATGATGGTGCTGGTTCGTGCGTTTGGTCGCCGATTGATGTGTGTACGTGCGCACAATAGCGCACAAGTGAGTTTTAGGAAGTTAATTTGAAGGAGAAAGGAAGAAAAAAGAGGGGAAGAAGGCCGGGTCGGTTGCTTTAAGAGTTGGGCCGAACCCAATTGGCTTTGGTGAGAAATTTGATGGCTTATTTATTTAATTATATAAGTGCTTGAATTCAAAATGTCATATCTTGCTTGTTTTGAATCCGATTTACACATAGATTTTTGCTTTTACTTGTATGGACAAGTACGACGTTTGTAACAACCCGTATATTTTACGATTGTATATTTAAATGTTTTATTTAAATATAGCATTATTAGTCGGATTTAAGTCCGAAAAGCTACTTTTTGCAAACAGTCGAATTAAGACTCAAGACCACTTCCATTGAGTCCAAAATGGCATTTGTGACCTTTTTGAGTATAAACATCGATATGTTTGGAGTTGAGTAGAATTTTGACATTTTCACTTAGGGCTTTGGGCTTGGGTTTGGGTTTCAGCCCACTAATCCAACTCATCTTATATCCTAACTCCACGCCCTCTCCTCTTCATTCATTCTATTATTTTCCTAACACTTCAAGCTTTAGTAAAAATGGGGGAAGAGATTGGATACTAAAATCCTAAGCCCTAGTTTCCTTTGCAAATTCAAGTTCAAGCTCCAAAATCAAAGAGAAGCTTAGGTAAGCATCCTCTTCTTCTTCTCCATCTCAATCTCTCTCGAATTTCAGAAACTTTTTATGACCTAACATAGGAACTATTCGTTGTAATCTTAGATTGGAGCTTCTAAAGTTGAAGTTGAAGTGTGATTGATCTTTCTTTTGATTTCAAAGCTTATCATTTGTTGTTTTGGGTTGAAAAGGTGAGTTTTTGAATTCACATCTACGACTATAGCTTTTGTTGTTGTTGGGTATGAATTCCTAACAATCTATTCATGTTCATTTGTTTTTGATTTGGTTTGAATTGGTGAATTTTCCAATTTTTGGTGTTTTGAAGTCAAAATCTTTAAAAATCCTAGTTTTGACGTTTGAACATGTTTACCGGGGTGTATCGAAGAGCCTATTAGGCTGGGTTTCTGGTTGTGATTTCTAGAATTTGTGTTTCACCTATTTGTGTTATTGGCATTGATATGTTTTGTCAATATTTGTGTTTTGGTGAATAATTTAAAGAATGTGATTCTTTTTGGTGTTTTGAGATGATTTGAGATATTATGTGATTTTTGTTGTTATTTGATGTATACTTGTCACAGTATGTCATTATTGTTATCATACGTTTCTGTCATATCCCTTATCCTATCTCATTTTATCTGATATTTATAGCTAGACTGACCCGTTTAATATTTTCTTCTTAAATAATACTCGGTTCAGACCGAGGTATTTCAGGTGCTCTTGCTTGACTTCTTATCAGGGATTATCATCTGATTTTTGGCTAACTACTTTAGATTAGTAGTTTTTGTTATTATACATTTGAGATATAGACTCCTTGATGTATAATTATTCTTTTGTCTAGCACTTGTATCTATTCTTTTGTGATGTAGTGGATCTTGTTTTACCACTACTTTGATGTACACTTTTATGCGTTATATTCATATCTGATTCCGCCTTTGTGAAATGAATATCTGTGACTGATTTGTGTTATGTTTATTTCTATATTTGTTTCCGAAGTCCACATAGCTACTGTGTGGTAGCTTTGAGTTTGTATTTGATATGTCGGATTTCCTCTAGAAATGAAATGTAAGTTATATTATCTGACATATCGGTACTCGCACAAAGCAATTACACAGATGGTCGCTCCTCAACAGTCTTATTCTTCGTGCTAGTCGATGGCATTACCCTATAGTGTCCTTGGTTAGTGTGAGTATAGAGGTGGGGCATCACAGTTTGGTATCAGAGCCAAACTTCGGAACAATGTAGAATAATCAAGCAAGGATCATTGTCCTAAGTCTCTCTTAAGAGTCGTGCCATAGGATTTAATTCAAGTCTTCATACCGTTCTATCCTATTTCTTTTTATGATGCCTTGTTTTATCAATCAAGTTTGTTTGGTATTCATTTTGAGAATAACCTTTTTCTTCTTTCATTGTAGATAGACTTACAAAATCCACCCATTTTAATCCCGTTCGATCTAATCGGACCGTACCTATTTTGGCAAAACTCTTTGTCAAGGAAATTATTAAATTACATGGAGTTCCTAGTTCTATTGTTAGCAATCGCGATCCATTATTTTACTAGTGGATTTTGGAAAGGTCTTCAAAAAGCTTTGGGAACGAAGCTTAATTTTAGCACCGCTTATTGTAACGATCTCGGATTTTAATGAGTGTAAATTGATAATTAATTAATTTTTGAATAAAATTTTGCGAAATTAATTGGTAAATTGATCAAATTTAGAAAATACACCTATGTAATTCCTTTGATATGTATTTATTTTCAATCCATTGTCTTTTCAATAATATGTAGAAAAGAAAAATAATAATATGTGATGAAAATTTGATGTTGATAATTAAACTTTGAATAGAAAATAAAAATTTAAAATGTATGTTATAATAAAATACATTTAAGTATGATATAAAATTAATTGAGTATAAAACAAGTAGACATATCATCTCAGTAATCAAAACATTTAGGTATGCGGCCTGTAAATAAGTATGCAAGGCAGGAACAAAGTTTAAAAGAAATAAGAGAAGTAAGAAAACACAAACCAGGCAAGTAAAAGAAATAAAATATGTATAAAAATGCTTGCAAAAGAAGACAAAGAAAATTTATACAAAGATTCTTAGCACACAAAACATTAGCTATCACCCCACCAAAATAAAGCTGCAACCACCACAAAGTAATCTGCTTTGTCAAAGATAAAATATGAAGACACTAAACAAAGTGATAAAAAACAAAACAAAAGAAAGAAACAAAATATAATAAGAAAATAGTACTTACTGGAAAACAAAAGGAAAACATCACTTTATATTCAAGTTTGAAAGAAATAAAACTGAGGAAAGAAAAAAAGAAAGGAGGATCAACTGTAGTGCAAAACAGATATAGTCTCTGTTTCAAAATTTTCAAGTGAGTAACATTCACTCTTTAAAATTTAAGTACCTGACATAGTTGTAAGTTTTTATCTGGAAAATATGCTGTTGTAAATCTCCAGTGTTTATATGATAATGTTTAATGTCTGTATCCTGTATTTATCTTGTATCACTTGAATGTCCCTGTTTTGTTTTTCCCAAACCCAGATTTACAAAATAAGATCCCCATCTCTTGATCCAATCACTGATAGAACTTAAAACATAAACAAAAGTTGTTTGTTGATCATGAACTAAAGTATAAGAATCAATTCAAGTTTAAACAACCTGTAAATGACTTTGGAAACCCAAACTCCTGAGCAAAGATTTTAATAAGTTAAAAATTCAAACCTTTTTAAATTTTTGAACTCAGGTATGTAGGTTGACTTCGTATACTTCAATATGATTTTTAAAACAAAAAGCATAATTTTTAGAGTGAAGTCGAGGGAGAAGTATGGGTTTGCTGTATTTTCTTTGATTTGATGAGCTCTGGTGATCCACGGTGTTGTAACAGTCGAAATCTTGCGTGGAGGTGGAGGGAAGTACGGCGGGTCTGGGAAAAATGGTAGGAGTCGTTCCAGTTCATCGTGGAGGTGGCGGCGAGCAGTTTTCAGTTCTTAACCCTAGTTTGGTCGAGGCTGAGTATTTTGATTTGTGCGTTGTCCTCTAGCGATCGAGTGTGGCGAGGGTTTGGGGAATGGTAGAGGAGAGGTAGTCGAAGCTGTAGCCGGAGGTGGTGGTACTCCGGTGGTCGGAGTTTGAAGCACGTGACGTTGACAGGTTTTGAGGTGAAGTGGCATTCGTGTTCCAGGTTTCGAGTTTATACTCGAATTCGATTTCGCGTGAGTGATGGGGATTCTGGCGATCTAGAATTGATACGTGGGGGGGTTGTCGACTTGCTCATTGACGTGGTGATGACCGGAGATGATCATTGGTGATGTACACGTGCACGACGTCAATTTTGTGCATCTAGTTTCTGGTTGGTGCAGAAGAAGTGGGCTGGGTTTTTTTTTCTTCGTGCTTTCCTCGAGTACGACTCGAAGTTTTGGGGTGTGGAACTCGAAGCAAGAATGGGAAGGCTCGGGTAAATGTTTGTTCCAGGTTTTAAAACCTGAACTTGTTGGTTTTGTTTTAAACAGAACTTGAATTCAAACAGATTTTTATATAAGTTTAAAATCAGATTTTGGAAGATGGAATTCAAATTTACTTTTGAAATAAATGAAGTTCATAAAATTTAAAGTATTCAAACAAGTTTTAAAATAGTTTGAAATATACATAACCTTTATTTTTTTAATAGTTTATTTTAAATAAACTTAATGATATTAAGAAGTTAATTTAGAAGAGAAGTTTTAATTGTTAATTAACTTTAAAGTCTAAGTTAAATTATTACAAGATTTATTTAAATAAGGTTTAAATTATAATTAAAGTGATTAATAAAGATAAAATGGTTTATCTTTTAGTTAATTAAGATCTTAAGTTATTAATGATTTATTAATTAATATAAGTAATTAAAGGATAGTTACTTAAAGAATAATTACTTAATTAATGATTGATTAAAGATTAATTAAAGGTTAATTAATTAAAGCAATTAATTTGAAGATAATTAATCAAAGATTAATTAATTAATGTGAGTGGTTAGGGATGATCACTTATTGGAATTTTATTAAGTAAATGGTAATTAATCAATTAAGGGTTAAATTATTAATTAAAGATAATTAATTAAATGGTGAATTAAATAATTAAAGGTTAATTATTTAATAATTAAAGGTTAATTATTTAATAATTAAATGTTGATGAATTATAATTAAAGGTTAATTAATTTATTATAAATGGTTAATTAATAAATGATTAAAGAATAATTAATCAAAATAATATGTAATTTATCGATGTTGATTAACCAGGATTAGTAATTCATAAGAAATTAATCTAATTTGAATTAATCAGACAATTAACTGACCTTACTTATGAATGTTTGGATTCTATTGAATGTGAATTGTTTGATATCCCTGATTTGTGATGCTTTGTGATACATCCTGATTTATGTTGTGATCTGTAATTTACTTATCTGTGATATATATCTGTGATCTGTGAATGAACGATAAGCGTGATAGTTAATATCGCTTATCAACTATATTTCTGTATTCTAATCTGTGATGATTGAATGATATTGCACTACTGTGTGAAACCCCTGGACTACACCTTTACACACACAAATATGGATTTCATGTGGAAATCGGTTAAGTCATGGATAATTTAAATTTGATGTTTTTGAAATTGAAATTTTAATTTCAATTGATTTTGAAATTAGAAATTTGGGTTTAAAGTGAAAAGCTTTTGAAATGGAATTTCAAAGATAAAATTTATTTTGAATAATTTAATCGAGTTTTGAAAACTTAAATAATTTGATTTAAATTTGAATTCAAGTTTGAAATTGAATCCTATGATTTGAAACTAGGGATTAAAGATGTTGTACAAGTTATATATGGGTTAAACCATTTGTAACAACCCAGTATTTTGCATCAATTGATTATCGTAATTAAACGATTAATTGATTGTTAATTTCTGTTGAATATTTTAAATCAGCTGAAATTCGTTTGAAAGTTGGTTAAGTGTATTTGAGCTTTGCAAATTTGAATCTCGGCCATCTATTTTGATGCCGTATTGTTTGAAGAATAACCATTAATTATCGTCAGATGATTATGGTTGATAGCTAATTGTTGTCGAAAGTTTGTGATCGAGTTGAGATTCTTTTGTAAATATAATTATTCTTAGGTGGGCTTCAAAACTTTTGGGCCACATTCCATTACTGTTTTGCCGAGTTATCTATCAGAGAGGCAAGACAATTTTTCCCCTATTTCCATTTTCGTTAATAACCCTTGAAACCCAAAAGCAAAACATACGAAAAAATGGCGGCTCGATTTTCTCCCTCGTTCGATCAAATTAGGGCTTCGTTCCACTTCGTGATGACGTGATGTCGATTTGCTCGATCGAGAAAAGGATCGCGTGAATAATCGCGAGTAACTTCGATCGATTTCTTCTTGGTTGCTTCTTCGGCTGCTCCTATTTTGATGGAGTTTGACTTCGAATCTAAGGTGAGTAATTTCTATTACTCACATCTACTTCGACTTGGTTGAATCCGTTGCTTATTTTGTTTCCGTGGTTTTTCGACTTCGACATTGAATTCTCAGTTGCTTCTGGTTCCACTGATATTGTGATAATGGGTTTCACTGTTTGGATTGATTTGAGGTCCTTGATTTTTGTTTGTCTGAATTCCTTTACTAGATGATTTCTGATTTTGCTCGAATTCGTACAGTAACGCAAATGAAGTCCAGGCCTTTTTCAGTGTGATGTATATGTTTCCTTGCAGTCATGGTGTAAGTTGCATTTAAATAAAATAGTTCAGGTCACTTTGATTTTTGTTCAAGTGCATTTTAATGTAGATACGTGCAAAACCTGGTCATTTCACAAGTCTTCATTTCATACAAAAATGTGGGAAAATTTAAGTCAGTGAACATATTAATTTAGCCTTGCTTGCTTATGTTCATGTTGAGTATACAGGCCACGTTTTGCCATGCCAAGTTTTCATGCGTTCAAGTGAGTGTTACACTCACGTTTCTAATTTAAAAAAAACTGTGTTGCCTATTTTATTTTGGTGCTTTCCTGTTGTCAATTTGAGTTGCACAAAGAACTAAGTCCAAGCACATAAATGTACAGTTTGAAAACCTTTATTTTATAGTATACGTGCCTGCATTTCTTCATCAGCGTGCGTGCGTTATCTTTGAAAACCATATCCTTGATTACATGCATGTATAATTGTTGCCCAAGATTTTGTATGCCATGCATATATACTGGGTTGCCCATTTATATTAGTGGATTAAGTTATAGGCAGTTTTAGTAAGTTGCATGCAAATAAACAAAGCTTTAGGTCATTATTTTCATAGGTCTGCACTCGATCCTTCTAACTGCTGTCGAGTTGCAATCTTGGGCTTACTTTGAGCATGTTACATTAGTAGCATTCATTAGCTCATGTGTTTCCATTTGTATTACCAGTTTGATGTACATTAGACTGGACAGTTTGTTTTGTTGTAGTTGATGTTCTGGTCTTTACGATCTTTGCTGTATTGAGTTGCACCAGTCTTCGAGTTGAGTGGAGTTTCATCTCCACTTTGTTACACTTCATATTTCAGTGTACCATGCCTTGTGTTCTTGTGTGGTCTGCACTTGCATATTGTTGCTGTCTTATTCTCTTGCTATCGAGGCTGTTGCTTATACACTTGGGTTTTACTGCGTTTCACTTGGAGATTTATTTAGCATAAATTTATAGTTACATCTGGTTTTGGCGAGGCAGTACACGCGAGCGTGTACTGCAGCCAAATCAGATTTGATGTTATAATTGATGATTTTAATTGTTGGAATTATTTCGGGTTGTCATTTCAAATATTTTGAAGTTGTATTTTGAAATGGTTCATTTTGATTGAGTTGGATCCGTTTGCTTTTGGATTCATTGATCTTCTGAGTATTTCATAGGCTGTATTGGCGAGGCAGTACACGTTAACATGTACTGCAGCCAATCAGCATTGATGTTTTTAAATTGACATTTCAATTGTTTAAATATTTGGATTGCTGATGTGCTGTTTAACACTGTTCAGTGTTATATCTACTGTTATCCAATTCTTTTATCGAGGAGTTGGATATACGAGATTTCTGTGACTGTCGTCTATTTGATGTTGATTACTATTGCTTCTATGCACTAATAACTGAGTTTGAATTAGACTGACCCGTGTATTATTTTCTTTTGAATGTAATACTCGGGTCAGACCCGAGTTATTTCAGGTTGTAGATTTTCTTCTTTGAGTTGCTGTTCTGGATATGAAGACTTTTCACATCTTTTGAAGTTGTTAGTGTCATTTTGTAGTAGTCATGTCATTGTATAGAACGATATGTATTCATGTATATTAGTCGATAATGTACTTGTATATATAACTTCTAGAGTCGAAGTTGTAGTTGTATCATATGTATCGTGTCAACTATATTGTAACTGACATCGGTTATATATATGAGATTTTTGTTAATCTGTGTTCCGCATTTATATTATCTGTGTTATTGTTATATCTAATGTCCTAAACTATTATGAACTATCGTAGTTTGTTTTATACTGATGATTGGATATGTCGATGGGAGTAAATAAATAATAAATGAAAAAAAAGTATATACCACTCCTACCGAGATAACCAATATTAGTGTAAGGCCAATTACGGATGGTCGCTCCTATCCAACCTTATTCTTCATAATAATAGACAGTATTTCTTTTAATACTCTTTGTTATTATGAGTATAGAGGTGGGGCGTCACAGTTGGTATCAGAGCTTGGGGTTTATGGACATAATATAAAACATAACTTGGATGGAACATATGTTACAACTATTAGTCGATGTTTTATCTGTGATTTGAGTCAAAGCTAAAGTTTTGAAATTTTGATGAAATTTTTAAATATCTTTATTTAAAAATAAGAGTGGAATTGTGTTTTGTTGTTTTGATTAAATTGTGTTCTGATGATTTGATTGATTTGTGTTCTGTTTATCAGAGTGTGCAGCGGAAACAGTGAAACTGTCTTCGCTGAGTACAACTGATAATCTTTTTGATTAAAAAAAAAAAATCAAAATACGAAATTGATATGTGATTTTTGTTGAAGTTTTCGCTGGCTTTCTTTTGTACTAATCATCTATTGATTAGATTTTGCTGTTTTGAATTATCTTCATTGAAGATACATTCGAATGATTTCTTTGTTCATTTTGTAGTACGTGCAAAAATTTGAATTGCACGTTATTGCATTTATTTTACGTTGAACCGATGCTTGGTTATGAAACGTATTTTGTTGCCGTTATTTTTATAACGGGATTTTACACCAATGCTATATTTTGAAGCACGGTGTTTTGTGGCATTTTGATGAATGAAAATTCACTGATATTACATTTTGATGTAAATTATTTTGATGAGATTTTGACGTTTAAAAATTACTGTCATCTTGGCTTCAGTAACCGTCAAGTTTTAAAAGTGGATTTCAAGCGGTTATTCCGCAACACTGATTTGTGACCGTTTTTACGGTATTTTGAGAAGTACAATTTCCTTATCGAAATTGTTACTAATATTGCTGCTTTAATAACGTGATTGGAAACTCGTTTTAAAAATGAAAATTGTTTTATAAATTTTTAACGGTTTGCGTTTTCAAAAGGATGAGAAAGCGACTTAAACGATTCAGCAAAATCGAGGATTATGACCCCTTTCTTTTACTGTTTCGCTTAACTTCGGACTTGTCCAGTTGAGAATGTGAATTGTTATTTTTGCAAAATAAATAAAATTGCTTTCAGGAATTTTAACAGTTTGCGCTTTCAAAAGAATGAGGAAGCGATTTAAACGTTTCAGCAAAATCGAGGACTATGACCCTTTCTTTTACTGATTCGCTTAATTCTGGACTTGTCCGTTTGAGAATGTAAAGTGTATTTTACAAAATACACAATTTTGCACTTTCAAGGAAACGATGAAGTGATTTAAACGATTTAGCAAAAGTGCGGAGTATGGAACCACACTTTTACTATTTCGGTTAATTCCGGACTCGTTAATTGAAATATTTGATGTTTTCGTGTGCTTTCGAGCCACTATGTTGGACCTTCGGGTCATATGTTGGACCTTCGGGTCAAATACCAGTACTAGACCTTCGGGTCATATGTTGGACCTTCGGGTCATTTGTTGGGCGCCAAAATTATGTTGAGTACTTGGTAGGCTTCGGCCATTTGTTGATGCACGTGCGGCGAATTAAAAACTCGCCATCTGATGGGATCGATCCAAGCTTTTATGTTGATTTTCTAGTCTTCTTAATTGATTTCTAGATATTGTTGCTTCCAATTATCTGCAGGTAATTGGATATTTGTTGATATGAGTTCTGATTATCGTTTTTGATAATCAGATATTTGTTGATTCTAATTATCGCTTGTGATAATTAGATATTTGTTGATATGAGTTCTGATTATCGTTTTTGATAATCAGATATTTGTTGTTTCTAATTATCGCTTGTGATAATTAGATATTTGTTGATATGAGTTCTGATTATCGTTTTTGATAATCAGATATTTGTTGTTTCTAGTTATCGCTTGTGATAATTAGATATTTGTTTATATGAGTTCTGATTATCGTTTTTGATAATCAGATATTTGTTGTTTCTAATTATCGCTTGTGATAATTAGATATTTGTTGATTTGAGATTTAATTATCGCCTGAGATAATTAAATATTTGTTGATTTTAGATTTAATTATCGCTTGAGATAATTAAATATTTGTTGATTTTAGATTTAATTATCGCCTGAGATAATTAAATATTTGTTGATTTGAGATTTAATTATCGCCTGAGATAATTAAATATTTGTTGATTTTAGATTTAATTATCGCTTGAGATAATTAAATATTTGTTGATTTGAGATTTAATTATCGCCTGAAATAATTAAATATTTGTTGAATTTGAAGTTTGATTATCGCTTGAGATAATCAAATAATTATTGAATTTGGAATTTGATTATCGCTTGAGATAATCAATTATTTGTTGATTTGAGATTTGATTATCGTTTTTGATAATCGAATATTTGTTGATTTGAGATTTGATTATCGTTTTTGATAATCGAATATTTGTTGATTTGAGATTTGATTATCGTTTTTGATAATCGAATATTTGTGGTTTGAAATTTGATTATCGTTTTTGATAATCGAATATTTGTGATTTGAAATTTGATTATCGTTTTTGATAATCAAATATTTGTTGTCATTTTTGATAAGTAGATAATTGATAATTTGGAAATTGTTGATTTATTTTCTGATTATCGTTTGGATAATTGGATGTTTGCTGATTTTATTGAATCGCTGTTTCCTATCTATTTCTGGTAATAGTTAGAGTTTGTTGATCATGGAGTTTGTGTTTTCTAGTTAATTGCTGGGCAACTAGATATTTGCAGCTTTGCGAATTGTGATTTGTGTTTTATAATTATCCTTGTTGATAATTAAATTTTGTTGTTTTCTAATTATCGTATCGATAATTAGATATTGCTGTTTTGTGAATTTCTGTATTTTAATTATCTAGCTGATAATTGAATGTTGCTGATAATTGTATTTATCCAGTTTTGCTGTTTTCTGATCATCTATTGATAATTAGACTTTGTTGAGAATTTGTGAATTTCTTTTACGAAATTAAAAGATTCCTTTGGCATTTGAATTATCGACTTTTATTTTCTAGCTTAACCAGTTTATGTTAGAAAATTTATTGTTAATGACGACCTTAATTATGAAAATTACGGGGACGCAATTTCTATAAGGAGGGGAGTCTGTAACAACCCAGTATTTTGCATCAATTGATTATCGTAATTAAACGATTAATTGATTGTTAATTTCTGTTGAATATTTTAAATCAGCTGAAATTCGTTTGAAAGTTGGTTAAGTGTATTTGAGCTTTGCAAATTTGAATCTCGGCCATCTATTTTGATGCCGTATTGTTTGAAGAATAACCATTAATTATCGTCAGATGATTATGGTTGATAGCTAATTGTTGTCGAAAGTTTGTGATCGAGTTGAGATTCTTTTGTAAATCTAATTATTCTTAGGTGGGCTTCAAAACTTTTGGGCCACATTCCATTACTGTTTTGCCGAGTTATCTATCAGAGAGGCAAGACAATTTTTCCCCTATTTCCATTTTCGTTAATAACCCTAGAAACCCAAAAGCAAAACATATGAAAAAATGGCGGCTCGATTTTCTCCCTCGTTCGATCAAATTAGGGCTTCGTTCCACTTCGTGATGACGTGATGTCGATTTGCTCGATCGAAAAAAGGATCGCGTGAATAATCGCGAGTAACTTCAATCGATTTCTTCTTGGTTGCTTCTTCGGCTGCTCCTATTTTGATGGAGTTTGACTTCGAATCTAAGGTGAGTAATTTCTATTACTCACATCTACTTCGACTTGGTTGAATCCGTTGCTTATTTTGTTTCCGTGGTTTTTCGACTTCGACATTGAATTCTCAGTTGCTTCTGGTTCCACTGATATTGTGATAATGGGTTTCACTGTTTGGATTGATTTGAGGTCCTTGATTTTTGTTTGTCTGAATTCCTTTACTAGATGATTTCTGATTTTGCTCGAATTCGTACAGTAACGCAAATGAAGTCCAGGCCTTTTTCAGTGTGATGTATATGTTTCCTTGCAGTCATGGTGTAAGTTGCATTTAAATAAAATAGTTCAGGTCACTTTGATTTTTGTTCAAGTGCATTTTAATGTAGATACGTGCAAAACCTGGTCATTTCACAAGTCTTCATTTCATACAAAAATGTGGGAAAATTTAAGTCAGTGAACATATTAATTTAGCCTTGCTTGCTTATGTTCATGTTGAGTATACAGGCCACGTTTTGCCATGCCAAGTTTTCATGCGTTCAAGTGAGTGTTACACTCACGTTTCTAATTTAAAAAAAACTGTGTTGCCTATTTTATTTTGGTGCTTTCCTGTTGTCAATTTGAGTTGCACAAAGAACTAAGTCCAGGCACATAAATGTACAGTTTGAAAACCTTTATTTTATAGTATACGTGCCTGCATTTCTTCATCAGCGTGCGTGCGTTATCTTTGAAAACCATATCCTTGATTACATGCATGTATAATTGTTGCCCAAGATTTTGTATGCCATGCATATATACTGGGTTGCCCATTTATATTAGTGGATTAAGTTATAGGCAGTTTTAGTAAGTTGCATGCAAATAAACAAAGCTTTAGGTCATTATTTTCATAGGTCTGCACTCGATCCTTCTAACTGCTGTCGAGTTGCAATCTTGGGCTTACTTTGAGCATGTTACATTAGTAGCATTCATTAGCTCATGTGTTTCCATTTGTATTACCAGTTTGATGTACATTAGACTGGACAGTTTGTTTTGTTGTAGTTGATGTTCTGGTCTTTACGATCTTTGCTGTATTGAGTTGCACCAGTCTTCGAGTTGAGTGGAGTTTCATCTCCACTTTGTTACACTTCATATTTCAGTGTACCATGCCTTGTGTTCTTGTGTGGTCTGCACTTGCATACTGTTGCTGTCTTATTCTCTTGCTATCGAGGCTGTTGCTTATACACTTGGGTTTTACTGCGTTTCACTTGGAGATTTATTTAGCATAAATTTATAGTTACATCTGGTTTTGGCGAGGCAGTACACGCGAGCGTGTACTGCAGCCAAATCAGATTTGATGTTATAATTGATGATTTTAATTGTTGGAATTATTTCGGGTTGTCATTTCAAATATTTTGAAGTTGTATTTTGAAATGGTTCATTTTGATTGAGTTGGATCCGTTTGCTTTTGGATTCATTGATCTTCTGAGTATTTCATAGGCTGTATTGGCGAGGCAGTACACGTTAACATGTACTGCAGCCAATCAGCATTGATGTTTTTAAATTGACATTTCAATTGTTTAAATATTTGGATTGCTGATGTGCTGTTTAACACTGTTCAGTGTTATATCTACTGTTATCCAATTCTTTTATCGAGGAGTTGGATATACGAGATTTCTGTGACTGTCGTCTATTTGATGTTGATTACTATTGCTTCTATGCACTAATAACTGAGTTTGAATTAGACTGACCCGTGTATTATTTTCTTTTGAATGTAATACTCGGGTCAGACCCGAGTTATTTCAGGTTGTAGATTTTCTTCTTTGAGTTGCTGTTCTGGATATGAAGACTTTTCACATCTTTTGAAGTTGTTAGTGTCATTTTGTAGTAGTCATGTCATTGTATAGAACGATATGTATTCATGTATATTAGTCGATAATGTACTTGTATATATAACTTCTAGAGTCGAAGTTGTAGTTGTATCATATGTATCGTGTCAACTATATTGTAACTGACATCGGTTATATATATGAGATTTTTGTTAATCTGTGTTCCGCATTTATATTATCTGTGTTATTGTTATATCTAATGTCCTAAACTATTATGAACTATCGTAGTTTGTTTTATACTGATGATTGGATATGTCGATGGGAGTAAATAAATAATAAATGAAAAAAAAGTATATACCACTCCTACCGAGATAACCAATATTAGTGTAAGGCCAATTACGGATGGTCGCTCCTATCCAGCCTTATTCTTCATAATAATAGACAGTATTTCTTTTAATACTCTTTGTTATTATGAGTATAGAGGTGGGGCGTCACAGTTGGTATCAGAGCTTGGGGTTTATGGACATAATATAAAACATAACTTGGATGGAACATATGTTACAACTATTAGTCGATGTTTTATCTGTGATTTGAGTCAAAGCTAAAGTTTTGAAATTTTGATGAAATTTTTAAATATCTTTATTTAAAAATAAGAGTGGAATTGTGTTTTGTTGTTTTGATTAAATTGTGTTCTGATGATTTGATTGATTTGTGTTCTGTTTATCAGAGTGTGCAGCGGAAACAGTGAAACTGTCTTCGCTGAGTACAACTGATAACTTTTTGATTAAAAAAAAAAAATCAAAATACGAAATTGATATGTGATTTTTGTTGAAGTTTTCGCTGGCTTTCTTTTGTACTAATCATCTATTGATTAGATTTTGCTGTTTTGAATTATCTTCATTGAAGATACATTCGAATGATTTCTTTGTTCATTTTGTAGTACGTGCAAAAATTTGAATTGCACGTTATTGCATTTATTTTACGTTGAACCGATGCTTGGTTATGAAACGTATTTTGTTGCCGTTATTTTTATAACGGGATTTTACACCAATGCTATATTTTGAAGCACGGTGTTTTGTGGCATTTTGATGAATGAAAATTCACTGATATTACATTTTGATGTAAATTATTTTGATGAGATTTTGACGTTTAAAAATTACTGTCATCTTGGCTTCAGTAACCGTCAAGTTTTAAAAGTGGATTTCAAGCGGTTATTCCGCAACACTGATTTGTGACCGTTTTTACGGTATTTTGAGAAGTACAATTTCCTTATCGAAATTGTTACTAATATTGCTGCTTTAATAACGTGATTGGAAACTCATTTTAAAAATGAAAATTGTTTTATAAATTTTTAACGGTTTGCGTTTTCAAAAGGATGAGAAAGCGACTTAAACGATTCAGCAAAATCGAGGATTATGACCCCTTTCTTTTACTGTTTCGCTTAACTTCGGACTTGTCCAGTTGAGAATGTGAATTGTTATTTTTGCAAAATAAATAAAATTTCTTTCAGGAATTTTAACAGTTTGCGCTTTCAAAAGAATGAGGAAGCGATTTAAACGTTTCAGCAAAATCGAGGACTATGACCCTTTCTTTTACTGATTCGCTTAATTCTGGACTTGTCCGTTTGAGAATGTAAAGTGTATTTTACAAAATACACAATTTTGCACTTTCAAGGAAACGATGAAGTGATTTAAACGATTTAGCAAAAGTGCGGAGTATGGAACCACACTTTTACTATTTCGGTTAATTCCGGACTCGTTAATTGAAATATTTGATGTTTTCGTGTGCTTTCGAGCCACTATGTTGGACCTTCGGGTCATATGTTGGACCTTCGGGTCAAATACCAGTACTAGACCTTCGGGTCATATGTTGGACCTTCGGGTCATTTGTTGGGCGCCAAAATTATGTTGAGTACTTGGTAGGCTTCGGCCATTTGTTGATGCACGTGCGGCGAATTAAAAACTCGCCATCTGATGGGATCGATCCAAGCTTTTATGTTGATTTTCTAGTCTTCTTAATTGATTTCTAGATATTGTTGCTTCCAATTATCTGCAGGTAATTGGATATTTGTTGATATGAGTTCTGATTATCGTTTTTGATAATCAGATATTTGTTGATTCTAATTATCGCTTGTGATAATTAGATATTTGTTGATATGAGTTCTGATTATCGTTTTTGATAATCAGATATTTGTTGTTTCTAATTATCGCTTGTGATAATTAGATATTTGTTGATATGAGTTCTGATTATCGTTTTTGATAATCAGATATTTGTTGTTTCTAGTTATCGCTTGTGATAATTAGATATTTGTTTATATGAGTTCTGATTATCGTTTTTGATAATCAGATATTTGTTGTTTCTAATTATCGCTTGTGATAATTAGATATTTGTTGATTTGAGATTTAATTATCGCCTGAGATAATTAAATATTTGTTGATTTTAGATTTAATTATCGCTTGAGATAATTAAATATTTGTTGATTTTAGATTTAATTATCGCCTGAGATAATTAAATATTTGTTGATTTGAGATTTAATTATCGCCTGAGATAATTAAATATTTGTTGATTTTAGATTTAATTATCGCTTGAGATAATTAAATATTTGTTGATTTGAGATTTAATTATCGCCTGAAATAATTAAATATTTGTTGAATTTGAAGTTTGATTATCGCTTGAGATAATCAAATAATTATTGAATTTGGAATTTGATTATCGCTTGAGATAATCAATTATTTGTTGATTTGAGATTTGATTATCGTTTTTGATAATCGAATATTTGTTGATTTGAGATTTGATTATCGTTTTTGATAATCGAATATTTGTTGATTTGAGATTTGATTATCGTTTTTGATAGTCGAATATTTGTGGTTTGAAATTTGATTATCGTTTTTGATAATCGAATATTTGTGATTTGAAATTTGATTATCGTTTTTGATAATCAAATATTTGTTGTCATTTTTGATAAGTAGATAATTGATAATTTGGAAATTGTTGATTTATTTTCTGATTATCGTTTGGATAATTGGATGTTTGCTGATTTTATTGAATCGCTGTTTCCTATCTATTTCTGGTAATAGTTAGAGTTTGTTGATCATGGAGTTTGTGTTTTCTAGTTAATTGCTGGGCAACTAGATATTTGCAGCTTTGCGAATTGTGATTTGTGTTTTATAATTATCCTTGTTGATAATTAAATTTTGTTGTTTTCTAATTATCGTATCGATAATTAGATATTGCTGTTTTGTGAATTTCTGTATTTTAATTATCTAGCTGATAATTGAATGTTGCTGATAATTGTATTTATCCAGTTTTGCTGTTTTCTGATCATCTATTGATAATTAGACTTTGTTGAGAATTTGTGAATTTCTTTTACGAAATTAAAAGATTCCTTTGGCATTTGAATTATCGACTTTTATTTTCTAGCTTAACCAGTTTATGTTAGAAAATTTATTGTTAATGACGACCTTAATTATGAAAATTACGGGGACGCAATTTCTATAAGGAGGGGAGTCTGTAACAACCCAGTATTTTGCATCAATTGATTATCGTAATTAAACGATTAATTGATTGTTAATTTCTGTTGAATATTTTAAATCAGCTGAAATTCGTTTGAAAGTTGGTTAAGTGTATTTGAGCTTTGCAAATTTGAATCTCGGCCATCTATTTTGATGCCGTATTGTTTGAAGAATAACCATTAATTATCGTCAGATGATTATGGTTGATAGCTAATTGTTGTCGAAAGTTTGTGATCGAGTTGAGATTCTTTTGTAAATCTAATTATTCTTAGGTGGGCTTCAAAACTTTTGGGCCACATTCCATTACTGTTTTGCCGAGTTATCTATCAGAGAGGCAAGACAATTTTTCCCCTATTTCCATTTTCGTTAATAACCCTAGAAACCCAAAAGCAAAACATATGAAAAAATGGCGGCTCGATTTTCTCCCTCGTTCGATCAAATTAGGGCTTCGTTCCACTTCGTGATGACGTGATGTCGATTTGCTCGATCGAGAAAAGGATCGCGTGAATAATCGCGAGTAACTTCGATCGATTTCTTCTTGGTTGCTTCTTCGGCTGCTCCTATTTTGATGGAGTTTGACTTCGAATCTAAGGTGAGTAATTTCTATTACTCACATCTACTTCGACTTGGTTGAATCCGTTGCTTATTTTGTTTCCGTGGTTTTTCGACTTCGACATTGAATTCTCAGTTGCTTCTGGTTCCACTGATATTGTGATAATGGGTTTCACTGTTTGGATTGATTTGAGGTCCTTGATTTTTGTTTGTCTGAATTCCTTTACTAGATGATTTCTGATTTTGCTCGAATTCGTACAGTAACGCAAATGAAGTCCAGGCCTTTTTCAGTGTGATGTATATGTTTCCTTGCAGTCATGGTGTAAGTTGCATTTAAATAAAATAGTTCAGGTCACTTTGATTTTTGTTCAAGTGCATTTTAATGTAGATACGTGCAAAACCTGGTCATTTCACAAGTCTTCATTTCATACAAAAATGTGGGAAAATTTAAGTCAGTGAACATATTAATTTAGCCTTGCTTGCTTATGTTCATGTTGAGTATACAGGCCACGTTTTGCCATGCCAAGTTTTCATGCGTTCAAGTGAGTGTTACACTCACGTTTCTAATTTAAAAAAAACTGTGTTGCCTATTTTATTTTGGTGCTTTCCTGTTGTCAATTTGAGTTGCACAAAGAACTAAGTCCAGGCACATAAATGTACAGTTTGAAAACCTTTATTTTATAGTATATGTGCCTGCATTTCTTCATCAGCGTGCGTGCGTTATCTTTGAAAACCATATCCTTGATTACATGCATGTATAATTGTTGCCCAAGATTTTGTATGCCATGCATATATACTGGGTTGCCCATTTATATTAGTGGATTAAGTTATAGGCAGTTTTAGTAAGTTGCATGCAAATAAACAAAGCTTTAGGTCATTATTTTCATAGGTCTGCACTCGATCCTTCTAACTGCTGTCGAGTTGCAATCTTGGGCTTACTTTGAGCATGTTACATTAGTAGCATTCATTAGCTCATGTGTTTCCATTTGTATTACCAGTTTGATGTACATTAGACTGGACAGTTTGTTTTGTTGTAGTTGATGTTCTGGTCTTTACGATCTTTGCTGTATTGAGTTGCACCAGTCTTCGAGTTGAGTGGAGTTTCATCTCCACTTTGTTACACTTCATATTTCAGTGTACCATGCCTTGTGTTCTTGTGTGGTCTGCACTTGCATACTGTTGCTGTCTTATTCTCTTGCTATCGAGGCTGTTGCTTATACACTTGGGTTTTACTGCGTTTCACTTGGAGATTTATTTAGCATAAATTTATAGTTACATCTGGTTTTGGCGAGGCAGTACACGCGAGCGTGTACTGCAGCCAAATCAGATTTGATGTTATAATTGATGATTTTAATTGTTGGAATTATTTCGGGTTGTCATTTCAAATATTTTGAAGTTGTATTTTGAAATGGTTCATTTTGATTGAGTTGGATCCGTTTGCTTTTGGATTCATTGATCTTCTGAGTATTTCATAGGCTGTATTGGCGAGGCAGTACACGTTAACATGTACTGCAGCCAATCAGCATTGATGTTTTTAAATTGACATTTCAATTGTTTAAATATTTGGATTGCTGATGTGCTGTTTAACACTGTTCAGTGTTATATCTACTGTTATCCAATTCTTTTATCGAGGAGTTGGATATACGAGATTTCTGTGACTGTCGTCTATTTGATGTTGATTACTATTGCTTCTATGCACTAATAACTGAGTTTGAATTAGACTGACCCGTGTATTATTTTCTTTTGAATGTAATACTCGGGTCAGACCCGAGTTATTTCAGGTTGTAGATTTTCTTCTTTGAGTTGCTGTTCTGGATATGAAGACTTTTCACATCTTTTGAAGTTGTTAGTGTCATTTTGTAGTAGTCATGTCATTGTATAGAACGATATGTATTCATGTATATTAGTCGATAATGTACTTGTATATATAACTTCTAGAGTCGAAGTTGTAGTTGTATCATATGTATCGTGTCAACTATATTGTAACTGACATCGGTTATATATATGAGATTTTTGTTAATCTGTGTTCCGCATTTATATTATCTGTGTTATTGTTATATCTAATGTCCTAAACTATTATGAACTATCGTAGTTTGTTTTATACTGATGATTGGATATGTCGATGGGAGTAAATAAATAATAAATGAAAAAAAAGTATATACCACTCCTACCGAGATAACCAATATTAGTGTAAGGCCAATTACGGATGGTCGCTCCTATCCAGCCTTATTCTTCATAATAATAGACAGTATTTCTTTTAATACTCTTTGTTATTATGAGTATAGAGGTGGGGCGTCACAGTTGGTATCAGAGCTTGGGGTTTATGGACATAATATAAAACATAACTTGGATGGAACATATGTTACAACTATTAGTCGATGTTTTATCTGTGATTTGAGTCAAAGCTAAAGTTTTGAAATTTTGATGAAATTTTTAAATATCTTTATTTAAAAATAAGAGTGGAATTGTGTTTTGTTGTTTTGATTAAATTGTGTTCTGATGATTTGATTGATTTGTGTTCTGTTTATCAGAGTGTGCAGCGGAAACAGTGAAACTGTCTTCGCTGAGTACAACTGATAATCTTTTTGATAAAAAAAAAAAAATCAAAATACGAAATTGATATGTGATTTTTGTTGAAGTTTTCGCTGGCTTTCTTTTGTACTAATCATCTATTGATTAGATTTTGCTGTTTTGAATTATCTTCATTGAAGATACATTCGAATGATTTCTTTGTTCATTTTGTAGTACGTGCAAAAATTTGAATTGCACGTTATTGCATTTATTTTACGTTGAACCGATGCTTGGTTATGAAACGTATTTTGTTGCCGTTATTTTTATAACGGGATTTTACACCAATGCTATATTTTGAAGCACGGTGTTTTGTGGCATTTTGATGAATGAAAATTCACTGATATTACATTTTGATGTAAATTATTTTGATGAGATTTTGACGTTTAAAAATTACTGTCATCTTGGCTTCAGTAACCGTCAAGTTTTAAAAGTGGATTTCAAGCGGTTATTCCGCAACACTGATTTGTGACCGTTTTTACGGTATTTTGAGAAGTACAATTTCCTTATCGAAATTGTTACTAATATTGCTGCTTTAATAACGTGATTGGAAACTCGTTTTAAAAATGAAAATTGTTTTATAAATTTTTAACGGTTTGCGTTTTCAAAAGGATGAGAAAGCGACTTAAACGATTCAGCAAAATCGAGGATTATGACCCCTTTCTTTTACTGTTTCGCTTAACTTCGGACTTGTCCAGTTGAGAATGTGAATTGTTATTTTTGCAAAATAAATAAAATTGCTTTCAGGAATTTTAACAGTTTGCGCTTTCAAAAGAATGAGGAAGCGATTTAAACGTTTCAGTAAAATCGAGGACTATGACCCTTTCTTTTACTGATTCGCTTAATTCTGGACTTGTCCGTTTGAGAATGTAAAGTGTATTTTACAAAATACACAATTTTGCACTTTCAAGGAAACGATGAAGTGATTTAAACGATTTAGCAAAAGTGCGGAGTATGGAACCACACTTTTACTATTTCGGTTAATTCCGGACTCGTTAATTGAAATATTTGATGTTTTCGTGTGCTTTCGAGCCACTATGTTGGACCTTCGGGTCATATGTTGGACCTTCGGGTCAAATACCAGTACTAGACCTTCGGGTCATATGTTGGACCTTCGGGTCATTTGTTGGGCGCCAAAATTATGTTGAGTACTTGGTAGGCTTCGGCCATTTGTTGATGCACGTGCGGCGAATTAAAAACTCGCCATCTGATGGGATCGATCCAAGCTTTTATGTTGATTTTCTAGTCTTCTTAATTGATTTCTAGATATTGTTGCTTCCAATTATCTGCAGGTAATTGGATATTTGTTGATATGAGTTCTGATTATCGTTTTTGATAATCAGATATTTGTTGATTCTAATTATCGCTTGTGATAATTAGATATTTGTTGATATGAGTTCTGATTATCGTTTTTGATAATCAGATATTTGTTGTTTCTAATTATCGCTTGTGATAATTAGATATTTGTTGATATGAGTTCTGATTATCGTTTTTGATAATCAGATATTTGTTGTTTCTAGTTATCGCTTGTGATAATTAGATATTTGTTTATATGAGTTCTGATTATCGTTTTTGATAATCAGATATTTGTTGTTTCTAATTATCGCTTGTGATAATTAGATATTTGTTGATTTGAGATTTAATTATCGCCTGAGATAATTAAATATTTGTTGATTTTAGATTTAATTATCGCTTGAGATAATTAAATATTTGTTGATTTTAGATTTAATTATCGCCTGAGATAATTAAATATTTGTTGATTTGAGATTTAATTATCGCCTGAGATAATTAAATATTTGTTGATTTTAGATTTAATTATCGCTTGAGATAATTAAATATTTGTTGATTTGAGATTTAATTATCGCCTGAAATAATTAAATATTTGTTGAATTTGAAGTTTGATTATCGCTTGAGATAATCAAATAATTATTGAATTTGGAATTTGATTATCGCTTGAGATAATCAATTATTTGTTGATTTGAGATTTGATTATCGTTTTTGATAATCGAATATTTGTTGATTTGAGATTTGATTATCGTTTTTGATAATCGAATATTTGTTGATTTGAGATTTGATTATCGTTTTTGATAATCGAATATTTGTGGTTTGAAATTTGATTATCGTTTTTGATAATCGAATATTTGTGATTTGAAATTTGATTATCGTTTTTGATAATCAAATATTTGTTGTCATTTTTGATAAGTAGATAATTGATAATTTGGAAATTGTTGATTTATTTTCTGATTATCGTTTGGATAATTGGATGTTTGCTGATTTTATTGAATCGCTGTTTCCTATCTATTTCTGGTAATAGTTAGAGTTTGTTGATCATGGAGTTTGTGTTTTCTAGTTAATTGCTGGGCAACTAGATATTTGCAGCTTTGCGAATTGTGATTTGTGTTTTATAATTATCCTTGTTGATAATTAAATTTTGTTGTTTTCTAATTATCGTATCGATAATTAGATATTGCTGTTTTGTGAATTTCTGTATTTTAATTATCTAGCTGATAATTGAATGTTGCTGATAATTGTATTTATCCAGTTTTGCTGTTTTCTGATCATCTATTGATAATTAGACTTTGTTGAGAATTTGTGAATTTCTTTTACGAAATTAAAAGATTCCTTTGGCATTTGAATTATCGACTTTTATTTTCTAGCTTAACCAGTTTATGTTAGAAAATTTATTGTTAATGACGACCTTAATTATGAAAATTACGGGGACGCAATTTCTATAAGGAGGGGAGTCTGTAACAACCCAGTATTTTGCATCAATTGATTATCGTAATTAAACGATTAATTGATTGTTAATTTCTGTTGAATATTTTAAATCAGCTGAAATTCGTTTGAAAGTTGGTTAAGTGTATTTGAGCTTTGCAAATTTGAATCTCGGCCATCTATTTTGATGCCGTATTGTTTGAAGAATAACCATTAATTATCGTCAGATGATTATGGTTGATAGCTAATTGTTGTCGAAAGTTTGTGATCGAGTTGAGATTCTTTTGTAAATCTAATTATTCTTAGGTGGGCTTCAAAACTTTTGGGCCACATTCCATTACTGTTTTGCCGAGTTATCTATCAGAGAGGCAAGACAATTTTTCCCCTATTTCCATTTTCGTTAATAACCCTAGAAACCCAAAAGCAAAACATATGAAAAAATGGCGGCTCGATTTTCTCCCTCGTTCGATCAAATTAGGGCTTCGTTCCACTTCGTGATGACGTGATGTCGATTTGCTCGATCGAGAAAAGGATCGCGTGAATAATCGCGAGTAACTTCGATCGATTTCTTCTTAGTTGCTTCTTCGGCTGCTCCTATTTTGATGGAGTTTGACTTCGAATCTAAGGTGAGTAATTTCTATTACTCACATCTACTTCGACTTGGTTGAATCCGTTGCTTATTTTGTTTCCGTGGTTTTTCGACTTCGACATTGAATTCTCAGTTGCTTCTGGTTCCACTGATATTGTGATAATGGGTTTCACTGTTTGGATTGATTTGAGGTCCTTGATTTTTGTTTGTCTGAATTCCTTTACTAGATGATTTCTGATTTTGCTCGAATTCGTACAGTAACGCAAATGAAGTCCAGGCCTTTTTCAGTGTGATGTATATGTTTCCTTGCAGTCATGGTGTAAGTTGCATTTAAATAAAATAGTTCAGGTCACTTTGATTTTTGTTCAAGTGCATTTTAATGTAGATACGTGCAAAACCTGGTCATTTCACAAGTCTTCATTTCATACAAAAATGTGGGAAAATTTAAGTCAGTGAACATATTAATTTAGCCTTGCTTGCTTATGTTCATGTTGAGTATACAGGCCACGTTTTGCCATGCCAAGTTTTCATGCGTTCAAGTGAGTGTTACACTCACGTTTCTAATTTAAAAAAAACTGTGTTGCCTATTTTATTTTGGTGCTTTCCTGTTGTCAATTTGAGTTGCACAAAGAACTAAGTCCAGGCACATAAATGTACAGTTTGAAAACCTTTATTTTATAGTATACGTGCCTGCATTTCTTCATCAGCGTGCGTGCGTTATCTTTGAAAACCATATCCTTGATTACATGCATGTATAATTGTTGCCCAAGATTTTGTATGCCATGCATATATACTGGGTTGCCCATTTATATTAGTGGATTAAGTTATAGGCAGTTTTAGTAAGTTGCATGCAAATAAACAAAGCTTTAGGTCATTATTTTCATAGGTCTGCACTCGATCCTTCTAACTGCTGTCGAGTTGCAATCTTGGGCTTACTTTGAGCATGTTACATTAGTAGCATTCATTAGCTCATGTGTTTCCATTTGTATTACCAGTTTGATGTACATTAGACTGGACAGTTTGTTTTGTTGTAGTTGATGTTCTGGTCTTTACGATCTTTGCTGTATTGAGTTGCACCAGTCTTCGAGTTGAGTGGAGTTTCATCTCCACTTTGTTACACTTCATATTTCAGTGTACCATGCCTTGTGTTCTTGTGTGGTCTGCACTTGCATACTGTTGCTGTCTTATTCTCTTGCTATCGAGGCTGTTGCTTATACACTTGGGTTTTACTGCGTTTCACTTGGAGATTTATTTAGCATAAATTTATAGTTACATCTGGTTTTGGCGAGGCAGTACACGCGAGCGTGTACTGCAGCCAAATCAGATTTGATGTTATAATTGATGATTTTAATTGTTGGAATTATTTCGGGTTGTCATTTCAAATATTTTGAAGTTGTATTTTGAAATGGTTCATTTTGATTGAGTTGGATCCGTTTGCTTTTGGATTCATTGATCTTCTGAGTATTTCATAGGCTGTATTGGCGAGGCAGTACACGTTAACATGTACTGCAGCCAATCAGCATTGATGTTTTTAAATTGACATTTCAATTGTTTAAATATTTGGATTGCTGATGTGCTGTTTAACACTGTTCAGTGTTATATCTACTGTTATCCGATTCTTTTATCGAGGAGTTGGATATACGAGATTTCTGTGACTGTCGTCTATTTGATGTTGATTACTATTGCTTCTATGCACTAATAACTGAGTTTGAATTAGACTGACCCGTGTATTATTTTCTTTTGAATGTAATACTCGGGTCAGACCCGAGTTATTTCAGGTTGTAGATTTTCTACTTTGAGTTGCTGTTCTGGATATGAAGACTTTTCACATCTTTTGAAGTTGTTAGTGTCATTTTGTAGTAGTCATGTCATTGTATAGAACGATATGTATTCATGTATATTAGTCGATAATGTACTTGTATATATAACTTCTAGAGTCGAAGTTGTAGTTGTATCATATGTATCGTGTCAACTATATTGTAACTGACATCGGTTATATATATGAGATTTTTGTTAATCTGTGTTCCGCATTTATATTATCTGTGTTATTGTTATATCTAATGTCCTAAACTATTATGAACTATCGTAGTTTGTTTTATACTGATGATTGGATATGTCGATGGGAGTAAATAAATAATAAATGAAAAAAAAGTATATACCACTCCTACCGAGATAACCAATATTAGTGTAAGGCCAATTACGGATGGTCGCTCCTATCCAGCCTTATTCTTCGTAATAATAGACAGTATTTCTTTTAATACTCTTTGTTATTATGAGTATAGAGGTGGGGCGTCACACCATTTTAAAGGTTTTGATTTGGGAATTTGAATTTAATTCAAGGGTTTTAACTCGTGTAAATATAACTGGATTTTTCCAAAATGAAAACTACTTGTTTTCAAATAATAATAGCTTTCATTTTAAGAAAGGATTTCTAATTTTTTTTGAAAGGTTTCAAGTTTGAAATAAAATTGAAATGTTTTGAAAACTATGAAATGAGTCTTTGATTCAAAGACCGAATGAGTTAATCCAACTTGAAATAAAATTGTTTTGAAAGGCTATGAATGAATCTTTGGAAACGAGTTTTGAAAGCTATAAGTTAAATCTTGACTTAAAGATTTAACAAGTTAATTCAATTAAAATAGAAATTGTTTTGAAATCCATGAATGGATCTTTGTGAATGGGGTTAACTTTGTGAATTGAATCTTTTTGTTTATAAGATTGGAAATGGTAATTTGTTTTAACCATTCGAACGAAAAGTTTTGGGTTTTAAGCTGTGATTTAACTGAGACCCCAGTATCCATATGATTTTTAATTGCGCTCGTTATTTGGGTTAGCAGGGAAAAGGCATTTGCGTAATATAACCCATTCCGAATAATGGTACGACGTATATGGATAGCATTTGAAGACCGGTGGTGAAGACCGGATACTTTCGAAAACGAAAGGATTACCATTGATTGTCTCTACATCGGCTGATCCCCGGTATAGAGATTTTAGCACCCTTTGTGATGGGAAGTCCGGACGTGATTAGAAATTATCCAGATTTGGAAGGGCTTCTTCGGAAGTGCCTTCGGTTCTGTTCGAACCCGGAACATACTTGTATGGTTACATGTCTGACATTATATTTTGAGATATAAAGCAGATTTCTTTCAAATACATTTCTGTTTGGTGGCGGGGAATTTATTCTCTTAGCTTAACACCCTTCTCTGAGACGTACGAGCTCAGAGGTTATGTAGTTGAAGATTATCAGCGATATATTCCCAATTTGGTAATGTGACATGCTGAGTGTTGCTGTGTGATGATCATTCGTGATATGATCATTTGTTTGATCATTTATCTTTGTGATCATTACTTTGATCATCTGTTGACCCAAAGCATGGCTTTGTGACAAAGCGTAGCTTTGTGGACGAGACTTCGTCGGACCTCACACCCCGGAAATGGTCAAAACAGGAAGGATGCAGCAAGGTTATTTTGGGGATCGCGCCCCCTTGAGGGTATGTCATTTCCTTCTTGATAGAGGTTGTATCATGGTATGGAGCCCAGATATTTAACCTATGTTGTTGCTGCAAATTTATTTCTTTGTGGTTGTTGGAATCGAGGATCCTCGTATAAAGGTTGTTACAACCGGGGGATGGCATACTCGTGTCAGTAGTTACCCAGTTAGGGGTAACCCGGCCTTGTGTTGGCAGAGATCCGGTTAGGTTCTAGGGGCGTCTTTCTAGAGGCGTACCTATGTGGCAATGGGAAGTTCCTTGGCCTGACCATTTGTTGGAAATCCAAACAAAACAATACGAACCTTGTACGGTTTTAGTTGTAGAACCTGCCATTTACTTATGGTGGCGCCCCACTGTTTAGATGGTAGCTATAGTAGGCATAGTGTGAAATGCCTATGTTGGCTAAGATTAATATTATACTTTCAAAATGTTTTCCACTATGCACTAATAATAATATCTAATGATTTGATTTTTGCGTAGTAAGCATCTTTGACTATCATAGGGAGAAATCTCCTCCGATTCTGCGTTTGCATTGTGTGTGCGTGCGGGAGGCCTTATGGTAGTTTCATTTTCAAAAAGCATTGCCAATTGACTTTAAAATTCTCTGCTATTTGTTTTAAAGATAAACTGTTTTTGTTGCTCACACTAGTCCCATGACTGATCCGGAGTTTATTGTTTCTTTCCTAAACTCTGGGTGCTCAAAATTTTCTACACGGGCAGTCTAGAGTTGGGTTTTGCAGATAGTCAGATTAGTAGATTTTCTGGAGCTAGTTCAGTCTTTGGATCGGACTGCACTTGCTTATCTTGGTGTATCGTTATTGGGAGTTCGAGCTATTTCTGGATTGGTGCTTTGTAGATGGAGATTATCCGCTGCTGGTGTTATCTATTTTCTTTCCGCTTCTATTTCTTGTATCATATCTCTGATGTATATTGATATTCATTGTATCACTCTGTTGTACCAGATATTGTATCAGATATTGTATATCAATGTATTATTCTTTTTCTTCCGCTGTGTTATTTACTTAACTGTGTTATAAGCTCCGGCGACTCGGATTTGAACGGTCGAATCTATGGCATTCGAGTACGATGTAAAGTATGGATGTCGATTTTCGAGCGTGAAAAATCCGTATCGTTACATTTGGTATCAGGGCTAAGGACTGAACTTTAGCTCAGGAGTATAACACGTTAAGTAACTCATTAGAGATAGAGTGAAGTATCCCTAGAATGAGTATATCCCTAAGATATCCGTTTAAACGTCTCAGTAAATTCTCTTACTATCCACTGATAGTGAGTATGAGTGCAAGAAGAGGACGAGATAGGGGATGGTGGAATACGACTACAAATGGTTAATACCCTACAACAGTGGAAATAATTTTCTCTATCAATTTTCTTTGATTCGATTCCAAATTCTTTTCATTTCTTCGTGGTAGCTCTAGAAAGAATTTTCGGTGTAATGGTGGCCCTACGAATCGTTGTAGAAAATTCTTACTTCGTATCTTCATCGGTTTCTTATCAGCTTTTTGATTTAAACCTTAATGAATTTGAAATTGGAAATTTTAGTTTGAGGTAAATTGATTAATAGAGTATGAGGATAAAATTGAATTAAATCAATAAAACAATATCGTTTGAAACCAAAATTTGAAATTCTATTGTAATTTCTTGTGAATACCAAAGTCCGAAGAGGGTTAAATTGGTATGTATTCTGAGATATTCCGACTTGAGTTTGGAATTCATATCTTAAGTTTGAGGAATTATAGGAGATCGAATCTGTCTATCTCTGTGTTGTTTTCGTGCCTGCAAATTTCGAGGACGAAATTCTTTTAAGGGGGGAAGTCTGTAACGATCCCGGATTTTAATGAGTGTAAAGTGATAATTAATTAATTTTTGAATAAAATTTTGCGAAATTAATTGGTAAATTGATCAAATTTAGAAAATACACCTATGTAATTCCATTGATATGTATTTATTTTCAATCCATTGTCTTTTCAATAATATGTAGAAAAGAAAAATAATAATATGTGATGAAAATTTGATGTTGATAATTAAACTTTGAATAGAAAATAAAAATTTAAAATGTATGTTATAATAAAATACATTTAAGTATGATTTAAAATTAATTGAGTATAAAACAAGTAGACATATCATCTCAGTAATCAAAACATTTAGGTATGCGGCCTGTAAATAAGTATGCAAGGCAGGAACAAAGTTTAAAAGAAATAAGACAAGTAAGAAAACACAAACCAGGCAAGTAAAAGAAAGAAAATATGTATAAAAATGCTTGCAAAATAAGACAAAGAAAATTTATACAAAGATTCTTAGCACACAAAACATTAGCTATCACCCCACCAAAACAAAGCTGCAGCCACCACAAAGTAATCTACTTTGTCAAAGATAAAATATGAAGACACTAAACAAAGTGATAAAAAACAAAACAAAAGAAAGAAACAAAATATAATAAGAAAATAGTACTTACTGGAAAACAAAAGGAAAACATCACTTTATATTCAAGTTTGAAAGAAATAAAACTGAGGAAAGAAAAAAAGAAAGGAGGATCAACTGTAGTGCAAAACAGATATAGTCTCTGTTTCAAAATTTTTAAGTGAGTAACATTCACTCTTTAAAATTTAAGTACCTGACACAGTTGCAAGTTTTTATCTGGAAAATATGCTGTTGTATATCTCCAGTGTTTATATGATAATGTTTAATGTCTGTATCCTGTATTTATCTTGTATCACTTGAATGTCCCTGTTTTGTTTTTCCCAAACCCAGATTTACAAAATAAGATCCCCATCTCTTGATCCAATCACTGATAGAACTTAAAACATAAACAAAAGTTGTTTGTTGATCATGAACTAAAGTATAAGAATCAATTCAAGTTTAAACAACCTGTAAATGACTTTGGAAACCCAAACTCCTGAGCAAAGATTTTAATAAGTTAAAAATTCAAACCTTTTTAAATTTTCGAACTCAGGTATGTAGGTTGACTTCGTATACTTCAATATGATTTTTAAAACAAAAAGCATAATGTTTAGAGTGAAGTCGAGGGAGCAGTATGGGTTTGCTGTATTTTCTTTGATTTGACGAGCTCTGGTGATCCACGGTGTTGTAATGGTCGAAATCTTGCGTGGAGGTGGAGGGAAGTACGGCGGGTCTGGGAAAAATGGTAGGAGTCGTTCCAGTTCATCGTGGAGGTGGCGGCGAGCAGTTTTCAGTTCGTAACCCTAGTTTGGTCGAGGCTGAGTATTTTGATTTGTGCGTTGTCCTCTGGCGACCGAGTGTAGCGAGGGTTTGGGGAATGGTAGAGGAGAGGTAGTCGAAGTAGTAGCCAGAGGTGGTGGTACTCCGGTGGTCGGAGTTTGAAGCACGTGACGTTGACAGGTTTTGAGGTGAAGTGGCATTCGTGTTCCAGGTTTCGAGTTTATACTCGAATTCGATTTCGCGTGAGTGATGGAGATTCTGGCGATCTAGAATTGATACGTGGGGGGGTTGTCGACTTGCTCGTTGACGTGGTGATGACCGGAGACGGTCATCGGTGATGTACACGTGCACGACGTCAATTTTGTGCATCTAGTTTCTGGTTGGTGTAGAAGAAGTGGGCTGGGTTTTTTTTTCTTCGTGCTTTCCTCGAGTACGACTCGAAGTTTTGGGGTGTGGAACTCGAAGCAAGAATGGGAAGGCTCGGGTAAATGTTTGTTCCAGGTTTTAAAACCTGAACTTGTTGGTTTTGTTTTAAACAGAACTTGAATTCAAACAGATTTTTATATAAGTTTAAAATCAGATCTTGGAAGATGGAATTCAAATTTACTTTTGAAATAAATGAAGTTCATAAAATTTAAAGTATTCAAACAAGTTTTAAAATGGTTTGAAATATACATAACCTTTATTTTTTTAATAGTTTATTTTAAATAAACTTAATGATATTAAGAAGTTAATTTAGAAGAGATGTTTTAATTATTAATTAACTTTAAAGTCTAAGTTAAATTATTACAAGATTTATTTAAATAAGGTTTAAATGATAATTAAAGTGATTAATAAAGATAAAATGGTTTATCTTTTAGTTAATTAAGATCTTAAGTTATTAATGATTTATTAATTAATATAAGTAATTAAAGGATAGTTACTTAAAGAATAATTACTTAATTAATGATTGATTAAAGATTAATTAAAGGTTAATTAATTAAAGCAATTAATTTTAAGATAATCAATCAAAGATTAATTAATTAATGTGAGTGGTTAGGGATGATCACTTATTCGAATTTTATTAAGTAAATGGTAATTAATCAATTAAGGGTTAAATTATTAATTAAAGATAATTAATTAAATGGTGAATTAAATAATTAAAGGTTAATTATTTATTAATTAAAGGTTAATTATTTAATAATTAAAGGTTGATGAATTATAATTAAAGGTTAATTAATTTATTATAAATGGTTAATTAATAAATGATTAAAGAATAATTAATCAAAATAATTTGTAATTTATCGATGTTGATTAACCAGGATTAGTAATTCCTAAGAAATTAATCTGATTTGAATTAATCAGACAATTAACTGACCTTACTTATGAATGTTTGGATTCTATTGAATGTGAATTGTTTGATATCCCTGATTTGTGATGCTTTGTGATACATCCTGATTTATGTTGTGATATGTAATTTACTTATCTGTGATATATATCTGTGATCAGTGAATGAACGATAAGCGTGATAGTTAATACCGCTTATCAACTATATTTCTGTATTCTAATCTGTGATGATTGAATGATATTGCACTACTGTGTGAAACCCCTGGACTACACCTTTACACACACAAATATGGATTTCACGTGGAAATCGATTAAGTCAAAGATAATTTAAATTTGATGTTTTTGAAATTGAAATTTTAATTTCAATTGATTTTGAAATTAGAAATTTGGGTTTATAGTGAAAAGCTTTTGAAATGGAATTTCAAAGATAAAATTTATTTTGAATAACTTAATCGTGTTTTGAAAACTTAAACAATTTGATTTAAATTTGAATTCAAGTTTGAAATTGAGTCCTATGATTTGAAACTAGGGATTAAAGATGCTGTACATGTTATATATGGGTTAAACCATTTTAAAGGTTTTGATTTGGGAATTTGAATTTAATTCAAGGGTTTTAACTCATGTAAATATAACTGGATTTTTCCAAAACGAAAACTACTTGTTTTCAAATAATAATAGCTTTCATTTTAAGAAAGGATTTCTAAATTTTGTTGAAAGGTTTCAAGTTTGAAATAAAATTGAAATGTTTTGAAAACTATGAAATGAGTCTTTGATTCAAAGACCGAATGAGTTAATCCAACTTGAAATAAAATTGTTTTGAAAGGCTATGAATGAATCTTTGGAAACGAGTTTTGAGAGCTATAAGTTGAATCTTGACTTAAAGATTTAACGAGTTAATTCAATTAAAATAGAAATTGTTTTGAAATCCATGAATGGATCTTTATGAATGGGGTTAACTTTGTGAATTGAATCTTTTTGTTTAAAAGATTGGAAATGGTAATTTGTTTTAACCATTCGAATGAAAAGTTTTGGGTTTTAAGCTATGATTTAACTGAGACCCGAGTATCCATATGATTTTTAATTGCGCTCGTTATTCGGGTTAGCCGGGAAAAGACATTTGCATCATATAACCCATTCCGAATAATGATACGACGTATATGGATAACATTTGAAGACCGGTGGTGAAGACCAAATACTTTCGAAAACGAAAGGATTACCATTGATTGTCTCTGCATCGGCTGATCCCGGGTATAGAGATTTTAGCACCCTTTTTGATGGGAAGTCCGGACGTGATTGGAAATTATCCAGATTTGCAAGGGTTTCTTCGGAAGTGCCTTCGGTTCTGTTCGAACCCGGAACAGACTTGTATGGTTACATGTCTGACATTACATTTTGAGATATAAAGCAGATTTCTTTCAAATACATTTCTGTTTGGTGGCGGGGAATTTATTCTCTTAGCTTAACACCCTTCTCTGAGACGTACGAGCTCAGAGGTTATGTAGTTGAAGATTATCAGCGATATATTCCCAATTTGGTAATGTGACATGCTGAGTGTTGCTGTGTGATGATCATTTGTGATATGATCATTTGTTTGATCATTTATCTTTGTGATCATTACTTTGATCATCTGTTGACCCAAAGCATGGCTTTGTGACAAAGCGTAGCTTTGTGGACGAGACTTCGTCGGACCTCACACCCCGGAAATGGTCAAAACAGGAAGGATGCAGCAAGGTTATTTTGGGGATCGCGCCCCCTTGAGGGTATGTCATTTCCTTTTGGATAGAGGTTGTATCATGGTATGGAGCCCAGATATTTAACCTATGTTGTTGCTGCAAATTTATTTCTTTGTGGTTGTTGGAATCGAGGATCCTCGTATAAAGGTTGTTACAACCGGGGGATGGCATACTCGTGTCAGTAGTTACCCAGTTAGGGGTAACCCGGCCTTGTGTTGGCAGAGATCCGGTTAGGTTCTCGGGGCGTCTTTCCAGAGGCGTACCTATGTGGCAATGGGAAGTTCCTTGGCCTGACCATTTGTTGGAAATCCAAACAAAACAATACGAACCTTGTACGGTTTTAGTTGTAGAACCTGCCATTTACTTATGATGGTGCCCCACTGTTTAGATGGTAGCTATAGTAGGCATAGTGTGAAATGCCTATGTTGGCTAAGATTAATATTATACTTTCAAAATGTTTTCCACTATGCACTAATAATAATATCCAATGATTTGATTTTTGAGTAGTAAGCATCTTTGACTATCATACGGAGAAATCTCCTCCGATTCTGCGTTTGCATTGTGTGTGTGTGCGGGAGGCCTTATGGTAGTTTCATTTTCCAAAAGCATTGCGAATTGACTTTAATATACTCTGCTATTTGTTTTAAAGATAAACTGTTTTTGTTGCTCACACCAGTCCCATGACTGATCCGGAGTTTATTGTTTCTTTCCTAAACTCTGGGTGCTCAAAATTTTCTACACGGGCAGTCTAGAGTTGGGTTTTTCAGATAGTCAGATTAGTAGATTTTCTGGAGCTAGTTCAGTCTTTGGATCAGACTGCACTTGCTTATCTTGGTGTATCGTCATTGGGAGTTCGAGCTATTTCTGGATTGGTGCTTTGTAGATGGAGATTATCCGCTGCTGGTGTTATCTATTTTCTTTCCGCTGCTATTTCTTGTATCATATCTCTGATGTATATTGATATTCATTGTATCACTCTGTTGTACCAGATATTGTATCAGATATTGTATATCAATGTATTATTCTTTTTCTTCCGCTGTGTTATTTACTTAACTGTGTTATAAGCTCCGGTGACTCGGATTTGAACGGTCAAATTTATGGCATTCGAGTACGATGTAAAGTATGGATGTCGATTTTCGAGCGCAAAAAATCCGTATCGTTACATTTGGTATCAGAGCTAAGGACTGAACTTTAGCTCAGGAGAATAACACGTTAAGTAACTCATTAGAGATAGGGTGAAGTATCCCTAGAAAGAGTATATCCCTAAGATATCCGTTTAAACGTCTCAGTAAATTCTCTTACTATCCACTGATAATGAGTATGAGTGCAAGAAGAGGACGAGATAGGGGACGGGGCAATACGACTACAAATGGTCAATACCCTGCAACAGTGGAAATAATTTTCTCTATCAATTTTCTTTCATTCGATTCCAAATTCTTTTCATTTCTTCGTGGCAGCTCTAGAAAGAAGTTTCGGTGTAATGGTGGCCCTACGAACCATTGTAGAAAATTCTTACTTCGTATCTTCATCGGTTTCTTATCATCTTTTTGATTTAAACCTTAATGAATTTGAAATTGGAAATTTTAATTTGAGGTAAATTGATTAATAGAATATGAGGATAAAATTGAATTAAATCAATAAAACGATATCGTTTGAAACCAAATTTTGAAATTCTATTATAATTTCTTATGAATACCAAAGTCCGAAGAGGGACAAATTGGTATGTATTCTGAGATATTCCGACTTGAATTTGGAATTCATATCTTAAGTTTGAGGAATTATAGGAGATCGAATCTGTCTATCTCTGTGTTGTTTTCGTGCCTGCGAATTTCGAGGATGAAATTCTTTTAAGGGGGGAAGTCTGTAACGATCCCGGATTTTAATGAGTGTAAATTGATAATTAATTAATTTTTAATAAAATTTTGCAAAATTAATTGGTAAATTGATCAAATTTAGAAAATACACCTATGTAATTCCTTTGATATGTATTTATTTTCAATCCATTGTCTTTTCAATAATATGTAGAAAAGAAAAATAATAATATGTGATGAAAATTTGATGTTGATAATTAAACTTTGAATAGAAAATAAAAATTTAAAATGTATGTTATAATAAAATACATTTAAGTATGATTTAAAATTAAGTGACTTAATGAATAAGATCGATGTGGATTTTCTGGGGTAAATCTACATTCGATCTCAAGAGATAGAATTCAGGCATAGCAAAAGATAGTAGCGTCGTAAACCAAGGATACAGAAGTCTTCGGTGAATCAATGCTTTTTGTAAAGAAGTTTCACACCTTTACAAGTAATTAGAATATTGGCGGGACCGCCAATTCATTAGAAAGATTATTCGTAGTGGAGTTATGGGACACTCCAGAATCAAGAAGACACGAATAGGGGAGGACAAGAATGGACTTCAGAACTGAAGGGAATGTTCCAAAATTCAAAGGAAACCGAATCGAAGATGAAGGAATTCAAGCTCGAACGAAAGCGATTCTGTAATTAAATTTACTCTATATGCTGAGTTTGCCTAAAATCAGAGCTCTGATACCAACTGTAACGACCCGGTATTTTCAACCATTCGCATCCATTATAAGTGTATAGGTAGATACTCATGCCGGAATTGAATTGCTCAAAATACCGCGTTGTAAATAAAAATTTGGCAAATCTCAGAATATACAGTAAATAAAATCACAGAGCACAGACATAGAGTAATAATAATGCAGCGGAAGTAAAAGAGATAGTAGTCCATGAAGCTAGTATATAAATACATCAGAGTTAATTAAGATACAATAAGAATACCAAGATACAACAGGAGTAACAGTATGAAAATCAGGTACAACTGGAATCAACTGGATAACAAAATGAATAGTTATCTGGATCTTCAAAGCAAAATTCCAGCTCCAAAGGTGAGTCTCTAATGCTGTATCACTCAGTCTGACCCGAGCGTAAAGAAAAACACAAAACACTCGAGTCAGGACATACATACTTATATAATGTAAACCAACTCAAGTGAACTGTAATAAAGGTACAAGTAACTTAAAGAATGCTTGGGATCGCCCATTCTTTAAGGATCCGTTAAACTATTTACTATGTAGTAATATACGCTATATACTGTAGTGTTTAATTAGTAAAGTATAATCATATAGAAAATAGCGTTAAGGGGATGGTGAACCTTAAAGCGGTCGGATCTTTAAACCAAAATCATAGTGGGCTCGATATGGTAAGTGACATGGCACAACTAGGCAATGCCAGGGTAGATATACCAATTACGCATCCGGGCTGGTGGTGACACATAGCAGCCACTACCGCCCACCTCGAACAACACTCCCAAATCGCGGGGTGCACCCAAACAATCACAAAGTAATAGAATGGTATCGAAGAAGTGTGTCTGATAAGAGGTGCTACCTCACCCGTCAATCGCTCCTGTTTTAGCCACTTTATGCCAACTCACGGGAGTTGGGTCCACGTATATACCTTAGGATCGTCGCCACCATCCTACTTCATTCTGGAAACTCCACCGCGTACACAGTTGTCAAAGTGGTTTTCGGTATCAACAGAGAGTATGTCCATAACCGATCCCGGTCTCTTTAACAACCAATCGTTATTATAACCCGTGGTTATAAATTTCAAAATAGTTTATGTTACAAATCAAAATACATCCTTTAAACCATTTCAAAATCATATCATTTATTTCAAACTAATACATCTTTCAAACCCAAACATATCTATTCAAAACCAATTCAAAAATATATCATTTCCATTTCAAAACCAATTCAATAATATATCATTTCAATAAAACCCAAATTTCAAAATCACTGAATATTTCCTTTAATTTATTAAACTTGAAATCTTCCTTTAAATTATCATAGCATTTTGGTAATGTAACCTTAAGGAATCATAGCATTTTTGGATTGTAATACTTTCCAATTTAACATTTTATATAATCAAAGTATTTATACACTTACAAATTTTTAACATGGTCATTTTATCATAGCCTTATAGTTAAATAAACTTTGTTACTGTAATATCCTATTTAATGTGGAAATTCTTATGTTAAGTAAAGAGTACCTTATTAAATTACATTATCATTACAATAAATAAACTTTATTATTTTAGTCATTAAAATATGTCGTTTACATTAATTAAAACTTACATATTAAATGTACTTTTTAACTTACATTTCTATTACAGTAAAGGGCATTTATCATTTAATCAATATTACACTAATTAAACTTACATTATCAAATGTACGTTTTAATTTACGTTTTATTACAAAAAGGGCATTTATTATTTTAAATCAATATTACACTAATTAAACTTACATTATCAAATGTAAGTTTTAATTTATGTTTTATTACAAAAAGGGCATTTATTATTTTAAATCAATATTACACAAATTAAGACTTACATGTTTCTTTCAGTAGGTAAAACTTTACATATTTCTTTCATCAATTAGAACTTTACACGTTTCTTTCATAAATTAAACTTTACATATTTCTTTCATTAATTAGAACTTTACACGTTTTTTTCATAAATTAAACTTTACATATTCTTTCATCTTTGTTATTGCAGTAAAGAACATTTCTTATAATAATCAATAAAAATATTAATTAAACTTACATCTCACATGTGTGTTTAACTTACATTTTTCCATTTTAAGGTCATAGCTATTTATCTTATAAAACATAACATTTCACAAAAGAATAATTTATCATAGTTAATATAGCAATCAAATTCTTTACAAATTTATTCCTTTAGACATCAATTCCACTATGATTCCAAAACTTATTACAAGATGTCCCATAAAAAATTGTATTTCATTTTATTTATTCAAAAATACATTAGTTATTATACAAAATATGTTCATCCCAGGAAACAACCTTTATTACAATTACTAGGTTATATTTAAGATTCCAAATTAAATCAAACTTAATTATTAAGTTACTTATCATAAATAAGACTCTTTAAATTCCATTAATTAAAATTTCATGTCAAATGTTCATTTTTAACTTACATTTTATTTTCACAATAAAGAGCATTTATTGTCTTAATCAATATCACATATTTCCAAATTAGGTTATATTTCCAATCACAAATTTCCATTCATTTATTTAACATTTTTAATACATATGAAATCATTTTTCACTTTATTAAATCATTTTAAAAACCAAATTTAAATTAAAATATCAAAATTTACATTTTCAAAATACTTAAAACTTCCAGAAAAATTTATAAAATAACCACGGGTCTGTATAATATTTTCTAACCTAGGTCAAGTGATACGGATAATATATCATTTCAATCCGTAGTTTACAAAGAAAAATCCGGGTTCTATCATTTCAAACCCGTAATCCCAAGTTAAATAAAATAAATAAAAATCGCTTAGGCTTATCATTTCAGCCCATAACGATCTTTCCCTATTCTAAAGTCTGTTCGGGTATGTATCATTTCAACCCATAGTGATTCTATTCTACAGGGAACTTGCAGTGTGAGAACAGAATATAAATAAATAGTAAAATAAAATAAAATATAACAGATGATGTAACAGGCATATAAATAGTATTTAATATCATATAAATATATCAAAGGCATGTATAACATAATATAATTATTTCTACACTTTCACTTGCTATCAATTCACAATAATATAAGTATGAATGTCAGGTGTGATTACTCACCTTTTTACGTTGAAGTTTGCAAAGCAAACACACAAACAAATATCCGGAAAGCACGACTAGACACAATTCTGATTTGAATGGATGGAGAGCCAAGATATTGATCTTGTATATAACAAATACACAAATCATAAGAATAAGATTCAACACAACAAAAGATGAATTAAACTATGCAATTACGAATCAAAGAACATAACCTTGCTTTCAACCACCAAGTGGGCTTTGCCATGGTCTAATAGTGAGGAGGAGGTTATGTTGTGGTGGTGGATGCTGAGCTATGCAAGGAGAAAACAAAAGGAAAAAAGAGGAAATAAAATAAAAGTGGAAAAAAGAAAGAGAAGGAAGCCATGGAAATAACCTAGAGCTTGTTGTATTTTCTTCACGCAAATGAAAATGAGAGGATGAGAACTTGTACGTGAATAAGAAATAAAAAGAAGGCGGCTAGGGTTTCAAGAGATTTGAATGGCTAAGATGTAGGGTTTAGAAAATTAAAGGCTAGCAAATAAAAAGGCTAGTGAATGAATGGGATTTATTTCCTATTTAGTAAAAGAACTTTCTGTAAAATATTTCAATCAGAAGAGGCAAATGAGGAACTGAGATATTGAGAAGATTTTTTTATGTGATTTGATTGAGTAAATGTTAGGAAAACAAAGAGAAAAGAAATAAAGAAAAAAAAACTTATACATATATTATTCCTAAATGCAAGTGAAATATGTGAACATAATGGGAAATAAATTTTGTACGTGTATGGAAAAAGGAAATACACAGCTATTGAAGAGAAAAAAAAGAGCTAAGGAGTTATGAATGCTAAGGAAACGGAAAGGCATAAGTTAAGGAGAAAGAAACGTACAATATATTTTATTTTTAAATGCAAATGAAAAATGAGAGATGGGAAATAAATTTTGTACGTGAATTTTCAACTTGATATGCAAGGCTATGAGTAGAGTAATTCATGGCTAGGAATGAGGAGGAAACGGCTAGAAAATAATAAAGGCCATGCAAATGAAGAAGGCAAGAGTTTAACCAATGAAACGTATGCCTCTTAAATTTCTCCAAGCCATTTATTTGCATACATTTCTTTCTAGAAATGAAATGTGAAGTGAATGTGTACGTGAACTATGAAGTGGAGTGGATGGCAAGAAAAGATTTGAACGGCTAAAGAGGAGTAAATGATAGAAAAACAAAAAGCCTAGGAAATAAAAGGTAAGAAATAAGGAGAAAGAAACACACATACATACATATATATATATATATATATATATATATATATGTATATATATATGATTCTTAAATGCAATTGAAAAGAGGATATTTTGAGATGTTTGTACGTGATTAATAAGAGCAATTCACGGCTATGAACGGTGAATGGCTAGGGTAAGTAATAAAGAGGGTAGGTAAATAAAAAGGCAAGCATTAAAGAAATGTAACGCATGTCTCCTTGATTTCTTCCAAGCCTTTTATGAAAAGATATACACACAAGTGAAATCCAATAAATAAAGTTTAGATAAACAAAATAGAAAAATAAAATAAAATAACATAGAAAATAAAAATATAGAAACGCACATAGAAAACTAGAAATTGAAATACAGTAAATAACTGCGTGTAAAACGCTGTAATTTATCTGATTTAAAAAGTATAACTCAGAATTTAACGAAACGAAAAGTAGAACAGATATCATAAATATATTCTGCTTCAAAGAAAAAGATTAAAATTTAAAATTCAATTTTTTTTTATATTTAAACTGAAAATTCAAATTTTGACCAAAATATAAAATTTTCAAAAATCGTTTATTTATTGCATTTGGAAACAAACTTACATTGGAATAATTCTAAAAATTCACTTTTAAATGATTTAAAAAATCAAAATTTCAAATAAAAATTTAATTAAAAATATTCACAAAATTATGGGTTGTTACACTCTCCCCCACTCAAAACTTTTCGTCCACGAAAAGGAACGAGGCATGGAAAATAGAGACAACAGATAGAATGAGATAGAACCAAGACAATATAAAAAAAATATTGAAATTATACCTGGTAACAGTCGTTACAGGTAAATTCAACAAGATGGAGATGATCTTCCCAAGATCCTCTTAAATCAAGGACACAAGCATGAAGAAGATTCTTGAAAAGTTTTCCAAAACAGACTGGTAAAGGTATTTTGGGAGGAAGAACTACAAATCGAACTTTAGGAGATAAGATCAATTTGGAATTCAATTCCCCGCTTAGGATGCAGGAGAATAGGAACAACCGAAGGATAAGAGATTGGAAAACAAAATAAGATGATAAATTTTAAAACCATAAAATTTTCAACTTAAATTAATAATTCATGTCATCCATTTGATTTTTCCTAAGTTAATTAAATCTTATCTATTTATAATTTCATTATCTTATCACCCAATTAACAATTTCTAAAAGCGTGAATTTTGAGATCATTTATTATACTCAAAATTTTATTCAATAAGTTTCATGCTTCTTTATTCCAGATGGTTATTACATTTATTCCACTTAATATATGTCTAATCACATATATTAAGTATACTTACACTTATTATGACTTACTCCAATTTATTCATAAGTTCCTTTAACATCACTTTATACTGTATATTATTCAATTAACCTTTTTATTCTATTTACCTTTATTAATCCTTTATAACTAAAATTTAAGTGTATAACATTTATTATGACCACTCAAATTTTATTTATAAAATCTCCTTTATATTGTGTGTTCTCTAATTACATATTTAACTTTTAATAATTTAGGTAAGTTATATTGGAATGCAAGAGAATATTACACAAATAAAAATTTCTTAACTCAATTATCCAAGCTTCAATATTTATTCAAATTTTGATTTCCTTTTATAATTGAAATTATCCTTTAAGATAAAATTTAAGAATTAGATTTCCGATTAACTTCAAACTATTCTAGAGATAATTAAATATACACAATATATATCAAATCAACTCTTAAATCGCATATTATAAATCAAGTCATAATTAGAAAGCCAAATCAATTTAATTCTCCAAAGAAAAACTGTAACAAAACTACAGAATGGTCTCTTCGCTTCGAAACTCGAAAATGAATGTCGATGATGCTGCAGTCATCACCGAAATTATTTTCCAGCGACAAAGAAAAGAGCACTGATTTACAAATTAAAATCTTTTGAAACAATTTCTACGAATTACCTTTAAATAATATATCCTTTTAAAACTTTCAAAACAAAGTTCGAAATCATCGGAAATTAAATTCTCACATTCTTGATTTAAATTCATTTAAATTTCCAAATTAATTTATAACCATGTTTAATTATTTAGATATGAAACTAAAGCCAATGATTATAAAATACATACAAAGTTAAATATTATTTCTTAACACCCAATTCCATTAATTATCAAAAATTTAGAAAATTAACCTTATACATATTATAATTATACAAAATTTATCCATCTACTAAATTTAAAAAAACCATATTGTGTCAGTTTGTTCTGTTCAAGTGTTTTGGAGATCCTATCGATAGCGTTGATCAGACGAACCGATCGGAAACCCAAATCAACATCAACAACTCAAACAACACAATATATAAAACATCTTTAAAATATATTGATGGACTCAAATTAAAGAGAATTTTTTTTTGACAAATTGGAGGCAAAGATAAGACGATTAAATTACATAATAGGAAGATGGGTAAGCCTATACATATCGCGGGCAACCTTAAACATGTCAACCGTGACTTAATGAATAAGATCGATGTGGATTTTCTGGGGTAAATCTACATTCGATCTCAAGAGATAGAATTCAGGCATAGCAAAAGATAGTAGCATCGTAAACCAAGGATACAGAAGTCTTCGGTGAATCAATGCTTTTTGTAAAGAAGTTTCACACCTTTACAAGTAATTAGAATATTGGCAGGACCGCCAATTCATTAGAAAGATTATTCGGAGTGGAGTTTTGGGACACTCCAGAATCAAGAAGACACGAATAGGGGAGGACAAGAATGGACTTCGGAACTAAAGGGAATGTTCCAAAATTCAAAGGAAACCGAATCGAAGATGAAGGAATTCAAGCTCGAACGAAAGCGATTCTGTAATTAAATTTACTCTATATGCTGAGTTTGCCTAAAACCAGAGCTCTGATACCAACTGTAACGACCCGGTATTTTCAACCATTCGCATCCATTATAAGTGTATAGGTAGATACTCATGCCGGAATTGAATTGCTCAAAATACCGCGTTGTAAATAAAAATTTGGCAAATCTCAGAATATACAGTAAATAAAATCACAGATCACAGACACAGAGTAATAATAATGCAGCGGAAGTAAAAGAGATAGTAGTCCATGAAGCTACTATATAAATACATCAGAGTTAATTAAGATACAATAGGAATACCAAGAAACAACAGGAGTAACAGTATGAAAATCAGGTACAACTGGAATCAACTGGATAACAAAATGAATAGATATCCGGATCTTCAAAGCAAAACTCCAGCTCCAAAGGTGAGTCTCTAATGCCGTATCACTCAGTCTGACCCGAGCGTAAAGCAAAACACAAAACACTCGAGTCAGGACATACATAATTATATAATGTAAACCAACTCAAGTGAACTGTAATAAAGGTACAAGTAACTTAAAGAATGCTTGGGATCGCCCATTTTTTAAGGATCCGTTAAACTATTTACTATGTAGTAATATACGCTATATACAGTAGTTTCTAATTAGTAAAGTATAATCATATAGAAAACAGCGTTAAGGGGATGGTGAACCTTAACGCGGTCGGATCTTTAAACCAAAATCGTAGTGGGCTCGATATGGTAAGTGACACGGCACAACTAGGCAATGCCAGGGTAGATATACCAATTATGCATCCGGGCTGGTGGTGACGAATAGCAGCCACTACCGCCCACCTCGAACAACACTCCCAAATCGCGGGGTGCACCCAAACAATCACAAAGTAATAGAATGGTATCGAAGAAGTGTGTCCGATAAGAGGTGCTACCTCCTTGGCCCGTCAATCGCTCCTGTTTTAGCCACTTTATGCCAACTCACGGGAGTTCGGTCCACGTATATACCTTAGGATCGTCGCCACCATCCTACTTCATTCTGGAAACTCCACCGCGTACACAGTTGTCAAAGTGGTTTTCGGTATCGACAGAGTGTATGTCCATAACCGATCCCGGTCTCTTTAACAACCAATCGTTATTATAACCTGTGGTTATAAATTTCAAAATAGTTTATGTTTCAAATCAAAATACATCCTTTAAACCATTTCAAAATCATATCATTTATTTCAAACTAAAACATCTTTCAAACCCAAAACATATCTATTCAAAACCAATTCAAAAATATATCATTTCCATTTCAAAACCAATTCAATAATATATCATTTCAATAAAACCCAAATTTCAAAATCACTGAATATTTTCTTTAATTTATTAAACTTGAAATCTTCCTTTAAATTATCATAGCATTTTGGTAATGTAACCTTAAGGAATCATAGCATTTTTGGATTGTAATACTTTCCAATTTAACATTTTATATAATCAAAGTATTTATACACTTACAAATTTTTAACATGGTCATTTTATCATAGCCTTATAGTTAAATAAAATTTGTTACTGTAATATCCAATTTAATGCTGAAATTCTTATGTTAAGTTAAGAGTACCTTATTAACTTACATTATCATTACAATAAAGAAACTTTATTATTTTAGTCATTAAAATATGTCATTTACATTAATTAAAACTTACATATTAAATGTACTTTTTAACTTACATTTCTATTACAGTAAAGAGCATTTATTATTTAATCAATATTACACTAATTAAACTTACATTATCAAATGTACGTTTTAATTTACGTTTTATTACAAAAAGGGCATTTATTATTTTAAATCAATATTACACTAATTAAACTTATATTATCAAATGTACGTTTTAATTTATGTTTTATTACAAAAAGGGCATTTATTATTTTAAATCAATATTACACAAATTAAGACTTACATGTTTCTTTCAGTAGGTAAAACTTTACATATTTCTTTCATTAATTAGAACTTTACACGTTTCTTTCATAAATTAAACTTTACATATTGCTTTCATTAATTAGAACTTTACACGTTTCTTTCATAAATTAAACTTTACATATTCTTTCATCTTTGTTATTGCAGTAAAGAACATTTCTTATACTAATCAATAAAAATATTAATTAAACTTACATCTCACATGTGTGTTTAACTTACATTTTTCCATTTTAAAGTCATAGCTATTTATCTTACAAAACATAACATTTCACAAAAGAATATTTTATCATAGTTAATATAACAATCAAATTCTTTACAAATTTATTCCTTTAGACATCAATTCCACTATGATTCCAAAACTTATTACAAGATGTCCCATAAAAAATGCATTTCATTTTATTTATTCAAAAATACATTAGTTATTATACAAAATATGTCCATCCCAGGAAACAACCTTTATTACAATTACTAGGTTATATTTAAGATTCCAAATTAAATCAAACTTAATTATTAAGTTATTTACATAAATAAGACTCTTTAAATTCCATTAATTAAAATTTCTTGTCAAATGTTCATTTTTAACTTACATTTTATTTTCACAATAAAGAGCATTTATTGTCTTAATCAATATCACATATTGCCAAATTAGGTTATATTTCCAATCACAAATTTCCATTCATTTATTTAACATTTTTAATACATATGAAATCATTTTTCACTTTATTAAATCATTTTAAAAACCAAATTTAAATTAAAATATCAAAATTTACATTTTCAAAATACTTAAAACTTCCAGAAAAATTTATAAAATAACCACGGGTCTGTATAATATTTTCTAACCTAGGTCAAGTGATACGGATAATATATCATTTCAATCCGTAATTTACAAAGAAAAATCCGGGTTCTATCATTTCAAACCCGCAATCCCAAGTTAAATAAAATAAATAAAAATCGCTTAGGCTTATCATTTCATCCCATAACGATCTTTCCCTATTCTAAAGTCCATTCGGGTATGTATCATTTCAACCCATAGTGATTCTATTCTACTTGGAACTTGTAGTGTGAGAACAGAATATATATAAACAGTAAAATAAAATAAAATATAACATATGATGTAACAGGCATATAAACAGTATTTAATATCATATAAATATATCACAGGCATGTATAACATAATATAATTATTTCTACACTTTCACTTGCTATCAATTCACAATAATATAAGTATGAATGTCAGGTGTGATTACTCACCTTTTTACGTTGAAGTTTGCAAAGCAAACACACAAACAAAAATCCGGAAAGCACAACTAGACACAATTCTGATTTGAATGGATGGAGAGCAAGATATTGATCTTGTATATAACAAATACACAAATCATAAGAATAAGATTCAACACAACAAAAGATGAATTAAACTATGCAATTACGAATCAAAGAACATAACCTTGCTTTCAACCACCAAGTGGGCTTTGCCATGGTCTAATAGTGAGGAGGAGGTTATGTTGTGGTGGTGGAGGCTGAGCTATGCAAGGAGAAAACAAAAGGAAAAAAGAGGAAATAAAATAAAAGTGGAAAAAAAAAGAGAAGGAAGCCATGGAAATAACCTAGAGCTTGTTGTATTTTCTTCACGCAAATGAAAATGAGAGGATGAGAACTTGTACGTGAATAAGAAATAAAAAGAAGACGGCTAGGGTTTCAAGAGATTTGAATGGCTAAGATGTAGGGTTTAGAAAATGAAAGGCTAGCAAATAAAAAGGCTAGTGAATGAATGGGATTTATTTCCTATTTAATAATAGAACTTATTGTAAAATATTTCAATCAGAAGAGGCAAATGAGGAACTGAGATATTGAGAAGATTTTTTTATGTGATTTGATAGAGTAAATGCTAGGAAAACAAAGAAACAAGAAATAAAGAAAAAAAAACTTATACATATATTATTCCTAAATGCAAGTGAAATATGTGAACATAATGGGAAATAAATTTTGTACGTGTATGGAAAAAGGAAATACACAGCTATAGAAGAGAAAAAAAAAGAGCTAAGGAGTTATGAATGCTAAGGAAACGGAAAGGCATAAGTTAAGGAGAAAGAAACGTACAATATATTTTATTTTTAAATTCAAATGAAAAATGAGAGATGGGAAATAAATTTTGTACGTGAATTTTCAACTTGATATGCAAGGCTATGAGTAGAGTAATTCATGGCTAGGAATGAGGAGGAAACGGCTAGAAAATAATAAAGGCCATGCAAATGAAGAAGGCAAGAGTTTAACCAATGAAACGTATGCCTCTTAAATTTCTCCAAGCCATTTATTTGCATACATTTCTTTCTAGAAATGAAATGTGAAGTGAATGTGTACGTGAACTATGAAGTGGAGTGGATGGCAAGAAAAGATTTGAACGGCTAAAGAGGAGTAAATGATAGAAAAACAAAAAGCCTAGGAAATAAAAGGTAAGAAATAAGGAGAAAGAAACACACATACATACATATATATATATTTATATATTTATATATACACATATGTGTATATATATATATGTATATATATATATATATGATTCTTAAATGCAATTTAAAAGAGGATATTTTGAGATGTTTGTACGTGATTAATAAGAGCAATTCACGGCTTTGAACGGTGAATGGCTAGGGTAAGTAATAAAGAGGGTAGGTAAATAAAAAGGCAAGCATTAAAGAAATGTAACGCATGTCTCCTTGATTTCTTCCAAGCCTTTTATGAAAAGATATACACATAAGTGAAATCCAATAAATAAAGTTTAGATAAACAAAATAGAAAAATAAAACATAGAAAATAAAAATATAGAAACGCACATAGAAAACTAGAAATTTAAATACAGTAAATAACTGCGTGTAAAACGCTGTAATTTATCTGATTTAAAAAGTATAACTCAAAATTTAACGAAACGAAAAGCAGAACAGATATCATAAATATATTCTGCTTCAAAGAAAAAGGTTAAAATTTAAAATTCAATATTTTTTAATATTTAAACTGAAAATTCAAATTTTGACCAAAATATAAAATTTTCAAAAATCGTTTATTTATTGCATTTGGAAAATAAATTACAAACAAATTCCAAACTTACATTTGAATAATTCTAAAAATTCACTTTTAAATGATTTAAAAAATCAAAATTTCAAATAAAAATTTAATTAAAAATATTCACAAAATTATGGGTTGTTACACTCTCCCCCACTCAAAACTTTTCGTCCACGAAAAGGAACGACGCATGGAAAATAGAGACAACAGATAGAATGAGATAGAACCAAGACAATATAAAAAAAAGATTGAAATTATACCTGGTAACAGTCGTTACAGGTAAATTCAACAAGATGGAGATGATCTTCCCAAGATGCTCTTAAATCAAGGACACAAGCACGAAGAAGATTCTTGAAAAGTTTTCCAAAACAGACTGGTAAAGGTATTTTGGGAGGAAGAACTACAAATCGAACTTTAGGAGATAAGATCAATTTGGAATTCAATTCCCCGCTTAGGATGCAAGAGAATAGGAACAACCGAAGGATAAGAGATTGGAAAACAAAATAAGATGATAAATTTTAAAACCATAAAATTTTCAACTTAAATTAATAATTGATGTCATCCATTTGATTTTTCCTAAGTTAATTAAATCTTATCTATTTATAATTTCATTATCTTATCACCCAATTAACAATTTCTAAAATCGTGAATTTTGAGATCATTTATTATACTCAAAATTTTATTCAATAAGTTTCATGCTTCTTTATTCCAGATGGTTATTACATTTATTCCACTTAATATATGTCTAATCACATATATTAAGTATACTTACACTTATTATGACTTACTCCAATTTATTCATAAGTTCCTTTAACATCACTTTATACTGTATATTATTCAATTAACTTTTTATTCTATTTACCTTTATTAATCCTTTATAACTAAAATTTAAGTGTATAACATTTATTATAACCACTCAAATTTTATCTATAAAATCTCCTTTATATTGTGTGTTCTCTAATTACATATTTAACTTTTAATAATTTAGGTAAGTTATATTGGAATGCAAGAGAATATTACACAAATAAAAATTTCTTAACTCAATTATCCAAGCTTCAATATTTATTCAAATTTTGATTTCCTTTTATAATTGAAATTATCCTTTAAGATAAAATTTAAGAATTAGATTTCCGATTAACTTCAAACTATTCTAGAGATAATTAAATATACACAATATATATCAAATCAACTCTTAAATCACATATATTATAAATCAAGTCATAATTAGAAAGCCAAATCAATTTAATTCTCCAAAGAAAAACTGTAACAAAACTACAGAATGGTCTCTTCGCTTCGAAACTCGAAAATGAATGTCGATGATGCTGCAGTCATCACCGAAATTATTTTCCAGCGACAAAGAAAAGAGCACTGATTTACAAATTAAAATCTTTTGAAACAATTTCTACGAATTACCTTTAAATAATATATCCTTTTAAAACTTTCAAAACAAAGTTCGAAATCATCGGAAATTAAATTCTCACATTCTTGATTTAAATTCATTTAAATTTCCAAATTAATTTATAACCATGTTTAATTATTTAGATATGAAACTAAAGCCAATGATTATAAAATACATACAAAGTTAAATATTATTTCTTAACACCCAATTCCTTTAATTATCAAAAATTTAGAAAATTAACCTTATACATATTATAATTATACAAAATTTATCCATCTACTAAATTTAAAAAAACCATATTGTGTCAGTTTGTTCTGTTCAAGTGTTTTGGAGATCCTATCGATAGCGTTGATCAGACGAACCGATCGGAAACCCAAATCAACATCAACAACTCAAACAACACAATATATAAAACATCTTTAAAATAAAAAAAAAATTCAAATACAAGATTAATTTTTCAAAATAAGGATAGGGAATCAAATTGATGGACTCAAATTAAAGAGAATTTTTTTTTTGACAAATTGGAGGCAAAGATAAGACGATTAAATAACATAATAGGAAGATGGGTAAGCCTATACATATCGCGGGCAACCTTAAACATGTCAACCGTGACTTAATGAATAAGATCGATGTGGATTTTCTGGGGTAAATCTACATTCGATCTCAAGAGATAGAATTCAGGCATAGCAAAAGATAGTAGCATCGTAAACCAAGGATACAGAAGTCTTCGGTGAATCAATGCTTTTTGTAAAGAAGTTTTACACCTTTACAAGTAATTAGAATATTGGCGGGACCGCCAATTCATTAGAAAGATTATTCGGAGTGGAGTTTTGGGACACTCCAGAATCAAGAAGACACGAATAGGGGAGGACAAGAATGGACTTCGGAAGTGAAGGGAATGTTCCAAAATTCAAAGGAAACCGAATCGAAGATGAAGGAATTCAAGCTCGAACGAAAGCGATTCTGTAATTAAATTTACTCTATATGCTGAGTTTGCCTAAAACCAGAGCTCTGATACCAACTGTAACGACCCGGTATTTTCAACCATTCGCATCCATTATAAGTGTATAGGTAGATACTCATGCCGGAATTGAATTGCTCAAAATACCGCATTGTAAATAAAAATTTGGCAAATCTCAGAATATACAGTAAATAAAATCACAGATCACAGACACAGAGTAATAATAATGCAGCGGAAGTAAAAGAGATAGTAGTCCATGAAGCTACTATATAAATACATCAGAGTTAATTAAGATACAATAGGAATACCAAGATACAACAGGAGTAACAGTATGAAAATCAGGTACAACTGGAATCAACTGGATAACAAAATGAATAGATATCTGGATCTTCAAAGCAAAACTCCATCACCAAAGGTGAGTCTCTAATGCTGTATCACTCAGTCTGACCCGAGCGTAAAGCAAAACACAAAACACAAAACACTCGAGTCAGGACATACATACTTATATAATGTAAACCAACTCAAGTGAACTGTAATAAAGGTACAAGTAACTTAAAGAATGCTTGGGATCGCCCATTCTTTAAGGATCCGTTAAACTATTTACTATGTAGTAATATACGCTATATACAGTATTGTCTAATTAGTAAAGTATAATCATATAGAAAATAGCGTTAAGGGGATGGTGAACCTTAACGCGGTCGGATCTTTAAACCAAAATCGTAGTGGGCTCGATATGGTAAGTGACACGTCACAACTGGGCAATGCCAGGGTAGATATACCAATTATGCATCCGGGCTGGTGGTGACGCATAGCAGCCACTACCGCCCACCTCGAACAACACTCCCAAATCGCGGGGTGCACCCAAACAATCACAAAGTAATAGAATGGTATCGAAGAAGTGTGTCCGATAAGAGGTGCTACCTCCTTGGCCTGTCAATCGCTCCTGTTTTAGCCACTTTATGCCAACTCACGGGAGTTGGGTCCACGTATATACCTTAGGATCGTCGCCACCATCCTACTTCATTCTGGAAACTCCACCGCGTACTTAGTTGTCAAAGTGGTTTTCGGTATCGACAGAGAGTATGTCCATAAACGATCCCGGTCTCTTTAACAACCAATCGTTATTATAACCCATGGTTATAAATTTCAAAATAGTTTATGTTTCAAATCAAAATACATCCTTTAAACCATTTCAAAATCATATCATTTATTTCAAACTAATACATCTTTCAAACCCAAAACATATCTATTCAAAACCAATTCAAAAATATATCATTTCCATTTCAAAACCAATTCAATAATATATCATTTCAATAAAACCCAAATTTCAAAATCACTGAATATTTCCTTTAATTTATTAAACTTGAAATCTTCCTTTAAATTATCATAGCATTTTGGTAATGTAACCTTAAGGAATCATAGCATTTTTGGATTGTAATACTTTCCAATTTAACATTTTATATAATCAAAGTATTTATACACTTACAAATTTTTAACATGGTCATTTTATCATAGCCTTATAGTTAAATAAACTTTGTTACTGTAATATCCAATTTAATGCTGAAATTCTTATGTTAAGTTAAGAGTACCTTATTAACTTACATTATCATTACAGTAAAGAAACTTTATTATTTTAGTCATTAAAATATGTCTTTTACATTAATTAAAACTTACATATTAAATGTATTTTTTAACTTACATTTCTATTACAGTAAAGAGCATTTATCATTTAATCAATATTACACTAATTAAACTTACATTATCAAATGTACGTTTTAATTTACGTTTTATTACAAAAAGGGCATTTATTATTTTAAATCAATATTACACTAATTAAACTTACATTATCAAATGTACGTTTTAATTTACGTTTTATTACAAAAAGGGCATTTATTATTTTAAATCAATATTACACAAATTAAGACTTACATGTTTCTTTCAGTAGGTAAAACTTTACATATTTCTTTCATTAATTAGAACTTTACACGTTTCTTTCATAAATTAAACTTTACATATTTCTTTCATTAATTAGAACTTTACACGTTTCTTTCATAAATTAAACTTTACATATTCTTTCATCTTTGTTATTGCAGTAAAGAACATTTCTTATATTATTCAATAAAAATATTAATTAAACTTACATCTCACATGTGTGTTTAACTTACATTTTTCCATTTTAAAGTCATAGCTATTTATCTTACAAAACATAACATTTCACAAAAGAATATTTTATCATAGTTAATATAACAATCAAATTCTTTACAAATTTATTCCTTTAGACATCAATTCCACTATGATTCCAAAACTTATTACAAGATGTCCCATAAAAAAATGTATTTCATTTTATTTATTCAAAAATACATTAGTTATTATACAAAATATGTCCATTCCAGGAAACAACCTTTATTACAATTACTAGGTTATATTTAAGATTCCAAATTAAATCAAACTTAATTATTAAGTTATTTATCATAAATAAGACTCTTTAAATTCCATTAATTAAAATTTCATGTCAAATGTTCATTTTTAACTTACATTTTATTTTCACAATAAAGAGCATTTATTGTCTTAATCAATATCACATATTTCCAAATTAGGTAATATTTCCAATCACAAATTTCCATTCATTTATTTAACATTTTTAATACATATGAAATCATTTTTCACTTTATTAAATCATTTTAAAAACCAAATTTGAATTAAAATATCAAAATTTACATTTTCAAAATACTTAAAACTTCCAGAAAAATTTATAAAATAACCACGGGTCTGTATAATATTTTCTAACCTAGGTCAAGTGATACGGATAATATATCATTTCAATCCGTAATTTACAAAGAAAAATCCGGGTTCTATCATTTCAAACCCGCAATCCCAAGTTAAATAAAATAAATAAAAATCGCTTAGGCTTATCATTTCAGCCCATAACGATCTTTCCCTATTCTAAAGTCCATTTGGGTATGTATCATTTCAACCCATAGTGATTCTATTCTACAGGGAACTTGCAGTGTGAGAACAGAATATAAATAAACAGTAAAATAAAATAAAATATAACAGATGATGTAACAGGCATATAAACAGTATTTAATATCATATAAATATATCACAGGCATGTATAACATAATATAATTATTTCTACACTTTCACTTGCTATCAATTCACAATAATATAAGTATGAATGTCAGGTGTAATTACTCACCTTTTTACGCTGAAGTTTGCAAAGCAAACACACAAACAAAAATCCAGAAAGCACGAAAGCACGACTAGACACAATTCTGATTTGAATGGATGGAGAGCCAAGATATTGATCCTGTATATAACAAATACAAAAATCATAAGAATAAGATTCAACACAACAAAAGATGAATTAAACTATGCAATTACGAATCAAAGAACATAACCTTGCTTTCAACCACCAAGTGGGCTTTGCCATGGTCTAATAGTGAGGAGGAGATTATGTTGTGGTGGTGGAGGCTGAGCTATGCAAGGAGAAAACAAAAGGAAAAAAGAGGAAATAAAATAAAAGTGGAAAAAAAGAGAGAAGGAAGCCATGGAAATAACCTAGAGCTTGTTGTATTTTCTTCACGCAAATGAAAATGAGAGGATGAGAACTTGTACGTGAATAAGAAATAAAAAGAAGGCGGCTAGGGTTTCAAGTGATTTGAATGACTAAGATGTAGGGTTTAGAAAATGAAAGGCTAGCAAATAAAAAGGCTAGTAAATGAATGGGATTTATTTCCTATTTAATAAAAGAACTTACTGTAAAATATTTCAATCAGAAGAGGCAAATGAGGAACTGAGATATTGAGAAGATTTTTTTATGTGATTTGATAGAGTAAATGCTAGGAAAACAAAGAGACAGGAAATAAAGAAAAAAAAACTTATACATATATTATTCCTAAATGCAAGTGAAATATGTGAACATAATGGGAAATAAATTTTGTACGTGTATGGAAAAAGGAAATACACGGCTATAGAAGAGAAAAAAAAAGAGCTAAGGAGTTATGAATGCTAAGGAAACGGAAAGGCATAAGTTAAGGAGAAAGAAACGTACAATATTTTTTTTTTAAATGCAAATGAAAAATGAGAGATGGGAAATAAATTTTGTACGTGAATTTTCAACTTGATATGCAAGGCTATGAGTAGAGTAATTCATGGCTAAGAATGAGGAGGAAACGGCTAGAAAATAATAAAGGCCATGCAAATGAAGAAGGCAATAGTTTAACCAATGAAACGTATGCCTCTTAAATTTCTCCAAGCCATTTATTTGCATACATTTGTTTCTAGAAATGAAATGTGAAGTGAATGTGTACGTGAAATATGAAGTGGAGTGGATGGCAAGAAAAGATTTGAACGGCTAAAGTGGAGTAAATGATAGAAAAACAAAAAGCCTAGGAAATAAAAGGTAAGAAATAAGGAGAAAGAAACATACATACATACATACATACATATATATATATATATATATATGATTCTTAAATGCAATTGAAAAGAGGATATTTTGATATGTTTGTATGTGATTAATAAGAGCAATTCACGGCTATGAACGGTGAATGGCTAGGGTAAGTAATAAAGAGGGTAGGTAAATAAAAAGGCAAGCATTAAAGAAATGTAACGCATGTCTCCTTGATTTCTTCCAAGCCTTTTATGAAAAGATACACACACAAGTGAAATCCAATAAATAAAGTTTAGATAAACAAAATAGAAAAATAAAATAAAATAACATAGAAAATAAAAATATAGAAACGCACATAGAAAACTAGAAATTGAAATACAGTAAATAACTACGTGTAAAACGCTGTAATTTATCTGATTTAAAAAGTATAACTCAGAATTTAACGAAACGAAAAGCAGAACATATATCATAAATATATTATGTTTCAAAGAAAAAGATTAAAATTTAAAATTCAATTTTTTTTATATTTAAACTGAAAATTCATATTTTGACCAAAATATAAAATTTTCAAAAATCGTTTATTTATTGCATTTGGAAAATAAATTACAAACAAATTCCAAACTTACATTGGAATAATTCTAAAAATTCACTTTTAAATGATTTAAAAAATCAAAATTTCAAATAAAAATTTAACTAAAAATATTCACAAAATTATGGGTTGTTACAGGAATGGTAGAGGAGAGGTAGTCGAAGCAGTAGCCGAAGGTGGTGGTACTCCGGTGGTCGGAGTTTGAAGCACGTGACGTTGACAGGTTTTGAGGTGAAGTGGCATTCGTGTTCCAGGTTTCGAGTTTATACTCGAATTCGATTTCGCGTGAATGATGGGGATTCTGGCGATCTAGAATTGATACATGGGGGGGTTGTCGACTTGGTCGTTGACGTGGTGATGACCGGAGACGATCATCGGTGATGTACACGTGCACGGCGTCAATTTTCTGCATCTAGTTTCTGGTTGGTGCAGATGAAGTGGGCTGGGTTTTTTTTTTCTTCGTGCTTTCCTCGAGTACGACTCGAAGTTTTGGGGTGTGGAACTCGAAGCTAGAATGGGAAGGCTCGAGTGAATGTTTGTTCCAGGTTTTAAAACCTGAACTTGTTGGTTTTGTTTTAAACAGAACTTGAATTCAAACAGATTTTTATATAAGTTTAAAATCAGATTTTGGAAGATGGAATTCAAATTTACTTTTGAAATAAATGAAGTTCATAAAATTTAAAGTATTCAAACAAGTTTTAAAATGGTTTGAAATATACATAACCTTTATTTTTTTAATAGTTTATTTTAAATAAACTTAATGATATTAAGAAGTTAATTTAGAAGAGATGTTTTAATTGTTAATTAACTTTAAAGTCTAAGTTAAATTATTACAAGATTTATTTAAATAAGGTTTAAATGATAATTAAAGTGATTAATAAAGATAAAATGGTTTACCTTTTAGTTAATTAAGATCTTAAGTTATTAATGATTTATTAATTAATATAAGTAATTAAAGGATAGTTACTTAAAGAATAATTACTTAATTAATGATTGATTAAAGATTAATTAAAGGTTAATTAATTAAAGCAATTAATTTAAAGATAATTAATCAAAGATTAATTAATTAATGTGAGTGGTTAGGGATGATCACTTATTGGAATTTTATTAAGTAAATGGTAATTAATCAATTAAGGGTTAAATTATTAATTAAAGATAATTAATTAAATGGTGAATTAAATAATTAAAGGTTAATTATTTAATAATTAAAGGTTGATGAATTATAATTAAAGGTTAATTAATTTTTTATAAATGGTTAATTAATAAATGATTAAAGAATAATTAATTAAAATAATTTGTAATTTATCAATATTGATTAACCAGGATTAGTAATTCATAAGAAATTAATCTGATTTGAATTAATCAGACAATTAACTGACCTTACTTATGAATGTTTGGATTCTATTGAATGTGAATTGTTTGATATCCCTGATTTGTGATGCTTTGTGATACATCCTGATTTATGTTGTGATCTGTAATTTACTTATCTGTGATATATATCTGTGATCTGTGAATGAACGATAAGCGTGAAAGTTAATACCGCTTATCAACTATATTTCTGTATTCTAATCTGTGATGATTGAATGATATTGCACTACTGTGTGAAACCCCTGGACAACACCTTTACACACACAAATATGGATTTCACGTGGAAATCGGTTAAGTCACAGATAATTTAAATTTGATGTTTTTGAAATTGAAATTTTAATTTCAATTGATTTTGAAATTAGAAATTTGGGTTTAAAGTGAAAAGCTTTTGAAATGGAATTTCCAAGATAAAATTTATTTTGAATAACATAATCGAGTTTTGAAAACTTAAATAATTTGATTTAAATTTGAATTCAAGTTTGAAATTGAATCCTATGATTTGAAACTAGGGATTAAAGATGCTGTACAAGTTATATATGGGTTAAACCATTTTAAAGGTTTTGATTTGGGAATTTGAATTTAATTCAAGGGTTTTAACTCGTGTAAATATAATTGGATTTTTCCAAAACGAAAACTACTTGTTTTCAAATAATAATAGCTTTCATTTTAAGAAAGGATTTCTAAATTTTGTTGAAAGGTTTCAAGTTTGAAATAAAATTGAAATGTTTTGAAAACTATGAAATGAGTCTTTGATTCAAAGACCGAATGAGTTAATCCAACTTGAAATAAAATTGTTTTGAAAGGCTATGAATGAATCTTTGGAAACGAGTTTTGAAAGCTAGAAGTTAAATCTTGACTTAAAGATTTAACGAGTTAATTCAATTAAAATAGAAATTGTTTTGAAATCCATGAATGGATCTTTGTGAATGGGGTTAACTTTGTGAATTGAATCTTTTTGTTTAAAAGATTGGAAATGGTAATTTGTTTTAACCATTCGAATGAAAAGTTTTGGGTTTTAAGCTGTGATTTAACTGAGACCCCAGTATCCATATGATTTTTAATTGCGCTCGTTATTCGGGTTAGCTGGGAAAAGACATTTGCGTCATATAACCCATTCCGAATAATGATACGACATAAATATGGATAGCATTTGAAGACCGGTGGTGAAGACCAGATACTTTCGAAAACGAAAGGATTACCATTGATTGTCTCTGCATCGGCTGATCCCCGGTATAGAGATTTTAGCACCCTTTGTGATGGGAAGTCCGGACGTGATTAGAAATTATCCGGATTTGCAAGGGCTTCTTCGGAAGTGCCTTCGGTTCTGTTCGAACCCGGAACAGACTTGTATGGTTACATGTCTGACATTACATTTTGAGATATAAAGCAGATTTCTTTCAAATACATTTCTGTTTGGTGGCGATGAATTAATTCTCTTAGATTAACACCCTTCTCTGAGACGTACGAGCTTAGAGGTTATGTAGTTGAAGATTATCAGCGATATATTCCCAATTTGGTAATGTGACATGCTGAGTGTTGCTGTGTGATCATCATTTGTTGATCATTTGCGATATGATCATTTGTTTGATCATTTATCTTTGTGATCATTACTTTGATCATCTGTTGACCTAAAGCATGGCTTTGTGACAAAGTGTAGCTTTGTGGACGAGACTTCGTCGGACCTCACACCCCGTAAATGGTCAAAACAGGAAGGATGCAGCAAGGTTATTTTGGGGATCGCGCCCCCTTGAGGGTATGTCATTTCCTTCTGGATAGAGGTTGTATCATGGTATGGAGCCCAGATATTTAACCTATGTTGTTGCTGCAAATTTATTTCTTTGTGGTAGTTGGAATCGAGGATCCTCGTATAAAGGTTGTTACAACCGGGGGATGGCATACTCGTGTCAATAGTTACCTAGTTAGGGGTAACCCGGCCTTGTGTTGGCAGAGATCCGGTTAGGTTCTCAAGGCGTCTTTCCAGAGGCGTACTTATGTGGCAATGGGAAGTTCCTTGGCCTGACCATTTGTTGGAAATCCAAACAAAACAATACGAACCTTGTACGGTTTTAGTTGTAGAACCTTCCATTTACTTATGGTCGCGCCCCACTGTTTAGATGGTAGCTATAGTAGGCATAGTGTGAAATGCCTATGTTGGCTAAGATTAATATTATACTTTTGAAATGTTTTCCACTATGCACTAATAATAATATCCAATGATTTGATTTTTGCATAGTAAGCAACTTTGACTATCATAAGGAGAAATCTCCTCCGATTCTGCGTTTGCATTGTGTGTGTGTGCGGGAGGCCTTATGGTAGTTTCATTTTCCAAAAGCATTGCGAATTGACTTTAAAATTCTCTGCTATTTGTTTTAAAGATAAACTGTTTTTGTTGCTCACACCAGTCCCATGACTGATCTGGAGTTTATTGTTTCTTTCCTAAACTCTGGGTGCTCAAAATTTTCTACACGGGCAGTCTAGAGTTGGATTTTTCAGATAGTCAGATTAGTAGATTTTCTTGAGCTAGTTCAGTATTTGGATCAGACTGCACTTTCTTATCTTGGTGTATCGTTATTGGGAGTTCGAGCTATTTCTGGATTGGTGTTTTGTAGATGGAGATTATCCGCTGCTGGTGTTATCTATTTTCTTTCCGGTGCTATTTCTTGTATCATATCTCTGATGTATATTGATATTCATTGTATCACTCTATTTTACCAAATATTGTTTCAGATATTGTATATCAATGTATTATTCTTTTTCTTCCACTGTGTTATTTACTTAACTGTGTTATAAGCTCCGGCGACTCGGATTTGAACGGTCGAATCTATGGCATTCGAGTACGATGTATAGTATGGATGTCGATTTTTGAGCGCGAAAAATCCGTATCGTTACACTTATCATCCTCAGTCCGATGGACAAACTGAGCGTGTGAATCAAACTCTTAAAGATCTTCTTCGTGCATGTGTTCTTGATTTTGGTGGAAGTTGGAAAGATCATATTTCTCTTGTTGAGTCTTCTTATAATTATAGCTTCCAATCTAGTATTGGTATGGCATCTTTCGAGGCACTCTACGGAAGGCCGTGCCGATTTCCTTCATGTTGGCTTGAAGCCGGTGAGAAGCTGGTTTTATGTCTAGATTTTATTGGTGTTCATTTGTGTTTCACCTATGAAGGGTGTTGTGCGTTTCAGTCGATCGGGAAAATTAGCACCTCGATATATTGGCCCATTTCCCATCACCGAACGCATTGGTTCCGTGGCTTATCGCCTTTTATTACCGGCCCAATTTTCTGCTATTCATGACGTATTCAACGTCTCTCAACTACGGAAATGCCTTTGAGATTCCGATTCTATTCTTGAGCCCGGTGTTATTGAGGAAATTGAAGTTTCACCAAATTTGACTTATGAGCAACATTCTATTCGTATCATTACTTCGGAGGTTGAACGCCTTCGAAATAAAGATGTTCTTCTTGTGAAAGTTCAATGGTACTCAAATCCTAAGGATTGCTCTTAGGAATCTTGAGAATTCATCGAGCAAAAACATCCGGACTTACTCTTTCGCGCTCTTTATGGTGAACTTCTTATTTCAAAATTTTCTTTTATGTTGATATGCTTTTATGGTTGTTACTCTTTATTTTCCTCTTAATTATTGCGAGGATGAAATTTCTTTAAGGAGGGGAGTCTGTAACAACCCGCATATTTTACGATTGTATATTTAAATGTTTTATTTAAATATATCATCGTTAGTCGGATTTAAGTCCGAAAAGCTACTTTTTGCAAACAGTCGAATTAAGACTCAAGACCACTTCTATTTAGTCTAAAATGGCGTTTGCGACCTTTTTGAGTATACACATCGATATGTTTGGAGTTGAGTAGAATTTTGACATTTTCACTTAGGGCTTTGGGCTTGGGTTTGGGTTTTAGCCCACTAACCCAACTCATCTTATATCCTAACTCCACCCCCTCTCATCTTCATTCATTCTATTATTTTCCTAACACTTCAAGCTTTAGTAAAAATGGGGGAAGAGATTGGAAACTAAAATCCTAAGCCCTAGTTTCCTTTGCAAATTCAAGTTCTAGCTCCAAAATCAAAGAGAAGCTTAGGTAAGCATCCTCTTCTTCTTCTCCATCTCAATCTCTCTCCAATTTCAGAAATTTCCTATGACCTAACTTAGAAAATATTCGTTGTAATCTTAGATTGGAGCTTCTAAAGTTGAAGTTGAAGTGTGATTGATCTTTCTTTTGATTTCAAAGCTTCTCATTTGTTGTTTTGGGTTGAAAAGGTGAGCTTTTGAACTCACATCTACGACTATAGCTTTTGTTGTTGTTAGGTATGAATTCCTAACAATCTATTCATGTTCATTTGTTTTTGATTTGGTTTGAATTGGTGAATTTTCCAATTTTTGGTGTTTTGAAGTCAAAATCTTTAAAAATCCTAGTTTTGACGTTTGAACATGTTTACCGGGGTGTATCGAAGAGCCTATTGGGCTAGGTTGTCGCTTGGCATAAATCCCTAGTCGTCGTTGCTCGATCGATCGGTTCCGGTAGGATTTTGCCCCACTTGGGGGTTAGGCTGATTCTGCTCTGGAAGCAGGTTCAGTCGACTGAACCAGTGGGTCAGTCGACTGAACCAGGGGCAGAAAACATTCTGTCCCTGTATCAGTCGACTGACCACCTGGGTCAGTCGACTGACCTAGAAACCGAAGGTTTCCAGGCATAGTGTCAGTCGATTGACCATCTAGTTCAGTCGACTGACCTGCTTGTCTCAGCTCAATTTGGTTATTTTGCTCGGGTTTCCAAATTTAATCGATTTGTGTTGATCCGATTTGTTGTTTTCAATTATTATCGACTTTGATGACTCCTTTTTTGGGATTTTGGAAATATCCATTTTGATGGATTCAGTATCGATTTATATGGATTTGATTCACGTCTTCGAATGTAGATTTTGGTGATTGATTGTTTCTACAATCATTTCTGTGATTTGTCACTTTAAAATATAAAGGTTTTCTATACTAGTAGTAAATATTCAAGCTTTTTTACAAAGATGATTTCAACTCTATTTTTAATACAAAGCTCTCTTTTAAAACCGTTTTCCAATCTATTAGTATATACAAACGTTTACCTCATTCGTATGAGAAATCTAATTAAACGGCTTAGCAAAACAACTGGTATGAAACGCTTGCGTTTACTTCGTCGGTTAATTCTTGGACTTGTTCGATTGAACTCTCGTGACAATTTTCGAGTGGAAATCTACAATATGTTGAATATTTAAGTTAAGCTAGTGGTTATGGGACATGAAGCTAAACTCTTATATTTACTAGCTTAGTGTAATTTACACTTATTTTCGAGTGGAAGTCTACAATTTGTTCGTAAATATTTAAGTTAAGCTAGTGGTTATGGGACATGAAGCTAAACTCTTATATTTACAAGCTTAGTGTAATTTACACTTGTCAATCAATGATGATCATTTTGTGATTTAGACTAGCAATGTGCGATGTCTCTTTGTTTGTGTGGGGAGTAAAAACCCCGTTTGTGGAACTTCGGTTCAATTTGGTGGAGTAGCGACCCATGGTCTTCGGGCCATTTGTGGAGCTTCGACTCAAATTGGTGGGGTAGCGACCTACAACGATCCCGGATTTTAAATAAATTTAAATTGATAATTAATTTAGTTTTTGAATTAAAATTGTAAAATTAATTGTAAATTGAAGCGAGTTTCCCCGAACTCAAATGAAATAGATGTTAAATCATTTAAAATTTAAATATTGAATATATATGTATATGGGCATATATGAGTAAATTTGAATTTATATATATATATATTGAATATGAATTTAAATCTTAAATAAATGGGTTAGAAATAAATATAAAAAAATAAGGAAATTTGACACAAGTATAAAAATATATATAGAACTTTATTTACATCACAAAGCCATAAGGCAAAAGAAGAAATACAAACAAAAATTTATAAGTAACTATATACAAACAAATACAAATATAAGTATGGAATGAAACAAGTAAACAAAATATATATTCATGTACACTTGCAAAAAAATGAAGAAACAAAAATAAGTGGAGAAGCTTGCAGAAGAAGACACCCAAGATTATACCCATACATGTACAACCTAAATAAAGGAAAAAGAATAAGTATATTGTACAAAGTAATTAATGTAGCACACAAAAGCAAGGTTGTATCAGCCACCAAGCAAAGGAAAAATCTCTGATCGATTGTACAAACAATGTCACTCGGCACAAATAAAAATATTAACTTGTACAAAAAAATATCAATACCCTGTAACTTAATTTTTATATACATTAACTTCTCTTCATTTTCAGGTCGTCCATTTTAACTGAGAAAATCTGAAGTAATACCATTTAAAACTCACACAAAATTCAACTGAAACAAACCATATAAATCAATACAACCAGAGATCAAAGAGGAGTTTCAGTTTTGAAATTTTCACAAGCCTGGAATATATCAACTCTGTTTTCTTTCCTCTGTAAACAACATTGTGAGTAACATATTTTTCTTAACTTTTAAAGGTATAAATCTGTTGTTTACATATACATATCTCTGTGAATAAACGTGTTTAGACATGCATGGATTCTCACAATATAATTAATGGAATCTAGAAATATTTTACAGGCTCATTTCCTGGAACTCTAGAACAAAGTTTTGATTTCAAAAAATCATTTCCATTCGATCTACTTGATGCTTGGGCTTAAATTTAAAACAAAGATTGTTTGTTCGAGCATATACTAAGTTTTAAAAATTTATGTAAGTTAAAACAATGTTTAACCTTCTCTGGAAAGCTAGAGATCAAAAGAAAACTCAAAATAAGTTAAAATTTAAATTTCTCAATTCTTGAATTCAGGTATATGAACTGAATTCTCATGCTTTAACATGATTTTTAAAGCAAGAATTATATTTTTTTGAGTTAGATTTTAAGAGCAGTTCGAGTTTGTTTAAAATTCATTATATGGTCGAATTCTGGAGATCTCGTCGTTGAGGAAGGTCGGGGTTCTTGGGAATGGTGGAGGAGTGATCAGGGGTTGAGGGAAAAATGGTGAGATGGTCGGCAGATGAACGTGGCGGCAGTGGCGAAGCGATTTATGTTTTTAAACCTAATTTTGTCGAGCTAGGTAAATGGGTCTGTGATCCTTCTTTGGTGAATCGAGCTTCGCGAGACCGTTGGGAAACGCAGTGGAGGTTGCTGGTGGAAGTGTGGACGCGGTGGTAGCGACTCTGGTGACCAGAGTTGCCGTGGAGAGGAGTTTTTCTGAGGTGGTTCGATTCCAGGCTGATCGAGATTCTCTCGATTTCGATTTTGGATTTATTTAGATGTTTGGGTGGTCGGAGTTAGGAGTGTTGGCGATCGACGATGTGTCGGAGGGATCATCGAAGACCGGAGATGGCTGGAGTGCCGGTGCATGTGCACGGTGGCGTGGTTGTATCAGGGATTTGGGTTTGAGGAAGAAGGGTTGGTGACTCGAAGTGTTCTTCGGGGAAATTGGGTGCAGGCTCGAGTTCGAGCTCGTGTAGTTTTGGGGTTGTACCGGGTTAACACTTAAACAAATTTTAAGTTTGAAAAAAATGGCATACGGGTTGATTTTTGATAAAACTCGAAGCAAGGAGCACTTTGACTCGGGAAACACTCGAGTAAGTCTCGGGTTGTTGAAAGGAAACAGTTTTGACTTTAAACTGAAATTCAATTTTTTTAACATTTTTAATCCATATTTTCAAATGATGATTTTGATTTAAAGTTTGAATTAATTAAGGATTTATTAAGACATTTTTAAAGTAATTAAATAAATGATTAAAATTGATTAATTAAATAATTAGAGATTAATAAATTGGTTATTAAAGATAAATCAATTTGTAATTAATAATAATTAATCTGAGTTAATTAATTTAGAAAAGTAATTAAAGAAATTAATAGTTAATGAGGTCATTGACTAAGATTGTTTAAATAATTAATTAATGTGATTAATTGTAATAATCAATTGGATTAAATTAATTAATGATAATCATTTATGAAACTGTGTAAGTGTAATTACTTTATGGAAGTAATTAAGAAGTTAATTGTTCATTGAAATCAATTAAGAATAATTAATTAAGGATTAATTATCAATTAAGGGTTAATTTAGGATTAATTAAAGGATAATTCATTAAATGGTTCGTAATTAATTGATTATTAATTTACCATAACTAGTAAATTTATTCATAGAAATTTATCTGATTTGAATTAATCAGATAATTAAATTAATTTTACTTATGAATATTTGGATTCTATTGGATGATTTGATTGTTTGATATCCTTGATATGTGATGCTTTGTGATACATCCAGATTTGGGTTGTGATCTGTTTTCTCTAGGATGAATGTAATTAATTCTCTGTGATGTAATTTATTATCTGTGATATATATCTGTGATCTGTGAATAAAAGATAAGCGTTATAGTTATACCGCTTATCAAATATATTGTTGTATTTAATCTGTGATGATTGAATGATGTTGCACTACTGTGTGAAACCCTTAGACTACATTATACACAGACAAATATGGATTTCACGTGGAAATCAGTTAAGTCACAGATGATTTAAATTTAATGTTTTTGAAATTGAAACTTTAATTTCAATTGATTTTGGAAATGGATTTGGGTTAAATGTTAAAGCTTTTTAAGATAAAAATTATTTTGAATAACTTGGTAAAGCTCCCAATTTAAATAATTCAATTTGAATTTGAATTCAAAATTTGGAATTGAATTCCATGTTTGGAAATTATGGTTAAAGATGTTATAAATGTGTTTATATGAATTTGAACCATTTTAAAATATTGTTTGGGGAATTTGAATTTAACCTAAAGACTTTAACTCGTATAAAAGAATCAGATTTTTCTAGAACGAAAACTAATTGTTTTCAAATGATAAAAGCTTTCATATAAGAAATGAAATTCCAATTTAAGTTAAAGGAATTTCAAGTTTGAATTGAAAAAAATGGTTTTCCAAGTTATGAGTGAATTTTTTTTTGAAAGCTATAAGTTAAATCTTGATTTAAAGATTTAATGAGTTAATCCAATTGAAATGGAAATCGATTTGGAAATCTATGAATAGATCTTTGTGAAACTGGGTGAACTTTGTGAGATGAATCTTTTTGTAAAAGATTAAAATGGTGATTTGTTTAAACCATTCGAAAGGAAAGTTTTGGATAATAAGTCGTGACTTAATTGAAATCCCATTATCCATATGTTTTTAAATATTACGCTCACTATTCGGTTTAGCCGGGAGAGGACTTTGTGTCATATAACCCATTCCGAATAAGTGATACGACGTGAATGGATAGCATTTGAAGACCGGTGTTGAAGACCGGGTATCTGTGAAAACGATAGGATAATCTATCGATTGTCTCTGCACTGGGTAGCGCCCGGTATAGAGATTACCTAAGTGATGGGAAGTCCGTTCGGGATTGTGAATACTTGGATTGCAAGGGCTTCTTTGGAAGTGCCTTCGGTTCTGTTCGAACCCGGAACAGACTTGTATGGTTGTATGTCTGACGCTACACTTTGAGATATAAAGCTGATTTCTTTCAAATACATTTCTGTTTGGTGGCGGAGGATTTATTCTCTTAGCTTAACACCCTTCTCTAAGACGTACAAGTTCAGAGGTTATGTAGTTGAAGGTTATCAGTGATATACTCCCAATTTGGTAGTGTGGCATGCTGAGTGTTGCTGTGTGTTGATGGTAATTTGCCGATCATTTGTTGATCAAAGCATTGCTTTGTGAAAAAGTGTAGCTTTATGGACGAGACCTCATCGAACCTCACAAACCGGAAATGGTCGAAACAGGAAAGATGCGGCAAGGTTATGAGGTCGCTCCCTTTAGGGTATGTCATTTCCTTCTGGAAAAAGGTGATATCATGGTATGGAGCCCAGATATTTACCTGTGTGGTTGCTCCAATCTCATTTACTGTGTGATTGTTGCTGTGTGATCGAGGCTTTGGATAAAGGTCCCAAAGGACCGGGGGGTGGCATACTCGAGTAGTAGTTACCTAGTGACAAAGGTAACCCGGCCTTGTGTTGGCAGAGATCCGGGTAGGTTCTCGGGACGTCCCTCTAGAGGCGTACCCATTGGCAGTAGGAAGTTCCTTAGCTTGACCATTTGTTGGAAAATCCGAAGAAACAATACAAACCCAATACGGTTTTAGTTGTATAACCTGCTATGGAATGTGGCGGTAACCTGCTATTGAACATAGTAGCTATAGTAGGCATAGTTCGGAATGTCTATGCTGGCTAAGATTAATATTATACTTTCGAAATGGTTTTCTACACTATGCACTAATAGTAATAATATCGAATGATTTTGCGTAGTAAGCATTTTTGACTATCATAAGGAGAAATCTCCTCCAATTCTGTGTTTGCATTATGTGTGTGGCGGGAGGTCTTATGGTAGTTTCATTTTCCAAAAAGCATTGCGGATTTCAATGTTTAAAATTCTTTTGTTGTTCGTTTTAAAGATAAACTGTTTTTTTTGTTTACTCATACCAGTCCCATGACTGACCCGGAGTTTATTGTTCCCTTCCTAAACTCTGGGTGCCCATAATTTTCCACACGGGCAGTCTAGAGTTGGGTTTTTCAGATAGTCAGGTTTGGTAGATTATCTGGAGCTAGTTCAGTTTTTGAGTTCACGCACGACTGACGTTGCTTATCATGGTGCAACGTGATGGTGGTTCGAGCTGATGTTGGAGTTATTGGTCTCATTCTCTTTGTCGGATCATTTGGAGTTATCACTTCTGTTTTCCGCTGTATCGTTATTTATCTCTGATATTCTTGTATCATATTGATATCATTGTTGTATATCATTCTGGATATTGTATTCATTGGAGTTGTATATGATATCATTCATTTCTTTCTTCCGCTATGTTGTTATACTTAATGTTGTTATAAGCTCCGGGGAGCCAGATTCGGTGTTTGAATCTACGACATTCGAGTACAAGTGAAGTATGGGTGCCAATTTTCGAAGGTCGAGTTCAGGAACCTTACACGACCCATGGTCTTCGGACCGTTTATGGAGTCTCAGCTCAAAATTGATGGTTAGCGACCATGGAATAGCGTTCCGTTTGTGACACACGTGTTGGTGAGTTTTCATGCTCCCGTTTCTGATAGGCCTCCCCCCTTTTGTGATCTGGATTTCTGGTTGTGATTTCTAGAATTTGTGTTTCACCTATTTGTGTTATTGGCATTGATATGTTTTGTCAATATTTGTGTTTTGGTGAATAATTTAAAGAATGTGATCTTTTTGGTGTTTTGAGATGATTTGAGATATTATATGATTTTTGTTGTTATTTGATGTATACTTGTCACAGTATGGCATTATTGGTATCATACGTTTCTGTCATATCTCTTATCCTATCTATTTTTATCTGATATTTATAGCTAGACTGATCCGTTTATTATTTTCTTCTTAAATAATACTCGGGTCAGACCGTGGTATTTCTGGTGCTCCTGCTTGACTTCTTATCAGGGATTATCATCTGATTTTTGGCTAACTACTTTAGATTAGTAGTTTTTGTTATTATACATTTGAGATATAGACTCCTTAATGTATAATTATTCTTTTGTCTAGCACTTGTATCTATTCTTTTGTGATGTAGTGGATCTTGTTTTACCACAACTTTGATGTACACTTTTATGTGTTATATTCATATCTGATTCCGCCTTTGTGATATGAATATCTATGACTGATTTGTGTTATGTTTATTTCTATATTTGTTTCCGAAGTCCACATAGCCACTGTGTGGTAGCTTTGAGTTTGTATTTGATATGTCGGATTTCCTCTAGAAATGAAATGTAAGTTATATTATCTGACATATCGGTACTCACACAAATTACACAGATGGTCGCTCCTCTACAGTCTTATTCTTTGTGCTAGTCGACGGCATTACCCCGTAGTGTCCTTGGCTAGTGTGAGTATAGAGGTGGGGCGTCACAACGTTGTAGTGTAACTTATTGATAACTTTGGCCATGTATAAATTTATGACATATTAAAACGTACAGAATTTAAATTACGTTATTTTAATCAATAACGTTGTTTAAATTATTATACCTTAATTAGTGATTTTTATCTAGCCAAATAATATTGTTGAGTTAAATTGGATTGAATAGTGTAATTTGGGCAGTTGTTAGCAGAATAAAACACTATTCCGCTGAAATTTATTGGACACTTGTTTTGCAGAATAAATCACCGTTCTGCTATAATTAACTGGATAAGTTATATTTGGACATCAATTTAGAAGAATAAATCATAGTTCTATTATTGCATTAGTGTGGGCACTTATTTATACCAGTTGATTAATATTGGATAAGTATTAACAATTGATTGTTAAATATGGATTTGATCTATACATATGTCTGCTTGTGTATATACCAAGTATTTTAACTTGGAAAGTTAAATTGAACGAAATGGTAACTTGTTCAAGTATCATAGTGGTCGCTGAGCCTCTTTCTAAATTGAAAGTTTAGTTATTGCATCAATGTTTCAAAGATAATTATTATTTATTAATAAGGGTTTAAAGGAAATTATTATTTATTAATATTGTTTTTTTAGATAATTAATTAATCATTGTTTAAATAATGGTTTAAAATTAATTATTTAATTAATATGATTCTTTAAAGTTATTTAAAGAATATTTAATTATTGTTTAAAGGATATTTAATTATTTATTTGAAATGTTTTGAATTATATTTTAATTACTAATTAAAGATATCTAATTATATTGATGTTAGCACCAAAATTGGTCACTAACCTCGTTGAGAAAGATTGTGTAGAGATATAAGTGATGAAGGTAAATTTAAACAAGGAAGAATATGCTAATTTGAATGTAGAAAGTAAGAACACCGGATTTATAGTGGTTCAGCGTAATTGCCTACGTCCACTTTGAGGTTAAACTTTATTGCTTTACTTGATGATTGATTACAGATACAATCCGTAGACCAAATACTTGAATATAATTTCTAAGTAAAGAGGATGAGTCTCGAAAGCGGCAGAGTCTCCCCAGTGTTCCCGGAAAAAGGTCCTTTTCACTGTGCCCCTGCCTCTCTATTTATAGACAAAGATGGGTTGGACTTCCCTGGTGGGCTTGGTAGCTGAATACCTCGGCCCAAATAGAGTGGTCTCCATACGCCGAACCATAGATGCCGAACGCTGAATGCCGAACAAGGCGTGAATGCCGAACGATCTTCTCATGCCGAACAGAAGTGAGGCCGAACACCCTGAATGCCGTGGGAAGCATTTGTGCCGAACGATACCGGAGGCCGATCCAGTGTATTTGTGCTGAGTGGGGATTTTATGCCGAGCAATGGTTGAAGTTGACCGAGGTTGGATGAATGCCGATCACCACTGGCTACCGAACATTCTCGGGATGCCAGATGGTCTTGGATGCCGAGCAAACCTCTTGTGCCGAACGTTCACAGATGTTGGATGATCTTGGATGCCGAGCAAACCTCTTGTGTCGAACATTCACAGATGCTGGATGATCTTGGATGCCGAGCACTCCTGGATGCCGAGCGCTTCTTGGATGCCGAGCGCTTGCTAATGTCGAGCGCTTCGTGGATGCCGAGCGCTTGTTAATGCCGAACAGTCTTGTTGAGCCGAACGGTATGGATGCCGAATGACTCATAAATGCCGGACAGTATGCTGATGCCGAGTACTTAGTTGCCTGGTCAAATCCCCAGGAAACACTTGCCCCCCATAGTGTATCACGTAACCGAATGTGATACGCTTTGAATTACATGCTCTCTGTGTTCCGCTTCGACCCTTGTCTTATTTCTCTCGGAGGTGTCATCTTGTGATAACCAGGTGGTGTGTGCCGAACGACATGCGAATGCCGAACAGTACAGCTGAAGCCGAGCGCTACGTGTCTGTCGAACGACTTCGTTTTGACCGGTTCTAATGGTCATCGTCTCTTCAACTTCTTCTTCTTCCCCTATATAAAGGCCAGCCTGCTCCATCTTCTTCTCTTTTTTACACTCACTTCTTTTATCTTGTACTTGAGAAACTCTCCTGTTAACAACCTCCAAAGACTTAACAATCCTTCGCAATCTATTCGGCATTAATTAAAACCGCGCCCTCAACTCCAGATTTCTCCAAGTCTCGATCTACTAACTAGGTAGCGATCCCTCTAATTAAATCCTTTCCTTGAACAAAGAGGTTTTAACACGAGGCTCGAGTTCGTAAATTATAACTGTAGCCGATAGGTGTTGCGTGGATGAAGGAATCAAACTTCGACTAGGATCTTTTAGGGCCAGATGATGTGGAGGAAAGTAGGAGTTGGCTAGAATGCCAAACAGGATGGTCCAGTATGACTCGCCGAACGATACGTCCTTGTTGTTCGGTGTGGATGGAGGAAGAAGAGGAGAATGAGGTCGCTGTTAAGGACGGTGTGTCGAGCGTTGAGGCTCGGCGTAACCTTGGCTCGGCATGACTCGTCACATGCCGGGCAGTGCAATGGAAGGATATGGAGGGAGTATGAGTTAGATAGGATGTCGAACGTTGTCTCGGCCGAACAAAATTTTGGCCGAGCGATGCTTTGCCGAACAGTCACAAATGCCGAACCATATCAAGGCCGAACAATGATAAATGCCGAGACATACTTAGGCCGAACAACGCAAATACCGAACAATCATAAGTGTCGATCAAACATAAATGCGGAACCACACTTAGGCCGAACAACACAAATGCCGAGCAATCATAAGTGCCGAACAAACATAAATGCCGAACCACACTTAGGCCGAACAACACAAATGCCGAACCAACAATTGCCTTGCCTAATCACAAACAAGGACAAGGACTCTAGCATACTAGCATATCAAACTGATCCGGACTATTAACTCCCTAGCTTCAGTAGACATAAACCTTAGATTGACATAATCAGATAACTTCTTTTAACATTTTCTAAATCTGAAACAGTAATCACCTTAAGGCAGGTTTTTGGAGACGGTCAGCGATGACGGTCTTCGAAGGCGATGATTCGAAGGCGATGATTCGAAGCTCAGTTTTATATCAGTAACCTTGTGACTTAAAAATTTTCAATGCTTATACATGATTGATTGCACTAGTTCACACACCACGTGGGGGGATATTCGTGTTGTTAATTCTAACGTTGAACATTTTTCAAGTATAGTTTCCATAGGTGGTTTGCCAGATTTACTATTTATTGGAGATGTCTAAAAAATATATCTCCGCCACTATCTCAGATAGGCCCGGGCCGTCTTCAAAGCAAGAAGTCGTGGACACTTCAAATCCATCGACTTCCCCCGCGCATAATTTAGCTCCTGATGCCCTGGAGGCATCGATCCTCTTGGATGACCCGATCGATTCACAGGCTTCAAAGATTAACGAAGTCGCGCTTCGGCGAATATGCTCTATCCACGGAATCCCTTTCGCCGACGTGTTGGTTCCGTCAAGGCATGTTCGTCCTAATCTGCCCCAAGTCGGATATACTGTCTGCAATAAGTTTATGTGCTGGATGGGTAGCGTGCCTCCATTCAATTTATTTCTTCGGGACGTGTTGCAATACATAGACATCGCCCCATCGCAGCTACATCCAAACGGCCACGCGTTCATATACGGGACCTACCTTCTTTTCATGGCCGTCTTCTTTAGGCCTCCAACTTCCAGCGACATCAGATATATTTATATGATTAAGAAGCGGAAAGATAGCCCCTCCTTTGTTTTCCTCGAGCCTTACCACAAATGCCAGATTTTGACCGGAGCATGTAGTAAATTTGCCCTGTACAAACAGGAATGGTTTTATGTGCGTTGCCCTCCTGGTTTCGCGAGGAGATGGGTTGAAGGCAGTAAGTCTTTTCCCTGAGTGGACATTCGCGCTCTATCGGAGCTATGCTTTTTCTAACTTCTTATTTCATCTTTTTAGGTATCAACCCACGTCCTGAGGGCCGAGGATACTCTGATACCGTAGAAGCCATTAGAGCACTTCCTGCCGAGGAACGGGACATCCGAACCCTCATTTCGACTGAGTCATTATCGAGATTCGGACTGTTAGCAGGAGGTCGCTGGATTAGCCTTCCTAAGGGTGTCTCCATTCCCAAGCCTGCATTTGGTAAAGGGAAAAAACTAGTTGAGTCGTCATCACGCCATATCCCTGATGTACAGGAAGGGGAGAAAATCAAGGAGAGTGAAGCTCCTGAAACACAAGGCGAGAATGTGGGTCCTACGCAGGACCCGCTGGTCGTAGTGCATGATATTGAAACGTCATCTTCCCCTTCGAAGGGGAAAAAGAGATTGACGTATAAGATAGGGAAGGAGAAGGTTGGCGGAACTTCCAAAGTTACACTCATCCCGCCAGAGAAAGAGGCTTCTTCACAGCACATGGAAAGTTCTTTAAAGGGTCCGTCGAACCTTACCATTATCGACGATCTACTTAATTACGGTTTCGACAATCCAGAAGCCCTTAGGTTCCATTCGCCCACTAGTGGCGACGCGGGAGTTCGAGCCCCAGTCCAGGGAGATAACACTCCGATCAGTAAAGATAAAGGAACTGGTCCGTCGGGGGGAACACTAGGACACACATGCACACACGCACTTCACCACACACTTCAATTTTTTCCATTACCCTGATTTTTCCTAACTCGTTGTTATTTTTATTCTATGCATGTGACATGGGGCGCTCCCACGGGTTCGATCGCCTCCATGGTTCTTCTGTATTTCACCATCCGGGACGGGATTCAGGATCCGGTAGACGTAGGGACAGAGACGATTACAAAGATCGAGACAACCGTCCTTGTGATTCGTCTTATCGAAAGAAAACATATTCCCAGTCTTCATATTCTCGTGATCTCCCTCCTCAAACTGAGCCAGATAGAGAAAAACTTTCGCAGAAAGGGTCTCAACCCGGTGTCTCCCGAGATCAACATTCTGGTTCATCGAGCACACGACAATCTCAGGAACATCGGAAGAGAACAGAACTTTCAAAGCCTCCTCCCCCTGTTACTGCGGCTGACCGAACTATAGCAGAGAAGATGGTCGATCTTAAGGCTAAATTTCCAAAAATCTGCTTTGACGGCCTGAAATTCCTCCCAGCTATTCATCACATCCCAGGGCACGTCAAGCAGAGTACCATCACCTGCAACAACGATGTCTATGTTCAACATGACGCGTTTGTACACTTGGTCGAAAAAGTCTCGGAAGTATCTGTTGAGCGCCAACAGGAGATTGACCGTTTGAAGTTGGAAGCTGGCTTTGACAAGGACATCATCAAGAGTCAAGATGAAGAGCTTTCTTCATATAAGTCGAAACTTGAAGCCGCAGAGTAGAGTGCAAAAGACACTGCCGAGGCCGTCACTCATCTAGAAGCGACCCATAAAAAGGAACTTCATGAAGCAGTCCAGCGCAGTGGAGCCCTTGCCTTGGAAAAAGATTCTATCCAGAAAGAAAGGGACGCGCTCGTCCTGCAAGTCAGAGAGTTGAAAGAGCTATTCTCTAAGGAGAAAGAAGAGAAAATAGCTGCTCAAGAAGAGTCCCAACGATACTGCGACGAAATTGTTGCTACACAGCTCTTAAAAACCAAGCTCGATGATGAACTTGCTAAGGTTGAGATAATGAAAGACGAAGCCCATGAGGAGGGCAAGAGAAAAGCTTCTGAGGAGATTGACTCTCGCCTCGAAGCAGCTGTAGAGGCCGGTAGAGAAGAGGTCAAGTGCATGTTTGACCCGCTGATTGCCGAATACAGCGCCCGCGTCCTTATGCACCGCGACTTGACATTCCTAGGCGAGGGCTATTTTGAATCTCTAGCTGAGGCCTGGGAGACTTAAAGAAAGATCAGAAAGATCGAGTCGGGCGCTGAGGAAGTCGATGAGGAGGCTCTAGTGAAAGAATTTCTCAGAGGGAACGAGCCAGCGGATTTATCCACAGCTTTGGATCTTTATAGTAAAGGCTCCCCCTATCAAAAGAGAAAGACGACGAAGCTGGTCCTTCTGGGGCTAAGGTTGCAGCTCCTCCTTCTGCTGCTCCTCCATTTGCTCAATCGGCCGGTCGGCCAACACTTGACCCATTTGAGCAGCATGCCGGCTATGATCCGAAAGATCCCGGGCTTGGCGTTCATGTGCTATCCCCTATTCTAGAGGGTGAAACTCCACGCGCAACTGATAGTCAGCCAGAACCCGGTATAAAACTCTTTTTTTAGAAGTTCAAAGATCTGTCACTTTCTGGTAGTGGTTATTTTTCCTAATGTTCGTTCTTTATGTTATTATGCAGGCCACTCTGATCCTGAACCAACTCCATGGAGCGACGATGCCAAGGAGGAGGCAGGGAAAACAAGCGATGTCGCTCATGCGGGAGTAACTCCCGGCCCTGACGCTCAAGTGATCGGGGCGCTCGATGATGATAAGTTCGACACTTCATCTCCCGTTGAAGGGAGTGATGAAATCGAGATCACTGGCGCCTCAGAACATACTTCGAAGATGAGCAAGAAGGAGCGACTCGCAGAAGAGGAGAGAAAGAAGGTCGAGATCAAGGTCGAGCCCCAAATACTGGAACTTACCGACCCGCGGAATAGACCTCTGAAAATCATTCTCCCTGGCAAATCCAAACCGCTGGATGTTCCTTCTCCCACTCCTGACTCCGCTTCTTTGGCAAGCAAAAAATCCAAGAAGAATCGTGAGGGAGAGGAGTCATCTGAGAAAACAAAGGAAGACAAGAAGAAAAAACCAAAGAAATAGCCACTATTCTCGTTCAACGAGATTTTGCTTAGGTCTTGTAACTACTTTTATTTTTTCATTTCCGTAGTTTGTGTAGATAGATTTTTGGCTCCAAGTTTTGGAGGAATAGTTGTGTAACCCCATTATGGACTATTAAATAAAGTTTAGTTTCTTTGTCACTTGAACGATTCTTTTGCTTTTCTAGCTTTCTGAATAACTGTGGTCGAAACTCAAGTTCTTATGAGTTGCATAATTTCCCAATCCATTCTTACATTGTTCGAACATTCTTTGGAGTGGCATATTTCTTGTTTCACATTCTTAGGTACTTAGAATTTTTTCTAAATCCGCGCTCCAGGGATTTAGAGTAATTCGATCCGCATTCAGGGGATTCGGAGATTTGAATCGCCTATACTCTAGTCCGCATTCCGAAGACTTAGAGTACTCCGGTCCGCGCTCAGGGGACACGGAGATTGAAGTCGTTTATACTCTAGTCCACGCTCCGGGGACTTAGAGTACTCCGGTCCGCACTCAGGGGACTCGGAGATTGAAGTCGCTTATACTCTAGTCCGCGCTCCGGGGACTTAGAGTACTCCGGTCCGCACTCAGGGGACTCGGAGATTGAAGTCGCTTATACTCTAGTCCGCGCTCCGGAGACTTAGAGTACTCCGGTCCGCACTCAGGGGACTCGGAGATTGAAGTCGTTTATACATTAGTCCGCGCTTCGGGGACTTAGAGTACTCCGGTCCACACTCAGGGGACTCGGAGATTGAAGTCGTTTATACATTAGTCCGCGGTCCGGGGACTTAGAGTACTCCGGTCCGCACTCAGGGGACTCGGAGATTGAAGTCGTTTATACTCTAGTCCGCGCTCCGGGGACTTAGAGTACTCCGGTCCGCACTCAGGGGACTCGGAGATTGAAGTCGTTTATACTCTAGTCCGCGCTGCAGGGACTTAGAGTACTCCGGTCCGCACTCAGGGGACTCGGAGATTGAAGTCGTTTATACTCTAGTCCACGCTCCGGGGACTTAGAGTACTCCGGTCCGCACTCAGGGGACTCGGAGATTGAAGTCGTTTATACTCTAGTCCACGCTTCGGGGACTTAGAGTACTCCGGTCCACACTTAGGGGACTCGAGGATTGAAGTCGGTTATACGAGTTCGTACATCATACAGAATAATGTAACTCCAACAATTCATCACCCGACTATGAGATATAGAAACATTAGTAATTCATGGGAAAGACGGCTTCAAGCCTTTATTAATGAAAACCAACTAAATTGCCTGATTACACGGTCAAAAAGAAACTAAGTTATAACGGAACAAAAACATACAGGAAATAACCGTGCCTAAAACAAGAAAGAAACAGGCTAAATGTAATAATGTCGCAAATGTTCATTGTTCCACGCTCGGGGGAGTGTCATGCCATCAACGGTCGCTAGCTTGAATGTTCCCTCTCCAAGCTTCTGTTCAACGACGTATGGACCTTCCCAGTTGGGATTCATACGTGATGGTACTGGGAAAACTCGTTTCAAAATGAGATCACCCACATCAAAGATCCTTGGGCGGACTTTGTCGTCGTAATATCACTTGACTCGGTGCCTATGTGCTGCCGCCCTTAGTTCAGCTTCTTCCCGTTTTTCGTCGATGCAGTCCAGTGATTCCAACAAGAGATCCTGATTCGTCCTGGGATCATAATATGTCACTCGATGCGATGGAACTTCAAGTTCCACCGGTATAACGGCTTTCGAGCCGTATGCCAAGGCGAATGGAGTGTGGCCAGTCGCGGACTTGTGGGTAGTTCTATAAGCCCATAATGCTGTTGGGAGTTCATCTACCCACTTGCCTCCGGCTTTTTCCAAACGCTTCTTCAGTATGGACTTGATTATTTTGTTTACGGCCTCGACTTGTCCATTAGCTTTCGGATGCGCAATGGCGGCGAACTTCTTCTCAACGTCGTACTTTACATAGAAATCTTTGAACTCTCTGCTTTCAAACTGCATTCCGTTGTCCGTAATGATGGTTCGAGGGAGACCAAAGCGGCATATAATGTTTCGTACAACGAAATTAATGACCTTCTTAGAGGTGATTGTGGCTAAAGGTTCTACCTCGGCCCATTTTGTGAAATAGTCGACTGCAACTATCGCGTATTTTGCACCACCTTTGGATATTGGCAAAGAGCCGATTATGTCGATTCCCTAGATTGCAAATGGCCAGGGACTAACCATTTGTGTGAGTTCTGTTGGTGGAGCTCTCGGGATTTTCGCATTTCTTTAACACTTGTCACATTTTCTTACGTAGTCTGCAGCGTCCCGATTTACAGTTGGCCAATAGTATCCATAGCGGAGGATCTTTTTTGCTAGTGTCTGCCCTCAGTATGGTCGCCACATTCTCCTTCGTGAACCTCCTTCAAGACCCGCTTTGTCTCATCATGGGCAATGCATCGTAATAAGGGGACCAAGAACCCCTTCCGATACATTACTCCATCCTGCATCACATATCGTGCGGCTTTTCGAATGACCTGTCGTCTTTCGCTCCTTTTTTCTGGTAAAGTCCCGGTCGTCAGTTATAGTTTGAATGGGGTAACCCACGACTCCCTCTCGATTCCTGTTTCCAACACAAAATCAACTTTCATCGCGTCTATGCTTGGAGCATGCAAGGTTTCAACGGGAACCAATCCCATTTGCTGTGCATCGCCAGTGCTTGCGAATTTAGCCAATGAGTCGGCTTCTTTGTTCTGTTCACGTGGGACATGCGAAATGTCATAATGTTCGAGGTTCGACAATAGTTCCTGAACCAGAACAAGGTACGGAGCAAGCTTCTGTCCCCTTGCTTGGTAGTCTCCTCGCACTTGGTACACCACCAGCTGCGAGTCACAAAATATTTCAACCGATTTAACCCCAAGTTCTCCAACGAGTTTTAAGCCAGCAACCAGTGCTTCATATTCTGCTTCATTATTCGTAGTCGGGAAATTGAGCTTCAAAGCGTAACAAATCGATCGATTTTCTGGAGTTATGAGAACCACACCAGCTCCGGAGCAACGGTCGTTTGATGCCCCATCGGTGTACAATTTCCATCGAATGGGGGGAATGACACTGTGATTATCTGGTTCGTCAGATACAGTTAATTTAGCGATGAAATCTGCTAATGCTTGCCCTTGTATGGCTCTTCGTAGCAGGTAGGTAATATCGAACTGACTCAACTCAATATTCCATTTTAACATCCTTCCAAAGAGTTCTGGTCGTTGGAGTACCTGCCGTAAAGGCTGATCGGTATAAACACTGACTGGGTGCGCTTGAAAGTATGGACGTAGCCTACGTGATGCAATCACCAAGCAATAGGCCAATTTTTCAATTTTAGGGTAATTTCTTTCTGCCCCCGTTAAATGTTTACTAACGTAATACACCGGCTTTTGGACTCGGTCATCCTAGCGGACCAAAGCCATACTTATAGCATGCGGGGATACGGCCAAGTATACGTACAGCATCTCGTGATCTACCGGCTTTGACAACACTGGAGGACTCTCCAAATGCCTCACCAGATCTCGGAACGCTTCCTCGCAGTTAGATGTCCATTCGAAATTCCTCTTCCCTTTCTTTATTATATCAAAGAAAGGAATGCACTTGTCTGTGGCTCTGGATATAAATCGACTCAGCGCAGCCACTTTCCCATTCAAGCTTTGCACCTGTTTTATAGTCCTGGTCTCCATGAACAACAACTACTCCTTTGTCAGTCGGAAACTTCAAAGTCAAGCACCACGGGGCTAACGCTGCCCTAAACTCAGCCAGGGCCGATCGGCCCAAGAACACATTGTACGGAGAATCCACATCCAAAACTATGAAGGGTAGGATTCGCACCCTCCGACGCTCGCCTTGTCCCAGTTCAACTGGTAACTCAACATACCCCACTGCATCGGTTGCTGCGCCATTAAAGCCATGTATACGAGCTTTAGACGGTTTCAAATCCTTCGTTTCCATCTTCATCTGGTCATAAGCCTTCTTGAAGATGATGTTGACAGAACTTCCACAATCAATCAAAATTATTTTCACATAAGCCGGCCCTATTGTCGTAGATATGACCATCGGGTCGATGGTAGGAGCCTCTACTTGGTCAGCATCTCTGCTCCTGAATACTATATCGTCTGTCATCACGCGCAGCTGTTTAGCAGGGGTCCCATCCTCTACGTTAGAACAACACTCGAAATCTGCGTGGTTCAGGGAACTAGCATACCGCTCCATCTCTTGCCAGTTCTTATCCGCAGGGTGAGGCCTGCCGATGATCGTGTTTATAACCAGTCTGCCCACAGTCCGGGCAGGCTCCTCGGGATGACGCGAAGCTGGTGCACGACCTGGGTTGGATGTTCCCTGTCCTCCTTCCTCTGGATTCTTCACAAACTCCTGTAACTTTTTCTACCTGATCAACTTATCTATAGAATCGTGTAGGTGTCTGCACTCTTCCGTATTATGCCCATAAGTCTCATGGAAGCGGCAGTATTTCCCAGTCCGCTTTTGTTCTTTGGTTGACTCCTTTGGACGCGGCTTTCTTTACTGAAAGGTACTGCAGGTTGATAGGTAAATGTTCTCAAGAGATGCATTCAGCGGGGTGTACTCGTTGTAGGTCGGAATTCTTGGCCTCCTCTTTCCCACTTCTCTCTTCTTCCCTTGATTTCTTCCTACGGATTCCTTAGGTTGCCCGGGCTTGTTCTGGACATTGACTTGAACTTTTCCCGAGTTGTCCCCGGACTGCTTCACAGCAATGTTGCTTTTCACGGACTCCTGGACAGGCCCCGGTGCCTTATCTCGCCTTACCCACCTAGCTTCCTCTCTTCTTATGAACTGATGTGCCTTTGAGTAAAAACGCTCTAGCGTAGTCGGAGGTTTTCCTACCAGCCAGTCTCCAAACTCTAAATCCGGATCCACGCCTCGCATCACAACCATAAGAATTGCATGGTCATTGGGATTACTGACTTCAGTAGCCGCAACATGAAACCTTTGCAAATACTCCTTCAATGACTCCCCAGGAGCTTGGATCACACTTGATAGAGACATCACGTCCTTTGGACGAGTAGTGTGTATCCTGAATTGTTCTATAAACTACTTCACCAACTCCTCGAAACTGGATACGGACCGTGGAGGAAGTTGGGTGAACCACATGGTAGCGATCCCAGATAGGGTTATTGGAAAGCACCTGCACTTGGTTGCATCATTTGCTCTAGCTGAATCCATCATCCATTCGTACCTCATGACATGCTGTCTGGGATCAGTCTTTCCTTCATAAGCCAGGATAGTTGGCATACTAAACTTTCTGGGGTACGCTGCCTATAGAACAATGTCTGTGAATGGAGTATGACTTCTTGACACTCCCCAATCGTCGTTCGATAAGCCTTGATTCTCTTTCATCAATTGTTTGATCATGACTGTTAGGTCTGGTGTTTGTATGGAAGGTGGAAGGTTGGAGTCTGTTCTACGTGATTGATCATGCTGATGCCTCCTCTGTTGGCGATCATCCAAATGTGCATCTTGTGGTTCGACACCGTTGGCGTCTTGATGGTCTGGGCCTCCAGCCTCCACCTGCACCCCAGCTCCGGCTTGGTCACGGTCTCCAGCTGTGCGGACAGCAGCACCTGCCTGCGTAGTTTCAGTCTTATAGCATCTACGCCTGAGAGGTTCATCGGACGAAGTTGAGCTGTCGGATGAGGAATAAGGAGCGGGATTGCCCCTAGCATTCTGGTGTTGTTGTTGAGTGAGTTGTGCCATGAGGTTGGCGTTAGCTTGCTTCTGTTCTCCGAGTTGTCTCCTGCTTTCCCTGAGTTCTCTCATCAAGTCGTTGAACTCTATTCTAGTGACAACCGGCATTTGGTCCTGGGCGGTAGTCCCTGCACCTGGAATCGCTTGCTGATTGCTAGGTCCTGCTTGTTGCACGCTAGCAGTCTCGTGGGCGTCCGCATTATGAGAAGCTGATCTGGTACGTGGTCTTGCCATTGTAGAGTTATTGGTACGAACTCTGAGTAGAATCAGCGGACGTCCTATGAATGAGTTGGATCTTCTTTGGGGGATTTATTCAATCCAGTAGCTTCAAAGCAGATCCTTGAGGTCTGAGAATTCAATTCCCAGTGAAAGCACCAAAGTGTTAGTACCAAAATTGGTCACTAACCTCGTTGAGAAAGATTGTGTAGAGATATAAGTGATGAAGGTAAATTTAAACAAGGAAGAATATGCTAATTTGAATGCAGAAAGTAAGAACACCGGATTTATAGTGGTTCAGCGTAATTGCTTACGTCCACTTTGAGGTTAAACTTTATTGCTTTACTTGATGATTGATTACAGATACAATCCGTAGACCAAATACTTGAATATAATTGCTAAGTAAAGAGGATGAGTCTCGAAAGCGGCAGAGTCTCCCCAGTGTTCCCGAAAAAAGGTCCTTTTCACTGTGCCCCTGCCTCTTTATTTATAGACAAAGATGGGTTGGACTTCCCTGGTGGACCTGGTAGCTGAATACCTCGGCCTAAATGGAGTGGTCTCCATACGCCGAACCATAGATTCCGAACGCTGAATGCCGAACAAGGCGTGAATGCCGAACGATCTTCTTATGCCGAACACAAATGAGGCCGAACACCCTGAATGCCGTGGGAAGCATTTGTGCCAAACGATACCGGAGGCCGATCCAGTGTATTTGTGCTGAGTGGGGAGTGTATGCCGAGCAATGGTTGAAGTTGACTGAGTTTAGATGAATGCCGATCACCACTGGCTACCGAACATTCTCGGGATGCCGGATGATCTTGGATGCCGAGCAAACCTCTTGTGCCGAACGTTCATCGATGCCGGACGATCTTGGATGCCGAGCAAACCTCTTGTGCCGAACGTTCACAGATGCTGGACGATCTTGGATGCCGAGCACTCCTGGATGCCGAGCGCTTCTTGGATGCCGAGAGCTTCGTGGATGCCGAGCGCTTGTTAATGCCGAACAGTCTTGTTGAGCCGAACGGTATGGATGCCGAATGACCCATAAATGCCGGACGGTATGCTAATGCCGAGTACTTAGTTGCCTGGTCAAATCCCCAGGAAACAATTGATATGAGTTATTTTATTATATTTAAGGTTTATCAATATCATATTAACATTCTTTAAAGTTTAATTAATTACTATATTTATATCGTTTTAAACTTTAATTAATTATTATATAAATAATGCTTTGAAATTAATTGATTATTTTATTAATGATGCTTTGAAATTAAATTATAATCATGTTAATATTGTTTTGCAGTTAACTAATTGTTTATTTTATTATATTGTTTTGAAGTTAAATTACTAGTATAATAATACTATTTAAAGGTAAATTAATACATTCTTAAGTTATTATTTTGAATGGGGTTTATAGAAAATTAAATGTAGAACGTTTTAAATAATAACTGGTTTGTTTAAAGGTGTTTTAAATAATTGTTATTATTATCAAAAAGAGCATTATCAATTAAAGTTTATTTAAAAAGGTTTGTTTTAAACAAAGGAAGTTTATAAAAAGAAGTTTATTAATTGGTAAGTGATTTCGTGATTGGGAAAAAGAGTTTGGTTTTTAAATTGTTTCTGAAAGGAGCTTTAAAGATGGGTTTTAGAGATCTAAAAAGGGAAGTTTTATAAATGAGGTTTGAGATTTATAAAAGAGTATTTTATAAATGGATTGGAGATTTATAATGGAATTTTATAAATAGATTTGGAAATTTATAATGGAGATATTTATTTATAAAGTAAAAAGAGATTTATGGAAATTATTGGTGTTTTGGTTTATCTCTGTTGTAATTACATTTGGGTTTGATAATTTTAATATTATTTTTGAAATAGAAAACCTTTCTAAATGTTTTGTAATTATACTTGTACCATTTTATAAGTAGGTGGAAAAGTTTTTCCAAGTTTAAAAAAAGAAATGGTTTGTGAATATACCTATACCGTAAGATAAGTATAATGAATATTTGAAAAGTGATTCCAAATTGATGGAAGATTAAATTTAGAGGTTTAGTGATTTTCATGGAAAATGTAATCTCTGTTTGAATGATTATAATTTGATTGTTAAATAACCGACTATCAAATCTGGACCAAAACGTAACTCTGGAAATATCTAGGAGAAACACATGAATTATATGGTATAGTTACTGTCGGTGGTGCTATACTATACGTATAAAATCGTTTTGTTCTTCTAGGATAAATGATAAGGAAATCCGCCCACAAACGATAGATGGTGATCTCCACTCTTATCTTTTGTATGTTTATTTCCTAAAGAATTGGGGCTAAGTTTATCAGAATTATTGAAAGTTGTTTTGAAGAGACTGGGATCAGATATGTTATCTGAAAACCACTTCAATCCAACTCAAGCGTTTCGAACTGAAAGCATCTTGAAGAGTATGGAACCGAAGGTGGAGCTTTTAAAGTGCAAGGACTACTTGCTATTAACCTTGAGAATGATTCCAAAATGGATGTAATGGAAGTAGTGTCTTTGGTTCGTTCATCTCCCGAACGACTTGTATTGGTGAATGCTGACATTGTGTCAACATTTTGAAGGCAATGTTAGCATTCCAAATGGGAAGTGCTAAATGTAAAGGTAAAGACGTGACATCAAGAGCCTCACAAACCAGGAAATGGCAAAAATAGGGTATGCAGCAGAGTCATGTGGTTAGCTACCATTAGGAGCCATCATCGCATTCTAGATTGTTCCTTTTCGAGTTGGTTTGCGCGCAAGCACCATGGTAGTATAAGGCCTCAGTGTCAATAAAAGGGGTGAGGTAATCTGGTATGCCATATTAAAGGGGCTGCCAGCTCTGTGTAGCAGGGGTACAAGAAGTTCTTGTCAGACCCCAGGTGCATTTTCTAGGGGTGTACCATCGGAAGGTAGTCTGTTACCTTGCCATAGTATGAAATCCAATCTCCAATATGTGACTTTACAGTTTTGATTGTAGAACCTAGTATGCTGGAATTTAATTAACATAACAATTTTAGCTATATTCATATTTTATTTTGAACCCACATACATTATTATAATATCGGTGGATTTTATATAAAGATGTTTTGGATATCATTAGGTAAAAACCCGTCTGTGTTTATGTGCGGTGTGGTCTTACGAGAGACTCTTGATTTTTAAAGAGTTTTTTTAAGGTTAAAAACCAACTGTTTTGAGTTTCTCACACCAGGCCCATGTTTAGCCCAGGGTTTTATTTTTCTTTCCCTAAAACTTGTAGGTGCTCAAATTTGTATGAGCAACCAAGTAGTTCAGGTTTCCACGGATGCATTTTGGAGGAGCTCGGAGCATGAGGCTTCGTCGATCGCTAGTTATTATCATGTTTCCGCTGTATTATATGTATCATGTATGAGTTAGGTATGGACATGATATTATAATTCTCATAGGGTAGAATTTGTATTAGTATGACTCTAATGTATCATATTGGAAATGACTTTGTAAAGAATTATGTTGATTAATATATCTTATTCCGTTGCGTTGTGAGATTCTATGATTGTTAGTTTCTTCTTATCTTCTATCTTCATTCTTTCCCCTAAACATTCTGTCTTTCCATCACTTGGTTGTTCGGCATGTGAATACCGTGGATGTATTAGTGTCGACTTTTAGGGTTTGAAAGGTGGATTGTTACAAATTCCATAAATAATGATAAGTTCAACTATAGTTGAAGATATTACCAAATTTTTTTAGAAAATAAAGACCGAGGAAGAAGTTTGCCCAAATCATAGTGAAGAAAAGTGGTTGTCTTATATAAGCACAATAAAAATTTATTTAGGAAATAAGAAAAGATAACGATATTTGGAAGAAATGGAACGGTTGGTATTAGAACATGTTTGAGAAAGGAAATGATAAAAATGTCCTAATTCGCTTTGGTATTTAAAAAGGTATTCTATAATTGCAAAAGCTTCATTTGGAGATATTCCTATTGTATATAGATAATTAAAGTATTAAAGGTTAAATTAATAAAATTAAATTCAAATAATAAACTGCTCATTTGTTAATACTCAATATATTGATTTAGTACAAAGAAATTATTCATCTAAACACAAAATTAGATATGTGCAAAATTAATAAAAGGATTCATTTTTGAAATTTCATCTTTTACCCCACTACCAATAGAATGGATCCAACAGGTTTATTAGCTGAAAATCATGCCAATAAAGAACCTTTGCAAACTCTGATTTTGAAGAAAAAATGGTTTATTGACTAAGAATCATGCTAAGAAAAGCATGTTAAAATAATTAGTTATTCCCTTAGTTCATGGTTAACTACATAATAAGGTGACTCTTAGTTCAAGATACACTAAATCTAACTAAGCTTCCAATTTAACGAGAACAGTGAGATTTTTAGGCGAAGGTAACCCTTACACCAGGCAGTGTAAATGAAAGAGTTAGGGGTATGCCCTGTGGGCAATTATAAAATTTGTTATATATGTCTAACTTTATAACTAATCTTGTTCATAATAAAGGTATTTAATTTCTATTATCTACTTTGTTATATTATAATATAATTATTATGTGATTGCTTTAAAGTATATAATTAGAAAATCCTTAAATACTATGTTATATGATAATTATTATGTGATTGCTTTCAAGGAAGGATATAGATACATCCCTTTAAACAAGAGCACATAGCGCTCTTCGAATGTTGTGGGTAGTATATCACTAATGGTTGGTGGCACCAAGGGGATACGTACTAATAGTTATTGGATAACTATGGAATGACTCACTCGAGAGTTTTTACTAGTTAATTATAACTAAAGTCAAACTGGAAATCTTGAGTTTCCTGTTGGTTAATTATAACTAATGTTTATTTGTATGAGTCTATATATTATCTATTATTAGTTTTGAACTCTAAAACAATAGAATATGTATATTTGATCCATATTTGATCACATATAAATGTTATATGGTGAACAATCGTGATTTGTAATGTATAAACCTTCGATGAAATTAGTTCATTTGAAATAATCAAGTAAACCAAAATGCGAGATTGTGTACTCAATATGTTTAATTACAGTAAGGATCTTATTGTGTTAGATGTAGCACTAGACCAAGTGCAACACGATAAAAGTAGGAATTCGATCATTGAAATATCATTTTGATCAGTTTCCTAAAGTGAAACTTATTGGATAACCTTAAATGTTATGGATGATCGAATGCAATTTTGTAAAGAGTTCTTGACAATCTTGTAGTAAGGTTTTCCATTTGAATGGTTCGACAATTTGAGTGAATGTACGAGAGTAGATGTAACTTAGGCATAGTTTGAAACAAGAGAGTGAATAGTCATCTCTGCTTAGTGAAGAGACATTAGAAATGAGAATTGTATAACATATTAAAAGATACTTAATATGGAATGAGAAACATGATTTCTATTCCAAATGTATTTTCATATGGAAAATTGTTTTCTATAAAACTTATTTCTTCAAGTTCACGATAGTTGATCTGAAACACTCGATTGTAAACTAGTTACAATATATAAAATGAAAATCCACAAGAAGTGGTTGAATGGAGCTTCGTATTTCATATGCTATTATAGTAATGGAGGAAATAGTGGGACATACCATATAACACTTCTTAGTGGATGCATCAAGTTACATAAATTATTTTTGTAAGTATATTATATATTGTTTATGATATAATAAATGTTCTCAATATTGACTGAATATAGATATAGTTTTATTTTAAATATGAATATTTTGGATATTCTTTATAAGGTAAAACTATAAGTGGCATTTGTTTTACAACAAAAGTGATGCATTAGAAAATAAAGAAGTATCTAAAAAATTTACGATTATTTTGGAATTATCGATTAAGCCGTATTTTTTAGGAATAATTCAATTGTCATATGAATATGAATCATATGGTATTTATGAATTATATCTCAGAAGATAAAGGGTGAAGCACCCATTCAATAGGAGCGATAAAAGACTTGATGAACTCTTCAGACCGATACAAATAGATGTATGCAGTCCAAAGTCTGATGATACCAAAACAGATCCACTTACTTTATTAAACTTACAAATGAATTATCATAGAAATGAACATGTGTATTTGATACACAAATAGTGTACTTATGATAAAGTCCAATGAATGTAAAATAGAAGTAGAAAAGCATAATATGCAAAGAAAATAAATATTCAATTTGATCGAATATGTGAGTGTGTTGGAAAGGGTTCCAAAAGTACCTAAAAACAAATTATATTTATTCTCAAAGTCACTTCTCCCCTATGATACGTAACAATGTATCGGTAAGGAATAATCAGACTTGGTTCAACAACGAACAATTGATGATGGGTGAATTGAGTTAACTTCTTTCTTTTAGGATGTGTGCTTAAGAGTAAGTACATATGTTAAGCTTAATTTCTTCTAAAGCATAAATTATGAGATCATATAAGATAATAATTTATAAGAAACCCTTACATATCCTAGGTCAAAGAATTAACGGGTTATGTAAGTCAAAATGCTGCACGTTAAATTCATTCGTGAGGGATTTGTATGGGCCACCTTAAAGGAGTTTAAGACCAACTAATGTTGATTGATCTATTTATGTTATGAACATAAGTTTCATAAATTAAAAACAAAATTAGTTATATATATATATAGAGTTCATAAAATGTTTATGATGTTCACCGAGAAATAATTGTTGTTTTAAGAAACACCAACTTCATGAAGAAGGAGTTTCTTTTAGAAATTATTGGTAGTAAAATGAATTTGGATACGATCCAAAGATAAAATCGATTACAAAGGATGAAATGAAACGAACCAGGCCTAAATGGACATAACATATTAAAATGTCTAACAAGAATTCTTGTATATTAAAGAGAAATTATGAATTTCTTACAATGTCGAGAAAATAAATTTCCTCAATTGTAAATAACTACTAAGAGCGCTTACTCTACCATATGGAGTGATGCGAAAATCTAGAATGGATTCCAAGTACGTTATTGAAATATGATTTTGATAATTATACCAGTTGGGATATGATCCATTGATCGTAAATGTATCTTCAAGAAGAAGACACTGTAGTTAGAATATAGTAAGGAACATGATAAAGAATAGCATCATAAATTTTAATTGGTGAAATTGGCATGATGGATTCTTCATTCAGCGTGCTTATGTTTTAGTCAAATTTTACTTGCAAAATTATCGTCTCGTATGACTTTGAGTTTTTGCTACATATATGTTAAAACAATTAATCTAAATAATTATTTAGAATAGAATATTTGCACATAACAACCAACATTTGTCGATGTCAGTGGGAGTGATACTAAGTTTGTGGGTTTAGGGTATGATCCAAGAAATGATGCAAAAGTATCATTCGATAAGAATCATTATTGAACAAGTATTTTGACAGAAATGCCAAAAAGTTTGATTTTGGTGGAAATACAACGGAAGCGTATGCCTATAAGAAATAACATTAAAGGTACTAATTTTTTTTGTAAAACTATATGTAAACAACAAACTTAGGATCATTAATGATATATCCATGTTAAAATTATTTTAGTTTAGTTATCTATTATTCGACATCGTATTTGAAAAGATATCGTTTATGATTAATATAAAAGGATGTTGGGAATGTCCCAAATGATTACATAGACACTGTAAAACATCAAAAAATTTAACCAGAAAATTTAGTAAAAAGAATTAAATTTAAATATAACAAGGATAAAAATGGAATTTTTACAAACGTCTGAATCTGGTGACGAAACTTTCACCATTGCATTCGTAGCGATTTTCTCGACAATTTTCATATTAAAAGAATTAAACCAGTGGAAACATCTTCTAAAAAGTTAGAAACGGTAGATGTTTAATATTTATAAATAAAAATAAGTTGGCTTATGATTTTTCTATGAAATGATCAAATAAACTTTATGAAATTTATTTAAAAAGTAGAATTGAAAGAATTTGATAAAAATAAATTTTCGATAATTGCTTTGTAACGATCTAATTTTTGATCACTTTAATTAAGGAATATTTAATGTATTTTAAATATTCAAATATGGATTATTTTCAACAAATAATCAAGTTGGGTGAAATGAACGATAATGATGAACCTATTTTGAAGGAATATTCACAAAAATATTTACTTTGGAAAATATCGATAAAAGGAACCAAAAACCTTTTATCAATAAACAGCTCTATAATGGTAAGACGTCGCGTATGGAGTTGGATACATACACTTATTTTTATAATTGAACAAGAATATGAAGTAAAATAAATTATTTTATTTTTGAAAATAAAACGTGTTTATGACATCATCAGTGATGCCATTATATTTAATAATTGATTTATTAAGTTAAATTGAGATATAATGATTTAATAATAATTATAATTATTCAAATAATTGTTGTAAATAATGATAATTCATTTTACATAATTATAAAGTGATAATAAACCATTTGTGATAATTTTATGAAGGTATATACTTGATTTGAAAATATACGAAAACTTTGTATCGATTTATCGATATAATAGTGATTTTTGTAAATATTTGTCTGTATTAATTTATATGGTTTTATAAATAAAATGTGATCATTTTAATTACATAAAAATGATAAGAAATTTATTTTCAAATTTTGTTTACATTTATATGTAATTTAAAATATAAGTGAAAATGTGATCGAAAATCGGTTTACCGATTTTCGACAGTTGAACGTATATAAGTCGTTCAAAGGTTGTTGCAACCTAATTTACATGCCATGTACACATATTTAACCATACATATACATGCACAAACTTGTCATGTGCACACATGAACATATATACACATATAACATACATATATACACTTATATATATACATTTTCAAGATATTTCTCAAACCTTACCACTTAAGCAAGCACACAAGTAAACACTTACACAATCAATGTACACACTTGAGTGTGCACATGGGGGGGGGGGGAATAGTGCATGGTTGAAACTAGAGAGCGTAGGGGAGGATATGTAGGATGTGGAGATAATGATGATTAGCACATGGAAATTTAGATATTTATCCACTCTTCTTTGCCTATAAATACCACACTCTCTTCTCTTCCATTTTCACACAAATTCCTCCTAAATCTTAAGTTCTTCACTCTTATTGTCTATTTTAACGGCCTCTCGTCTTAGGAAAAATTATGGCAAATTTTAGTGCAAAAGAAATCTAAGATTTATATATACATAAAAATTGTTAAACACCTCAAAAAAACTTCAAAACTCCTCCTTTCCACCATAGAAACCCACGACCACCACCTTCCTTCACCCTTGGTCGAGCCCTCCACCATAATCTATGACTTTCCTAGCTAGGCCAAGCCATCCAAGGCTCTCAAGCTGGATTTCATGGAGTTTTATTTTGTGATAGTGAAGCTACAACCAATTTTAAATTAGCTCGAGGGAAAATGAAGGTAACAAAACTCCTAAACTATAGTTATATATATATATATTATTGGATGATATATAAGTTTGTATATGATTGTTAATGATGGTTGTTTATCATGTTTGAATACGATATTTAATATGGTTGTTGAATATATATACAAATCACGTTAATACACATCGATAAGCACAAAAGAAATCACTATCCTTTAGTCAATGAAATGGTGTATATGGAATGTTTAAACCTCTTAAAAATGGTTAAATGCGGTTTAGAAATGTTTTATAAATATTTAAAAGTGTTTTGTAAAAGTTTAAATAGATATTGAAAATTTAGTCAGAAATAGGCACGTCGCATAACGGTAGTTCGCGATTTTGCGACGTAAAAGTTAAATCCATTTATAGGATGAATCCAAAGTCAAATTGCTTTTAAATAAGAATTTTCTGAACCCTTATAATCATATTTTTCAAGAAAAGAAAGAAAATTGAGATTTCGTTTAGTAGATTTTAAAATATGATCAAATCAAGTTTCAAATAAAATCACGCTTTGGTAGTTTAGAGGCCAAAGTAGTAAATGTTTTAAAATGAGTATTTTTAATTCTTTAAAATATATGAAATAAACTATATAAATATTTTAAAATGTTTTAAAAGAGATATGAGTCATTAAAATGGATTTTTAAACGGTCGGAAAGTTTTTTTTATCAAATAAGCTTCTAAAACACTATTTGCAACACTTTTTCGTAGCACTTTTTAATAACTTTTGCAGCAATGGTTTTAACTTAATTATTCTTTCACGAATCTTTCATGAACATTTTCATATAAATAATTAAGTATTTTTAAAGATGGTTAAGAGGTTTGAAAATAAGTATGCGGAAACGTAGCACATTTGTTCCATTTGTGAGTGTCATAGAAAATCCGACCGAGGAATGGAAATGATCGAAGGGAAAGCCCGGATGCTCTAAATTAATTAATGTTAATTAATTATGTTAAAAGATTTAAACTCAATCAAATAACGTGACCGCTTTATGGGTGAAAGAGAGGTAGTCTACAGATTTAGGTTTGGAAAACCAGTTGCCTGCCCTCCTTAGCTATTCGGACTGGCCCGAGGGAGGGGATAGTAAATTTGATTTACTCGGATCAGGATTTCCCAAAGTATATAAAATATAATTTTCCCAATTAAAACAACTTGGATTTCATAGAAACAAACATCTTATACTTGGTATTAAATTTCGAGAAGCGAACCCGTACTATCCATGTGAATTTAAAAGGTGATTTCCCCGTTATTCGACGGATGGTAAAGGTTGAATACAAAAATTGATATTGAGTAGAATTAGTATAATTTCTATCGACCCTTTTTAACTCAATAATGTTTTCCAATATGACTTATGAAAATGATTTGGAACTAATTTAATTCCTATACTTCAAATTTATTAGTTTGGGTTTGTAGTAAACGATGTCTTAAATAACATTGTTTTTGACCCGTTTTAAAGATTATGATTTGGGAATCTATATTAAGATATAAATAAATAATTTAGAAATATTTTTCTAAGTAAAGAATGAAATGATTTTGAATTTAAAAAGGTTTAAAGTAATCAAAGGAGTTGATAAGAGAGGTTTAATGATTCCGTATATACCAGAAAGAAATGTTTTAAAGATATATATCCCCAAAAGATATTTTGATAAAATGAAATTAATAAATCAAAGAATAATCCCTATTTGCGTAACATCTTTTTATTGATGATTGGTTTGAAGGAACCAGGGTCGAATTTGAGTAATTTTTATCCGGAGACCACTTCGAACCAATTTACGTATTCGAAGTTAAGACATGGAAATGATTTGGAAGATGGAATGTAGAGCTGCTTTTCACTGACCCTCGGGGAAAATTTCCCATATCATATTATGTGGCAGTAGTTCTACATTTGAGATCTTTAATGCAAGGACTTCTCGTAAGTAAACCTAAGGGTAACTCCCGACAGGATGTGGTAAGAGAGTGCTTTCGGTTTGTCATGTTCCTAGACAACTTGAATAGATGAATGTCTGACATTTCATTTCTAATTTCATTGATTGATCTCTATGAACGTATCATCTGTTTGGTGGTGGAAAGGCAGCTTCTCTTAGATTAACACCCTTTCCTGAGACGAATGAGCTCAGGAGTTATATGTTTGTAGAAATCAGTTGCGTAATTAAGGAAGGGCAATGTGGCATTCAAAGTGGAATGTGTTATGAGAAAGGTAATCGTTACCTCAGGCCTCATAACCGTAAGGCTATGTGGTTCGCAACCATTAGGGTATGATCATCACCTCTCTATATAACACTCTATATGTCGAGTATGTTATGTATGCTATTGGGCCCAAGATAGGTCGGTAACAACCGAGGTGATCACATATTCGTTTTCTATCCAGGCTATGTTCGAGTGCTAAATAGGGATAGACCGGTCTTGCCAAATGCAGAGGATTATGTGTATCCTCAGTACATCCCTCTAGAGATGTACTATATGGAAGGTAGCCCCTTACCTACTATTATATGGAAATCCATTCTCCAATAAGTGCCTTCGAACTTAGTTGTAAACCTATTATGCCGTCAAATTTAACCAATGTAACAATTTCGGCTATTTTAGTATGTTTATTTGAAAAATGTTTTTCAAAAGAATGCCATTAAAAATAATACCAAATGATTTTACACAGCAAATGTTTTTGGTTATCATAAGGTAAAAATATGTTCCATGTTTATGTGCGACGTGATCTTATGAGATACCTTTGTTTTCAAAATGCGTATTTTGAGTTTCCCACACCAGTACCATGATTGGCTTAGAGTTTATTTTCCTTTTCCCTTAAACTCTAGGTGCCCTAATTTTCCCTGGCAGCCTAATAGTCAGGTTTAGTTAGAAGAAATCGGGATGGAGCTTGGAGAAAGGAGTTAGAATATTCTTTTGAAGATTGTATTCCGTTTCCACCACACTCATGTATTATTGTATTTCGCATCTGTAAGGACAGATATTTATAACTGTCCACGTTTAACTTTGATAAATGTATTTAAAATTTTCCACTGTGAAGATTATATGTTGAAATAATATATGTTATTGCATTCCTATGAGATTCTTTTCGGTCTTTATTTTTTAATTACCCTTGAGAATCCATCTCTCCGGCACTTAGATTTGCGGGACGTGAATACCGAGGATGTATTAGTGTCAATTTTTGAGTGTCGAAGAAATGGGTCCTCACATTTTGGTATCAGAGTATAGGTTCAGCGAACACCTAGGCTTTGGTAGGGGTAAAGTCTCATTAGAAACAAGGTTAGTAATACCCTAGGATGAGTTACTCATTAGAGATATGGTTAGTAACGCCCTAGAATGAGTTTGAGAATATTACATATGAGCACGTATTTGTTAATGGCATATACAAATGATTTTGGTTTTGAAAAAAATTGGTAAACGAAATAATTTTACCTAGGATTATATTATATAAATATATATTTGAGAAATTTTAGTTTGATATAATGATTAAAATTTTATAAAAAGGATTCTTGGAAGTGATAACAATAAAATTTAGAAAACATTTTGATGAAAATTTCAAAGAATTTTTGGGAGGATAAACCATTTTGACATATAAAAAATTTTAAGTAGGAAAAGCTATCTTTAGAAGTGGATTGAACAAAGACCTTGGTTTATTTTCTAAGTATTGGTCGAACATTGGTTTGAGGAAAGTAATACCAAGTGATTAACAAACCTTTCTACTTAAAATAGGATATTTCTAAGTTAATGAGATATTAATAACATGGCATTATAATAAGTTAGATTAAGTAAATATTTTAGTACCTATATCTTAGGGGATGTTGTTTACATTGTAGAAACCATATGGAGGAAAGTATTCTAAAGGAGAGACCTCAAAGGAAAATTGGGGCAAGAAGGACAACCTCATTATTCTCTCTAGCGATGCGGAAGAACAACCGAAATATCCACCTAGCAATGGTTGGCCCTCGATTGAGAGAGAGCATGCCCCGTCCACTTGAAGAAATGAAGACAGGTATCCAATGGCAGAAATGCTCAAACCACCCACGACCCTCGAGATGGTTATAATTTCTAGTGATGACGAACCAATGCAAGTGTAACAACCCGAAATTTAACCCATAATAAATAATTGGTTAATTAATTAAATAATAAAATAACTTTGTAAAATTATCAGAATTAAGCCACGAAAGTTGCACCATTGTGTCTGTGGTAATTTTCTAGTCGATTTCCATATATAGAACATCAGAAACCGAACTAATATGACCAAGTTATAAAATAAACAAAATAAGCAGAAATATAACAAAAATAAAATAAAATATATATAGTCAGGTCGACCAGTCGGTCGACCTGGGCAAGGGGGCGGTCGACCGCCCGGTCGACCCGCCTTGTATTTCGGCAGGTGAACGAACGTTAATTCATTTGAACGAATTAGAGGCCTCGGTGGCTCCTATTTAGCCTATGACGTGGTTGCATCCTATTCAATCTCCAAATCCAATGGTCCGAGATCCACTTCTACACATATAAATAGACCCCTAGACCTAACACTTTTTCTCATTCTAGGTTTTCTCCAATTGGGTTCACCTTTCTAGGAAGGACGCTAAACGGAATAATTTTTCCAAAGGAGAAAATCGTTATAAATTAAATTATTTTACAACTCCAAGTGGATCCAGGAAGACCAAAGGAAAAGCTTAGGACCGGAGGTGAGTGATTGTAATTATTTTAAGATTTCTTTAAGTAATTTAAAATAATAGGGTTTCCAATAATTGTAGTTTTACTACGATTTTTGGAATAGCCTTTTTCAGTAATTATTTACAGTTTTTAATTATTTTCAGTCTATTCCGCTATTCCTTTCAATAATTTTAGTATTATTTCTGTTAATTATAATTTATTACTGTTAAGCATAGCTTTTTATTAATTTACAGTCTATTTATAGTATTTAAGTTTATTTACTATTTATTTCTTATTTACATCTTTTCGACGTTTTGGATTTTATGCAAGCGTCTATTCTCTTCATTCCCCTTTTCTGAGCGTATGGATTAGAATAAATTAAATGTGAATATGGATTTTATAAGTAAGAATATTAAATGAAGAAAATAAGATGTAAATTATAAAGACTGTAATAAATAATGGAATTGGACTGAAATTATGCCTAATTATAATTAGAATTGGACTAATTAAAGATAATTGGCATAGTTATAACTTAGAATTATAACTAAATGAAGTAAAAGATGAAAGAAGCTTATTTTCACACTTAGACTTTGGGTTAAGTAATAAGCATGATTATAACGTAAGTTATAATAAGAAAAAGAACATAATGGGGCTTATTTTAAGGCTTGAGATAAATTAATAAGCGTAGAAAGTAAAAATGGTAATAAAGGCTTATTTAAATAATTTATCTAAGTTAATAAGCAAAGATGAAAGTAATACCTATACCAAATAGCATTCCCTAGGACACGCTTATGCTAAGAATGGTAGTAATTGGTCAAATAGAAGTCCAAATCACGGGGATTTGGATAAGGGGCGCAAATAGATATTGTTTGGATGAAGGGCCAGTACCAATAGCATTTCCTTTATTTTTCTATGGACACATGGTGGTCTCGCATTAGCCTGAAGTGAGATGAAGGGGCACGCTATGATGGACGTTGGAGGTAATAAGAAGACTCAATAGGTGGAGCAAAAGGTAGCACGGGCATGGTGGCAGTTACGTGTGCGACATCCACTTGGGTGCTCAGTAATAGCTATGAGTTCCAAGCGCTTAGTATGGTGTCTTAGTAGACACCATTGCCTTCTGTGTAGGGAGCTATATATGTCGTCCGGATCCACAGTAGTTGTGTAACAACCCGCATATTTGTCGATTTGATATTTAAATATTTTATCGTTAGTCGGATGTTAGTCCGAAAAGCTACTTTTTGCATACGGTCAAATTAGGACTCGAGACCACCTCCATTGAGTTCAAAATGATGTTTGCGATCTTTTTGAGTGTAAACTTCGATATGTTTGGAGATAGTGAAATTTTCGCCACCTTTTGCTTTGAGCTTTTGGTTTGGGCTGAACCACTTCTAAGTCAGTCCCAACCCCCTCTCTTCTTCATTAATTCCTTCTTCATTTTCCTAATACTTAAAGCTTCTTCAAAAATGGTAGAGGGAATGGGAAATTAAAACTCCAAAGCTTTAATCTTCATTGCTAATCCAACATCTACTCCGAATTCAAGTGAAGACATTGATTCAAGCTTGTTGTTGTCCTTGTTTTGCTTCAAGCTTCATCTTCATTGATTTTTGGTGCAAAGGTGAGATTTTTATCTCACATTCTTGCCTATAACTGTCATTGGATTGTTGGGAATGATTCCCTAGCACTTGTGCATGTGCATTTGCATTTGGTTTGGATTGAATTGGTGAAAAACCCAATTTTTCAGCGTGTTTGGCAAATTCTGGGTCTTAGGTCGCACTGCCTCGAAGAAGAAAGCCTGCATATTTTCGTACTGGGCTTAGGTCGTTCGCATGTGGTAGGTCGTTCGGCAGATAGCTCGCTCCACCACTAGGTCGTTCGGCATTAGGTCGTAACTCCTAGGTCGTTCGGCAATGGCTCGTTCCACACTAGGTCGCATGCCTGGCCCGTTTGCTTTAGGTCGCTCTGCAGCTAGCTCGCAACCATTTAGGTCGCTCGCGTTCCATTTTAGGTCGTTTGACCTTAAACCGTTTGCAGTTAGGTCGTTCGAACTTATATGCTCACATTTGCGCTAGGTCGCTAGGTAATAGCTCGACCCTGTTGCCATTTTAGGTCGCAATCCCGTTAGGTCGCATGACCCCCAATACCATTAGGTCGCTAGACCTTATTTCCTTTAGGTCGTTAGACCTTATTACCTTTATGTCGCATGGTCCCTAAAGTCACTCGGCCCGTTCCACCTTAGGTTGTAAGGCCTTAGGTCGTTCCACGTTAGGTCGCACCAATATTAGGTCGCGCCTGGGTGGGCCGTGTGCTCCTTCTTAAGCCTTCAACTCCTTAGGTCGCACCTTGTTTGGTCGCGCCCATTTCTTGTGTTGAACTTTGTTATGTTGCATCGCACTTCTACTTTAATGGTTTTGGAGTTGATTTCTTTGGACTTTACTCACGTCTTCGAATGTGAATTTGTGATTCGATTTGTTTCAACAATCGTTTTGTGGTTTGTCACTTTAAATATATGAAGGTTTCAATACTAGTAGTAAATATCAAAACTCTTTTATCAACTCGATTTCAACACTATTTTATTACAAAGCTCTTTTTCCTAAACCGTTTTCCAATCTATTAGTATATACGAGCCTTTACTTCACTCGGATGAGAAATCTAATTAAACGGCTTAGCAAAACAGGTGGTATGAAACGCTTGCGTTTACTTCGTCGGTTAATTCTTGGACTTGTTCGACCGAACCTTTTGTGACAATTTCCTAGTGAAGATCTACAGTTTGTTCGTAAATATTTAAGTTAAGCTAGTGGTTATGGGACATGAAGCTAAACTCATATATTTACTAGCTTGGTGTGATTGACACTTCTTGATTATCATGATGATCATTTTTGTGATTTAGACTAGCAATTGTGCGATGTCTCTTTGTCTACGAGGGTGACTAAACCCCGTTTGTGTGATGTTTCTACATCACATATGTGGGGTAGCGCCCCATGGTCTTCGGGCCGTTTGTGTGTCAAAATTTAATGGATAACTTCCATGAGATAGCTTCTCGTTCTTGTGTTACACGTGTTGGTGAGTTTTCATGCTCCCATTCTTGTGATAGGCCTCCCCCCTTTTTATGTGATTTCTGGATTTCGTGTGTTGATTTCTGGAATTTGTGCTTCACCAATTTTCATGATTTTTCATTGATATGTTTATCAATTTTTGTGCATTGGTGAATTCGTGTGTCAATGACTTGTTATGAATACAAGTTTACGGTATGACACCCTATTTTATCTTTGAGAAGATTCTTGTGATATTGATTAATCTCATGTTGATTTTCAATTACATACTTATAGTAGTATGCCATTATGGTTATTACATGTTCATGCCATGTCTTTTATTTTGTACCATATCATCTGATATTTATAGCTAGACTGATCCGTTTATTATTTTCTTATAAATAATACTCGGGTCAGACCGAGATGTTACAGGTGCTTCTGCTTGACTTCTCTTCTGGGATTACTCTAACTTTTGGCTAACTACTTAGATTAGTAGTTTTTGTTGTATACATTTGAGATATAGACTCCGTGATGTATAATTATCCTTTGTGTAGCTTGTAGATATTCCTTTGTATTATTGTGGATCTTTCAGACCACTACTCTGATGTGCACTTTCATGCATTGTATATTCATATCTTTTTCCGCCTTTGTGATATGGATGTGTGTGACTGATTTGTGTTATGTTTATTTCTATGTTTGTTTCCGAAGATTATATAAAGCCACTGTGTGATAGCTTTGAGTTTGTATCGGTATGTCGGATTTCCTCCTTAAATGATATGCATTCTATACTATCTGACATATCGGTACTCGCACAAAGAAGTTACATGGATGCTCGCTCCTCAACAGCCTTATTCTCCGTGCTAATTGACAGCACTACACCGTAGTGTTCTTGGTTAGCGTGGGTATAGAGGTGGGGCGTCACAGCTTGGTATCAGAGCCAAACTTCGGAACAATGTAGAATAACTTAACAAGGATCATCGTCCTAAGTCCAACTTAGGAGTCGTGCCTTAGGATTTAATTCGAGTTTTCGAACCGATTCATCCTGTTTTCTTTATGATTCCTTGTTTCATCTAGCAAGATTGCTTGATATTCATTTGGTGAATAACCTTTTTCTTCTTTTCTCTTCCTAAAAGAAGAGAATGTCTAGACCAGGTCGTCCCAGAGCTGGACCATCTACTGTTACTCCCCAGGATGGAGTTTTCATGACTGCTCAACAGCTTCTTGATTTAGTAAAGAATGCTCAAGTAGCTGGTCCGAGTCAGGAACCTACTCATCCTAAGTCTGGATTTGCACGTTTGTGCAATGATTATACCAACTTGGGTGGGAAACCATTCAAAGGTTCCGAAACTATTATTGAAGTCCAGGCTTGGTTAAGAACATGCGATCGAATCTTTTCTCGCATGAATCTTATCGATCTTCACCGTGTTCAGGTGGCCTCCAGTATGCTCCAAGAGAGAGCATTGGATTGGTACGAACTTCTTATTTCTGAAATTAATGAAGCAGATCTCTCCTGGGAGAAATTCCGGGAACGCTTCGAATTAAAATTCGTACCAGAAGCAGAGAAAGTGACATTGGCTCGACGTTTCATAGACCTTGTTCAAGGTGAATCTTCCGTGACAGATTATGTCGCATCCTTTGAGTCACTGTCTAAATATGGGGTTGAATACATCAACACCCCATTGAAGAAGAATCAAAGATTTGTCTATGGCTTAAACAAGAATCTCAAGAAGCCATTACTTCTAAAATTGGAAGTTTCTTTCAATCAACTCATTGATATCGCTCTTCGTCTTGAAGAGGCGGATAGGGAAAGTGATGTTGAAGTGGTGGGTGCCAAACCAAACTTCAACAATAAGAAGAGGCCAAACAAATTCAAAGGTCCTTATCCCAACAAAAAAGGGAAACCTGCACCTCCTACAGCAAAGACTTCTACCCCAAGTAGTGGGCAATGCTATAACTGTGGTTCAAAGGACCATTTTGTGAACAAGTGTTCAATGCCACGTTCTTGTCGCTATTGTAAGAGCCCGGATCATTATATACATTTATGCCCCAGACGTCAAGGCAATAAGGAGGGAAAGCTTAATGTGGCTCAAGCCCCTGGTAACACATCTCGCGGTCAAGGTATGTCTCATTCTGTCCTTGATGGCATTATTATATTTCATGATCAACCTATTAGAGTTCTCTTTGATACGGGTGCATCCCATTCTTTTATATCAAAGGAACTTGTTGATACTTTTTCCTTAAGTGTTGTTGCTTTAATGACTTCTTTAAGAATTGCGAATCCGGTTGGTGGATCCGCAACTCTTAGTTTGCTTTGTAAGGATGTGGAGATTATTTTGTGTGATTTTCCTTTCCTAGCCGATTTGCATGTCATGCGTTATTTAGGCTTTGGAATGATTTTGGGTATGGATTGGCTTAGCCGTTACGAAGCTCATATCCTATGTCCTGAGCGGACTATTTATCTTCGACATCCACTATCTGTTAAGCAGATTTCAATTATTCTTAAAGATTCGGATCCCACTTTGGCTGCATCTTTATATTCTCTAAATCCTCTTGATGATGACAATGATGATGAGGAGGATGTCATTTCTCTTATTCACGTCGTTCGTGAATTTTCCGACATATACGAGCCCGTTTTAGGATTACCACCTAAGCGAGCAATTGAGTTCAAAATTAATCTTATACCTGGAGCTCAACCTATTACTCGTCCTCCTTATCACATGTACAATAAGGAGAATGAAGAGATGCACAAGCAATTATCCGAATTAGAGACGAAGCAATTTATCCGCTCTTGTTCCTCACCTTGGGGAGCTTCAGCAATTTTCGTGAAGAAATCCGATGGTACACTTAGGCTTTGCGTCGACTACCGCAAGCTTAATGATCTTACTATTAAGAATAAATATCCTTTACCTCAGATTGATGATCTATTTGATCAGCTTAGTGGTGCTAGAGTCTTTTCACAATTGGACTTGGCTACCGGTTTTCATCAGCTTTGTATTGCAGAGGATAGTATTCCTTTAACTTCGTTCCGTACTCGTTATGGATCTTATGAATGGCTAGTTATGCCATTTGGTTTAACGAATGCTCCGGCTTATTTCGTTGACCTTATGAATCGAGTTTTTAAAGATTTTCTCGATCGATTTTTTCTCATCTTTATTGATGATATTCTTGTGTATTCTAAAACCGAGGAGGAACATGAAAAGCATCTTCGGATTATATTGGAAACTCTTAGGAGTAATCAATTAAAAGCAAAATTTTCTAAATGCCACTTTTGGCAATCTAATGTGAAGTTTCTCGGTCATATTATTTCCGAATCCGGAATATCAGTGGATCCTTCAAAGATTGAAGCGATTCAAAATTGGAAGAGACCGGAGAGTGTAACGGAAATCCGTAGCTTTCTCAGATTGGCAGGTTATTTCCGCCGTTTCATAAAGGACTTTTCTAAAATTGTCGTTCCTCTTACTGGCTTAACAAAGAAAGGTGTTAAATACATTTGGTCGGACAAATGTGAAACTTCTTTTCAGAAACTAAAAGAACTCCTTTCTGATGCTCCTATTCTTGTTATTCCCGAGGGGAACCAAGATTTTGTTGTTTATACCGATGCTAGTCGCGTTGGTTTGGGTGCCGTTCTTATGTAAAAAGAAAGTGTTATTGCTTATGCTTCTAGGCAATTGAAGCCGGCTGAGACTAGATATGCCACACATGATTTAGAGCTCGCGGCTATCGTTTTCGCCCTTCGAATTTGGCGACACTATCTTTTGGGAGAGAAATTTATACTTTATACTGATCATAAGTCTTTGAAATATTTATTTTCTCAAAAGGAACTTAATTTGCGTCAACAGCGTTGGCTCGAATTCCTTGCCTCTTATGATCTTGATATTCTTTATACTCCCAGAAAGGGAAATCAAGTTGCTGATGCTCTTAGTCGTAAGCAACAAGCGGTTGTCTCTATGATGATATCCGAATGGCATGATCTCGAGGTTTTATCCACTTGTGAGATTAGAGATCATGTATCCGATTTATGTTCATCTTTTGTTTTATGTAGCCTCGAGGCTTGTCCTTCTCTTTTGGACCGCATTCTTGAAGCTCAAAAGCTAGATCCTGAATTGGCTTTGCTTGGCCAAAATTTTAAGGATAAAACCGATATTGAAGGTTTGAAAGACTTTAATATTGATTCTCATGGCGGCATTCGAAAATTTGGTAGACATATCGTACCAAATATTGGTGATCTTCGTAAAGATATACTAGAAGATTCTCATCGTTCCAAGTATTCCATTCATCCCGGTAGTAGTAAAATGTACTCGGATATGAAGCGACTTTATTATTGGGAGGGAATGAAATCTGATGTTGCTAACTTTGTTAAGTGTTGCATGACTTGCCAACTTGTCAAGGCTGAACATCAAAGGCCCGGTGGGTTATTGCAACCTTTGAAAATTCCAATTTGGAAGTGGGATCAAATTTCCATGGATTTTATTGATGGCCTTCCCCGTTCTCGTTCGGGTCATGATAGCTTATGGGTGATCATTGATAGACTTACTAAATCCGTCCATTTTGTTCCCGTTCGGTCGAACCGAACCGTTCCTCTTCTGGCCAAACTCTTTATCAAAGAAATTGTTAAATTACATGGAGTTCCTACTTCCATTGTTAGTGATCGCGATCCATTGTTTACTAGTGGATTCTGGAAGAGTCTTCAAAAAGCTTTGGGAACGAAGCTTAATTTTAGCACCGCTTATCACCCCCAGTCCGATGGACAAACTGAGCGTGTGAATCAAACTCTTGAAGATCTTCTTCGTTCTTGTGTGCTTGATTTCGGTGGAAGTTGGGAAGATCATATTTCTCTCGTTGAGTTTTCCTATAATAACAGCTTCCAATCTAGTATTGGTATGGCTCCTTTCGAGGCACTCTATGGAAGGCCATGCCGATCTCCTTCTTATTGGCTTGAGGCCGGTGAGAAGCTGGTTTTAGGTCAAGATTTTATTCGTGATTCCACAGAAAAGATTGAACTTATTCGACATAGGATGAAAGAAGCCCAAAGTAGACAAAAATCCTATGCCGATAACCGAAGAAGAAAATTAGAATTTTCTGTGGGAGATCTTGTATTTATTCGTGTTTCGCCCATGAAGGGTGTTGTACATTTCAGTCGATCGGGAAAGTTAGCGCCTCGATATATTGGGCCATTTTCTATCACTGAACGTATTGGTTCCATGGCTTATCGCCTTTCATTACCGACTTAGTTTTCTGCCATGCATGACGTGTTTCACGTTTCTCAATTACGAAAGTGCCTTCGGGATTCCGATTCTATTCTTGAGCCCGGTGTTGTGGAAGAGATTGAAGTTTCGCCGAATTTAACTTATGAGCAGCATCCTATTCGAATTATTGCTTCGGAGGTTAAACGACTTCAAAATAAAGATGTTCCGCTTGTTAAAGTTCAATGGTCCTCAAATCCTAAGGGTTGCTCTTGGGAATCTAGAGAATTCATCGAGCGAACACATCCGGACTTACTTTCTCATGCTCTTTGAGGTAAACTTCTTATTTCAAATTTCTTTTGTGATTAATATGCTTTTATGGTTGTTACTTTTTATTTCCATCTTATATATTGCGAGGACGCAATTTCTTTAAGGAGGGGAGTCTGTAACAACCCGCATATTTGTCGATTTGATATTTAAATATTTTATCGTTAGTCGGATGTTAGTCCGAAAAGCTACTTTTTGCATACGGTCAAATTAGGACTCGAGACCACCTCCATTGAGTTCAAAATGACGTTTGCGATCTTTTTGAGTGTAAACTTCGATATGTTTGGAGATAGTGAAATTTTCGCCACTTTTTGCTTTGAGCTTTTGGTTTGGGCTGACCCACTTCTAAGTCAGTCCCAACCCCCTCTCCTCTTCATTAATTCCTTCTTCATTTTCCTAATACTTAAAGCTTCTTCAAAAATGGTGGAGGGAATGGGAAATTAAAACTCCAAAGCTTTAATCTTCATTGCTAATCCAACATCTACTCCGAATTCAAGTGAAGACATTGATTCAAGCTTGTTGTTGTCCTTGTTTTGCTTCAAGCTTCATCTTCATTGATTTTTGGTGCAAAGGTGAGATTTTTATCTCACATTCTTGCCTATAACTGTCATTGGATTGTTGGGAATGATTCCCTAGCACTTGTGCATGTGCATTTGCATTTGGTTTGGATTGAATTGGTGAAAAACCCAATTTTTCAGCGTGTTTGGCAAATTCTGGGTCTTAGGTCGCACTGCCTCGAAGAAGAAAGCCTGCATATTTTCGTTCTGGGCTTAGGTCGTTCGCATGTGGTAGGTCGTTCGGCAAATAGCTCGCTCCATCACTAGGTCGTTCGGCATTAGGTCGTAACTCCTAGGTCGTTCGGCAATGGCTCGTTCCACACTAGGTCGCATGCCTGGCCCGTTTGCTTTAGATCGCTCTGCAGCTAGCTCGCAACCATTTAGGTCGCTCGCGTTCCATTTTAGGTGGTTTGACCTTAAACCGTTTGCAGTTAGGTCGTTCGACCTTATATGCTCACATTTGTGTTAGGTCGCTAGGTAATAGCTCGACCCTGTTGCCATTTTAGGTCGCAATCCCGTTAGGTCGCATGACCCCCAATACCATTAGGTCGCTAGACCTTATTTCCTTTAGGTCGTTAGACCTTATTACCTTTAGGTCGCAGGACCTCATTTCCTTTAGGTCGCAGGACCTCATTTCCTTTAGGTCGCATGGTCCCTAAAGTCACTCGGCCCGTTCCACCTTAGGTCGTAAGGCCTTAGGTCGTTCCACGTTAGGTCGCACCAATATTAGGTCGCACCTGGGTGGGCCGTGTGCTCCTTCTTAAGCCTTCAACTCCTTAGGTCGCACCTTGTTTGGTCGCGCCCATTTCTTGTGTTGAACTTTGTTATGTTGCATCGCACTTCTACTTTGATGGTTTTGGAGTTGATTTCTTTGGACTTTACTCACGTCTTCGAATGTGAATTTGTGATTCGATTTGTTTCAACAATCGTTTTGTGGTTTGTCACTTTAAATATATGAAGGTTTCAATACTAGTAGTAAATATCAAAACTCTTTTATCAACTCGATTTCAACACTATTTTATTACAAAGCTCTTTTTCCTAAACCGTTTTCCAATCTATTAGTATATACAAGCCTTTACATCACTCGGATGAGAAATCTAATTAAACAGCTTAGCAAAATAGGTGGTATGAAACGCTTGCGTTTACTTCGTCGGTTAATTCTTGGACTTGTTCGACTGAACCTTTTGTGACAATTTCCTAGTGAAGATCTACAGTTTGTTCGTAAATATTTAAGTTAAGCTAGTGGTTATGGGACATGAAGCTAAACTCATATATTTACTAGCTTGGTGTGATTGACACTTCTTGATGATCATGATGATCATTTTTGTGATTTAGACTAGCAATTGTGCGATGTCTCTTTGTCTACGAGGGAGACTAAACCCCGTTTGTGTGATGTTTCTACATCACATATGTGGGGTAGCGCCCCATGGTCTTCGGGCCGTTCGTGTGTCAAAATTTAACGGATAGCTTCCATGAGATAGCTTCTCGTTCTTGTGTTACACGTGTTTGTGAGTTTTCATGCTCCCGTTCTTGTGATAGGCCTCCCCCCTTTTTATGTGATTTCTGGATTTCGTGTGTTGATTTCTGGAATTTGTGCTTCACCAATTTTCATGATTTTTCATTGATATGTTTATCAATTTTTGTGCATTGGTGAATTCATGTGTCATTGACTTGTTATGAATACAAGTTTAGGGTATGATACCCTATTTTATCTTTGAGAAGATTCTTGTGATATTGATTAATCTTGTTGGGTACGTTTCGACCCTATTCCAGACTGCCGAACCAAACCTCCACTCGAGACTGCCGAACCAAACCTCCACTCGAGACTACCGAACCAAATACAACCGAATCAACTCCTCTCCACCGATCCAAACTACCACCGAACCAATACAACCGAATCAACTCCTCTCCACCGATCCAAACTACCACCGAACCAATACAACCGAATCAACTCCTCTCCACCGATCCAAACTACCACCGAACCAATACAACCGGACCAAATCCCATCCACCTATCACCAAACCACCTCATGACCGAACCAAACTGCCAGGCCAGATCACTTCAGCCCAGGCCCACCAGCAGCTGTATATATCCAAGACCCCTGCCCCCAACCTCACTCTATAAATAGAGAGGCAGGGGTACAACAATGGGGGACAAGTTTTGAGAGCTCAAGCACGGAAGGAACTCTTCAAACAACTTTCTTTTACTCGTATCAAAGCTTTGTACTTGTAATCAAAACTAGAGAAGTGAAATAACATATAAAGTGGACGTAGGCACATTCTGGCTGAACCACTATAAACCTGCGTGTCTTTTTACAATTAAGCCCCTGCTTTTCATATATTTGCATAAATCTCCAAAATCACTAAAAACAACATAAAATCTACTAAATTATACGACTTTGAGGTGTTTGTCCATTTATTGTGCAAACATTTTTGGTGCTTTCATTGAGAGAAAGGCTCGAAGCTTCAGCTTCATCCGCTTAACAAGTTTTCCTGACAGCATCGTTCGCCACTTGGAAAACATGCCTCCCAAACAGAGAAAAGATGTTAACAAAGGAAAAAACATCGCATCCAGCAGTCTTCCTGATCCAGCTGCCGCGAATCAAGTAAATCGTCCTCCTCCAGCAACGGTAACAAATGAAGGACAGGCTAACCCAACCACTCCTGCCACAGAACAACCTGCAGCAATTACTAGGGCAGATTTGGACAGAGTTGTTGTTGAAGTAACTAACCGCTTCACGTCCCAGCAGGAAGCCTTTGTGGACCATCTCATGTCACGCTTGAGGGACGCTGAAGAATCCAACCGCAACACTGAATCATGGGGCGAGTCCCAGTCTGGAGGATCTCAGAGACAGCAAAGATCTTCCTTCTTCGAAGGAGCTAACGGCAGAAGTAGCCGTGGTAGGAGCCGAGACCGAGCACAGCCCGAAGTTAGGCCTGAGGAAACGTTTGGTACCGAACCCAACAGGGAAGGTACCGGACGAAGGTCAACTGTAGCTGAGCCTGTCATGCTGCCTAACCACAGAAACACCAGTGAACGGGGCCGAGCTAGAGTTCAGCCCGAAGTTGGACCCGAGGAAGTGCTTAGATCAGAACCCAACAGGGGGAGATCAAGGCAAGGGCCAACTGTAGCTGACCCAAGCATGCTCCCAGAAGATCTAAGGCAGCCACTGGAAAATATGAGGAATGATAGACGATACCATCCCTACAGGTTATCTGGACGGAATCAACCCCACAGAACAGAACCAAACTCATTTCTGTCCGCTCCAAATTCTGATGAAAGGATGGCGCGCTTATTCAGAGAGTGTGTCCAACGGGAGCAAAGAGATCGAGGGATAGGCGCTAGGGTAACCAGCCCTTTCGCCCGCAATATCGAAATTGCTATCACCCCCCGAGAATGGAAGATGCCAACAATGGAACCCTACAAAGGAACCTCCGATCCCGTTGTACACTTACAGAGGTACACGCAGCATATGCTCATGAGTGGAGCAACAGAGGGAGTACTGTGCAAATGCTTCCCGCTCTTCTTAGCAGATCTTGCTACCTCCTGGTTCTGTCATCTACCCCAAGGATCCATCAGCTCATGGGAAATGTTGAAAGAAAAATTCATCAGTCAGTTCCGCATTCATGTGGAGCAACCTAAGGACGCTTATTCCTTATCCAGCGTCAAACAGAAACCTGGAGAAAAGCTGCAGCAATACCTAACCAGATTCAACGCCGCAGCAGCAGCAGTTCAAGATGCCGATGAGAAGCTTATCCTAATGGCCCTCTGCAGTGGGGTGCATCCGGACACTAAATTTGCTAGAAGATTGACAAAAGAAAAACCAGCTACTTTACCCGATTTCTTCCATGAAGCCGGGAAATACATGAGGCTTGAGGATGCTGCCATTGAGGAGCAGTCAGGACAGCAAAGTAAGACGACCCATGGCAACGCCCCTGCTATGGCGAGGGATGTTCGAAGAAATGATTCCAGAGACAATGCTGGGGGCAAGAAAGTAGAAAAACGCCTATATCGGCCAGGACCAAGATTCGACTCTTACACCCCTTTGAACGAGACCGTCGAAAATATCTTCCTTGCCACCCAAGGCAAAGTTAGATACAAACGCCCACCATACAAGAAGGAATCAGATAACGCACAGAAGTCTGGAAAATTCTGCCGCTTCCACGAATCTCACGGACATGATACCAACGAATGCCATCATCTCCGAGATCTGATTGAGGAACACATCAGAAGGAAGAAACTGGAACGCTATGTAAAAAGTCAAGACAGGACTCCAGCTCCTGCCAATGAAAACCCAAGGCTACCCTCACCAGGGACCGGCAGAGGCGACCGCAACGCTAGCAGCTCTAGTCAAGAGAAGATAGTGGTCCATACCATCTCAGGAGGTCCGCACATCGCAGACAGAAGTTGGAGAGAGATGGAAAGATATGGGAAGTCGCTTAGAGACAATAGAGACTGTGTCAATACGGTTATAGAAGAGCGCCACCCAAAGCGGAAAGAAAGTGATGACATTACATTCAGTAAACGCGACCTAGAAGGAAGACAGTACCCTCACATGGATCCCATGGTTATTTCTGCCCGACTCGGTCCCGCCGAAGTTTACCGAATCCTGGTAGACACTGGAAGCTCTGTAAATATCCTATTCAAACACGCATTCGACAAAATGAAGCTATCAATAAAGGATGTATCTCCCTGCGATAAACCACTACACGGTTTCACTGGAGATGCGAAGATGCCCCTCGGGCAGCTGGACCTCTTTGTTGAGATTGGAAGTCATCCCCGCTCCGTGGTAAGGAAACAGACGTTTGTGCTGGTAGAGAACCATTCGGCCTACAACGCCTTCTTAGGAAGACCAGCCTTGTCTGACTTCCAGATTGTCCTAGCCCCATGGTGCCTGAAAATGAAATTTCCAACAGACAATGGGGTAGGGGAAGTGGAAGGAGACCAGGATATTGCACGAGACTGCTATGTAACCGAACTTCGCAACAACCACAGGAGAGATAAAGGGAAAGGTGTAGAGATTGCCCTCTGCACAAAAAGCCTTGAAGCATAGCAACTAAAGAAAGCCCCTCCTCTTCGATACACCAGCGACCCTTTCAATGAATTAGACCCTAGGGACAAAGAGGAGGAGGCCACCGCCGAGCCTGCAGAGGCTATGGAGTTTATATCTGTAGACAAGCACGACTCAAGTAGGCTACTTAAAATTGGGTCCCAGCTGAAAGCTGAATTGAAGGAACAACTTATTGATTTTCTCCGCCACAACTTGGATGTATTCGCTTGGTCACACGCTGACATGACCGGAATCTCCCCCGACATAGCGTGCCACGTATTAAAAATTGATCCTACCAAGGCGCCTGTAAAACAAAAAAAGAGAAGTATGGGGGCAGAGCGATCAGCAGCCCTCGATGAAGAAGTAAAGAATCTACTCGCCAATGACTTCATACGAGAAGCTATTTACCCAGAATGGATCGCCAACCCGGTACTAGTAAAGAAGGCTAATGGGAAGTGGTGGACCTGCATTGACTTCTCCAACCTAAACGACGCCTGCCCAAAGGATTGCTTCCCGCTTCCCAGAATCGACCAACTTGTAGACAGCACAGCCGGGCACGAACTCCTGTCTTTTATGGATGCATACTCAGGATATAACCAAATTCCTATGCATGCTCCCGACCAAGACCACACTAGTTTCATCACCGACCGGGGTTTGTACTGCTACAAAGTGATGCCCTTCGGACTTAAAAATGCAGGAGCCACCTACCAGCGCCTCGTCAACAAGATGTTCGCAGGGCTAATAGGACGAACAATGGAAGTATATGTAGACGACATGCTGGTAAAATCACGGAAAGCCAAAGATCACGTAAGCCACCTAGGCGAAATGTTCCAGGTACTTCGACAGTATGGAATGAAGTTGAATCCACTAAAGTGCTCCTTCGGAGTGTCGTCGGGAAAATTCTTAGGATTCATCGTCCATGCCCGAGGGATAGAAGCAAACCCTGAACAAGTCCGAGCATTAAGGGACATCAAGATACCTTCCACCCGAAAGGAAATGCAAAGCCTAAATGGAAAAGTGGCTGCCCTAAGCCGATTCATCTCCAAAGCAACGGACAAGTGCGTCCCCTTTTTCGAAGCTCTAAAGAAAGATAAAGGAAAGTTCGAATGGACGGACGAATGCTTAACCACTTTCCTTAATCTAATCGAACACCTCCAGAAACCACCGGTACTCTCGACCCCAAGCGAAGGCGAAGAATTATACCTATACCTTGCTGTGTCATCTCACGCTCTAAGCGCTGCCTTTGTAAGGGAAGACAACCGCACGCAACGACCAGTTTACTTCGTCAGTAAAAGGTTTACTAGGGCAGAAGTCAGATATCCTAAGCTTGAAAAGTTAGCATACTGTTTACTAATCACTTCACGAAAGCTACGTCACTACTTCCAATCCCATTCCATCAAAGTTCTGACCGATCAACCACTGAGGCAGGTACTCCATCGTCCCGACACTTCCGGGCGACTACTTAAATGGTGTATTGAGCTGAGTCAATATGATATCACCTATCACCCTCGCACCGCCATCAAGGGACAAGCCATGGCTGATTTCATTGCAGAATTCACTACCAACGAGGATAAGGAGCAACTGGAAATAACAGAAGATATCAAGTGGAATCTCTTTGTGGACGGTGCATCTAACGAACAAGGCTCGGGGGCAGGTGTGGTAATAATCACTCCCAGGGGAAACAAACTGCACTATGCTATAAGGTTGGAGTTCGCTGCCACCAACAACGATGCAGAATATGAAGCAGTAATAGCCGGATTAGAAATTGCTATCGAGATCGGAGCCAATTCTTTGTGTCTTCACAGCGATTCTCAGCTTATTGTTAACCAAATACTAGGGGAATTCCAAGCTCGAGAAGAACGACTCATAGCATATCTAAAGAAGACCAAGTTACTTCTCAGCCGATTGGACCACTACTTAGTCAAACACATCCCTCGGGAAGAGAACCAAGAGGCCGACGAATTGGCAAAGCAAGCAAGTATGAGAGGCGTCGCCGTCTTCGGGGCAGTAACTGTCTCAAAGCAAACGATCCCAAGTTTTGAGCAAGTGAATCTGATAGCTGCAACCGAAGAAGCAACTTGGATGACTCCCATCCGAGACTACCTACAAAATGGCACACTACCCGACGGGCGTAACGAAGTCAAGAAAATCTTGAGGAAAGCGTCCCGCTACACAATACAAGGAGACATCCTCTATCGGCGCGGTTTCTCTAACCCATTGTTAAGGTGTGTCGCCGGAAGGGAAGCCAAGGAAATCTTATCCAACATTCATCAAGGAGGCTGCGGAGATCACACCGGAGGGCAAACACTAGCAAAAAAGATACTCCGATACGGATATTTCTGGCCCACCTTAAGCAAGGACGCCTTAGATTTCGTCAAGAAGTGTGACAGATGCCAAAAATTTGCTAAGATCCCTCGGCTACCAACAACCGAGATTACTCAGATGACCAGCCCTTGGCCCTTTGCAGTATGGGGAATTGACTTAATCGGTGAACTGCCAATGGGTCGAGGCGGCGCCAAATATGCTATAGTAGCAGTCGACTATTTCACCAAATGGGTGGAAGCAGAACCTCTAAATAAAGTATCTTCAGCGAAAGTTATCAACTTCTTAATCAAAAATGTTCTGTGCAGGTACGGAGTCCCACTAAAAATCATATCAGACAATGGACTTCAGTTTGACAGCGAGGAATTCGCCAACTGGTGCCAAGAACATGGAATTCACAAAAGCTTCTCATCCGTAGCATATCCCTAAGCAAACGGACAAGTCGAAGCAGTCAACAAAATTCTGAAAACTCTGATCAAAAAGAAGCTCGAAAAGTCAAAGGGCGCTTGGGTGGATGAACTCCCTACGGCACTATGGGCCTACCGCACATCTTTCAGAACATCAACAGGGCACACTCCTTTCTCTTTGGCATACGGATCGGAGGCTATGCTCCCAGTTGAAACCATTGTGCCTTCCCACCGTAGGATCCACTATAACCCAGAAGAGAACGAAGAGCTCCTCAACATGTCTTTGGATCTAGTCGAGGAGAGAAGGAATGATGCAGTCCTAAAAACAGCAGCCCACAAGCAAAAGGTGGCAGCACAATACAACTCCAAAGTCAAGCATCGTACCTTACGAGAAGGGGATCTTGTCCTCAAGCGAATCTTCCCTCGCCCCGGAGCACTAGACCCAATCTGGGATGGACCATATGTAATCCATAAAGATCTCCACAACGGAGCCTATATTTTGTCAACAGTGGACGGAGAGGTGTTCCAGAGGGCATGGAACATCCAACACCTCCGTCGATACTTTTCTTAACTTGTATTGCCCATATGAAGTGAATTAACAAAGAGAATCAGTGGACGTAGGCATTTTGTCGTGCCGAACCACTTTAAAAAAGCCTTGTCTCTTTTTTAACTTGTTCCTTTGTATCTTGGCTGCTTGTTAACTTTATCCTTTTCTGTTGAACAAAATCCTGAGCATATAGCATTTCTATTCAAAGCACTCCACAATGCAACTTCACGTGGACAAGACCCAACAGGTACTATGCGAATCTATGCCCTCGCCAATGAGACACTTTTGCTCCAGCATCCCTCTGCTGCGGGTTAACTCATTGCTCGCGACGACCCTTAAAGCCAACTGTAATGAGCCGATTATAAGCCACCGAGAAGGCCGACTATAGCCGAGGCAGCTCATTACGGTGTTAGGCTCGCCGGCGACTGTGAACCGATTATAAGCCCCAACATAAGGTGTGGCCAGCCAGGGGCAGTTCACAGTTGACGATCGGCACCCACGCTAGCCGGCCACAGTAAGTCGAATAATACCCATGAGTACGGGCCATAATGGCCCGGGTAGTTACTGTGCGCGATCTCGGCTCCGGTGTGTCTTAAGTGCGGCTGTGGTAAAAAAGAATTAACTCCCCGCGGAGGCGTAAGATAGGTGACAAATGTCTCCAAGACCCACAGCTAGGGAAAGTGACTACAAAACCCGTTTGCCACGAACTTAAGCACATCGAAGGCCTTCCGTGACTGGAAGTTTTACTATTTCACATATTTCAATTTTACTTAAAAAAAAAAAAACTTTCCTCCTATCCTCTATAACAAACCATAAAGTACAGGATGCAGGGTAAGAGATACCCGCCAATGGATGCAAGAGATTCACAATCAGATGACAGGGCATTCAACCGCTTTCCATGCTTGGTCATACAAGATATTCGAAGCTGCCATTTACAAACAGAACATGAAAGGCGGTATTTCCTTCCTTTATGTGCAGATGCATGACTGTAATTTAATTTTTTCACACGCTAACATTGCAAGTCATGAGGTTATGATTTAAAACCAGAATCTGACATCAAACACAATTTAATTACGAGAATATACACAGCTATATTTCTCATACGATATGTCAAAATAGCAACAAATATTCAAGAAACGACGAAATCAGTTTAAGTTAAAAATTACACGTCAAGAATAATGTTGATTATTACAAGTAGCAAGAATTACAACTTAAAAGTTACTCTACTGTCTTAAGACTAACAGATACAACAATGCCAAGCCTACGAAAAGAATTTTCCAGGTCTAATCAGGGAGCCGGTTGCGTCAGAGTCTTGTCCTTACTCTTTTGCCCGCCTGTCCGGTCATAAAAAGGATTCATTAGTGATAAGTAACCAAGTTAACGGAAAGACTAGAAAGGAAGACTTACCAGCACTTGCTTCTTGACCGTTCTGGTCATCATCCTCTACCTGCACACCTGCCTCTTCAGCAGCAAGCAGCCGCATACCCTCCTTTACCGCCGCTTTCTCCTCCTTGGTGAACTGGGCAGTGACCACATCCATACTGAAGACCGTTCCACCCTCTTTATCTGCATCAGCCTTAGCCTCCTCCAAAGCCCGAAGATAGATCTTGGCCATGACCCTGGGATAATCATCCATCCAAGAGAGATTGCCCTGCTTCCAAGTTCGGAAATACATATCCTGGAGCATGTCATCCATCATTCCCTCATTCTCCTCAAACTCCCTCATCCGGGCATCGGAAGCCGACAACCTTTCGACGGCAGCATCTCTCTCCAATCTGTATCTCGAGCAATCAGCCTGAAGGGACCTCCGCATCACCTCCATCTCTTCCCTCAACTTAGCTTGAGCAAGCTCTGCAGCCTCAAGTTTCTCGGACAATTCCTCCACCTGCTCGAGATCCGCTCTCCGAACCTCATCCACCATGGCAATAGCCATGTCAATCCGCTCTTTGCAAGCAGCTTCCATTTTCCGCAGTTCAGCCCGACTGGCCTCTTCCATGGTTTTCCTTAGTCGCCCAGTAGCAGCCTCATGCTGAGAAATCTGGATAGCCTGATCCGCAAGCTGTTTGGCCTGGTCCGAAACCACCAATCGAAGTCGGATATTGGTGCTCCCAATCTCCTCTCCGGCCTTAACCAGCCGAGCATGATGCCCCATCAGCTTCTTGGTCTCCTCTGCCACCCGATCAATATTAGCCTTGGCCTCGTCTCCCATAGTGACTATACGAGTAGTGAGTAGATCGAGATCTAAGGCCTTGGCTTCGTCAAGTACTCGTACCATGGGGTTACGGGGGAGAAGATGTTCACCAGTGACTTCGTCAAAAGTAATATCATGAGAACTTGGATCCAGATCAGGATGACCCGCAAATGGATTACGGGCCAAGTCGGGACGGTCGATATGAATAACAGAAGGGTTTCCGGACGGGTGCGGAGAAGGTACAAACTCGCTACCCTCCTCAGTAATATCATGAATAGGCTGAGCCGGAGGCTGAGGACCGAGCGAAGTTTCGGATAAAGGATGACTCCTCTTCCTCTGCTGAATACCCTCTTCGATGACCCCAAGAAGAGGACGGTATCCGACTACATCCCCGGAGCATTGGGTTGAGGGCTTCGGCTTAGCAGAAATTTTGGAAAGTTTATATTGCTCGAGCCTATGTCGAAGGTCTGAAGCTTTGGGCGTCTTGCCTGCTCCTGATATAAAGAACAAGTGTCACAATCTTACATTACTATACGATTCAAGAAACGCGGTAAATTACAAGTTAGAAAAGGAAAAGAAACACAGCTGTGGTTGTACAAACCCTGGGGAGGAGTGGGATACTGCAATAAGTCCTGGATTTCATTCCAGGACGGGAGCGGGTCATAAAATATTCCTAAGTCCCTATCATTAGTGAAGCATGCAGGGGTCAAGAGTTCACCTTGAGTCGTCAGAGCCACCTTGGCCGGAATGGTCGGAGAAGACTCACTTGCACCAGTCCCGGCTTTGTCCGCCTTCCCGGTCTTCTCTACCAAAGCCGGATCATCATCCAACCCCTCAAAAGCTTGGCGGAAAGCATCATCCATCCACTCTTGCATTTCGCCTACTTGCCCAGAAGACAGAACCCTGGAACCATCACCACCCTGTCCATCGCCACCATCATCACCAAGACGCTCAACGTCACTTCCGCCCTCAGCCTCACCTCTTTCTTCCTCCGCATCTATCTCCCCCTGAGTAAGTGGACAATTGCTGGGAGAAGGACCGTCCGACCTCTTAAGTTTCTTACCTCCGACGGCTGGAGGTTTCGTGAATGGTTTTCTCTTTCCACCCTCTGCCGCAACGCCTCCCTTAGCCTGAGCTGCCGCCCTCTCTTCCGCCGTTTCCCTCAGCTTAACTACAGACTGCTGCGGAAGGATCAAGTTATATTCCTGAAGAATCGCATTTCTAATCAAGAAGGCAGATGATCTGTATTTCCCAAGAATGGCTTCTATCTCAGCCGCCGTCTGAACCAGGCGGTCAGTCTCCACAACCGGAAAGCCACCTGTCGCTAGCAAAAATGAGAAAGTATGAGAAGAAGCATCGCAATCGGAATAAAAGTTATAAGTAAAAGCATCAACTTACATCCAGAGGTAAAGCGCCGGATGGAGACGGAGTCGTCCCTAACAAAGAACCACTCTTTCTTGAACATGCTGAATTTAGAGTACAGGTCCAGGACCGGCTTGAAGGTCACAGCGGACTCCAAGCTAATATATGGGGACCCCTTCTTATAGCCCCTTAAATTATACAAGTACCGGATCTCCCGGTTGGAGGGAGCGCGACCATACTTCCTCCGAAAAATAACGAAAAGGCTCACCAGTATGGCATAAGAGTTGGGCTGAAGCTGGAATGGGGCCACCTTCAGATATGTGAGGAAGCTGACTACCCAAGCATTGAGAGGCGGGATAGCACCACACATGCAATGGTACCTACTATAAGCAAAGTATCCTTCGGGAGGACTGTATGGCATGAATCCTGGGCCCGGCAGCAGCATGAGGGCTCTATCGATCCCAAAGGAACGAGATATAACATCGAGTTGCTCCTCTTTGAGAGAGCTAGGAAAGCAGTCAGGCGGGGAATCCAGCAGCTCCTGGGGACCATATCCATCCACTAATGACCTCGGGGCGGGCCCATGACGCTCCGATCCTGATTGAGCTGGGGGCACGGCCGAGGACTCTCCTTCACCCCCGGATCTCCTCTTATCTGATCGAGTTTCAACTTTTCGAGACATTTTATCTGCAAACATGGGAAAAGTATATCGTTAGAATATACAAGCAGCGTAATCTGGGATTTCGCTTGAAAATTCGAAGTATGAAACACATGTTCACTCGGTACAATAGTTCATTTGGTCGTACAAATCAATGGTTCATTCGGTCGTATAAGTCAATAGTTCATTCGGTCGTACAAATCAATAGTTTCATTCGGTCGTATAACTCAATGGTCCATTCGGTCGTATCACTCAAAAGTTTCATTCGGTGGCACAAGTCAATGTTTCATTCGGTCGTTCAAATCAACAGTTCACTCGGCAGAAAAAATAGTACCTGGTTCGGCTAAATCACTTGGTCCGGCTAGAATGCTTAATAACTTGGTTCGGCTAAATCACTTGATAGGAAAAGCGATGGCCTAAGCCCCCTATTTATAAGGGAAGGATGAATGACCGGACCAGCCGGTTCGACTCAGGTACCGAATACGGTCACTCAAGACAAAACAAAGCACAACGTATGCCGTCATACGCCCCGCTTTGGGGGGCAAATGTTGGGTACGTTTCGACCCTATTCCAGACTGCCGAACCAAACCTCCACTCGAGACTGCCGAACCAAACCTCCACTCGAGACTACCGAACCAAATACAACCGAATCAACTCCTCTCCACCGATCCAAACTACCACCGAACCAATACAACCGAATCAACTCCTCTCCACCGATCCAAACTACCACCGAACCAATACAACCGAATCAACTCCTCTCCACCGATCCAAACTACCACCGAACCAATACAACCGGACCAAATCCCATCCACCTATCACCAAACCACCTCATGACCGAACCAGACTGCCAGGCCAGATCACTTCAGCCCAGGCCCACCAGCAGCTGTATATATCCAAGACCCCTGCCCCCAACCTCACTCTATAAATAGAGAGGCAGGGGTACAACAATGGGGGACAAGTTTTGAGAGCTCAAGCACGGAAGGAACTCTTCAAACAACTTTCTTTTACTCGTATCAAAGCTTTGTACTTGTAATCAAAACTAGAGAAGTGAAATAACATATAAAGTGGACGTAGGCACATTCTGGCTGAACCACTATAAACCTGCGTGTCTTTTTACAATTAAGCCCCTGCTTTTCATATATTTGCATAAATCTCCAAAATCACTAAAAACAACATAAAATCTACTAAATTATACGACTTTGAGGTGTTTGTCCATTTATTGTGCAAACAAATCTCATGTTGATTTTCAATTACATACTTATAGTAGTATGCCATTATGGTTATTACATGTTCATGCCATGTCTTTTATTTTGTACCATATCATCTGATATTTATAGCTAGACTGATCCGTTTATTATTTTCTTATAAATAATACTCGGGTTAGACCGAGATGTTACAGGTGCTTCTGCTTGACTTCTCTTCTGGGATTACTCTAACTTTTGGCTAACTACTTAGATTAGTAGTTTTTGTTGTATACATTTGAGATATAGACTCCGTGATGTATACTTATCCTTTTGTGTAGCTTGTAGATATTCCTTTGTATTATTGTGGATCTTTCAGACCACTACTCTGATGTGCACTTTCATGCGTTGTATATTCATATCTTTTTCCGCCTTTGTGATATGGATGTCTGTGACTGATTTGTGTTATGTTTATTTCTATGTTTGTTTCCGAAGATTATATAAAGCCACTGTGTGATAGCTTTGAGTTTGTATCGGTATGTCATATTTCCTCCTTAAATGATATGCATTCTATACTATCTAACATATCGGTACTCGCACAAAGAAGTTACATGGATGCTCGCTCCTCAACAGCCTTATTCTCCGTGCTAATTGACAGCACTACACCGTAGTGTTCTTGGTTAGCGTGGGTATAGAGGTGGGGCGTCACAAGTTGCTTTGTGCATCTTCCATAGATACCATTGGGTGTTGTGTAGGGAGTTATATAGCGGCTGGTCCATAGTAAGGTCTATGGAGTAGTAGGCCTATCAAAAAGGGTAGAATAGGGTCACATCCTAATTACAGGATTAGGAATTCAGCCTAATTAAATCAGAACAAGGGCAAACAATCAAAGTTAACCTATCTTGAGCAATATTTAACCGTATTTATTTCCAGTTTATCTCTTTCCTATTTCTTTTGTTATCCTTATTTATGCTAGAACTGTTGTAGAGTCTATTACTTTTATCTTGCTTAAAGACTGTAGTAATTACTATCATTCACCAGACTTTTAGTCTGACCCACTCCTCTATTTCCCCCCTTTTCCCCCTTAGGCAATCAAGGAAGAAGCTAGTAGATTGCTACAGCTTGGAGTTCTTCTTGGAAGAGACTTCTTCTATGTACTTCTTTTATTTTCAGCTGTTGTTCTTGTATGCACTGGTTTATTTATGAGGTATATTATGTACTCTGATTTGAGACTATGAAGTTTTATTTCATAAGACACGATGGGTTTTGAATGTTGTATTTGGCATTTGACTTATTTATGAATTAATTCTGAAGCTTTGTTTTAATTAAATATTTATTTAGTTTCCGTTGTTTTTACCCATTTTTGCCTTATGAATCTTATTCTCTATTAGTTTCAGTTATACCTACAATGCACCACTTTTTTTAATGTGTCCTTTTGTGTATATTAAGGGGTGTGGGGTGTTTCACTTGGTATCAGAGCCTATACAGGATTCAAAAAAATTTATTTCAAAAGTAAAGTATTTTTCAAAATAACTTGTTTTAAAAGTATTTTTCAAAAAAAGAACTTTTTAGAAATGATTTTAAGTATAAAAGAATTAAAAAAACCCCTCATAAGTCCAGTTCAATCTCCCTTTGACTCTTTCCTAAACTATCATTTTCTTTTCGTAGAATGGCTGATGCCCCGAACCTTCCCGAGGCCATTCCAATCCGAGCCTGGTTACATAGGTACTTACAAGGATTTGCAAGAATAAGAGCTTTTGAATACGAGGTGTCAGGAGAAACAAAACGCAAATGAAGAAATAAGCTGCAGGTTATTTATAATTAGGAAATGAAGGTGGAGGGACAAAATAAATGTCACGTTTTATTCTGAAAGCTCCAGGCATTAATAATGCATAAGAAAATGTACGTAGGAATGGAAAAGTTTGCAAACCAAATAAAAGTAAAACTTTGTATATGTGAAAATGAGGTCGCAAGAATTAAATAGAACCTAAAAGTCTAGGCTCGGGTGTTAAATAGAAGGAGAAATGAATGGATCAAGTATTAATAATAAGGTACTATTTTAAAACGTTCATGCAACAATTAATAACAAAAGAAATGAAGGGACCATGTACATCACACAACCCTTTGAAATTCAATTTTTTTTGAAACGTAATCAAATTAACTTCATTAACTCAAATAATATTCAAATTTGTACGCATTTCGGTTTTTTCTACACATAATAAATTTTTTATACTTACCTTAAAAATGAAAACGTTCAATTTGGTTTTCCCAAAATGATCTTTTATTTCCATTAAAACACCTTTTTTGTTTAACACAAAACATGTGTTTCTTTTATTAAATCTATTAATTGCAATCAACATTTTCTTTCCATTTAATTGAAATATTTGAATTACATTAATTGCAATTACTTACAAAGTTAAATTTCAAAATAGACAACTAAAATAGATGAAAAATAGAACAATTGTTTATTTAATGTAATGACCCGAAAATTTTACCAGTTCTAATAACGTAATTAACTGAATTTTTGTGAAATTTTAAATAATTGAATTTGGAAATAAAATTTGATATTTGATACGCGTCTATTTAAACGTTGCAAATATCAGATTTTCATCGAAAATTATGAAAGTTTATTTTGTTGTGTAATTTTATTTAAATTTTACTCAGTTAATAATTTGATGAAAATAAATATTTTCCAAATCTGAATATTTTTATATAATAAAAATGTAAACTATTTTCTGAGTGAGACGTCATAATTCGTTTCGTCAAATTTGGACTTCTCTAATTCCGTTTATCTTATTTTCGACATTTTAACAACATTTTTTGCAGAAAATATCGACTTTTGTTAGGATGGTTGTATCATTGATATCTGTGTACCGTTCTGTTCATCTCGTCGTGCTGATCTCCGTAGTATATTCATTTGTTCAGTGTCCGGTACGCGACGGAAACGACAAAATAGTTTGCCATATCAGTATCCGTTTTAACTTTTGATTCCTGTGAACTTTTGATTCCTGTTCCCATTCAAATTTTTTTCCAACGGTTGAAAATCCAACAGCCAATTGCATTTAATATTTCCTTGATTACGTTCCTAACTTTTAATATTTCCATTGTTTGAAATTATAACCGGTTCGTTTGTTTCCTTTTCTCCTCTGCCTTCCTCTTTCATTTTGTCCAACCTTATTTCAAGTTGTTTCATATTCGTGCCTATTTACTTCCACTTCCCATGAAATAAATGGACATCACCTTGCCTCTTTTCGTTTCTTAATTGCTTCACAAGAAAATATACGCATCGGTTCTGAAAATCTAGCTTACTTCCCCTTCGCGTTTGAACTGCTCTCCTTCTTCTCGTATGCTCGAGACCCACCTTAAAGCAACCATCACACTTCCATAACGTGCGGCATCTCCACAAACCCCAGTCCACGCAAGTCCTCACCCTCTCCATTACCCCTCCCTCTCCCTCCTATTGTCGTGAAAGCACGTAACCTTCACGGCCGAATCCTCCTCCTAGCCTTACCACAGTACCTTGCTCCGCCCTGTCCTCCAGCTCTCTGCCTTTGACCGGACCCCACCTCCTCACAGCCTGGCTGTAGCTTGCATGCTCGGCCACCTCTTCTACTCACCTCCGCTCGACCCATAACCACAGCCGTATACCCTCCACACATCCGACAATACGTATCACCGAATAGCCCATAGCCACCTCCCCTCCGCACCTGCCACAATGTCCACAACCTTTCTCCTACTGGCAGCCACAGGCAACTCACTGGCAAACTCAAGTCTCCCCTCCTTTTTATATATATAAAGGTATTATATGTATATTATATATTATGTTAGTTTGTGTGTATATATATATATATATGTTTATGTAGATGTTTGTATGTATATTGTTTATGACAATATTATTTAGTGAGTATATATGTTTATATATTAGTTTATAGGCCAGTTTTATGTATATATATAATATATATGTGAGTTATATATATAGTTATATATATAATTTATCATTGTAGTTTTACTCTTACCGTGGAAAGAAGAGAAAGGAAAATATAGTGTGTGTATATACAATGTTATATGTTGCACCAGGTTTATTCTTCATTTCTGTTATGATTTATAAATCAAACATTTTAATATTTTATACAATGTATTAGTATATATAGGATCTGTGGGGTTTTAATGTATAGGTTATATATATGTATATATATTTAAATTTGCATATATCTTTCGATTCTTGGTTTATAATATTGATTCTCTGATGAATATTGATTTTAATATAATAAGTATGTTTTACAGCACATATATATTACTGTAATATGTTTACAAGGTATATTATAAGTCATACATATATTATATATTAGTTATACATGTTTATTTATAGCGTATATATTCTATGTTATATATATACAAGTATATGCCTTATATATGTTTAGTTTACAGTAAGTTTATATATATATATATATCAGCTTATATATATTAGCTATATATATATATTGTTGATTTCAAAGTATATATGTATATAGGTTTATGATAATATTGATTTTAAATTTGTATGTGTATATATATAAAGTTATATAATGTACAAGTTCATATTAGCATATATATATAAGTATGCATGAGTTTGGTTTTCAAAAATAATATATATATTTATATTTTTAATGTATGTTTTAAATTGATTTTTAAATTTTTTATATATATCCATATATATTTTGTTTCATTAATCGCTAGCCCATCTTGACTTACCTTCGCAATATCGAATTTGTTGCAGCAATTCCAACCTTGTCACTGTCCCCCTTGTTCGACTTATGTGCTTGTTTGTGTCTATTCACTTCCAATCTCGTTCATCTCTCTGGCCTCGAAAGGTAAGCAATCACTCACGATTAACATTCTTATAGTTAGTAAATTTGATTTCACTTGAAACGACAATTGAAATATGTTGTTTAATTTAAATTGCTAGTTATTTAATTTTTAAATATGATATGCCACTATCTGCAATTGTTCACCTGTGATATATGACACCATATCCCATTGTATATTTTATTTGTTACTGATGATATATGTAATAACCCGACTTTTTCTCCACAGAAAGTCGGATCATTATGAAGAAAGAAAGGGTAGAAAATAGAAAAGAAGAGAAGAAAGAAAGAAACAACAACAACTATCTCACAGCGGAAAGAATAAATTATATTAATAACATAAACTATTACATAGTATACAACACTTATCAGAGTTTACACAACTATACAACACATACTAGACAGTTATAAACATCTGTCTATATATTACAACTCAAATACAATACAAGACTCTAACACAGATATCAACACAGCGGAATACTATATCTACGAACGCTGAAGCCTCCTGCTCCATTGCTCCTCCACAATTCGTCAAAGTTAAACCTGAATCCCTTGACTACTCGTAAAAATTTGAGTACCCAAGAGTTTATAAAACAGAAATAAACAACTTGGGTCAGACATGGGTCTGGTGTGAGTAACAGGTTAAACTTGTTTAACTTCAAAATCTTTTGAAAGAAAAGGTATCACGTAAGACTCCCCACAAATAAACATGGGTAAGTTTTTACCTTACGCTAACCAAAACATTTGATAGGAAATTCGATTGTATTATAATAGGGTCTAGGGTTTTCAAATAAATATGAAATAGCCGAAATTGTTACATTATTAAATTCCAGCATACATAAGTATACAATCAAGTCCGTTATCACTTATTGGAATTTGGATTTCCATACAATGGCAGAGCTACCGGGGTACCGCTCATCACAGTACGGGGCCTAGATCACCGTACCGAGGATCACTCCCAATCCCCTGCAACACAAAGCCGGAACCATCCCTTACTGGATAATTCCGAATAAAATCACCCCACAGATGGCCGTCGCCAACTGCACCACTAAGCCGAAATAAAAGAAGGAACTCTCTAGACAGGGATGACCTTACTCTCAGTGGGTGCTACCCACGAAGCCTTGCTGCACCTCCCCTGTTTTAGCCATTCCCGGTTGATGAGGCTTGAGGCTACGATTTACCTTTAAATCAGAACACACCACTTAGAATGCTCATCGTCCACCTGACGATGTTCTGATAGCATTCAATCCATACAAGTTCGTTCCGGGTTCGAACGAAACCGAAGGCATTATCTCGTTACACTCGTGTTGGAATCACCCTCAGAGTTAACGACAATAACCCTTGCACTCTGAATCTTCATCTTCACTTGAGATTCACGACCTAACGTTAATTTGGATCGATGTGGTATTCGGGTCTCCAGACCTGGAATTCCGGTATACGGAAACCCGATCCCGGTCTCATCGAAATCCAAAACGTATCTTTTAAGGGCCAAGTTGTTTTAAGGTTAAAACAATTCAATTCTTATCTATATACACACATACAGATAACTCAATAGATAATCTACATTATCATCCAAACAGATAATTCATATTATCATTTCAATCCAACCAAACATCTATATCATAGATCAGCACATCTCTTATCAGAGATATTAACAATGCAAAGCATTCAATATCATTCATCCATTCTTAAGTAATGATTTATCATCTCTAATTAATTTAAAGTGGATTAAATTAATTACTTCATCTTATAAATCCTGCTTACTTAATTATTAATTAAACCAATTAATTAATCATACTTTAAGTATCATCTTAATTAATCATTCCTGATTAATCATTCTTTAATTACTTTAAGTAATTAATCCCTAATTAATTTCACAAATTAATTATCTTAAACTATTTCAGTAATTAATCTTTAATTACTTCACTAATTAATTAACTATACTTAATTACATTAATCCTTTATTATTGATTAATTAATCTTATTTAATCAACCTTTAATTACATTATTAATTATATTAATTAATAATCCCTAATTACTCCATTTAATTTTATTACATTTAATAATTAATCTTTAATTAAACCATATTTATTAATCACCTTTGATTAATTTCATTTAGTAATTAACTTCCCTTAATTTCTCTTCCATAAATTAATTACTCATTAATTAATTATCTTTTAATTAATCCCTTGATTAATTATTCTAAGTAATTAACTCAAATTACTTTCATTATCTCCATTTAATTACACCCAGTAATTATCTTTAATTACTTCCTAAGTAATTACATTTCACTAATTACATTTAAGTAATTTTACTTAACAATCACCTAGTGATTATCTTAAATTAATTTAATTAGTTAATTTAACTTTATCAAATTTATCTAATTAATTACCTTAAGTAATTAATTTCTTTAATTGCTTTCATAAAGTAATTATACTTAACCAATTCGCAAATGTTTATCATTTATTAATAAATCTATTTGATTAACAAAATAAAATACCTTAATTAATTATTTAATTATCCCTTTAATCACTTGATTAATAAATTTCTAATCATTTATTAAAAATCTATACTTAAATGATTCTTAATCCCAAATAAATTAACCCTTAATTAATTTATTAATAATCCTAATTATTTAATTAATTAAAACTAAACCATTAATTAATTAAATTACTAAATTACTCTTTAATTACCTTATTTATTTAATGAATCCTACATCATTAAATCTTAATTATTTCTAAATTAAAGTATTAACCCTTTAACTACTTTAATTATCATTAACAAAGACTTTAAAACATTTACTTTAAAAGTTTCTTTTAATTCATTTTAAATTAAAGATTTAAAATAAATTTCAAATTTAACTTTAACCAAAATTAAGTCAAATTTATAATTCCCTTTTTAAAATCAAATGTTAAAGAAATACTTAACATTTAGGATTTTAAACCAACTTATTTAGTTTCAAACCCTTTTTAAATATACCTTAAACATTTTAATTTGTTAAATCATTATAATTTATAAACTTATTTATTTTCAAACTAAGATACAAATTGAGTTTGAATTCATACTTTAAACTTGATTTAAACTTTGTTTTTAATACTGCTTAACATTTTTATCTTGTTTAAAACTAAAAACAAAAACTGTCTGGTTTTAAACAGCTATCATCAATCTACCCGAGCCCAAACATCAAAATACCCGAGACAAACCGCAATTTCCCCGAGTACTCCTTCAAGTTTTCTTCCCCTTTTTTTTTTACTTTGTTATGCTTAATTTTAAAAACAGTTTAAAACTTCTCGCGAGTTCCTCTGCACGAACCCGAGTCAGAACATCAAATACTCGAGTATGACTTCGAGTTAAACAACATCTATTCGAGAACATCTTCTCCCTCTAACTCAGATACAACAACCATTCCGATATCTCGTGTGCACGTGCACAGGCGAGTTGATCGCCTCCGATCATTGCTTCTAACGCCAGCATATCATCTATGCTCACCATCCACGATCCCAAACACCAAAACCACGAACGAACATCTCAGTCGAATTCGAGCATTTCGACCAAACCTGTAACAGAACCCATTACTGGAAAATGCCTTGCCGACGACAATCCCATCCAAGGTCAGCCACGCCATCGTACCCAAAACGGCGCCACCTTCCCACGCATCATTTCCCCTCGACCCCATTAACTCCGATGGGCCAACTTTGAAGAAATTATCTCGAGCATTCTGGTAACCCAAACTAGGCTTTAAACCCTACTTTGAGCTCGATCCATCATTCTACTTAACCAAAAAAAATTTGAACATTTTTCCAACAATCTCCAACAATCTCCAACACTCGAGTTATCTTCAACTTGAATTTCAAAGCTTATCATCTCTTCGTTCATCAGATATTGATAAAAGTACCAATTTCAATAAATTTGACAATTCCCATTATATACGAAATTAAAAACTTTGAAACCATTACCTAAATTCATCTTTTTTTCATATAATTTAGTTTATGAAACCCAAATTCAAAATTAAAATGATTGATTTTTACCATTTCTGAAGGTTTACTGTATTTTCCTTCCTTCCAGTAAATCTATATATATTTTGTAACAACCCGCATTTATACGATAATATATTTAAATATTTTATTTAAATATGACATCGTCTTTTCGTATTTAAAATCCTAAATATGAAATTTTTTTTATCGTGTTCGAATTCGTTGTTCTAATGGATTCAAATCGTGTTTTAAATATCACCAAAGTGTTTAATAAACATGGTTAAAAGTATTCGGGCTTTATAAATTTTTAAAATCTTGGCCCATGCTTGATCTTTGCCGTGATAAAAGACAACCCGATCCCCTATTGAATATTATCTTCTGCCCTTCTTCCTTTTGGCTTGTGAGAATGGTGGCTCGTCTGGAATTAGGGTTTCGGCCTCGTCGCTTCCAAAATTGGGGCTTTGTCCTTGTTCGTTCCACTGGCAAATTAGGAGCTTCGGCTCTGTCAATCTTTGAAGCTCTGGTGAACTCGCGTGCGACTTCGATCGTTCGTCTCGTTGAAGCTTGCTTCGGCTGATTCGATTTTTGGTCAAGCTCGTCCTTTCGCTTCGGGGAAAAAGGTGAGTTCTGCTCACTTCTAATTCATTCTCGAGTATCATTCTGTTGTTATGCTCGATTGTTTTGAGATGTTTGTTCTCGTGGTTAATCACTGTTATGAGTTTGAGTTCGACGACGTTGATTTCGTCTCTGTGATTTTGGCTAATGCTTTGATCTTCGTTCGTGATTCAATTGTTTGGGTGGCTATTCATTTTACTTGCAATGATTCATGTCGTTTTGTATTGATTCTTTTCGACTTTGGCCTTGCGGTTGTAAACTGAAACTGTTTGTCGATGAGGTTTCTGTTTTCATAGGGTTCGATACCCTTATTTTCGTTCGTCTGTTGTTCGTTCGAATTTGACATTTAGAATTATTCGACCATTGGTTTTTGTATGAATGCTAGTGTTGATCTCTAACTCGTTCCAATTCGTATATTTCATTTACTGGGTTGTCGTGACCTTGAGTTCTGACTTGAGTTTGATTCAGTTTGATTTCTTTGTTGTCTTCGGCTTCGATTCGTAGTCGATCTTTGATTCCTCGACATGACTTTGACTTGGTTTCGTAACTTGATTTTAAAATTGCCGATGATGTCAAAGAATTTTGTATAACTGCATCCTTGTATTTATATGGTTTCAGTGTCATTGCACAGTCACCTGACTTTGGCTTCTTGTCTCTGACCATCTTCTCTGATCTGTACATCTCTGTTGTACTGCACTGCTTCATTGTTCATTTCTTGTGTTCGTTTACTTCACTGATCTTGCACATGCTCTGTTGCACTGTTTCATTTGTACTCTGATGTTCCATTGTCTGGCCTGTCATTCAGTTTTGATGCATTTGATCATGGTTGCAGTTGTGACTCGACTTTGAACTTGTTACCATTCATGTAGATATCCAATGTTACTTTTGTGCACTAGTGTACTTGAGTCAGTTGAAATAGTGCTTCATCACTTTAACTTGATCTTCACTGCTATTGATGTTTGCACTCACCTCTGTTTCACCTATGTTGCATGCTTTTGTTATTGTTTTCATGCTGATGGTCTTGCTGGTTGAAGTTGTAGCTCTTGCACTTGTTATTGACACTGTAGCTTCACTTGAGTTTTCTGATGCATTGCCTTGTATGGTATTGCACATCTAGTCTTGTTATTTGAGTTAATGTGGTTATGCTTCATGTACAGTTTCATTCGCATGTTGAACTAACTTGAGTTGGTTCATGTTTCAGTTGTTTCCCTGTGTACATGCTTTACTCACTTGAACTTGAGTTGTTGGACTTGGTTGATCATCTGCACTGGTCTTGTTGCCTTTGCCTGTCCCATTGGTTATCTTTTCTGTCATTTGCAGTTGCACATTTGAGTCATTCATTCTGTTCTTACATTGTTGTAGCTGGTCTGGTGGCACAGTCTTGTATGTATGCTCGAGTCTGGTCATTTGCATTGAACCATGCCATGTCGAACTTGTACCTGTGCATATTTGTAGCAGTTTCACTCAACCTCATACACGACCTGTATCACTTGTTACCTGCAGTGTTGACATATTGCATTGCCTTCGGTTCCCTGTCTTGATTCAGGTTTATTTGATATTTGTCTGCTGAGCAGTAGCATTGATAGTGAGACTTGTATTATGATGTTCATATGTACTGCCCTTGTACATGCTTCACTGCATCATCTTCTACATGTTGCACTGGCAATGATGTTCTCCTTTTCATGTTCGAATTCATACTTGTCTGCACTGATGTTCATCTGTTCTTGTTGGCAATTGATTACTGATACAGTTTGTAAATGTTTATTCTCGAGTTGTCCATCTCAGCTGAACTGCACTTGGTTCTGCTTCACGATGTACTCGAATTCGTGTCTATTGCTGCGTATGCTTGAACTGTTTATGACTTTTCTGCAGTTTAGTTGCAGCCTGTCTTCGTCCTTATACCTGTTTGCCACTGCAGTTTCATTGTGGTGGTGACTTTATTTTCGGTGGTGGCGAGGCAGTGCACGCGTGCGTGCACTGCAGCCACCCAGAATTGACAGATTTTAATCGATATTTCTTTTATCCTTAATTCATCGACCTGTTGCGTAATCCGTAGGCTGTATTGGCGAGGCAGTACACGTTAGCGTGTACTGCAGCCAATTAGCATTGATATTTTTACATTGACATTTCAATTATTTAAACTGCTTTGGATTTCTGTTTTGTGGATTAACACTGTTTAGTGTTACATCTGCCGTTATCCAATTCTCGTACCGAGAGTTGGATATACGAGATTTCTGTGACTGTCATCTATATTGAGATTGATTATTACTGCCTATATGCACTAATAAACTGGTTTGAATTAGACTGATCCGGGTATTATTTTCTTTTGAATGTAATACTCGGGTCAGACCGAGTATTTACAGGTTGTGGATTTTTAGCTTTGGGTTGCTGCTAGAGCTATGAAGACTTTTTATATCATTTGAAGTGGTCTTCGTACTGTTGTAGTAGTCAGTGTGTCTGTTTTAAGATGATAATGTATTCATGTATATTAGTCGATAATGTACTTGTATATATATAACTTCTTGAGTCGACAGTTGTAGTTGTATCATTTGTATTGTGTCAAATGTATTGTAACTGATATCAGTTATTGTATATATGAGACTTTTCGTTCCATCTTTATTCCGCATTTATGTTATCTGTGTTATTTTTATATCTATTGTCCTAAACTATTATAGCCACTGTGTAGTAGCTTTGAGATAGTATCGGTATGCCGGGTTTCCTCTAAAAATGAAATGCAATGTTTTATTATCTAACATATCGGTGCTCGCACAAGGCAATTACATAGATGGTCGCTCCTCAACAGCCTTATTCTCCGTGCTAGTTGACAGCACTACACCGTAGTGTTCTTGGCTAGCGTGGGTATAGAGGTGGGGCGTCACAGCTTGGTATCAGAGCCTGGGGTTTAGGACAATTATAAAACATAACTTAGATGGAGCATGTGTTACAACTATTTGTCGATGTTTTATCTCTCATCTTTGCATATGATTATTTTTGACTGTTAGGTATGAATTCCTAACGCTTATTCATGTGTTTTCGGCTTTGAATTGATTTAGCCGATGTTGATTTTGTTTTAATTTGGCAAATTAAAGCCATTTTGACTTTTGGACTTTGTTCCACTTTTGTTCTATGCTATGAGTGTCATTGTGTACCTGTTACACTGTGATGAAAAATAGCTGGACCAGTTGCAAAATTGAGTAATTTTGATTTCTCATTCACATCTAGTTTGAATCCCAGCGATTTTGAACTTGATATTTTGTGTTTTCCTCATCTTGAATTCCATTCGACTTCGGTCACTTTGTTTTTGAGAAATTGCTAATTTCTTGATTTTCAAGACTCTGATTTTGCTTGCTGTTGGTTTCCTTATTTGATCGATTCTTGATCATTTCCCCGATTTGTTGCTATCATTTATTAGCAACTTTGATGACATTTTCTTCGGGATTTTTGTGAACATACTTTCTGATGGATTCAGTATCGATTTCTCTGGATTCCATTCACATCTTCGTATGTGAATTCTTGTGATTGATTGTTTCTACAATCATTTTTTGTGATTTGTCACTTTAAAAATATAAAGGTTTTCTATACTAGTAGTAAATATTAAAATCCCTTTTTCCAAACGATTTCAAAACTATTTTACTACAAAGTTCTTTTTCTTGAACCGTTTTTCCAATCTATTAGTATATACAAGCCTTTATTTCACTCGTATGAGAAATTGAATTAAACGGCCTAGTAAAACAAGTGGTATGAAACGCTTGCGTTTACTTCGTCGGTTAGCTCTTGGACTTGTTCGATTGAACCCTTTTTGTGACAATTTCCTAGTGAAGATTTACAGCTTGTTCGTAAATATTTAAGTTAAGCAAGTGGTTATGGAACATGAAGCTAAACTCATATATTTACTAGCTTGGTGTGATTGACACTTCCTTATGATCATGACGATCATTTTTGTGATTTAGACTAGCGATTGTGCGATGTCTCTTCGTCCGTGTGTCGGACTTGCCTTCGAGCCATCCGTGTGTTCGGAAAATTAAATGGATAGCTTTCCATCCGTGTGTTCGGAAAATTAAATGGATAGCTTTCCATCCGTGTGTTCGGAAAATTAAATGGATAGCTTTCCATCCGTGTGTTCGGAAAATTAAATGGATAGCTTTCCATCCGTGTGTTCGGAAAATTAAATGGATAGCTTTCCATCCGTGTGTTCGGAAAATTAAATGAATAGCTTTCCATCCGTGTGTTCGGAAAATTAAATGGATAGCTTTCCATCCGTGTGTTCGGAAAATTAAATGGATAGCTTTCCATCCGTGTGTTCGGAAAATTAAATGGATAGCTTTTCATCCGTGTGTTCGGAAAATTAAATGGATAGCTTTCCATCCGTGTGTTCGGAAAATTAAATGAATAGCTTTCCATCCGTGTGTTCGGAAAATTAAATGAATAGCTTTCCATCCGTGTGTTCGGAAAAATTAAATGGATAGCTTTCCATCCGTGTGTTCGAAAAATTAAATGGATAGCTTTCCATCCGTGTGTTCGGAAAAATTAAATGGATAGTTTCTCGTCCGTGTGCTCGGACTTCCCCTTCTTTGTGTTTTCTGGATTTCGTGTGTAGATTTCTAGAATTTGTGATTTCTGGATTTCGTGTGTAGATTTCTAGAATTTGTGTTTTCTGGATTTCGTGTGTAGATTTCTAGAATTTGTGTTTTCTGGATTTCGTGTGTAGATTTCTAGAATTTGTGATTTCTGGATTTCGTGTGTAGATTTCTAGAATTTGTGTTTTCTGGATTTCGTGTGTAGATTTCTAGAACTTGTGATTTCTGAATTTCTTGTGATGATTTCTGAAATTTGTGCTTCACCAATTTTCGTGATTTCTATTGACAAGTTTCGTCAATTTATGTGTATTGGTGAATTCATGTGTTATTGACTTGTTATGAATACAAGTTTAGGGTATGATATCCCTTTCTATCTTTGAGAAGATTCTTGTGAAATTTTTGATGAATGAAAATTCATTTGGCATTATATTTTTATGCCAGTTATTTTGATAAGATTTTGACGTGTTAACTTCAGTGCTCGTCAATTTTGAAATGGATTTACAAGCGGTTCTCCCGCAACACTGTTATGGCTAATTTAATCACGCGTTTTCAAAATTCTTTATTTTAAAAAAAAAAAGTTGTTTCAAAAATATAAATTAAAGTTGTTTTCAAATTTTTACAGCTTACATTTTCAAAAGAACGAGGAAGCGATTTAAACATTTCAGAAAAATCAAGGACTATGACCCCTTTCTTTTACTGATTCGCTTAATTCCGGACTTGTCCGTTTGAGAATGTGAAATGTTATTTTTTTTAAAAAAAACACACAATCCTGCACTTTCAAGGAAACGATAAAGAGATTTAAACGATTTAGCAAAAGTACGGACTATGAAACCATACTTTTACTACTTCGGTTAATTCCGGACTCGTTAATTGAATATTTATGACTTCTGATTATCGTTTTTTGATAATCAGATATTTGTGAAATTTGATTATCATTTGAGATAATTAAATATTTTTCGATTTGATTAATCGAATATTTGTGTTTCTGATTATCGTTTTTGATAATCAGATATTTGTGAAATTTGATTATCATTTGAGATAATTAAATATTTTTCGATTTGATTAATCGAATATTTGTGTTTCTGATTATCGTTTTTGATAATCAGATATTTGTGAAATTTGATTATCATTTGAGATAATTAAATATTTTTCGATTTGATTAATCGAATATTTGTGTTTCTGATTATCGTTTTTGATAATCAGATATTTGTGAAATTTGATTATCATTTGAGATAATTAAATTTTTTTCGATTTGATTAATCGAATATTTGTGTTTCTGATTATCGTTTTTGATAATCAGATATTTGTGAAATTTGATTATCATTTGAGATAATTAAATATTTTTCGATTTGATTAATCGAATATTTGTGTTTCTGATTATCGTTTTTGGATAATCAGATATTTGTGAAATTTGATTATCATTTGAGATAATTAAATATTTTTCGATTTGATTAATCGAATATTTGTGTTTCTGATTTTCGTTTTTGATAATCAGATATTTGTGAAATTTGATTATCATTTGAGATAATTAAATATTTTTTTCGATTTGATTAATCGGATATTTGTGTTTCTGATTATCGTTTTTTTTTGATAATCAGATATTTGTGAAATTTAATTATCGTTTGAGATAATTAAATATTTTTCGATTTGATTAATCGAATGTTTATGTTCCTGAATATCGTTTTTGATAATTAGATATTCGTGAAATTCGATTATCATTTTTGATGATTGAATATTTGCGATTTTGAGATTCGAGCTTCGTCTTTTCTCTGACGATTCAGGTGAGTAATTTGATTTACTCACATTCTATTCGTGCAGTACGTGATTTCTGCTCTGATTCCTTTTCTTTCAATTGCTAGAAATCGATTGATTCTGGTTTCTAATAGTCGTCTGATTTTGATTCCTTGATCCCCTCGTTATTGATTCTTTTGATTTTAAGCAATCGAACCTCTTGATTTTTATCTGATACTTCCATAATTCCTATACTTCCCTGCTGACATTTGCTTTGCTTATGCATTCGACATTGCCATGCTCTTATGGTTGTTACCTTTTATCCATTTATCCCTTATGATTGCGAGGACGCAATTTCTTTAAGGAGGGAAGTCTGTAACAACCCGCATTTATACGATAATATATTTAAATATTTTATTTAAATATGACATCGTCTTTTCGTATTTAAAATCCTAAATATGAAATTTTTTTTATCGTGTTCGAATTCGTTGTTCTAATGGATTCAAATCGTGTTTTAAATATCACCAAAGTGTTTAATAAACATGGTTAAAAGTATTCGGGCTTTATAAATTTTTAAAATCTTGGCCCATGCTTGATCTTTGCCGTGATAAAAGACAACCCGATCCCCTATTGAATATTATCTTCTGCCCTTCTTCCTTTTGGCTTGTGAGAATGGTGGCTCGTCTGGAATTAGGGTTTCGGCCTCGTCGCTTCCAAAATTGGGGCTTTGTCCTTGTTCGTTCCACTGGCAAATTAGGAGCTTCGGCTCTGTCAATCTTTGAAGCTCTGGTGAACTCGCGTGCGACTTCGATCGTTCGTCTCGTTGAAGCTTGCTTCGGCTGATTCGATTTTTGGTCAAGCTCGTCCTTTCGCTTCGGGGAAAAAGGTGAGTTCTGCTCACTTCTAATTCATTCTCGAGTATCATTCTGTTGTTATGCTCGATTGTTTTGAGATGTTTGTTCTCGTGGTTAATCACTGTTATGAGTTTGAGTTCGACGACGTTGATTTCGTCTCTGTGATTTTGGCTAATGCTTTGATCTTCGTTCGTGATTCAATTGTTTGGGTGGCTATTCATTTTACTTGCAATGATTCATGTCGTTTTGTATTGATTCTTTTCGACTTTGGCCTTGCGGTTGTAAACTGAAACTGTTTGTCGATGAGGTTTCTGTTTTCATAGGGTTCGATACCCTTATTTTCGTTCGTCTGTTGTTCGTTCGAATTTGACATTTAGAATTATTCGACCATTGGTTTTTGTATGAATGCTAGTGTTGATCTCTAACTCGTTCCAATTCGTATATTTCATTTACTGGGTTGTCGTGACCTTGAGTTCTGACTTGAGTTTGATTCAGTTTGATTTCTTTGTTGTCTTCGGCTTCGATTCGTAGTCGATCTTTGATTCCTCGACATGACTTTGACTTGGTTTCGTAACTTGATTTTAAAATTGCCGATGATGTCAAAGAATTTTGTATAACTGCATCCTTGTATTTATATGGTTTCAGTGTCATTGCACAGTCACCTGACTTTGGCTTCTTGTCTCTGACCATCTTCTCTGATCTGTACATCTCTGTTGTACTGCACTGCTTCATTGTTCATTTCTTGTGTTCGTTTACTTCACTGATCTTGCACATGCTCTGTTGCACTGTTTCATTTGTACTCTGATGTTCCATTGTCTGGCCTGTCATTCAGTTTTGATGCATTTGATCATGGTTGCAGTTGTGACTCGACTTTGAACTTGTTACCATTCATGTAGATATCCAATGTTACTTTTGTGCACTAGTGTACTTGAGTCAGTTGAAATAGTGCTTCATCACTTTAACTTGATCTTCACTGCTATTGATGTTTGCACTCACCTCTGTTTCACCTATGTTGCATGCTTTTGTTATTGTTTTCATGCTGATGGTCTTGCTGGTTGAAGTTGTAGCTCTTGCACTTGTTATTGACACTGTAGCTTCACTTGAGTTTTCTGATGCATTGCCTTGTATGGTATTGCACATCTAGTCTTGTTATTTGAGTTAATGTGGTTATGCTTCATGTACAGTTTCATTCGCATGTTGAACTAACTTGAGTTGGTTCATGTTTCAGTTGTTTCCCTGTGTACATGCTTTACTCACTTGAACTTGAGTTGTTGGACTTGGTTGATCATCTGCACTGGTCTTGTTGCCTTTGCCTGTCCCATTGGTTATCTTTTCTGTCATTTGCAGTTGCACATTTGAGTCATTCATTCTGTTCTTACATTGTTGTAGCTGGTCTGGTGGCACAGTCTTGTATGTATGCTCGAGTCTGGTCATTTGCATTGAACCATGCCATGTCGAACTTGTACCTGTGCATATTTGTAGCAGTTTCACTCAACCTCATACACGACCTGTATCACTTGTTACCTGCAGTGTTGACATATTGCATTGCCTTCGGTTCCCTGTCTTGATTCAGGTTTATTTGATATTTGTCTGCTGAGCAGTAGCATTGATAGTGAGACTTGTATTATGATGTTCATATGTACTGCCCTTGTACATGCTTCACTGCATCATCTTCTACATGTTGCACTGGCAATGATGTTCTCCTTTTCATGTTCGAATTCATACTTGTCTGCACTGATGTTCATCTGTTCTTGTTGGCAATTGATTACTGATACAGTTTGTAAATGTTTATTCTCGAGTTGTCCATCTCAGCTGAACTGCACTTGGTTCTGCTTCACGATGTACTCGAATTCGTGTCTATTGCTGCGTATGCTTGAACTGTTGATGACTTTTCTGCAGTTTAGTTGCAGCCTGTCTTCGTCCTTATACCTGTTTGCCACTGCAGTTTCATTGTGGTGGTGACTTTATTTTCGGTGGTGGCGAGGCAGTGCACGCGTGCGTGCACTGCAGCCACCCAGAATTGACAGATTTTAATCGATATTTCTTTTATCCTTAATTCATCGACCTGTTGCGTAATCCGTAGGCTGTATTGGCGAGGCAGTACACGTTAGCGTGTACTGCAGCCAATTAGCATTGATATTTTTACATTGACATTTCAATTATTTAAACTGCTTTGGATTTCTGTTTTGTGGATTAACACTGTTTAGTGTTACATCTGCCGTTATCCAATTCTCGTACCGAGAGTTGGATATACGAGATTTCTGTGACTGTCATCTATATTGAGATTGATTATTACTGCCTATATGCACTAATAAACTGGTTTGAATTAGACTGATCCGGGTATTATTTTCTTTTGAATGTAATACTCGGGTCAGACCGAGTATTTACAGGTTGTGGATTTTTAGCTTTGGGTTGCTGCTAGAGCTATGAAGACTTTTTATATCATTTGAAGTGGTCTTCGTACTGTTGTAGTAGTCAGTGTGTCTGTTTTAAGATGATAATGTATTCATGTATATTAGTCGATAATGTACTTGTATATATATAACTTCTTGAGTCGACAGTTGTAGTTGTATCATTTGTATTGTGTCAAATGTATTGTAACTGATATCAGTTATTGTATATATGAGACTTTTCGTTCCATCTTTATTCCGCATTTATGTTATCTGTGTTATTTTTATATCTATTGTCCTAAACTATTATAGCCACTGTGTAGTAGCTTTGAGATAGTATCGGTATGCCGGGTTTCCTCTAAAAATGAAATGCAATGTTTTATTATCTAACATATCGGTGCTCGCACAAGGCAATTACATAGATGGTCGCTCCTCAACAGCCTTATTCTCCGTGCTAGTTGACAGCACTACACCGTAGTGTTCTTGGCTAGCGTGGGTATAGAGGTGGGGCGTCACATATTTTATACTTAACAGTATTTTAAAATTTTGATCTTACAATTACGAATAGGTTTTGTTTAGACTTCAAAATCTATAAATGATTGTAGGATGAGAATATGATTTTCAAATTGGATTGCATCCTGTAAATCTTTGAAACAGAGATACTGGTATCTGTTTCCTAGACATGCACAGCACATTCCTATCATCATTCAAACACTCTTCATAACATATACAACTTATTCACAAATATTCATTAATACTAATTACATGCAAACCAAAGTGTGTCTAAGGTTAAGGGTTTGCTCACTTTAAACAAAGAAAACTTGAGAAGTTTCAAAGCTGGAAACTATACAGGGTTGATATCAGACATGCATACAAAATCACAACATATATACATACAATTCATATTAAACAACATGCAGGCATATCACATCATGGACTCAAGAATTTATAGCATGCAACCATATATCATATACTTAAGTTTTAAAATAAATGTTACTCACCATTTTAAAAGTAAACAGAGCTTCCAGCTTAAATTTGAAAAGCTTTTGAATCTTTTAAACTGGAATTGCCTTTGAAACTTTAAAATCTTTTAACTTGAATGTTGGCTTTTAGAAACTGGTATGCACGTCATTATCTTGTTGAGATAATGCTTTAGATTCCAGGTTATTGCTTGTTTCCAGATTTGAAGAAATTGCAGTCTTTGCTTAGATTCCAGATTTGAATAAGGAAACAGGCCTTTGTTTCCAGGGTTTTGAAAAAGATGCAGGCTTTGATTTAGTTGCATTTTGTTTGATTCGAATTGTAACTTGAAACTGAAATGTTTAGATCTCAAGTTTTTTTTTTCTTAGCTTAAGAATTTGAAGAGTAGAAAAAAAATGAAGATAAGGACATATGTTTATATAAGCTGAAATACTTTAAAAAAAATAAAAATAAAGAAAAACTAAATTTAATTTGACACTTGTCCTTCTCATATCCTAATCTTATAACACCTATTATATTAAAGTCTTAGGAACTAACACATGTCCCTTTAATTTATTATTTTTATTTATTTTAAATATAAAAACCTTTTTCTTAACTTATTAAATACATATCTATATATATTAATTATAAAGAAATAAAACTAATTATTATAAATAAAAGTTTACATATATTTTGAAATCCAAACTATTTGAATATTACCTCTTTTTGAATTCAAAATTAAATCTAAATTCAAATTCAAATTATATTTAAAATCCAATTTAAAGTCAATTTAAAACAACACATTCAAATTGAGAAAAACAAATCTTATTTACATTAAAATCTATTTATTTAAAAACAATACACTATTAATATTGTTTGAAAATAACACATTTATCAATTTAAAAATAATTTATAAAAGAGATTATAAATTTCTATTATTATTAAATGAATTAACATATCATATGTAAATTGTATTTCAAACCAAAGCTTATCTATTTACAATATACACACATATATATACACATTATAAATAGAAATCATTTTATTAGTTTTTAAAAGATAAAATTCACTAATTAAATATTTATTCAATTAGATTATTAAACCAATTCAAATATTTATTATCAAAGATTAACAAATCGATTTAATTATTTAAACAGATTATTAAATTGATATTGCCCCAAATTTCCGGGATATTACATTCCTTCCCCCTTAAAATAATTTCGTCCCCGAAATTTAAAACAAAGGTAATTTAATAATCTTTTTAAATCACAAGGATGTATTATCATCCATATGCTAACAATCATAGCAACCAATCATCCAAACAAACAATTTTAACTATCCAGACAAAATTCTGGATATAATTTCCTCGAGTTTCCCCAAGTATATATATAAACCGGAATACTCGTTCTACAGAAATCAATACTACTAAGCTATAGAGCTTCTACTCATCTAGATCTACAGAACTAAACAAGATATCAGACTACAGACGAGTCTGACTCTACAACCAAATCTTCCAGAACTGCTGGTTCCAAAACCAGAGATAGATCAAATACGTACTCTCTCAGAGATACGTGAAACAAAATGAATTCCAGTTATCCAAACTGACAATTCAATCCAGTAGATCAAAGCACTTATCCAAATCAGCATACAGAAGAGATCCAAAATAACTCGGAGCTGACTTCCCAGACTTACCCAATCTTATAGTTCCCTTTTATCAGAGAAACTTCAACAACAACGAAGTCTCCAACTTCGAATTCAAAATTCCTCCGTCTCTTATCCACAAAAATCTTCAGACGATCCTGGGCTGTCTACAGATCCTTCCTGATCAACTCAACCTTTGTTGATGCTTCTAGCAATAACTGGACTAGAAATAACCCAATCAACAATGATCCTCTCAAGATCTACCAATAATCCAAAATACAACTCTACTTCACCATATCAGTAGACTGAACTAACTTTTCCTATCTGGAAAAGATAAACAGGAGCACTTGCCAAACTGCTCCCGCTGCACCACTCTGATCTGGAGTAGAATGAAAAATGCTGATGATGAACACAAGCACAGACTGGACAACACATTCCAGAAAATATCGGATAACTCAAAAGAATACTCAAACTATCGCAAGTCACTTTTGCGATCCACCCAGCCAAAATCCAAATAAAACTGTTCTCTCTTTACCAATCAAAACAGCTCACACTTGACTATCCAATCCATCGAAGAAATGGATCCTCACTGCTGCTTCTGAACTTCACCTTCAGAAAAACTGCTCAGCCAGAAAACAGAACACTCCGAGCTGCACTGCTGCCACAGATGCCAAAGACTTCTCAATCCAAATCTCTTCGAGAAACTCGAACCTCAAACAGAATCACCATGCTGAACTCAGCAACAACACCGAAACAGACATACTTCATTAACTTGTTCCAAAAGAAAACATCTTCGGGAACATCCATAATCACTGCATCTCATCACACAACTACTTCTCCCTGAGTTACAGAGATACCATTGCTCGCTTCTGCCTAACTGACAGATCCAACTCTACTCATCCAACTCCTAAGATAAACTCCGAACCTTAACAGGTTTTCTTCAGAGATTGTGAAATCCTTCACCACAACAAAGTTCACTCGAGACGGTATTAGGTTTACAGTCTTGACAAATACACTTCCAACCTCAACACTCAGACTCCTAATCCTAGATGATAAATTATTATCATCTCAACCAATCATTATAAATACCATATACTTTTAAAATGATACTTTTTATATATAGAAAATATATCTAGGTAAAATTATTTCACCTTCCCTTTTTAAAACAATATTGTGTCCGTTGGCCTGGTCTAAGTGTTTAGAGATCCCTATAAATAACGGTAGCTACTCGTATTGACCAGAATCCATATACCACTTAACCGATCAATTAACACAATATAAAATCATTTTATATAACTAACAAATACGCGCTCTCGTATATATATATACATACACTCAAACTAAAATAGGTTGCTACAGATCCTATCTCTAATGAACAACCCTTCCGAACCTAGGTATTCACTCAACCTAGCGCTCTGATATTCACTTAACCAAAAGCTTAGGCATTCGCTCAACCTATGCTCTGATACCAACTGTAATAACCATCGAGGCAGTGGCGACCGGTAGGCTTTGCAACCATCCCAGACCCACCGTGGCATACAGTGATACCTCGAATTTGCTTTTACGGCCAGCCTCTCGACTCGCAACCAACCCCTCAATGGGACATGTAGGGGTAAGAGTCTCCCGTTCGCCACCAAACCGCGAAGCGAGAACCCCCTATCATGCTGTAATGTAGCAAACCCGATCCCATTAACTCCGATGGGCCAACTTTGAAGAAATTATCTCGAGCATTGCTTTCATAAAGTAATTATACTTAACCAATTCGCAAATGTTTATCATTTATTAATAAATCTATTTGATTAACAAAATAAAATACCTTAATTAATTATTTAATTATCCCTTTAATCACTTGATTAATAAATTTCTAATCATTTATTAAAAATCTATACTTAAATGATTCTTAATCCCAAATAAATTAACCCTTAATTAATTTATTAATAATCCTAATTATTTAATTAATTAAAACTAAACCATTAATTAATTAAATTACTAAATTACTCTTTAATTACCTTATTTATTTAATGAATCCTACATCATTAAATCTTAATTATTTCTAAATTAAAGTATTAACCCTTTAACTACTTTAATTATCATTAACAAAGACTTTAAAACATTTACTTTAAAAGTTTCTTTTAATTCATTTTAAATTAAAGATTTAAAATAAATTTCAAATTTAACTTTAACCAAAATTAAGTCAAATTTATAATTCCCTTTTTAAAATCAAATGTTAAAGAAATACTTAACATTTAGGATTTTAAACCAACTTATTTAGTTTCAAACCCTTTTTAAATATACCTTAAACATTTTAATTTGTTAAATCATTATAATTTATAAACTTATTTATTTTCAAACTAAGATACAAATTGAGTTTGAATTCATACTTTAAACTTGATTTAAACTTTGTTTTTAATACTGCTTAACATTTTTATCTTGTTTAAAACTAAAAACAAAAACTGTCTGGTTTTAAACAGCTATCATCAATCTACCCGAGCCCAAACATCAAAATACCCGAGACAAACCGCAATTTCCCCGAGTACTCCTTCAAGTTTTCTTCCCCTTTTTTTTTTACTTTGTTATGCTTAATTTTAAAAACAGTTTAAAACTTCTCGCGAGTTCCTCTGCACGAACCCGAGTCAGAACATCAAATACTCGAGTATGACTTCGAGTTAAACAACATCTATTCGAGAACATCTTCTCCCTCTAACTCAGATACAACAACCATTCCGATATCTCGTGTGCACGTGCACAGGCGAGTTGATCGCCTCCGATCATCGCTTCTAACGCCAGCATATCATCTATGCTCACCATCCACGATCCCAAACACCAAAACCACGAACGAACATCTCAGTCGAATTCGAGCATTTCGACCAAACCTGTAACAGAACCCATTACTGGAAAATGCCTTGCCGACGACGATCCCATCCAAGGTCAGCCACGCCATCGTACCCAAAACGGCGCCACCTTCCCACGCATCATTTCCCCTCGACCCCATTAACTCCGATGGGCCAACTTTGAAGAAATTATCTCGAGCATTCTGGTAACCCAAACTAGGCTTTAAACCCTACTTTGAGCTCGATCCATCATTCTACTTAACCAAAAAAAATTTGAACATTTTTCCAACAATCTCCAACACTCGAGTTATCTTCAACTTGAATTTCAAAGCTTATCATCTCTTCGTTCATCAGATATTGATAAAAGTACCAATTTCAATAAATTTGACAATTCCCATTATATACGAAATTAAAAACTTTGAAACCATTACCTAAATTCATCTTTTTTTCATATAATTTAGTTTATGAAACCCAAATTCAAAATTAAAATGATTGATTTTTACCATTTCTGAAGGTTTACTGTATTTTCCTTCCTTCCAGTAAATCTATATATATTTTATACTTAACAGTATTTTAAAATTTTGATCTTACAATTACGAATAGGTTTTGTTTAGACTTCAAAATCTATAAATGATTGTAGGATGAGAATATGATTTTCAAATTGGATTGCATCCTGTAAATCTTTGAAACAGAGATACTGGTATCTGTTTCCTAGACATGCACAGCACATTCCTATCATCATTCAAACACTCTTCATAACATATACAACTTATTCACAAATATTCATTAATACTAATTACATGCAAACCAAAGTGTGTCTAAGGTTAAGGGTTTGCTCACTTTAAACAAAGAAAACTTGAGAAGTTTCAAAGCTGGAAACTATACAGGGTTGATATCAGACATGCATACAAAATCACAACATATATACATACAATTCATATTAAACAACATGCAGGCATATCACATCATGGACTCAAGAATTTATAGCATGCAACCATATATCATATACTTAAGTTTTAAAATAAATGTTACTCACCATTTTAAAAGTAAACAGAGCTTCCAGCTTAAATTTGAAAAGCTTTTGAATCTTTTAAACTGGAATTGCCTTTGAAACTTTAAAATCTTTTAACTTGAATGTTGGCTTTTAGAAACTGGTATGCACGTCATTATCTTGTTGAGATAATGCTTTAGATTCCAGGTTATTGCTTGTTTCCAGATTTGAAGAAATTGCAGTCTTTGCTTAGATTCCAGATTTGAATAAGGAAACAGGCCTTTGTTTCCAGGGTTTTGAAAAAGATGCAGGCTTTGATTTAGTTGCATTTTGTTTGATTCGAATTGTAACTTGAAACTGAAATGTTTAGATCTCAGGTTTTTTTTTTCTTAGCTTAAGAATTTGAAGAGTAGAAAAAAAATGAAGATAAGGACATATGTTTATATAAGCTGAAATACTTTAAAAAAAAATAAAAATAAAGAAAAACTAAATTTAATTTGACACTTGTCCTTCTCATATCCTAATCTTATAACACCTATTATATTAAAGTCTTAGGAACTAACACATGTCCCTTTAATTTATTATTTTTATTTATTTTAAATATAAAAACCTTTTTCTTAACTTATTAAATACATATCTATATATATTAATTATAAAGAAATAAAACTAATTATTATAAATAAAAGTTTACATATATTTTGAAATCCAAACTATTTGAATATTACCTCTTTTTGAATTCAAAATTAAATCTAAATTCAAATTCAAATTATATTTAAAATCCAATTTAAAGTCAATTTAAAACAACACATTCAAATTGAAAAAAACAAATCTTATTTACATTAAAATCTATTTATTTAAAAACAATACACTATTAATATTGTTTGAAAATAACACATTTATCAATTTAAAAATAATTTATAAAAGAGATTATAAATTTCTATTATTATTAAATGAATTAACATATCATATGTAAATTGTATTTCAAACCAAAGCTTATCTATTTACAATATACACACATATATATACACATTATAAATAGAAATCATTTTATTAGTTTTTAAAAGATAAAATTCACTAATTAAATATTTATTCAATTAGATTATTAAACCAATTCAAATATTTATTATCAAAGATTAACAAATCGATTTAATTATTTAAACAGATTATTAAATTGATATTGCCCCAAATTTCCGGGATATTACAATATATGCCTGTTGTCGATATGTTATATTATTATCATATTTGTTCTCACTCTGCAAGTTCCCTTTTAATTCAGAAATCCTTACGGGTTGAAATGATACATACCCGAACGATCTTGTAGAATAGGGGAAAATCGTTATGGGTTGAAATGATAAACCCAAGCGATTTTCATTAATTTTAAATTTTGAGATCGCGGGTTAAAATGATATATACCTGTAGATAATTTAAATTGCGGATTGAAATGATAAATACCGTATCACTTGACCATAAGATAGAAAATTATATACGGACACCGTTGGTCTATATTTTGAAAATGATTGTCAAAGTTGAAAGGAAATATAGGGATTTTATTAAATATTGATTTTTTTAAATTCTAATATAAAGAATTTATTTTAATATATGTGTAAAATTTAGATTTTTAAAATTATATGTATTGGAAATTATAAATTTATAAGTTAGTTTTGAAAAATATAATTTTTAAGATTTTACTTATAATTTTATTATTTTAAAAATATATAAAAATAAATTTAATAATAAGATTTAATTTAATAAAAAATTAATTTAGTTAGTTTATAATATGTTTAAGTATTTATTTAAACTTATATTAATATTTTAAAAATGGATTTTATAACTTTAATAATAAAGGTTGGGAAGATAAATCAATGTTGGCTTGGAATTTGAATTGGTAAATAATTGAATTTAAATAAGAATTGATTTGAACTTATTGATTTTGAGATTTTGAAAGATGTGATTTATAACTTGATTTGATAAAATGTGATTAAATGAATATTCTCAATTTTAAATAAAAGTGAGACTGAATATTTAATGTTGATTTAATTTATAAATTGAGATTTTATTTGATTGTTGTTAAAATGATTAAGTGAATATTTTCTAATTTGAATAAAGTTAAAGTAAAATTTTGAAATCTAAATGAAACTCATATTGAAAATGTTTGAATATTTAAACAATGAAATCTTATTGGAAGTGAAGAGATAGTTCAAACCTGGATTTGAAATTGAGAAAAATTGAAATGGTTATTGAGAATTTGAATTGAAGCTTTAACCTTTTAAATTGAAAGTGTTGAACTGAAATTGATTTAAATTGAAGTTTGGAATTTAAGCTGATTTGAATCGATTTGTGAAATTGGAGGAAACTATTTTTATTATATAAAGTATTTTAATACCTATATAAACTATTTTAATATATAAATTATTTTAATATATAAACTATTTTAATTTATAACTATTTTAATATATATACTATTTTCAATATCTAAACTGTTTAAGTCAAAAGTGTTATGATTTCCAAAGTGTTATGATTTCAAAGGTGCTATGATTTCCAAAGTGTTATGATCTCCAAAGTGTTATGATTTCCAAAGTGTTATAATTTCAAATGTGTTATGATTTCGAAAGTGTTATAATTTTGAAGTGTTACGATTCTGGAAATGAATATTATTTAAAGTGAATAATTGTTTCCTGGAGATTGGGCTAGGCAACTTAGTACTCGGCATAGAGATTGTGCTAGGCAAACTTAGTACTCGGCATACCCACAGTTCGGCCCAACTGGATCATTCGGCATCTCTTTGCAACCGTCATTCAGGAACGCTCGGCACCCAGGAGCATTCGGCCAAAGGCATCGTTCGACCGGAGACATCGTTCGGCCAAAGGCATCGTTCGGCCGGAGACATCGTTCGGCCAAAGGCATCGTTCGGCAAGAGACTTCGTTCGGCCAAAGGTAGCGTTCGGCTAGATACTTCGTTCGGCCAAAGGCACGTTCGGCTTCGATGGCTACTCGGCCTACTCTTCCCACACAACAAGTGCCTCGTTCGGCATGAGGAGAGTGGTTCGGCATCCGACCATTCGGCCTGTTTGGTTCGGCATACAGTGACCACTCCATTTGGGCCAAGGTGTTCGGCTGCCAGGCCCGCTAGGGAAGTCCAACCCATCTTTGTCTATAAATAGAGGGGCATGGGCACAGTGAAAAGGACATTTTTTTAGAGAACACTGGGGAGACTCTGCCGCTTTCGAGACTCATCCTCTTTACTTAGCAATTATATTCAAGTATTTGGTCTACGGATTGTATCTGTAATCAATCATCAAGTAAAGCAATAAAGTTTAACCTTAAAGTGGACGTAAGCAATTACGCTGAACCACTATAAATCTGGTGTTCTTACTTTCTGCATTCAAATTAGCATATTCTTCCTTGTTTAATTTATCTTCGTCACTTATATCTCTACACAATCTTTCTCAATGAGGTTAGTGACCAATTTTGGTGCTAACACTTTGGTGCTTTCACTGAGAATTGAATTCTCAGACCTCAAGGATCTGCTTTGAAGCTACTGGATTGAATAAATCCCCCAAAGAAGATCCGACTCATTCATAGGACGTCCGTTGATTCTACTCAGAGTTCATACAAATAGCTCTACAATGGCAAGACCACGTACCAGATCAGCTTCTCATAATGCGGACGCCCACGAGACTGCTAGCGTGCAACAAGCAGGACCTATCAATCAGCAAGCAATTCCAGGTGCAGGGACTACCGCCCAGGACCAAATGCCGGTTGTCACCAGAATAGAGTTCAACGACTTGATGAGAGAACTCAGAGAAAGCAGGAGACAACTCGGAGAGAAGATACAAGCTAACGCCAACCTCATGGCACAACTCACTCAACAACAGCACCAGAATGCTGGGGGCAATCCCGCTCCTTATTCCTTATCCGACAGCTCAACTTCGTCCGATGAACCTCCCAGGCGTAGATGCCGTAAGATTGAAACTACGCAGGCAGGTGCTGCTGTCCGAATAGTTGGAGACCACGACCAAGCCGGAGCTGGAAACTTAGGAGCTGGAGTGTAGGTGGAGGCTGGAGGCCCAGACAATCAAGATGCCAACGGTGTCGAACCTCAAGATGCGCGTTTGGCAGATCGCCAGCAGAGGAGGCATCAACATGATCAATCACGTAGAACAGACTCCAGCCTTCCACCTTCCATACAGACACCAGACCTGACAGCCATGATCAGATAATTGATGAAAGAGGATCAAGGCTTATCGAACGACGATTGGGGAGTGTCAAGAAGTCATACTCCATTCACGGACATTGTTCTACAGGCAGCATACCCCAGAAAGTTTAGTATGCCAACTATCCCGGCTTATGAAGCAAAGACTAATCCCAGACAGCATGTCATGAGGTACGAATGGATGATGGATTCATCTAGAGCAAATGATGCAACCAAGTGTAGGTGCTTTCCAATAACCCTATCTGGGATCGCTACCATGTGGTTCACCCGACTTCCTCCGCGGTCCGTATCCAGTTTTGAGGAGTTGGCAAAGAAGTTTATAGAATAATTCAGGATACACACTACTCGTCTAAAGGACGTGATGTCTCTATCAAGTGTAATCCAGGCTCCTGAGGAGTCATTGAAGGAGTATTTACAAAGATTCCATGTTGCGGCAACTGAAGTCAATAATCCCAATGATCATGCAATTCTTATGGCTGTGATGCGAGGCGTGGATCCGGATTCAGAGTTTGGAGACTGGCTGGCAGGAAAACCTCCGACTACGCTAGAGCGTTTTTACTCGAAGGCACATCAGTTCATAAAAAGAGAAGAAGCTAGGTGGGTAAGGCGAGATAAGGCACCGGGACCTGTCCAGGAGTCCGTGAAAAGCAACATTGCTGTGAAGCAGTCCGGAGACAACTCGGGAAAAGTTCAAGTCAATGTCCAGAACAAGCCCGGGCAACCTAAGGAATTCGGAGGAAGAAATCAAGGGAAGAAGAGGGAAGCGGGGAAGTGGAAGCCGAGGATTCCGACCTACAACGAGTATACCCCGCTGAATGCGTCTCTTGAGAACATTTACCTATCAACCTGCAATACCTTTCAGTACAGAAAGCCGCGTCCGAAGGAGTCAACCGAAGAACAAAAGCGGACTGGGAAATACTGTCGCTTCCATGAGACTTATGGGCACAATATGGAAGAGTGCATACACCTACACGACGCTATAGAGAAGTTGATCAGGAAGAAAAAGTTACAGGAGTTTGTGAAGAGTCCACGGGAAGGAGGACATGGCACATCCAACCCAGGTCGTGCACCAGCCCCGCGTCATCCCGAGGAGCCTGCCCGGACTGTGGGTAGATTAGTCATAAACATGATCATCGGCGGGCCTCACCCTGCTGATAAGAATTGGCAAGAGATGGAGCGGTATGCTAGTTCCCTGAAGCACGCAGATTTTGAGTGTTGTTCTAACGTACAAGATGGAACCCCTACTAAACAGCTGCACGTGATGACAGACGATATAGTATTCAGGAACAGAGATGCAGACCAAGTAGAGGCTCCTACCATCGACCCGATGGTCATATCTGCGACAATCGGGCCGGCTTATGTGAAAAGAATTTTGATTGATTGTGGAAGTTCCGTCAACATCATCTTCAAGAAGGCTTACGACCAGATGAAGATGGAAACAAAGGATTTGAAACCGTCTAAAGCTCGTATACATGGCTTTAATGGCACAGCGACCGATGCAGTAGGGTATGTTGAGTTACCAGTTGAACTGGGACAAGGCGAGTGTCAGAGGGTGCGAATCCTACCCTTCGTAGTTTTGGATGTGGATTCTCCGTACAATGTGTTCTTGGGCCGACCGGCCCTGGCTGAGTTTAGGGCATCATTAGCCTTGTGGTGCTTAACTTTGAAGTTCCCGACTGACAAAGGAGTAGGTGTTGTTCATGGCGACCAGGCGATTGGTCGTGCCTGTTATGTGGCTGAGCTCCGAGAGGCCCATCGGAGGGAGAAAGGAAAGGTTGCGGACAATCCCGTCCGCATCCATAATACTGATAATTGACAAGTAATGCCGAGCCCTGGCTCGGGCATGATTCTCGGATCTTCAGAGACATAGATCCGAGAGACGACGATGAGAAACCCAGGGAAGAAAAGGCAACACCGGCTGAATTAACAATTGACATTTCAGTCAGCCGAGACGATCCATCGCGAGTACTGAAGATCGGATCACAACTCGGTCCCGCAATGACTGAAGACCTTAGTGATTTCCTCCGAGCGAATCTTGATGTTTTCGCCTGGACGCATTCTGATATGTGCGGGATTTCTCTTGCTATTACGAGTCATATGTTGAACATAGACCCGAAGTACGTCCCGGTTAAACAAAAGAGGAGAGGAATGGACCCGGAGAGGTCCGCTGCTCTCAGAGAGGAGGTGGACAAACTCAAAGCCAATGGGTTCGTCCGCGACGCCCTCTACCCTGAATGGGTATCGAACCTCGTGCTAGTGAAAAAGGCGAACGGGAAATGGAGAACTTGCATAGACTATTCCGATTTGAACAAAGCATGCCCCAAGGACAGTTTCCCATTGCCCAGGATTGATCAGTTGGTCGACTCCACTGCAGGACACGAGTTGTTATCATTCATGGATGCAGACTCAGGATATAATCAAATCCCGATGCATATTCCGGACCAAGAACACACCAGTTTCATCACAGACGTCGGGCTATATTGCTATGTAGTAATGCCTTTCGGATTGAAAAACGCAGGAGCAACTTATCAACGTTTGGTGAATCGAATGTTCAAAGACCAGCTTGGTAGAATGATGGAAGTCTATGTGGATGACATGCTCGTGAAGTCACGACAGTCAAACGACCACATTCGAGACATAGCAGAGATGTTCGATATACTCAGATATTATGGGATGAAGATCAACCCTCTGAAGGGTTCCTTCGACGTTGCGTCGGGGAAGTTTTTCGGATTCATTGTTAACGCTAGGGGAATTGAAGCTAACCCAGAAAAGATTCAAGCTATTCGAGATGTGCAAGTGCCCAGAACTATAAAACAGGTGCAAAGCTTGAATGGGAAAGTGGCTGCGCTGAGTCGATTTATATCCAGAGCCACAGACAAGTGCATTCCTTTCTTCGATATAATAAAGAAAGGGAAGAGGAATTTCGAATAGACATCCAACTGTGAGGAAGCATTCCGAGATCTGGTGAGGCATTTAGAGAGTCCTCCGGTGCTGTCGAAACCAGTAGACTACGAGATGCTGTATGTATACTTGGCTGTATCCCCGCATGCAATAAGCGCGGCTTTGGTCCGCGATGAGGACCGAGTCCAAAAATCGGTGTATTATGTTAGCAAACGTTTAACGGGGGCAGAAAAAAATTATCCTAAAATTGAGAAATTGGCCTATTGCTTGGTGATTGCATCACGTAAGTTGCGTCCATACTTTCAAGCACACTCAGTCAGTGTCAATACCGATCAGCCCTTGCGGCAGGTACTCCAACGACCAGAAACTTCTGGAAGGATGTTAAAATGGAATATCGAGTTGAGTCAGTTCGATATTACCTACCAGCCACGAAGAGCCATACAAGGGCAAGCATTGGCAGATTTCATCGTTGAGTTTACTATATCTGACGAACCAAATAATCACAGTGTCATTCCCACCATTCGATGGAAATTGTACACCGATGGGGCATCAAACGACCGTTGCTCCGGGGCTGGTGTAGTTCTCGTAACTCCAGAAAACCAATCGATTTGTTACGCTTTGAAGCTCAATTTCTCGGCTACGAATAATGAAGCAGAATATGAAGCACTGATTGCTGGCTTAAAACTCATTGGAGAACTCGGGGTTAAATCAGTTGAAATCTTTTGTGACTCGCACTTGGTGGTCTACCAAGTGCGGGGAGATTACCAAGCAAAGGGACAGAAGCTTGCTCCGTACCTTGTCCTGGTTCAGGAACTACTGTCGAACCTTGAACGTTATGACATTTCGCATGTCCCGCGTGAACAGAACAAAGAAGCCGACTCATTGGCTAAATTCGCAAGCACTGGCGATGCGCAGCAAATGGGATTGTTTCCCGTTGAAGCCTTGCATGCTCCAAGCATAGACGCGATGAAAGTTGATTTTGTGTTGGAAACAGGAATCGAGAGGGAGTCGTGGATAACCCCATTCAAACTATACCTGACGACCGGGACTTTACCAGAAAAAAGGAACGAAAGACGACAGGTCATTTGGAAAGCCGCACGATATGTGATGTATGATGGAATAATGTATCGGAAGGGGTTCTCGGTCCCCTTATTACGATGCATTGCCCATGATGAGACAAAGCGGGTCTTGGAGGAAGTTCATGAAGGAGAATGTGGCGGCCATACTGGGGGGCAAACGCTAGCAAAAAAGATCCTCCGTTACAGATACTATTGGCCAACTGTGAATCGGGATGCTGCAGACTACGCAAGAAAATGTGACAAGTGTCAAAGATATGCGAAAATCCCGAGAGCTCCACCAACAGAACTCACACAAATGGTTAGTCCCTGGCCATTTGCAATCTGGGGAATCGAAATAATCGGCTCTTTGCCTATATCCAAAGGTGGTGCAAAATACGCGATAGTTGCAGTCGACTATTTCACAAAATGGGCCGAGGCAGAACCTTTAGCCACAATCACCTCTAAGAAGGTCATTAATTTCATTGTACGAAACATTATATGCCGCTTTGGTCTCCCTCGAACCATCATTATGGACAACGGAACACAGTTTGAAAGCAGAGAATTCAAAGATTTCTGTTTAAAGTACGGCATTGAGAAGAAGTTCGTCGCCGTTGCGCATCCGAAAGCTAACGGACAAGTCGAAGCCATAAACAAAATAATCAAGGCTATACTGAAGAAGCGTTTGGAAAAAGCCGGAGGCAAGTGGGTAGATGAACTCCCAACAGCATTATGGGCTTATAGAACTACCCACAAGTCCGCGACTGGCCACACTCCATTTGCATTGGCCTACGGCTCGGAAGCCGTTATACCTGTGGAGCTTGAAGTTCCATTGCATCGAGTGACATATTATGATCCTAGGATGAATCAGGATCTCTTATTGGAATCACTGGACTGCATCGACGAAAAACGTGAAGAGGCCGAACTAAGGGCGGCAACACATAGGCACCGAGTCAAGCGATATTACGACAAAAAAGTCCGCCCAAGGATCTTTAATGTGTGGGATCTCGTTTTGAAACGATTTTTCTCGGTACCATCGCGTATGAATCCCAACTGGGAAGGTCCGTATGTCGTTGAACGGAAGCTTGGAGAGGGAACTTTCAAGCTAGCGACCGTTGATGGCGTGACACTCCCCCGTGGTGGAACAGTGAACATTTGCGACATTATTACATTTAGCCTATTTCTTTCTTGTTTTAGGCGCAGTTATTTCCTGTATGTTTTTGTTCCGTTATCTCTTAGTTTCTTTTTGACTGTGTAATCAGGCAGTTTAGTTGGTTTTCATTAATAAAGGCTTAAAGCCGTCTTTTCCATGAATTACTAATGTCTCTATATCTCATAGTCGGGTGATGAACTGCTAGAGTTACATTATTCTGTATGATGTACGAACTCGTATAAACAACTTCAATCTCCGAGTCCCCTGAGCGCGGACTGGAGTACTCTAAGTCTCCAGAGCGAGGACTAGAGTATAAATGACTTCAATCTCCGAGTCCCCTGAGCGCGGACCGAAGTACTCTAAGTCCCCAGAGCGAGGACTAGAGTATAAACGACTTCAAATCTCCGAGTCACCTGAGTGCGAACCGGAGTACTCTAAGTCCCTAGAGCGCGGACTAGAGTATAAACAACTTCAATCTCCGAGTCCCCTGAGCGCGGACCGGAGTACTCTAAGTCCCCAGAGCGAGGACTAGAGTATAAACGACTTCAAATCTCCGAGTCGCCTGAGTGCAAACCGAAGTACTCTAAGTCCCCGGAGCGCGGACTAGAGTATAAACAACTTCAATCTCCGAGTCCCCTGAGTGCGGACCGGAGTACTCTAAGTCCCCGGAGCGTGGACTAGAGTATAAACGACACCAATCTCCGAGTCCCCTGAGTGCGGACCGGAGTAATCTAAGTCCCCGGAGCGCGGACTAGAGTATAAACGACTTCAATCTCCGAGTCCCCTGAGTGCGGACCGGAGTACTCTAAGTCCCCGGAGCGCGGACTAGAGTATAAACGACTTCAATCTCCGAGTCCCCTGAGTGCGGACCGGAGTACTCTAAGTCCCCGGAGCGCGGACTAGAGTATAAACGACCTCAGTCTCCGAGTCCCCTGAATGCGGACCGGAGAACTCTAAGTCCCTGGAGTGCGGACTAGAGTATAGACGATTCGAATCTCCGAGTCCCCTGAATGCGGACCAAATTACTCTAAATCCCCGGAGCGTGGATTAGAGAAAATTCTAAGTACCCAAAGAATGTTCGAACAATGTAAGAATGGATTGGGAAATTATGCGACTCATAAGAACTTGAGTTTTGACCACAGTGATACAGAAAGCTAAAAAGCGAAAGAATCATTCAAGTGACAAAGAAAACTAAACTTTATTCAAAAATCCAAGATGGGGTTACACAACTACTCCTCCTAAACTTGGAGTAAAAAATTCTATCTACCTGAATTATGAAAACGAAAAAGTAAGAGTAGATACAAGACCTAAGCAAAATCTCGTTGAACGAGTATAACGACTATTTTTTCGGCTTCTTCTTCTTGTCTTCCTTTGTTTTCTCAGATGACTCTTCTCCCCCACGCTTCCTCTGGGATTTTTTGCTTGCCAACGAAGTGGAGTCAAGAGTGGGAGAAGGAACATCAAGCAGTTTGGATTTGCCTAGGAGAATGATTTTCAGAGGCCTATTCAGCGGGTCGGTAAGTTCCAGTATTTGAGGCTCGACCTTGATCTCGACCTTCTTCTTCTTCTCTTCTGCGAGTCGCTCTTTCATGCTCATCTCCGAAGTATGTTCTGAGGCGCCAGTGATCTCGATTTCATCACTCCCTTCAACGGGAGAAGAAGTGTCAAACTTATCATCATCTAGCGCCCCAATCACTTGTGCGTTAGGGCCGGGAGTTACACCCGCATGAGCGACATCGCTTGTTTTCTCTGCCTCCTCCTTGGCGTCATCGCTCCTCGGAGTCGGTTCGGGATCAGAACGGCCTGCATAAAAACATAAAGAATGAACGTTAGGACAAATAAACCGCTACCAGAAAGTGACAGATCTTTGAACTTCTAAAAGAAGAGTTTTATACCGGGTTCTGGTTGGCTATCAGTTGCGCGTGGAGTTTCACCCTCTAGAATAGGGGATAGCACATGAACGCCAAGCCCGGGATCTTCTAAATCATAGCCGGCATGCTGCTCAAATGGGTCAACTGTTGGCCGACCGGCCGATTGAGCAGAAGGAGGAGCAGCAGAAGGAGGAGCTGCAGGCTTAGCCCCAGATAGACCAGCTCCGTCGTCTTTCTCTTTTGATAAGGGAGAGCCTTTACTGTAAAGAGCCAAAGCTGCAGATAAATCCGCTGGCTCGTTCCCTCTAAGAAATTCTTTCACCAGAGCCTCCTCATCGACTTCCTTAGTGCCCGACTCGATCTTTCTGATCTTTATTAAAGTCTCCCAGGCCTCAGCTAGAGATTCAAGATATCCCTCGCCTAGGAATGTCAAGTCACAGTGTATAAGGACGCGGGCGCTGTATTCGGCAATCAGCGGGTCAAACATGCACTTGACCTCTTCTCTACCGGCCTCTGCAGCTGCTTCGAGATGGGAGTCAATCTCCTCGGAAGCTAGTCTCTTGCTCTCCTCCCGGGCTTCGCTCTTCATCGTCTCAACTTTAGAGAGCTCATCATCGAGCTTTGCTTTTAGGAGACGTGTGTCAACGATCTCGTTACAGTACCGTTGAGACTCTTCTTGAGCCGCTATCTTTTCTTACCTCTCCTTAGAGAGTAGCTCCTTCAGCTCTTTGACTTGCAGGGCGAGTGTAACCCTTTCTTTTTGAATAGAATCGTTTTCTAGAGCTAGGGCCCCGCTGCGATGGACTGCGATGTCAAGTTCTTTCTTATGGGCCGTCTCCAGACGAGCGATGGCCTCCGCAGTCTCCTTAGCATTCTGTTCTACGGCTTCAAGCTTGGACTTGTACGAAGCAAGCTCTTCATCTTGAATCTTGATGATGTCCTTGTCAAAGCCAGCTTCCAACTTCAAACGGTCAATTTCATGTTGTCGCTCAACAGATACTTCCGAGACTATTTCGACCAAGTGTACGAACGCGTCATGTTGAACATAGACATCGTTGTTGCAGGCGATGGCACTCTACTTGACGTGCCCCGGGATGTGATGAATAGCTGGGAGGAATTTCAGGCCATCAAAGCAGATTTTTGGGAATTTTGCCTTAAGATCGACCATCTTCTCTGCTATCGTTGGGTCAGCCGCAGGAGTAGGGGGAGGAGGCTTTGAAAGTTCTGTTCTTTTCCGATGCTCCCGAGTTTGCCTTGTGCTCGACGAACCGGAATGTTGTTCTCGGGAGACATCGGGTTGAGACCCTTTCTGCGAAAGATTTTCTCTATCTGGCTCAATTTGAGGAGGGGGATCGCGAGAGTATGAAGACTGGGAATATGATTTCTTTCGATAAGACGATGTACGGGGATGGTTGTCTCGATCCTCGTAATCGTCTCTGTCCCTACGTCTACCTGAGCCTGAATCCCGTCCAGGATAGTGAAATATAGAAGAACCGTAGAGGCGATCGAGTCCATGGGAGCGCCCCATGTCACCTGCATAGAATAAAAATAACAGCGAGTTAGGAAAAATTAGGGTAATGGCAAAAATTGAAGTGTATGGTGAAGTGTGTGCGTGCATGTGTGTCCTAGTGTTCCCCCCGACGGACCAGTTCCTTTGTCTTTACTGATTGGAGTGTTATCTCCGTGGACTGGGGCTTGGACTCCCGTATCGCCTCTAGCGGGAGAATGAATTTTAAGGGCTTCTGGATCGTCGAAACCGTAATTGAGAAGATCACCGGGAATGGTAAGGTTCGACAGACCCTTTAAAGAACTTTCCATGTGCTGTGAAGAAGCCTCTTTCTCTGTCGGGATGAGCGTAACTTTGGAAGTTCCGCCAACTTTCTCCTTCCGTATCTTATACGTCAATTTCTTTTTCCCCTTCGAAGGGGAAGATGACGTTTCAATATCGTGCACTTCGACCGCCGGGTCCCAAGCAGGACCCACATTCTCGCCTTGTGTCTCAGGAGCTTCATCCTCTTTTTTTTTCCCCTTCCTGTGCATCAAAGGTATGGCGTGATGACGATTCAGCTTGTTTTTTCCCTTTACCGGATGCGGACTTGGGAATGGAAACGCCCTCAGGAAGGCTAATCCAGCGACCTCCTGCTAACAGTCCGAACCTCGATAATGACTCATTTGAAATGATGGTTCGGATGTCCCGTTCCTCGGCAGGAAGAGCTCTAATGGCTTCGACGGTCTCAGAATATCCTCGGCCCTTAGGACGCGGGTTAATACCTGAAAAGATGAAACAAGAAGTTAGAAAAAGAATAGCTCCGATTGAGCGCGAATGTCGACTCAGGGAAAAGACTTACTGACTTCGACCCATCTCCTCGCGAAACCAGGAGGGCAACGCACATAAAACCATTCCTGTTTGTACAGGGTGAATTTGCTACATGCTCCAGTCAAAATCTGGCATTTGTGGTACGGCTCGAGGAACATAAAGGAGGGGCTATCTTTCCGCTTCTTAATCATATAAATATATCTGATGTCGCCGGGATTTGGAGGCCTAGAGAAGACGGCCATGAAAAGGAGGTAGGTCCCGTATATGAAAGCGTGGCCGTTTGGATGCAGCTGCGACGGGGCAATGTCTATGTATTGCAACACGTCCCGAAGAAATAGATTGAATGGAGGCACGCTGCCCATCCAGCACATAAACTTATTACAGGCAGTATATCCGACTGGGGGCAAATGAGGACGATCATGCCTTGACGGAACCAACACGTCGGCGAAAGGTATTCTGTGGATGGAACATATTCCCCGAAGCGCGACTTCGTTAATCTTCGAAGCCTGTGAGTCGATCGGATTATCCAAGAGAATCGATGCCTCCAGGGCATCGGGAGCTAAATTATGAGCGGGGGAAGTCGACGGATTTGAAGTGTTCGCAACTTCTTGCTTTGAAGATGGTTCGGGCCTATCTGAGATAGTGGCGGAGCTAGACTTTTTAGACATCTCCAATAAATAGTGAATCTAGCAAATCATCGGTGAGAACTATACTTGAAAAATGTTCAACATTAGAATTAACAACATGAATATTCCCCCCACGTGGTGTGTGAACTAGTGAAATCAATCGTGTATAAGCGTTGAAAATTAGAAAGTCACAAGGTTACAGATATAAGACTGAACTTCAAATCACCACCTTCGAAGACCGTCATCGCTGACAGTCTCCAAAAGCCTGCCTTATAGCAATTAGTCAATCTAAGTTCGGGGTTATGTCTACTAGAGCTAGGGAGTTGATAGTCCGGATTAGTTTGATATGCTAGTATGCTGGAGCTAGGGAGTTGATAGTCCGGATTAGTTTGATATGCTAGTATGCTAGAGTCCTTGTCCTTGTTTTGTTATGTGATTAGGCAAGGCAATTGTTGGTTCGGCATTTGTGTTGTTCGGCTTAAGTGTGGTTTGGCACTTATGATTGTTCGGTATTTGTATTGTTCGGCTTAAGTGTGGTTTGGCACTTATGATTGTTCGGTATTTGTATTGTTCGGCTTAAGTGTGGTTTGGCACTTATGATTGTTCGGAATTTGTATTGTTCGGCTTAAGTGTGGTTCGGCATTTAAGTTATGTTCGGCCTTGATATGGTTCGGCATTTAAGTTTGTTCGGCATGTGTGTTGTTCGGTTGAAATATTGTTTGGCATTCGTGATCGTTCGGCATCCCCACTAATTCATGCCTTCACCTTAGCCTTCCATTTCACTATTCGGCATATGGTAAGATACGCCGAACCAGGGTTATGCCGAGCCTTAACGTTCGGCAATCCATCCTTGACTACAGTTCCACTCCTCTCCTCCTCCATCTACACCGAACAACAAGAACAGGTCGCTCGGCGAGTCATCCCAGATTATGCCACTCGGCATCCTAATCGCCTCCAACACATCCTCTTTTCTTTCTTTTCTTCCGGTCTCGTTCGACACGAAGAAGTTAAGCCGAACTACCACACATCACCCAACAACTCCTACATGCAAGCACCCCTGGTCATTCCTCTTCGCCTCACATCATTCAGCCCCAAAGATATCCTAATCGAAGTTTGATTCCTCCATCCATATAACCCTCTCGGCTACGGTTCTAATGCACAAACCTAAGTCTCTTATTGTTTAATCATGGAAGGGATTTAGATAGAAGGGATAATACCTAGTCGGTAGATCGAAACTTGGGAAGGATTGATTAGGCTTTAAGTATCTGATTCACAGGCGAGAATTGCAAGGTTTTTTGGAGAATGATAGAAATAAAAGTGGAAAAGAGGGGAAGAGGGAGGACGCCTGGTTTTATAGGGAAGAAGAAGAAGTTGAAGAGGCCATAACCAGTAAGGCCGGTCAAGATGGTATCGTTCGGCACGCATTGAACGCTCGGCTTCGAATGTGTCGTTCGGCATTTACACTACGTTCGGCACACACCTCTGTATCCGGCATTCACAAGAAAGCAACCCCCAAGAGTGATGAACCAAGGATTTGAAGCGAAACATGGAGGATACGTAATTCAAAGCGTATCACGTTCAGTCACGTAATACACTTTGGGGGGCAAGTGTTTCCTGGAGATTGGGCCAGGCAACTTAGTACTCGACATAGAGATTGGGCCAGGCAAACTTAGTACTCGGCATACCCACAGTTCGGCCCAGCTGGATCGTTCGTCATCTCTTTGCAACTGTCATTCAAGAATGCTCGACACCCAGGAGCGTTTGGCCAAAGGCATCGTTCGGCCGGAGACAACGTTCGACCAAAGGCATCGTTCGGCCGGAGACATCGTTCGGCCAAAGGCATCGTTCGGCAGGAGACATCGTTCGGCCAAAGGCAACGTTCGGCCAGAGACATCGTTCGGCCGAAGGCATCGATCGGCCAGGGGCATCGTTCGGCCAAAGGTAGTGTTCGACCAGAGACTTCGTTCGGCCAAAGGTAGCGTTAGGCCAGATACTTCGTTCGGCCAAAGGTAGCGTTCGGCCAGATACTTCGTTCGGCCAAAGGCACGTTCGGCTTCGATTGCTACTCGGCTTACTCTTCCCACACAACAAGCGCCTCGTTCGGCATGAGGAGAGTGGTTCGGCATCGGACCATTCGGCCTGTTTGGTTCGGCATACAGTGACCACTCCATTTAGGCCAAGGTGTTTGGCTGTCACGCCCGCCAGGGAAGTCCAACCCATCTTTGTCTATAAATAGAGGGGCAGGGGCACAGTGAAAAGGGCCTTTTTTTTGGAGAACACTGGGGAGACTCCGCCGCTTTCGAGACTCATCCTCTTTACTTAGCAATTATATTCAAGTATTTGGTCTACGGATTGTATCTGTAATCAATCATCAAGTAAAGAAATAAAGTTTAACCTCAAAGTGGACGTAGGCAATTACGCTGAACCACTATAAATCCGGTGTTCTTACTTTCTGCATTCAAATTAGCATATTCTTCCTTGTTTAATTTATCTTCATCACTTATATCTCTACACAATCTTTCTCAACGAGGTTAGTGACCAATTTTGGTGCTAACAATAATGATATCAAATTGATATGGTTTTGAAATAAATATGATGTTTTGATATGAAGTATGAACCATTTGAAATGAAATGACCACGGTGTGAAATAAGTGTTTGGTTGTTAAAGAGACCGGGATCAGATATTGTCATACTCTCTGCCAATACCGAAAACCACTTTAATAACTATGTACGTGGTGGAGATTCCAGAATGAAGTAGGATGGTTTGGTGACGATTCTATATGGTATTTACGTAGCCCTGACTCCCATGAGTCAGCTTGATGCGGCTAAAACAAGAGCCACGCCGGGCCAAGATAGGTCATTCCTCCGATCGGGCACATTCCTTCGATACCATTCTATTGCTTTTGTGATTTGATTGGGTGCACCTTTGATTTGGGAGTGTGTCACGAGGTGGGCGGTAGTAGCTGCTATGCGTTACCACTAGTCCGGATCCGCAAACGGTATATCTTCCCTGGCATTGCCTCGAGTGCCTTGTCACATGCCCTATCGCGCCTTCTACGAATTTGGTTTGTACCATACCTATGGAGTGCCCTCTGATAGCCCTCCAGTTTACGGAGGAATTATGGTACTGTATAGACTATGGGAATATATAAAAATATGTTAAGAGGGATATGGGTAACGCCTCAACGCTACTTTAATAGTTTACTTTACAATAGGCATATTATAATAGCGTATATTACTACATAGTGATAGTTCCACGGATCCTTAGAGGATGGAATCCCAAACATTCTTTAAGTTACTAATATAAGAATGTTAATCCTGACTCGAGTGTTTTGTGTTTTGCTTTATGCTCGAGTCAGACTGAGTGTCACAGCATTTGAGACTCACCTTGGGAGATCGGAGCTGTGTTTGAAGATCCTTCAATTTAGTTTTTCAGTTACTTCTGTTTACTCCAGTTGTTTATGTTTAGACTTGTCAGTTGATTCTGCACTCAAGAGTTCATTTGTATTTGATATTCTGTTGTATTTTGTTTAACTCTGATGTTTATATAGTAGCTTCATGAACTACTATTTATCTATTCCGCTGCTTATTATTATATTACTCTATGTCTGTGATTCTGTGATTGATTTATTTACTGTATATGCTGAGTTTTGCCAAAATAAATTAACAATCTAACATTTTGAGCAATTCAAGTTCGACATGTGCGGATGCGAATGGTCCAAAATAGCGGGTCGTTACATTTAAACACGTTTATAAATTTGTTGTTTATACACAAGAGTAATAAATAACTTTGAAATATATTATTTTCCTATTCTTGTAATCAATCTGTAAGCTAAAACACAGTTCAATAAACATATATTTCTTCTGTAACATCCCAATATTTTCAACCATTCGCATCCGCACATGTCGGACATGAATTGCTCAAAATATCAGATTGTTAATTTATATTTGACAAAACTTAGCATATGCAGTAAATAAAATAATCACAGAATCACAAACACAGAGTAATATAACAATAAGCAGCGGAGACAGATGAATACTAGTTCATGAAGCTACTATATATATAACAGAGTTAACAAGATACAACTGAAGTCTCGAAAACATAGAAGTCTCAATACAATAGTCAAATAACAAATTCTGAATATATCACCAGAGTCAACTGAATAACTAGAAGCTGAATAGATATAGATGGATCTCCAAGCGAAGCTCCAACTCCAAAGGTGAGTCTCTAATGCTATGACACTCAGTCTGACCAGAGCATAAAGCAAAACACAAAACACTCGAGTCAGGATTAACGTTCTTATATCAATATATCCAACTCAAGTGAAATATCAACTAAAATACAAGTAACTCAAAGGATGTTTGGGATAACCATCCTCTAAGGATCCGTAGAACTATCTACTATGTAGTACAATACGCTATTATAATATGTCTATAGTAAAGTAAACTATTAAAATAGCGTTAAGGCGTTACCCATCTCACCCTTAACACATTTTATATATTTCCATAGTTTATACAGTACCGTAATCTCCCCCGTACTAGGCATCGTCAGAGGGCACTCCATAGGTATGGTACAAAACAAACTCGTAGTGGTCTCGATAAGGTAGGTGACACGGCACAACTAGGCATTGCCAGGGTAGATATACCAATTACACTTCCGAGCTGGTGGTAACGCATAGCTGCAGCTACCGCCCACCTCGATCTACACTCCCAAATCAAAGGTGTGCACCAAATCAATCACATAATAGAATGGTATCGAAAAAGTGTGTCCGATCAGAGGAGCTACCTCACTTGGCCCGTCAATTGCCCTTGTTTTAGCCACCTTAAGCTAACTCATGGAAGTCAGGTCCACGTATATACCTCAAATAGAATCGTCGCCACCATCCTACTTCATTGTAGAATCTCCACCGCGTACACAGTTGTTAAAGTGGTTTTATGTAACATCCCGTCTTTTGACCGCCCCTAGTCGGTAATTAAACCAACTTGAAACGTTCAAAATGACGGATTGTTATTTAGTTTATAGAGTTTAAACAGAATCAGCCATAGAAACACAAAATAATCATGTTTCACAAACAAATGAATTTTTATTTCTTTCCTTTTTACAATAACAGAGTTTATACAATGTATTAATTTATACAGCGGAATATCTTTAAAATACAAAATTTCTCGAAAACTAAAGGGAGCGTTTTACCCTCTCTCTCTAACTTCACTGCTCGAAAATCTTCAAGTTGTAAAATACTCGGTCTGACCCGAGTATTACATTCAAAAGAAAATAATACACAGGTCAGTCTAATTCAAACTCAATTATTAATGCATAGATGTAAAAATAATCACATAGACGACAGTCACAATAATTCCCGTCTATCCGACTCTTTAAACAAAGAAATCGGATAACAGTAAATATAACACTTAACAGTGTTAACAACAAATCAGTAGATTTAAATCATCAACCGAAATAAATAAACAGATTATCAGTGAAGAAATTTCAGAAAACAACAAAAATAAGCAACTAAAAGAACCAGATTCGATTCAGTTTTCAATGCCACCGTCTCAATAGTTATAGTGCAACAGGTCAAGGCAGCAACCATTTGAAAACTCAAGAAAGCAAACTACAAGCAAAAATCAAGTTCAATTTCCAAAGCAATCCAACAGGGTGTAAACAAATGAATATGCCTGAAAGAACAAAGTACCACATAAAGCAAGCAGACTTTGATAAAGAGGCGATAGTTTTAAAAAGACATGTAAAAGTTTTGAGGTTCAACAACAGTTTTCTTTTTCTTTTTTTCAAGTGACAAAAGTCAAACGTACAGAAGCATCAACAACTACAGGTGCAATAAAATGCAACAGTGGACAAGGACCAGGCCACAGCAAACAAGATGAACCAAACAGTGATGAAGAAATATCACAGTCAAGTATGCTACAGAAACAACAACTGATGAACAAAGATAGATGCAACAGACTTTAAAATGAAGACCACTTCATATTAAACAAGACTCCAAATAATACAATATGGCAGTAATTAAGATACCAGACCATAACAATGCAAACATGAAGTACAGGTAAACAACCAAAGGGCAGTTTAACTCGAGCAACAATCAGAGAGGAGTAATAGACTACAAACACAGTGATGCAAACCAAGTTGAACAACTACAAGACTTCATAGTGCAGACAATCAAAGAATGGCCATACACATATATACATACATGAATGTATGTATACATATGATCAAAACCTCAACCAGACAGTACAAGCTCGAGGAAATACAAGTGCAATGGGAATAGGAAGTGAATGCAACCAGACAGCAACTACAACTCAGTGCAGCAAAGAAGAAACTGGCAACTACACAAACACCAGTGAACAACCAGACAAAATCAAGTGAAGTCATGAAGGCTACACGGCAGTAGACAAAAATGCAAGCAGTGAACCTCAATATGAAATTGTTCATATACAATGAAGTCAGTAAATTGAAGCCGAGAAAGTTCATATATACAAGATGGACCAGACAATATCAATATCAAGTAGAGATGATACAAGCATGTGAAATGCAGACAACAACAAGTACAGTGTGCCTCGAAGATGAATTCGAGCTAGAATCCAATGAACATGCAACCAACTCAAGTAGATTAACTACAAGACTAACAGAGAAGATGGCCAGAGACGAAGCTCACAGGGGCCGGTAAACCAAAGCAATAAATCACAGTAAAGTCAACAAGGAACCACACGAAAACAAATATTGATTGACATTAAAAATGTGAAAGTTCGTTGCAGTGGGACTCAAGACAAAATCGAATTCAAATAATCAAGTGCGTATCTGCATCTTTGAAATTGTCAAAGTAGAAAAAAAGGAAAGTTTTGTTGCCGTATGAATCAAGAAAATCGAACGATACAAAATCAAAACCGTGTAAATCAAGTCATCAAATTATTCAAAATTGATAAATTAGAAAAATCACCAATTATCCAACAATTTCGAACGGAATCGAACAAATCACGTATGCTACAGAAGTGAACATACAAGCAAAAATCACTAGAAAAATCAAAGTCGCCAGTATCAATTAATCAAGTAACGAATTTCAAAATTTGCCGAAGGCCAAACAGAATCAATTCGAATGCCAGAGAGTTCAAAGCAGTAGTTTCAAACTAAAAATCAAAGTCATGGACATCAAAAACAAAAAGTCGTACGACTTTAAATTAGATGTGAGTAATAAAATTACTCACCTTTAATCGACGCGTATTGAAGTAGCCGCGAGCGCTTCAGAGATTCAAGGAACTCAACAATTCCAGAATCGCCATAAGGAAGACGAAGCTCCAATTCGCCAGCAAAACGAACAAGGCAAAGCCCTAAATCCAGTCGAGCAAGAATTGAAGAAGATCGAGCCAGATTCGCCAGAGAATCGAAAAATCGCCGAAGCCCTAAATTTTTTTCGCCATTTATTTTTCTCTGTTTTTAATTAGGTTTTTCGAATGAGAAAAATGAGGGGGCGGGTTCATGTTTTTGCAGAGGGAAATAGTGATCTAGGGCATGGGTTGGGCGTGATTTTTGGTACTAGAGGTATGTTAGTATTTATTTTTATTTTTATTTTTCTATTTTTTTATTAATAACTTATGTTATTTATTTTGTAGATATAATTTATTTCTTTTTAAACATCATTATCTATATTACATTCATTTGCATATATCATTTAAATGTCAAAAATGTAGAGTTTTAATTTTAATTAAATAAGATAAATTTGATTTTTAAAATCCAAAGATTCTATATTTTTAAAATTTCAAAGCAAATTTCCTTTACATTATTTATAAATCCCGATTCAAATTATTATTCAATTTTCAATAGATTAAATTCTAAAATTTAATCGCCTAATTCATTCTGATAATTTGAAATTCAAGTCAAATCATCATTCAAATATTTAAAATTAATTAAATATCTTCAATTTAATTTGTTCAAAATTCAGGGTCGTTACAATCTTCCCCCCTTAAAACTTTTCGTCCCCGAAAAGGAAAGGTTGTTAAAATTTCACCAATATTTATACCCTTCACAATTTTACCAAGCTCAATACTTATTAAAAATAAATAAACATAGGATTCATTCCATTTGTTTTATCTCACTAGTTTTGTTCATTGATTTCTACAATTAAAATGAAAAAGTCTCTTACCAAATTTTTCGACTTCAAAACTCAGATTTAAACTTGAAATTCTTCATGTTAGAGATTTGCATATCATATCTTTTCCAAAACTGTGGACTTTCAAAACATTTCAAAGATCTTCTTCCTTAATTCATTAGGTTGGAATTATGTAGTTTTAATTTCAGACTATCGATTTGCTATTTACAGTTTGAAAATACTTACTAACTCGAAGTTTAATAAGTCTATCTTCGTTCTTACAGACATTAGGCATACGCTGGCCAGGCGCAGGACTAAAAATCTCCAAGTACTAAATATACTTGCTTCAACTCCCAGTGAAAAGACTTAAAAATTCTTTCAAAAATGGATATGGAAAGCACGTTCCCCCATGGATCACAGTTACCCGGCGGTTACGCTACTATCCCAGTAGAATCGCTCGTAATCTGTAGATTTCTCATCTCTTGAATTTCGCCATGGTTGTTGCCATAGATCACAGTTCACACGGCGGTTACGCTACTATCCCAGTAGAATCGCTTGTGACTGTAGGCATCACTCCCCTCAAATTTCGCTTGGCATTTAGATTGCAGTTTACCCGGCGGTTGCGCCACTATCCCAGTGGAATCGCTTGTAACTGTGGGCATCGCGCCCCTCAAATTACGCTAATCAATCAATATGATCCCATCGACATGATCCATCCCGAGGGATTCCGATTCAAATAGTCACTCCGACTAATGGAAATTCTACGTAGCTACGAATTTCAAATGGACACTCATAACGAGTTCCAACACCTTCTCAAATTATAAATGGAAGGTACTTTTCCATATCCTCAGTATAGAAAACATAACATCATATATATGTAGTACTTCATTTCACATTTCGTACATATCATATCTATGTAAGCTTACATAAGATTTCCATAACAATTACTTTCCAAACCGATGGTTTTCAAATTTACCGCATTCATATATATAAGTTCTGAAAACCTACATATCCCATATCCATAACAAAATAGAGGATTTCAAAATTTTCCTCTAAGTCGATTTGGAAATTTAAGGTTATCTCAAACCCAATTCACATTCATAATTCCATTTATTATCGACTTCACATTCGATTTGGATCACACGTTACTTTGTCAATTCTCAACACAGAATTGATGTCTACCGATATATAACCTCTGAGCTCGTACGTCTCAGAGAAGGGTGTTAAGCTAAGAGAATAAATTCTCCGCCACCAACAGATATATATTTAATAGAGATCAATTGCTATGTCATCAATTCACAATGTTAGACATACAATCCAAACCACCATCTGAAATTCAAAACTCAACTTATATTGTCTTTAGTGTCGAAGTTAAACTCAATTTAACTCAACGATTCAACCTTTTTGAAGAATTTCAAATTGAACTAATTGTTCAAATTTCTCATTTAACATTTCAACTTCGACTTTGAAAATGAATTTCAAATCATTTATCACTTACGGAATATATTCACAACATTTCATTTCATATTTGGAAAAATATTTCCATACTTATTTAAAAATAATTAATTCACAAATCTAATTTATTTTCAACATTTGAAAATATTCGATATACTTAAATCATAATTAAGTATATATTTCATCTTTTAAGGAAATCATTCTCTTTCACACATTTATTTGAGTTAAAACGAATGTTACATAAAACATCGTTACGACAACTCAAAATTACTAGTATAGGGATTCGAAATTTAGATAGATGTATAAATCCCAATACTATACAAAACATTTCCTTTCGGAAATCATTTACTATAACAACAGTGTTATAGTCCACTATTTCCTTTTATTCGAAAACGTCTATTTCAACAATGAATGTTGAAATCTATGGTTTCGATATTCAATGCCTTTTAAAACATCTTTTAAAACAATTAACTTCGTTTTAAAATATCACTTTTCCAAAACATGTCCATTTTATTCAATAATATATTCACAACATTTCTATTTTTAAAAGATTATCCACTATCCAAAATTGTGGATATACTTCCTTTAACCAGCTATAAGAATTTACGTATCAAAATATTCACAACATTTCTATTTTTAAAAGATTATCCACTATCCAAAATTGTGGATATACTTCCTTTAACAAGCTATAAAGATTTACTTATCAAAATAAGTCATTTTCGGATTTATAAACAACGTTTATAAATTCTATTCCTATTTATAAAGACTTCAATTTATAAAAATCACTTTATAAACCATTCCTTTTATAACTCAATTTTTTTTCTTATATCAAAAATTTGATTTATAAGTAAATTACTTATAAATTCTTTTATTTTACAACATCGATTCGTTTTATAACTTCACTTATGAAATACATTTATATTTCACTTTTAACGCTTATACAAACTCATTTTATAATTCCAATATTTTGAATTTATAAAATATCAACCTTTTCAAATCTTCTATATAAACCGTTTATAATAATTCAAAATTTTCAATTTAAACTATTGCATAAATTTATCAATTTCCTATTTCCAAGATGATCAACTAGTTCTTTAGTAAACCATTCATCGACTTAGTTTTCAATTTAATCACATTTGATTCATTCACATTGGATTTTACTAACATTCATTCATATTCAATTAGTTTACTTTCACTAATTTATATTCAAGTTAGTTTGCTTTCAATTCAAATCAAATTTGATTCTATTTAGATTTACTTATCTTTCAATTTGAATTCAATTACTTAGCTTTCAATTTCCATTAATTCGATTTCATTAACACTTAATGAATTTCTATACAATCAACTAGCAACCATCTAACAACCAGTGCACATTCAACATAACCAAATTTATTTACTTTGCTTACATTCAATTTGGTTTAACACATTTAATTTCAATTGGTTTATATTCTAATTCAGATTGAATTCTTATATTCACTATATTCATAACTTTTCTTAACTTAAGTTTTATTCAACTCTTAACAACATTTCTAATCCATGTTTATTCACTAATTTACTTTTACAATTAAAGTTGAATTTCCTTTATATAACTCAAATTCATATTCATTACTTCACTTTATTAATTCATTTTGATATCAAATTCAACCTCATTCAACATTACTTAAGCTATGTTTCATTTTATCTTCACTTGCATTTATTTTCACTATACAACTTAAGTTCGCCTCTAATTTATTTGAAATTCTATTTTATTTAGCTTAACTTAGATTTCATTTCTAAAGTCATTTTATTTAACTTTTACTAAAGTCAAATTCATATCACTATTCAAATTCAGATTTTGTTTTACTTAACAAAACTGTTTAACCATTTTAACAATTTGTTTTACTTAAATTTTCTCATTTTATAAGTTATACAACTTATTAATTTAAACTTCTCAATTCATATTATATAATCACTTATCTTTTAAGTTTAAATTTCTATTTCAATAATTTATCTAATCCATTTCAATTTATTTAACTTTCCTTTAGTTAAATTTCAAATCATATATTTATTAATGCTAACTCAATTCAATTTAACTTTTCTTAAGTTAAAAATCTTTATTTCATATTCAATTTTATTTATCAAAACAAAATTTCAAATCACTATTCACTTTACTTATATTTTATTTCATTTTCATAAATCTCAGTAATTCGATAATGGGTTTTCGAATGATCGGGACTCAAATCTAAGAAGACCCTACTGAAGAGAAACTATCGCAAACGCTTTAGAGAGGGGAATTTTCGAAAAGGATTTGAATTTTCAAAATACTTCTTATTTTCAAAAACAATTTTATACTTCTTTAGATTTGGAAAAAAACGCTTTCTTTAGAGTGATTCTAGTAACTATTCATATTAAACGCCATAAACTAAGCTTTGTATAAACCAAAGCTCTGATACCACTTTGTAACATCCCGCCTTTTGACCGCCCCTAGTCGGTAATTAAACCAACTTGAAACGTTCAAAATGACGGATTGTTATTTAGTTTATAGAGTTTAAACAGAATCAGCCACAGAAACACAGAATAATCATGTTTCACAAACAAATGAATTTTTATTTCTTTTCTTTTTACAATATCAGAGTTTATACAATGTATTAATTTATACAGCGGAATATCTTTAAAATACAAAATTTCTCAAAAACTAAAGTGAGCGTTTTACCCCCTCTCTCTAACTTCGCTGCTCGAAAATCTTCAAGCTGTAAAATACTCGGTCTGACCCGAGTATTACATTCAAAAGAAAATAATACACAGGTCAGTCTAATTCAAACTCAGTTATTAATGCATAGATGTAATAATAATCAAATAGACGACAGTCACAATAATTCCCGTCTATCCGACTCTTTAAACAAAGAAATCAGATAACAGTAAATATAACACTTAACAGTGTTAACAACAAATCAGTAGATTTAAATCATCAACCGAAATAAATAAACAGATTATCAGTGAAGAAAATTCAGAAAACAACAAAAATAAGCAACTAAAAGAACCAGATTCGATTCAGTTTTCAATGCCACCGTCTCAATAGTTATAGTGCAACAGGTCAAGGCAGCAACCATTTGAAAACTCAAGAAAGCAAACTACAAGCAAAAATCAAGTTCAATTTCCAAAGCAATCCAACAGGGTGTAAACAAATGAATATGCCTGAAAGAACAAAGTACCATAGAAAGCAAGCAGACTTTGATAAAGAGGCGATAGTTTTAAATAGACATGTAAAAGTTTCGAGGTTCAACAGCAGTTTTTTTTTCTTTTTTTCAAGTGACAAAAGTCAAATGTACAGAAGCATCAACAACTACAGGTGCAATAAAATGCAAAAGTGGACAAGGAACAGGCCACAGCAAACAAGATGAACCAGACAGTGATGAAGAAATATCACAGTCAAGTATGCTACAGAAACAACAACTGATGAACAAAGATAGATGCAACAGACTTTAAAATGAAGACCACTTCATATTAAACAAGACTCCAAATAATACAATATGGCAGTAATTAAGATACCAGACCATAACAATGCAAACATGAAGTACAGGTAAACAACCAAAGGGCAGTTTAACTCGAGCAACAATCAGAGAGGAGTAACAGACTACAAACACAGTGATGCAAACCAAGTTGAACAACTATAAGACTTCATAGTGCAGACAATCAAAGAATGGCCATACACATATATACATACATGAATGTATGTATACATATGATCAAAACCTCAACCAGACAGTACAAGCTCGAGGAAATATAAGTGCAATGGGAATAGGAAGTGAATGCAACCAGACAGTAACTACAACTCAGTGCAGCAAAGAAGAAACTGGCAACTACACAAACACCAGTGAACAACCAGACAAAATCAAGTGAAGTCATGAAGGCTACATGGCAGTAGACAAAAATGCAAGCAGTGAACCTCAATATGAAATTGTTCATATACAATGAAGTCAGTAAATTGAAGCCGAGAAAGTTCATATATACAAGATGGACCAGACAATATCAATATCAAGTAGAGATGATACAAGCATGTGAAATGCAGACAACAACAAGTACAGTGTGCCTCGAAGATGAATTCGAGCTAGAATCCAATGAACATGCAACCAACTCAAGTACATTAACTACAAGACTAACAGAGAAGATGGCCAGAGACGAAGCTCACAGGGGCGGTAAACAAAAGCAATAATGTGATATCCCGGATTTTCGGGCATCAGATAATTGGATAGTTATCTGATTTAACTTTAAAAAAAAAATATTGATTTATAAATTTAACAAATTTAAATGTGATAATCTCCGGTATAAATTATTTAAAATTTGGCAAAATTGTTAATTTCAAACTAATAATAATGTGTTGTGTATATATATATATTAAATAGAATAATTATTACAAATTGAATTTGGGTTTGTTTAAATATATATATATCAAATTAATTTTAAGATTGATTTTAAAATTTTATTTAAAAATTGGTTTGAACTTATATTTGGATTTCAAAGAGATGATATATATATATCTTAATATATATTTTGGATTTAAAGGTATGTATAAATGATTTTTGTATAAATATAGTTTGTCTTATTCTATTTCTTTAAAAAGATTTTCATTTATATAATTAAAATATGTATTTAGTTATTAGGAAAATAAATTATAAAAGCTTTATTTAATAAATAAAAAATTTAATTTTGCATGAAAGATATATGTGTTAACATATAAACACCTCTAAATAACATGTGTTAAGTTATTAAATGAGTTTAGTGACAAGTGTCACATTTTTATTTTATTTCTTTAATTTTAATAAATCAAAATTTAAATCTATAAAGCACCACTTCTTATTCTTCATTCACTTTTTCTATCACATTTTTCTTAAAAATCAAACTGCAGCCACGTTTCAAAACAGAAAAAAAAAAAATACCAAACCTGAAAACATTTCCAAAACAAAATCTAGAATTCAAGAAAATCAAACACTTAGCAAATCAGTTTCAAAGTCTTCTACAAGATTCAAGTTTTTCAAGAATCAGCAACTCAAATCTAAACTAAGAATTCAAGTTCCAGATCCAAGCTGTTCAAGTTTAAGTTTTCAAACTTCTCAAATTTAAAGCAAGAACATCTCAGTTTTTTTTTGAAAGGCTCTGCTCATCATTTACAGGTGAGTAAACTATACTTTTTATAGCTAAAATCTGTTTATCTTGTTGCATGTGATAAATATATGAAATAATGTTGTGATAGTTGCTTGCATGAAGGTAAATTATGCTGCATGTATGCAAAAATGAATTTGTTAAGTGTGCATGTCTGTATGTATAGATATACCCTCTGTTCTTCTTTACAGGTTTAAGATTTAGGAAAAACAAATTCAAATCTCCTCTTGTAATCTCCTTTAGGCTGAGAGATTCAAATAAGATATGTGTGTTTATACATAATCTAAGTTTTAAAAATATATTTAAGAAATTTAAGTTTTGAAAACTATCTGGGAATTTAGAATGAACAGTGGAAAAACTAAAACATGTAAATTTCAATCATCACAATACATTGTTTTATTTATATAATCTGAATCCCCGGCTAGAAACATGATTTTTAAAGGTTAAATCAAAAAATTTAGATTGGGATTGTGAGAGTAATTCGAAATTGATCAAATAATGGGTTTTGGGCTATTACTGGTGGTCGGCAAGGTTAGGATTCTCGGGGTCGTGATGGAAGCTAGTTGGGAGGTGGGCGATGTCGGCAAAAATGGTTGGAGATATTATCATTCACTGTGGTGGCATAGTTAGGTGATGGTAGGGTTTAAGGGCCTGGATGTGTCGACTATGTTCGTGGGTTCGTCGTGACGTCAATGGTGTATCGGACGTGGTCAGAGTAGGTGGAATAGGAGCGTTGGTTGTTGGCGAAGCTCTGGACAGGGTGTCGTGACTTCTGGTGGTCGGTGGTGGCGTCGCGGGAAGATTTTCTTTTTGGGAGATGGTTTGTTCCAGGTGGTTGTTGAGCTCGATTTCGATTTCGAGCCTGATTCTCAGTTTGGGTGATCGGGATCGGAAGGGTTGGTCGATGGCGACTTGTCGATGGTGGTTTGGATGATCAGAGTGCCGGCGATCAGACGTGCACATGCACGGGGTGTCTCTAGTATCAGAAGTTTAGGTTTTGGGTAGATGGGGTTTTGTCTCGAGTAGGAGCTTGGGCTAGAAGAGGATTTGCTTGAGAAATCTTCGAGTCGTTCGCGTGAGAAATAACCCGTAACAGATTTTAAATTTAAACAAGTTTTGCTTTAAAAAAAAAAAGAAGAATGTGCTCGGGATTTAGGCCGGGTAACCCCATGATTGTCTCGGGTCTGATGAGAGGTAATTATCAAATTTTAAAGTTAAAAGTAAAATACAAGTTTAAAACTAATTTTTCTAAAACTATTTCTTTAAACAAAAATGGTTTATTTAAATGATTGATTAAGTAAAGGTTCTGTAATTCATTTTAATTTGGATTAAGTTAAATCTTAAGTTTAATTAAAACTTAACTAATAATGTAATTAAGTAGAAATTAAGAAGATGAAATGTTTATCATCAATTAATCTCAAAGACTTATGTTAATTTGCAAGGTAATGATAATTAATTCCAAAGTTTATTAAATTCTGATGATGATTAAAAAAAGTGATTAAGGTAAATGAATTATCTTAAAATAAATTAAGGTTGGGTGATTAGGATTTATTAATTAGTTAATTAATTGATTATTAATTAAAGATTAATTAATTAAGGGTAGTAAATTAAAGTTAATTAATTAAGGACAATTAAATTAAGGAGGATAATTAAAGGATGATCAATTAAGGTTAATTAATCCACGTGATTAATTAAGGTTAATTAATCAATGAAATTAATTGAGGATAATTAATCAATGGTTTATAATTAATTAAAGTTAATTAAGCAAGAAAAAGATAATTAATTTAATTTATATTAGGTGATTAAATTAAATTAATTGAGAATTGTTTGACTATTAATTTAGCCTATAGATGATAAACTTGAATTAAATACCTTGATTTGTCTGAATATCTCTGATATTGTGTTGTGATATGTTATGATGGGTCGAACTGTGATATTGTGAGTTATCTATCATTAATTTGCTGTGAGAATATGAGAATCTATATTTAAATTTAAATTGTATGCACTTAATCAACTGGGATTAAGATGACATTGAATTCGAAGAGACCGGGGTCGGATATCAGTAATATCCGAAACCACTTCGATTAGTAATCTGTTATAATTCTTCATAAAATTTGATTATGGAATCAAATAGGCTGGAATGGAATAAATTAAGTAACATGACTATTTTTTAACTAAGTAACGGTACTTAGATATTGTCGTGTGAAAATAAGTGATGATTATATAAATTGTTTACTTGTAGTAAAGTACGAGTTACCCCGGGTTTAAATAAGTTCTATGGATTGAAATTTCATGTTAGATGAGTTTACTCACGCTGGTTTCCAGCCTGACCCGGGTGTTACTTTGATGTAATGCTCGGGTCAGACCGAGTATTACAGATTTTCAGGTTAGGACGTTCTAGAGCTCAGGTGGCGAGCTGGATGGCAGGAACGTATGGAGTATTCCGCTGTATATTTGAGACTGTGTAGTCTATATAGATTGTAGTCTGGAACAAGTTGTATAATTGTCCAGTTCATGTATAAATGATTGTAACTCTGATGTATTAAATGTAAAGTAATAATTACAGTTTTTCTTTGGATAACTGATATAATTATTTGTTATTATATTTAATCCGCTGCGAATGTGAGATGTTGTGTTCTCTGTTCTCCTTTCTTCTTTCTGTTTCTTTCTTCTATCTCTTTCTTTTTCTTCTAACTATCTGGAATTTTCGGGTTCGAAAATTCCAGGTCGTTACAGTTGGTATCAGAGCGAAGGTTAAGCGAGAACCTTGGCTCTGTTGGGATTACTCATTAAAGATAGGGTCGATGGTACCCTAGAATGAGTTGAGTGTATATATATATATATGAGAGCGTATTTGTTATTTTCATATATAAAGATTTCAAATGATTTTTATATAAGATTATATTTGATATATAAAGCAATATTTCTTTTAATAAATATTAAGGTAATTGGTTGTAAAAAAAAAATTGGAATTAAATTAAGTGGTAATAGAAATACAACCAAATTAAAATTGAATGAAGATAAGTTTGAAATGGATCCAAACTGAAAATAAAATCTTGAATTTATAAAAGTGTTATCAGAATAAAGATAAAAATGAATTGGTTTCCAGATATGATAATAAATGGTAATTGTGTTTAATAATGAATGTTGTTAATGATTTAGCAAAATGAAATGTTTAAGGAAGTAAACATTTAAGTGAGTATAACTTATAAATTGGAATTGAAGATAATTTAAAATTGTGAAGTTTTAAATCTAAGTGCAGAAAACTTGAGATCGTTTTAAAGAAATTTGTTTTGAAATTAAAAACCAAGAATGGTTTAAAATGTAAAGTATAACTTGGTATGTAAAGAAAATGTATATATGAGGATATACATAATATCAAGGATGATTTGAAATAACTCTTAGTGTTAAGTTTTAAATTGAAATGTGATATGAAAACCCAAAGTGATAAGTTTTTGAATTTAAATGGGAAGATTATTATTATAAGATTTAAAAATTTGAATGGGAATTCAAATTAGGTCAAGTTGACTAAATTAAATTAAATTTAACTTAAGGGAAGTTAAATGAGTTTAGAATGAACAACTTGAATTAGAAATTTCAAGATGAAATTAAAATTTAACTTGAGAAGTTAAATGGTTGGGTTTAAATGGGAGTTATGAGTAATCTCAAAATGGGTTTGAGATCTGGAAATTGAAATGGGATGTTGTTAATTGGTGTTTGGATAAATTTGGATGTTTATTTATCCTGATATCATTCTATTGTTATAAATAATCTATGAAACTAAGAATTTATTTTAAAGTTAGAAATGGATAATAAATAAGAATCTGAAGATTAAATTGTTTTTGAATTCTTATTTGAACTTTGTAATAAGTTAAGATAATTTTAAAATGGAATTTTGGAATTTGGATTCAGAATTAAATGGTTTAAAGATTTAAGTTATTAAATTAAAAATAAAGGTTGATTTGATTTAAAAATAATGGTTAATTTGACTTAAGGAGTAAAAATCAACATTTAAAAATTTAACTCGAATTTATATAATTCGAGATAGTTTAAAATTAAGATTTAAATTAAATTAGTTCAAACTGAAATTGACTTAAATAAATGGGAATTGGGATTAATTCATATAGAAATTGAAATGATTTGAAATTAAAGTGGATTCAATTTGGAATTAGTTTGAATAATTTGAAATTGTAATTAAAGATGTATAAGTTTAAAAAAAAAATTCAAATGGTAAATAGAAATTGAAATGATTTGAAATTGAAGTTGGTTCAATTGAAATTAATCCAAATTGATTTGAAATAATTTGGAATTGTGATTAAAGTTGAATAAGTTTAAAAATCAAATGAAATTTGGTTTGAAATTGGAAAGGAATTAAGGATAATTCAACTTGAATTGAGGTTAAATCAATTTCAATGGAAATTGAAGTTATTTAAATTGGAATTGAGTTAATTTAAATGGAGATGGAAATTTAAATTGAATTGATGAGAATTGAACAGTTTGACTCTGGTTTATTTTTCAAAATAAATTGTTTTAATACAAATTTTTTTTTTCAAACTATTTACTATACAATCATTCTTCTTAAACCCTGTTGGGTGAATTCTTACCCGGAAGGCCTCGAGACCCAGAAACGTGATCCATTCGGCAGAACTCATTCGGTAGACCTCCATCGACTTCATTCGGTAGACCTCCATCGACTCCATTCGGTAGACCTCCATCGAATCCATTCGGCAGACCCACCGGTCCAACCAAGCTCCTACCACCGGACCAAGCTGCCACCGGACCACCAAGCTCCTACCGCCGGACCAAGCTGCCACCGGACCACCAAGCAACCACCGGACCAAGCTTCCACCGGACCACCATGCTCCTACCACCGGACCAAAGCAAACCGAACCAACTCCACCAGGCCAGGTTAGATTAGCCCAGGCCCATCAGCAACCATATACATCCAAGACCCCTGCTCCCAACCTCACTCTATAAATAGAGGGGCAGGGGTACAACAATGGGGACAAGTTTGAGAGCTCAAGCACGGAAGGAACTTTCAAACAACTTTCTTTTACTTGTACCAAAGCTTTGTACTTGTAATCACAACAAAAGAAGAGAAATAAGATATAAAGTGGACGTAGGCACATTCTGGCTGAACCACTATAAATCTGCGTGTCTTTTTACAGTTTAGCCCCTGTTTTTCATATATTTGCATAAACCTCCAAAATCACTAAGAACAACATAAGATCTACTAAATCATACAACTTTGAGGTGTTTGTCCATTTTTTGTGCAAACATTTTTGGTGCTTTCATTGAGAGATTGAAGCTCGAAGCTTCAGCTTCATCCGCTTAACAAGTTTTCCTAACAGCATCGTCCGCCACTTGGAAAACATGCCTCCCAAACAGAAAAAAGATGTTAACAAAGGAAAAAACATCGCATCCAGTAGCCTTCCTGATCCAGCTATCGCGAATCAAGTAAATCGTCCTCCTCCAGCAACGGTAACAAATGAAGGACAGGCTAACCCAACCACTCCTGCCACAGAACAGCCTGCAGCAATTACTAGGGCAGATTTGGACAGAGTTGTTGTTGAAGTAACTAACCGCTTCACGTCCCAGCAGGAAGCCTTGGTGGACCATCTCATATCACGCTTGAGGGACGCTGAAGAATCCAACCGCAACACTGAATCATGGGGCGAGTCCCAATCTGGAGGATCTCAGAGACAGCAAAGATCTTCCTTCTTCGAAGGAGCTAACGGCAGGAGTAGCCGTGGTAGGAGCCGAGACCGAGCCCAGCCCGAAGTTAGGCCTGAGGAAACGTTTGGTGCCGAACCTAACGGGGAAGGTACCGGGCGAAGGTCAACTGCAGCTGAGCCTGTCATGCTGCCTAACCACAGAAACACCGGTGAACGGGGCCGAGCTAGAGTTCAGCCCGAAGTTGGACCCGAGGAAGTGCTTAGATCAGAACCCAACAGGGGAAGATCAAGGCAAGGGCCAACTGTAGCTGACCCAAGCATGCTCCCAGAAGATCAAAGGCAGCCACTGGAAAATATGAGGAATGATAGACGATACCATCCCTACAGGTTGTCTGGACGGAATCAACCCCACAGAACAGAACCAAACTCATCTCTGTCTGCTCCAAATTCTGATGAAAGGATGGCGCGCTTATTCAGAGAGTGTGTCCAACGGGAGCAAAGAGATCGAGGGATAGGCGCTAGGGTAACCAGCCCTTTCGCCCGCAATATCGAAGTTGCTATCACCCCCCGAGAATGGAAAATGCCAACAATGGAACCCTACAAAGGAACCTCCGATCCCGTAGTACACTTACAGAGATACACACAGCATATGCTCATGAGTGGAGCAACAGAGGGAGTACTGTGCAAATGCTTTCCGCTCTTCTTAGCAGATCTTGCTACCTCCTGGTTCTGTCATCTACCCCAAGGATCCATCAGCTCATGGGAAATGTTGAAAGAAAAATTCATCAGTCAGTTCCGCAATCATGTGGAGCAACCTAAGGACGCTTATTCCTTATCCAGCGTCAAACAGAAACCTGGAGAAAAGCTGCAGCAATACCTAACCAGATTCGACGCCGCAGCAGCCGCAGTTCAAGACGTCGATGAGAAGCTTATCCTGATGGCCCTCTGCAGTGGGGTGCATCCGGACACTAAATTTGCTAGAAGATTGACAAAAGAAAAACCAGCTACTTTACCCGATTTCTTCCATGAAGCCGGGAAATACATGAGGCTTGAGGATGCTGCCATTGAGGGGCAGTCAGGACAGCAAAGTAAGACGACCCATGGCAACGCCCCTGCTGTGGCAAGGGACGCTCGAAGAAATGATTCCAGAGACAATGCTGGGGGCAAGAAAGTAGAAAAACGCCTATATCGGCCAGGACCAAGATTCGACTCTTACACCCCTTTGAACGAGACCGTCGAAAATATCTTCCTTGCCACCCAAGGCGAAGTTAGATACAAACGCCCACCATACAAGAAGGAATCAGATAGCGCACAGAAATCTGGAAAATTCTGCCGCTTCCACGAATCCCACGGACATGATACCAACGAATGCCATCATCTCCGAGATCTGATTGAGGAACACATCAGAAGAAAGAAACTGGAACGCTATGTAAAAAGTCAAGACAGGACTCCAGCTCCTGCCAATGAAAACCCAAGGCTACCCTCACCAGGGACCGGCAGAGGCGACCGCAACGCTAGCAGCTCTAGTCAAGAGAAGATAGTGGTCCATACCATCTCAGGAGGTCCGCACATCGCAGACAGAAGTTGGAAAGAAATGGAAAGATATGGGAAGTCGCTCAGAGACAATAGAGACTGTGTCAATACGGTTATAGAAGAGCGCCACCCAAAGCGGAAAGAAAGTGATGACATCACATTCAGTAAACGCGACCTAGAAGGAAGACAGTACCCTCACATGGATCCCATGGTCATCTCTGCCCGACTCGGTCCCGCCGAAGTTTACCGAATCCTGGTAGATACCGGAAGCTCTGTAAATATCCTGTTCAAACATGCATTCGACAAAATGAGGCTATCAATGAAGGATGTATCTCCCTGCGATAAACCACTACACGGTTTCACTGGAGATGCGAAGATGCCTCTCGGGCAACTGGACCTCTTTGTTGAGATTGGAAGCCATCCCCGCTCCGTTGTACGGAAACAGACGTTTGTGCTAATAGAAAACCACTCGGCCTACAACGCCTTCTTAGGAAGGCCAGCCTTGTCTGACTTCCAAATTGTCCTAGCCCCATGGTGCCTGAAGATGAAATTTCCAACGGACAATGGAGTAGGGGAAGTAGAAGGAGACCAAGATATTGCACGAGACTGCTATGTAACCGAACTTCGCAACAACCACAGGAGAGATAAAGGGAAAGGTGTAGAGATTGCCCTCTGCACAAAAAGCCTTGAAGCATAGCAACTAAAGAAAGCCCCTCCTCTTCGATACACCAGCGACCCTTTCAATGAATTAGACCCTATGGACAAAGAGGAGGAGGCCACCGCCGAGCCTGCAGAGGCTATGGAGTTTATATCTGTAGACAAGCACGACTCAAGTAGGCTACTAAAAATTGGGTCACAACTGAAAGCTGAATTGAAGGAACAACTCATTGATTTTCTCCGCCACAACTTGGATGTATTCGCTTGGTCACACGCTGACATGATCGGAATCTCCCCCAACATAGCGTGCCACGTATTAAAAATTGATCCTACCAAGGCACCTGTAAAACAAAAAAAGAGAAGTATGGGGGCAGAGCGATCAGCAGCCCTCGATGAAGAAGTAAAGAATCTACTCGCCAATGACTTCATACGAGAAGCTATTTACCCAGAATGGATCGCCAACCCGGTATTAGTAAAGAAGGCTAATGGGAAGTGGCGGACCTGCATTGACTTCTCCAACCTAAACGACGCCTGCCCAAAGGATTGCTTCCCGCTTCCCAGAATCGATCAACTTGTAGACAGCACAGCCGGACACGAACTCCTGTCTTTTATGGATGCATACTCAGGATATAACCAAATTCCTATGCATGCTCCCGACCAAGACCACACTAGTTTCATCACCGACCGGGGTTTGTACTGCTACAAAGTGATGCCCTTCGGACTTAAAAATGCAGGAGCCACCTACCAGCGCCTCGTCAACAAGATGTTCGCAGGGCTAATAGGACGAACAATGGAAGTATATGTAGATGACATGCTGGTAAAGTCACGGAAAGCCAAAGATCACGTAAGCCACCTAGGCGAAATGTTCCAGGTACTTCGACAGTATGGAATGAAGTTGAATCCACTAAAGTGCTCCTTCGGAGTGTCATCGGGAAAATTCTTAGGATTCATCGTCCATGCCCGAGGGATAGAAGCAAACCCTGAACAAGTCCGAGCATTAAGGGACATCAAGATACCTTCCACCCGAAGGGAAATGCAAAGCCTAAATGGAAAAGTGGCTGCCCTAAGCCGATTCATCTCCATAGCAACGGACAAGTGCGTCCCCTTTTTCGAAGCTCTAAAGAAAGATAGAGGAAAGTTCGAATGGACGGACGAATGCTTGACCGCTTTCCTTAACCTAATCGAACACCTCCAGAAACCACCGGTACTCTCGACCCCAAGCGAAGGCGAAGAATTATACCTATACCTTGCTGTGTCATCTCACGCTCTAAGCGCTGCCTTGGTAAGGGAAGATAACCGCACGCAACGACCAGTTTACTTCGTCAGTAAAAGGTTTACTGGGGCAGAAGTCAGATATCCTAAGCTTGAAAAGTTAGCATACTGTTTACTAATCACTTCACGAAAGCTACGTCACTACTTCCAATCCCATTCCATCAAGGTTCTGACCGATCAACCACTGAGGCAGGTACTCCATCGTCCCGACACTTCCGGGCGACTACTTAAATGGTGTATTGAGCTGAGTCAGTATGATATCACCTATCACCCTCGCACCGCCATCAAGGGGCAAGCCATGGCTGATTTCATTGCGGAATTCACTACCAACGAGGATAAGGAGCAACTGGAGATAACAGAAGATATCAAGTGGAATCTCTTTGTGGACGGTGCATCTAACGAACAAGGCTCGGGGGCAGGTGTGGTAATAATCACTCCTAGGGGAAATAAACTGCACTATGCTATAAGGTTGGAGTTCGCTGCCACCAACAACGATGCAGAATATGAAGCCGTAATAGCCGGATTAGAAATTGCTATCGAGATCGGAGCCAAGTCTTTGTGCCTTCACAGCGATTCTCAGCTTATTGTTAATCAAATACTAGGGGAATTCCAAGCTCGAGAAGAACGACTCATAGCATATCTAAAGAAGACCAAGTCGCTTCTCAACCGATTGGACCACTACTTAGTCAAACACATCCCTCGGGAAGAGAACCAAGAGGCCGACGAATTGGCAAAGCAAGCAAGTATGAGAGACGTCGCCATCTTCGGGGCAGTAACTGTCTCGAAGCAAACGATCCCAAGTTTTGAGCAAGTAAATCTGATAGCTGCAACCGAAGAAGCAACTTGGATGACTCCCATCCGAGACTACCTACAAAATGGCACACTACCCGACAGGCGTAACGAAGTCAAGAAAATCTTGAGGAAAGCGTCCCGCTACACGATACAAGGAGACATCCTCTATCGGCGCGGGTTCTCTAACCCATTGTTAAGGTGTGTCGCCGAAAGGGAAGCCAAGGAAATCTTATCCAACATTCATCAAGGAAGCTGCGGAGATCACACCGGAGGGCAAACGTTAGCAAAAAAGATACTCCGATACGGATATTTCTGGCCCACCTTAAGCAAGGACGCCTTAGATTTCGTCAAGAAGTGTGACAGATGCCAAAAATTTGCTAAGATCCCTCGGCTACCAACAACCGAGATTACTCAGATGACCAGCCCTTGGCCCTTTGCAGTATGGGGAATTGACTTAATCGGTGAACTGCCAATGGGTCGAGGCGGCGCCAAATATGCTATAGTAGCAGTCGACTATTTCACCAAATGGGTGGAAGCAGAACCTCTAAATAAAGTATCTTCAGCGAAAGTTATCAACTTCTTAATCAAAAATGTTCTGTGCAGGTACGGAGTCCCACTAAAAATCATATCAGACAATGGACTTCAGTTTGACAGCGAGGAATTCGCCAACTGGTGCCAAGAACACGGAATTCACAAAAGCTTCTCATCCGTAGCATATCCCCAAGCAAACGGACAAGTCGAAGCAGTCAACAAAATTCTGAAAACTCTGATCAAAAAGAAGCTCGAAAAGTCAAAGGGCGCTTGGGTGGATGAACTCCCTACGGCACTATGGGCCTACCGCACATCTTTCAGAACATCAACAGGGCACACTCCTTTCTCTTTGGCATACGGATCGGAGGCTATGCTCCCAGTTGAAACCATTGTGCCTTCCCACCGTAGGATCCACTATAACCCAGAAGAGAACGAAGAGCTCCTCAACACGTCTTTGGATCTAGTCGAGGAGAGAAGGAATGATGCAGTCCTAAAAACAGCAGCCCACAAGCAAAAGGTGGCAGCACAATACAACTCCAAAGTTAAGCATCGTACCTTACGAGAAGGGGATCTTATCCTCAAGCGAATCTTCCCTCGCCCCGGAGCACTAGACCCAATCTGGGATGGACCATATGTAATTCATAAAGATCTCCACAACGGAGCCTATATTTTGTCAACAGTGGACGGAGAGGTGTTCCAGAGGGCATGGAACATCCAACACCTCCGTCGATACTTTTCTTAACTTGTATTGCCCATATGAAGTGAATTAACAAAGAGAATCAGTGGACGTAGGCATTTTTTCGTGCCGAACCACTTTAAAAAAGCCTTGTCTCTTTTTTAACTTGTTCCTTTGTATCTTGGCTGCTTGTTAACTTTATCCTTTTCTGTTGAACGAAATCCTGAGCATATAGCATTTCTATTCAAAGCACTCCACAATGCAACTTCACGTGGACGAGACACAACAGGTACTATGCGAATCTATGCCCTCGTCAGTGAGACACTTTTGCTCCAGCATCCCTCTGCTGCGGGTTAACTCATTGCTCGCGACGGCCCTTAAAGCCAACTGTAATGAGCCGATTATAAGCCACCGAGAAGGCCGACTATAGCCGAGGCAGCTCATTACGGCGTTAGGCTCGCCGGCAACTGTGAACCGATTATAAGCCCCAACATAAGGTGTGGCCAGCCAGGGGCAGTTCACAGTTGACGATCAGCACCCACGCTAGCCGGCCACAGTAAGTCGAATAATACCCATGAGTACGGGCCATAATGGCCCGGGTAGTTACTGTGCGCGATCTCGGCTCCGGTGTGTCTTAAGTGCGGCTGTGGTAAAAAAGAATTAACTCCCCGCGGAGGCGTAAGATGGGTGACAAATGTCTCCAAGACCCACAGCTAGGGAAAGTGACTACAAAACCCGTTTGCCACGAACTTAAGCACATCGAAGGCCTTCCGTGACTGGAAGTTTTACTATTTCACGTATTTCAATTTTACTTAAAAAACTTTCCTCCTATCCTCTATAACAAACCATAAAGTACAGGATGCAGGGTAAGAAATACCCGCCAATGGATGCAGAGATTCACAATCAGATGGCAGGGCATTCAACTGCTTTCCATGCTCGGTCATACAAGATATTCGAAACTGCCATTTACAAACAGAACATGAAAGGCGGTATGTTCTTCCTTTATGTGCAGATGCATGACTGTAATTTAATTTTTTCACACCACACGCTAACATTGCAAGTCATGAGACTATGATTTAAAACCAGAATCTGACATCAAACACAATTTAATTACAAGAATATACATAGCTACATTTCTCATACGATATGTCGAAATAGCAACAAATATTCAAGAAACGACAAGATCAGCTTAAGTTAAAATATTACACGTCAAGAATAATGTTGATTATTACAAGTAGTAAGAATTACAACTTAGAAGTTACTCTACTATCTTAAGACTAACAGATACAACACTGCCAAGCCTACAAAAAGAATTTTCCAGGTCCAATCAGGGAGCCGGTTACATCGAAGTCTTGTCCTTGCTCTTTTGCCCGCCTGTCCGGTCATGAAAAGGATTCATTAGTGACGAGTAACCAAGTTAACGGAAAGACTAGAAAGGGAAACTTACCAGCACCTGCTTCTTGACCGTCCTGGTCGTCATCCTCCACCTGCACACCTGCCTCTTCAGCAGCGAGCAGCCGCATACCCTCCTTTACCGCCACTTTCTCCTCCTTGGTAAATTGGGCAGTGACCACATCCATACTAAAGACCGTTCCACCCTCTTTATCTGCATCAGCCTTAGCCTCCTCCAAAGCCCGAAGATAGGTCTTGGCCATGACCCTGGGATAATCATCCATCCAAGAGAGATTGCCCTGCTTCCAGGTCCGGAAATACATGTCTTGGAGCATGTCATCCATCATTCCCTCGTTCTCCTCAAACTCCCTCATCCGGGCATCGGAGGCCGACAACCTTTCGACGGCAGCATCTCTCTCCAGTCTGTATCTCGAGCAATCGGCCTGAAGGGACCTCCGCATCACCTCCATCTCTTCCCTCAACTTAACTACAGACTGCTGCGGAAGGATCAAGTTATATTCCAGAAGAATCGCATTTCTAATCAAGTAGGCAGATGATCTGTATTTCCCAAGAATGGCTTCTATCTCCGCCGCCGTCTGAACCAGGCGGTCAGTCTCCACAACCGGAAAGCCACCTGTCGCTAGCAAAAATGAGAAAGTATGAGAAGAAGCATCGCAATCGGAATAAGAATTATAAATAAAAGCATCAACTTACATCCAGAGGTAAAGCGCCGGATGGAGACGGAGTCGTCCCTAACAAAGAACCACTCTTTCTTGAACATGCTGAATTTAGAGTACAGGTCCAAGACCGGCTTGAAGGTCACAGCAGACTCCAAGCTAACATATGGGGACCCCTTCTTATAGCCCCTTAAATTGTACAAGTACCGGATCTCCCGGTTGGAGGGGGCGCGACCATACTTCCTCCGAAAAATAACAAAAAGGCTCACCAATATGGCATAAGAGTTGGGCTGAAGCTGGAATGGGGCCACCTTCAGGTACGTGAGGAAGCTGACTATCCAAGCATTGAGAGGCGGGATAGCACCACACATGCAATGGTACCTACTATAAGCAAAGTATCCTTCGGGAGGACTGTATGGCATGACTCCTGGGCCCGGTAGCAGCATGAGGGCTCTATCGATCCCAAAGGAACGAGATATAACATCGAGTTGCTCCTCTTTGAGAGAGCTAGGAAAGCAGTCAGGCGGGGAATCCAGCAGCTCCTGAGGACCATATCCATCCACTAATGACCTCGGGGCGGGCCCATGACGCTCCGATCCTGATTGAGCTGGGGGCACGGCCGAGGACTCTCCTTCGCCCCCGGATCTCTTCTTATCTGATCGAGTTTCAACTTTTCGAGACATTTATCTGCAAACATGGGAAAAATATATCGTTAGAATATACAAGCAGCATAATCTGGAATTTCTCTTAAAAAATTCAAAGTATGAAACACATGTTCACTCGATACAACAATTCATTCGACAAAACAGATGCAGCACTTCAATAATCTCATTCGGTATTAAAACGTTCATGTGTCATTCGGTATCAGAGGAGTACGTTCATTCGGCATGCAAGCGTACACACGCATGTTCATTCGGCATGCAAACGTACACACGCATGTTCATTCGGCATGCAAACGTACACACGCAAGTTCATTCGGCAAAACTTGGTCCGGCTGAAGATCTCACCTGATTCGGCAAGGTTTGATTCGGCGTAGGTTCTATTCGGCAAAGATAGATTCGGCAAAGGTTTGATTCGGCGTAGGTTCTATTCGGCAAGAGTTGTTCGGTAAGGAAAAGCAAAGGGGGTATAGCCCCTATATATAGCCAAGCGACAGGCAACCGAATCAACCGGTTCGGCATTCCTCGCCAAATGGACCTATTTCAACTACGGGAAACGCCAAAACACGAAACAAAGCGCGACACATGCAAACACGTGCCCCGCTTTGGGGGGCAAATGTTGGGTGAATTCTTACCCGGAAGGCCTCGAGACCCAGAAACGTGATCCATTCGGCAGAACTCATTCGGTAGACCTCCATCGACTTCATTCGGTAGACCTCCATCGACTCCATTCGGTAGACCTCCATCGAATCCATTCGGCAGACCCACCGGTCCAACCAAGCTCCTACCACCGGACCAAGCTGCCACCGGACCACCAAGCTCCTACCGCCGGACCAAGCTGCCACCGGACCACCAAGCAACCACCGGACCAAGCTTCCACCGGACCACCATGCTCCTACCACCGGACCAAAGCAAACCGAACCAACTCCACCAGGCCAGGTTAGATTAGCCCAGGCCCATCAGCAACCATATACATCCAAGACCCCTGCTCCCAACCTCACTCTATAAATAGAGGGGCAGGGGTACAACAATGGGGACAAGTTTGAGAGCTCAAGCACGGAAGGAACTTTCAAACAACTTTCTTTTACTTGTACCAAAGCTTTGTACTTGTAATCACAACAAAAGAAGAGAAATAACATATAAAGTGGACGTAGGCACATTCTGGCTGAACCACTATAAATCTGCGTGTCTTTTTACAGTTTAGCCCCTGTTTTTCATATATTTGCATAAACCTCCAAAATCACTAAGAACAACATAAGATCTACTAAATCATACAACTTTGAGGTGTTTGTCCATTTTTTGTGCAAACAAACCCCAAAACTATCTTATATTTATTTTACAATTACTTTGGAACTATTTAACTATTTTGAAACTGTCTTATAAACTAATTACTATTTTTCAGTTACTTATATCTAATCACTATTTTAAAAAAAAACTATTTTGCAATTATCTAACTATTTTATACCTATTTAATTATTTTACAGCTATTTTTACAAACTAATAACTATTTTTCAACTACTTATCTATTTTTTTTAAAAAAATAAAAACTTTTTCAAGTTATTTTTAAATTTAAATTGGTCAGAGTTCAAACTATTTATAATTAAAGTAATAACTCAATTGGAAATGGAAGCAATTGAGAATAAGTGAATGGAATTAAAGGAAATGTGAATAGAAAAGAGAATTGATTTGGCTAATAACCAATAAAGATAAATACGTAGGATGTACGTATATTATTCAATTCGCATAGTGATTTGATCCAGATTCGAACACAGAATTTCGAGATAGTATTATCGATCCGAGTTGGGATTTTTCGCTCGATTTCGACGGCGAACCTGGATATGGATTGTTGATTGGTTCTGGATATTCTCTATCATAGCTACGACTATGCAAGGAGAATGACGGTTTCTGATCAAGAAACCAGATTTGAGTCCGCACTAGGAATTCGGGTGGACGATACTAGTTCGGAAGTTAAATTGTGTGATCGAGTGAACGATCAGATTGATATTGCGTATGGATGATATGTGTACATCGTACGAGTTTGAATGAAATTGATATTGAAATTTGTGGATAAGAATTGTAAAGTGGTTTTGAAATGAAAAGTATATTTGTGAAATATAATGAAATTGGATATTTCTTTGGTTGAAATTTACTTTATGGAGGTAAGTAAATGGTAAATAACTTTATAAAGAAATCAAACTTGAATATTTGATTTGACAATAAATAAAGTTATATTTTGTAATATGATAAACTTCCCTTATTGAATCTAGCCAGAATAAAAAGGGTTTTGAAATATTTGAAGTATAAAAGAGGTTTTATACAAGTTTGAAATGATCCAAAGATTTTCAAAGTTATATATATCTATATCTATATATATAAAGGATCTTATGAGAATGATTTTGGAAAAGGTCTTGGGAACCTATGAATTTGAAAAAGGTTTTTGATTTTTGGGAAAATCAATTTTGGATTTTGGAAAGCCTAGTTTGAGAATTATCGATTTTGGTAATCGATTTTGTGTAAAGGAGATTTTGATAAATCATAAAGGGTATGATTTGAAGATACTATAAGTATATAGTATAAAGTATTTTGAAAATAGCTCTGGGGAAAAAGGCGCTTCCTTGAAATGAACTTCTCAGGAGTACCACAGGGTGGTACTGCCTTGAGCCCCAAGGGGGGTTTCTAAAGTTGATCCTGTGAGGAGTCCGGACAAACTAGTTCCTGAGTATTATTTGTGTAGCGAAAGTCGAGGGGCTGGTGCCCACAGAGGCATTTGGGTTATGCTGTGACGACAGTTTAACTCAATGTCACTGCGATCTACTGCAGACCATAGCGAAAGTCATGTGTGTCGCTGAGAGCCAACTGTCTACGTTTGATTTTTATCGGTAGACTGTGACACTATGGTAACATAGCGAAAGTCGTTTGTGCCGCTGAGAGCCAACAGTCTGCGTTTGATTTTATATCGGTAGACTGCGACCTATGTGGGAAAAGTTTCATTATTTGGCAGCGAAATTCGGTGGCGCTGATGCCTACAGTTATATGGGTTTGTGTTGTGCTAGCAACGTAAGGCCCGGGTATAACTGCGATCTGTAGCGGGTTCCATGGCGTAATCGAGGAGCGCGGAGACCTACAGTTATCTGTGGATTTTGCCGGGACGGCAACGTAACCATCGGGTTAACTGCGACCATGGATGGGGGTGATGATTTCCAGAGCATTCTCACCAAAGATATTTCCTCTATTTTCAAAATTGTTTTCTATATTTTCAATAAAATTATTTTCCGAATATTTTCACTGGGTGTTGAAAACGGGTTTACCGAGTACTTATAGATTTTCAGTCGTACGCCTGATCAACGTATGACCGAATTTCTATGAGAACAAGGATGGATTTGTTGAAACATCGAGTTATAAAAGTTATTTTTATAAAACTATTTTATAATATTATAAAGATTTTAAAAAGTGTTTTAAATTTGATAAAAGAAAAAATTTATCAGATTTTAAGAATTGAATAAATTCTGGTTTCGTTCCTTTTCGAGGACGAAAAGATTTAAAGGGGGGAGGAATGTGATATCCCGGATTTTCGGGCATCAGATAATTGGATAGTTATCTGATTTAACTTTAAAAAAAAATACTGATTTATAAATTTAACAAATTTAAATGTGATAATCTCCGGTATAAATTATTTAAAATTTGGCAAAATTGTTAATTTCAAACTAATAATAATAATGTGTTGTGTATATATATATATTAAATAGAATAATTATTACAAATTGAATTTGGGTTTGTTTAAATATATATATCAAATTAATTTTAAGATTGATTTTAAAATTTTATTTAAAAATTGGTTTGAACTTATATTTGGATTTCAAAGAGATGATATATATATATCTTAATATATATTTTGGATTTAAAGGTATGTATAAATGATTTTTGTATAAATATAGTTTGTCTTATTCTATTTCTTTAAAAAGATTTTCATTTATATAATTAAAATATGTATTTAGTTATTAGGAAAATAAATTATAAAAGCTTTATTTAATAAATAAAAAATTTAATTTTGCATGAAAGATATATGTGTTAACATATAAACACCTCTAAATAACATGTGTTAAGTTATTAAATGAGTTTAGTGACAAGTGTCACATTTTTATTTTATTTCTTTAATTTAATAAATCAAAATTTAAATCTATAAAGCACCACTTCTTATTCTTCATTCACTTTTTCTATCACATTTTTCTTAAAAATCAAACTGCAGCCACGTTTCAAAACAGAAAAAAAAATAATACCAAACCTGAAAACATTTCCAAAACAAAATCTAGAATTCAAGAAAATCAAACACTTAGCAAATCAGTTTCAAAGTCTTCTACAAGATTCAAGTTTTTCAAGAATCAGCAACTCAAATCTAAACTAAGAATTCAAGTTCCAGATCCAAGCTGTTCAAGTTTAAGTTTTCAAACTTCTCAAATTTAAAGCAAGAACATCTCAGTTTTTTTTGAAAGGCTCTGCTCATCATTTACAGGTGAGTAAACTATACTTTTTATAGCTAAAATCTGTTTATCTTGTTGCATGTGATAAATATATGAAATAATGTTGTGATAGTTGCTTGCATGAAGGTAAATTATGCTGCATGTATGCAAAAATGAATTTGTTGAGTGTGCATGTCTGTATGTATAGATATACCCTCTGTTCTTCTTTACAGGTTTAAGATTTAGGAAAAACAAATTCAAATCTCCTCTTGTAATCTCCTTTAGGCTGAGAGATTCAAATAAGATATGTGTGTTTATACATAATCTAAGTTTTGAAAACTATCTGGGAATTCAGAATGAACAGTGGAAAAACTAAAACATGTAAATTTCAATCATCACAATACATTGTTTTATTTATATAATCTGAATCCCCGGCTAGAAACATGATTTTTAAAGGTTAAATCAAAAAATTTAGATTGGGATTGTGAGAGTAATTCGAAATTGATCAAATAATGGGTTTTGGGCTATTACTGGTGGTCGGCAAGGTTAGGATTCTCGGGGTCGTGATGGAAGCTAGTTGGGAGGTGGGCGATGTCGGCAAAAATGGTTGGAGATATTATCATTCACTGTGGTGGCATAGTTAGGTGATGGTAGGGTTTAAGGGCCTGGATGGGTCGACTATGTTCGTGGGTTCGTCGTGACGTCAATGGTGTATCGGACGTGGTCAGAGTAGGTGGAATAGGAGCGTTGGTTGTTGGCGAAGCTCTGGACAGGGTGTCGTGACTTCTGGTGGTCGGTGGTGGCGTCGCGGGAAGATTTTCTTTTTGGGAGATGGTTTGTTCCAGGTGGTTGTTGAGCTCGATTTCGATTTCGAGCCTGATTCTCAGTTTGGGTGATCGGGATCGGAAGGGTTGGTCGATGGCGACTTGTCGATGGTGGTTTGGATGATCAGAGTGCCGGCGATCAGACGTGCACATGCACGGGGTGTCTCTAGTATCAGAAGTTTAGGTTTTGGGTAGATGGGGTTTTGTCTCGAGTAGGAGCTTGGGCTAGAAGAGGATTTGCTTGAGAAATCTTCGAGTCGTTCGCATGAGAAATAACCCGTAACAGATTTTAAATTTAAACAAGTTTTGCTTAAAACTTATGTTAATTTGCAAGGTAATCTCAAAGACTTATGTTAATTTGCAAGGTAATGATAATTAATTCCAAAGTTTATTAAATTCTGATGATGATTAAAAAAAGTGATTAAGGTAAATGAATTATCTTAAAATAAATTAAGGTTGGGTGATTAGGATTTATTAATTAGTTAATTAATTGATTATTAATTAAAGATTAATTAATTAAGGGTAGTAAATTAAAGTTAATTAATTAAGGACAATTAAATTAAGGAGGATAATTAAAGGATGATCAATTAAGGTTAATTAATCCACGTGATTAATTAAGGTTAATTAATCAATGAAATTAATTGAGGATAATTAATCAATGGTTTATAATTAATTAAAGTTAATTAAGCAAGAAAAAGATAATTAATTTAATTTATATTAGGTGATTAAATTAAATTAATTGAGAATTGTTTGACTATTAATTTAGCCTATAGATGATAAACTTGAATTAAATACCTTGATTTGTCTGAATATCTCTGATATTGTGTTGTGATATGTTATGATGGGTCGAACTGTGATATTGTGAGTTATCTATCATTAATTTGCTGTGAGAATATGAGAATCTATATTTAAATTTAAATTGTATGCACTTAATCAACTGGGATTAAGATGACATTGAATTCGAAGAGACCGGGGTCGGATATCAGTAATATCCGAAACCACTTCGATTAGTAATCTGTTATAATTCTTCATAAAATTTGATTATGGAATCAAATAGGCTGGAATGGAATAAATTAAGTAACATGACTATTTTTTAACTAAGTAACGGTACTTAGATATTGTCGTGTGAAAATAAGTGATGATTATATAAATTGTTTACTTGTAGTAAAGTACGAGTTACCCCGGGTTTAAATAAGTTCTATGGATTGAAATTTCATGTTAGATGAGTTTACTCACGCTGGTTTCCAGCCTGACCCGGGTGTTACTTTGATGTAATGCTCGGGTCAGACCGAGTATTACAGATTTTCAGGTTAGGACGTTCTAGAGCTCAGGTGGCGAGCTGGATGGCAGGAACGTATGGAGTATTCCGCTGTATATTTGAGACTGTGTAGTCTGTATAGATTGTAGTCTGGAACAAGTTGTATAACTGTCCAGTTCATGTATAAATGATTGTAACTCTGATGTATTAAATGTAAAGTAATAATTACAGTTTTTCTTTGGATAACTGATATAATTATTTGTTATTATATTTAATCCGCTGCGAATGTGAGATGTTGTGTTCTCTGTTCTCCTTTCTTCTTTCTGTTTCTTTCTTCTATCTCTTTCTTTTTCTTCTAACTATCTGGAATTTTCGGGTTCGAAAATTCCGGGTCGTTACAAATAAATCACAGTAAAGTCAACAAGGAACCACACGAAAACAAATATTGTTTGAGATTAAAAATGTGAAAGTTCGTTGCAGTGGGACTCAAGACGAAATCGAATTCAAATAATCAAGTGCGTATCTGCATCTTTGAAATTGTCAAAGTAGAAAAAAAGGAAAGTTTTGTTGCCGTATGAATCAAGAAAATCGAACGATACAAAATCAAAACCGTGTAAATCAAGTCATCAAATTATTCAAAATTGATAAATTAGAAAAATCACCAATTATCCAACAACTTCGAACGGAATCGAACAAATCACGTATGCTACAGAAGTGAACATACAAGCAAAAATCACTAGAAAAATCAAAGTCGCCAGTATCAATTAATCAAGTAACGAATTTCAAAATTTGCCGAAGGCCAAACAGAATCAATTCGAATGCCAGAGAGTTCAAAGCAGTAGTTTCAAACTAAAAATCAAAGTCATGGACATCAAAAACAAAAAGTCGTACGACTTTAAATTAGATGTGAGTAATAAAATTACTCACCTTTAATCGACGCGTATTGAAGTAGCCGCGAGCGCTTCAGAGATTCAAGGAACTCAATAATTCCAGAATCGCCATAAGGAAGACGAAGCTCCAATTCGCCAGCAAAACGAACAAGGCAAAGCCCTAAATCCAGTCGAGCAAGAATTGAAGAAGATCGAGCCAGATTCGCCAGAGAATCGAAAAATCGCCGAAGCCCTAAATTTTGCTCGCCATTTATTTTTCTCTGTTTTTAATTAGGTTTTTCGAATGAGAAAAATGAGGGGGCGGGTTTGTGTTTTTGCAGAGGGAAATAGTGATCTAGGGCATGGGCTGGGCGTGATTTTTGGTACTAGAGGTATGTTAGTATTTATTTTTATTTATTTTTATTTTTTTTTATTAATAACTTATGTTATTTATTTTGTAGATATAATTTATTTCTTTTTAAACATCATTATCTATATTACATTCATTTGCATATATCATTTAAATGTCAAAAATGTAGAGTTTTAATTTTAATTAAATAAGATAAATTTGATTTTTAAAATCCAAAGATTCTATATTTTTAAAATTTCAAAGCAAATTTCCTTTACATTATTTATAAATCCCGATTCAAATTATTATTCAATTTTCAATAGATTAAATTATAAAATTTAATCGCCTAATTCATTCTGATAATTTGAAATTCAAGTCAAATCATCATTCAAATATTTAAAATTAATTAAATATCTTCAATTTAATTTGTTCAAAATTCAGGGTCTTTACATTTTCAGTATTGGCAGAGAGTATGACAATAACCGATCCATGTCTCTTTAACAACCAATCGTTATTATAACACCGTGGTCATTTCAAAATATCATACTTCAAAACCAAAATATCATATCCATTTTAAAACCATATCAATACAATATCATTTCTCACTTAAAATAATATTCATTTCCAAAATCATATCACTTTCCAACATTATAACTCTTTCGAAATTATAACACTTTGAAATTATAACACTTTGGAAAATATAATACTTTGAAATTCATAACACTTTGAAAATATAACTTTTGAAATCATAAAACTTTGAAATCCATAACACTTTGAAATTATAACTTTTGAAATCATAATACTTTGAAATCCATAACACTTTGAAATTATAACTTTTGAAATCATAATACTTTGAAATCATAATACTTTCTACTCAAACAGCTTAGATATAGAAAATAGTATATATAATAAAATAGTTTATAAAATAAAATAGTTTATATAATAAAATAGTTATATATTAAAATAGTTATAAATTAAAAATAGATTATATTGAAATAATTAGGATACTAAAATAGTTTTATATTAAAAATAGTTTATATTAAAAATAATTCATAAAGTAAAATATTTTTATATATTAAAATACTTTATATAATAAAAATAGTTTCCTCAAAGTTCACAAATCGATTCAAATCAACTCAAATTCCAAAATCCCATTTAAATCAAATCTCAGTTCTTCCATTTCAATTCAAATCTCAATAAACCATTTTATATCGTTTTCAAATATAGATATAAACTACAAATTAAACCATTTCAACTTCAACAGATTTCAAAGCTTTAAATATTCAAACATTTACCAAACTAAATTTGACCATTTCATATATATATCAAATTCACTTTACTATTATTTAGTTTTGAAATATTTACTTAATCATTCCAATAACATTTAAATAAGACTTCAATTACAAATTTAAATAAACTAAATATCTCATTTCAATTTATGTAAATTTGAAAATATTCATTTAAATCACTTTTAAATCAAAATCAAGTTATAAAATCATATCTTTAAAATCTCAAGTTTAATAAATTTCAAATCAAACTTATTTGAGTATAATTCTTAAATAAATACAATTTCAAACAAATTTCTATTTCTCTTTCCAACCTTAATTTATTAAAAATTATTATAAACTCTATATTTGAAAATAAAAATTTAAATAAATACTTGAACATATTTTATTTTAATTAAATCAAACTTTATTAAATTAAATCTTATTATTAAACTTATTTTATATTAAAACTTAATTTATATATTTTAAATTAGTAAAATTATAAGTAAAATCTTAAGATTTAAAATTTCCAAAACTAACTTATAATTTTAAAATTTCAAGACATAAAATTTTAAAGTCAAGAATTTAACATATATAAAAATAACATTTATATATAATATTTAAAAATCATTATTTATATAAAACCATATATATAATTCTTTTTAAACCTTGGAAATCATTTCAAAACATATATATATATATATACACCAACGGTGTATGTATATAATTTTCTATCCTATGGTCAATTGATACGAATATTTATCATTTCAATCCGCAATTTAAATATATACGGGTATATATCTTTTCAACCCGCAATCCCAAATTCAATTCAATGAAAATCGCTTGGGTTTATCATTTCAACCCATAACGATTTTCTCCTATTCTACAGATCATTCGGGTATGTATCATTTCAACCCATAGGGAATTCTATACTACTAGGGGACTTGCAAAGTGAGAATAAATATAACATATCAATAACAGGTGTATATCATCAATAATAGATAAAAATTAAATAATAGATCATGGTGTCAGATGTCACAGGTGAACGATTACAGATAATGGCATATCATATATATAGCAGTTAAATAACTAGCAACAACATATTTCAATTGTCGTTTCAATTGAAATCAAATTTAATAAATATAAGAACGTTAACTGTGAGTGATTGCTCACCTTTTGAGGCTAGAGAAGACAAGACAACACACGGGATAAATCATGCATTCGACAATCGATCGATCCAAACGATGAATCTGAAAACGAAGTAAGCTGACACAGATTTGACAAGCGAAGCTGATAGATAGAAATTTATAAGAACAAATCAAATCAACTTGATATAACAGAATATATATATATATTGTTATTATTATTATTATTTGAATCAATATTAAATTTAAAACACTATTAATAAAATATATATATATATATATATATTATTTCAAATCCTTACATTTTAAACACATTTTTAATTTTAACCTTAATTTATCTCTGAACTTCAAACTCTTGTATATTTATATTAATATATAGGCAAAACTATGGACTATCATATACTACACATATGAACAGGAGCTTGTAAAATAACTATTATATGCAGATCTTATATATTATCATTTAAATCAATACTTTATATAAACTAATACATAGAACTAATATATATAACCAGTATACATGTACTCTTGATAGGAGTCAGTAAATTTATAATACCATATACATAATACTTTTCTTATAATATAATATACTGTGAACCTTATCACCTATACTCTAATATATCTTCATATATACCTTCCTTAAAATGATACACTTCCCAAAATATTATTTTTAACGTAAATTTAACATATCATATAAATAACAAATTATAATACATATGTAAACTGCAGATAATAAAACTTATACAGACTGACATATGTATATACATAAAATGCAGACATAACTTTATATTACTAATATAGATATAAATATACGACAACTGTTCATTTGTTTCATTCACATAGACATAAATATACATATATATATATATATTACTATTTTTTTCTTCTTTCACAGCAAACCAAACATATTATATATATATATATATTGTATATAAAATATAGGCTGCCAACAATATAACTAACACATATTAAAAGTTTATTACTAACCTATACACACAATATATATCTGAACTTTTACTGTCGAAACTGTTATAGCTATATACATAAAACATAAAAAACTAATATAAACTTTTATAAACTATAATTATAAAAAAAATCAAGTATATATATATATATATACGTATTAACTTTATATATGATATATATACTTACACAAAGAGAAGGAGGAAGGCCGAGTTGGTGAACGTGGATCTAGGAGGCTGTGCCGAGATCTGACATTTGGTTTTGTTGCCGAGGCGAGCTACTGCTAACGGATCAGGGGAGGAAGGTCGCTGGGCTCAAAGAGGGGTTGGTTGCCTAGCACGGTGGAGGCACAAGGCCGGCGACGTTGATTGTAACGACCCGTAAATTTTGATAATTAAATTTGTTAATTAAATAAGACTTTTGTAATTAAATTTAGTAGAAATGAAAAAAACCTTTATAAATTAATTTTGAAATGAAGGCTAAAATAAAGTATAGCAATGGTAATTAAACCTATTTATTAGTATTTTGAATAAGATTCTAATAAATGAAGTAGTGAAAGGTTTATACCTAGATATAAATTGAATATGAGAAATTAGAGGTAAGCATTGTATTGATTTATGTAATAAAACATGGTTAATGCAAGTTAATAATTAATGAACGTGAATGAACATTTCCAATTTAATATAATGATTCAAATGTTATGACTTAGTTTCAAATGGAATATGATATAAACAAATGCAATCACTGTATTAATGTGTGAAATAATATATTGATTCATTTATTACTGAATGTAAATTAATGCGATCATGTTAAGGTAAGATAAAAAAATAAATAATTTAACGCAATCCCAATTTATTGAAATAACTGTAAGGTCATAATTTGTGTATCTAGTAAATTTGGAAATTTATTCCAATAAATGTAATAAAGTATTAGAAATATATATTGTTTTCATAAGATAGTATAAAGGAATGTAAACTTGTGATCTACATTTGAAATAATAACCTATATAAGGGAAATAGTGTTAATTATAGGTAAAGTTGTAACAAAATGGATATAGGGAAATAAATGTAAGCATTTAATAAATTAATGGATTTGGATTACAATAAAAGATAATTGAATAAAAGTCAATGTTCTAAGTAATCATATTATTTGCTTGAAAGTATACATAATATATTGAATGTGATTACGAAATTTAAAATTTTGAAAATGAGTAACTTGTGTCTGTAAACAATAAACTTATAAATGTAGTTAAAAGTAAACGATGGCGATAATAAATGTGTTGCCCGTTTATTTAATCTATTAATTGAAATGAGAATCAAATTTTAATAAAATTGGAAATCAATCAGAGTTAAATGAACCTTAATGTTATATAAATAAGAATTAATGCAGTAACTAATTTAGTGCAAACAAATTTATGGAACTATTGTTAAGATCTTAACTGAAGGTAATTAATAATTTGAGATAAGGTGAATTCCATTTATAATATGACTACTGGTTAATGTATAGATTGTAAATCAAGATTGTTAATTTATTTGAATGTAAAGAATTTTGGTAATTAAGTTTACTGCAATTAAGTAGAATTTAACATTTATTTTTACGTTAATTGAAAATTTAGTTGAAATTGAAAAATATTTATGTAATAACTTTGAACCCAATGTTAATTTCATCCATTTGACTATAATGGATTGAATAATAAGAATGAATAGTGAATTCAATGAAATTATTAAAAAGTTAAATTATAATTGAAATAAAATGAAATTTGAATTTACGTTGAAATTTATGATGGAATCAACATTTAATTGACATCTAATTTGGTTTAAATCACTGAGATCGTTTAAGAAAACAAAACTGATAAGATTTGTAAATTTTGGAAATGAAATTGAAAAGGGATATAATTAATGAATTTTTAATTTATTTTATTTAATATAAAAATAGCCATTTTGGCCACTGACTCGGATTTAGACGAAACAAGTTTCATCGGATCTGTAACGGTGAATTATTGTAGGATTTCAAGTTTCGTATCGATCGGACTTGTTGTTTGATCGTACGGACTCGAAACACCTTGAAATCAACTAATTGAAATCAATTGAAATCAATTTGAAATAATTTGATTTTAGCATAACTTCTTCATACGACGGAATTTGGACATGAAACTTTTTCCATCGCATTTAAAATATTTTAAAACATCTATTTTGATATATGGGTTGACCCAATTTCATTCCGGAGTCGAAACGGGCTTTTTGGGCCACTTTGGCGTTAGTGCGTAAATCTATCTTTTCCATCCATTCAAATGTCAACCCTGCCTATATATATCCTGTTATAGACCCTAGCCTCCCTAATCTTCATTTGTCTATACGTACAATTCATCTTCTCCTCCTCAATGGCAGACAACAAAGTTTCAAATCCAATTACAAATCAAAATCAAAGCCAAATTTCAATATCCTCAAACCATAGCAAATTATATATGGATTTGAAGCTCTCGAAGAGCGCAAGTCGAATATATAATTCGTTTTTCAATCCGGGTTTCGGTGTGGCCGGAAATTGATGATCTATTCACGACCGTTCATCGTGCCGAAATTAACTGCGTCTGATCGGAAAATCATTTCTGGGCCTTGTAGAGGGGACCGAGGGGATCGCATCCATATAGTTTATTTGTCGATTTGACAGTCAGTTCGACGGCACATTTTCGATCTAGGGCTAGAATTCATAGCGGCCGGTGGCGTTTTCGTCGACCAGACCTGGTCGTGGTCGAGGAGGCTCTGGCGCAGGGGTCTAGGCGACTAAGGGGCTAGGTCGGTGGCTCTGGGTGGAGGCTACGGCAGCGTAGGCGACGCGTTGGAGCATGTTTCCTGTGCGTTCTCGAGGTGGTTCTGTGACGACCCGACTTTCCAGGCTCGGAAAATCGCATCATCGAAAAGAAAGAAAGTGGTGAGAAAGTAGAAAAGATAGAGAAGAAAGAACAAAACAACATCAGAATCTCAATAGCGGAACGATTGAAATATAATATATCACATAATAGATTACATAGTATCATATACATCAGAGTTACACAGATAATACAACACATACTAGACAGTTTGTGATAACCCGGATTTCTGAACATCTGTAATTGATATAATAATTGGGTAAATTAATAGAAATACTGAATTATAGATTTGACAAATAAATCTGGTAATGAATATTTATATTTGGGTAAGTATTGCATGATAATATCTTAATATAATCACTTAGAATTTACATTTTTTTTATTATTTTCTTTTAAATCAAATGATAATGTGTTGTTATAAGAATATATATATGAGTAGAAAATAAATTAGAATTTGAACTTGAATTAGGAATTCAAAGAATAAAATATCTTAAAAATAAATTGGGTTTAAAAATGTAATATTAATATAATATGAATATATATTAGAACCTCTTAATAAAATAAAATTACTTAAGTGACAAGTGTTAATTGATAAACCATTTAATGTGACAAATGTTGAATTATCTAAACAAGTGGCATTTTTAGATTAAATCTTCTTTTATTTTTATTAAATGATTTTCAGCCTAAGTGCATATACTTCTCTCTATCTATTTCTTTGGCAAAATTTAAAAGCAAAGAAAATTTAGTAATCTCAGATCTGAACTAAAATAGAAAAGAAAACTTCAGCCTACAAACCAAAATTCTCAAAATAAAACTCCCTAAACCAATATGATAATCATTCCTCTCTAAAAAAACAATAAGTAATCGAATTCCTCAAAATCAAAACAAAGACCTGTAATTCAGTTTCCAAAATCAGATGGAAGCCTGTAGCCTTCTTCAAAAGCCTGCAATTTCTGTCTCAAACAAAATCTGGAGTTTGTCTTCTGCAATATAGAATCTTGGACCTGCATGCAAGTCTAAAACAACAGCATCACAAGTTTATCAAAAGCAAGAAGATTTGACATTATATTTTCAAGTCTTCAAAACTGTTTTCTAAAAGCTTTTTCAAAATGGAGACTCTGCTCTTCATTTCAAAATAAGGTGAGTAAACTTTGAGTTAACTCAGTTATGGATCTGTGATAAATCTGGTTGCATGTAGTCTCCAATGTTTGCTTGAGTTTTGGATAAATGTGTGCATATTAGTTATCATGCCTGTAAAATGGCCTCTGTATATTTCATTGTGCTCTGTATTTAACAGACACATCATCATCACAAGATAATGCCTATCTTCCTGTAAAATCAATATTAAAATTTGATTTCTGAAATAAATAAATAAAAAAATATGTGTTAATAAGAATGTGTTCTTGTTTTTAAAAAATTAACTTAAGTGATTATATTGGATAAAATGTTGTAAGTTTAAAGGTCACAGTAAAAAAATCAGAAATTAGATAAAATTCAAGGATGGTGATTCTCGAATCCACCAGTATGGTCTGAATTGTCTTCGAAGATTAAGAATTTTAAAAGTAAAATTGTAATTTTTAGATTTAATTCTGGGAAGATTTTCAGTGATGATCATTTTGGGTATTTTGGCTACCCACGGTGATCGGCGAAGTTTGATTGCTCGGTGTTTGGCTCGGAGATGGTCGGGTAGGCGAGGATTGCAGGAAAAATGGTCGTGGAATTTTATGATCACCGAGGCGTAGGCGAAGTGTTAATTTAGGGTTTAAGCCCTGTGTTTATCTTGTCGAAGTCGCATAGCAATTTCGTCGTCACCATGGCAGTTCAGGCGATCGCACCAGGGGCGATGGGTTTGTGATGGGTCGAAGCACCTTCGGCCAAAATGGAGTGGGTTCTGGTGGTGTGTAGCGGCGAGGCGGAGGGATTTTTCAATCGAGTGTTTGGTTCCTGGTAGTTCAAATGGGCTCGATTTTGATGTAGCGACGATTTCGCGTTTGGGGTTGTTCATTTCGACTCTGGTGATCGTCGGTGATATTCCGGTGGCCTCGACGTCGATCAGAGGGAGTCAAAGTGCTTGTGCATGTGTACGTGCAAACTTATGTATCCAGTTCGAATATTTTGGGAAAGACGATGGAGACTCGGAGTGTAGAACGTGAAATTGAAGGGTTTTCTCGAAGTAACGAAAGTTTGGGGTTGGCCTGGGAATCGCTCGAGTAGAATGAGGAATTAGCTCGGGTTTTGATATGGTTCAGCAAAACAGTTTTAAAGTTTAAAAGAAAAAAATCAAGTTTTTAAAAATGAATTTTGCTAAATCAATTTTCTTTAAATATTTAATGTTATCTAAGTGTTAAAATTAGTTAAGAAGGGTTTTCAATAAGTTATTTTAATTTATCAAGTTTTAAAATGGTTTAAAATAAATATAACCTTTATTTTAAAAAGTTTATTTTAACTAAATAATTAAAGGTTAGTTAATTAATATAAAGGATGTTTTAAAATTGTTAATTAACTTTTAAAGGTTAAGTTAAATTTATTTGTTAAAGGAAATTAGTTACTTGTAGTTAATTACTTAATAAAAGTAATTAAGGTAAATTAATTAATAACTCAAGTTAATTAATGAATAATTAGTTTAAAAATAATTACTTAATGAAAGTAATTAAGAATGGATAATTTTCTTTTATTTAAAAAGATTGATTAATCAAGTGTTTAAAGGTTAATTAATTTAAAGAATAATTAATAAATGTGATTAATTAATCTTGCTTATGGATGATTAATGGTATTAAATGTTTGGATTGATTAATATCTCTAGTATGATAAGTTGTGATGTACTGTGATATGAAATGCTTTGTTAACTGTGATAAATGTGGGTTATCTATATGTGATGAAGTACTATATTCTGAATTTTAAAATTGAATTGTATTCACTTAAACAACTTGGCTTAAAGGATGAATTTGAATTCGAAGAGACCGGAGTCGGGTATCGGCAATATCCGAAACCACTTCGATTAGAAATCTTTAATTCTTATAGATATGATTATGGAATCTAATAGGCTGGAATGAGATAAATCTAAGTAAACCGGACCATTTAAATTAAGTAACTGTACTTAGTATTGTTTGTGGAATAAGTGTTGATTATAACTAGTTAAGAACTCGTCCTAAGGTACGAGTTACCCTGGGTTGTAAATAAGTTTATAACTTGTAATTTAAAATTATATGGGTTTACTCACGCTGGTTTCCAGCCTGACCCGGGTGTTACTTTGATGTAATGCTCGGGTCAGACCGAGTATTACAGATTTCCAGGTAAGGACGTTCTGGAGCTCAGGAGGCGAGCTGGATGGCAGGAACGTATGGAGTGTGATATATTGTTATTTATTGGGACGAGTTATTATAACTGTCCAGTCTATTGTAATGATTGTAACTCTGATGAATTGTATGTAAAGTAACCATTACATCTTTCTTTTATAAAATGCTATTATTTGTTATTATATTTAATTCGCTGCGAATGTGAGATGTTGTGTTCTTCTTTCTTCTTTCTGTTTCTTTCTTCTATCTTTTTCTTTTTCTTCTAACTATCTGGAATTTTCGGGTTCGAAAATTCCGGGTCGTTACATTTGGTATCAGAGCGAAGGTTAAGCGAGAACCTTGGCTCTGTTGGGATTACTCGTTAAGGATAGGGTCAATGGTACCCTAGAACGAGTTGAGTATATATATATATATATATATGAGAGCGTAATTGTTATTTTCTTATATAAGAATTTTAAATGATTTTATATAAGAATATATTTTGATATATAAAATGATATTTTCTTCTAATAAATATTAAGGTAATTGGTTGTTAAAATATTGGAATTAAATTAAGTGGTAATAGAAATAAAGCCAAATTAAAATTGAATGAAGATAAGTTTGAAATGAATTCAAACTGAAATTAAAATCTTGAATTTGTAGAAATAAAGGTAATAATGAATTGGTTTCCAGATATGATAATCTTGGTTATTATCATAAATGGTTGTTGTGTTTAATAATGGAATGTTTTAGGGAAGTAAAACATTTAGGCAAGCAAGACTTATAAATTGTAGTGGATTTTAAATTGTGAAGTTTTAAATCCAGAAAACTTGAAATTATTTTTGAATTAAAAACCAGAGATGGTTTAAAAATTTAAGGTATAACTTGATGTGTAAAGAAAATGTATATATAAAGATATACATAATATCAAAGATGATTTGAAATAAACTCTAAGTATTGAGTTTTAAATTTTTCCTTGGAATGTGATATGAAAACCCAAAGTAATAAGTTTTTGAACTTATAAGTGGAAAGATTATTAATCTGAAGTTTAAAATTTGAATGGAAATTTAAATTGTGTAAAGTTGACCGGATTAAGTAAATTTAATTTAACTTGGAGGAAGTTAAATAAGTTTGAATGAATAACTTGAATTGGAAATTTCAAGATGAAATTTAAATTTAACTTGGGTAGTAAAATGGTTAATTTAAATGGGAGTTATGAGTGATCTCAAAATGGGTTTGAGATCTGGAAATTGAAAATGGATAATAAATTAGAATCTAAAAATTAAATTGTTTTTGAGTTCTTATTTGAACTTTGTAATAAGTTAAGTAAAGATAATTTTAAAATGGAATTTTGGAATTTGGATTCAGAATTAAATGGTTTAAAGATTTAAGTTGTTAAATTAAAAATAAAGGTTGATTTGATTTAAAAATAAGGGTTAAGTTGACTTAAGGGATTAAATGAACATTTAAAATATTTAACTCGAATTTATATAATTCGAGATAGTTTTAAATTGAGATTTGAATTAAATTAGTTCAAATTGAATTTGATTTGAATTAATTAGAATTGTGATTGAAGATGTATAAGTTTTAAAATTCAAATGGTAAATTAGAATTAAAATGATTTGAATTTGGAAATTGAAGCTGGTTCAATTTGAAATAAATCCAAATTGAATTAAAATAATTTGGAATTGTGATTAATGTTAAATAAGTTTAAAAATCAAATGGAATTTGATTCGAATTTGGAAAGAAATAGAGGATTAATTCAACTTGAATTGAGGTTAAATCAATTTCAATGGAAATTGAAGTTATTTAAATTGGAATTGAGTTAATTTAAATGGAGGTGGAAATTTAAATTGGATTGATGAGAATTGAACAGTTTGGCTCTGGATTATTTTCAAAACAAATTGTTTTAATACAAATATATTTTTCCAAACTATTTATTATACAATCTTTCTTCTTAAACCCTAAACTATCCTATACTTATTTTACAATTATTTTGGAACTATTTAACTATTTTGAAACTGTCTTATAAACTAATTACTATTTTTCAGTTACTTATATCTAATCACTATTTTAAAAACTATTTTGCAGTTATCTAACTATTTTATACCTACTTAACTATTTTACAGCTATTTTACAAACTAATAACTATTTTTCAACTACTTATCTACTTTAAACTTTTCCAAGCTATTTTTAAATTTAAATAGGTCAGAGTTCAAACTGTTTGTAATTGAAGTAATAACTCAATTGGAAATGGAAGCAATTGAGAATAAATGAATGGAATTAAAGGAAATGTGAATAGAAAAGAGAATTGATTTGGCTAATAACCAACAAAGATAAATACGTAGGATATACGTATATTATTCTATTCGCATAGTGATTTGATCCAGATTCGAACACAGAATTTCGAGATAGTATTATCGATCCGAGTTGGGATTTTTCGCTCGATTTTCGACGGCGAACCTGGATATGGATTTTTGATTGGTTCTGGATATTCTCTATCATAGTTGTGACTATGCAAGGAGAATGACGGTTTCTAATCAAGAAACCAGATCTGAGTCCGCACTAGGAAGTCGGGTGGACAATACTAGTTCGGAAGTGAAATTGTGTGATCGATTGAGCGATCAGATTGATATTGTGTACGGATGATATGTGTACATCATACGGATTTGAATGAAATTGATATTGAAGATTTATGGATAAGAACTGTAAAATGGTTTTTGAAAAGAAATATGGTTAATAACTTTATAAAAGATTTATCAAATGTGAATATTTGATTTAGAATAAAATAAAGTTATATATCCTTGTTATATAAGGTAAATCTTCCCTTGTTGAATCTATTGCTAAAAGAAAAGGGTTTTGAAATATTTGAAGTATAAAAGAGGTTTTATACAAAGTTGAAATGATCCAAAGATTTTAAAAGTTATATATATCTATATCTATATATATATAAAGGATCTTATGAGAATGATTTTGGAAAAGGTTTTGGGAACCTATGAATTTGGGAAAGGCTTTTGATTTTTGGGAAAATCAATTTTGTATTTTGAAAAGCCTAGTTTGAGAATTATCGATTTTGGTAATCGATTTTGTGTAAAGGAGATTTTGATAAATCATAAAGGGTATGATTTGAAGATACTATAAGTATATAGTATAAAGTGTTTTGAGAATAGCTCTGGGGAAAAAGGCGCTTCCTTGAAATGAACTTCTCAGGAGTACCACTGGGTGGTACTGCCTTGAGCCCCAAGGGGGGTTTCTAAAGTTGATCCTGTGAGGAGTCCGGACAAAACTAGTTCCTGAGGATTATTTGTGTAGCGAAAGTCGAGGGGCTGGTGCCCACAGAGGCATTTGAGTTATGCTGTGACAACAATTTAACTCAATGTCACTGCGATCTACTGCAGACCATAGCGGAAGTCATGTGTGCCGCTGAGAGCCAACTGTCTACGTTTGATTTTATATCGGTAGACTGTGACACTATGGTAACATAGCGAAAGTCGTTTGTGCCGCTGAGAGCCAACAGTCTGCGTTTGATTTTATATCGGTAGACTGCGACCTATGTGGGAGAAGTTTCATTTTGACAGCGAAATCGTGTGTGCCGCTGAGAGCCAACAGTTACATGGACTTTTGCTGCGACGGCAACGTAACCCTGGATGTAACTGCGATCTGTTGTGGGTTCCATGGTGTAATCAGTTACATGGACTTTTGCTGCGATGGCAACGTAACCCGTGATGTAACTGTGACCTTGGATGGGGGTGATGATTTCCAGAGCATTCTCACCAAAGATATTTCCTCTATTTTCAAAACTGTTTTCCATATTTTCAATAAAATTATTTTCCAAGTATTTTCACTAGGTGTTGAAAACGGGTTTACCAAGTACTGATAGATTTTCAGTCTTACGCCTGATCAACGTATGACCGAATTTCTGTGAGGACAAGGATGGACTGGTTGAGACATCGAGTTATAAAAAGAATTTTTATAAAAACTATTTTGATAATATTATGTAAATTTCTAAAATGTTTTGAAAAATTTAAATAAAAAGAGTTAAGAGTTAAGATGTCTAAGGAATAATTTAACTGATAACCAACATTGTAATAAAATTCTTGCTTCGTTCCTTTTCGAGGACGAAAAGATTTAAAGGGGGGAGGAATGTGATAACCCGGATTTCTGAACATCTGTAATTGATATAATAATTGGGTAAATTAATAGAAATACTGAATTATAGATTTGACAAATAAATCTGGTAATGAATATTTATATTTGGGTAAGTATTGCATGATAATATCTTAATATAATCACTTAGAATTTACATTTTTTTTATTATTTTCTTTTAAATCAAATGATAATGTGTTGTTATAAGAATATATATATGAGTAGAAAATAAATTAGAATTTGAACTTGAATTAGGAATTCAAAGAATAAAATATCTTAAAAATAAATTGGGTTTAAAAATGTAATATTAATATAATATGAATATATATTAGAACCTCTTAATAAAATAAAATTACTTAAGTGACAAGTGTTAATTGATAAACCATTTAATGTGACAAATGTTGAATTATCTAAACAAGTGGCATTTTTAGATTAAATCTTCTTTTATTTTTATTAAATGATTTTCAGCCTAAGTGCATATACTTCTCTCTATCTATTTCTTTGGCAAAATTTAAAAGCAAAGAAAATTTAGTAATCTCAGATCTGAACTAAAATAGAAAAGAAAACTTCAGCCTACAAACCAAAATTCTCAAAATAAAACTCCCTAAACCAATATGATAATCATTCCTCTCTAAAAAAACAATAAGTAATCGAATTCCTCAAAATCAAAACAAAGACCTGTAATTCAGTTTCCAAAATCAGATGGAAGCCTGTAGCCTTCTTCAAAAGCCTGCAATTTCTGTCTCAAACAAAATCTGGAGTTTGTCTTCTGCAATATAGAATCTTGGACCTGCATGCAAGTCTAAAACAACAGCATCACAAGTTTATCAAAAGCAAGAAGATTTGACATTATATTTTCAAGTCTTCAAAACTGTTTTCTAAAAGCTTTTTCAAAATGGAGACTCTGCTCTTCATTTCAAAATAAGGTGAGTAAACTTTGAGTTAACTCAGTTATGGATCTGTGATAAATCTGGTTGCATGTAGTCTCCAATGTTTGCTTGAGTTTTGGATAAATGTGTGCATATTAGTTATCATGCCTGTAAAATGGCCTCTGTATATTTCATTGTGCTCTGTATTTAACAGACACATCATCATCACAAGATAATGCCTATCTTCCTGTAAAATCAATATTAAAATTTGATTTCTGAAATAAATAAATAAAAAAATATGTGTTAATAAGAATGTGTTCTTGTTTTTAAAAAATTAACTTAAGTGATTATATTGGATAAAATGTTGTAAGTTTAAAGGTCACAGTAAAAAAATCAGAAATTAGATAAAATTCAAGGATGGTGATTCTCGAATCCACCAGTATGGTCTGAATTGTCTTCGAAGATTAAGAATTTTAAAAGTAAAATTGTAATTTTTAGATTTAATTCTGGGAAGATTTTCGGTGATGATCATTTTGGGTATTTTGGCTACCCACGGTGATCGGCGAAGTTTGATTGCTCGGTGTTTGGCTCGGAGATGGTCGGGTAGGCGAGGATTGCAGGAAAAATGGTCGTGGAATTTTATGATCACCGAGGCGTAGGCGAAGTGTTAATTTAGGGTTTAAGCCCTGTGTTTATCTTGTCGAAGTCGCATAGCAATTTCGTCGTCACCATGGCAGTTCAGGCGATCGCACCAGGGGCGATGGGTTTGTAATGGGTCGAAGCACCTTCGGCCAAAATGGAGTGGGTTCTGGTGGTGTGTAGCGGCGAGGCGGAGGGATTTTTCAATCGAGTGTTTGGTTCCTGGTAGTTCAAATGGGCTCGATTTTGATGTAGCGACGATTTCGCGTTTGGGGTTGTTCATTTCGACTCTGGTGATCGTCGGTGATATTCCGGTGGCCTCGACGTCGATCAGAGGGAGTCAAAGTGCTTGTGCATGTGTACGTGCAAACTTATGTATCCGGTTCGAATATTTTGGGAAAGACGATGGAGACTCGGAGTGTAGAACGTGAAATTGAAGGGTTTTCTCGAAGTAACGAAAGTTTGGGGTTGGCCTGGGAATCGCTCGAGTAGAATGAGGAATTAGCTCGGGTTTTGATATGGTTCAGCAAAACAGTTTTAAAGTTTAAAAGAAAAAAATCAAGTTTTTAAAAATGAATTTTGCTAAATCAATTTTCTTTAAATATTTAATGTTATCTAAGTGTTAAAATTAGTTAAGAAGGGTTTTCAATAAGTTATTTTAATTTATCAAGTTTTAAAATGGTTTAAAATAAATATAACCTTTATTTTAAAAAGTTTATTTTAACTAAATAATTAAAGGTTAGTTAATTAATATAAAGGATGTTTTAAAATTGTTAATTAACTTTTAAAGGTTAAGTTAAATTTATTTGTTAAAGGAAATTAGTTACTTGTAGTTAATTACTTAATAAAAGTAATTAAGGTAAATTAATTAATAACTCAAGTTAATTAATGAATAATTAGTTTAAAAATAATTACTTAATGAAAGTAATTAAGAATGGATAATTTTCTTTTATTTAAAAAGATTGATTAATCAAGTGTTTAAAGGTTAATTAATTTAAAGAATAATTAATAAATGTGATTAATTAATCTTGCTTATGGATGATTAATGGTATTAAATGTTTGGATTGATTAATATCTCTAGTATGATAAGTTGTGATGTACTGTGATATGAAATGCTTTGTTAACTGTGATAAATGTGGGTTATCTATATGTGATGAAGTACTATATTCTGAATTTTAAAATTGAATTGTATTCACTTAAACAACTTGGCTTAAAGGATGACTTTGAATTCGAAGAGACCGGAGTCGGGTATCGGCAATATCCGAAACCACTTCGATTAGAAATCTTTAATTCTTATAGATATGATTATGGAATCTAATAGGCTGGAATGAGATAAATCTAAGTAAACCGGACCATTTAAATTAAGTAACTGTACTTAGTATTGTTTGTGGAATAAGTGTTGATTATAACTAGTTAAGAACTCGTCCTAAGGTACGAGTTACCCTGGGTTGTAAATAAGTTTATAACTTGTAATTTAAAATTATATGGGTTTACTCACGCTGGTTTCCAGCCTGACCCGGGTGTTACTTTGATGTAATGCTCGGGTCAGACCGAGTATTACAGATTTCCAGGTAAGGACGTTCTGGAGCTCAGGAGGCGAGCTGGATGGCAGGAACGTATGGAGTGTGATATATTGTTATTTATTGGGACGAGTTATTATAACTGTCCAGTCTATTGTAATGATTGTAACTCTGATGAATTGTATGTAAAGTAACCATTACATCTTTCTTTTATAAAATGCTATTATTTGTTATTATATTTAATTCGCTGCGAATGTGAGATGTTGTGTTCTTCTTTCTTCTTTCTGTTTCTTTCTTCTATCTTTTTCTTTTTCTTCTAACTATCTGGAATTTTCGGGTTCGAAAATTCCGGGTCGTTACACAGTTATAAACACCTGTCTAGTTAATACAACTCGATACATCTCAAAACAACACAGAAATATAACACAGCGGAAATACAGATAAACACTAACACAGCGGAACCAATATATATCTATACGCAGAAGCCTCCTGCTCCATTGCTCCTCCACAATTTGTCAAAGCTAACCTGAATCCCTTGGCTACCCGTAAAAATTTGGGTACCCGAGAGTTTATGAAAAACAGAAATAAACTTCGGGTCAGACATGGGTCTGGTATGAGTAAACGGTTAAAGTTGCTTAACTTTTTAAAAACCTTTGAAAACAAAGGGTATCACGTAAGACATCCCACACATAAACATGGAAATGTTTTTACCTTACGCTAACCAAAACTTTGATAGGAAATTCAGTGATATTATAATAGGTCTAGGGTTTTCAAGTAAATAGAAAATAGCCGAAATTGTTACATTCATTAAATTCCAGCATACATAGGTATACAATCAAATCCGATGGCACTTATTGGATTTTGAATTCCATACAATGGCAGGGCTACTGGGGTACCGCCCGTCACAGTACGTGGCCTAGATCACCGTACCGAGAACCCACCCTAAGTTCCCTGCAACACAAGGCCGAAACCATCCCTTACTGGACAGTCCCAAACGAAACAACCCCACGGTTGTTCATGACCAACCGCACACTAAGCCGAAAATAAGGGACATCTAGACAGGGGTATATCTCGCTCTCAAGTGGGTGCTACCCACGAAGCCTTGCTGCACCTCCCCTGTTTTAGCCATTCCCGATTGATGAGGCTTGAGGCTACGATTACCTTTAGAGAACACATCTCTTAGAATGCTCATCGTCCACCTGACGATGTTCTGAAAACATTCAATCCATACAAGTTCGTTCCGGGTTCGAACGAAACCGAAGGCATTATCTCGTTACACTCATTTTGGAATCACCCTCAGAGTCAATGACAATAACCCTTGCACTCTGAATCTTCATCTTCACTTGAGATTCATGACCTATCGTTATTTGGATCGATGTGGTTTTCGGATATCCAAATCTGGAAACCCGATCCCGGTCTCATCGAAATCCAAACCGTGTCTTTTAAGGCCAAGTTGTTTTAAAGTTAAAACAGTTTAATTCAATTATCTATATACACACAGATAGATAAATCACAATATAACAATGGATAATAACATCATCATCATAAACAGATAATCCATATTATCTACTCAAACAGATAATCAATATCATCTTATTTAAACAAGCATCCATATCACAATAGATATTTTCATCTCATATTTGAGATCACAATCAACCAAGGAAATCAATATCATCCATCATATATAAACAACGATTAATAATCACACCATTTATAATTAATTTAAAGTGAATTAAATTAATTACAAACCTCTAATTAATTTAAAGTAAATTGAATTAATTACTTTATCAATATTAATCTTGCTTTCATAACCATTACTTACAAGTTAATTAATTAATCATTTCCTACTTTCCATCTTAATTAACCTTTCTTGATTAATTATCTTTAATTACATTTAAGTAATTATCCTTTAATTATTTTCACAAATTTATTACTTTATACCAATTATAGAAAGTAACCTTAAATTACTAAAATCAATTACCTTACCTCTTAATTAATTACATTAATGAATTTCTTCATTTATTAATTATTCCCAAATAAATCCATTTTAAAATTACATCATTAATTATAATAATTAATGATCTCAAATTACATTTATTTCATTTAGCAATTTATCTTTAATTAAACCAAATTGTTAATCATCTTGATTAACTCCATATAGTAATTAACTACCCTTAATTACTTCATTAATAATTTAATTACTCCATAATTAATTATTCTCTAATTAATCCCTTGATTAATTTATACAAAGTAATTATACTCAAATTACTTTCATTATCAAATCATTCCCAATTAATTACTTCCTTAAGTAATTATACTCATCACATCAACAATTGGTTATTTAAATTAATTAAACCAAATTAATTAACTTAAACAATTCACATTTAACTGAATTTATTACAATGTGAAATAAATTTCTTAATTATTTCCATAAGTTATTATATTTAAATAATTCACAATTGATTATCTTAAACTAATAAACCTAATTAATTATCAAGATTTATCATATTCATCCATTATTTAATAATTCTAGTTAATAACATTCATTAATTATTACCACTTCTTAAATTACTTTTCTAAAGTAATTAAATTAAGATTTATTATTAATTACAATTAAATTTTATCTTTAATACTCATAAATAAATTCTTAATTATTTAATTAACTAAGTATCCAATATAACTTAATTAATTCCTGCTTACTTTATTAATTAATAATCATAGATAAAAATTCAACTCTTATTTAATTAATGATTCTAAATTATCCATTTATTTCCAACTAATTATCTCCAACCTTAGTTAACTAATTTAACTTCTAAATTACAAAATAAATTAATCCAACCATTAATTAAATCAAATTAGTTAATTATTTATTTTAATTAACTTAATAGTTACTAAACTATAAATCTACATTTATTTAAATGGTAAGGCATTTTCTTATTCCAAATGCTAGATTCAATTAAATACAAAATTTAACTTAGCTAAATTTACACACTTCAAAATATACTTAAGACATTTTTAAAGTTGTTAAACATTCTATTTTTTTTTAAACTTTTATTTATTAAAACTAGGAGACAAAGTCAATTTGAATCCTATCCCTTTCATTTTGGTTTTAAACTTATTTTTACATTCCAGCTTAAATTTTAAACTTTAAAAACTGCCAGGCTTTTAAAACTGGCATCACCCAAACCCGAGCCTACTCTTCTCTGCTCCGAGTCTTCCCCTCTTCAAACTCGAGTGTAGCTTCGAGACGAACATCAGAAAACTTCGGCCCACTCTTAAATTTACTCGAGAATGAAACAAAGCCAAAAAAACAGCGACAGTCAACCTCGAACCAACCCCAACCTCACTGCTTCGAGTCCCCCTTGCCTGACTTCGAGTAAATACTCGAATTTCTCGAGCAACATATAGGTACTGTCGTCCCAATTCCAAGATCTTCCACCTAGAAAAAGTGCACGGTGCCCGTGCACCGTGACTTCGATCAACTTCGGCCTCCCACCAGAACTTCATCTCATCGGCAATCGTCTCCAGTCTCGATTTACACTCTCACATCGACAACACAAGGCACGAACAAAAATCGACTCTTACAGTCGAACTGGAACCAGGCGAACGCGACCAGATCGCCCACACTCTCGTCTCCGATCATCAGAACACCAGTGACTTCGTCCACGACCTCGTTGACACCTCTGCACCCATTTCCCTGAATCCGGTGGCACTCGATCCAGTAGAGCCACCGTGGAAGATCATTTCTCGACATCACCCAAAATTAGGTCTACAGCCATCATCGATCTCCCATCGCCACCACAATTAAATGAAATAAGAATATGCGGTCTGGTTTACAAGATGCTTTTATAAACTAGGCTTAGGGTTACAGGGGTAGTCCTGTACTTTTACATCTCTAACTTGTATTATAAATAACACTGCTTGTAAAACAGAGAATCATCTATTCATAATAAAATAACTCTGCATTTCTTTCTCTCTGTTTCTTAATAAAAGATAACAATTCGATTTCTATTTTGGTATCAAAGCGAATTACATTGCTAAACAGCAAATTTAAAAAAAATCCTGATCATCTTCCATCAGATCAAACGATCGTCATCTGGAAGATTGTGAGATTGTCTCCTCAGATTCTATTTTCATCACTGGAGAGCATTACCCCTCTGATCAAGATCACTGCACTAAATCAGTGGTCTGCAAATTAACATCTGTTAATTTGTTTACTGCCTCGCCTGAATCTTGACATTAACAAGACAGGCTGCAGCTCTTCCCTTCAGACTTTTTCCTCATTAGAGAAGAATCCTGTTTCAACTTTTAAATCAAGAAACAGATTCTTGATTTAAAAATTCTCTCTTCTGGCTGCATTCTTCAAGACTGCCTTGCCAGGTTTTTCATCCACGGTGAACTATCAAGATCGTCTCAATGTCTGATAACAACGAGAGCAACTCAGTGGCAACATCTCCAAAAGAAAGGAGTTCCTCAAATTTCCAAGGAACAGCAAATCTGTGTATAATAAAACCAAAGAGTCAACTTTCTGTTCAACTTGATGAGCACAATTACTTACTATGGAAATATCAGGCTGAAACAGCAATAAGAGGTTATGGGTTAGAAGAGTATGTCAATGATACTATAGCAGTTCCACCAAAATTGACGACTGACAATAGTGGAAAGTTAACTACAAATCAAGATTTCGTCAATTATCAAAGACATGACAGCTTGCTTGCCTCCTGGTTAATGTCATCAATCAGTGTCAAATTCTTATCTCAAATTGTTGGATGTAAAACATCACAAGAAATCTGGACAAAGATCAATCAGATTTTCAATTCACAAACTGCAGCAAGAATACTACACTACAAAAGGCAACTTCAGAGTATAAAGAAAGATAGCATGTCAATGCAGGAGTACCTGACTAAAGTCAAAACATATTGTGACTTACTGGAGACTGCTGGCCATAAAGTGTCTGACACAGAGCAGATCTTGACCATTCTCAGTGGTCTAGATGATGAATATGAGTCTGTGGTTGCAATAATTTCTTCAAGAGAAACTCTGCCATCAATTCAGTATGTCCAGTCCACTCTTCTTGCACAAGAAGGAAGAATAGATCAGAGAAAACCACAGAATTCAGACTTGTCCATAAACTATGCTTCAAACAACAAAAACAAAAATCAAGAAAGGACATCCAATAACAGAATTCAACAAAATACTCAAAGAAGTGGACAGAACTACAGAGGCAGAGGTCGTGGAAGATCAAATAACTCCAACAGACTCAGATGTCAGATTTGTGAAAGGTTTGGGCATACTGCAGCCAAGTGTTACTTCAGATTTGATCAAAACTTCATTACAAATCAGCAAAACAACAATACTCAAAGAAATAACAACCCAAACGTAAACATTGCTCATACAAGTTCAGAAACCAAACAGCAGGGTAGCAGTTCAAGAGGTCAATCTGATGCAGAACAACAAACAACAACAGATAACTTGCAGTATGAAGAATGGTATCCAGATTCAGGAGCAACAAATCACATTACCAATAATCTTGACAATCTCAATCTTGGGAATAGAGAATACAAAGGTACGCAATCTATTTTTATGGGTAATGGTAAATCAATTGAAATAACTCATACTGGAAATGCCAAAATCAGAGGCAAAAGAGAATTACAACTCAATAATCTCCTTAGAGTTCCTCAAATTAAGAAAAACCTATTGAGTGTTTCTCAGTTTGCCAATGACAACCAAGTATATTTTGAGTTTTACCCAAAATTCTGTCTAGTTAGGGATCTACTAAACAAAGAAATTTTGTTACAGGGTAATGTGCACAATGGCCTTTACATTTTCAATCTGTTGAAGAAACCTAAGTCTGCTCAAAAGACAAATTGGTGCAATTATACTAGGTGTGATTCCAATGTAAATACTAAAGAAGTGTTTGATTTGTGGCATAATAGATTGGGTCATCCCAGTGTTGATGTTGTAAAACATATTTTACATAATAGAAATATAAAACTTGGAATTATATCTAGACCATACATGTGTACTTCTTGTCAAATGGGAAAGAGTCATAAGTTGCCATTCTCTAATTCAATAACTAAACACACAAAACCATTAGAAATGGTAGCAATTGACTTATGGGGTCCAGCCCCAATTGACTCTGATTATGGATTCAAGTATTATATTTCTTTTGTAGATTCATTTTCTAGATATACTTGGATATATTTTCTAAAATCAAAGGCAGAAACTAAAGATACAATGATTCAATTCATCACTCAAGCTGAAAAACAGACAGGCAATGATCTAAAGGTGATTCAGACAGATGGAGGAGCAGAGTTTAAACCTTTAAAGGATTATTTCATCAAAAAAGGAATAATACATAGGATTACCTGTCCATATACATCAGAACAGAATGGTCTGGCTGAAAGAAAGCACATGCACATAGTTGATACTGGTCTTACTCTTCTAGCACATGCTTCAATGCCTCTAAAATTCTGGCCAGAGTCATTTAACTCTGCTGTTTTTCTTATAAACAGGATGCCAACGAAGGTTCTGGAAAATAAAACACCACTTGAAAGATTACTTAACATATCACCAGACTATACCTTACTTAAGACATTTGGTTGCATGTGTTATCCATATTTAAGACCCTATAATTCTCACAAGTTAAGTTTTAGATCTTTACCATGCACTTTTATTGGATATCCCACCAACCAGAAGGGATACAAATCTCTTACCAGTAATGGCAAGATTGTGATCTCTAGACATGTTGCCTTTAATGAACATGTCTTTCCCTTCTCTATGAGTAATTTGAAAACTACTCAAAAAGTTTATGATGCTAAAATATCAATGCAGTCTATTCCAACTTACTCAACTGAGCAGGTAAAGAAGGCTCAGACTGATCATCTGATAAACTCTAAACACCTACACAAAACATCAGATGATTAGCCTGATCCTCATGATAACACATCAGATGATCAGCTTGATCATCCTGAATCAGAAGATCAAGCTGATCACTGTCATGACAAGGTATCATCAGACTCCAGAATGGATACTTCATCAAGTATGGACACCTCGACAAGCTCAGATCAAATCAATGATCCCAACATCAGTAGACCTCCTTCACCTGCAAGAGAGGGACATCAGATGATGACAAGGTCAAAGCATGGCATTTTTAAGCCAAAAGTCTATACTACTATTCTCAAGCAAAATGAACCAACCAATCATATAGAAGCACTGTCAGATAATAACTGGAAATCAGCTATGGATGATGAATACAATGCTCTAATTAAAAACAACACTTGGAGCATTGTGCAAGCACCAAAAGACAAAAACATCATTGGATGCCGATGGACTTACAAACTCAAGAAATTAGCAAATGGAAAAATGGCCAAATATAAAGCAAGGCTTGTAGCTAAGGGATATTCTCAGCCGTGTGGTTTTGACTTTACTGAAACCTTTTCACCAGTAGTTAAACCAACTACAATCAGAGTTGTTCTTACTATTGCTTTGTACAACAAATGGCACATCAAACAATTAGATGTTAACAATGCTTTTCTACATGGTGAACTACAACAAGAAGTCTACATGCAACAACCACCAGGATATGTTAAAAACAGTGACAAGAAAATGGTATGCAAACTTCACAAAGCTATCTATGGACTGAAGCAAGCTCCAAGAGTGTGGTATGAAAAACTTAAAACTACCTTGATCAGTCTTGAATACAAGCCAACCAGGTCTGATAATTCTCTTTACATCAAAATTAGTAACACTAGCACTACCTATATACTTGTATATGTTGATGATCTTATAATAACAGGTAATAGCAATAAAGAGATTAAAAATGTTACAAATTATCTACATGAAACTTTCTCTATAAAGGACTTAGGCAACTTGTCCTATTTTCTAGGAATAGAAGTTCATAGAAAATCTCAAAATGAATTAATATTGTCTCAATGTAAATACATTTCTGAGATTCTTGCTAGAGCTAAGATGAGTGATGCTAAGCCTATGCCAACTCCCATGATTAGTAATTTGCACTTATCTAAGCATACAGGTGAACATATAGAGAATATCAAACAGTACCGAAGTATAGTAGGAGCCTTACAATATGTTACTATCACAAGACCAGACATATCTTTTAGTGTAAATAAAGTCTGCCAATTTATGCAGGAACCTCTAGATCAACACTGGAAAGCAGTGAAGAGGATCCTGAGATACTTGCAAGGCACGATAAACTATGGAATAAACATTAAAGCAAACAATTCATTGGATATTCAAGGATACGCAGATGCAGATTGGGCATCAGACTCAGATGATCGAAGATCTACAACTGGACACTGCATTTATCTGGGTGGTAACCCCATATCCTGGTGCTCCAAAAAGCAGCCAACAGTCTCTCGCTCAAGCACTGAAGCTGAATACCGCAGTGTCGCTAGTGCCACAGCTGAAATAATGTGGCTGGAATCTCTCATCCAAGAAATCAGAATCACCAGCTCCACTAAACCAACGATATGGTGTGACAATCTGAGTACTGTAATGCTTTCAGCCAATCCAATTCTTCACTCACGAACTAAGCACATGGAAATCGATCTCTATTTCGTTCGTGAGCAAGTGATTAACGGAAGGCTCAACATAAACCATCTTCCTGCTTCTCACCAGAAGGCCGACATACTTACAAAACCACTCTCCAAGAGTAATTTTGCATGACTGAGGTCAGCGTTAAGAGTTGAGGAAGCTGCAGTATTTCTGAGAGATAAGAACATAGATCTTCAGCCATCAAAGACTCGCTCATAACAAAACCACATGAGGCACATGATTTTGTCCGAGATCTGTCTCTTCTCCCTCTCAAGCTCAACTCCTACTTTCACTGTGGAGATCTTCTTTCGGTCGAAGTTTGCATTAAAGAAGATCAGATCTGACAGAGTAATTTTGGAATCGGTTTGGTAGAAGAGGAAAGTAATGGAAACCCTAGTCGACATTGTCGAGGGGAATTAAATGAAATAAGAATATGCGGTCTGGTTTACAAGATGCTTTTATAAACTAGGCTTAGGGTTACAGGGGTAGTCCTGTACTTTTACATCTCTAACTTGTATTATAAATAACACTGCTTGTAAAACAGAGAATCATCTATTCATAATAAAATAACTCTGCATTTCTTTCTCTCTGTTTTCTTAATAAAAGATAACAGTTCGATTTCTATTTACCACAGTGACCTGCTCCACCATCTGATATTTTCCTACTACTCACCGATCACTCTACTACCACTAGTAGGAGTCCCGATCGTCCAGAACCTTGAGATCATCAGGAAACAACTAAAACTCGAATTCTGATCAAACCCATAATATTCATACATCCTACCTCTAAAAATTATGAACTTGATCTTAAAAATCCTACCTTTTATATACGATTCCAGTTATATAATTATATCAACCAATTTCGTTATTTGATTTTTAACATATTTCAAGTTGCTCTGTGATTTCATTTTCCAGACAATATTTTCAAACTATAATTCTTGCAACTATTTTTAAAACTTAGTTTAGTTTAAAACAACAAATTTTGTTTTAAATGCTTAGACCTAAAGAAGATTTGAGTGGGAAGGAATTTGAAGTGGAACTAAATTTTAAATCTCTGTAAATAAAAACAGAGATGGTCACTGTAAATAATCTAGGCATTCATGCAAGTTTCCAGAGTCCTAAAAACATCATACCAACTTATTTACAACATATATTACGAATTTACTTAAACATAAGTCATAGGCATCAAAACAGTAGGGTCTCATGTTTAACAGTTTAAAGGTAGTGGCTTTACTAGATCAGAGATATTTCAAACAACTGATATGCACACTTGCATAAATGCACTGAAACTTGCACAACACATACATATAAACAACATTAACACAGAGACTTCCAGATTATTTTAGTTTAGTTTTAAAAAGTTTACTCACCATGCTTTTTGAAGCAGAAGGTTTGATCTTTGTTTTGAAAACAGCAGCTTGAACTTGCATTTATCTTTGTTTTGATTCCAGAAGATTTGAAATGGCTTTAAAACTTGAACACTGAAATGTTTGAACTGGAACTTGTTGTAGTCGAGATGCTTTCATTTTAAATTTGAAACTGAAGTGCTTGTTTTCTTATTTGATTTCAGTTTTGTATATTGTTTAAGACTTTGCTTTGTTTTTAAAACTTTTAGAAACTGGACTGGTAAAGCTTTTGTAATACGAAATGGAATGAGGTAGGGTTGCTAAATACACAAGTATACAATAGTTTATTATCCTAGTACACGAGAAATCAGAGATTTTTATCTCTTTGGGGGCTGAAAACATTTTTGCACAGGCTTTGTTTTGTGCTAGGGTGTGAGACATTAAATGCTAATGTACTTTTTGTACATAGATATTTTATTCACTTGCTTATCCAATAATCCAAATTTGGTATGTACTTACAAGTCATATATAAGTTTATTGTTTGTTTGACTAGAAGCTAAGCATACTTCCCCATTTCGTATGCACTGGAGTGAATTTTACTTGTCTGCATACTTCAATTTCCAGTTTATATATATCATATGTTGTCTGACTTGCTTTAGCTACTTACAGGTTTCAACATACTCTATTTTTGCCTAGCCTATTTCTATTATAAACACTTGCTTAACAACATATTATATTTAAAACTACAACTATACAAAGTCTAGCATATCTCCATTTTGTTGTATAAGCATATTTTAGTTAACTTATATATTTTGCCTAGCTTATATTTGTTTATAAAGTTTTTACTCAAGTATAAACACAATTTTATACTTAACAAAGTTTTTTTTAAAATCTTGCCTTTACTTTCTTTTAAAACTTATATTATTAAATACTTAATTTATTTAAAATTACTTCAAACTTATGTAAATTTTTATAAGATTCATTTTATATTTAAAATCATAGTTTACCCAAGCATGTGTATAAGTAAAATCATAAGTTTAAAATAACAAATTCTATTTATTAAAAATCCATTGTAAAGATATTACAAAAATTTATATTGTCTAACTATAACTCATTTCTATAGATATTTTATTTTGTATTGTTTAAATATAACCCATTATTACATGAAAATAATTTATAAAAGAATTTATCTCAATATTAATAGACTTCTTATTTATCAACCATATTATAAAGAGAACAAAACACCCCTTAGAATAAATTTAAACTTAAACCGGAATTTCTTTTAAACAAATTAAATTTATCTTGAGTAATTTAAGCCATATAGTTATTTTATTAATTATTGAATTTAAATCAAATTTAAAACAGACATTCACTATTAACAATATATACAAATATATATATATATATATAAATAGAAAACAATTTATTAGCTTTTAAAAGATAATTTATCAGTTAAATATCCATTTAAAAGACAATTATTAATTCATATCTTATTAACAAAGATATATCAAATCAATTTAATATTTAATATAGATTATTAAATTGATATTGCTCAAAATTCCGGGATGTCACAGGTTCTGTTCGCGTGCGCGGATGATTAAAAAGGTGGTGACGTGGCATGTTTGAAGAGGTGAATTGTGTTCTCTTTTGTTTATTTTTAAATTTGAAATTCAATCACAATTTTCGCTATAACTTTGGCGTACTATATCCGTTTTACGCGCGATTTCTTTTGTTAGGATCGTATTGAAATTCCGGATTTGATGACGTTGTTTTAGACGAATTCTGAGACTGGGCAATTTTTGGGTTTAAATTTGGATTTAAATACAATTTAAATCCAAAAGGTGAGTGTTTTAACCCACTCACAATTTCTAAATTTTCTTATGTTTGTTAAATAAATTTTTGATGTGTTTAGAAATTTATTTATAACTGTTTGGCATATTTTCAGTCATCTTTCCAGTTAAATTGAATTTAATTAATTAATTATTATTTCATATAAATCTACCAGTTAAATTAATTTATTATTGCATATATATACTGCCAGTAATTACCTGTTATTTATTATCTGTTCTATTTTGATGTTATTGATTTAATTGGATGATGATTGTGATAAATACTTGATGATTGATATTGGATGAATGGATGTTTTATTTGATATCATTATAATCTGCAAGTTCGTTATGGATTTATTTTTATTCGGGATTGCGGTTTGAAATGACATATAACCGTAATTTTATTTTAAATTGCGGATTGAAATGATAAATATCCGTATCACTTGACCATAGGATAGAAAATTATATACAGGCACAGTTGGTCTATATATATCTATTTTTGAAATGATTTCTATGGCTTTTGGAAAAATAAGGGTTTATATAAATATTGATTTTGATATTAAATAAATATTATTAAATTCTTAAAATTTAAGCTATATATAACTTGATGATGTTTTTAGTTGATTTACGAATATTTCAAGTTTGAGCTTTATGTAAATGCTATTGAATTTATTTGATAAATAATTTTAAACTAAATAATAGTAAATTGAATTAAGAAACATATGAGATTATCAAGTTTGGTTTGGAAATTTTGGAATATTTAAAGACTTGAAATATATCAAAATTGAAATGTTTTATTGAAATTAAGGTATTATTGTTTTCAAAGTATTGGTTTTCGAAATTGTTAGAACTTAGAAAGTATTATGGTTTGAAAAATGAATTTATTTGAAATAGAATTTATTTAAAAATTATCTGTGAAGATATGGATTGAAAACCTATTGAAATTGAAAATTTAGAATATGACTTCAAAATGTGGTTTGGGTTTAAGATGATTTAAAAGAATATTTCAAGTTATCTAAATTTAGGAAAGATTAGTGATTGGAAATTTGGTTTTATTTAAATAAGATATTATTGAATGGTTTTGGAAATGGAAATGATATATTATTGAATTGGGTTTTGAAATGGAAATAATACATTGATAATTTGGGTTTGAAATAGCAATAATATTTTGGTTTTAAAGTATATACCATTTTGAAGTAAAGGATATGGTTTTGAAATAGGCAATAATATTTTGGTTTTGAAGTATATACTATTTTGAAATAAAGAATATGTTTTGAAAGAGCAATGATTGTGTTTTTAAAAGTATATATATTTTTAAATGACCACGGTGTTATAATAACGATTGGTTGTTAAAGAGACCGGGATCGGATATGGACATACTCTCTGTCGATACCGAAAACCACTTTGACAACTGTGTACGCGGTGGAGTTTCCAGAATGAAGTAGGATGGTGGCGACGATCCTAAGGTATATACGTGGACCCAACTCTCGTGAGTTGGCATAAGGTGGCTAAAACAGGAGCGATCAACGGGCCAAGGAGGTAGCACCTCTGATCGGACACACTTCTTCGATACCATTCTATTACTTGTGATTGATTTGGTGGCCACCCTTGATTTGGGAGTGTTGTTCGAGGTGGGCGGTAGTGGCTGCTATGCGTCACCACCAGTCCGGATGCGTAATTGGTATATCTACCCTGGCATTGCCTTGTGTGCCGTGTCACCTACCATACCGAGCTTTACTACGAGTTGTGATTTCCCCCGTAGCCTGTGGAGTATCGAGGGTAGCCTCCATTTTAGGAGTATGCTAATACTGGATAGACTACTGGGACTATTACGTGTTAAGGGGAATATTGGGTCACTCCTTAATGCTATTTAAAAGTATGTTTATTTTATATTAGACATTATTATAATAGCGAATATTACTACATAGTAGATAGTTTAACGGATCCTTAAGAGATGTGAATCCCGAACATTTCTTAAGTTACTACACTCACGTTAGACACTGGATAGAAGATGTCAAACCCCGTAAACATCTCTGACGCCGTTTACACTCATATTTATTTCATTGATTTAACTTACATAAAATCTTTTAGTTCTGACTCGAGTGTTTTATCTTTTCAATTCGCTCGGGTCAGCCTGAGCATTTCAGGATTTGAAGGCTCTATTTCTGGAGGACGAAGACGAAGACGAAGATTTTATTACTACTATTTATTATATTCCACTACACCATTGTATTCCGCTGCATTAATTATTATTCTCTAGTATGTGTAACTCTGGTATGTATTGTATAAGTATAATCAAATGTTTGCTAAAACAACTTCATGAACTGTTATTTGATTATTATATTTTATCATTCCGCTGCAAGATTCTATTTTGTTTCTTTTATTTCTCCACTTTTTCTTATTTACCCCATAACAATCCGCCCTTCTGTATGGTTTAAGTTGGCACGTGTGTCTGCTTAAGCGTACAAAAAGGTGGGATGTTAAATTGATGAAGTGGCGAACGGAAAAAATAGGCGAGGCTAGCAGTGGTGAGATGGGGTTAGCATGCGTTGAAGGGTTTGAGGAACAGATCCGTACGAATGCTTGTTTTTTATAAAGGAGGAGGCAGTGATAGCTGAGGTTAGAGGTAATGCTCGGCGTGAGTCTGCTACTTTGTAGAGGCAGACACGTGGCATGGGTGGTGATGACTTCGAAGAGGAGGGGTCGAGTGAGAGGGAGGTAGGATGGATTCACGGCATTGGAGAAATGGGAAATGGAAGGCCGAGAACATATAGAGGAGGAAGAAAGTTTTCAAAAGTGGAAAAAAGATGGCTACAGATCTTTATATTTGTGTATTTTAAATTGGCAGAACCAAACGGAAACGAACCAGCAAATAAATTTACGTTGGGAATAGAGGATATCAAAACGCTGGAATTCAAGACTAAAATAAACTAATGACCGTTGATTTTTAACCAGTCGAAAATTTGAATAGTCACGGAACACAAATAGACTCGAACGGGTACCGATACGGTTAACCGTATCGTGGTTTCGCCGTGTACCGGTCATTGAAACACAAATAGGAATATATTGCGGAGATCAGCAAGACAAGACGATCAAAACGGTATACAGATACCAGTGGTACGATCAATTTATCAAAAGTCGATAATCGATACTAAAAATGCTGCTAAAACGCCGAAAATAAGATAAACGGAGCAATAACAGTCTAAATTTGGCGAAACGGAAGATGAAGTCTCACTCAGAAGATTATTTACAAATTTATTATATAAAAATATTCAGGTTTGGAAAACATTTTATTATCATCAAATATTAACTAATTTAAATTTAAATAAAACTACACAATAAAATAAACTTTAATATTATCAGATGAAAATTTACCATTTGCTATGTTTAAATAGACGTATTCCAAATATCAAATTTTTAATTCAAAATTTTATTATTTAAAATTTCACAAAATTTTCTAGTTAATTACGTTATTAAAACATTTAAAATTTACGGGTCGTTACATCTTCCTTTAAAATCAATCATTCTATTCTTTATTTTAATGAAATTAAACCTACATTCACAAATGAAACATTAATTTTATTTGATGTAAATGTTCTTTTCATTAAATCAAACCTTCCTTATATTTTCACAAAACATAAGCTACTATTAATTAACCCTATTAATTTACAATTTTTTATTCTCTCTCCTATTAATTGAAAATTTTCAATTACATTAATTTCAGTTGATTAAGTTTCAAAATGGACTAAATTAATGTTGAGAAGTAGAACAATTATTTCCTATCTAATAGTAACTTAAACATATTTATACACTATTGGATACAAACGGTAATTACACATTTCTTACTAAATAATAGTTTCTCATCTCTACAATCAATCCTTCAGCTACCAAACATTTCAAATAAATAAACATATGTTTACACCTTTACTAAACTTATTCATTTTTATTCTTTTATTTTGATTTACACTCCTACTATTAAATCAACCAATACCTTATGAAATTGTTAACATATGTTTCTCTCTTATTACCCTCATTTTCTACAATTGACGCCTTTTCTTACATTAACCACAATATTTAATTACATTTAATTCCAATTAATTATATTCTAATTCCAATAAATTGGTTTAATTAGATTTCAATCTTATTATTTAATCAAACATTACTCTATGGACATAGTTAACCTTGGTTTGTATCTTATTACGTTAATATTCTCCAATTTCGTCTTAATTTCCATTAACGCAAATTTTAATTACATTTATTGCAATTTATTTCCAATTTGATTTCAACAAGTTAAAAAAATAGGTAACAAATAACAATTGTCATCTTTGGCTTAATTTAATCACATTTATAAGTTGATTGTTTACAACAAATGTTATAATTATTTATACACTACTAATTTTATTCAATTACAATTTATTACATACTATTTCATTTGTTAATACAACATTTAAATTATCAATTACTCTTTTAATCCAATTACCAATTAATACACACATTATTACAATTAATTTACAATCTATAACCAATTATAACTTTTTAATCATTTTAATTAATTGGAATTACATTTAAAGTAGTTATCAATTACCTTAAATTAATACTATTACATTTCATTCCAGTTATATTCTTACTATTAAATCACAATTTTTTTTTCTTCCAACATTAAATCACAAAACCTTATTAAATTAACTAATTTTAGTTATCGAAAATTACTGGTCGTTACACTCTCCCCCACTCAAAACTTTTCATCCTTGAAAAGGGAAAGAAGCAATTAAGAAATTAATATATCTTATTCAAAATATTAAATTTATAAACAATCAATTTACATAATTAAATAATTTAAATAAAATATATCAATTTAAAATAATTAAATCCTTTTATATTCAAGTTAACAAAAGTTTGGAAAACATTTCAAAAAAAATTCTATGTCCAAAATCCACAGAAAATTTCGGCAGAGTCTCCTTTGTACGGAGAGGTCTGGGAGAAATAATAATATTAATAATAACAATATATATCATATTTTTCAAAATAAAATATCCCAAACCATGGGAAAAACAATATAATATCGCTAGAAAACCGTAATCCAAAACGTGCCTATTTGTTGGTCAAACAACGTTTAATTTATGTAACCAAAAGCTGTAGCTAATGCTTCCATAAACTTGTATTTCACTTTTATAATCCAAAGAGGTTAATAATTATATAAACGTGAAATATTTAAGTTGTCTCAATTAATAACGAAACAAACCAATATCACATAACAACAACCACTTGCAACCAAAAGCATACAATCATCACATGAAATCAATGTAATCAATCATACATCCATAGTAACCAAAACAAATGGTTTGTTCGAGTTTAGAACTTTTAATCGTATAGAATGATATATAAACTACTAAGTATACCATACACTCAACAGTCTTAGATAACTTAATAGATTATTTATACATTTTAAACAATTTAAAGTATCACTTCCCAACGTCCCATAAGCCAAAACAAACAAAGAATTCAACACATATTTTAATTTTATTCCATTAATCTTTTTTTCACATCATTTATTGTTCATTTTTTTTCTTTTTCCTTTTTTTCATACAATAATTTTTCTCTAATTAACATTCATTACTTACAAAATTTTAAGTCTCATTCATTCATATAAGGCTTATTTCATTAATTTACATTCTTTACTTACATAAGTTATATCCATTTCAATTATTTGGATCATAAACGAATTCATTATTGAAGTATTATATACATTTTATTTCAGTTTACTTCACATTTACAATTTAGTTTGATTTTCCCTTTTTTCATTTACTTTTCTTTTCTCATTCATATAATGTTTATTTTCATTAATTTACATTCTTATTACTCATAAAAGTCCATTTCTCCTTTATTCATACAGTGCCATTTTCTTTCATTTTATTACTTTACATTCATTGCTTAAATAAGTTATTTTTATTTCAATTATTGGATTATACATTATTAGTAATGTTTCTTTACAATTCAATTCACCGTTTATAATTTTTTTTTCCACATTCATTTTTCCATGTAAGGCATTATTGAATATTAACTTCATTTCTAAATCATTTCAATGTTTTCTGAAGTTATAATCATTCAATTTATATGGTACTCATTTTAATTATAAATGGCTTCAATATTAATTCAAGTTTATAATTATGGGGGATTTATTGTAAAGGACAAAATATCCAAATAATTTATCCTTAAGGACACATGCCTATAATTTTATCCTCAAGGACAGGCCCAAAGCCCATTTTTTCTCAAATGCACAAATCGTTCTTCCCCGTGCCCATTCAATCCCGTTTTCAGCTCCGACCACCTTATCCCACGTCAACGCCACCTCCTCACTAGCGCCGCCGCCTCCTCACCAGCGCCACCATTGCCACCTCCTCCTTCATCCGTTTTGGAGCAACCACCTCGTTCCACCTCCTCCATCCGTTTTGTGTTCAGCATCGCCGCAGCGTCACCTCCTCACCAGCGTCGTGCAACTACCCCATGTCACCTCGTCCACCCGCCAACGCCACCCCCTCACCAGCACCATGCTCTTAAAAGCTGATACTGATACCAGTTTTTAGGTATCAGTTTTGAAATTTTAGGTATTAGTTTTGAGATTTTAGGTATCAGTTTTGAAATTTTAGGTATCAGTTTTGAAATTTTAGGTATCAGTTTTGAAATTTTAGCTTGATCTCCATCCCTAACTTTTCACGGTCGCTCTTCGCTTCCTCGCGTGCTCTTTTCTTCTCCGCGAGCTCCTTCGTCTTAGATTTTTTCACACACTCCATCTTCTTCCGAATTCGCCTCTCGAGCTCGAACTCCGCGCGCAGGTCCTTGATTTCTGCCAAGGTGTTGTCGAGATCTGAGAGGTCGACGTCTCGGTCGGAGTTTATTGGGTTGGAGAAGGAAGCGATGGTGTGGGTTTTGTAGCAAGATCTGGAGTTGGAAAGGCAAGTTGCAGTGATTTGTCCTTGAGGATAAAATTTTAGCAGGCTGTCCTTGTGATTAAAAAAGCCCTAATTTTTGTCCTTCACATAAATTTCCTCTATAATTATTTACTTACAGTATTCACCATTACCATTCAATCTGATTATAAATAGCTTAAATGTTAACTTAAGCTTATAATCATTTTTCTTACATTATTCACTTTTATTACATTTAATTAGTAGCATTTCAAATTATTAATTTTAGTTTATACCAATTTATAACATTAGAATTCTTATTTATAGAAAAATTCTATTGAATTCTTTCATTATACTTAAGCTTTACTTGTATAATATTCTATTACATATTTCTATTAACATTTCAACTTTTAATATTTTGGTCAGTTATATATTGTTCTAAGAATGCAATTGAATGTTACACAAATTTATCTTATTCACTTTAGTAAACAAAATATTTAATAATTACATCTTCTAAAATTTTATTATTCTTAAACCTTTAAGTTACAAATTTCCAATTTTTTTATCTATTTCATTAATCATTTTAACATCAAATTTCTTATTTTCATTTTAGAACTTTCCAATTATTAATATAGTCAAGATTCCATTCTTTACAATAATTTCAATTTCTAATTTACAGAAACTTAAGAACTAAACAACCGGGTTCCATTTCAATCCCTTTTAAAATAATGTATATACTCATAGCTTATATATATATATATATATAATCAACCTTCAGAAATTAAAATTAAGATTCGTTTATCAAAATGGATGTGTAGTAAAACTACTACAGCAGTCTTCCCACTTTGAAACTCGAAAATGAACATCGGTGATGCGTTCACTCATCATCGAAATTATTTTCCAACGACAGAGAGGGGAGTATAGAACTTATTTCCTTTAAAAAAAATTCTTTTGAAACATTTTTTTCAAATCATCTTTAAATATTTATATCAGAAAATACTTCTAAATACTACTAGTATTATATTCCAAAATCTATCGAAAGAAATTTTCATAAATCCCAGAACTTCAGTTCTAAACTTCCAATTTATATTTACTTTATTTGTAAATCCTATTTTTCAATCAATGTTTATAAAATTTCTCTACCTAACAAACAACATATTACATCCAACTATATCATTTATAAAATTTATTATTTTATATACAAAAATATATAATTGGCAAAACTATTTCATTTACCTATATTTCAAAACAAATATTGTGTCGGTCTGCCCTATTAAGTGTTTAGAAATCCCTATCGATGTCATAGCGTCCTATGTCTCGATCAAAATTTATAAATACTAAACAGAACAAATTAACACAAAATAGAAACCTTTTATAACACTAACAAATACGCTTTCTCATATATATACACTCAACGACTCATTCTAGAGTATTACTACCCTATTTAATATGAGTCAGACCCCACAAAGCTAAGGTTATCGCTAAACCAAAGCTCTGATACCAACTATAACGACCTGCCTTTTTGGACAGTTTAAATCGACGATGAACCACACACGTCAGACCCAAACCATTCAAAGGGGAAGACTGTTATGGGGTAAATAAGAAAAAGATGAAGAAGAAATAAAACAAATACAAAATCTCGCAGCGGAATGACAAAATATAATAATCAAATAACAGTTCATGAAGTTGTTTTACAAATAACATTTGATTATTCTTTATAATACAGATCAGAGTTACATAAAACATGTAACGACCCGGTATTTTCAACCATTCGCATCAACATATGTCAGACTTGAATTGCTCAAAATATCAGATTGTTAATTTAAATTTGGCAAAACTCAGCATATACAGTAAATAAAACAATCACAAAATCACAGATACAGAGTAATATGATAATAATGCAGCGGAATAGATAAATAGTAGTTCATGAAGCTACTATACAAACATCAGAGTTAGAAACAAAAATACAACAGAATATCTCAAATCAGTGAAGTCTCCAGTACAAACAGATGACCTCCCTGAACAAATCAATTGGAAAGCTGAAAGCTGAATCTATGGTTGGATCTCCAAACGAAGCTCCAAACTCCAAAGGTGAGTCTCAAATGCTGTGTCACTCAGTCTGACCCGAGCGTAAAGCAAAACACAAAACACTCGAGTCAGGATTAACATTCTTATATCAATAAATCCAACTCAAGTGAAATATCAACTGAAATACAAGTAACTTAAGGGATATTTGGGATAATCATCCTCTAAGGATTGGTGGAACTATCTACAATGTAGAAATATACACTATAACACCGTGGTCATTCCAAATTAATTTATACTTCAAAACCGAAATATCATTTCTATTTCAAATATATATATTTTCCAAAATAGTATATATAGGTTAAATAATTTATAAAGTAAAGTATTTAATTTTCCTCTAGTCTCACAAATTAATTCAAATCAACTCAAATTCCAAATTCAAATTTATTCAAAGCTCAATTCATCAATCCAATTCAGTTCTCAATAGACCATTTAAATTTTCAATATATTTCAAAGCTTTAATATTCAACATTTTCAAAGTTAAATTTAACGGTTTCATATAGCTCTTGATTTAACTTCATTATTATTTAATCAGGGAATATTCACTTAATAAATTCAATATCATTTAACTAGCCTTAAATTACATTTTTACTAAATATTTACTTAAATTTATTTAAACAAGAAATATTCATTAAATTACTTAAATCAAACCCAAGTTATAAATCATATCTTAAATCTCAATTTCAATAAGTTTCAAATTGGTTTAATTAAATAAAATTCTTTATTGAATACAATTCAACTAAATTCAAATTATCTTCCCAACCTTAACTTATTCAAATTATTACCAAAATCTATTTTGAAATATAAATTTAAATACTTAAACATATTATATGTATTAGATCAACCTTAACTAAATTAAATATTATTATTAAATCTATATATCATTACCATTTATATATAACAATTTTTAAGAATCAACATTTATTAAAACCATATATTTCTTTCCAAAACCATAGGATTTATTTCCAAAATATTTATATATATGGACCAACGGTGTCTGTATATAATTCTATTATATGGTTAAGTGATACGGATATTTATCATTTCAATCCGTAATTTAAATATATACGGGTAGATATCATTCAACCCATAATCCCAATTCAATTCAAATGAAAATCGCTTGGGTTTATCATTTCAACCCATAACGATTTTCTCCTATTCTAAAGTCCGTTCGGGTATGTATCATTTCAACCCATAGTGAATTCTATACTAACAGGGAACTTGCAAAGTGATAACAGATACGATAATAATAACAGGCATATATCATCAATATAAATAACAGATACTGGTGCCAGATGTCACAGGTGAACAGATACAGATAATAGTAATAACAGGCATATAAATACCAGATAGTGGTGTCAGATGTCACAGGTGAACAGATACAGATAATAGCATATATACAGCAATGAAATTAACTAACAACAGTAATATTTCAATTGTCGTTTCAATTGAAATTGAATTTAATAAATAAAAGAATGTTAATCGTGAGTGATTGCTCACCTTTCGAGGTTAGAGACAAACGAGATGAGATGAGTTACGAATCCAAACACGAATCCCAAATCAAAGCTAGATTGGCACGAATTTGGACGGACAAAGCTGATAGATCGAAATTGATGATATCAAATCAGAATTGGATTGATGAAGTTCAAGGGTATAAATGAACATACATATATGACTATATACATATATAAAATCATAATTTAAATCCAAACACACTCTTTAAATTTAATTAAATATGTATTTCAAAATCAAATATTTATAAAAGTCCATAATCTACAAAATGTTTCAACAATATTAAACATATTATCTATATACCTTTAAACAAAAACCTTTTCGAAATATTAACCAAACGTGTTGTATATGTTTACCAACATAACCATATATATAAAGTTAGATTTATAACTATGCAAGCCAGCAGAATATATTTTATATGTATATATACTAACTATTACAAAAATCCTAAGAAAACTGGATATATATATATATACTAATATAAGCTGCGACTATTATGAAAATCAAAACATATTATATGTACTTGTGTAACTTATAAATACAACCAACTTAATATATTTATATATACAAACTACTCGTCTAACATTCACTAACAGGCTATATGTAAATTACTATAATATATATATACATATAACTCAATCAATATACATAAATATATATATATATATATATTTGGTACAGATTTAAAACTAATATTATAAGTTATATACACAATTTAATATATCCTGTAACATAACTGCATTCAATATATATAATGACTTAAGTAGATTGTGACGCCCCACCTCTATACCCACGCTAGCCAAGAACACTACGGTGTAGTGCTGTCAACTAGCACGGAGAATAAGGCTGTTGAGGAGCGACCATCTATGTAATTGCCTTGTGCGAGCACCGATATGTTAGATAATAAAACATTGCATTTCATTTTTAGAGGAAACCCGGCATACCGATACTATCTCAAAGCTACTACACAGTGGCTATAATAGTTTAGGACAATAGATATAAAAATAACACAGATAACATAAATGCGGAATAAAGATGGAACGAAAAGTCTCATATATACAATAACTGATATCAGTTACAATACATTTGACACAATACAAATGATACAACTACAACTGTCGACTCAAGAAGTTATATATATACAAGTACATTATCGACTAATATACATGAATACATTATCATCTTAAAACAGACACACTGACTACTACAACAGTACGAAGACCACTTCAAATGATATAAAAAGTCTTCATAGCTCTAGCAGCAACCCAAAGCTAAAAATCCACAACCTGTAAATACTCGGTCTGACCCGAGTATTACATTCAAAAGAAAATAATACCCGGATCAGTCTAATTCAAACCAGTTTATTAGTGCATATAGGCAGTAATAATCAATCTCAATATAGATGACAGTCACAGAAATCTCGTATATCCAACTCTCGGTACGAGAATTGGATAACGGCAGATGTAACACTAAACAGTGTTAATCCACAAAACAGAAATCCAAAGCAGTTTAAATAATTGAAATGTCAATGTAAAAATATCAATGCTAATTGGCTGCAGTACACGCTAACGTGTACTGCCTCGCCAATACAGCCTACGGATTACGCAACAGGTCGATGAATTAAGGATAAAAGAAATATCGATTAAAATCTGTCAATTCTGGGTGGCTGCAGTGCACGCACGCGTGCACTGCCTCGCCACCACCGAAAATAAAGTCACCACCACAATGAAACTGCAGTGGCAAACAGGTATAAGGACGAAGACAGGCTGCAACTAAACTGCAGAAAAGTCATCAACAGTTCAAGCATACGCAGCAATAGACACGAATTCGAGTACATCGTGAAGCAGAACCAAGTGCAGTTCAGCTGAGATGGACAACTCGAGAATAAACATTTACAAACTGTATCAGTAATCAATTGCCAACAAGAACAGATGAACATCAGTGCAGACAAGTATGAATTCGAACATGAAAAGGAGAACATCATTGCCAGTGCAACATGTAGAAGATGATGCAGTGAAGCATGTACAAGGGCAGTACATATGAACATCATAATACAAGTCTCACTATCAATGCTACTGCTCAGCAGACAAATATCAAATAAACCTGAATCAAGACAGGGAACCGAAGGCAATGCAATATGTCAACACTGCAGGTAACAAGTGATACAGGTCGTGTATGAGGTTGAGTGAAACTGCTACAAATATGCACAGGTACAAGTTCGACATGGCATGGTTCAATGCAAATGACCAGACTCGAGCATACATACAAGACTGTGCCACCAGACCAGCTACAACAATGTAAGAACAGAATGAATGACTCAAATGTGCAACTGCAAATGACAGAAAAGATAACCAATGGGACAGGCAAAGGCAACAAGACCAGTGCAGATGATCAACCAAGTCCAACAACTCAAGTTCAAGTGAGTAAAGCATGTACACAGGGAAACAACTGAAACATGAACCAACTCAAGTTAGTTCAACATGCGAATGAAACTGTACATGAAGCATAACCACATTAACTCAAATAACAAGACTAGATGTGCAATACCATACAAGGCAATGCATCAGAAAACTCAAGTGAAGCTACAGTGTCAATAACAAGTGCAAGAGCTACAACTTCAACCAGCAAGACCATCAGCATGAAAACAATAACAAAAGCATGCAACATAGGTGAAACAGAGGTGAGTGCAAACATCAATAGCAGTGAAGATCAAGTTAAAGTGATGAAGCACTATTTCAACTGACTCAAGTACACTAGTGCACAAAAGTAACATTGGATATCTACATGAATGGTAACAAGTTCAAAGTCGAGTCACAACTGCAACCATGATCAAATGCATCAAAACTGAATGACAGGCCAGACAATGGAACATCAGAGTACAAATGAAACAGTGCAACAGAGCATGTGCAAGATCAGTGAAGTAAACGAACACAAGAAATGAACAATGAAGCAGTGCAGTACAACAGAGATGTACAGATCAGAGAAGATGGTCAGAGACAAGAAGCCAAAGTCAGGTGACTGTGCAATGACACTGAAACCATATAAATACAAGGATGCAGTTATACAAAATTCTTTGACATCATCGGCAATTTTAAAATCAAGTTACGAAACCAAGTCAAAGTCATGTCGAGGAATCAAAGATCGACTACGAATCGAAGCCGAAGACAACAAAGAAATCAAACTGAATCAAACTCAAGTCAGAACTCAAGGTCACGACAACCCAGTAAATGAAATATACGAATTGGAACGAGTTAGAGATCAACACTAGCATTCATACAAAAACCAATGGTCGAATAATTCTAAATGTCAAATTCGAACGAACAACAGACGAACGAAAATAAGGGTATCGAACCCTATGAAAACAGAAACCTCATCGACAAACAGTTTCAGTTTACAACCGCAAGGCCAAAGTCGAAAAGAATCAATACAAAACGACATGAATCATTGCAAGTAAAATGAATAGCCACCCAAACAATTGAATCACGAACGAAGATCAAAGCATTAGCCAAAATCACAGAGACGAAATCAACGTCGTCGAACTCAAACTCATAACAGTGATTAACCACGAGAACAAACATCTCAAAACAATCGAGCATAACAACAGAATGATACTCGAGAATGAATTAGAAGTGAGCAGAACTCACCTTTTTCCCCGAAGCGAAAGGACGAGCTTGACCAAAAATCGAATCAGCCGAAGCAAGCTTCAACGAGACGAACGATCGAAGTCGCACGCGAGTTCACCAGAGCTTCAAAGATTGACAGAGCCGAAGCTCCTAATTTGCCAGTGGAACGAACAAGGACAAAGCCCCAATTTTGGAAGCGACGAGGCCGAAACCCTAATTCCAGACGAGCCACCATTCTCACAAGCCAAAAGGAAGAAGGGCAGAAGATAATATTCAATAGGGGATCGGGTTGTCTTTTATCACGGCAAAGATCAAGCATGGGCCAAGATTTTAAAAATTTATAAAGCCCGAATACTTTTAACCATGTTTATTAAACACTTTGGTGATATTTAAAACACGATTTGAATCCATTAGAACAACGAATTCGAACACGATAAAAAAAATTTCATATTTAGGATTTTAAATACGAAAAGACGATGTCATATTTAAATAAAATATTTAAATATATTATCGTATAAATGCGGGTTGTTACATAGATTTTCATAACTAAATATACTTTATAATATAAAACTGTATAAACTATCAATATACCCAAACAAAAAAGAAAAATAAATACAGTGATAACAAAAATGAAAGCAACATATATATATACAAGCAATTATATGAGCATAATATATAACAGAAGATAAAACAACTTGTACGAACAAGTATATAAAATTTATAAATGTAAACTCTAAATATTCAAACTTATATATTTATATAATGTAATATATCTCTATATATATGTACACAGCACACAAATATAGACTATACTAATATATATAAAATCCAATAAAACAATGTATATAATTATATACCTCAATAAAACAATACTGTCACGAAAATATACAAAACAGTATGAAAAAACTCACATATGATATAACCCAAACTGTGAATAACCAAACTATATAGACAATTTATTATAAGATGCGTATACTTGACAGAACTGAAAGGTTTTAAAATATACATAGTACTTTAATTATATAATAGTATAACATATATGTATGTTGTAGTAAAAAAATTGTAAAACAAAGAATCCAAAGCTTAACAACTTACATAACCAACGTATATTTGTATATTTATACACAGATTTTATAATTTAAATTTAAACAAACTATCATATACGTAAACTAACAGAGAAACAGAACATACTTTATATAAAGTATATATGAGTTTACTGTAAACAGAATTTTTCATAAACTCAGGTACACTTCGATATATATACAAATACATATCTAAACACTTGGGTTAGAACACATATAACAAACTATAAATATCTATATACTGCCTTGTTAAAAACTCATATATCTGTGTATATAATAACATTTTCCATAAGGTATTATATGTATAAATATATATATATATATATATATACAGAACACATATCAAGATTGAGCTGTTCTGCAAAACAAATTTCATCCATTTAAAGAGTATATAGCATATAGTATACCTTTCTTATTTCACGAATACAACATAACAACATGCTAAAATATAATATTAAACAATACAATATTATATATATATATATATATTTATATACATATGATACCTAAAGAAGGAGACCGGAGGAGGAAAGAGATGCATGTGGGTTTGGCGTCTTGTAGAGGAGAGGTTCTGTGAGGCTAGGTGGCTTTCATGGCGTGGAAAGGCGGTGAGATGAAGGAGGCGGTCACGGTCTTGGGCGAAGGGAAGGATTTGAGTGGAGGTTGTAGGTCGGGGTAGATCAGTGGTACGTCAGGGAAGGACGTGGTCAGCCGAGCAAGTGGGCTGGGTTCAAGGCGGACACTTGGCGTGTTGGCCAGTGGGCTCGGGTCTGTTGAGGCGTGGTGTGCAAAGGGAGAGGGAGGAGGTCGGTTTGTGAAAAAAATAGAGGGGTGAAGGGAGGTGAGATTGAGAACAGGATGCGTTCAAAAAGGTAGATATTAAACGAAGCAGGTTTCTCTTTGAACGAATATAAATATAAATAAAGTAATTTCAACGGTCCATCCCTTGAATTGAGCTGAATAATTTATGGCTTGATTGGACAACAACACGTTTCAATTTGAAAACATAAGAAAATGGAAAGTCACAAATTTTTGTACCCTTACGACGGATCGTCATCATCGTTTCCATCGCGTAGGTGAGCTCAAAACACAGAAGTGAATATACCATAGAGATCAGCACGACGAGACGATCAAAACGGTATATAGATATTGGTGGTACAATCATCCGATCAAAAGTCGATAATCGGTACCGGAAATGTTGCTATTTTGGACGGAAAAATCCAAATGGAGCTAGAAACGTCTGAATTTCACGAAACAAATTTCACAATCTGATTCAGAGTGTTCTAAATAAATTTTCTCATGTTGACATATTTAGGTTTCGGAAAACTTTTAAATTCAACTGTTATTAACCGATTCAAATTGAAATAAAATTTCACAATAAAATAAACTTCAATATTATCAGATGGAAATTTACCAGTTGCTATGTTGAAATAGACGTATTCCAAATAATAAATTTTTATTTTCAAATTTTATTGTTTAAAATTTCACAAAATCTCAATTAATTTTCTCATTAAAACCATTAAAATTTTCGGGTCGTTACACTCTCCCCCACTCAAAACATTTCGTCCCCGAAAAGGAAGGAGGTAGGAGAACAGAAACAACCAGAAAGAAGAATAGATTGAAAGACAAGGATAAACAATTAATTTAAAACTATATAAATTTTACTTGAAATATTCATTTGAAAACTTCATCTGCAAATCAATTATTTTTAATACTTTAATACTTTTCAAAACCCATTTGTAAAATTTCTTACTTCCTTTATAAATACCATTTATATGTTTAAATAACACCATTATAAATATATGAAAAATATTTGAAAACAATTATTTACATCATTACTTATATTTACAAAGAAGCTATTTGAAAACATTAAATCCATAATTCATAAATTTATTATTTTTTTTATCTCAAGATACTTTTCAAATATTATTAATAAATCATTAATCATTTACTTTAAATATGTTTTATTTAATTAATAACTTCTAAAATATTTATAACACTAAATTTTTTTCTATTAAACCATATAGTATATAAATAAATAATATTTAAAAGGATATAGTCAACAAGGAAAAGAAGGAGGACTTGGAAAAACAGAATATAGGTGAATAAATAAAGCTGAGCAGATAAGGTAGATTCAAAAGAATAGTATCGGGCATGAATAATTAATTCAAACCGTAAGGATTTCAATTTCAAATATTAATACAAAATTTCTTTGTAGGAAATACTTTTATAATAAAATACCTTTATAATAAAATAATTTTATAACTCGATGTTTCAACAAGTTTATCCTCGTTCGTGTAGACTCTGGTAGTGCGTTGATCAGGCGCAAAACTAGAATTCTCCAGGTACTTAGTAGACCTGTTTCAACACCCAGTGAAAATACTAGAAAAACTTTTAAAAACAGATATGGAAAGTACAATCCAAACAAAAACAAACAAAACCTTTGTCTAACCATGGATCGCAGATACACAAAGGTTACGCCTGGATCCCCCAGGAAACATCCGTATCCGTAAGCTTTCTCAGCCCTGCGGATTTCGCTACTAATACGACCTACATAGATCACAGGATACACAATGGTTACGCATAAATCCCCTAGGAAACATCCGTACCCCTGGGCCATCCAGCCAGGTGAATTACGCTATGCAGTCGCGCTCGTAAGACCATGGGTAACGCCATGGAATTCGATGGAAACTCGAGTATCATATCCGGAAAACCAAAAATCAGAGAAATATCGATAGAATGAATCCACAATGTGGCCACAAAGCGGATATCAAGCAGAAGGTACTTTCCATATCTTTACTTCGAAAATATGTATCATATAGTACCTTTTCAAATCACTTTCAAATATCATACTTATATAAAGTCCATTATATATAAGATTTCATTTTCAAATCAAATACTTTCCAAAATCAATAGTATATCAAATCACACTTATATAGACTTCAATTATATAAGATTTCACTTTTCAAATTGAGTACCTTTTCAAATCCATAGTTTTCGAATCAACATCATACTTATACAAACCAAATTTTTTCATAATAGTTCGATAACACCCAAATAAAGTATTTAGTAACACAAGGTTCTCAAATTTCAATTTGTTTCAATATCAGTTCAGTTTCAAAATCATATACAATCCCACCAAATTATTTCTTCTCAAATTAAATATCTTCAGTTTCAAAGTTTCCAAAATAATGGGTTTGGAGAATAGTCCAAGTTTCCAAATCAATATAATTTAAGTCAAACAATTTATTTCCAACATCAATGGTTTTCAACATCATCTTATATTTACATAAAGTCCATCTTATATAAGGATCAAAATTTTCAAAAAAAATAAATTTCGCTGCATGAAGAGCTATAAGGGATTGAACATCTTTGCTTTATAAAATATTTTTTTATTTACAATAGTTTTTGTATATAAAATAGTTTGTATGTAAAATAGAATAAAAAAGTTTGTTTAAGAAGAATAAAAGAAAAATAGTTTTGAAAAATGGTTTTAAATTGATAGTAGTTTTTCATAAAAGAAAAATTCCAATTAAATTACAAAGATATCCAACCCAACAACTTCCAATTTCAGCGTCAAGTATATCAATGATATTAGAATATAAGATGTACATATGTCATCATTTCGCAACATTACATTCGATCGCTCACTCGATCCCACAAGTTCGCTTTCGAACTAGTATTGTCCATTCGACTTCCCTAATGCGAACTTCGATATGGGTTCTCGACTAGAAGCCATCAGTCTCCTTGCATAGCCATTTACTAGATAGAGAAATCTAGAATCAAGCCCAAGATCCATATCAAATATTCGCCATCAAGAATCAAATGAAAAATCCTAACACGAAATGGTGTAATTCACCTCGAACTTGTGTACTCAAATTTGGATCAAATTAATTATGCGAATAAAACAGCATACATACAACTTATGTATCTATTCCAACTTGTTAAATATATAGTTTTATAAAGGTGCTACCCAGTTAAAACATTTAACTAAATTTTATTCAAAATATATTGAAGACCAAATTCTTTTTAAAACATTTCAAATCTAAATTTCATATTAGAAAAATTCAAAATAGCCTTATTCATTTACTTAACAAGACAGTTTCAACTTATTTGAATCATATTACTACATACTTTAACATACATACCAAACTTATATACTTTATACTTTTCAAAATTTCTTAGCTTTGAAAAGTTAACCTTGATTTGGAAGTGCTCGAAACTTCAAAATAGTTGAAGAAATAATTTTCAAATTCAAGAGTTGGAAATCAACATCAAATCAGTAAATCAATTTCAAAAGTTAGGTTTCAAATCCGAAACTCAAGGACTGAACACCGGTTCATTTCAAATCATACTTCGGAATGTGGGAGTCAAAATTGGTTTCACAAAATCACTCGCATAGCAAAGCTATTAGAGTGGCCTTTCCCTCACTCTGAAACTCGAAAATCAATGTCGATGATGCGTGCACTCATCACCGAAATTATTTCCCAGCGACATAAGTGAGTTCTGGACTTCTCTTTTCTCGAAAACCTCTTTGAAATTTCTTCGAAATCATTGGAAACTCATTAAAATCATTTGAAACATTTCTTATTCGGAAAATACTTTTAAATCATATTATTATTATATATTTCAAAATCTTAAAACCAATTTCAAAACACCGGAGTTCAATTCTCGAATTTCAAATTTAAAATCCTTCAGTTATAAATCATTTTTAGATAAATCAAATTTCTTATATAATTTTTCAAAATTACAAATCCTTTCGAAACCTCAAATTCTCATTTTAAAAAGGGTATATAATCTTTATCGAAAACATTTCACTTTTATATATAGAATATAATCATACTTATCAAAATAATAATTTCGATATATAAAACACTTTCTAAAAATACAAACAAACCCGATTTTCAATGGATTTCAAAACAAAGATAGAGATTCCAATTAGAGGGACTCCAATCGGATAGAATTCTAGCTTGAAGATAGGCTCGAACGAAGATGAGATAACTAAATTACAAAATACAAGATAGATATATTTTTATAAATCGCGGATGACCCTAGAGTCAACCGTGACTTCAAAATAAGATTGGTGCAGAATTCTGAGGCAAATCGATATTCGATTTCCAGAGATAGAATCCGGCATAACAAGAGATAGCAACATCAAAACCGAGGAATATATAAATCTTCGGTGAATCAATGCCAATTGTAAAGGAGTTCCACCCCTTTACAAATCATTCAAAGATTAGCGGGATCGCCAATTTTAATAGAGATCATTCGAAGTGGAGTTATGGGATACTCCAGAATCAGAAGAATACAAATAGGGGAGACAAGAATGGACTTCAGAACAAGTGGGAGCGTTCCAAAAATTCAAAGGAACCCGAATCAATTAGGAAGAGATTCAAGCACGAACGAAAGTAATTCTGTAATTAGATCTACTACATATGCTAAGTTTTGCCTAAAACCAGAGCTCTGATACCAACTGTAACGACCCAGTATTTTCAACCATTCGCATCCACATATGTCGGACTTGAATTGCTCAAAATATCAGATTGTTAATTTAAATTGGGCAAAACTCAGCATATACAGTAAATAAAACAATCACAAAATCACAGATACAGAGTAATATGACAATAATGCAGCGGAATAGATAAATAGTAGTTCATGAAGCTACTATACAAACATCAGAGTTAGAAACAAAAATACAACAGAATATCTCAAATCAGTGAAGTCTCCAGTATAAACAGATGACCTCCCTGAACAAATCAACTGGAAAGCTGAAAACTGAATCTATGGTTGGATCTCCAAACGAAGCTCCAAACTCCAAAGGTGAGTCTCAAATGCTGTGTCACTCAGTCTGACCCGAGCGTAAAGCAAAACAAAACACTCGAGTCAGAATTAACATTCTTATATCAATAAATCCAACTCAAGTGAAATATCAACTGAAATACAAGTAACTTAAGGGATGTTTGGGATAACCATCCTCTAAGGATCAGTGGAACTATCTATAATGTAGAAATATACACTATAACACCGTGGTCATTCCAAATTAATTTATACTTCAAAACCAAAATATCATTTCTATTTCAAATATATATATTTTCCAAAATAGTATATATAGGTTAAATAATTTATAAAGTAAAGTATTTACTTTTCCTCAAGTCTCACAAATCGATTCAAATCAACTCAAATTCCAAATTCAAATTTATTCAAAGCTCAATTCATCAATTCAATTCAGTTCTCAATAGACCATTTAAATTTTCAATATATTTCAAAGCTTTAATATTCAACATTTTCAAAGTTAAATTTAACAGTTTCATATAGCTCTTGATTTAACTTCATTATTATTTAATCAGGGAATATTCACTTAATAAATTCAATATCATTTAACTAGCCTTAAATTACATTTTTACTAAATATTTACTTAAATTTATTTAAACAAGAAATATTCATTAAATTACTTAAATCAAACCCAAGTTATAAATCATATCTCAAATCTCAATTTCAATAAGTTTCAAATCGGTTTAATTAAATAAAATTCTTTATTGAACACAATTTCAACTAAATTCAAATTATCTTCCCAAACTTAACTTATTCAAATTATTACCAAAATCTATTTTGAAATATAAGTTTAAATACTTAAACATATTATATGTATTAGATCAACCTTAACTAAATTAAATATTATTATTAAATCTATATATCATTACCATTTATATATAACAATTTTTAAGAATCAACATTTATTAAAACCATATATTTCTTTCCAAAACCATAGGATTTACTTCCAAAATATTTATATATATGGACCAACGGTGTCTGTATATAATTCTATCATATGGTTAAGTGATACGGATATTTATCATTTCAATCTGTAATTTAAATATATACGGGTAGATATCATTCAGCCCGTAATCCCAATTCAATTCAAATGAAAATCGCTTGGGTTTATCATTTCAACCCATAACGATTTTCTCCTATTCTAAAGACCGTTCGGGTATGTATCATTTCAACCCATAGTGAATTCTATACTAACAGGGAACTTGCAGAGTGATAACAGATACGATAATAATAATAACAGGCATATATCATCAATATAAATAACAGATAATGGTGCCAGATGTCACAGGTGAACAGATACAGATAATAGTAATAACAGGCATATAAATACCAGATACTGGTGTCAGATGTCATAGGTGAATAGATACAGATAATAGCATATATACAGCAATCAAATTAACTAACAACAGTAATATTTCAATTGTCGTTTCAATTGAAATTGAATTTAATAAATAAAAGAACGTTAATCGTGAGTGATTGCTCACCTTTCGAGGTTAGAGACGAACGGGATGAGATGAGTTACGAATCCAAACACGAATCCCAAATCAAAGCTAGATTGGCACGAATTTGGACGGACAAAGCTGATAGATCGAAATTGATGATATCAAATCAGAATTGGATTGATGAAGTTCAAGGGTATAAATGAACATACATATATGACTATATACATATATAAAATCATAATTTAAATCCAAACACACTCTTTAAATTTAATTAAATATGTATTTCAAAATTAAATATTTATAAAAGTCCATAATCTACAAAATGTTTCAACAATATTAAACATATTATCTATATACCTTTAAACAAAAACCTTTTCGAAATATTAACCAAACGTGTTGTATATGTGTACCAACATAACCATATATATAAAGTTAGATTTATAACTATGCAAGCCAGCAGAATATATTTTATATGTATATATACTAACTGTTACAAAAATCCTAAGAAAACTGGATATATATATATATATACTAATATAAGATGCGACTATTATAAAAATCAAAACATATTATATGTACTTGTGTAACTTATATATACAACCAACTTAATATATTTATATATACAAACTACTCGTCTAACATTCACTAACAGGCTATATGTAAATTACTATACTATATATATACATATAACTCAATCAATATACATAAATATATATATATTTGGTACAGATTTAAAACTAATATTATAAGTTATATACACAATTTAATATATCCTGTAACATAACTACATTCAATATATATAATGACTTAAGTAGATTTTCATAACTAAATATACTTTATAATATAAAACTGTATAAACTATCAATATACCCAAACAAGAAAGAAAAATAAATACAGTGATAACAAAAATGAAAGCAACATATATATATATACAAGCAATTATAAGAGCATAATATATAACAGAAGATAAAACAACTTGTACGAACAAGTATATAAAATTTATAAATGTAAACTCTAAATATTCAAACTTATATATTTATATAATGTAATATATCTCTATATATATGTACACAGCACACAAATATAGACTATACTAATATATATAAAATCCAATAAAACAATGTATATAATTATATACCTCAATAAAACAATACTGTCACGAAAATATACAAAACAGTATGAAAAAACTCACATATGATATAACCCAAACTGTGAATAACCAAACTATATAGACAATTTATTATAAGATGCGTATACTTGACAGAACTGAAAGGTTTTAAAATATACATAGTACTTTAATTATATAATAGTATAACATATATGTATGTTGTAGTAAAAAAAATTGTAAAACAAAGAATCCAAAGCTTAACAACTTACATAACCAACGTATATTTGTATATTTATACACATATTTTATAATTTAAATTTAAACAAACTATCATATACGTAAACTAATAGAGAAACAGAACATACTTTATATAAAGTATATATGAGTTTACTGTAAACAGAATTTTTTATAAACTCAGGTACACTTCGATATATATACAAATACATATCTAAACACTTGGGTTAGAACACATATAACAAACTATAAACATCTATATACTGCCCTGTTAAAAACTCATATATCCGTGTATATAATAACTTTTTCCATAAGGTATTATATGTATAAATATATATATATACAGAACAAATATCAAGATTGAGCTGTTATGCAAAACAAATTTCATCCATTTAAAGAGTATATAGCATATAGTATACCTTTCTTATTTCACGAATACAACATAACAGCAGGCTAAAATATAATATAAATAATACAATATAATATAAATATATATATTTATATACATATGATACCTAAAGAAGTAGACCAGAGGAGGAAAGAGATGCACGTGGGTTTGGCGTCTTGTAGAGGAGAGGTTCGGTGAGGCTAGGTGGCGTTCACAGCGTGGAAAGGCGGTGAGATGAAGGAGGCGGTCACGGTCTTGGGCGAAGGGAAGGATTTGAGTGGAGGTTGCAGGTCGGGGTAGATCAGTGGTACGTCAGGGAAGGACGTGGTCGGTCGAGCAAGTGGGCTGGGTTCAAGGCGGACACTTGGCATGTGTTGGCCAGTGGGCTCGGGTTTGGTGAGGCGTGGTGTGCAAAGGGAGAGGGAGGAGGTCGGTTTGTGATAAAAAAAATGAGAGGGGTGAAGGGAGGTGAGATTGAGAACAGGACGCGTTCAAAAAGGCAGATATTAAACGAAACAGGTTTCTCTTTGAATGAATATAAATATAAATAAAGTAATTTCAACGGTCCATCCCTTGAATTGAGCTGAATAATTTATGGCTTGATTGGACAACAACACGTTTCAATTTGAAAACATAAGAAAATGGAAAGTCACAAATTTTTGTACCCTTACGACGGATCGTCATCATCGTTTCTGTCGCGTACCTGAGCTCAAAACATAGAAGTGAATATACCATAGAGATCAGCACGACGAGACAATCAAAATGGTATACAGATATTAGTGGTACAATCATCCGATCAAAAGTCGATAATCGGTACCGGAAATGATGCTATTTTGGACGGAAAAATCCAAATGGAGCTAGAAACGTCCGAATTTCACGAAATGAATTTCGCATTCTGATTCAGAGTGTTCTAAATAAATTTTCTCATGTTGACATATTTAGATTTCAAAAAACTTTTAAATTCAACTGTTATTAACCGATTCAAATTGAAATAACATTTCACAATAAAATAAACTTCAATATTATCAGATGGAAATTTACCAGTTGTTACGTTGAAATAGACGTATTCCAAATAATAAAATTTTATTTTCAAATATTATTGTTTAAAATTTCACAAAATCTCAACTAATTATCTCATTAAAACCATTAAAATTTTCGGGTCGTTACAAAACAAGAACAAATAATAAATAAATGCAGCGCGACAACATGATGCGGTGGAATAAATATAATAAATAATAGTAATACAAAATCTTTGTAACGACCCGGTATTTCGTGCCATTCGCATCCGCACATGTCGGACTTGAATTGCTCAAAATATCAGATTGTTAATTTATATTTGGAAAAACTCTGCATATACAGTAAATAAATCAATCACAGAATCACAGACACAAACTAATATAATACTAAGCAGCGGAATAGATAAATAGTAGTTCATGAAGGTACTATATAAACAATAGAGATTGTAACATCCCGCCATTTTGGACCATTCAAATCGACAATAAAACCACACATGTCAGACTTGAATAATTCAAAACAACATATTGTTAATAAAATTTGGGACAAATCAAATCAATCATAGAATCACAGACATAGAATATCAGAATAACTCGCAGCGGAATAAAATAAACATAGTAGTTCATGAAGCTACTAGATACAAAGTCTCAAAACTAATACATAATACCAAAGTCTGAATCCAATATATTCGGAAATTCAAGGTACATAAGTTCTCTACTACAAAAGCAAAAGCTTAGTGGAAATAACTGGTATAGAAATATCAGGTAGACAGCTAAATCTCCGGCGGATCTCTAGCTCCAAAAAGATGAAACCAAAGCTGTGAAACTCAGGCTGACCCGAGCTTAAAGAAAAACACAAAACACTCGAGTCAGGACATACATACTTATAAAATGTAAATCAACTCAAGTGAACTGTAAAGAAATGCAACAGTAACTTAAAGAATGCTTGGGATCACCCATCCTTTAAGGATTCGTTAAACTATCTACTATGTAGTAATATATGCTATTATAATAATGTCTAAAGTAAAGTAAACTATTAAAATAGCATTAAGGCGTTACATTTTCCCCCTTAACACATTTTTATTTCCCATAGTCTATACAGTACCGTAATCCCACCAGTACTGGGTGCCATCAGAGGGCACTCCATAGGTATGACACAAACCAAACTCGTAGAAGGCGCGCTAGGGTAGGTGACACGGCACAACTAGGCAATACCAAGGTAGATATACCAATTACACTTTCGGACTATTGGTAACACATAGCCGCAACTACCGCCCAACCCGATCCACACTCCCGAATCAAAGGTGCGCACCAAATCAATCACAAAGTAATAGAATGGCTAACGATGAAGTGTGTCCGAATAGAGGAGCTACCTCCTTGGCCCGTCAATTTCTCCAGTTTTAGCCACCTTATGCTAACTCACGGGAGTTAAGTCCACGTAAATATACCTTTAGGATCGTCGCCACCATCCTACTTCATTCTAGAATCTCCACCACGTACACCGTTGTTAAAGTGGTTTTTGGTATCGATAGAGAGTATGCCCATATCCGATCCTGGACTCTTTAACAACCAAACGTTATTATAACCCGTTGTTATTAAATTTTAAATGGTTTATATTTCTTATCAAACATATTTCTTTCAAAACCGTATAAATTCCATATCATTAGTCTTTTAAATTATTATTCATTTTTCCAAAGTTGTAACACTTCCAAATTCATTTAATTATAACCCTTTTGAAACGTAAAATTTAGAGATCATAGCACTTTAAAAATGTAACTTTTAGAACCATACATTCGGAACTATAACCCTTTAGAAAATTTGTAGCATTCTGAAAATGTCACTTTTTAGAAACGCTGCAATACAGAAGTGCTACTGTAAGAATTCGCAGCAGTGCAGAACTGTTACGGTAAGAATTCGCAGCAGTGCAAAAGTGCTATTGTAAGAATCCGCTGCAGTGCAGAATTGTTACAGTAAGAAACTGCAGCAGTTTTGAATTGCTACCGTAAGAAATCACAGCAGTTTTGAACTGTTACTGTAATACATCTTACTACAATAGTTTATATGATCAAATAATATATATATTTTCCGTTTTATCATAGTCATTCTATCATTCCTATTATATTACTCAAATTTAGCTATTTGGTCATTAAAGAAACTACACCTTTAGTAAAATAACTTTGTTACTAAAATATCAAATTTTAAAGCAGAAATCCTTATGCCAAGTTAAAAGTATTTAACTTACCCTTTATTTTCTTTCAGTAAATAACATTTTATCATTTTAATTACTATTACATAATTTAAAACTTACAATTTATAGGTTAGAATAAAATTCCATTATTAGGTCAAATCAGATTATTAAATTTTTAATTAACCGTCATACTATAAATTAAATTCCAAAACTTTACATTTCCAACTATTTATTTCTTATAAAAAATTTAACACATGTAAACAAATTTACAGAAATCCTTACATTAAATTTAGTTGAGACTCATATATAGAAATCCAAAATACTTAATAATGTTTAGAAAATCATTTTGAAATCAACCACGGAGACTGTATAAAATTCTCTACCCTAGGGTCAAGTAAATACGAACATATATCATTTCAATCCGCAATTTATTAATTTTCCGGGTTTTATATCATTTCAAACCCGCAATCCTAAGTCAAATAAAATTGCTCAGGCCTATCATTTCAGCCCATAACAATTTTCCTTAATCTAAAATTATTCGGGTATGTATCATTTCAACCCATAGTGAAGGAACTTGCAGTGTGAGAACCGAATAATAAATAAACATAACAGTATTCAATATCATGGCATATGATCATAACAGGTAAAATATGATATGAATTAACATAATAATATTCAATCTATCATGGCATATGATCATAACAGGTAAAATATGGTATGAAATAACATAATAATATTCAATGTATCATGGCATATGATCATAACAGGTAAAATATGGTATGAAATAACATAATAATATTCGACAATGAAATTTCTTAACTTGCATATACAAATCCATACAATTCCAATGTCATCAATTCACCAAAATATAAGTACGTTGTCAAGAGTGATTATTCACCTTTTTTTAGTTAGCAAAGTAATTCAAAACGCAATAAGCATGACAAATTATGGACAAACTTGAGTGAGAGGAGAATCCAAATCCAACGCTTTGAAAAATAAAATAAATTTTATACATAAACAAATTATTCACATAGAAAAATAAAATAAAATAAAAATATTTTTGCAAAATACAATAGAAGAGGCTTGTCTAGGCGGTGCATAGGCTAGGGTTTAGAGGTGGTTTGGGTTAGGTTGGGCTCGGCCATAGGAGTTAGGGTTAGGGTTAGGCTCGGCTAGGGTTTTAAAGAGATGGAGGCTTGGGTTTGTGTAGGGTTTGTGGTGGCAAGGCTCGGCTTTGGTAGGGTTTTGGTGAAGTGGTGGTCGAAAATAGAGAAGGGGGAATGGAGGCCGAAATTGGTGAAGAGGAGAGGGGGAAAGGAAGGAGGGAAAAGGGGTTTTGGTTGGAGTTTGGTGATGGGGAGGTGATGGAATAGGTGTGGCCGAAATTTCTAAGGTGAGGAGGAAGAAAATTGTAGAGGAGAAGAGGAAGAAGGTCTAGGGTTTGGAGAAGAAGGATGAAGAAGAAGAAGACTTACATAATTCTCTGTGGAGGCATAAATGAAGGATGGGGAGGCTAACTAAAACCCTAGGAGATGTTATTTAGGCTATTCAACAGGTGGCTTCTCATCTACGGCAGGGGTTCTCAACCCATTAGTACAAGCCCACATCAAAATATAAATAAGATGTTAAGAGAAAACAACTCTGTGTAATACGCTGAAAACAACAAATTTGGAGAAGTAGAAATCAAAATTTGACAAAATGAAAAACCAGGAAAATTTTAGAATTAAATCAATCTTCATAAAAAAAAGTTCAAAATTCAAATTTTAAAATGTTCACAGAATGTCAAACTTTGACCAAAGTTGACCAAAATTTGCATTTTATGAAACATATTTATTTTATTAAATTTGGAAGAACATTTCACATCAAAACTCAAAATATTACATTAAATTTCCCAATTTATCAATTTTAAAATAATTATATTCAAAATTTCAAATAAATTTTCATTTAAAATATTTTCAAAATTTGCGGGTTGTTACACTCTCCCCCACTCAAAACTTTACGTCCTCGAAAAGGAACGAGACACAGAAAACAAAGAAGGATAAGGTAGGATAACGAATAATACCTAGAACAAACAATTCCAGATTCGAAGCACGAATGCTCTCTTCCGTTTCCCAAGTACAATCCGATCATCAGTGCTCCATTGCACTTTGACTAGGTTGACAGATTTTCTTCAAAGCTGCTTCATACCTCTATCGATAATATGAAGTGGTTTCCTCTCGACAGTAAGGTTTGGCTCGACATCCAAACTCTCGAGAGCAGAAAGCTGAACAATCAAAGATGGATCATGAAGATACCGACGAAGATGCGAAACATGGAACACATTATGCACTCTAGAAAGTTTCCTAGGCCATTCCAAACGATAAGATAAGGAACCAACCTTCTCTAAGATGCAAAAAGGACCAATAAACCTAGGAGCGAGCTTCCCTTTCCGTTCAAACCGAATCACATTTCTTAATAGAGAAACCTTAAGGAAAACTTGATCACCAACAGAAAACTCCAAACTCCTCCTACGTCTGTCAGCATACTTCTTCTGTCTATCCTAAGAAATCCTCATCTTTCTCCTAATCTCCTTAACCTTCTCAGATGCTTCTAGAATCATATCCGGACCAAGAACAACACGATTACCGGATTCAATCCAGCAAGATGGAGATTTGCAAGGTCGTCCAAAAAGAGCAGCAAATGGAGCCATTTCGATACTAGCCTGAATTTTAAGAGATGGAATAAGATAAATAAATGTTTAAGACAACCTTAAACAGATATTTGAGGTTATACCTAATAACTATTGTTATAGGTAAATTCAACGAGATGGAGATGATATTCCCAAGATCCTCCATAATCAAGGACACAGGTATGAAGAAGATCTTCTAAAATCTGATTTACCCTTTTCGTTTGACCGTCGGTCTGCGGATGGTAAGCAGTGCTTAGATTTAGACGAGTACTTAAAGATTCCTGAAAATCTTTCCAAAACTGACTGGTAAAGATGGGATCTCTATCGCAAACAATACTAACAGGAACACCATAAAGACGAACAATCTCTCTCATATAAATCTCAGCTAAACTAGAAGCAGGACGGTTAGACCTAACCGGAATGAAATGAGCTGACTTGGTCAATCTATCCATAATTACCCAAATACTCTCATTACCTCTCCTAGTACTTGGTAATCCATCAATAAAATCCATAGAAACCTATTCTCATTTCCAATTGGGAATCTCAAGGGGCTGCAATAATCCAGCGGTCTTCTGATGTTCAGCCTTAACCTACTGACAAGTAGCACATCTACTAACAAAAAGAGAGATATCACGCTTCATACCACTCCACCAATACAGCTTCTTCATATCATGGTACAGCTTCGTCACACCTGGATAAATAGAAAGTCTAGACCGATGATTCTCCCGAAGTAACTCTTGTCTCAATCCATCGATGTTCGGAACACAAATCCTATTATTAATCCTTAAAATCCCTTTATCATCGATCTGAGCTCCACTTCCACCTAGGCTACTACCACCAACCCTGCTACGAATATTTTCATTAATAAGCCTAATTATCCTATCCTCATCCTGCTTAGCAACAATACGATCCATAAGAGGAGAAGAAACAACAAGCTGACATAACATCGCCTTCTTCCTACTCAGAGCATCGGCTACAACATTAGCTTTCTTGGGGGTATAGTTGATGTCGAGGTCATAGGAAGCAAGGAACTCAAGCCACCTAACTTGCCTCAGATTCAAGTCCTTCTGGGTGAAAATATATTTCAAAGACTTATGATCCGTAAAGAGCTCAAACTTAGTTCCCAATAGATGATGTCTCCAAAGCTTCAAAGCAAAAACTACAGCAAGCAATTCCAAATCATGGGCTTCATAATTGTCTTCATGAGTCTTCAACTGGCGACTAGCATAAGCGATAGCCTTCCCATCGTGCATCAGAATGGCTCCCAAACCTTCACGACTGACATCAGTGTATACCGTTAATCCCTCATTTCCATTTGGAACGGTAAGAATTGGTGCCGAAGTAAGCTTGCTCTTCAACTCATTGAATGCAGCTTCACACTTATCATTCCATCTAAACTTAGCATTCTTACGAGTTAGAGCGGTGAGAGGTGTAGCAATCAGAGCAAAATTCTCAATGAATCTCCGATAATAACCGGCAAGGCCCAGAAAACTATGGATATCAGATGGAGTCCTAGGAGTTTCCCAATTCTAAAATAGAATAGGAAAAATAAGAACCGAGAAAGAGATAGAATAATTAATGTACAAAGGAAAGAAGGGAAGATAGACTTACATTGATCGCGGCGATCTTAACTGGATCAACAGAAACTCCATTACCAGAAACAATATGTCCAAGAAATCGGACTTCATCTTTCCAGAATTGGCATTTTGAGAATTTGGCTTTTAACTGATGACTTCTGAGAGTCCCTAGAACAAAGCTCAAATGAGATTCATGCTCCTCCTCTGACTTAGAGAAAACAAGAATATCGTCGACGAAGATAAGAACAAACTTATTAAGAACATCACGGAAAACCCGGTTCATAAGGTCGGCAAAGAAGGCTGGGGCGTTAGTCAAACCAAAAGGCATAACTAACCATTCAAAGAAACCATCCTCAGAATGGAAAGCAGTTTTGGGAATACTTTCCTCAGCAATTCTGAGCTGGTGGAAACCGGTGGCAAGATCAAGCTGAGAGAATACAGTAGCTCCATAAAGCTGATCGAACATATCATTAATACGAGGCATTGGATATTTGTTTTTCATAGTGAGCTTGTTCAGCTCCCTATAATCAACACACATCCTCAAAGAACCATCAGACTTAGTGACAAAAACCACTGCTGCTCCCCATTCAGAATGACTGGGTCTGATCAAACCTTTGGAGAACAAGTCTTCAATTTGCTTCCTCAACTCAACCTTCTCACGGGGTGCCATTATTTTGGGAGGAAGAACTACAGGTCGAGCTCCAGGAATAAGATCAATACAGAATTCATTTTCCCGCTTAGGAGGTAAAGAAGTGACTTCACCAAATACATCGGAATAGAGTTTGACCATAGGAGTAGAATCAAGATCACTAGGGGAAGAATCAAGAGAATAGATAAAACTGCCCGCATACTCCTGAGGCATACGACACTGAATCACCAAGGGCTTACCAAAATCATCAACAAGAGAAACAGTCTGGGTTTTACAAGAAAAAATAGCTTCATGATTCTTCAACCAATCTCCTCCAAGCAATAGATCAAAAGCATCGAAACCAAGAACATAGAAATCACCAGAAAAACGATAGCCAGAATGGAAGAGTTTCGCATTGTTACAAATCCTACTAAGGTTTTCGGGACTACCAATAGGATTAGTAACACATAAAGGTTCGGTTGCAAACTTAGGTGAAAGGATATGCTCAAACTTATCACAAAGGTCCACAAAAATGAAACTATGCGAAGCTCCAGTATCAAATAGAACACAAACTAGAAAATCAAACAAAGTAAAGGTGCTTTGGAGAGTACCTTGGGTATCACTAGGGGCAGGTGGAGTAGGCGGAGCATGAGTTGAAGAAGTCATGGCAAAGACTCCAGATGTCTTGGCTTTCTGATACAAGGGACAATCCTGCTTGAAGTGGCCAGGCTGCAAACAAACATGGCAGAGGTCTCGCCTAGTCACCTGAACTGGAGGAACATCAGCTCCGGCTAAAGTGGGACAACTATTGGCATAGTGAGCCTTCTGATCGCACTTGAAGCAAGTGATGGAAGAAAGATCAACAGGATGCCTCTGGGGAGAAGAAGATCCTAAACCTGGATTCTTAAGCCAATTCTGGTTCTGTCGATGGAAATTAGATTTCCTCTTCTTAGAGTTGCCAGAAGAAGGCTGAGATGAAGGTGCACGAGCAAAATATGATTCCTTAGAAGTAGGGTTCTCATATCTAATAGCCATATCCATCAATCCAGTAAAAGGGCTATGCACATGAGAAATCAGACGATCATAAAGCTCTAGGCGGGCTCCAGCTATAAACTTTTAATTCTTCTTTAGAGGGGTATCAATCAAGCTAGGACCAAACTTGGAAAGTTCATTGAACTTCCGCTCATACTCAGAAAATGACATATCCCCTTGCTTAAGATCCATAAACTCCCTGTAAAGCTGAGACTTCACAGCTTCTGGCATCCACTTTGCCACAAAAGTGTTGGCTGTAACAGACTCCCGCCAATCTTGGGCTGCTTCCTGCAACTGCCATGCTGCTAGCTGACGCTTTGGAGTGTCGGTGACATCCAAACCTGTAAAAATCCTTTCCAAACTTCTCAGCCACTGCTGAGCCTCAATGATGGTCTCTGATCCCGTAAACTTAGTACCACCTAGCTGAGTGAACTCCTTATAGAGAATGGTAAACCTAATGGGTGCAACTGGTGCTGGAATTGGGGAAACACCATGACCCTGACCTCTGGCATTCCTACGATTCATCCTGGAAATTCAAGAATGAATTTTTTTTCCTTTAGGACCAAGATAGAGGAGAAAGACAAAAGACAAGATTCAACTAGAACGGTAATCCTAATCAAAGAATTCTATTAAACAAGGTGGATTCGAAAAGAAGGGAAGTTCTAAGGAAAATTAGATTTAAAACAAGAAAAAAAAATTATATCAAAATAATCCTTTAAAATCATTTGAAAACCATTTTATACTTGAAAATACGTTCTCTCGCAAAGAATGATTCTAAGATTGATTTTACTCATTCTAGGGTATTTCTACTCTATCTCTAATGAGTTTTTGCCCCGTAGGCTAAGGTTTGCCTAAAACCAAAGCTCTGATACCAACTGTAACATCCCGCCATTTTGGACCATTCAAATCGACAATAAAACCACACATGTCAAACTTGAATAATTCAAAACAACAGATTATTAATAAAATTTGGGACAAATAAAATCAATCACAGACACAGAATATCAAAATAACTCGTAGCGGAATAAAATAAACATAGTAGTTCATGAAGCTACTAGATACAAAGTCTCAAAACTAATACCTAATACCAAGGTCTGAATCCAATATATTTGGAAATTCAAGGTACATAAGTCTCTACTACAAAAGCAAAAGCTTAGTGGAAATAACTGGAATAGAAATATCAGGTAGACAGCTAAATCTCCGGCGGATCTCTAGCTCCAAAAAGATGAAACCAAAGCTGTGAAACTCAGGCTGACCCGAGCGTAAAGCAAAACACAAAACACTCGAGTCAGGACATACATACTTATAAAATGTAAATCAACTCAAGTGAACTGTAAAGAAATGCATCAGTAACTTAAAGAATGCTTGGGATCGCCCATCCTTTAAGGATCCGTTAAATTATCTACTATGTAGTAATATACGCCATTATAATAATGTCTAACGTAAAGTAAACTATTAAAATAGCGTTAAGGCGTTACAATTTCCCCCTTAACACATTTTTATTTACCATAGTCTATACAGTACCGTAATCCCACCCGTACTGGGTGTCGTCAGAGGGCACTCCATAGGTATGGTACAAACCAAACTCGTAGAAGACGCGCTAGGGCAGGTGACACGGCACAACTAGACAATGCCAGGGTAGATATACCAATTACACTTCCAGACTGTTGATAACGCATAGCCCCAACTACCGCCCAACTCGATCCACACTCCTGAATCAAAGGTGCGCACCAAATCAATCACAAAGTAATAGAATGCCTAACGATGAAGTGTGTCCGAATAGAGGAGCTACCTCCTTGGCCTGTCAATTTCTCCTGTTTTAGCCACCTTATGCTAACTCACGGGAGTTAGGTCCACGTAAATATACATTTAGGATCGTTGCCACCATCCTACTTCATTCTGGAATCTCCACCGCGTACACAGTTATTAAAGTGGTTTTCGGTATCGACAAAGAGTATGCCCATATCCGATCTCGGTCTCTTTAACAACCAAACGTTATTATAACCCGTGGTTATTAAATTTCAAATGGTTTATATTTCATATCAAACATATTTCTTTCAAAACCATATAAATTCCATATCATTATTCTTTTAAATTATTATTCATTTTTCCAAAGTTGTAACACTTCCAAATTCATTTAATTATAACCCTTCTGAAACGTAAAATTTAGAGATCATAGCACTTTAAAAATGTAACTTTTAGAACCATACATTCGGAACTATAACCCTTTAGAAAATTTGTAGCATTCTAAAAATTTTACTTTTAAGAAACGCAGCAGTACAGAACTGCTACTGTAAGAATTTGCAGCAGTGCAGAACTATTATGGTAAGAATTCGCAGCAGTGCAGAAGTGCTACAGTAAGAATCCGCAGCATTGTAGAATTGTTACAGTAAGAAACTACAGCAGTTTTGAATTACTACCGTAAGAAATCGTAGCAGTTTTGAAGTGTTACTATAATACTTCTTACTACAATAGTCTATATGATCAAATAGTATATATATTTTCCGTTTTATCATAGTCATTCTATCATTCCTATTATATTACTCAAATTTAGCTATTTGGTCATTAAAGAAACTACACCTTTAGTAAAATAACTTTGTTACTAAAATATAAAATTTTAAAGCAGAAATCCTTATGCCAAGTTAAAAGTATTTAACTTACCCTTTATTTTCTTTCAGTAAATAACATTTTATCATTTTAATTACTATTACATAATTTAAAACTTACAATTTATAGGTTAGAATAAAATTCCATTATTAGGTCAAATCAGATTATTAAATTTTTAATTAACCTTCATGCTATAAATTAGATTCCAAAACATTACATTTCCAACTATTTATTTCTTATAAAAATTTTAGCACATGTAAACAAATTTACAGAAATCCTTACATTAAATTTAGTTGAGATTCATATATAGAAATCCAAAATACTTAATAATGTTTAGAAAATCATTTTAAAATCAACCACGGAGTCTGTATAAAATTCTCTACCCTAGGGTCAAGTAAATACGAACATATATCATTTCAATCCGCAATTTATTAATTTTCCGGGTTTTATATCATTTCAAACCCGCAATCCCAAGTCAAATAAAATTGCTCAGGCCTATCATTTCAACCCATAACAATTTTCCTTAATCTAAAATCATTTGGGTATGTATCATTTCAACCCATAGTGAAGGAACTTGCAGTGTGAGAACAGAATAATAAATAAACATAACAGTATTCAATATCATGGCATATGATCATAACAGGTAAAATATGATATGAAATAACATAATAATATTCAATATATCATGGCATATGATCATAACAGGTAAAATATGGTATGAAATAACATAATAATATTCAATGTATCATGGCATATGATCATAACAGGTAAAATATAGTATGAAATAACATAATAATATTCAATAACGAAATTTCTTAACTTCAATATACAAATCCATACAGTTCCATTGTCATCAATTCACCAAAATATAAGTACGTTGTCAAGAGTGATTACTCACCTTTCTTTGGTTAGCAAAGTGATTCAAAACGCAACAAGCACGAAAAATTATGGACAAACTTGAGTGAGAGGAGAATCCAAATCCGACGCTTTGAAAAATAAAATAAATTCCATACGTAAAAAAATAATTCACATAGAAAAATAAAATAAAATAAAAAAATATATATTTGCAAAATACAATAGAAGATGCTTGTCTAGGGGGTGCATAGGCTAGGGTTTAGAGGTGGTTTGGATTAGGTTAGGCTCGGCCATAGGAGTTTGGGTTATGGTTAAGCTCGGCTAGGATTTTGGAGAGGTGGAGGCTCGGGTTTGTGTTGGGTTTGTGGTGGCAAGGCTCGGCTTTGCTAGGGTTTTTGTGAAGTGGTGGCCGAAAATAGAGAAGGGGGAATGGAGGCCGAAATTTGTGAAGAGGAAAGGGGGAAAGGAAGGAGGGAAAAGGGGTTTTGGTTTGATGTTGGTGATGGGGAGGTGATGGAATAGGTGTGGCCGAAATTTCTAAGGAGAGGAGGAAGAAAATTGTAGAGGAGAAGAGGAAGAAGGTCTAGGGTTTGGAGGAGAAGGATAAAGAAGAAGAAGACTTACATAATTCTCTATGGAGGCACAAATGAAGGATGAGGAGGCTAAATAAAACCATAGGAGATGTTATATAGGCTATTCAACAGGTGGCTTCTCATCTACTGCAGGGGTTCTCAGCTCATTAGTAGAAGCCCACATCAAAATATAAATAAGATGTTAAGAGAAAACAACTCCGTGTAATACGCTGAAAACAACAAATTTGGAGAAGTAGAAATCAAAATTTAACAAAATGAAAAACCAGGAAAATTTTAGAATTAAATCTGTCTTCATAAAAAAAAAGTTCAAAATTAAAATTTTAAAATGTTCACAGAAAGTAAACATTGACCAAAGTTGACCAAAATTTGCATTTTAAGAAAAATCTTTATTTTATTAAATTTGGAAGAACTTTTCACATCAAAACTCAAAATATTACATTAAATTTCCCAATTTATCAATTTTAAAATAATTATATTCAAAATTTTAAATAAATTTTCATTTAAAATATTTTCAACATTTGCGGGTTCTTACAGAGATTGAAATAAAATACAACAGAAATCTCAAATACAGAGTAGTCTCAAATACAAACAGATGCCAAGTCTGAACAAAATAACTGGATAGCTGAAAGCTGAATAGACATAGATGGATCTCCGAGCGAAGCTCCAACTCCAAAGGTGAGTCTCAAATGTTGTGACACTTAGTCTTACCCGAGCGTAAAGCAAAACACAAAACACTCGTGTCAGGATTAACATTCTTATATTAATAAATTCAACTCAAGTGAAATATCAACTGAAATACAAGTAACTTAAAGGATGTTTGGGATTTCCATCCTCTAAGGATCCGTGGAACTATCTACTAGGTAGTAATATACGCTATTATAATATGTCTATAGTACAGTAAAAGTATTAAAATAGCATTAAGGCGTTACCCATATCCCCTGAACACATTTTTATATATTCCCATAGTCTATATAGTACCGTAATTCCTCTGTAAACTGGAGGGCTATCAAAGGGCACACCATAGGTATGGTACAAACCAAACTCGTAAAAGGCGTGATAGGGCATGCGACAAGGCACTCGAGGCAATGCCAGGGTAGATATACCATTTGCAGATCCGGACTAGTGGTAACGCATAGCAGCTACTACTGCCCACCTCGTGACACACTCCCAAATCAAAGGGTGCACCCAATCAAATCACAAAAGCAATAGAATGGTATCGAAGAAATGTGCCCGATCGAAGGAATGACCTCACTTGGCCCGGCATGGCTCCTGTTTTAGCCGCATCAAGCTAACTCACGGGAGTCAGAGCTATGTAAATACCATAGAGAATCGTCACCGAACCATCCTACTTCATTCTGGAATCTCCACCACATACACAGTTGTTAAAGTTGTTTTCGGTATTGGCAGAGAGTATGAAAATATCTGATCCTGGTCTCTTCAACAACCAAACGCTTATTTCATACCGTGGTCATTTCATTTCAAATAGTTCATACTTCATATCAAAATATCATATTCTTTTCAAACCATATTAATTCGATACCATTATTTACTTTTAAATAATATTCATTTCCAGAATCGTAACACTTTGAAAATTATAACACTTTCGAAATCATAACACTTTGAAATCATAGCACTTCTGTAATCATAACAATTTTGAAATCATAACACTTTATAGTCATAACACTTTTGAAATCATAACACTTTGGAAACCATAACACTTTCGACCTAAACAGTTTAGATATTGAAAATAGTATATATAATAAATAGTTATGAATTAAAATAGTTTATATATTAAAATAATTTATATATTTAAAATAGTTTATGTATTAAAAATACTTTATATTATAAAAATAGTTTCCTCCAATTTCACAAATCGATTCAAATCATCTTAAATTCCACCATTCGATTTAAATAAGTTCCAGTTTAACCATTTCAATTTTAAAGTTCAAAGATTCAAGCTTATTTATTCGAACATTTACAATATAAATTTCATTTATATTTCAACATTTAACTTTATTTTATTTCAAATTGAAAAATATTCGCTTAACCATTTTAATAACAATTTGTTTTAATCCCAATTTATAAATTTAAATCAATATTAAATATTCAATCTCAGTTTTATTTGAAGTTGAGAATATTCATTTAATCAACTTCTATCAATTAAAGTTATAAATCATATCTTTCAAAACCTCAAAATCAATAGGTTTAAATCAATTCTTGTTTAAATTCACTTTTAACCAATTTAAATTCCAAGCCAACATTAATTTATCTTCCAACCTTTATTATTAAAGTTATAAAATCTATTTTTTTAAATATTAAAATAAATACCTTAATATATTATATGCTAATTAAATTAAATTTTAATAAATTAAAACTTATTATTAAATTTATTTTATATTAAAATCTATTTTTATATATTTTAAGATAGTAAAATTATAAGTAAAATCTTAAAAATTATATTTTCAAAACTAACTTATAAATTTAAAATTTCCAAACATATAAATTTTAAAAATCTAAAATTTAGACATATATAAAAATAACATTTATATATTATATTCAAAAAATCAATATTTAATAAAACCCTATATTTCCTTTCAAAACTTTGGAAATCATTTCCAAAATATAGACCAACGGTGTCCGTATATAATTCTCTATCCTATGGTCAAGTGATACATATATTTATCATTTCAATCCGCAATTTAAATATCTACGGGTATATATCATTTCAACCCGCAATCCTAAAATTTAATATTAATGAAAATCGCTTGGGTTTATCATTTCAACTCATAACGATTTTCCCCTATTCTACAAATCGTTCTGGTATGTATCATTTCAACCCATAGGGAATTCTAACTAACAGGGAACTTGCTGAGTGAGAACAATATGATAATAATATAATATATCAAAAACGGGCATATATCATCAATGATAAATTAAATAAAATATATACAGCAGGATATGGTGTCCTATATCACAGGTGAACAGTTGTAGATAATGGCATATCATATTTAATAATAAAATAACTAGCAATTCATATTTAACAGCATATTTCAATTGTCATTTCAAGTGAAGTCAAATTTACTAACTATAAGAATGTTAATTATGAGTGATTGCTCACCTTTCGAGGCTAGAGGAATTTGAAAATGAAACGAGTTACGAATCCAAGCACGGATTTTGAAGCAAAGCACGATGGACACGAGTTCAACGAACAAAGCTGATAAATAGGAATCGATGAGAACAAGATATATTACATATATATAAATTTATAAAATCAATTTAAACCTATAGTTAAAATAAAATAAAATTTATATATAATTATTTTCAAATCTATATTAAATTTAAATACATATAAATAAAATCTCTATATGTGTTTGCAACCAAGCCCATATATACTTATATACATATTGTATTTAAAATCACCATTTATTGTAAGAATTAATATGAATTTCTATATTATAATATACATAAACTAACATATTATTAAAACTAACCTACATATAAAGCCCTGAAAAATATATTTTCAATACAACCGATTATACATTTCAAACAACAGATCTTATATATACTATATATATATACTTTGAAATCAACGATACACACATATAAAATTAAAATATAAGCTGATATATAATTTACCTATAGATAAACCAATATATAAACATATATACACTCATATCGAAGTAAATATATTTCCACTGTTTATCAAATTACATATTAACATTAAAATATTGACATACAAATAAAACATATTATACATATAACCTAAACACATATATATAAACCTTTACTTTCAGCCATACAACAGAAAAAACAAAACAAATATATGCATATATATATATAAGCAATGTATATACATCATATTTTAAAACCATACTTAACACAATATTTTATCAAACAATATATATTGTATATATATAAAATACCTGTTTACAAGATATCTACAAATCAACCCATATGTATAAAACAAACATATAATATAATTTACATAAATCTATGTGTATATATATATAAATAATAGAACATATGCTTAACTTCTATTTAATGACTAACAGATCATGCAACTCTATATAACTTATACATATTTATTGATCGAAAATTAATACTTTAAGGTAACTGTTTATTAAATCATATATATATATATGTGTAAACTATTATATATATATATGACGTCAATATATATATACTGACATACATATGATAATATATATGCATAAGTATATATATACCTTAACAAAGAAGAGGATGAGGAGAATGGTTGATGTGGGTGACTGGGCTCAGGTAGAGTTCGGTATGGGGCTGCTCACGGTTGTCAGAGGAGGAGGTGGTCGGTCGAACTGCAAGGAAGAGGGAGAAGGAGGAGTAGTGGTGATTGGTTGGTCGGGTGTTGTAGGCTTCGACTAAGGAGAGGTAGGGTTGGCTTCTCGGCAACAAAAGGTGGTGAGGAGGAGCTACTCGCGGTCTAAGTTGTTCGCCGGAGATTGTGTGCTCGCGTGGGAAGCTAGTTTGGCCGAGCATGGCGATGCGGTTGATTCAAGAGGTGGAGGGTAGCTTGGAGTTTGGGCTATGGAAGACAAAGCTTCGGCTGAGACTTCGGGTTTTTATAGAAAAACGAACGAGAGCAGCCTGGGCAAAGACGAAAGCAAGGAGCAAAAAAGAAATGGAAGTGGAAACATGTAGCCCTTTTGCCTTATATATAATATTATATAAAGTAGATGAAATTTCAACGGTCATGACCTATGATTCAGGCGGAATTATTAAAGCAATTAATATTTGTTTTGGGCAGCACGTTTCAAATTTGAAACCGAAGGAAAGTGTAAAGTCATAAATTATGGTACCGTTACAACGAACTGTTATTATCGTTTACGTCGGGTACCGGACCTCAAAATATAGAAATAAATATACTGTAGTGATCAGCACGACGAGGCGAATAGAACAGTACACAGACATCAGCGATACGATCGAATTATAAAAACTTGAATTTTCGCTACCGAAAGTGCTGCTAAAATGCAGAAAATAAGATAAACGGAGCAATAGCATTCCAAATTTGACGAAACGAAATATGACGTCTCCCTCAGATGATGATTTACAAATTTATTATATAAAAATATTCAGGTTTGAAAAACATTTTATTATCATCAGTATCAGCTGATTTTAAATTGAAACTAAACATTACACAACATAATTAACTTCCATATTTTCCGATAAAAATTTACCCTTTGCTATGTTTAAATAGACGCATAACAAATATCAAATTTTTATCTCCAAATTCAATTGTTTAAAATTTCACAAAAATTCAGTTAATTATGTTATTAAAACCGTTAAAATTTACGGGTCGTTACACTCTCCCCCACTCAACACTTTTCATCCTAGAAAAGGAAGGAGATAGGAGAATAGAAACAACCAGAAAGGAAAAGATATATTCAAAATACAAAGAACCAGATACAACAATTAATTCAAAACCATATAAATTTCATTTATTTTAAAATTGGTTTATATCCAATTAATTGATTCCAATTCATTTTATTTAATCAATCAAATTTATTGTGTTTATGTTTAATTGATTTCATTTCCATATATTTTCATTCAATTGATTTGTTTTCATTTTTATTAACATTTATTACAAAAAATTTCACAACAAAATTTGTTTTATTTTACTCATCTATTAAATCTATTGATCAACCATAGTTAATTCCACCTCAACATTCAACTTCAACTATTAAAAATCATATAGATTTCAATTTAAATAAATTAATATTCAACAATTTGGTTCAATCCATTCCATTCAACTAATAATGTAACGACCTGTCTTTTTGGACGCTTTAAGCAGACACACACGTCAACTCAAACCATACAAAGAGGCAGATTGTTATTAGGGTAAATAAGAAAAAGAGAAGAAATAAGAGCAAATACAGAATCTCGTAGCGGAATGACAAAATATAATAATCAAAATAACAGTTCATGAATCTGTTTACAAAATCATTGATTATACTTATACAACACAGAATCAGAGTTACACATATCAGAGATAAATAAATGACAATGCAGCGGAATAATATAATAAATAATAATACAATCTTCATCTTTGTTCTCCAGAAACAAGTCTTCAAATCCTGAAATGCTCAGGCTGACCCGAGCGAATTGACAAGACAAAACACCCGAGTCAGAACTAAAAGATCTTATATAAGTTAAATCAACGGTAAATAAATATGAGTGGAACGGCGTCGGAGATGTTTATGGGGTTTGACATCTCCTATCAAGTGCCTAACGAGAGTGCAATAACTTCAGAGATGTTCGAGATTCACATCTCCTAAGGATCTGTTAAACTATATACTATGCAGTACAATACGCTATTATAATATGTCTACAGTAAGATAAACTATGAAAATAGAGTTAAGGCGTTACCCATACCCCCCTTAAAACATTTTTATATATTCCCATAGTCTATACAGTACCGTAACTTCCTGTAAACTGGGCATATCAGAGGGCACCCTCTAGGTATGGTACAAAACAAACTCATAGAAGGCGCGCTAGGGCATGTGAACACGGCACAACTAGGCAATGCCAGGTTAGATATACCAATTACACTTCCGGACTGGTGGTAACGCACAGCTGCTACTACCGCCCACCTCGGAACACACTCCAAATCAAAATCAAGGGTGGCCACCAAATCAATCACAAAGTCAAAATATAGTATCGAAGGAATGTGCCCGATCGGAGGAATGACCTCACTTGGCCCGTCGATTGCTCTTGTTTTAGTCACATCTAAGCTGACTCACGGGAGTCAGGGTCACGTCATACCTCATACAGAAATCATCGCCACCATCCTACTTGATTCTGAAATATCCACCGCGTACACAGTTGTTAAAGTGGGTTTCGGTATTGGAAGAGGGTATGACAATATCCGATCCAGGTCTCTTTAACAACCAATTGCTTATTACACACTGGATGGTTCTTTTACATTTCAAAAGTCAATTCACAATTTATATCAAAATATCATATTCTCTAAACCATAATACTTTCGAAATCATATTCACTTTGAAATCATATTCACCCTTTTAAATCATCTCGTTTCCGAAATCATAATTTCTTTCAAAAAATCATACTTCCAAAATAGGTTAAATCCTTACTTCAAAATCATCATATTCAATATTATTTATAACATTTAAATCCCAACTTTGGTTATAACATCATTTAACCGTATTCTCTTTTAAACCAATGAATTGAATATAAACACTTCTACTTTACCTAGTCTGGAAATTTAGGAAATGGTTTAAATAGTTATAAATAGTCAAAATGGTTATAAATAGTTTAAATAACTTTTAATAGTCAAAATACTCTAGAATAGTTAATATAGATTTTAAAATAGTTGAACAGATTTAAAATATATTAAATATAATTAAAATAGATTAAATAGCTTTAAAACTAGATTAATTAGATTTAATACAAGTTAAGATGGGTTAATTAGCTTTAAAATAAATTAAATGGTTTAAAATAGGTTAAATTGATTTAATATAGTTAATATAGGTTAAAATAGTTAATAATTTGAAAATCTTAAATTTTAGAATCTTTATAATAATATCCTTTAAAACAGTTTATTTTTGGAAACATGAATTTCGATTTTGTTTAAATTTAACTATTCATTTTATTTCAACATATCTGGACCCTTTCACATTTCCAAATCCCTAAACCCAGTTTCACAATTCAACTCACAATAAAATTATTAAATTTTATATTACTTCCAAACCATGTTGGAAATATCAATTTAACTCACTCATTCCAATATATTTCAAAGTTATATTTCAAACGGTTAAATAACTCAATTCCGTTTAATTCCATTTATACCCCAAAATTCAACTTAAAATTTTAAATCTAATTTCTTTAAACAATTCCTTTAACCAATTCCAATTTCAACATAACTTGATTTTCAATAATAATTCAAATATAAAGCAAGTTATTTCAAAATATCATCCAATTAAATTCAAAAATTTAGGGATTTAAAATCATTTAATTTAACCAATCCGGTGTCCGTATATAATTCTCTACCCTAGAGTCAAGTGATATGGATATTTATCATTTCAATCCGCAATTTAGAATTTCACAGTTATATATCATTTCAAACCGCAATCCCGAATTTAACAGTAAATTCCATAAAATCGCTCGAGTCTATCATTTCAACCCATAACGATTTTTCCCTAATCTATAGATCATTCGGGTATGTATCATTTCAACCCATAGTGAACTTGTAGTTTATAATGATATAAAATACAACATCCATTCATCCAATATCAACAATCAAGCATTCATCACAATCATCATCCAAATCAACCAAATAAATATCGGTAATTAACTAATTTACAATACAGGTATTTAAGTGGCAATTTAATTTCAATAATAAATTAAATAACGATTTAATTCAAACAAATTCAAATTAACTGAGCTGACAATTTAAAATATACCAAACAGTCATAAATAAATTTCCAATCACATCATAAATTTTATTTAACAAACATAATAAATTTTAGAAGTTGTGAGTGGGTTAAAACACTCAGCTTTGAATTTAAATCGAATTTAAATCCAATTTAATCCCAAAATTCAAACAGTCTCAGAATTCGTCCAAAACCTGCTTCAAAATGTCTGGAATTTCAATACGATCCCAGTGGAACAAACCGCGCGTGAATCAGACCTCGTATGCAAAAGTAATGCGCGTTAAATGATACGAAGCTTGAATTTAAATAAAGTATGAAATAAATAAAAATCATCTCACACAAGCCAACACGTCACCATCTTCGTTCAAACCAAGAACCCTAGCCAGGGCAGAAAAATCGCGATCGAAGCCATCAACCGCCCCCGCATCTCATCACCGTACGTCAACCCTTGACCATTCCAGACGAAGCGCCACCACACTCGTCGTAAAAAGACCACCGCGATGCCCCCCACATCTCGATCGTCGAGCAATCTAGCCGGCCGCCAAAGCTATGCAAAACCCTAACCAAATTTATCGCCTCGATCTGACCGGTAGTTGATCAAATGAATGGCCCAGATGCCCTCCACTCTTTCCCCTCTACGCAACCATACCCTCCGTTCCACGATCTGACAAAGTTCATCACGACAGGGTGAACGGCTGAGAATAGTTCTTCAATTTCTGGACAAACAGTGGTTCAAATTGGAAAACGAATTACAAATCTAAGATGTGCACATCGAGAGCTTCAAATCGACATATAATTCGATATAGTTTGTGGAGCTTGATTTTCAATTTGATTTTTGATTTGGATTTGCAATTTTGGGAATTAGGGCTTGCAGCCATTGGGAAGAGGGAAGCAAATGGAAATGTACGTACTGAAATCAGAAATAAGAAATGACCTAGGGTTTATAATGATCTATTTATAGGCAGAGCTGGAAATAGAAAGAATGGACAAGATTAGATTTGAATTGGAACGATAAACGACCCGGAAAGCCCATTCTGTCTCCGGAACGAAAATGAGTTATCCCATATATCAAAATATATGCTTTCGATAATTTCAAAATCAATGGAACTGGTTTCAAGCCCAAATTCCATCGTATGAAGAAGTTATGATAAAATCAGCTTATTTCAAATTGATTTCAATTGATTTTAATTAAATTGACTTCTAGGCGTTTCGAGCCCGTACGATCAAACGACAAGTCTGATCGCTACGAAACTAGAAATCATACAATAATTCACTGTTACGGATCCGATGAAACTGGTTTCGTCGAAATTCGAGTTAGTGGCCAAAATGGCTATATTTCAGTTAATTAAATAAATTAATATTAAATTAATTAAATCACTTTTTAATTCAATATTTATAAACTGGCAGATTTTATCATTTTTGATCCCTTAGATATTTATAATAACTAAAAGCAAATTCACATATCAATTTAGTGTTAATTATTTCAATAAATACAGTGTTCAAATGTCAATTGCAATTAATCCAATTAATTACAAATTTATTCCAATAAATTTGATTTTATTTGATTCCAGACTTAATATTCAATCAATTATTACTCAACTAACATAGTTATATTCCATTACATTAATATCTTCCAATTTTCATCTTTTATTTGTATTAATTACTATATTTCAATTATATTGGAATTTTGTCAATTTTACACATTAATTAAAATTTAAAAATCTCTATTAATTATTTCATTTTGGTTTCATTCTTTTATTTACATCAATTATCATATTATATATAGAATTTACATTGGTTACATCTTATTGAATCAACATTTTTCACTTACCAATTTAATCCACATTAATTGCAATAATTAAGTGAATTAATTGCAATTGATTTCAAATTAAACTTAACAAACTAACAAAATAGGTAACGTACAATAATTGTTGCCATTAACTCTTAATCACACTTTTAAATTCATTAATTACAAACAAATGTTACAATTACTTACATAACACAGATTTTTATTCAATTACCATTTATTATATACTATTTCGTTAATGAATTGAATATTTACTTTTGTTTTCCTATATTCATTGTATAACCAAGTATAACCTTTACATTCTTTCAATTAATTGGAATTCCATTCAAGTTGTTAATAATTTACTTTAATTAACATTGTTACCTTTCATTTTACTTATTATTTCATTATTAAATTACAAATTTTTATTTCTTTCAATATTTAATCACAGAATCTTATTAAATTAACCATTTTAATTATCGAAAATTTACGGGTCGTTACACTCTCCCCCACTCAAAAATTTTCGTCCTCGAAAAGGAAAAAGAAGGGAAAAAGGAATTTAGTAATCAATATATCTTATTCAAAATATTAGATTTATAAACAATTAATTTACGAAATTAAGCAATTTAAACAAAATATATCAATTTATAACACTTAAATCCTTTATTTTCAAGTTAACAAAACTTTGGAAAACATTTCATAAAATTTCCTAAGTCCAAAATTTACGAAAAATTTCCGTAGAGTCTCCTTTGTACGGAGAGGTCTGGGGAAAATAATAATATCAATAATAACAATATAATATCATAATTTTCAAAATAATATATCCCAACAGTGGGAAAAACAATATAATATCGCTATAAAACCGTAATCCGAGAACGTACCAATTTGTCGGGCAAACAACGCTTATTTATGAAACCAAAAGTAGTAGCAATTGCTTCCATAACCTGTATTTCACTTATATAATCCAAAGATGTTAATAATTATATAAAAGTGAAATGTTTTAAGCTGCTTCCAACTAGTAACAAAGCAAATCAATACAGCATAACAACAATCACTTGCAAACAAGCATACAATCACCGCAAGAATCAAATTAATCAACCATTCATCTATATCAAACAAACAAATTGTTTGTTTGGGTTTAAACACTTCAATAGTTTAGAATAACAAATAAACTACTAAGTATACCATGCACTCAACAGTCTTAGATAAAACTCTATAGATTATTCATACATCCAAACAATTAGAAGTATCACTTCCCAAACAATCCATAAACCAACGAACAACAGATTCCAACATTATTTGTGTTTGTTCTTATTAATTTCTTTTCATATTTTTACCTTCCTTCAATTTCGTTCATACAATGACTATTTCATTCACATTCATTCATTTAATACTTATTTTCATTCATTACTCGCTGAATTCATTTCATTTATTTAATTAATGAGAATTTCTTTTCATTACTTTATATTAATTTCTTACATAAATTATATCCATTCAATTGTTTATAATGATCAATGAATTCATTACTCAAGTATTTCACACTTTTACTACAGTTTAGTTCACATAAATTAACTTAAATACTTGATTTCAATTAGACATTAATATTCATTAGTGCATAAGTTCGTACTTAAGTTTCTTCCCCTTTTTAATTTGCATTCATTTCCTTATATAATGTCATTGAATATTAAATTTATTTTCTAAATCATTTCAACAATCCTATTTATTTACAGGTTACCAATTAAGATTTCTTATACGCTTCATTTATAACTTTAGCATTTTTTTTCTTATTTTCATCTAGAAATTCCAATTATTAAATAGTTAAATTCTATTTCATTTTCAATAGTTAAAACCTCTAATTTATAGAAATTTAAGAACTAAATGCCGGGTTCCATTTTAAATCATTTAAAAATAATAGATAGATGTATACATACAACTTATATCCAATCATATTTAAATTTGAAAGTTATATTGGTTTATCAAAATAAATTTGCAGTAAAACTACTACAATGGCCTTCCCACTTTGAAACTCGAAAATGAACGTCGATGATGCGTGCACTCATCACCGAAATTATTTTCCAACGACAGAGAGAGGGAGTACAGACTTATTCCCCTTTAAAAGTGCTTTTAAAACTTTATTTCAAATCACATTGAAATATTTATATCAGAAAATACATTCCAATAATATAAATATTATATTCTAAAATCAGTCGAAAGAAATTTTCAAAATCCCAGAACTTAAGTTCTATATTTTCCAATTTATATTTATTTTATATACAAATTTTTATTTTAAACAAATATTTATAGATTTCTCTACCAAACAAAAAAACATATTACAACCAAATATTTCATTTATAAAATTATTATTTTATATACAAAAATATATAATAGGCAAAATTATTTCATTTACCTATATTTCAAAACAAATATTGTGTCGGTCTGCCCTGTTAAGTGTTTAGAAATCCCTATCGATGTCATAGCGTCCTATGCACTGACCAGAATTTATAAATACAAAATGGAACAAATTAACACAATATAAAAACCCTTTTATAACACTAACAAATACGCTCTCTCATATATACACTCAGTGACTCATTTTAGGGTATTACTTCCCTATTTAATATGAGTCAGACCCCACAAAGCTAAGGTTATCACTAAACCAAAGCTCTGACACATGCGTCAACTCAAACCATACAAAGAGGCAAATTGTTATTGGGGTAAATAAGAAAAAGAGAAGAAATAAAAGCAAATACAGAATCTCACAGCAGAATGACAAAATATAATAATCAAAATAACAATTCATGAAGCTGTTTACAAAAACATTGATTATACTTATACAACACAGAATCAGGGTTACACATATCAGAGATAAATAAATGACAATGCAGCGGAATAATATAATAAATAATAATACAATATTCGTCTTCGTCCTCCAGAAACAAGTCTTCAAATCCTGAAATGCTCAGGCTGACCCGAGCGAATTGACAAGACAAAACACTCGATTCAAAACTAAAAGATCTTATGTAAGTTAAATCAACGGTAAATAAATATGAGAGGAACGGCGTCGGAGATGTTTACGGGGTTTGACATCTCCTATCCAGTGTCTAACGTGAGTGTAGTAACTTAAGAGATGTTCGGGATTTGCATCTCCTAAGGATCCGTTAAACTATCTTCTATGTAGTACAATACGCTATTATAATATGTCTACAGTAAGATAAACTATTAAAATAGAGTTAAGGCGTTACCCATATCCCCCTTAACACATTTTTATATATTCCCATAGTCTATACAGTACCGGAACTTCCCGTAAACTGGGCTTATCAGAGGGCACTCCATAGGTAAGGTACAAAACAAACTCGTAGAAGGCACACTAGGGCATGTGAACACAGCACAACTAGACAATGCCAGGTTAGATATACCAATTACACTTCCGGACTGGTGGTAACACATAGCAGCTACTATCGCCCACCTCCAAACACACTCCAAATAAAAATCAAGGGTGGCCACCAAATCAATCACAAAGTCAGAATATAGCATCGAAGGAATGTGCCCGATCGAAGGAATGATCTCACTTGGCCCGTCGATTGCTCCTATTTTTGTCACATCTAAGCTGACTCAGGGAAGTCAGGGTCACGTCATACCTCATACAGAAATCGTCGCCACCATCCTACTTCATTCTGAATTCTCCACCGCGTACACAGTTGTTAAAGTGGTTTTCGGTATTGGTAGAGAGTATGACAATATCCGATCCCAGTCTCTTTAACAACCAATCGCTTATTACACACCGGATGGTTCTTTTACATTTCAAAAGTCAATTCACAATTTATATCAAAATATCATATTCTCGAAACCATTATACTTTCGAAATCATATTCACTTTGAAATCATATTCACCCTTTTAAATCATCTCATTTCCAAAATCATAATTTCTTTCAAAAAATCATACTTCCAAAATAGGTTAAATCCTTACTTCAAAATCAACATATTAAATATTATTTATAACATTAAAATCCCAACTTAGGTTATAACATCATTTAACCGTATTCTCTTTTAAACCAATGAATTGAATATAAACACTTCTACTTTACCTAGTTTGGAAATTTAGGAAATGGTTTAAATAGTTATAAATAGTCAAAATGGTTATAAATAGTTTAAATAACTTTTAATAGTCAAAATACTCTAGAATAGTTAATATAGATTTTAAAATAGTTGAATAGATTTAAAATAGATTAAATATAATTAAAATAGATTAAATTGCTTTAAAACTAGATTAATTAGATTTAATACACGTTAAGATGGGTTAATTAGCTTTAAAATAAATTAAATGGTTTAAAATAGGTTAAATTGATTTAATATAGTTAATATAGGTTAAAATAGTTTAATAATTTGAAAATCTTAAACTTTAGAATCTTTATAATAATATCCTTTAAAACAGTTTATTTTTGGAAACATGAATTTGGATTTTGTTTAAATTTAACTATTCATTTCTATCTGGACCCTTTCACATTTCCAAATCCCTAAACCCAGTTTCACAATTCAACTCACAATAAAATTATTAAATTTTATATTACTTCCAAACCATGTTGGAAATATCAATTTAACTCACTCACATTCCAATATATTTCAAAGTTATATTTCAAACAGTTCAATAACTCAATTCCGTTTAATTCCATTTATACCCCAAAATTCAACTTAAAATTTTAAATCTAATTTCTTTAAACAATTCCTTTAACCAATTTAAATTTCAACATAACTTGATTTTTAATAATAATTCAAATATAAAGCAAGTTATTTCAAAATATCATCCAATTAAATTCAAAAATTTAGGGATTTAAAATCATTAAATTTACCCAATCCGATGTCCGTATATAATTCTCTACCCTAGGGTCAAGTGATACGGATATTTATCATTTCAATCCGCAATTTAGAATTTTACGGTTATATATCATTTCAAACCGCAATCCCGAATTTAACAATAAAATCCATAAAATCGCTCGAGTCTATCATTTCAACCCATAATGATTTTTCCCTAATCTATAGATTATTCGGGTATGTATCATTTCAACCCATAGTGAACTTGCAGTTTATAACGATATAAAATACAACATCCATTCATCCAATATCAACAATCAAGCATTAGTCACAATCATCAACCAAATAAATATCAGCAATTAACTAATTTACAATACAGGTATTTAAGTGGCAATTTAATTTCAATAATAAATTAAATAACGATTTAATTCAAACAAATTCAAATTAACTGAGCTGACAATTTAAAATATACCAAACAGTCATAAATAAATTTCCAATCACATCATAAATTTTATTTAACAAACATAATAAATTTTAGAAGTTGTGAGTGGGTTAAAACACTCAGCTTTGAATTTAAATCGAAATTTAAATCCAATTTAATCCCAAAATTCAAACAGTCTCAGAATTCGTCCAAAACCTGCTTCAAAATGTCTAGAATTTCAATACGATCCCAGTGGAACAAACCGCACGTGAATCAGACCTCGTATGCAAAAGTAATGCACGTTAGAATGATACGAAGCTTGAATTTAAATAAAGTATGAAATAAATAAAAATCACCTCACACAAGCCGACACGTCACCATCTTCATTCGAACCGAGAATACTAGCCTGGGCAGAAAAATCGCGATCGAAGCCATCAACCGCCCCCGCATCTCATTACCGTACGTGTAACGACCCCGAAATTTAAATTTATTTAAATTAATAATTAAATGAATTTTTGAATTAAATTGAGTAATTAAATAAATTCTTGATAAAAATTTGTAAATTTAATTAGGAAAATTTGAGCGAGTTTCCCCGAGTCCCAATTTTATTTGAACGATCATTTAAATTTAAAAATTGTATATGTTGAATTTGAGTTTCAAGTAAATAGTTTAAAAATAATTATAAAAAAAATATAGAATGTCATCTATATTACAAGATAATAAGAAATAAATAAGATATAGGAAAAATCAATACAAAATAATATAATAGTATAGACTACAAAATAATAAAAGAAAAGATAAAATTTATAAACACTTACAAATGAAACCAAACAAACAAAAGAAATATGAGACAGGTAAATAGGTAATATATTCAACTATATAAAGATAAGTATGGATAAAAATGAAAATACAAATACAATATAAAGTAATAAAAACAAAGTAAGAAAATAAGTGAACTAAATATCTACAAACAATACAACTACATTCATATCTATAAACAAACAATAGGACTTCACTTATATTCCTAAATATGTAGGCTGTAGACTTTAGAGTAACAAAATGTATAAGTCATAAATGCAATGTCCCCAGCCACCATAACAAAATCACTGAAGCCACCACACCATCTTCATCTTTGTACAGCCGAATGAAAGGAGAAATTTTATATATACAAATTGTACAAGACAATAAATGCAACATACCTCCAATATCACTTTAGCCATACCCTATTGTATAAAGAAATAATCATCTGTACACTTCTTTTTTCTTATATGCATCAAGCCTTTTCATTTCATTCGTCCACCAAGCTAAGTAAAACTGAAGTAAACAAATGATTTAAAACTCAAGACAACATTCAACTCAAAGGGGAACAAAATAGAATCCAAGAAAAAAAATCAACTGCAGTCTTCAAACAACAGAAGTCCTCTGTTCTTCATCTTCTCAAAACAGTGAGCAAACTATTTCTTTTAAACCTTTAACATGTTTTTAATATTTTTATTGCTTGTATCTTTAGAAAAAATGTGATGAAGTATCTACTGATATATACTATTATGTGATGTTTGTAAATTACTGGATGCACTGTCTTATGATGTTCTTCAAGCTGTCCATGTTTCTGAGGGAAAAGAAGCAAAGAATGGTTTATACTCTTCATATAAAAACATTTAACTTAGAAATTTAATTAAATAAATTTGTTTAAAACCAAAGATCAGAGCTTGGAAACTGTTTGATGGTTGGCAGTGGAGTATAAGTCCTGTAATTCAAATTTACAGTAGAAAGCAAATAAATAGGTAAAATTCGAATATCATAAATTGTTGATTTGATTTCATTTCTTGAATATACATATAAAGGTAGGAATTTTAAACCAAAAATGATGATTTTTAAAGGAGTATTCAAGGTGCAGTTCGAAAATGAAGCTAAGAAGCATTTTTGCCAATTTCAATGGATTCAACAAAATTTAATTTCTGATATTGGATGAGAAGTTAGTTTGATGAGGTAGTAATACGAGAAAAATGATAAAATAATTTTCGAATGCATGGATTTTGGGTTCGAGATCGAAGTAGGGTTTAAACTCGAAAGGTATACGGTCTGGAAAACGTGGTAGTTTCATCGTCACAAATTGACCGAGCCTCACGAGAACTTGGGGGATGATGTCGTGGGGTGTTGTCGTGCTAGGGCCGGAGTTTCAGGGCGTCAGGTGGTCGTCGTTGGTGGGGCGAGGCGTTTAGGCTGATGGGTTTCGAGTTGCAGTTCGATGAAGAGGTGAGTTTTTGATTTCGAGTATCTTCGATCGATCTGGGGTTCGATTTGGAATTGGCAAAGGTTCTTCGACTTGATGGTGATCAAGGCGATCACCAGAATCGCGCCAAACCACCGTGCACGTGCACGCTGGTGATGATGTGTCAGTGGAAAGAAAATGGGGAGGACGAAGATGTTTCCTCGGGTTTTACTCGAGTCGTTCGAGCACATGACTCGAAGAAGGGAAGGAGATGACTCGAAGAGATTTTAGTTGATTCGAGTATAATGTTTTTCCAGGCTTTTGAAAGTATAGCCTGGCAGTTTTCTTAATTTTGGAATTTAATATAGAATCTGAAACATAATTTAAAACCAAGTTTAAATTTGTTTTTTTAAATCTGAATTCGAATTGAAATTGAATCTTAGGTTTTGAAAGTAGCATAAAGTTTATAACTTTAAATGATGTAAATAAGTAAGAGTAAAGCATACTTTAATGATTTGAAATTTAAGAAGAAATTTAGTTAAAAATCCTTAAGTTTGAATTTAATAATTTGGATTCATCAAATTAATAAGTTAATTAAAATGGATTGAAAAATTTAATTAATAATTGGATTAATTAAGTAATTATGAGATTAAACCAATTAATAAAGGTTTAAGTTAATTATTAATTAGGAAAAATTAATTTGTGATTAAAGATCATTAATTTGAATAGATTAGATTTTAAACTAATGGTTAAATATTAATAAATCAAGTAATTAAGGTTAAATTAAGTTACATTTAAAGACTTGAATTGATTAAATAATTAATGGTTAATTTATGGATTATTAAAGATAAATAAATTTGAAATTAATATTGTTTGATTTAGTTTAATTTCTTAAGAAAAGAAATTAAGAATTGTAATTAATAGTTAATGAAGGTCCTTAACTTAAGACTATTAAATAATTGATATATTAATGTGATTTATTTTAGTAGTTAATTAGATAAATTAATTAAAGATAAACATTGATGAAAATGTTTAAGTGTAATTACTGAATGAAAGTAATTAAGAAATTAATTACTTAATATGATTAATTGAGTTAAATATGATTTGTTTAAGTTGATTAATTTAGTTTAATTGATTTAAATTAATCATAGGATGATTTGATAAGTATAATTACTTAAATGTAATTAATGAAGTATAATTACTTAATGAAGTAATTAATAATAATTACTGTATGTAATTGGTTGGAGATGATTTGAGTATGATAGTAATTTGGATTAAATTACTTTGTGAGATTAATTAACCAAGATTTATAGTTATTCATAGGTAATTAACCTGGTATAACTTAATTATAATCAGACAATTAACTGACCTTATCCATGGATGTTTGGATTCTATTGAATGTTGAATTGTTTGATATCCCTGATACATGATGCTTTGTGATACATCCTGATTTATGTTGTTATCTGTAATTTACCTATCTGTGATACATATCTGTGATCTGTGAATGAAGATGAGCGTTATAGTTTATATCGCTTATCGACTATGTTTCTGTATTCTGATATATGATGATTGTATGATGTTGCACTACTGTGTAAAACCCCTGGACCACACTGTTACACACACAAATATGGATTTCACGTGGAAATCGGTTAAGTCACAGATAATTTAAATTTGATGTTTTTGAAATTGAAATTTTTAATTTCAATTGATTTTGAAATTAGAAATTCGGGTTTAAAGTAAAAAGCTTTTGAAATGGAATTTCAAAGAGAAAAGTTATTTCAAATAACTTAACCGAGTTTTGAAAATTTAAATAGTTAGATTTAAATTTGGATTCAAGTTTGAAATTAAGCTATGATTTGGAAACTAGGGAGTAGAGATGATATAAATGTGTTTATATGAATTTAAACCATTTTAAAAGTATAAGTTGGAAATTTGATTTAACCCAAGAACCTTAACTCGTATAAATGAATCAGATTTCCAAAATGAAAACTGTTTGTTTTCAAAGAATAAAAGCTTTTAGATGAGAAATGAAATTCCAATTTAGGTAAAGGAATTTCAAGTGAATTGAAAAATGGATTTTCCAAGTTATGAATGAATTCTTTTTGAAAGCTATGAATTAAATCTGTCTATTTTTAACAGATTTAAAATGATGATTTGTTTAACCCATTCGAAATGAAATTGTTTTGAAAACTATAAGTTAAATCTTTGATTTAAAGATTTAACGAGTTAATTAAACTGAAATGGAAATCGATTTGGAAAATCTGTGAATGAATCTTTGTGAAATTAAGTGAACTTTATGAATTGAATCTTTTTGTTTAAAGGATTAAAATGGTAATTTGATAAACCATTTGTAAAGAAAGTTTGGGTTTAAGTTGTGACTTAATTGAAATCCCAATATCCGTATGTTTTTAAATATTTCGCTCACTATTCGGGTTAGCCGGGAAAGGACCTTTGGGTCGTATAACTCATTCCGAATAGTGATACGTCGTATATGGATAGCATTTGAAGACCGGTGTTGAAGACCGGATATTTTTCGAAAAATGAAAGGACAACCTGTCGAATGTCTCTGCACTGAGTCGCGCCGGTATAGAGATTTATATCACTCTTTTGTGACGGGAAGTCCGGACGTGATTGAAAGTTATCCGGAATTGCAAGGGCTTCGTGAGAAGTGCCTTCGGTTCTGTTCGAACCCGGAACAAACTTATATGGATACATGTCTGACATTACACTTTGAGATATGAAGCCGATTTCTTTCAAATACATTTCTGTTTGGTGGCGGAGAATTTATTCTCTTAGCTTAACACCCTTCTCTGAGACGTACGAGCTCAGAGGTTATGTAGTTGAAATTTATCAGCGATATATCCCAATTTGGTAATGTGGCATGCTGAGTGTTGCTGTGTGATGATCAGTGTTTGATCATTTGTGATATGATCATTTGTTTGATCATTTATCTTTGTGATCATAGGTTGATCATCTGTTGACCCAAAGCGTGGCTTTTTGAAAAAGCGTAGCTTTGTGGACGAGACTTCGTCGAGCCTCACAACCCGGTAATGGTCGAAACAGGAATTGTGCGGCAAGGTTTTCAGGGGTAGCTCCCCTAGGGTATGACCATTCCTTCTGGAAAAGGGTAGTATCATGGTATGGAGCCCAGATACTTACTCATGTGGATACACTTTCTTTATGATGTGTGATGTTGGTTATCGAGCGCTCGGATAAAGGTCCCAAAGGACCGGGGGTGGCATATCTGAGGTTTCTTTTATCCCTTGGGAAAAGGGGTTGCCGGCCTTGTTTGGCAGAGAACAGTTGGTTCTCGGAACGTCCCGCCAGAGGCGTTTCTTTCGTGGAATAGGAAGTTCCTTAGCCTGACCATTTGTTGGAAATCCAAACAAAACAATACGAGCCCTGTATGGTTTTAGTTGTATTACCTGCTATGGAATGTGGCGGTAACCTGCTATTGAACATAGTAGCTATAGTAGGCATAAGTGCGGAATGCCTATGCTGGCTAAGATTTATATTCTACTTTCGAAATTGTTTTCTACACTATGCACTAGTAATAATATCAAATGATTTGATTTTGCGTAGTAAGCATCTTTGACTATCATAAGAAGAAATCTCCTCCAATTCTGCGTTTGCATTGTGTGTGTGGTGGGAGGTCTTATGGTAGTTTCATTTTCCAAAAGCATTGCGAATTGACTTTAAAATTCTCTGCTATTTGTTTTAAAGATAAACTGTTTTTGTTGCTCACACCAGTCCCATGACTGATCCGGAGTTTATTGTTCCTTTCCTAAACTCTGGGTGCTCAAAATTTTCTACACGAGCAGTCTAGAGTTTGGTTTTCAGATATTCAGATTTAGTAGATTATCTGGAGCTAGTTCAGTCTTTGGATCGGACTGCACTTGCTTATCTTTGTGCCTCGTTATTGGGAGTTCGAGCTATTTATGGATTGGCGCTTTGAAGATGGAGATTATCCGCTGCTGATGTTATCGTTTTCTTTTCCGCTGCTATTTGTTGTATCATATCTCTGATGTATATTGATATTCATTGTATCATTCTGTTGTATCAGATATTGTATATCAATGTATTATTCATTTCTTCCGCTGTGTTATTTACTTAACTGTGTTATAAGCTCCGGCGACTCGGATTTGAACGCTCGAATCTACGACATTCGAGTACGATGTAAAGTATGGATGTCGATTTTCGAACGCGAAAATTTGGGACGTTACATTTGGTATCAGAGCTAAGGTTGAACTTTAGCTCAGGAGTATAACACGTTAGGTAGCTCATTAGAGATAGAGTGAAGTAAACTCTAGAATGAGTAATCCCTAAGATATCTGTTCGAACGTCTCAGTAAATTCTCTTGCTATCCACTGATAGTGAGTATGAGTGTAAGAAGAGGATGAGATAGGGGACAAGGGAATACGACTATAAATGGTCAATACCCTGCAACAGTGGAAACAATCTTTCTCTATCAATTTTCTTTGATTCGTTTCCAAATTCTTTTGATTGCTTCGTATCAGCTACGAGAAGAAGTTTCGATGTGATGATGGCTCTACGAATCGTTGTAGGAGATTCTTATTTCGTATCTTCATCGACTTCTTGTCAGCCTTTTGGATTTAAACCTTAATGAATTTGAAATTGGAATTTTAAATTGAATTAAATTGACTAATAAAATATGAGGGTAAATTGAATTGAATCAATTAAAACGATATCGTTTAAAACCGAATTTGAAATTCTATTGTAATTTCTTGTGAATATCAAAGTCCGAAGAGGGACAAATTGGTATGTATTCTGGGATATTCCAACTTGAGTTTGGAATCCATATCCTGTGTTTGAGGAATTATAGGAGATCACCTCTATCTATCTCTGTGTTATTTTCGTGCCTGCGAATTTCGAGGACGAAATTCTTTTAAGGGGGGAAGTTTGTAACGACCCCGAAATTTAAATTTATTTAAATTAATAATTAAATGAATTTTTGAATTAAATTGAGTAATTAAATAAATTCTTGATAAAAATTTGTAAATTTAATTAGGAAAATTTGAGCGAGTTTCCCCGAGTCCCAATTTTATTTGAACGATCATTTAAATTTAAAAATTGTATATGTTGAATTTGAGTTTCAAGTAAATAGTTTAAAAATAATTATAAAAAAAATATAGAATGTCATCTATATTACAAGATAATAAGAAATAAATAAGATATAGGAAAAATCAATACAAAATAATATAATAGTATAGACTACAAAATAATAAAAGAAAAGATAAAATTTATAAACACTTACAAATGAAACCAAACAAACAAAAGAAATATGAGACAGGTAAATAGGTAATATATTCAACTATATAAAGATAAGTATGGATAAAAATGAAAATACAAATACAATATAAAGTAATAAAAACAAAGTAAGAAAATAAGTGAACTAAATATCTACAAACAATACAACTACATTCATATCTATAAACAAACAATAGGACTTCACTTATATTCCTAAATATGTAGGCTGTAGACTTTAGAGTAACAAAATGTATAAGTCATAAATGCAATGTCCCCAGCCACCATAACAAAATCACTGAAGCCACCACACCATCTTCATCTTTGTACAGCCGAATGAAAGGAGAAATTTTATATATACAAATTGTACAAGACAATAAATGCAACATACCTCCAATATCACTTTAGCCATACCCTATTGTATAAAGAAATAATCATCTGTACACTTCTTTTTTCTTATATGCATCAAGCCTTTTCATTTCATTCGTCCACCAAGCTAAGTAAAACTGAAGTAAACAAATGATTTAAAACTCAAGACAACATTCAACTCAAAGGGGAACAAAATAGAATCCAAGAAAAAAAATCAACTGCAGTCTTCAAACAACAGAAGTCCTCTGTTCTTCATCTTCTCAAAACAGTGAGCAAACTATTTCTTTTAAACCTTTAACATGTTTTTAATATTTTTATTGCTTGTATCTTTAGAAAAAATGTGATGAAGTATCTACTGATATATACTATTATGTGATGTTTGTAAATTACTGGATGCACTGTCTTATGATGTTCTTCAAGCTGTCCATGTTTCTGAGGGAAAAGAAGCAAAGAATGGTTTATACTCTTCATATAAAAACATTTAACTTAGAAATTTAATTAAATAAATTTGTTTAAAACCAAAGATCAGAGCTTGGAAACTGTTTGATGGTTGGCAGTGGAGTATAAGTCCTGTAATTCAAATTTACAGTAGAAAGCAAATAAATAGGTAAAATTCGAATATCATAAATTGTTGATTTGATTTCATTTCTTGAATATACATATAAAGGTAGGAATTTTAAACCAAAAATGATGATTTTTAAAGGAGTATTCAAGGTGCAGTTCGAAAATGAAGCTAAGAAGCATTTTTGCCAATTTCAATGGATTCAACAAAATTTAATTTCTGATATTGGATGAGAAGTTAGTTTGATGAGGTAGTAATACGAGAAAAATGATAAAATAATTTTCGAATGCATGGATTTTGGGTTCGAGATCGAAGTAGGGTTTAAACTCGAAAGGTATACGGTCTGGAAAACGTGGTAGTTTCATCGTCACAAATTGACCGAGCCTCACGAGAACTTGGGGGATGATGTCGTGGGGTGTTGTCGTGCTAGGGCCGGAGTTTCAGGGCGTCAGGTGGTCGTCGTTGGTGGGGCGAGGCGTTTAGGCTGATGGGTTTCGAGTTGCAGTTCGATGAAGAGGTGAGTTTTTGATTTCGAGTATCTTCGATCGATCTGGGGTTCGATTTGGAATTGGCAAAGGTTCTTCGACTTGCTGGTGATCAAGGCGATCACCAGAATCGCGCCAAACCACCGTGCACGTGCACGCTGGTGATGATGTGTCAGTGGAAAGAAAATGGGGAGGACGAAGATGTTTCCTCGGGTTTTACTCGAGTCGTTCGAGCACATGACTCGAAGAAGGGAAGGAGATGACTCGAAGAGATTTTAGTTGATTCGAGTATAATGTTTTTCCAGGCTTTTGAAAGTATAGCCTGGCAGTTTTCTTAATTTTGGAATTTAATATAGAATCTGAAACATAATTTAAAACCAAGTTTAAATTTGTTTTTTTAAATCTGAATTCGAATTGAAATTGAATCTTAGGTTTTGAAAGTAGCATAAAGTTTATAACTTTAAATGATGTAAATAAGTAAGAGTAAAGCATACTTTAATGATTTGAAATTTAAGAAGAAATTTAGTTAAAAATCCTTAAGTTTGAATTTAATAATTTGGATTCATCAAATTAATAAGTTAATTAAAATGGATTGAAAAATTTAATTAATAATTGGATTAATTAAGTAATTATGAGATTAAACCAATTAATAAAGGTTTAAGTTAATTATTAATTAGGAAAAATTAATTTGTGATTAAAGATCATTAATTTGAATAGATTAGATTTTAAACTAATGGTTAAATATTAATAAATCAAGTAATTAAGGTTAAATTAAGTTACATTTAAAGACTTGAATTGATTAAATAATTAATGGTTAATTTATGGATTATTAAAGATAAATAAATTTGAAATTAATATTGATTGATTTAGTTTAATTTCTTAAGAAAAGAAATTAAGAATTGTAATTAATAGTTAATGAAGGTCCTTAACTTAAGACTATTAAATAATTGATATATTAATGTGATTTATTTTAGTAGTTAATTAGATAAATTAATTAAAGATAAACATTGATGAAAATGTTTAAGTGTAATTACTGAATGAAAGTAATTAAGAAATTAATTACTTAATATGATTAATTGAGTTAAATATGATTTGTTTAAGTTGATTAATTTAGTTTAATTGATTTAAATTAATCATAGGATGATTTGATAAGTATAATTACTTAAATGTAATTAATGAAGTATAATTACTTAATGAAGTAATTAATAATAATTACTGTATGTAATTGGTTGGAGATGATTTGAGTATGATAGTAATTTGGATTAAATTACTTTGTGAGATTAATTAACCAAGATTTATAGTTATTCATAGGTAATTAACCTGGTATAACTTAATTATAATCAGACAATTAACTGACCTTATCCATGGATGTTTGGATTCTATTGAATGTTGAATTGTTTGATATCCCTGATACATGATGCTTTGTGATACATCCTGATTTATGTTGTTATCTGTAATTTACCTATCTGTGATACATATCTGTGATCTGTGAATGAAGATGAGCGTTATAGTTTATATCGCTTATCGACTATGTTTCTGTATTCTGATATATGATGATTGTATGATGTTGCACTACTGTGTAAAACCCCTGGACCACACTGTTACACACACAAATATGGATTTCACGTGGAAATCGGTTAAGTCACAGATAATTTAAATTTGATGTTTTTGAAATTGAAATTTTTAATTTCAATTGATTTTGAAATTAGAAATTCGGGTTTAAAGTAAAAAGCTTTTGAAATGGAATTTCAAAGAGAAAAGTTATTTCAAATAACTTAACCGAGTTTTGAAAATTTAAATAGTTAGATTTAAATTTGGATTCAAGTTTGAAATTAAGCTATGATTTGGAAACTAGGGAGTAGAGATGATATAAATGTGTTTATATGAATTTAAACCATTTTAAAAGTATAAGTTGGAAATTTGATTTAACCCAAGAACCTTAACTCGTATAAATGAATCAGATTTCCAAAATGAAAACTGTTTGTTTTCAAAGAATAAAAGCTTTTAGATGAGAAATGAAATTCCAATTTAGGTAAAGGAATTTCAAGTGAATTGAAAAATGGATTTTCCAAGTTATGAATGAATTCTTTTTGAAAGCTATGAATTAAATCTGTCTATTTTTAACAGATTTAAAATGATGATTTGTTTAACCCATTCGAAATGAAATTGTTTTGAAAACTATAAGTTAAATCTTTGATTTAAAGATTTAACGAGTTAATTAAACTGAAATGGAAATCGATTTGGAAAATCTGTGAATGAATCTTTGTGAAATTAAGTGAACTTTATGAATTGAATCTTTTTGTTTAAAGGATTAAAATGGTAATTTGATAAACCATTTGTAAAGAAAGTTTGGGTTTAAGTTGTGACTTAATTGAAATCCCAATATCCGTATGTTTTTAAATATTTCGCTCACTATTCGGGTTAGCCGGGAAAGGACCTTTGGGTCGTATAACTCATTCCGAATAGTGATACGTCGTATATGGATAGCATTTGAAGACCGGTGTTGAAGACCGGATATTTTTCGAAAAATGAAAGGACAACCTGTCGAATGTCTCTGCACTGAGTCACGCCGGTATAGAGATTTATATCACTCTTTTGTGACGGGAAGTCCGGACGTGATTGAAAGTTATCCGGAATTGCAAGGGCTTCGTGAGAAGTGCCTTCGGTTCTGTTCGAACCCGGAACAGACTTATATGGATACATGTCTGACATTACACTTTGAGATATGAAGCCGATTTCTTTCAAATACATTTCTGTTTGGTGGCGGAGAATTTATTCTCTTAGCTTAACACCCTTCTCTGAGACGTACGAGCTCAGAGGTTATGTAGTTGAAATTTATCAGCGATATATCCCAATTTGGTAATGTGGCATGCTGAGTGTTGCTGTGTGATGATCAGTGTTTGATCATTTGTGATATGATCATTTGTTTGATCATTTATCTTTGTGATCATAGGTTGATCATCTGTTGACCCAAAGCGTGGCTTTTTGAAAAAGCGTAGCTTTGTGGACGAGACTTCGTCGAGCCTCACAACCCGGTAATGGTCGAAACAGGAATTGTGCGGCAAGGTTTTCAGGGGTAGCTCCCCTAGGGTATGACCATTCCTTCTGGAAAAGGGTAGTATCATGGTATGGAGCCCAGATACTTACTCATGTGGATACACTTTCTTTATGATGTGTGATGTTGGTTATCGAGCGCTCGGATAAAGGTCCCAAAGGACCGGGGGTGGCATATCTGAGGTTTCTTTTATCCCTTGGGAAAAGGGGTTGCCGGCCTTGTTTGGCAGAGAACAGTTGGTTCTCGGAACGTCCCGCCAGAGGCGTTTCTTTCGTGGAATAGGAAGTTCCTTAGCCTGACCATTTGTTGGAAATCCAAACAAAACAATACGAGCCCTGTATGGTTTTAGTTGTATTACCTGCTATGGAATGTGGCGGTAACCTGCTATTGAACATAGTAGCTATAGTAGGCATAAGTGCGGAATGCCTATGCTGGCTAAGATTTATATTCTACTTTCGAAATTGTTTTCTACACTATGCACTAGTAATAATATCAAATGATTTGATTTTGCGTAGTAAGCATCTTTGACTATCATAAGAAGAAATCTCCTCCAATTCTGCGTTTGCATTGTGTGTGTGGTGGGAGGTCTTATGGTAGTTTCATTTTCCAAAAGCATTGCGAATTGACTTTAAAATTCTCTGCTATTTGTTTTAAAGATAAACTGTTTTTGTTGCTCACACCAGTCCCATGACTGATCCGGAGTTTATTGTTCCTTTCCTAAACTCTGGGTGCTCAAAATTTTCTACACGAGCAGTCTAGAGTTTGGTTTTCAGATATTCAGATTTAGTAGATTATCTGGAGCTAGTTCAGTCTTTGGATCGGACTGCACTTGCTTATCTTTGTGCCTCGTTATTGGGAGTTCGAGCTATTTATGGATTGGCGCTTTGAAGATGGAGATTATCCGCTGCTGATGTTATCGTTTTCTTTTCCGCTGCTATTTGTTGTATCATATCTCTGATGTATATTGATATTCATTGTATCATTCTGTTGTATCAGATATTGTATATCAATGTATTATTCATTTCTTCCGCTGTGTTATTTACTTAACTGTGTTATAAGCTCCGGCGACTCGGATTTGAACGCTCGAATCTACGACATTCGAGTACGATGTAAAGTATGGATGTCGATTTTCGAACGCGAAAATTTGGGACGTTACAGTACGTCAACCCTTGGCCATTCCAAACGAAGCGCCACCACACTCGTTGTCCACAGACCACCGCTACGCTCCCCACCCCCCCCCCCCAACGTCTCGAACGTCGAGCAATCTAGCCGGCCGCCAAAGCTATGAAAAACCCTAACCAAATTAATCGCCTCGATCTGACTAGTAGTTGACCAAACAAATGGCCCAGATGCCCTCCACTCGTACCCCTCTACGCAACCATACCCTCCGTTCCACGATCCGACAAAGTTCATCACGACAGGGTGAACGGCTGAGAATAGTTCTTCAATTTCTGGACAAACAGTGGTTCAAATTGGAAAACGAATTACAGATCTAAGATGTGCTCGCCGAGAGCTTCAAATCGATATATAATTTGATATAGTTTGTGGAGCTTGATTTTCAATTTGATTTTTGATTTGGATTTGCAATTTTGGAAATTAGGGCTTGCAGCCATTGGGAAGAGGTGGAAATGTACGTACTGAAATCAGAAATAAGAAATGACCTAGGGTTTATAATGGTCTATTTATAGGCAGAGCTGGAAATAGAAAGAATGGATAAGTTTAGTTTTGAATTGGAACGATAAACGACCCGAAAAGCCCGTTCTGTCTCCGGAACGAAAATGGGTCATCCCATATATCAAAATAGATGCTTTCGATAATTTTAAAATCAATGGAACTGGATTCAAGCCCAAATTCCATCGTGTGAAGAAGTTATGATAAAATCAGCTTATTTCAAATTGATTTCAATTGATTTTAATTAAATTGACTTCTAGGCGTTTCGAGCCCGTACAATCAAACGACAAGTCCAATCGTTACGAAACTTGAAATCTTACAATAATTCACTATTACGGATCCGATGAAACTAGTTTCGTCGAAATCCGAGTCAGTGGCCAAAATGGCTATAATTCAGTTAATTAAATAAATTAATATTAAATTAATTAAATGACTTTTTAATTCAATATTTATAAACTGGCAGATTTTTATCATTTTTGATCCCTTAGATATTTATAATAACTAAAAGAAAATTCACATATCAATTTAGTGTTAATTGTTTCAATAAATACAATGTTCAAATGTCAACTGCAATTACTCCAATTAATTACAAATTTATTCCAATAAATTTGATTTTATTTGATTCTAAACTTAATATTCAATCAATTATTACTCAACTAACATAGTTAACATTGTTTTATATTCCATTACATTAATATATTCCAATTTTCATCTTTTATTTGTATTAATTACTATATTTCAATTATATTGGAATTTTGTCAATTTTACACATTAATTAAAATTTAAAAATCTCAATTAATTATTTCATCTTGGTTTCATTCTTTTATTTACATCAATTATCATATTATGTGTAAATTTACATTGGTTACATCTTATTGAATTAACACTCTTCACTTACCAATTTAATCCACATTAACTGTAATAATTAAGTGAATTAATTGCAATTGATTTCAAATTAAACTTAACAAACTAACAAAATAGGTAACGTACAATAATCGTTGCCATTAACTCTTAATCACACTTTTAAATTCATTATTTATAAACAAATTTTATAATTACTTACATAACACAGATTTTTATTCAATTACCATTTATTTTATACTATTTCATTAATGAATTGAATATTTACATTTGTTTTCCTATATTCACTGTATAACCAAGTATAACCTTTACATTATTTCAATTGATTGGAATTCCATTCAAGTTGTTAATAATTTACTTTAATTAACATTGTTACCTTTCATTTTAGTTATTATTTCATTATTAAATTACAAATTTTTATTTCTTTCAATATTTAATCACAAAATCTTATTAAATTAACCATTTTAATTATCGATAATTTACGGGTTATTACAAATAAATAGTCATTCAATTTAAAATTTTGATTCTCTTTCATTTTATCAACATTTCTTTCAAACAAATTTATTTTTTAAATTAACTCATTTATTTTATACATTTATCTTCACCTAAGTTGATTCCACTAAATTTAAGTTCACTATTCTTAAGTTCATATTTATCTGCATAAATAGTCTTCTTTTTATTTATTTAATTTATTTCACTTAACATAGTTGCAACATATATTAAGTGTAAAACATTTTATAACCATATAGCATTCAACAAATATATTATCCAATTTATTATTCAATTTTATTATCTATAAATTCCCTTAACAAAATATCATTTTTGATATCCTATTACTTATATCATAGTGTATACTATCCAATTCTATTCTAATTACATTTAAACTTTCTTAGGTAAGTATTTTTTTATGTTTCTGAGTGTAATTAAATACTATACAAATTTCCCTTTTATTTACAACATTTATATTAAGCCAAATTTTTAGTTTGAACAATTTATTACTTACGTTTTCACTTGTATAACCTTTAATTATATATTTGTCCTAACATTTTAACTTTTTGAATATTTTAGGTAAGTTATATATATTAGAATGTAATTTAGTATTATACAATAAGTTTTATTTAGATTCAACAATTTCAAGTTGGTTTAATTTCGTTATCATTTTAGATATTCCAATTATTCAAAAATTTCACTTTAATTCAATAATTGAAATCATTCTTAATATAAATCTTAAGATTCAAATTTCCGGTTTCACTTCAAACTATTTTGAAAATTATATACATATATGTTTTATATATTAAATTATACACAAGAAATTGAAATCAAATCCATTTTTTCCAAAACAAAAGTGTAGCAAAGCTACTAAGTGGTCTCTCCACTCTGAGACTCGAAAAATGAATGTCGATTATTGTGACGCCCCACCTCTATACTAACACTAGCCAAGGACACTACGAGGTAATGCCGTCGACTAGCACGAAGAATAAGGCTGTTGAGAAGCGACCATCTGTGTAATTGCTTTGTGCGAGTACCGATATGTCAGATAGTATGACATGCATTTCATTTCAAGAGGAAATCCGACATATCAAATACAAACTCAAAGCTACCACATAGTGGCTATGTGGCCTTCGGAAAAAAATATAAAAATAAGCATAACACAAATCAGTCACAGATATTCATATCACTAAGGCGGAAACAGATATGAATATAACACATAGGAATGTACATCAAAATAGTGGTCATAGAAGATCCACAATATCACAAAAGAATAAGTATACATCAAGGAGTCTCTATCTCAAATGTATAAAAGCAAAAACTACTAAGCTAAATTAGTTAGCCAAAAGTCAGAAGCTAGCCCATGCTAAGTAGTCAAGTGGAAGCACCTATAACACCTCGGTCTATCCCGAGTTTTATTTAAGAAGAAAATAATAAACGGATCAGTCTAGCTATAAATATCATATGAGATGATAAAGGATTAAGAGATACCACAAAAATGTATGATAACAATAATGTCATACCGTGACAAGTATACATTCAATAACACTAAAAATGAAATCATACAATATCTCAAATCTCATCAAATATCCAAAACGAATATCACATTCTTTAGCTTATTCACCAAACCCCAAATATTGACAAAACATATCAATGTCAATCGCAAAAATTGGTGAAACACAAATTCCAGAAGTCAACAATTAGAAATCGAGAAAAACACAAAAGGGGAGGCCTATTACAAACGGGAGCATGAAAACTCACCAACACGTGTATCACAAACGGAACGATATTCCATGGTCGCTAACCCATCAAATTTGAGCCGAAGCTCCACAAACGGCCCGAAGACCATGGGTCGCTACCCCACCAATTTGAACCGAAGCTCCACAAATGGCCCGAAGACCATGGGTCGCTACCCCACCAATTTGCGTCGAAGCTCCACAAACGAGGTTTAGTCCCCATGCAAACAAAGAGACATTGCACATCGCTAGTCCAAATCTCAAAATGATCATCATTGATCGATAAGTGTAAATTACACTAAGCTAGTAAATAAATGAGTTAGGGTTCATGTCCCATAACCACTAGCTTAACTTAAATATTTACGAACAGATTGTAGACTTCCACTCAAAAATAAGTGTAAATTACAGTAAGCTAGTAAATAAATGAGTTAGGCTTCATGTCCCATAACCACTAGCTTAACTTAAATACTTACGAACAGATTGTAGATTTCCATTCGAAAATTGTCACGAGATTTCAATCGAACAAGTCCAAGAATTAATCGACGAAGTAAAAGCAAGCGTTTCATACCACTTGTTTTGCTAAGTTGTTTAATTAATTTTCTCATACGAATGAGGTAAAGGTTTGTATATACTAATAGATAAGAAAACGGTTTTATAAACAAGCTTTGTATTAAAAGTAACGTTGGGATCATTTTCGTGAAAGAGTTTGAGTATTTACTACTAGTATAGAAACCTTTGTATTTAAAAGTGACAAATCACATAATTGATTGTAAAAACAATCTATCACCAAAAATCCACATTAGACGACGTGAATTCAAACCATAAAAATCGATATCAAATCCAATCAAATGGATATTTCCAAAAATCCATAAATGAAGTCATCAAAGTCAATAATAATTGACAACAACTAACCGGATCAACAAAAATCGATAAAATTTGGAAATCCACTCAAAAACAGCCAAAATAGGTATAATTGAATAGTTATATACGTCTGAAATTACCAACCAGACGTCTAAACCACTAACCAGACGTCTGGTTGGATTTCCAAACGTCTGGATTTTGCCTCTGCTTTTTATTCTTTTTCCAGGGACTAATTCCAAACGTTTGGATTTTTAACCAGACGTTTGGATTTTTCAACCAGACGTCTGGATTTTCAATCCAGACGTCTGAAATTCCCTACTAGGCAAAAATCATCCTAGCCCAAAAAGGGCAAAAATCCAAACCGAAATGCGATCGAACGAGCGATGGATGCTAGGGATTTATGCCAATCGACAACCCAGTCGTATAGGCTCTTCGATACACCCCAAATAACATGTCCAAACATCCAAGATAGGGTTTTAAAGATTTTGACTTCAAAACACCAAAATTTGGAAAATTCACCAAATTAATTTAAATCAAAAGCAATTGGACATGAAATAGATATTAGTAATTCATACCTAACAACAATGAAAGCTATAGACATAGATGTGAGTTCAAGAACTCACCTTTAAAACTCAAAAACAACGAATGAGAAGCTCTAAAACAAGGCAAGATCAATTCCTCTTCAATACACCTCTAGAATCTTCAATCTATTATCGACGGTGAAGTTTTTCCTAAGTTAGGTTATAGGAATTTCTGAAAATTGAAGAGAGATTGAGATGGAGAAGATGAAGAGGATGCTTACCTAAGCTTCTCTTTGATTTTAGAGCAAGAACTTGAACTTCCTAAGAAAACTAGGGTTTAGGAATTTTAATTTCCCTTTCTTTCCCCCATTTTCCTTTAGCTTGAGAGTGTTAGGAAAATAGAATGAATGAATGAAGAGGGGGGGGTGGAGGGTTAGGGTATTTTGTTGGGTTAGTGGGCTGAAACCCCAAACCCAAAGCCCAATAGAAAAATAGCAAAATTCTACTCAACTCCAAACATATCGATGTTTATACTCAAAAAAGTTGTAAACATCGTTTTGAACTCAACGGAAGTGGTCTCGAGTCCGGATTCGACCGTTTACAAAAAGTCACGTTTTGGACTTTTAAATTCAACTAACGATGCTATATTTAAATAAATCATTTAAATATATTATCGTAAAAATATGTGGCTTGTTACAGACTCCCCTCCTTAAAGAAATTGCGTCCTCGCAATACTTAAGGAGAAAATAAAACGTAACAACCATACTAAGGCATAACAACACAAAAGAATAAATTTTGAAATGAGAAGTTCACCTTAAGGAGCACGAGAGAGTAAGTCCGGATGTATTCGCTCAATGAATTCTCTGGATTCCCAAGAGCAATCCTTAGGATTTGCGGACCATTGAACTTTCACAAGCGGAATATTTTTATTTCGAAGGCGTTTAACCTCCGTAGCAATGATGCGAATAGGATGTTGCTCATAAGTCAAATTAGGCGAAACTTCAATTTCTTCAATAACACCGGGCTCAAGAATAGAATCGGAATCTCTAAGGCATTTCCGAAGTTGAGAGACGTGGAATACGTCATGAATAGCAGAAAATTGAGCTGGTAATAAAAGGCGATAAGCCATGGAACCAATGCGTTCGGTGATGAGAAATGGGTCAATATATCGAGGTGCTAACTTTCCCGATCGACTGAAACGCACAACACCCTTCATAGGTGAAACACGAATAAACACAAAATCTCCCATAGAAAATTCTAAATTCCTTCTTCGATTATCGGCATAGGATTTTTTCTACTTTTAGCTTCTTTCATCCTATGACAAATAAGGTCAATCTTTTCTGTGGCATCACGAATAAACTCTGGACCTAAAACTAGCTACTCACCAGCTTCAAGCCAACACAAAGGAGATCGGCATGGCCTTCTGTAGAGTGCCTCGAAAGGTGCCATACCAATACTAGATTGGAAGCTATTATTATAAGAAAACTCAACAAGGGAAATATGATCTTCCCAACTTCCACCAAAATCAAGAACACATGCACGAAAGAGATCTCCAAGAGTTTGATTCACCCGTTCTATTTGTCCATTGGACTGAGGATGATAAGCGGTGCTAAAATTAAGCTTCGTTCCCAAAGCTTTTTGAAGACCCTTCCAAAATCCACTAGTAATTAATGGATCACGATCGCTAACAATAGAAGTAGGAACTCCATGCAATTTAACGATTTCTTTAACATAGAGTTTGGCCAAAAGAGGTACGGTCTGATTGGACCGAACGAGAATAAAATGGGCGGATTTTGTAAGTCTATCTACAATCACCCATAAACTGTCATGACCCAAATGAGAACGGGGAAGACCGTCAATAAAGTCCATGGGAATTTGATCCCACTTCCAAACTGGAATGTCCAAAGGTTGCAATAACCCACCGGGCCTTTGATGCTTGGCCTTTACGAGTTGGCAAGTCATGCAATGCTTAATAAAGTTAGTAATATCAGATTTCATTCCATCCCAATAATAAAGTCGCTTCATGTCCGCGTACATTTTACTACTACCGAGATGAATGGTAAATTTAGAACGAGGAGAATCTTCTAAAATGCCTTTACGAAGATCATTAATATTTGGCACAATAAGTCTACCAAATTTTCGAATAACTCCACGAGCATCAATAGCAAAGTCTTTCAAACCATCAACCTTATTTTTATCCCTACAACTTTGGCTAAGAAGAACCAATTCGGGATCATGCTTTTGAGCTTCAAGGATGCGGTCTAAAAGAGAAGGATGAGCCTCAAGGCTACACAAAACAAGAGATGAACACGAATCAGATTCACGATCTCAAATCTCACAAGTAGACAAAGTCTTGAGATCATTCCATTTGAATATCATCATGGAAACAACCGCTTGTTGCTTACGACTAAGGGCATCGGTAACACGATTTCCCTTTCCGGGAGTAAAGAGAATATCAAGATTGTAAGATGCAAGGAATTTGAGCCAATGTTGTTGACACAAATTGAGTTCCTTTTGAGAAAATAAATACTTCAAAGATTTATGATCGGTGTAGAGAACAATTTTCTCTCCCAAAAGATAATGACGCCAAATTCTAAGAGCAAAAATAATGGTCGCGAGCTCTAGATCATGAGTGGCATATCTAGTCTCGGCAAGCTTTAATTGCCTAGAAGCATAAGCGATAACACGTTCCCTTTGCATGAGAATGGCTCCCAAACCAACACGACTAGCATCGATATAAATAACCAAATCTTGGTTCCCATCGGGAATCACAAGAATAAGAGCATCAGAAAGGAGGTCTTTTAATATCTACAAAGCAGCTTCTATGCTAAATCATTTATTTCATGATCCTCTTTTCCGAAAAGCTAAGACATTCAAAATTATAATTAACTTTACGTAGTCATCTTTTTAGAAAAATTTACTTATTACAAGTCAATTTACTATGTCTGACTGTCTCATCATAGCGTTTAGGAGATTCCTATTGATAACTTTGATCAAGTGCATCGACTAGAATTCTTAAAGCACTCAATGGGAAAAACAACACAAAATCATCTTCTATATGATAAACATGTCTCTTAAAATTTTACAAATATTCTTTGCTCGTTTTAAGAATAAAATCCAATTATACTTATAAATATATCTTCTTAGAAAGATTTGCAATTTTAAATTGACGTTTTCAACCATAATCAATGAATACAAGGATGGACTCATCGAGATATTCGTAGAATACTCGATTCATAAGATGGAAGAAATAAACTAGAGGGTTCGGCAAACCGAATGACATAACGAGCCATTCATCAGATCCGTAACGAGTACGGAATGATGTCAAAGGAATGCTATCCTTTGCAATACGAAGTTGATGAAAACCAGATGTAAGGTCGAGCTGAAAAGACCTTAGCACCACTGAATAGATCGTTTAGGTTAATCCTAAGACAAGCTCAAAGATACCAGTAAATTCACGAACTACTTGAGTGAGGGAAATAACATCTTCCCATCAAGTGGGTTTAGGTAAAATGATGCCACCGAATTGGAATCAAAATCATTAAGAAAAATTAAAAACATGCTTAACAGATTGAGAATGTCGAAGATGGATAGTCCTCTCGGGACAAAGGATATGGGCTTCGTAATGATTAAGCCAATCCTTTCCCAAAAATCAATTCCGAAGGCTAAGTAGCGCATAACATGCAAATCAGATCGGAAAGCATAATCACATAAAATAATCCCGACATTTTCACAAAGTAAACTGAGTGTTGCGGATCCACCAACCGGATTTGCAATTCTCAGTGAAGTCATCAAGCCCATAATATTTAAAGAAAAAGTATCAATAAGTTCTTTTGATATAAAAGAGTGAGATGTACCCGTATCAAAAAGTACTCGAATAGGAAGATCACGAAACAAAATAATGCCATCAAGGAAAGAATGAGAAATACCTTGACCAAGAGAAGTGTTACTAGAAGCTTACGCAACATTCAACTTACCCTCTTTCTTGTTTGGAAGTTTGGGGCATGAAGATAAAAGATGACCCAAACCTTTGCAATAACGACAAGTAAGGGGCCTTGGACACTTATTTGCATAGTGATTCTTAGAACTACAATTGTAGCATACTCCACGATTAGGGATTGGAGTCTTTGCTACCGAAGTTGCTTACTTCACTTTCTTGTTGGGATTAGGGCTTTGGAACTTAATATGCCTCTTCTTGTTAATGTTGATGTTTTGTTTGGCACCCACAACTTCAACATCACTTTCTTTATCGACCTCTTCAAGTCGAAGAGTGATATCTACAAACTGGTCGAAAGGCACTTCTAATTTCAGAGGTAAAACCTTTTTAGGGTTCATATTCAAAGCACAGATAAACTTTTGATTCTTTACAAGATCCAAAAGTTGTTGGGCAGACATGAATACGCCATCCAGAGGAGGACCACCGGATTGACCAGCGCTAGGACTGCCAGGTCTAACCATTTCTCTTCTTTAAGAAAGAAAGAAAGAAAGAAGAGGAAAAAGGTTATTCTCAGAATGAATTCAAATAAACTAGATTGATAAACAAGGTATCATAAAAGAAAATAAGATAGAACGGGTCCAAAGACTCGGATTAAATCCTAAGGCACGATTCCTAAGAGAGACTTAGGACAATGATCCTTGCTAGATTATTCTACATTGTTCCGAAGTTTGGCTCAGATACCAAGCTATGACGCCCCACCTCTATACTAACACTAGCCAAGGACACTACAAGGTAATGTCATCGGCTAGCATGAAGAATAAGGTTGTTGAGGAGCGACCATCTGTGTAATTTCTTTGTGCGAGTACCGATATGTCAGATAGTATGACATGCATTTCATTTCAAGAGGAAATCCGACATATCAAATACAAACTCAAAGCTACCACATAGTGGCTATGTGGCCTTCGGAAACAAATATAGAAATAAGCATAACATAAATCAGTCACAGATATTCATATCACTAAGGCGGAAACTGATATGAATATAACACATAGGAATGTACATCAAAATAGTGGTCATAGAAGATCCACAATATCACAAAAGAATAAGTATACATCAAGGAGTCTCTATCTCAAATGTATAAAAGCAAAAACTACTAAGCTAAATTAGTTAGCCAAAAGTCAGAAGCTAGCCCATGCTAAGTAGTCAAGTGGAAGCACCTATAACACCTCGGTCTGACCCGAGTATTATTTAAGAAGAAAAATAATAAACGGATCAGTCTAGCTATAAATATCATATGAGATGAGAAAGGATTAAGAGATACCAAAAAATTGTATGATAACAATAATGCCATACTGTGACAAGTATACATTCGATAACACTAAAAATCAAATCATACAATATCTCAAATCTCATCAAATATCCAAAAAGAATATCACATTCTTTAGCTTATTCACCAAACCCCAAATATTGACAAAACATATCAATGTCAATCGCAAAAATTGGTGAAACAGAAATTCCAAAAGTCAACAATTAGAAATCAAGAAAACACAAAGGGGGAGGCCTATCACAAACGGGAGCATGAAAACTCACCAACACGTGAATCACAAACGGAACGCTATTCCATGGTCGCTAACCCATCAAATTTGAGCCGAAGCTCCATAAACGGCCCGAAGACCATGGGTCTCTACCCCACCAATTTGAACCGAAGCTCCACAAACGGCCCGAAGACCATGGGTCGCTACCCCACCAATTTGAGCCGAAGCTCCACAAATGGGGTTTAGTCCCTACACAAACAAAGAGACATCGCACATCGCTAGTCTAAATCTCAAAATGATCATCATTGATCGAAGTGTAAATTACACTAAGCTAGTAAATAAATGAGTTAGGCTTCATGTCCCATAACCACTAGCTTAACATATATATTCACGAACAGATTGTAGACTTCCACTCGAAAATAAGTGTAAATTACACTAAGCTAGTAAATAAATGAGTTAGGCTTCATGTCCCATAACCACTAGCTTAACTTAAATATTTACGAACAAATTATAGATTTCCACTCGAAAATTATCACGAGATTTCAATCGAACAAGTCCAAGAATTAACCGACGAAGTAAACGCAAGTGTTTCATACCACTTGTTTTGCTAAGTCGTTTAATTAAATTTCTCATACGAATGAGGTAAAGGTTTGTATATACTAATAGATAAGAAAACAGTTTTAAAAACAAGCTTTGTATTAAAAGTAATGTTGAGATCGTTTTTGTGAAAGAGTTTGAGTATTTACTACTAGCATAGAAACCTTTGTATTTAAAAGTGACAAATCACAGAATTGATTGTAAAAACAATCTATCACCAAAAATCCACATTCGACAACGTGAATTCAAACCATAAAAATCGATATCAAATCCAATCAAATGGATATTCCCAAAAATCCATAAATGAAGTCATCAAAGTCGATAATAATTGACAGCAACTAACCGGATCAACAAAAATCGATAAAATTTGGAAATCCAGTCAAAAACAGCTAAAATAGGCAAAATTGAATAGTTCCAGTCATCTGAAATTACCAACCAGACGTCTGAACCACTAACCAGACGTTTGGATTTTGCCTCTGCTTTTTTTTTCTTTTTGCAGGGACCAATTCTAGACGTTTGGATTTTTCAACCAGACGTCTAGATTTTCAACTAAACGTCTGGATTCCCTGCTAGGCAAAAATCAGCCTAGCCCAAAAAGGGCAAAAATCCAAACTTAAATGCGATCAAACGAGCGATGGATGCTAGGGATTTATGCCAATCGACAACCCAACCCTATAGGCTCTTCGATACACCCCAAATAACATGTCCAAACATCCAAGATAGGATTTTTAAAGATTTTGACTTCAAAACACCAAAATTTGGAAAATTCACCAAATTAATTCAAATCAAAAGCAATTGAACATGAAATAGATGTTAGGAATTCATACCTAACAACAATGAAAGCTATAGACATAGATGTGAGTTCAAGAACTCACCTTTAAAACTCAAAAACAACGAATGAGAAGCTCTAAAACAAGGCAAGATCAATTTCTCTTCAATACACCTCGAGAATCTTCAATCTATTATCAAAGGTGAAGTTTTTCATAAGTTAGGTTATAGGAATTACTAAAAATTGAAGAGAGATTGAGATGGAGAAGATGAAGAGGATGCTTACCTAAGCTTCTCTTTGATTTTAGAGCATGAACTTGAACTTCCTAAGAAAACTTGGGTTTAGGAATTTTAATTTCCCTTTCTTTCCCCCATTTTCCTTTAGCTTGAGAGTGTTAGGGAAATTGAATGAATGAATAAAGAGGGGGGTGGAGGGTTAGGGTATTTTGTTGGGTTAGTGGGCTGAAACCCCAAACCCAAAGCCCAATAGAAAAATAGCAAAATTCTACTCAACTCCAAACATATCGATGTTTATACTCAAAAAAGTTGTAAACGCTATTTTGAAGTCAATGGAAGTGGTCTCGAGTCCGGATTTGACCGTTTATAAAAAGTCACGTTTTAGACTTTTAAATTCAACTAACGATGCTATATTTAAATAAATCATTCAAATATATTATCGTAGAAATTTGCGGGTTGTTACAATGATGCTGCAGTCATCACCGAAATTATTTTCCAATGACAAATGAAGAGAGTACAGACTTAATTCCTTTAAAAAAATTCTTTTGAAACAATTTCCATTCGAAAATACTTTCAAATAATATATTCCAAAACTTTAAAACCCAATTTTTATTTTTAAAATACCGGAAATTTAAATTCTCAAATTCTTAATTTAAATTCATTTCAATTCTAAATCAATATTTTTCCCATGTTTTATAATTTCAATTATTTATATTATGTTGCAATAGTCAATGGTTTATAAAACAATAAATGATAATCAAATATTATCATTTCTAACAACCAATTCATTTAACTATTTAATTTCAAAAAATTATACTTATATATATATAATATAATCATACAAAATTTTACAAATTTTGGAAACAATATTGTGCCAGTTTGCTTTGTTCAAGTGTTTTTGAATTCCTATCGATAGCGTTAGCTAGACGAATCGATCGAAACCAAAAAATTCAAACTTAAAAACTCAAACAACACAATATAACTATTTTTATATTAATAATAAATGCACTCCCTTACAGGATGATTCGAGAATGGATTTCAAACAAGGATAGAGATTCAAATTTTGATGAACCCTAGTAAAAGAGAATTCGAACCATGAAGATGGACTCGAAACGAAGATGAGGTAATTGAATTACAGAAGAGGAAAGAGGGATGGACTTATATTAACTGCGGGTGACCTTAACCGGGTCAACCGAGATTCCAGAAATAAGATAAATGCGGAAATTCAATTTCCCGCTTGAAGGGAAGAAAAGTGACTTCACTCAATATCAGGATAATCTCTGATTATCGGGGTGGAGTCAAGATTACAAGGGAATTACACCGATTGTCTACTAGAGATGGTTTGGGCTTTCAAGAGATAATAGCATCTAAACCGAGGATGTAGAAATCTCCGGTGGATCGATGCTTGTTGTAAAGGAGTTTCACCCCTTTACAAATCATACTAAGGTTGGCGAGACCGCCGATGGGGTATGTCACACCAGGGATGGAGTTGATAGTTGAGGTTGGAGCTATGGGATGCTCCAGTATCAAAAGAACGCGAACAGGAGAAGACAAGAATGAATTTTCAGAACGAAAGGGAAATTTCCAAAAATTCAAAGGAAACCGAGTCAAAGAACTCAAGCTCGAATGAAGGTGATTCCGTAATTAAACTTACTCTATATGCTAAGTTTTGCCTAAACCTGGCTCTGATACCAACTGTAACGACCCGGTATTTCGTGCCATTCGCATCCGCACATGTCGGACTTGAATTGCTCAAAATATCAGATTGTTAATTTATATCACTACAACAGAAAAGACTTTTGGTAGCGTTGAAAAAACGCTACCATAACTTATGGTAGCGTTTTAGAGAACGCTGCTATACGACATGCAACTAAAAGTCTAAAACTTTTTGTTGCGTTGTAGTAAACGCTACCAAAAGTCACTTTTAAATGCAACTATAGGTATTTTTTGTAGGATTTAAAAAACGCTACCAAAAATCACTTTTAAATGCAGCTATAGGTTTTTTCTGTAGGGTTAAAAAAACGCTACCATAAGTCTTCATTTTTTGGTTGCATTTTTTGTAAATGCTACTATTTACGATTGATGGTTTATACCATTTCCAGCAATCGCTTATATATTATTCATATTAAAACGAACGATCAATCGCATAATTTTCATATATTCAAACAAACAATTAAATTACATAATTAGCATATACAAACAATCAATCATATGATCATCATATTCAAATAATTGCAAAAAAATGCTAATCTCACAATCAAATATAATATCCATAATCAATTCGATAGTAGTTTTTCAACAAAATAAGTCACATACTACAAGCATTCACAGACAAGTTTCCACAAATGGTAGTAACAAAATACGACAACATATATAACAATTAAATTCATGTTCGTTGCTTGATTACCAATAGTTCTTTGTTGTCGACAGTCTTCGCTTCGAAATAGCTAATTACCTGCAAACGAGTTTAACAATCAACAATATATATATGTATATATATATATGTATATATATATTTATATATATATATATGTATATATATATGTATATATGAAAATCATGTAATCTATAACTCGATATTCTATATTAATACATATTGAAGTCTCACAATTGGACAACAAATATGTGATGGTTCATTATATTTTCTCATTCTGACCAAATAATCAGTAGAGAAAAACCATTAGCAACATAATAACCATGATAAATAAAAGGAGATATGTTTTATAAAATACATATATAAAAGGACAGCAAATATGCAATGATGTTAGATTTCTAAGAGTTAACAAAACAAATGCATTAGTGTAAGGTGGTTTTCAATAAAAATGTGTTACATTACGCTCCAATAAAATATGTGTGTTGGATTTCTTAGAGTTAACAAAACAAATGCATTGATGTAAGCTAATTTTCAATAAAAATGTGTTATATCACGCTCCAATAAAACATGTGTTAGATTTCTTAGAGTTAATAAAACAAATGAATTAAAGATGCTCTACATACATAGGATGTGATGTTTAAACCATCTGCTATGTAATGAAAATACAATAATCTACAATAGGGAAGGATATGTAGCAGCTGGTATGCGTTATCTTTATTAGGATATTAATATAGGCAAAATGACTGTCCCATTGCATCAAAAGTTAATTTTGTCTGTCCATTTATTTCTAGTTTTAAATAGACGAAATATGGAAAGTAAATGCTAAATATTGAAGTAGGGGGAGCAAATCAGTAAGCATCATTTTCCAAATAGAATGTTATAATCGATGAATATCAGATATAAACTGAAAACAATGGATGGTACACATGCTTGATGGGTTAAAAGTTATATAAACCAACCAAGCTAAAGTCAAGTTTAGAATATGATTGATTAAATCTTAAATGAATCAAGAGCAGTATTTTATTTGTCAATCAGTTAGACATATTAATATCTTACCTATTCTTAATATCAGAAGTCATAGCCATAAAAGCCTGTTCAACGTTTAGAGCACTTTTTGCACTGGTTTCCATGAATGGGATACCAATTTCATCAGCAAACGCCTAGTGATAGAAAATGATACAAAATCAGGATATAATGTGTTATTGCTTCGAATTTGAAAGGAAAAAGAAAAAAAAGTCCATAAAATAACTAAAATAAAGACAAATCACCTTGGCTGTCTCATATGATACAACTTTTTTGTCAGTAAGGTCACTCTTATTTCCAACCAAAAGTTTGTTAACATTTTTATTTGCATAGCGGTCAATCTCATTTAACCATTGCTTAACATTATTGAAGCTCTCCTGGTCTGTAACATCATAAACCACCTACAATGAAAATTTAATTACAAAAACTACCAAATTGCCATGATATTTTCATGCAGGATAGGAGAAGATTAAGAAAAGTGGAAATTTTATTTACAATGATTCCATGAGCACACATGAGAAAAAGTAGGTTTAAAAGCTAATTAGGATTCAACGTTCACACAATTGCACATGTGAGGAAAAATCTTATCAATTGGATTCCTACAAAACCAAAATAACACACTCTAATCTGATTTTTACGCCCGATGGAAAAGGTAAACTAAACTGAAACTAATTTTTGATTATGACAAATCTTGCAACCAGTTAACATTAATTTGGCATTTCAGCAGAGAAAGGTATTTCCTTCTGAAAATTAAACTTAAAAATCTCCAATTAAATACCAAGTTACCTTAGTCATGGAAGCTCACCGCGCTGCAGGAGCTCTGATGCAAAAAGTGAAGCAATGATACTAAGTTTTTTCAGATGCTCAACATTACACTACTCTCCAAATTCGTGGAGCCACTAAAATGCGCTGAATTTCCAACTTAACTTCTTCCAAATTCAAGCTCTCCTCCACTTTTTTTCTTATTTCTTCTTCAACTCTTTTAGCTGTTTCTTCTTCTAATAACTTCAGCTCTTCTTCCTTTTGACGCCTAAATAAATTAAAAATAAGGTCAGCAAAATAAATGAGATAAGCAATCAAGCAAGTTACGAGAATACCAAGGCTTACAGATAGCAACAACGTTGAATTAGCAAGCAGCATGTAAAATATCCGTTATATCACGACCGACTAAACTTTTTCTTTCTTTTCCATCATAATATTAAACACAAGTTCTTTAAGGCATACCTCTCTAACAGATTCCAGATCCAAACAAATGAGATTTCAAACTGGTGAAAGTAGTAGATAAAGGAGACATCCAATGGATCATTATATATAATAAGTGGTACTATAGCAATAGCAGTATCTTCCTTCATGGTCCTGTGGAGAAAATGTTAAGTAATAACTAAAAGTACGTTTAAATTAATCATTTAAGCGCTTAATTGTCACATATATGGAGAGTTAGGGGCTCTCGAACGGTTAAGTCTTTTGACTTTCAGGCTTAGTTTGTTTGAAAGTAATTATTCTGGTACTGACCAATTACTTAAAGTAATTCACCTAACCACCCTTGATTTAAGCTATTGATCGTACATCAATCTTATTTTATAAATAAAATATATTTTCCTCTAAGATCAACAGTATATGAATGTCGATATGATGGATGAAAGTTAATGTTAAGCGTGGAAACATACAGGAGTGTAATTTGACACAAATGCACTCATGATACATGTCTTGTGTCTGTTTGCGTAAAATAAACACTATTTATTGTACTTCCAACAAGTGTAATAAGTGGTTAGAAATATTTTTGTTTTAGGACTAATAACTTGAATGTAAATTTTTTGTTTGCTTATCAAGTATTGTAACAACCCTATATTTTACAAATATTTTTAAATTGATTTTTCCAGATTCAAAAGCTTTATTTATGAAAAAGAATAAATTTTGTTATTTTAAATATAAACTTTGATTTTGATGTGGATTTAGAATTCCAAATATGACTAAATTTAATATTTCCAGAAAGAGTGAATTTTGGTTAAAATAGTCAAACTTTGACTTTTAAATTTAAATTTTAAATATTTGAAATTATAAATTTTATCTTTTATTATGAAAATAAATTTAATAACATGAATATTGCTTTTTGTTTCGTTGAAAACGGAGTTAAAATGTAAAAGTTATGTACATTTCAATTTTTAGTATAATTTGTTTTATTGTGCAATTTTGCCTATTTTAAATTTTATAAATCATATATTCTTTCTTATATTTTGTTTTAATATGTTTTAATATGTTATTTTATGTATATTTTGTCTTTTTATATTTTTAAAATGATAATATAATTTTTCCAAAATTTACTGTATTTATTTTTCATTTTTTTAAAGGCTGTTTTCCTATTTTCTGCTATTTTCTTTATTAAAATTTTTATGTAAATTTAATTTTAAATATTTTTTTCTGAATATATTTTTATTTTATGTTATTATTTATGTTTAAAAATATATTACAAGCTCATATGAATTTTCTAAAAATTTATTCTATTCAATTCCAAATTTTCTAGACTAGTTTACTATTTTAGCTATTTTTTCAATTTAACTTTATATAATTGATAAATTTTTATATAAATGATTATATTTTGATAAAATTTCGAAATTTTATCTGGGATTTTTTTTTCCAGAAATATAAAGTTATAAAAAAGGAATTAAAGATATATGAAGAGTTTGATACCTTTTGTGTGCTTAGCCCTTTTGAATTCTACCGTTTCTTTTTCAATCAATACATCTTTTATTTTATTTTTGCCGGCCGACTCCCTCATCTTTTCACGAGTTTCCAAAGCTTCTAAACCCTAAAAAAATCATGGCCTCCATCTTGCAAAAAAATTTGGTAATCTCCCTCTTTTCTTTCTACTTTTTTCTTACTTTTCTATGCAATTTTGCCTTGATCTCTTCACATTTTTGCTTGGCCTAGCCTCTACCACCTCTATCCCCATCATCACCTTCACCATCTACTACAGAAAACACTCCCTTCCCTCTGACCAACACAGGCCATGACTTTCCACTTGAAGCCATCACCACAAAACTCCACAAAACATTGCCTAGACCACACATATCATCACCTACCCTCCATATCTTGCTTTGGCCACCCCCTTAGCCACCACCACCACTTGCTACATGACCTTTGGTTGCTGCTACTTATCACCAAAACCTCTGTCCGGACCTGTACTAGATGATGGCCGAGCCATTTGACCCATAGACCGAGCCAAAAGTTGAACCAAACTCCACTATGTTGCCTAATCTCTTGATATTCTTGTGTTGTAACTTCCTCCACATGTTCTAGCCTTTATGCCATGCATTCCTATGATCAAACCTGAGCCAAAGTCATGTCAAACCTGACCTAAATAAACCCCTAGGACATGCAAAGCATTGTAGAAAACAAGGCAAAAGATTTGACATTCAAATCTCTTTTCATTTCAAAGTTATTTCATTTTAAAGTCGTATTGAATTTTGTTGTTTTGATTGTTTGTTTTGGGTTGTGCACAAGAGTTGTAGCTTGGATTCGCTCTCCACTCAAGTCTGTAGTCTTGTCATCGTGCTTTTGTTTCCATTGTGTCATTGGTTTTGATATCTCCAGCACAAACATGTGAGTTATTCTCACCAGACTATATGTACCTATATAACTAGTAAATTGACACCCTGTGAATCTGTAGAAATATATTATCATGTTATACTTGACTATGTTATGATCATATGATGTTTATACACCTGTTATATCATCCGTTACTGTTATATAATGTATTTTGTTCATTTATATCTGTTTATCACACTGCAAGTTCCCTGTAGACTAGAATCACTATGGGTTGAAATGATACATACCCGAACGGACTATAGAATAGGGAAAAATCGTTATGGGCTGAAATGATAGGCCTGAATGGTTTTTATTTAATTTATTTTAGCTTGGGATTGCGGGTTTGAAATGATAGAACCCGGATTTTTTCTTTTTAAACTGCGGATTGAAATGATACATATCCGTATCACTTGACCTAGGCTAGAAAACTATATACAGGCCCGTGGTTATTTTATAAAGTGTTTTGGATATTTTTAAGTATTTTAAAAATATAAATTTATGAAATTTAATTTAAACAGATTTAGAAATATTTTGAATTAAAGAAATTATGATTTTTTCTATGTGTTAAAAATGTAATTAATGAATGGTTTAACTGGATTTTTGAAATATAACTTAAGTTTGGAAATTTGGAATTTTTGTTAAAAATGGTATTTAAGTATATAAATAAAATGGAAATTTAATTATATTTGGAAAATGGTAAAATATGATAATTTGATTAAATTTGAATTTAAGTGATTTATTAAAGTATTATTGATTTTTCTATGAATTTAAGTGGTTAAATAAATGAATGTTTAAAAGTGATCTTTTAAAATATAACTTTACTTGGAAATGTGAAATTTGGTTTTTATTAAAGGTTAAGTTAATTAAATAAAATTGGAAATTTAGTTAAATTTGTGAAATGGTAATTTAAATTGGAAGTGTTAAGTTTATTTGTTGAAATGTGAAGAATTGGAAACTTTTACACTTAAATTTATTAAGTAAATTGTTGAAATTGGATTTGATTATAAGAAATTTATTGTGAAAAGATATATGTTAAATGATATGTAAATGAACATTTTAAATGTTAAAATATGATTTTTTTTTAAATGTTTATGTGTTTTAAATTAAAGTTATTCAATTGCTGGAAATACACTAACACCTGAAATGAACTTTTAATAGCATTCAGAAATGCTATAGATTCTGTTTTGAACTAAAATTGTGTAAAAAGGAGCTATTACAGCATTTCTGAAATGCTGTAGTTGCTTTAGTTGAACTTATAGGCTAATATTGAACTCAGGCCTATTATAGCATTCTCTGGAAATGCTATAATGGTCTGTAGTCTATGTTGAAATCAAATTTAACCCTTGTTTTGAAATCTGAACTACCGCAGCACTTCTGAAATGCTGTCTTTTCTGTTTTTAACTATAATTCAACTAAAACTGAGTTTTAACAGCAGTTTTAAGTGCTGTCTTTGCTGAATTAAAAATGTTTTCAAATATAACTTATAGCAGTTGTTTTTAAATGCTGTGAAAGGCCGAAATTTTAATAATTATGGTTTTTGACTTAGTAAACGAACTCAGAATGGTTTGAAACTTTGAAAATTGAATACTTGATTTAAAAGCATAATAATTACACTTTTAAAGGTTTAAATGAATTATTTTGATTGGAATATAAACTATTTAAAAGTAATTTGAAATGATAGTAAATGAATGATATCTTTGAATTTATAAGGTATTTAAAGTTGAATATTTGGATTTGAACTGATATGATATTTTATTATATAAAAATGGTTTGAAAATGAAGTTTTGGAAAGATTTGATATTTTGATATATTAAAATGATTTGAAATGAAGTTTTGTAAAGATACAATATTTTGATATATTGAAATGAAGTTTTGAAAAGATATGATATTTTAAATATTTTGAAATGGTTTGGAATTGATTTAGTCTTTATTTTGATAAAGATTGGGATTTGAAATGATATTCCATTTTGAAGTATAAAATATTGTTTTAAATTTATAACCACGGGTTATAATAACGTTGGGTTGTTAAAGAGACCGGGATCGGATATGGACATACTCTCTGTCGATACCGAAAACCACTTTGACAACTGTGTACGCGGTGGAGTTTCCAGAATGGAGTAGGATGGTGGCGACGATCCTAAGGTATATACGTGGACCCAACTCCCGTGAGTTGGCATAAGGTGGCTAAAACAGGAGCGATTGACGGACCAATGAGGTAGCACCTCTTATCGGACACACTTCTTCGATACCATTCTATTACTTGTGATTGATTTGGTGGCCACCCTTGATTTGGGAGTGTTGTTCGAGGTGGGCGGTAGTGGCTGCTATGCGTCACCACTAGTCCGGATGCGTAATTGGTATATCTACCCTGGCATTGCCTAGTTGTGCCGTGTCACCTACCATATCGAGCTTTACTACGATTATGATTTTAAGATCCGACCGCGTTAAGGTTCTCCATCCCCTTAACGCTATTTTCTATATGATTATACTTTACTGATTAGACATTATTATAATAGCGAATATTACTACATAGTAGATAGTTTAACGGATCCTTAAAGAATGGGCGATCCCAAGCATTCTTTAAGTTACTTGTACCTTATTACAGTTCACTTGAGTTGGTTTATATTATATAAGTATATATTGTCCTCACTCGAGTGTTTTGTGTTTTGCTTTACGCTCGGGTCAGCCTGAGTTATTCACAGATTTGGATTTCCACCTTCTGGAGATTTGAATCGCTAGAGATCATCTGCTAGTCTTGTTCTATCTACTTCAGTTATGTTGCTCTGTTCAGCTTGTACTTGGTTATCTTATTGATACTTCTGTTGTACTCTATTTCTTCTATTGTATCTTATGTACTCTGATATATTTATATAGTAGCTTCATGAACTACTATCTCTTTTACTTCCGCTGCATTATTTTACTCTGTGTCTGTGTTCTGTGATTATATTTATTTACAGCATATTCTGAGATTTGCCAAATTATTATTTACAACACGGTATTTTGAGCAATTCAATTCCGGCATGAGTGTCTACCTATGCACTTATAATGGGTGCGAATGGTTGAAAATATTGAGTCGTTACAGTTGGTATCAGAGCTTTGGCTTTGAGGCAAAACTTAGAATGTATGGTAAATTTATTTACAGAATCACTTTCGTTCGAGTTTGAATCTCTTCCTTTTGATTCGATTTCCTTTGAATTTTGGAACGTTCCCTGCGGTTCCAAAATTCATTCGTGTCCCTCACCATTCATCTTCTTTTGATTCTGGAGTATCTCATAACTACACTTCGAATGATCTTTATAGTGAATTGGCGGCCTCGCCAATATTCTAATTTTCTTGTAAAAGGGTGAAAAATCCTTTATAATCAGCATCGATTCACCAAAGATTTATATTTATCCTTGGTTTAGATGCTAATATCTTTTATTATTCCAAACTCTATCTCTTGATATCGAAAGTAGATTTACCCCAAAAAATCCACACTTGATTTTATCCATTAAGTCACGGTTGACCCGGTTAAGGTTGTCCGCGATTTATTTAAGCTTGTCCATCTCTCTACTCTGTTTAACCATCTTGTCTTTTGTTTCTAAACTATCTCCAAACATTTTGAATTATACTGGTAAATCTATGTTTTGTTTGATATGTTGTGTTGTTTGGGTTGTTGATGTTGATTTGGGTTTCCGATCGATTCGTCTGATCAACGCTATTGATAGGATTTCTAAAACACTTTGACAGGACAAACTGACATAATATTATTTTAAAATTTGGTTAATGAAATAAATTTGGATATATAATTTTATGGAACTTAATAAATTGATTTAAATTGATAATTTGAAATGATAATACTTGATTTATCATTTATTGTTCTACAAATGAATTTATAAATAGTTGTTTATAAATTTATTTGGGAACTGAAATGAATTTAAAACAATAAATTTAAGAATTTAATTTCCGATGGATTCAAACCTTGTGTTTAAATTTTTAAAAGGATATATTATTTAAAGTATTTCCAAGTAGAAATTTGGTTCTAAAGGATTTTTAAGTTTAAAAATTTAGTGCTCTTCTCTTTGTCGCTGGAAAATAATTTCGGTGATCACTGCAGCATCATCGACGTTCATTTTCGAGTTTCGAAGTGAAGAGACTGTTCTGTAGTCTTGCTACAGCTTTGTTTTGGGGAATTTAATTAATATGAATTTCTAAAAATATGACTTGATTTATAATATATATAGATATATAAATTAAATTTGATTTGACATATTATGTACATATATTTATTTATCTCTAACTGGTTTGAAGGAAATCGGAAATTATTCTTTAAGAAAAAAAAATGTAAGAATTAATTTCAATTATAAAAAGAGAAAAATCAAAAATTTGAATAAATGATTCAAACTTGAGATAATTGAATCGGAAAGTTTTATTTGTATAACACACAATTTTATTCCAATATAACTTACCTAAATTACACAGAAGTTGAATATGAAATTGGATAATATACAATATAGAAAGGATTTTATAAATAAAATTTGAGTGGTTATGATAAATGTTATACACTTAAATTTTAGTTATAAAAGATTAACGGAGGCAAATAGTGAAAAAGGAATTTAAAGAGATTTTATTTAAATAACTTAATAATCAAATTTGATTTACTATGGAACCTTAAGTCTAACCTAGGAATTTTAATAAAGGTTATTTCCTAAAATGAATATGTTGTATAATAAATAATGTATCTTTGAATAGATAAAGTAAAATACATTTGAATTGGACATTTTGTAATAAAGATTATTTAACTTGAATTCATAGTTTAATTGATGTCTAGATGAATAAATGTGTAAAGGAATTTGATTGTTATATTTGCTATGATAAATATTTTATTTATGAAATAGATATGTCTTGAAAAATGAATAATTATGATTTAAATAGTTAAAATGTATTTTAACATCACTAAAATTTGATAATTGAGAATTTGGTTTTCAAATGGAATTTTAAGTGTAACTTATTAAAGGAATATCTATTTATGAAATGGGTATTTCAAATAAAGTGTTAGGTTATGTGTTAAATTAAGAGCTAACTAAAATAGTGAACTTTTGAATTAATAAATGAAGTATAGTTTAATTTGGATATTCCATTCATAAAAGTTTGTTTTAATAAGTCATAAGTTAAATGATATCCAAATGAATGTTCTAGAATAAAATTGATTTGAAATATTAATATATCTACTTAGCATTTTATAAGTGCTGCTATTTTGAAAATACAATGTTTTGGAAATTTCTATAATTGAATGAACTTAGAAATGTTACAACTTTAAAATGAATATTATTTGACCTTGAATTAAAATGGTTTAAATAAAGATTATTTTTAAAAGGTTTTATGATTTTCTAAGTATTATGTTCTTTTTTTAAAAGAATAACATTTCCAAAGTGTTATGATTTTAGTAGTATGATTTCCAAATGATAAACATCCCTAAATTGTTATGATTTCAAAGCATTATGGTTTCAAATTTATTATCTTATTTTGTTTTTTTCCAAACTATCTTTTGGTTGTCCTTATTTCTCTTATCTTGTTACAGAATGGGAAGGCTATTGCTTATACCAGTCTATTTAGAAATCTTTCTGTAATCTTTGATAATCTTTGTTACTCATATGGATCTGAACACTGTTTTTCCATCCATAGACCGTCGGTCAAGTGAAAAGGGAGATTCAGACTCTAGAGGATCTTTTTCGTGCTTATATTCTTGATTTGATCACCTCCATCTTGTTAAACTTACCTATAACAATAGTTATCAGGTGTAATTCCAATTTTCTTATCATCTTGTCTTAATTCTATTCATTCTATCTTTTTCTGTGCTTTCCCGTACCTCGTTCCTTTTCGGGGACAAAAAGTTTTGAGTGGGGGAGAGTGTAACAACCCTATATTTTACAAATATTTTTAAATTGATTTTTCCAGATTCAAAAGCTTTATTTATGAAAAAGAATAAATTTTGTTATTTTAAATATAAACTTTGATTTTGATGTGGATTAGAATTCCAAATATGACTAAATTTAATATTTCCAGAAAGAGTGAATTTTGGTTAAAATAGTCAAACTTTGACTTTTAAATTTAAATTTTAAATATTTGAAATTATAAATTTTATCTTTTATTATGAAAATAAATTTAATAACATGAATATTGCTTTTTGTTTCGTTGAAAACGGAGTTAAAATGTAAAAGTTATGTACATTTCAATTTTTAGTATAATTTGTTTTATTGTGCAATTTTGCCTATTTTAAATTTTATAAATCATATTTTCTTTCTTATATTTTGTTTTAATATGTGTTAATATGTTATTTTATGTATATTTTGTCTTTTTATATTTTTAAAATGATAATAGAATTTTTCCAAAATTTACTGTATTTATTTTTCATTTTTTTAAATGCTGTTTTCCTATTTTCTGCTATTTTCTTCATTAAAATTTTTATGTAAATTTAATTTTAAATATTTTTTTGTGAATATATTTTTATTTTGTGTTATTATTTATGTTTAAAAATATATTACAAGCTCATATGAATTTTCTAAAAATTTATTCTATTCAATTCCAAATTTTCTAGACTAGTTTACTATTTTAGCTATTTTCTTAATTTAACTTTATATAATTGATAAATATTTATATAAATGATTATATTTTGATAAAATTTTGAAATTTTATCTGGGATTTTTTTTTCCAGAAATATAAAGTTATAAAAAAGGAATTAAAGATATATGAAGAGTTTGATACCTTTTGTGTGCTTAGCCCTTTTGAATTCTACCGTTTCTTTTTCAATCAGTACATCTTTTATTTTATTTTTGCCGTTCTTTCCTCATTCATTTTCAGCCGACTCCCTCATCTTTTTCACGAGTTTCCAAATCTTCTAAACCCTAAAAAAAATCATGGCCTCCATCTTGCAAAAAAAAATTGGTAATCTCCCTCTTTTCTTTCTACTTTTTTCTTACTTTTCTATGCAATTTTGCCTTGATCTCTTCACATGTTTGCTTGGCCTAGCCTCTACCACCTTCATCCCCATCATCACCTTCACCATCTACTACAGAAAACACTCCCTTCCCTCTGACCAAGACAGGCCATGACTTTCCACTTGAAGCCATCACCACAAAACTCCACAAAACATTGCCTAGACCACACATATCATCACCTACCCTCCATATCTTGCTTTGGCCACCCCCTTAGCCACCACCACCACTTGCTACATGACCTTTGGCTGCTGCTACTCATCACCCAAACCTCTGTCCAGACCTGTACCAGATGATGGCCGAGCCATTTGACCCATAGACCGAGCCAAAAGTTGAACCAAACTCCACTATGTTGCCTAATTTCTTGATATTCTTGTGTTGTAACTTCCTCCACATGTTCTAGCCTTTATGCCATGCATTCCTATGATCAAACCTGAGCCAAAGTCATGTCAAACCTGACCTAAATAAACCCCTAGGCCATGCAAAGCATTGTAGAAAACAAGGCAAAAGATTTGACATTCAAATCTCTTTTCATTTCAAAGTTATTTATATCTGTTTATCACACTGCAAGTTCCCTGTAGACTAGAATCACTATGGGTTGAAATGATACATACCCGAACGGACTATAGAATAGGGAAAAATCGTTATGTGCTGAAATGATTGGCCTGAATGGTTATTATTTAATTTATTTTAGTTTGGGATTGCGGGTTTGAAATGATAGAACCCGGATTTTTTCTTTTTTTTTAAACTGCGGATTGAAATGATACATATCTGTATCACTTGACCTAGGCTAGAAAACTATATACAGGCCCGTGGTTATTTTATAAAGTGTTTTGGATATTTTTGAGTATTTTAAAAATATAAATTTATGAAATTTGATTTAAACAGATTTTGAAATATTTTGAATTAAAGAAATTATGATTTTTTCTATGTGTTAAAAATGTAATTAATGAATGGTTTAACTGGATTTTTGAAATATAACTTAAGTTTGGAAATTTGGAATTTTTGTTAAAAATGGTATTTAAGTATATAAATAAAATGGAAATTTAATTATATTTGGAAAATGGTAAAATATGATAATTTGATTAAATTTGAATTTAAGTGATTTATTAAAGTATTATTGATTTTTCTATGAATTTAAGTGGTTAAATAAATGAATGTTTAAAAGTGATCTTTTAAAATATAACTTTACTTGGAAATGTGAAATTTGGTTTTTATTAAAGGTTAAGTTAATTAAATAAAATTGGAAATTTAGTTAAATTTGTGAAATGGTAATTTAAATTGGAAGTGTTAAGTTTATTTGTTGAAATGTGAAGAATTGGAAACTTTTACACTTAAATTTATTAAGTAAATTGTTGAAATTGGATTTGATTATAAGAAATTTATTGTGAAAAGATATATGTTAAATGATATGTAAATGAACATTTTAAATGTTAAAATATGATTTTTTTTTAAATGTTTATGTGTTTTAAATTAAAGTTATTCAATTGCTGGAAATACACTAACACCTGAAATTAACTTTTAATAGCATTCAGAAATGCTATAGATTCTGTTTTGAACTAAAATTGTGTAAAAAGGAGCTATTACAGCATTTCTGAAATGTTGTAGTCGTTGTAGTTGAACTTATAGGCTAATATTGAACTCAGGCCTACTATAGCATTCTCTGGAAATGCTATAATGGTCTGCAGTCTATGTTGAAATTAAATTTAACCCTTGTTTTGAAATCTGAACTACCGCAGCACTTCTGAAATGCTGTCTTTTCTGTTTTGAACTATAATTCAACTAAAACTGAGTTTTAACAGCAGTTTTAAGTGCTGTCTTTGCTGAATTAAAAATGTTTTCAAATATAACTTATAGCAGTTGTTTTTAAATGCTGTGAAAGGCTGAAAATTTAATAATTATGGTTTTTGACTTAGTAAACGAACTCAGAATGGTTTGAAACTTTGGAAATTGAATACTTGATTTAAAAGCATAATAATTACACTTTTAAAAGGTTTAAATGAATTATTTTGATTGGAATATAAACTATTTAAAAGTGATTTGAAATGATAGTAAATGAATGATATCTTTGAATTTAAAAGGTATTTAAAGTTGAATATTTGGATTTGAACTGATATGATATTTTATTATATAAAAATGGTTTGAAAATGAAGTTTTGGAAAGATTTGATATTTTGATATATTAAAATGATTTGAAATGAAGTTTTGTAAAGGTACGATATTTTGATATATCGAAATGAAGTTTTGAAAAGATATGATATTTTAAATATTTTGAAATGGTTTGGAATTGATTTAATCTTTATTTTGATAAAGATTGGGATTTGAAATGATATTCTATTTTGAAGTATAAAATATTGTTTTAAATTTATAACCACGGGTTATAATAATGTTGGGTTGTTAAAGAGACCGGGATCGGATATGGACATACTCTCTGTCGATACCGAAAACCACTTTGACAACTGTGTATGCGGTGGAGTTTCCAGAATGAAGTAGGATGGTGGCAACGATCCTAAGGTATATACGTGGACCCAACTCCCGTGAGTTGGCATAAGGTGGCTAAAACAGGAGCGATTGACGGACCAATGAGGTAGCACCTCTTATCGGACACACTTCTTCGGTACCATTCTATTACTTGTGATTGATTTGGTGGCCACCCTTGATTTGGGAGTGTTGTTCGAGGTGGGCGGTAGTGGCTGCTATGCGTCACCCCTAGTCCGGATGCGTAATTGGTATATCTACCCTGGCATTGCCTAGTTGTGCCGTGTCACCTACCATATCGAGCTTTACTACGATTATGATTTTAAGATCCGACCGTGTTAAGGTTCTCCATCCCCTTAACGCTATTTTCTATATGATTATACTTTACCGATTAGACATTATTATAATAGCGAATATTACTACATAGTAGATAGTTTAACGGATCCTTAAAGAATGGGCGATCCCAAGCATTCTTTAAGTTACTTGTACCTTATTACAGTTCACTTGAGTTGGTTTATATTATATAAGTATATATTGTCCTGACTCGAGTGTTTTGTGTTTTGCTTTACGCTCGGGTCAGCCTAAGTTATTCATAGATTTGGATTTCCACCTTCTGGAGATTTGAATCGCTGGAGATTATCTGCTAGTCTTGTTCTATCTACTTCAGTTATGTTGCTCTGTTCAGCTTGTACTTGGTTATCTTATTGATACTTCTGTTGTACTCTATTTCTTCTATTGTATCTTATGTACTCTGATATATTTATATAGTAGCTTCATGAACTACTATCTCTTTTACTTCCATTGCATTATTTTACTCTGTGTTTGTGTTCTGTGATTATATTTATTTACTGCATATTCTGAGATTTGCCAAATTTTTATTTACAATGCGGTATTTTGAGCAATTCAATTCCGGCATGAGTGTCTACCTATGCACTTATAACGGGTGCGAATGGTTGAAAATATCGGGTCGTTACAAGTATAATGGAGACAAACAGATTAATTATCGCGGTAGTGAACATGTAGAGTATCAGCATGCTGGATCATATGACAATAACACTTGTAAGCAAGTGACAAAAACATTTTTTCTACATTCTAGAATGCAACAAAATAAGAGGATGAAAGGATCACTGATGGTAAACATGCAATTGGGCGTAAATTAGATGTGATTGCTTTTAAAACCAAAAGTTTGTCTCAATACCAACTAATTAAACATCAATTAGAGGGAGCTAAATCCCACTGCATTAGGCAACATTATAATAGTTAATATATTAAATCAAGTTAACATTAATTCTAGGACTTGTAGTGTATAAACCATTCCATATATTGTGCATTGCAAACCTGACCAGCTAGGGTGAGCATTAGAAATTGCATTAATTTTAGGAATTTAATAACCGGAGGAATGACAGTCATGCCTTAAATTTCCTCTTAATCAATTACGCATTTCAAATCAATTCCATCTGCTTCCTTTATGACACACACACACACACACACATATATATATATAAGTGGAAATTAGCCACAAGGGCTTCTTTAGTAAGTGGAATTTGTTTCTAGGACACACAACTGAAATAATTATTTTTAAGGACAAAACGTAAAATAATTAGTTTCTAGGGCCTAAAAACCTATGAAATTATGTACTTGAAATTAATTGGACTGCTGACTTTGTCCTTAAAAGTAATTATTCTACTGACTTTGGCCTTAAAAGTAATTTCTTTGGATGTGTGTCCTAGAAGCTAATTGGACTACAAAGTTTGTCCTTCTGGTGAAATGCCCCTATATATAATGTTGGGTACAATGTAAAACAAGCATACCATTTCAATTAAGTCCAGCACGTCTTGATTATCAAGAAACTCAATATAACTCCAGTCGATCTCCTCTTTGGTATACTCCTCTTGCTCCATTTTGATTACATGCTGCCATAATAAGTAGTATATAAATATAAACAGAACTCACTATGTGAAGAAAAAAATATATGTCAAATTAATAAATCCTGGTTAAAATGTTGTTTCTCGTTGGTGAAATTGATACAAAATTGTTCAAAACTGCATTGAAACAGTCATATGAGCAACATGCTAGCTAACAGGGTAACCAATTGCATTTGAAACTTTTAAAACCATAAATATCAAGAACTTCAATTAAATGCTTTGAATTATGACCTCCTCCCCTTTAATAATTTGTTGCATTTGCAATTGACGTACGTGGCTTTTCAAATTTGTTCTATACAAAATACTTTTTCATGATTGATAACCTTTTTGATAGCCTGTAACGTATTGGGTTTTTGCTTTTTTCCATTGTTGAACTGAAACATGGCAACACTATGCTTGTAATAGATGAAATAATATAAGGGGGGCAAATGGCTGGTAGACAAGGCCAATTATGAATAGGGTTGCTTACAATCTCTAATTTCAAATAGATGAATGCATTATCAAGTGTTGATGTTTTTCCTAAGGTCATTAAAGCATTTTCACGGCTGACAAGAATTATTCATGGTAAGAACATAAACGATGGTATGGAGGTTAGACTTCTACCTGTTTTCTTGCTTGTCAGCGTTCTCTTTTGTGCTTGCGATGCTAAAGATTTGTCTAATTTTATTTTATTATGATTCATATTATGTTGATTGGGCTTACTGTGAACTGGATAATTAGGTACATGAGGCTTGTTCTAGATAGAGGAAGAAAACGCTTTGTGGAATTCCTAACCTGAAGCATCCACAAAAATTCATCCAAGTCAGTTTCTTTTGACATAATTTTTCCTGTACAATATTGGGTGTTACTTTTGTGTCAACCTATTTCATGCAAGTTCCCATGATGCTCTATAGTATAACTATACCGATTTTCTACGAGCACTACATTTGTGCTTATATTTTTAGATGCACTCACTACAAATCCTCCATTCACATCCTCAACCAAAAAGCCAGAATAATCAGGTATTTGATTTCTCACATTGTTGTCTAAAATATCACTACTACAAGAAACCCATTGAACCTCTTTCACTAGTTTGTTTATACATACCACTCTTAGCTCCAAAATCTAACCCACTAAGATAGTCACTCATTCCCAGACTATCATTCTTTCTGCTATCATCACTCATCAACTTTTCATTCTCTGAGCTTACAGTCTCAGCTAGACTTTTTTCAAATACATTTGTGTTCTTAACTGAAAAGTTGTGATGGTTTTTAACTGATGTTCTAGACTATTAAAAAACTAGGCAAATCAATTAAATAAATCTAAATAAAAAATCAGAACTATATTCAGTTGTTTAAGAAATACAAACTAATGAGAAAAATCCATTAAGTAAATCCATTTGAGAAATTTTTGGGTCAGTATCAAACAACAGAATTGATACAATTAATTAACCAATAACAAAAATAAATATTACCAGTAATATGTTTAGCTTTGTACAATTTCAAGGGATGTTAATAAAACTGACTGTTTGAAAGAAATATCATTTTGAAACAAAAATAATTATTTGAAGAAGAAATTATCAAAGGACACCTACAAACACTAAATTATCAAATCTCAAGTTTACTTACTATGCAAACACCCATATTTTTCTGGATTTTATTCCATCATTAGCTAGAATGTGAAATAGAACAATTTCAAGGTGCATTTTCAATCAAGAAACTATCCTTTATATTCATGAACTTAACTAAGAATGAGCACTTACTAGATCAACGTAAGTTTTTTAATTGTACTTCCTATATACATTACACTAGCGTGACATTGAAACAAATGGTTCTTCCATTGATTTAAACCTATGATTTGATTGGTTGTAAATTTTCTTTCATATGTAATGCCAATGATTAGTTTTGGGCTTACTATTAAGTTTACTTTGTTTTCAATTAGTAAAAAGGAAATGTCAAATATGGTAGCTTTTCACTTAAACAAATTGCTAATCTGGAAGAAACTAGACATAGAACTTCTCTTGTAATCACATAGCATTTTCATGGCAGTAAAGAGAAAATGAATTAAAAGCTTACTAGTTATAGTTGACAGTTTGTATCCACAAACACATCACTTTCCACCCTTGATACCTCATGAATCCAACACTAATTGCAGGCTTTGTACAATATCTATACCTATAAGAATATGCAGCATCACTGTTACAACTCAGAAGCATCTTAATGAAATATATAAATCGATAAGAAAACAGAAAGTATATGAAAATATTTAAAAAATCAGAACTTAAAAAAGCAGAACTTATCCTTAAAGCCCAATCTTGAAGAATCACTGTTACAACTCAGATCTCAAAAAAATATACATGTTACAAGCCATCCTTAAATCCTGATCTTAAATGTCAATAATACAACTTATAATATTGAAAAAGGTTAAATTAAAAAAGTAGAACTTACCCAGCTTTGTGACTACATTTTATATATCTAAAAATGGTACTACCAAAGTATATGCCTACTTTAAGAAAAATATACATGTATAAAGAATAAAATGTTAATAAAATAAGCATGTGCATTATATTTTGATTGAATCTTTAGAAGGAATAAATATTGAAAGTCCTAAATGTAAAGTTACTAAAGTGACAACTCCTAAAGCTTGATTATAACACACACCCGTAAACATACACACACAAGTTTTCAGAATAGGCAATTATTAATGGAAGCAAGTTTAATCCATGTAAGAGTTGGCGAATTATGTGAAAGAAGTAGCAAATGATCCTATGGATTATGCTAAGTTTCATGCATGGAGAAGGTGAGGCGTATTGGTTTACTATGGTAGGGTTTGTGAGGCTAGTCTTGATACTTTTCCATACTAATTGTGTGCGTTTGTTAGTAGGAAAGGTGGTAGAAATGTTATATCATTATGATAAGTAATTCGATACATTGTTTTCATGTTTATTAGTTTTCTAACATAGAATTTTATATGGGAGGCCTATATATATGTTTAACATGTACCACTCATTTTTTGTTGCGGATAGAATACAAGAAATTACATAGAAATAATACTATGTTAGTTTATGTATTTGTGCATTGGTAAGCTACAAGATCCTTTTATGCATACTTGATAGTGCTGGTGAATGAGAAATACTTGCTTACTGTGATCTCGGATTGTGCATCATTGTAACTTGTTGGAAAATGAAATGAGTTTGGATTTTGTTCGATGAAGTACATTTTTATATGTATGAAAATAAAGTTGAAATATTTTGAATTGCTATTGGAAACATGCATTATTTGTGAATAGTTAATCAGAACTTGTTAGATCAAAATTGTGATGCAAGGTATGATCTTTTGATAAGTTTATGGATGTATGTATTTGTTTAATAAGCTTAACTTATGAATTATATAACTGCATGGATTTATTCTGTGCAAAATAACCATAATGATGAAAAACGACTAAATGGGTAGGAAAACAAAGAAAAACATAGTTTCCCTCGGGTGGAAACGAGTCAATAGCTGTATTTAGGACTTTATAATGCATCGTGCATTTCATTGTAGAACTCATATACTTTTTATTATTATTACTTCATGCTATTCTAGCTACTTTTTAAGAGTTAAAGTTTTCATAACAGGCAATAGTTGTTTGACTACGGTTTGTAGTCTTACTGCATACATAATCTCATGTCCTAAGACACGGTATTATCAACTAAAAAAGCCATGTAACGATAACTTAAACAACTACATGCCTACATGTGTGTAATATATGTAAGGAAAGTATCTACACATAATTCCTAGTAAACTTAGAACAGTTCTGTAACAACATAAGTCAGTTTAAGCCACATCAACTTAGCTATGTATCGAACAAGAATAGATTGCATCGGATTAAAAACTGCTGATTAAGCTCATCAAACTTCACTAAATCGTATGCGTTAATATCATGGCGTCGGTTCGATTTTTGGCAATTTCCATCCAAAGCAAATCATATTTATCCCAGAACAAATGCAAATATATTAACAGAATTGTAAATAGAACAACCAATTCTTTCTACACATTTCTATAATTAACAAAATTTAAACGGGGCAAAATATATACTGCACCAAGTTATTTCTTACCACTTATTCTTGGACACATTGATCGATTATAGGAAAAACTTATCAACGACTAGCATGCACAGGGATAAATGTAGTTATAGCTTGAGATTAAGAAATCTATGCAGCTCCATACTTGAGTCTATAATTATATATTCAGTTAAATTAGTAAACACCTATGTTAGTGAAAAAGCAACAAGTATAAAATCCCTTTGGGAATTAATAGTTAAATGCTTTAGCTTTTATTAAAAAAGCTTATGCTTCTATTAAAAAATTGATTTTGAAAATATAAAAACAAAAAGTCAAGCTGTAAATATACTTACTCTTAAGTCATGAGTCAAAATAACAACGATAACAAGAGTCAAATCTACTTATCAGAAACAAAAAGCAAAAATTCCGTGACTTTGAATAAATTAAAATTAGCTTCTAAGAATCATTTATTATTCGATAACTTTGATAATGTATTTATGTGTATCTTTCATTTTCAAAAGAAGGTTCATGCAATATCCTTTAATTCAGCCATTATTTAAACAGCTGATATTTCTATGAACATTCTTAAAGAGAAAATGTGACAATTATAAGCTCTAGACCTCTTTGTTATGGTGTGATAAATTTTTTAATGCTATGATACAGGAGACAAAATGGCTTACTTATATCTTGAAAACGAGAAATTATATGAAGAATATTTAAAATATTTCCCAATCACTAAAGCAATTTGTATACAAGTTTAATACTGATACTAAACATTATCTTGGAACTGTGAGTGATAGAAAGCATTCAATATATAGGGAAAAAATGAACAGAAATTATCAAATACCAATCTAGACTCAAAATTCTACAAACATAATCAACTTGCAGTTATGTTTCAGTTAAAAGTATAGTTCTAATCTACAATCCAAATTACCAAACACCAATCCACACTTCACATGGAATTATTTAAATTTACAGTCCACTTACTAACTAGAGCTTTAATTCCTCCAAGCTATGCAAACTTTACTCCACAATTACTTTAATTCCCGTCCAAAATACTAATTTGCAACCTAAACTCAACCCACTAACTAATAAATCATCAAAATTGCATAACTATGTAATACTTACCAGAAGCACGTGGAGTGTATCATAGCAGGTGGCGAGGTCAGTGGTATTGCAGATTGGGAAGCAGGTTAAACTTCACTCCAAAATCTAATCCCTCCATGCTTAGGGCTGTGGAGGAGTTGATCGGCTTAGGGCTTGTGGAGAGGAGATCGACTTAGGGTTTGTGCAGAAACGGGAGTAGATTGATGGAGGAGTGAATCGATGAAGTAGAGAGGAGTAGAGTAATGGATGGGAGTAAAGCAACGATGGAGGAAACGTGAGGCGAGACAAAAAGTTCTGAAGTGGAGAGCAAAAAATGAAGCGGATTTGGGAATGGGAGGGAAAAAACACGATAAATGGTTTATTAGCGGGGAAAGGCGCTAAATTTTGGCAGCGTTGAAAAAGCAAAATATACACGTAAATTAAAAGTGTGAAATAACATTGGTTGCACTTACATTTCAAACGCTACTAATAAGTGCAACCAAATGCAGATTTTCTTGTAGTGTATTTGGCAAAACTCAGCATATACGGTAAATCAATCAATCACAGAATCACAGACACAGAGTAATATAACACTAAGCAGCAGAATAGATAAATAGTAGTTCATGAAGCTACTATACAAACAACAGGATTGAAATAAAATACAATAGAAATCACAAATACAGAGTAGTCTCGAATACAAACAGATGCCAAGTCTGAACAAAACAACTGGATAGCTGAAAGCTGAATAGACATAGATGGATCTCCAAGCAAAGCTCCAACTCCAAAGGCGAGTCTCAAATGCTGTGACACTTAGTCTGACCCGAGCGTAAAGCAAAACACAAAACACTCGAGTTAGGATTAACATTCTTATATTAATAAATTCAACTCAAGTGAAATATCAACTGAAATATAAGTAACTTAAAGGATGTTTGGGATTTCCATCCTCTAAGGATCTGTGGAACTATCTACTATGTAGTAATATACGCTATTATAATATGTCTATAGTAAAGTAAAAGTATTAAAATAGCACTAAGGTGTTACCCATATCCCCCTTAACACATTTTTATATATTCTCATAGTCTATACAGTATTGTAATTCCTCCGTAAACTTGAGGGCTATCAGAGGACAGTCCATAGGTATGGTACAAACCAAACTCGTAGAAGGCGCGATATGGTATGCGACAAGGCACTCGAGGCAATGCCAGGGTAGATATACCGTTTGTGAATCTGGACTGGTGGTAACGCATAGCAGCTACTACTGCCCACCTCGTGACACACTCCCAAATCAAAGGGTGCACCCAATCAAATCACAAAAGCAATAGAATGGTATCGAAGAAATGTGCCCGATTGGAGAAATGACCTCACTTGGCCCGGCATGGCTCCTGTTTTAGCCGCATATAGCTGACTCACGAGAGTCGGGGCTACGTAAATACCATAAAGAATCGTCACCAAACCATACTACTTCATTCTGGAATCTCCACCACGTACACAGTTGTTAAAGTGGTTTTCGGTATTGGCGAAGTGTGACGCCCCACCTCTATGCTCACAATAACAAAGGTTATTATAAGGAATAACGTCTGCTATTGCGAAGAATAAGGCTTGTTAGAAGCGACCATCCGTAAGTTATGCCTTAGACAAGAATTGTTTACATCGATAGGAGTTGTGTAAATTACTCCCAATGATGTATATTCAATCCAAATTTAAAACAAAACTACGGTGGCTAAAGAAAAATTCAGAACAACTCATAATAACAAAAAAAAACTCAGATGTGTATAATCTCATCAGAACAGAAATATCAAATATATATAGCGGAAGACAAGTCTGGATACATGCTACAACACTCGACAGTTCACATGAACCAAATGTACATATACATGTCATCAACATACATGAGACGAGAGTCAATGCACCAAAAAGAAACACCTCGAAGTCTAGAAAAAAGATGATGTGAAATCCCAAAAGCTGAAGCAGCAATTGAATCAGAGATAGCGATTATCCTGAAATAACTCGGTCTGACCCGAGTATTATTTAGAAAAAAACAATAAACGGATCAGTCTAATTTAGATGTCAGAAATAAGTGTATGATAAACAACACTTAAGTAAATAATCATAATCTCGAGTGAGATTATACAACATAAATAATAAACATAGTTCAAATAAAGAAATCTCAATTTAAACCCCATCAAAATCAGCTTTTAAATTCCCACTTGAATTCAAAACAGCAATACGCAAATTTATAATCTCGGATGAGACTATACAACATAGTAATCATCATAGTTTAAAGGAAGAAATCCCATTAAACATCATCAAAATCTATTTCCAAATTCACAATTGAATTCAAAACATCAATACGCAGGATCTAGAAATCAAAATAAGATAACTAGACAAATCAGCAGTTACAAAATCTAGAAGTCAAAATAAGATAACTAGACAAATCAGCAGTTACAAAATCTAGAAATCAAAATAAGATAACTAGAAAATCAACACAAAAGATGGATCGATCCCAGCAGATGGCGAGTTTTAGCTACGCCGCACGTGCATCTCATATGGCCGAAGCCTACCAAGTACTATATTTTGGCGCCCAACAAATAATCCGAAGGTCCAACAAATGACCCGAAGGTCTAGTACTGGTAATTGACCCGAAGGTCCATCATATGACCCGAAGGTCCAGCAGAGTGGCTCGAAAGCCAAATAAAATCATCAAAATCATCAAACAGCAAATATTTCAATTAACGAGTCCGGAATTAACCGAAATAGTAAAAGTGTGGTTCCATACTCCGCACTTTTGCCAAATCGTTTAAATCTCTTCATCGTTTCCTTGAAAGTGCAAATTTTGTGTATTTATTTATAAATAACATTTTACGTTCTCAAACGGACAAGTCCGGAATTAACCGAATCAGTAAAAATGAGGGTTCATAGTCCTCAATTTTGCTGAAGCGTTTAAACCGCTTCCTCATTCTTTTGAAAGCGCAAACTGTAAATTTTTTGAAAACGATTTTATTTTAAAACAATTTTTAAAACACGTGATTAAAACAGCACATCAGCAGCAATTTCGACAAAGAAATTGCGCTTCACAAAACACCGTAAAAAGGATATCAAATCAGCGTTGCGGGATAACCACTTGAAAATTTTACTTTAAAATTGACGGTTACTGAAGTCAAAACAACAGTAATTTTTATTCGTCAAAAATATCATTAAAATAACACGTTTCAAAAATATACTACCGGCGTAAAAATTTCCTTTATAAAAATAACGGCAACTAAATACGTTTTAAAACCAAACACCGGTTCAAAAATAAATTAATGCAGTAAACTGCACTACTGCATACATACTCAACAAAATATTACACTTAAAAATGACATTTTTCATGCAAGCGAGGAGCAAAAGCTGGCAACAATTAAATGCATGTATATAGTAAGTTTTGAAATACAAGAAATGCATGTACTATATAATACTATAAAGAGTTTGGACCTACATTGCACTCACGTACACAAAGTGCACAAAAATGACCAAGACTTATTTGGTTTTCATGCACATTCATCAATCTAACATCCATACTCACGTGTATAAAATAAATAAAAAGTGGCCAGTGCAACATGAAGAGCTGGCCATATTTATACTTTGCACGCAAGAAATTACGACACTAAGGACTTGGACCTCTTTTACACTCTCATGCATAATTGTTTGTACGCACGCAATTATAATATGAAACAAAATGACTGACTTTTGAACCAAAAATAGAATGCGACCTGGGTTGGATTACTCTTTACTTTACAAAGTATATGCACGCTACTATGGCACATGCACATAAGATTCAGATGGCCATTCCAACGAATTTACAAAATATTTTAACTTAAATGCAAACTCACCTTTCACAAAAAAAAATAACTTTATACACGCACGCATATAGTATGTGATGACTGGACACATTTACAAGCATGCAAGTACTGGAATTGAAAAATATAAGTTCTCTAGTTTCGCACTATACTAACTTGCATAAAACTGGAGTAAGAAAATAATGAGCTGAGCTATGTTACATGCAGGCGGCACGTAACGAAGATCAATAGATATAATGAACTAGCTCCACCTTTTGTGCAATATAAACTTGCACATACGTAATTAATTAGATTGATAAATAATTAGTTAGATAAAACAATGGCCTGGACGTAGTTTCTATGCAATGCAACTTGCACACACTTAAGAAATAGACAAAGATAAAAAGACCAGAACATAGTAACGTGCAAACATGCTTCATGCAAAAATTGTGCAGGCACTATAAAGATTTGAGGAGAAAAATATAGACTGCTTTATTTCTAATGATTTGAATACAGAGAGAATTGTTCAATAAATGCTTGTACACGGTATTTAAACACATTTGATATAAAGACTATTGGACCAAACTGTAGCACACAGCCCAGTCTGTTTTGTTTGATAAAGCAAGCCTCTGTGATGATACATATTATTCCCCCTCAAACCCAACTCTCATGCTAGGGTTTGCTATTCTCTTCGAAAACAAAAGAAATGAGCCGCCACACCGAAAATAAAAAAATAGCGCAGATCTGAGAAGAAGTTGAGATCTTTACAACAACGCTAGAATAGCTTATCTGAATCTTAATAGGCTCAAGTGTATTTCATAGGACAATCTTATGAAATATTCTTGTTGCCTTCAGATGAGATAAAAGCAGCTTCCAAATACTCAAAGATAGAGATTTACTTTCAGAGTGCTTAGAACGGAGTCTAGGAAGATGAGGTCAATTTCCTGCTTGCTGCTTCGCATCATGCTGTCTGATTTTCGAGATCCGTGACTCTAAGCCTTTCTCTGAAGTGAGTAAAATTCATCTTTGACAGTGGTTTTGTTAGGATATCAGCAACTTGGTAAGTGGCAGGTATGTGATTGATGTTTAACTTTCCCTTGGCAACTTGTTCACGAACAAAATATAAATCTAGCTCCATATGCTTGGTTCTGGAGTGTAGAACAGAGTTAGCAGTAAGGGATACCGTACTAAGATTGTCACACCATATAGTTGTCTTGCTTTCAATTTTGATCCGTAATTCATCCAGTAGAGATTCTATCCACATAGTTTCTGCCACTGCATTAGCCACACTCCTGTATTCTGCTTCTGTGCTTGATCTGGACACTGTTGTCTGTTTTTTTGAACACCATGAAACTGGATTTTTTCCTAAGAAAATGCAGTAGCCACTAGTTGATCTTCTGTCATTTAAATCACTTGCCCAGTCTACATCTGCATAACCAGTAATATTAATTGTTTTACATGCTTCCATAGTTAGTCCATGATGCAATGTTCCTTTGAGATATCTTAGTATTCTCTTGACAGCTCTCCAGTGCTCATCTGTTGGGCATTGCATGAATTGGCTAACTTTATTCACACTGAATGAAATTTCAGTTTTAAATACTGTTAAAGACCGAATTTTAAAGACTGTAACACGGTTTTAAATCAGTCACAAATGATATAGACTTTAAAAGCATTTAATTTCATTTATTTATTAATTCACAATTCAAAAATAGTTGCATGTGTGTGTGTAAATATATAATATCTGATAGCAATTAACCAACGTATATACTATATATGTGTAAAAAATTGATGTACTTTGCTGTTCAATATGAGATTACAAAACTGATCGTGAATAGAGTACATAATCATAATCTAATCTTATCACAGGTACATATTAACATCACTGAACCATAAATAACTTTTCTTCATACTAACTTTATCACCTTCAAATGCAACTCTCCATCTCATGAGCTGTGTTATGTGTGCTATCCACAACAAGTTTCAGCGGTTACTTTTAGGATATGTTAGTTGCCATGTGGTGTCATTCTAATATCAAGTGATTGATGCTTAATTCTTTTTCATTACTGTGATGGTTGGAACTAGATTTCCTTCGATGGCATCGAAGATGTAGTTGCTTGAAGAAGGAGACTTGGGCTACAGAACAAAGAGGGGAGTGTTTGATTTAGATTTTGCGTGGACCAAATTTTGTTACTAATCTGCAGCAGTGTAGTAGCCGACATATTTTCTCACTTTCTTCTTCTAATATATGCTTTTTCACCAGATTTTGCAAGTAATCTGCACCAGATTTTGTAAGTAAACTGTGAACCCTTAACCTGCCATGATAACTATATATATTCATGGTGCATATATACGGTCGGATGCCTGGTTCATGTGATGCCATATATATCACAGGAAAATCATATCAGGCAGTATTGCAGACCCAGGATCACTGAAGCAAAAGGAAATAAAAAAGATGGACGTGCCAATGAAAGTGCCTACGATTTTATGATAAGCATAATGAAAGAAGTTGGACGAGACTGGGATATCGACTATGAATTGTACATTGGGTTTACCGTTGACCTTCCGGTTATTGGAAATTTCACGCTTCCTGTGACCAAGAAAGGACAGATGAAGTTACCGGTTATTGAAAATTTCAAAGTGATGTGGAGTAGAATTAGTAGATAGTGTGGATTCTGAGTGAAAACGTAAAATATGTAATGTAGAAGAAAAGTGATAGTGGATGAGTGGATTTGTGCGTCCTTAGATCAAGGAAAAAATGGGATCATTACTGAATTAAAAAAAAATGATTTATTAAAACTAAGAATTAGTTCGGTTTTTGATAACTTCAAATATTATCACATGGATCAGTGAATTTGACCGTAAGATTTTGAAATAGGATAATTATCTCAACGGTTATAAATTAAATTAATTTAAACACCAATCAGTGACTGAAGTAAGGACTGATGTTTGGTCTTAAGTATCTTTAGAATTCTGCAACTGATTTGAAACTAAAATTCAGTCATTAATTTCAAATATTAAAGACTGATTTTTTCAGTTTCTGATTTGTCTTTAATTACGGACTAAAATTGTTCAGTTTCTAATTCGTAGTCTCTAGCTGGATGTTTTTTGGTAGTGTTACATGCAGGCGGCACGTAACGAAGATCAATAGATATAATGAACTAGCTCCACCTTTTGTGCAATATAAACTTGCACATACGTAATTAATTAGATTGATAAATAATTAGTTAGATAAAACAATGGCCTGGACGTAGTTTCTATGCAATGCAACTTGCACACACTTAAGAAATAGACAAAGATAAAAAGACCAGAACATAGTAACGTGCAAACATGCTTCATGCAAAAATTGTGCACGCACGTTACATTCTCACTTTGTCACCGGTTTTACTATATATATATGCGAATGAGCTGCAAGCATATATGCACGCATATTTGCACACGTGAACAAATTGGTAGGTAAAAACAATTACATGCAAGAATCAAATAAAAACAGGTAGCATAGTTTTAATTAGATGTGTGAGTTTGCACTCACCTTAATTCGTTTTGAAATCAGCTAGTAACCCAGATCTTTGAATGGAGCAAGAATTTCTTTTTTTTTTCAAACACACCATTAATGTTTCAGCCGAGCTTACAGAAAAATGAGCAATAGAAAGATGAAGTGTTTACATTTCTTTACCCATATGCGAACAAGTTAAGCAAAAGAATGCGCTGGCAAAAGTACGAAGGCATTAAAAGCTAGCCGTGCTCAAAAGAAGAAAAGGACTTCACTGTGTTAATGCGATGATGGCTGCAAGTTTATATTTTGCTTTTGAAATTAGTTATGACAACAATTGTGTATAAATTGCTTTATAATCTATGATGATACTTGGCCTTACACGTGAAGGCTAAGAATATTTGCTCACTGACCTAGCAAATGTAGTGTATTTCTATGACTAAAATGGATTTGCCTAGCAAAAGTGTAGTGACAGCAAAAGGCAAAAATGTTGCGCTTTGTTTACACGTGAAGGCAAAATAAAAATATAACACAACTTAGTTTTATTCAATGCAACAAGCAATTTGCAATACATCCAAGCTACTAGCAACTGACTTTACAAATGAATTGCATGCACATTTTTTTTTCAAATTTTAACAAAAAAATTCTATTTAAAATATTCACTCCGACAGTAATTTAAAAATCACGGTCATTACAGATTTTTAAAATATTTATTACGACAGCAATTCAAAAATCACGGTCGTTACAGACTCCCCCCTATAAAAAAATTGCGTCCCCGCAATTTTCATACCAGAAGCAGTCAATAACACAAATAATTTATCACAACAAAGATTAAAATAAAAAAGATAGATCAAGAATGTTCATCCCCACCCGAAGAGGAGAGAAAACCCGGATAAGAACACTCGATGAATTTTCTGGTTTCCCAAGTGTAAACTTTGGGGTTTGCGGACCATTGAATTTTCACAAGTGGGACTTCTTTATTCCGAAGGCGTTTAACCTCCGTAGCTAGTACACGAATATGATTTTGCACCATAGACAAGTCGGGTGAGATCTCAAGATCTTACAACATATGAGGATCAATGATAGAATCCGAATCTCGAAGGCATCGGCGAAGCTGGAATACATGAAATACATCATGAATACCCGAAAACTGGATAGGTAGCGATACACGATAAGCAACTGGGCCAATGCGTTCCGTAATAGGAAACAGTCCAATATATCGAGGAGCCAATTTCCCGGAGCTACTAAAACGCACCATACCCTTCATCGGAGAAACACGAATGAATACGAGATCGCCAACAGAAAATTCCAAAGGCTTCCTACGATGATCGACATAAGATTTCTGCCTATTCAGAGCCTCTTTCATTCTCTGTCTAATAATATCAATCTTCGCAGAAGATTCACGAATAAAATCGGGGCCGAGAACTAACTTTTCCCCGGATTCCAACCAACAAGATGGTGATCGACACGGCCTTCCGTAAAGTGCTTCGAAAGGAGCCATACCGATACTGGATTGGAAACTGTTGCAATAAGCAAATTCAACTAGAGATAAGTGGTCTTCCCAACTACCACCAAAATCAAGAAGCAGTCCGATTGGACTTGATAAGAATGAAATGGACTGATTTGGTCAATCGGTCAACAATCACCCAAACACTAGTATGGCCCGATCTCGAACGAGGTAGACCATCAATGAAGTTCATAGAAATCTGATCCCATTTCCATAATGGAGTCTTAAAAGGCTGCAAAAGACCACTGGGACGCTGGTGTTCTGCTTTAATAAGTTGACAAGTCATGCAACGACTCACATAACTTGCAACATCACGCTTCATACCTTCCCAATAGTATAAGCGTTTCATATTTGCATATAACTTACTACTACCCGGATGGATAGTATACTTAGAACGATGACAGTCCTCAAGGATGTCATTTCTAAGATTAGAAACACTAGGCACGATCACTTTCCCTCCTTCCGAAAACAACCATGAATATCAATATCGAAATCCTTTAGATCATCACTTCGGGATTCCGATTTACAACTCGGAATAAAATAAGAGAGATCTGGATCTTGTGTAGCGACCCGACCTTCTATCACCAGAAAGTCACATCATCTTTAAGAAAGAAAGGGATAGAAAAGAGAAAAGATAAAGAAAAAAGAACTAAACAACATCAGAATCTCACAGCGGAACGAATAAATTATATTAATCACATAAGTATTACATAGTATACAACAACTATCACAGTTACATAACTTATTCAAACACAAACTAGACAGTTATAAACACCTGTCTAGTTATTACAATTTAATACAACACAGAGATACAGATAAACACTAATACAGCGGGACCAATATATATCTATACGCTGAAGCCTCCTGCTCCATTGCTCCTCTAGAATTCGTCGAAACAAACCTGAATCCCTTGGCTACTCGTAAAAATTTGAGTACCCAAGAGTTTAAGAAAAACAGAAATAAACTCCGGCTCAGACATGGGTCTGGTGTGAGTAAACGGTTAAAGTTGCTTAACTTTAAAAACCTTCTGAAAACAAAGGTATCACGTAAGACTTCCCACACATAAACATGGGTAAGTTGTTACCTTACGCTAACCAAAACATCTGATAGGAAATCCAGTGATATTATAATAGGGTCTAGGGTTTTCAAGTAAAATACAGAAATAGCTGGAATGCTTACATCTCATGTTCCAACATAGTTGGGCACAACTAAATCGTACGGCGCTTATTGGAGATTGGATTCCATACAATGGCAGGGCTACTGGGGTACCGCCCGTCACAGTACCTAGCCTAGATCAGAGTACCAAGGATCCACCCTAAATCCCCTACAACACAAAGCCGGAACCATCCCTTACTGGACAGTCCCGAATAAGATAACCCCGGCAGTTGTAGCTAGCAACCGCCCACACAGCCGAATAAAAAGGGACTCTAGACAGGGGTTTATCCCATCCTACTTGGGTATGACCCACTTAGCCTTGCTGCACCTCCCCTGTTTTAGCCATTCCCAGTTGATGAGGCTTGAGGCTACGATTACCTTTATAGAACACATCTATCTTAGAATGCTCATCGTCCACCTGACGATGTGCTGAAAGCATTCAATCCATACAAGTTCGTTCCGGGTTCGAACGAAACCGAAGGCATTATCTCGTTACACTCATTTTGGAATCACCCTCAGAGTTAACGACAATAACCCTTGCACTCTGAATCTTCATCTTCACTTGAGATTCACGACCTATCGTAAATTTAGATCGATGTTGTTTTCTGATATCCAAATCTGGAAACCCGATCCCGGTTTCATCGAAATCCAAATCGCCATCTTTTAGGTCCAAGTTGTTTTAAAGTTAAAACAATTCAATTCTATTATCTATATACACACAGATAGATAATTCACAATATCACAATAGATAATCTACATTATCATCACAATTAGATAATTCACATTATCATCATACTTCAACCAAAGCATCCATATCAAACAGCATTACTTATCTCATATCTGATATGTCAAACCATTCAAGGCAATCAATATCATTCAACATCCATAAGCAATGATTTATTAATCATCATTCTATAATTAATTTAAAATGAATTAAATTAATTACTTCATTCTATAAATCCTGCTTATAACCATTAATTAATTACAAATCAATTAATTATCCTCTAATTATCCATCTTAATTAATCATCCTGATTAGTTATTCTTAATTACCTTAAGTAATTAGCCTTTAATTAATTACACAAATTAATTATCCTTAACCATTCACAGTAATTAACCATTAATTACTTCATTATTTACATAAATCAATGATCCTTAATTAATTACTTCCATTAATTAACCTTATACATAAACAGAAATTACCATCCTGTAATTACTTACCTTAATTAATTAACTTCTTAATTAATTATATAAATCCTTTGATTAATTACACTAAGTAATTATACATTAATTACTTCTCCCAAGTAATTACCCTTTAATTACTTCCCATTACGTAATTCCCTTTAATTAATTACATCCAGTAATTATACATTAATTACTTCACTAAGTAATTCCACCATTCAATCTTATTAAGTAATTTTACTTAATCAACCATCAAATGATTATCTTTAATTAATTAACAAATTAATTAACTAAAATTTATCATCATCCACTTCCTTGATTGCAATTGGTAATTCATCCCTTAATTACCTTTAAAAATAATTAATTAATCTTTAATTACAGATTAATTATCCTTTAATTATTAATTAATAAATCTTAATTATCAATTAATAAAACTTAATAACAAATTAATTCATCCTTAATTAATTAGTTAACCAATCCTTAATTACAATTAATTTACCCTTAATAATAGTTAATTAGTTCTTAATTAACTTTAATTATAGATTAATTATTTCTTAATTATTAATTAATAAAGCCTAATTATAAATTAATAAAACTTAATTACAAATTAATTAATTAATCTCTAATCATTAATTAATCAACCTTAATTATAAATTAATTAACTTCCAATTAATTAACTTATAACCCTTAATTTTTAATTTAAATAAATTAATTAAATCAATACATTACTCTTAATTAATTCCTTATTTAATCCTTAATCATTATTAATTAAATTAATTAATGATACTTAATTTCCCTAATTAATTTAATTAGTTTCAAGATAATAAAAACCTTAATTAATCTTAAGATGAAACATTATCTTATTATTGCCTTAATTATCATTAAAACATTTTGTCTTAATAATTAATTTTACTTAATTAAATCATTAATTAAGTTTCTAAAATACTCATTTAACTTGATAATTTAAAGTTACAAATCATAACTTACTCTAATTCTTTAAACATTATCAAGTATTAGTTTAAAACTATTTTCAATTTAAATTTAAAAACTTGCTTTTATAAAGACTTTTAAAATTTCATTTCTAATCTAAAGTATAAAATAACTTTAAACTTTACTTAACCAAATTTAAATAAAACAAATTCCAAAACTTCATAATCAAATGTTAAAGAAAACAATTATTATTTTTATAAAGTAATTTATATAAGAGAACTTAAAATCAATTTATTTTTTAAATTTAAAAAAAAACTTTGTTTTAAAAACTCTTAAAATCTGCTCAGCACTTGCTTCGGGTCAAACCCGAAGACCACTCGATTCTTCCCCGAGTTTTCCTTCTACTCTTCCATTTTCAAAATAACTTAGTTTATTTATAAGTTTAAAATCCTATGGGCCTAACCCCACAAATTTACTGGAGTACAAACTCGAGTCTTTTGCCCAAACACTCGATCATCCCTTCGAGTCAATCCACAGCAAAACCCATAACAATCCACTGACACCAAAACTCCACCGTGCACCTGCACCATCGATCAACGCCGCCGCGACCATCTCCAACACCTCCCACATGTCGGCGATCCTCCCTACAACCGACTCCGACCATCCATTCGTCACCACAAAACTCAAATCAAAATCGAGCTTCACAGTTGAGCCTGGAACAAACGACTCCGACCAAAACTCACCTCGTTCAGGCGACGTCGACCACTAGGGCTTCCCAAAATCCGGCCACAGCCTCGTCCACGTCCCAAGCTTCTTTTCCCCTTTGACCGACGAACTCTGATGCCCTGTAGATGGAGCAGCAACCCAACCTTCCACCCTGACTTTGAACCTCCCCAAAACCCTAATTCGACCATCCCTCGACGCCACGGTCCATGATCACAACCTTCACTATTTTTGCCAAACACCCCGATCATCATTCTAGCTCCGGCCGAAAACCCGACCACTCGAGTACCTCCGACCACCAGTAAATGCTCAAAAACCATATTCCAGACATTCCCAAAATGCACATTCAATACATCATTAAAAATTGTGATTTTAGTTTTAAAAATCCTAACTTCCTAAGTAGATTCAACTTATAATCCTGAAACAACAAATTATGATGTTTGATTTTAACATGTTTAAAGAATTTCTACTGTAAATATTTGATCCCAGCAGATTTTCAATCCTATTATACTTAAACATATTTATAAAACTAACATTCAATTTAAACTAATTTAACTTGTTTGAATCTCAAAGTCTTACAGAAATCAGATGCAGAAATTTTGAATTTTGATCAAAACCATAGACTTTGAACTAAGAACAGAGGTGGTTTTTCAAACAACAAACATAAACACTTCATATATACATAGAGATATTACACATATACACACACACACACACACAAGTAAAGGAATCTTTACCACAGAAATTCACATGCAACAATCATTAATGCACTTAAGCTTTTTAATTAAATGTTTACTCACCTTTTTAATAGACAGAGAGCTTGCATTTTGAAAACAGGAAGGCTTGAAAAACTGGAATTTGAAAACTGCATCTATATTTGATTTCTGAAACTTGAATGGCTTGAAACATTAAGACTGAAATGCTTTGAAGCTTGATTGTGTAACCGGAACAAGATGATGATGACTCAGGATTTTGAAAACCTGTTTGGTTCCAGGTTGCAGTCTTGAAAAATGCTACGGGCTTTGATAAAAGAGGTTTACAGACTTATACTTTTGGTTGAAGGTTTGAGAATATTTTGAGGAAATGTTTTCAAGTTTTGGCTTTCTGGTAAGCTAAGTTTTTAAGAACGAAAAGAGAAAGAAGATTGATAAATAAGAACCAAGTATACAGGCTTTGTTTCTTGCAGGTGCAATTTTGATCAGAGATTTTTCTTCTCTAAAGGAGGCTGAAATGAGAGCAATTAATGAAGTTGACTTGCTTTATATTGTCATACTTATCCATTTTTTTTAATTCGTATGTACTATATGATTTTTCTTGCCTGCAAATATATGTATTTCTATAGGTTATATAATTCTAGACTTATCTTATGTGTTCACTTATGTCTCTATATAACCATATCTTTACCCTTTCATATTTATTTCTATTTTTACATAACTACTAATTTTTATTTTTATACTTATGAATTGCTTTTTAGAGGAAATAAAATAAAACTATTTATATTTATATATAAGACAATACATTAATAATGTTATTTGAAAATAATAATTTTTCAAATTTAAATAATTTATAAAAGATATTATAAATTCCTATTATTATTAAATGAATTAATATATCATATTTATTAAATAATATTTTAAAACAAACCTTTTAATTAATCTTAAACTTAAGCTAAGATACAATTTAATCAATTAAACATTTATCTTAAATATTTTAAAACCATATATTTTAAATCATAATTTCCAAATTACCAAAATATATTAGAATTTGAAAACAAGATTTATTTATTTATTAAATTCAAACCAAAGATTTCTATTTACAATATACAAAAATATATACACATTATAAATAGAAAACAATTTATTAGCTTTTAAAAAGATAAAATCACCAATTAAATATTTATTAAAAGAAGATTATTAAATCAATTTAAATTTATCAACAAAAATTATCAAATCAATTTAAATTTCAATACAGATTATTAAATTGATATTGCCAAAAATCCCGGGATATCACATCTTGTTTCTGGGCATTGGCAACACGATCCAACAAACTAGGATGAGCTTCCATGCTAAATTAAAGCATAGGAGAATCAGAAATTGAAGGACGGTCTCTAATATCACAAAGAGATAAAGCTTCCAACATTTTCCATTCTGCTAGCATCATGGAAACAACAACTTGCTACTTGCGACTAAGCGTATCAGCAACTCGATTACCCTTACCAGGGGTATACTGAATATCAAATCATATGAAGCAAGAAATTCGAGCCAACGCTGTTGACTCACATTAAGTTCTTTCTGAGTAAATAAATACTTCAGAGATTTGTGATCAATGAAGAGAATAAAACGCTCGCCCAATAAATAATGTCGCCAAATCTTTAAAGCAAAGACTATGGCGGCTAACTTCAAATCATGGGTAGCATAACGAATTTCGTTGGGCGTTAGTTGTCTAGAAGCATAGGCAACTACACTATCCTTTTGCATGAGAATAGCTCTGAACCCAATACGGCTAGTATTTGTACAAATAATGAAGTCTTGGTTCCCTTTGGGAACCACAAGGATAAGAGTATCGGGAAAGAGTTCTTTCAAATAATCTTCTTTCCTGAAAAGATAAAACTTCAAAAAAAAATTCAATTATCTTTACGAAATCATTTTCTAAAAAAATTACTTTTTATAAATTTATTGTGTCAAATTTTCTCATCAAAGCGTTTAGGAGATTCCTATCGATAACGTTGATCAAGCGTATCGACCAGAATTCTTAAAGCACTCAATGGGCAATATAATCACAAAATCATCTTCTATATGATCAACACAAATCCAATTATACTTGTAAATAAATCTTATGAAAAAGATTTGCAAATTTTAAATTGCCGTTTTCATCCAAAATCAATAAATACATAAATTGAGTCATCGAGATATTCGTAGAATACTCGATTCATAAAATGGATGAAATAAGCTGGGCAACTAAATGACATAATAAGTCATTCATAAGAATCATAACGAGTGCGGAATGCGGTAAGTGGAATGTTATCTTCCGCAACCCGTAACTGAAAAAAACCGGTAGCAAGATCTAGTTGGGAGAAAAGCTTAGCGCCACTTAACTGATCGAACATATCGTCGATCCTAGGTAATGAATACCTATTTTTTGATAGTGAGCTCGTTAAGCTTGCGATAATCAATGCAAAGCCTAAGAGTACCATCTGGCTTCTTAACGAAGATAATGGCGGCGCCCCAAGGAGATGAGCTAGAACGAATAAAATGCTTGGCTTCCAACTCAGATAATTGCTGCTTGAGTTCCTCATTTTCCTTAGCAGACATCCTCGTGGGACGACTACTGACAGGGTAAGCACTAGAGATAAGATCAATACGGAACTCAATTGCCCTCTTCGGCGGTAAACATGAAATAGGCTCGAAGACATCAGTAAAATCACAAACAACCGGAATATTAGCAATGACATCCTCCGATTCAAAGGAAGAAATAAGAGCATTCGAAATATGATCCATGCTTCGAAATATAATTGATAACTGTTCGATAGCATCGGGATGCTTGAGATATAAAGTTCTTTCGGGACATAGGATTTGAACTTCATAACGGACGAGTCAATCCATACCCAAAATCATATCAAAACTAAGATGATCCATAACATGAAAATTCGCATGAAAGGTGAAACTACAAAGAATAATCTCACCATCAACATACAACAAATCAAGAGTAGCGAATCCACAAATAGGATTCACAATCCTTAAAGGGTCGCAAAGAGTAACAACATCAAAAGGAATAACATCAACAAGCTCCTTTGACACGAATGAATGCGATGCACTCATATCGAAAAGAACTCTAATAGAACGGCCATGAAATAAAATAAAACCTTCCAAAACAGAAGGAGTAATACCTTTGGGCTGAGAAGAATCACTAGAAGCTTAAGCAATATTAAGCTTTCCAGATTTGAAACCCTTAGAAGCAGTTAAAACAACTCATGATGGAAAAGGAATTTTACAAATGGAATACTAAGGAAATATCAGATATATTCCTAGACATATTCCAACTTCTCAGAAAGGATAAAAGTTTAAGAACAACGAAGGAATAGATTAGAAAGGCATGACTAAATCCCTCGAATAGTTGTAACACATGTTCCATTCTGCTTCTGTTCCGTGTTTATTATAATTTGTTCTGAATCTCAGCTCTGATACCAAGCTGTGACGCCCCACCTCCATGCTCACAATAACAAAGGTTACTATAAGGAATAACGTCTGCTATTGTGAAGAATAAGGCTTGTTAGAAGCGACCATCCGTAAGTTATGCCTTAGACGAGAATTGATTACATCGATAGGAGTTGTGTAAATTACTCCCAAAGATGTATATTCAATCCAAATTTAAAACGAAACTACGGTGGCTAAAGAAAAATTCAGAACTCATAATAACAAAAAAACTCAGATATGTATAATCTCATCAGAACAGAAATATCAGATATATATAGCGAAAGACAAGTCTGGATACATGCTACAACACTCGACAGTTCACATGAACCAAATGTACATATACATGTCATCAACATACATGAGACGAGAGTCAATGCACCAAAAAGAAACACCTCGAAGTCTAGACAAAAGATGATGTGAAATCCCAAAAGCTGAAGCAGCAACTGAATCAGAGATAGCGATTATCCTGAAATAACTCGGTCTGACCCGAGTATTATTTAAAAGAAAATAATAAACGGATCAGTCTAATTTAGATGTCAAAAATAAGTGTATGATAAACAACACTTAAGCAAATAATCATAATCTCGAGTGAGATTATACAACATAAATAATCAACATAGTTCAAATAAAGAAATCTCAAGTTAAACCCCATCAAAATCAGCTTTTAAATTCCCACTTGAATTCAAAACAGCAATACGCAAATTTATAATCTCGGATGAGACTATACAACATAGTAATCAGCATAGTTTAAAGGAAGAAATCCCATTAAACATCATCAAAATCTATTTCCAAATTCACAATTGAATTCAAAATAGCAATATGAAGGATCTAGAAATCAAAATAAGATAACTAGACAAATCAGCAGTTACAAAATCTAGAAATCAAAATAAGATAACTAGAAAATCAACATAAAAGATGGATCGATCCCAGCAGATGGCGAGTTTTAGCTACGCCGCACGTGCATCTCATATGACCGAAGCCTACCAAGTACTATATTTTGGCGCCCAACAAATGATCCGAAGGTCCAACAAATGACCCGAAGGTCTATTACTGGTAATTGACCCGAAGGTCCATCATATGACCCGAAGGTCCAGCAGAGTGGCTCGAAAGCCAAATAAAATCATCAAAATCATCAAACAGCAAATATTTCAATTAACGAGTCCGGAATTAACCGAAATAGTAAAAGTGTGGTTCCATACTCCGCACTTTTGCTAAATCGTTTAAATCTCTTCATCGTTTCCTTGAAAGTGCAAATTTTGTGTATTTATTTATAAATAACATTTTATGTTCTCAAACGGACAAGTCCGGAATTAACCGAATCAGTAAAAGTGAGGGTTCATAGTCCTCAATTTTGTTGAAGCGTTTAAACCGCTTCCTCATTCTTTTGAAAGCGCAAACTGTAAATTTTTTGAAAACGGTTTTATTTTAAAACACGTGATTAAAACAGCACATCAGCAGCAATTTCGACAAAGAAATTGCGCTTCACAAAACACCGTAAAAACGGATATCAAATCAGCATTGCGGGATAACCACTTGAAAATTTTACTTTAAAATTGACGGTTACTGAAGTCAAAACAACAGTAATTTTTATTTGTCAAAAATATCATTAAAATAACACGCTTCAAAAATATACTACCGGCGTAAAAATTTCCTTTATAAAAATAACGGCAACCAAATACGTTTTAAAACCAAACACCGGTTCAAAAATAAATTAATGCAGTAAACTGCACTACTGCATACATACTCAACAAAATATTACACTTAAAAATGACATTTTTCATGCAAGCGAGGAGCAAAAGCTGGCAATAATTAAATGCATGTATATAGTAAATTTTGAAATACAAGAAATGCATGTACTATATAATACTATAAAGCATAGTTTTCATAACCGTATCGCGACTCAAACCGTGATGATTGAAGGTCTAAGGTTTTGATGGTTCAACCGGTCGAACCGTCGGAACCGTGAATTTTTTTTTAATTTATAGATATTACAATACTGGTTTCCTACATACCGGTTTACACTTTCACAAATATACTACAATGGAAAAATGACAATATAGTATACACTACAAGAAAAAAAGAAAAAAAATCCATATGAAAATTAACGGCACTTTTTACCCATTAACACAGAAAAACAAAGTAGTTAGCATAACATAAAGTAGTCTTTAACTTGAATACATAACACCTAATGGTCTCCAACATGCATAAATAACATACCTAGGTTTCAAACTCTCATACATAATACAAAATATTCTTCAACCGACTTCTTGTTCACTTTTCAGCACAACACACTTAGACTCACTTGCATAGCATAATCATCCACCTCACAAATCCATCGTCCATACCGGTGCTTGCCTATTGTTGTCGCCGCCGCCTTCAACTTCTTGTAACATTGCAGTATATGTCATTGTCGAATCAAAGTTAAACGTTTCTACACCATCATTTATTTCTTGAAAACAGGCTTCAGTGCCACCAATATTATCAACACCCACTCCATAATTATCATTATCAACATCAATTACATTTTCATCATTATCAATGGCACTAGCTTCTACATCGTCCAACGAGACTTCTAAATCATTATTATCTTGTTCTGTATTTGCGACGCAATCAATGTCTAAAAAATAAAACAAATATAAATCAAAATTCATTCAATTAAAATAGGTATAAGTTTCATGAAGCAGACAAATATAAGTTTCAGCAAATAAATAGGTATAAGTTTCATGAAGCAGACAAATATAAGTTTCAGCAAATAAATAGGTATAAGTTTCATAAATAGGTATAAAATTTAGAAGAGAAACCATTTTGTAACGGGCTTCTAGCATCATCAATAGAGAATAGAGCTGCTTTAATTTCGAAAATAACGGCTGTTGAGATCGGCTTATGCATCTGCATCAATAATGGGGCCTTCAGTGGTTTGCAAAATGTGAGTCAGTAATCTCGCATTCATTTAGTGCAGGCATAGAGGATGTGGCTATATCTGGCATGTCTACTAAGGTGGAAAAGGAGTTGTGAAGGGGAATGGATTGCTGTGTACCTTCAGGAGCATGGTGCTGGGTAGGAGATATATATATCATGGAGTCCTGTTGTGTACTAGCGATAGAAAAATTCTTGTTTGTTGTCACTATTTGTATAAAGGAACTGTCAGCCTGATTGATTATGTCCAAAAACATGGCAGTTCGAACAGGGTTTTATATTTTGTTCATAGTCTATCTGAATGAAATCCGAATCACCATTATATAAATAAAAAATAAAATAAAAAAATTGTTGCCAAAATAAGATAAGTAGTAGCAAAAATAAGATGAGTTCTTGTACTAGTTTCAGTTGCAGTTTCTACTTGGTATATATAAACAAGCTTATTAGAACTAGCTAACATATATTAAAGTAAATGAAATAAACAAGCTTTAAAGATGAATAGAAGATCACCTTCTTCATTATACAATGCATTAACCTCATCAATCGTCAGCAGCGGTGGTTCCTCCTCCGTTATCCATGACTAGTTTCATCAAACTCAACAAAGCTTATGGGATCATAGTTTCGCCCCTTTAATTCACGCCTAAAATATTATCTTAAACTAGGTCATAATAGTATCACAAATTAATATTTAGCAAATAAATGAACAAATTTCATGAAGCAAAGTAACTTACTTTTGTCCAAGTCGAAGATTATAATGCACAAAAACTAGATCGTTCAATCTTTGATGCTCCAATCGGTTCCTTTTCTTTGAATGGATGTGTTCAAAAACGCTCCAATTCCTTTCACAACCGGATGAGCTACAAGTTTGACTCAACACTCGGATTGCCAACTTCCTCAAATTCGGTGCATTAGTTCCGTAAATTGATCACCACTCATCTATATTTGAATTATAATATCAATCGCTAACAAGCATTGTAGTTAGAATTATTTTGATGATAACTACACAACGTAAAAAATGTTTACCTGGAAGCATTTGTTTACGATTAGCTATAGCCGAGCTTCTACCAAAATCACCCTCTGAATTCCTATAAAGTTTAATTTCCTTTGTAAGATCTCTAGTCAAATCTATATCTCCATCCGAATATTTTTCAATAACATCTAAAATAGCAGAATGGCTACAGTAATGCTTCTCCATCATCTCAACATTATATTGATACCCCGGATTAAACCAAAAACCTGCAGAGTGTAGATTTTTATGCAATTGCCTGTCCCAACGACTATTAACAATGTCAATGAATGGCTTTAGTACTTTTTTATTTTTTGCAAATCGTTTCATCATATCGTCTATTGCATTATGGATTGCAACATATAAATAACCCATTGCAGGCCTTTCATCACTATCAACAAGCCTAAGAACACGAACAAGTGATTCGGTAATACTAACAATCAGTGAGCATTCTTTCCAAAAAGCCGGATCACATATATGATTAACAAATTGTTTCCCCTTCACATCTTTTGCAAATGAGGAAGTTCTCCATTCTCGACTTGTTACCATGGTCATAAGTTCATCTTTGTGGTTCAAAACACTTTGTAAAGCGACAAAATTCGTTGCAAATCTGGTTGGAGCAGGACGAAGTAAGTTCCTCCCATTTGTAAATCTCCGCATCATTGATAACACGAAACAATGATTATAGATAAACTTTGTTATTTTTGATGCTTGATCTACGGCACAAGAGACTCGTTCAAGTTTTCCAATATCGCTAAACATCAAATTTAAGCAATGTGCAGCACACGGGGACCATGAAATGGTTGGAAATTCAGACTCAATTAATCTCCCAGCAGCTACATAGTTCGCCGCATTGTCAGTTACTACTTGCATTATATTTTCAGCTCCTATAAATAAAATAACATCTTTGAATAAGCCGAAAAGCATTACAGCGGTTTTAGAAGCGGCAGATGCATCAATAGATTTTAAAAATAGTGTTCCTGTATGATAATAGATAAAAGAAAATGGTCAAAAAACATTTTGATACATACGAGATCCACAATAATTATGAACTATAAATCAATATACCTTTAGGTGAATAAACCAAAAAGTTGATCAAACTTCTACCATTTTGATCAGACCATCCGTCCGCCATTAATGTACAACCAGTCTCCTTCCATGAATCCCGATGTTTTTTAACCTCGTCATTTACTTGTTCAACACAACACTTTAATAACTTACCACGCAATAAATACATGTTTGGTCCTTCATATCCCTTCCCATAGCTAGCAATGGCATTAATCATTGGTTGATACAATACAGAATTTACGGCGTTGAAAGGGATGGAAGTATCAAAAAACCACTTTGCAACAGCCATATCCACTCTATCTTTTACGGCTTGGCCATGAAATGCACTTTGTATGGTTGGTTGCATTCTTTTTTAAAGCTTCACCACTTTCAATATTCAACTTCATACAATGTTTGACTTCATCCGTCACACGTGGGCAAGGTGCACATCCTCCTCCAAATAAACCAGAAATGTGATATTTAAAGCGTCGAATTCCACCACCTCTAAATACTTTGTTACAAAACATACACTTTATCTCCATATGTCCATTAGTTATTGTTTCGGTACAATATTGCCATGTTGGATCAGTTTTAAGCCTATTTAATGGACGGGCTATGCTTTCGGTACTCGGATTGGACGCTCCTTCAGAGATTGGATTTGATGCCATTCTATGGTTATTTGAAAGAAAAAAACATTAAAATGAGCACTGACCAAAAATTAACTTTTGATATATGAACTGAAACTGTGAAACCGTTACATAACTAATATTGCACACATTTGCTAAATCCAATTGACAGTTTCAAATTCAATTCAATTTACACTTATAGTTTCAAGTTACATAACTGAAACTGTGAAACCGTGAAACTGTCAATTCAAGTTACATAACTGAAACTGTGAAACCGTTTCAAATTCAATTTACACTTATAGTTTCAAGTTTCAACTTTCAAATCCAATTAACAGTTGCTAAATCCAATTGACAGTTGCTAAACAAATTACCCAAATCAGATGTAGCAATAATGTCATACCTGAATCGAATAAAAATGACGTCGAATAGGTAGTTGAAGCTAGGGCTGCAGACGACGGATTTGGGGTTTGCGGCGACGAGGAGCTGGTTGCGATGGCGAGCAGTTGGCGGCGACGAGCAGTTGTATCGATGGCGAGCAGTTGGCGGCGACGAGCAGTTGTATCGATGGCGAGCAGTTGGTGGCGGCGAGCAGTTGGTAGTGGCGGCAAGCCAGCGGCGACGAATAGAAGTTAGGGTTTGGACGACATTTTTTGTTTCTGGATACGAACGCGAGAAAAATGAAAATAGCAAACGAAAAGGCGGTCAGACCTGCGTTAACTGCAACGGTTCAACCTCGGTTCACGGTTCAACCAACGGTTCACGCTTGTTAGAGGCTCAACTCGTCTTCGGGCCTTCAGCTGAAATGGTTCACGGTTTTTCGCGGTTGAACCGCGGTCCGGCACGGTTTTTAAAACACTGCTATAAAGAGTTTGGACCTACATTGCACTCACGTACACAAAGTGCACAAAAATGACCAAGACTTATTTGGTTTTCATGCACATTCATCAATCTAACATCCATACTCACGTGTATAAAATAAATAAAAAGTGGCCAGTGCAACATGAAGAGCTGGCCATATTTATACTTTGCACGCAAGAAATTACGACACTAAGGACTTGGACCTCTTTTACACTCTCATGCATAATTGTTTGTACGCACGCAATTATAATATGAAACAAAATGACTGACTTTTGAACCAAAAATAGAATGCGACCTGGGTTGGATTACTCTTTACTTTACAAAGTATATGCACGCTACTATGGCACATGCACATAAGATTCAGATGGCCATTCCAACGAATTTACAAAATATTTTAACTTAAATGCAAACTCACCTTTCACAAAAAAAAATAACTTTATACACGCACGCATATAGTATGTGATGACTGGACACATTTACAAGCATGCAAGTACTGGAATTGAAAAATATAAGTTCTCTAGTTTCGCACTATACTAACTTGCATAAAACTGGAGTAAGAAAATAATGAGCTGAGCTATGTTACATGCAGGCGGCACGTAACGAAGATCAATAGATATAATGAACTAGCTCCACCTTTTGTGCAATATAAACTTGCACATACGTAATTAATTAGATTGATAAATAATTAGTTAGATAAAACAATGGCCTGGACGTAGTTTCTATGCAATGCAACTTGCACACACTTAAGAAATAGACAAAGATAAAAAGACCAGAACATAGTAACGTGCAAACATGCTTCATGCAAAAATTGTGCAGGCACTATAAAGATTTGAGGAGAAAAATATAGACTGCTTTATTTCTAATGATTTGAATACAGAGAGAATTGTTCAATAAATGCTTGTACACGGTATTTAAACACATTTGATATAAAGACTATTGGACCAAACTGTAGCACACAGCCCAGTCTGTTTTGTTTGATAAAGCAAGCCTCTGTGATGATACATATTATTCCCCCTCAAACCCAACTCTCGTGCTAGGGTTTGCTATTCTCTTCGAAAACAAAAGAAATGAGCCGCCACACCGAAAATAAAAAAATAGCGCAGATCTGAGAAGAAGTTGAGATCTTTACAACAACGCTAGAATAGCTTATCTGAATCTTAACAGGCTCAAGTGTATTTCATAGGACAATCTTATGAAATATTCTTGTTGCCTTCAGATGAGATAAAAGCAGCTTCCAAATACTCAAAGATAGAGATTTACTTTCAGAGTGCTTAGAACGGAGTCTAGGAAGATGAGGTCAATTTCCTGCTTGCTGCTTCGCATCATGCTGTCTGATTTTCGAGATCCGTGACTCTAAGCCTTTCTCTGAAGTGAGTAAAATTCATCTTTGACAGTGGTTTTGTTAGGATATCAGCAACTTGGTAAGTGGCAGGTATGTGATTGATGTTTAACTTTCCCTTGGCAACTTGTTCACGAACAAAATATAAATCTAGCTCCATATGCTTGGTTCTGGAGTGTAGAACAGGGTTAGCAGTAAGGGATACCGTACTAAGATTGTCACACCATATAGTTGTCTTGCTTTCAATTTTGATCCGTAATTCATCCAGTAGAGATTCTATCCACATAGTTTCTGCCACTGCATTAGCCACACTCCTGTATTCTGCTTTTGTGCTTGATCTGGACACTGTTGTCTGTTTTTTTGAACACCATGAAACTGGATTTTTTCCTAAGAAAATGCAGTAGCCACTAGTTGATCTTCTGTCATTTAAATCACTTGCCCAGTCTACATCTGCATAACCAGTATTATTAATTGTTTTACATGCTTCCATAGTTAGTCCATGATGCAATGTTCCTTTGAGATATCTTAGTATTCTCTTGACAGCTCTCCAGTGCTCATCTGTTGGGCATTGCATGAATTGGCTAACTTTATTCACACTGAATGAAATTTCTGGTCTGGTAATTGTTGCATATTGAAGTGCACCCACTATGCTTCTGTATTGGCTGTCATTTGAGATCATTTCTCCTTTAGTCTTTGATAGATGAACGTTTGTTATCATGGGTGTAGAAATTGAGTTGGATTGATCCATTTTTGCTTTACTGAGAAGTTCACTGATATATTTTTTCTGACTGAGATGAATCAAAGATTTTGAGGGTCTGTTTACTTCAATTCCTAGAAAGTAGCTTAGACTTCCAAGATCTTTGATTGAGAATTCTTTATTGAGATGTTGAATAAGATTGTTGATTTCTAGATCATCACTTCCTGTAATAATAAAATCATCGACGTAAATCAGTATATAAGTAATAGCATCAGAATTAAATTTAGTAAAAAGAGAGTTGTCAGATTTTGTGCAGTTGTAGCCCAGTCTGGATAGAGTTGTCTTTAATTTCTCAAACCAAACCCTTGGTGCTTGCTTGAGGCCATAGATTGCTTTGTTCAGCTTGCATACTAGTCTCTCATTTCCCTTTTTCTGAAAACCATGAGGTTGTTCCATATAAACTTCCTCCTGCAAAACACCATTTAAGAATGCATTATTTACATCTAATTGCTTTATAGTCTAATTTCTGCATAAGGCAATACTGGGAACGATTCTGATGGTAGAGGGTTTCACAATTGGAGAAAATGTTTCAGTAAAGTCAAAACCATTCTGTTGTGAATATCCCTTTGCTACCAGTCTTGCCTTATGTTTAGAAATTGATCCATCAGCATTTCTTTTTAGTTTGTAGGTCCATTTACAGCCTACTATATTCTTATCAGTAGGTTGAGGAACAAGATCCCAAGTCTTGTTCTTCATTAGGGCATCATATTCTTCATTCATAGCTGTTCTCCATTTGTCATGTTGTATGGCCTGATTATATGTACTTGGTTCTTCATTTTCTAGAGCTACATTGTATAATTTTGGTTTGAATATACCACTCTTAGCCCTTGTAACCATATGATGTCCAGTCCTTGCAGGACTTCTTGCAGGACTTTGCTGATGATCATTATTATCTATCTCATCCTCATGTGGCACATTAGATGATTGAGAATTATCTAATGTGTGACTTGAGTCTTGCTGCAATTGATTTTCTGGTTGTTGTATTTGGGATGATGTGTTAGATGGCTCGATTTGTCCATGACCTGGTTCTGAAGTGATCATGGTGTGTTGTGGACTTTCATGGCCTTGAGCTCTCTCTCCAGAAATGTGAGCTGCCTTATCGCTTATCACAGGTATAGATGCTAAAGAGTACTTAAAATTGTGAACCTTTTCTATAGTCTTAACTACAGAGTTGCTAAAGGGAAACACTTGCTCATTAAACACAACATGTCTGGATATAAATAACCTTCCATTACTAGATAAACATCTATAACCCTTTTGATTTGTAGCATAACCTAGAAACGTACATGGTGATGATCTGTAGCTCAGTTTATGAGAATTATATGGTCTAAGATACGGAAAACATAGACAACCAAATACCCTTAAACTGTGATAGTCAGGCTTGATATTATAGAGCATTTCTAATGGACTTTTTAACTTTAGAATTTTTGTGGGTAGTCTATTGATTAGAAAAACTACAGTGGCAAATGCATCAGGCCAGAATTTGAGTGGTAATGATGCATTTGCTAGCAGTGTTAAACCAGTCTCTACAATGTGTCTATGTCTCCTTTCAATTAAACCATTTTGTTCAGACGTATAAGGACAAGTTGTCCTGTGTATGATACCTTTCTCTTGAAACAATTTCTTAAGAGGTGAGAATTCTGTTCCATTGTCTGTCTGAAGTATTTTTAGTTGACGGTTAGTCTGTTTTTCTACCTGCACTATAAATTGTTGAACTGCACAGCAAGTGTCAGATTTTGCTTTCAAAAAATATATCCACACATGTCTTGAATATGCATCAACAAAGGAAATATAATATTTGTACCCATAGTCTGTTGATATGGGTGCTGGACCCCATAAATCAGTTGCAACAAGTTCTAGTGGTTTGTTGTAACTGATTTTGGAGTCTAGAAATGGTAATTTATGACTTTTACCCATTTGACAATAAGTACAAATGTATGGGGTTGAAATATTGTTAAAAGAAATATTATTTTCATTCAACACTTGTTTAACAATATTTACATAAGAATGCCCAAGCTTACAGTGCCAAATGTCAAAATTCTTACAGTTATTCACAGTTTTGATTTTAGACATATTACACCAATTTTCTTTACATCCGGGTGTTCTTGAATTATCAACATTGAAAGTATATAATCCCTTAGTTTCTCTACCCTGTAAGAGAATATCTTTAGTTAGAATATCTCTAACTAGACAGTAATGTGGAAAGAATTCAAAAAACACATTATTATCTTTAGCAAATTGTGATACGCTTAATAGATTTTTCTTGACAGAGGGTACCCTTAGTAGGTTATGCAAGTATAACTGTTTTTTTCCAGTTATGTATGCATTTCCAGAATGTGAAATTTTTACAGATTCACCATTCCCCATAAGTAAAGATTGTGTACCTTTATATTCCTTGTTGCCAAGATTCAAGTTTGCCAAGTTATTAGTGACATGATTTGTAGCTCCAGAGTCAGGGTACCAGCTGCTATCACTAATATCTTCAATTTTTGCGTTGTCATTATTGTTGCAGTCGCTTTGACCTCTGATTTCTTGTTGAGCACTTATCACATTTGCACTGGGATTATAGTTTCTATCTCTGTTGTTGTTCTGTTGTGATGGAGTGTAGTTACTGTCAAATCTAAAGTAACATTTGCTAGCAATATGACCAATTCTCTCACAGATCTGACATCTGGGTCTGTTGTTTCCACTGTTGTTGGACCATCTTCCACCTCTTCCTCGTGATCTGGAGGGCTGACCACCTCTCTGATTGTTATATTGCTGAGTTCTGTTACTAGAACCCTTTTCTTGATTTTTGGTTTTGTTGTTTGAGATGAAGTTTAGAGTCATATCTGATGTGGATGACTTCTTGAGATCCAGTCTACCCTCATGAGCTAGTAACGTAGAATGAACATACTGAATTGTGGGTAAGGTTTCCTTTGATGATATAACTGCTACCACTGATTCGTATTCATCCTCTAATCCTCCAAGAATTGATAAAATATGTTCAGTGTCACTTACCTTGTGTCCTGCAGAGGATAAGTGATCACATAAGGTTTTAACCTTTGCAAGATAATCTCTCATTGACTGATTTTCCTTTTTGACATTTTGCAATTGTCTTCTGTAGTACATAATCTTGGCTGCAGACTGAGTACTGAAAGTCTGTTCTATTGTGGACCAGATTTCATGAGATGAATTGCATCCAATTATCTGAGGGAGTAAATTAGCGCTTATTGATGATATTAGCCAAGAACTGACTAGACTATCTTGCCTTTGATGCATTATGAATTCTTGATTACTGACAAGCTTTCCATCCTTGTCTGCAGTGAACTTTGGTGGTATGATTATGGTGCCTTGGATGTATTGTTCCAGCCCATATGCTTTGATTGCTGTTTCGACTTGAAACTTCCAGAGCAAGTAATTGGTTTCATCCAGTTGAATCGATAAAAGTTGGCTTTGAGGTTTGACGATCTCTTTCAGGAGTTCTTCAGTTGGATTAAATCTGGTGTTGGTGTTGGTGCTGGAGGAGGCAGAGACATCTTGATCTCCTTCAGCCATAGATTTCAGAAATCAAGATAAAAGAGATTAAAGAAAAAAGAAACTGTGAAGAGTTAGAAAAGAGAACTGAGCAGCCAGGAGAGTTCTTGAACTCCTAGGCAAGGCACAGTGGAAGTTTGATCAATAATCTTGATTCAGGAGGGTAACAAAGATGATGAGAAATATTATATTTCTCAGATGATTCAGAATGAAAAGAAACACAATTCAATCTTGATATGATGATATTGAATCTGATCTAGATTGAAAAAACAGAGGGAGCAGGAAAGGATGATGAGAATCTGTATGATTCTTAAATGATTCAAAATCAAATATGCAGCCTGATCTTGATATGACGATTGTTAGATCTGATCTTGATCAATGGCATGGCATTTTGCTGTTAGGCTTTGAAATGCTCTGATACCATATAAAGATTTGAGGAGAAAAATATAAACGGCTTTATTTCTAATGATTTGAATATAGAGAGAATTTTTCAATACATGCTTGTACACGGTATTTAAACACATTTGATATAAAGACTATTGGGCCAAACTGTAGCACACAGCCCAGTCTATTTTGTTTGATAAAGCAAGCCTCTGTGATGATACATACGTTACATTCTCAATTTGTCACCGGTTTTACTATATATATATATATGCGAATGAGCTGCAAGCATATATGCACGCATATTTGCACACGTGAACAAATTGGTAGGTAAAAACAATTACATGCAAGAATCAAATAAAAACAGGTAGCATAGTTTTAATTAGATGTGTGAGTTTGCACTCACCTTAATTTGTTTTGAAATCAGCTAGTAACCCAGATCTTTGAATGGAGCAAGAATTTCTTTTTTTTTTCAAACACACCATTAATGTTTCAGCCGAGCTTACAGAAAAATGAGCAATAGAAAGATGAAGTGTTTACATTTCTTTACCCATATGCGAACAAGTTAAGCAAAAGAATGCGCTGGCAAAAGTACGAAGGCATTAAAAGCTAGCCGTGCTCAAAAGAAGAAAAGGACTTCACTGTGTTAATGCGATGATGGCTGCAAGTTTATATTTTGCTTTTGAAATTAGTTATGACAACAATTGTGTATAAATTGCTTTATAATCTATGATGATACTTGGCCTTACACGTGAAGGCTAAGAATATTTGCTCACTGACCTAGCAAATGTAGTGTATTTCTATGACTAAAATGGATTTGCCTAGCAAAAGTGTAGTGACAGCAAAAGGCAAAAATGTTGCGCTTTGTTTACACGTGAAGGCAAAATAAAAATATAACACAACTTAGTTATATTCAATGCAACAAGCAATTTGCAATACATCCAAGCTACTAGCAACTGACTTTACAAATGAATTGCATGCACATTTTTTTTTCAAATTTTAACAAAAAAATTCTATTTAAAATATTCACTCCGACAGTAATTCAAAAATCACGGTCATTACAGATTTTTAAAATATTTATTACGACAGCAATTCAAAAATCACGGTCGTTACAGATTTTTAAAATATTTATTACGACAGTAATTCAAAAATCACGATCGTTACACGAAAAGTATGACAATATCCGATCCCGGTCTCTTTAACAACCAAACGATTATTTCACACCGTGGTCATTTCATTTTAAATAGTTCATACTTCATATCAAAATATCATATTCTTTTCAAACCATATTAATTCGATATCATTATTTACTTTTAATAATATTCATTTCCAGAATCGTAACACTTTGAAAATTATAACACTTTCGAAATCATAACACTTTGTAATCATAGCACTTCTGTAATCATAACAGTTTTGAAATCATAACACTTTATAGTCATAACACTTTTGAAATCATAACACTTTGGAAACCATTACACTTTCGACCTAAACAGTTTAGATATTGAAAATAGTATATATAATAAATAGTTATGAATTAAAATAGTTTATATATTAAAATAATTTATATATTTAAAATAGTTTATATATTAAAAATACTTTATATAATAAAAATAGTTTCTTCCAATTTCGCAAATCGATTCAAATCATCTTAAATCCACCATTCGATTTAAATCAGTTCCAGTTTAACCATTTCAATTTTAAAGTTCAAAGATTCAAGCTTATATATTCGAACATTTACAATATAAATTTCATTAATATTTCAACATTTAACTTTTTTTATTTCAAATTGGAAAATATTCGCATAACCATTTTAATAACAATTTTTTTTAATCCCAATTTATAAATTTAAATCAATATTTAATATTCAATCTCAATTTTATTTAAAGTTGAGAATATTCATTTAATCACCTTCTATCTAATCAAGTTATAAATCATATCTTTCAAAACCTCAAAATCAATAAGTTTAAATCAATTCTTATTTAAATTCACTTATTAACCAATTTAAATTCCAAGCCAACATTAATTTATCTTCCCAACCTTAATTATTAAAGTTATAAAATCTATTTTTTAAAATATTAAAATAAATACCTCAATATATTATATACTAATTAAATTAAATTTTAATAAATTAAAAATTATTATTAAATTTATTTTATATTAAAATATATGTTTATATATTTTAAAATAGTATAATTATAAGTAAAGTATTAAAAATTATATTTTCAAAACTAACTTATAAATTTAAAATTTCCAAACATATAAATTTTAAAAATCTAAAATTTAGTCATATATAAAAATAACATTTATATATTATATTCAAAAAATCAATATTTAATAAAACCATATATTTCCTTTCAAAACTTTGGAAATCATTTCCAAAATATAGACCAACGGTGTCCGTATATTATTCTCTATCCTATGGTCAAGTGATATAGATATTTATCATTTCAATCCGCAATTTAAATATCTACGGGTATATATCATTTCAACCCGCAATCCCAAAATTTAATATTAATGAAAATCGCTTGGGTTTATCATTTCAATCCATAACTATTTTCCCCTATTCTACAAATCGTTCGGGTATGTACCATTTCAACCCATAGGGAATTCTAACTAACAGGGAACTTACAGAGCGAGAACAATATGATAATAATATAATATATCAACAATGGGCATATATCATTAGTGGTAAACTAAATAAAATATATACAGTAGGATTTGGTGTCCTATAACACAGGTGAACAGTTGCAGATAATGGCATATCATATTTAATAATAAAATAACTAGCAATTCATATTTAACAGCATATTTCAATTGTCGTTTCAAGTGAAATTAAATTTACTAACTATAAGAATGTTAATCGTGAGTGATTGCTCACCTTTCGAGGCTAGAGGAATTTGAAAATGAAACAAGTTACGAATCCAAGCACGGATTTCGAAGCAAAGCACGATGGACACAAGTTCAATGAACAAAGATGATAAATAGGAATCGATGAGAACAAGATATATTACATATATATAAATTTATAAAATCAATTTAAACCTATAGTTAAAATAAAACAAAATTTATATAGAATTATTTTCAAATCTATATTAAATTTAAATACATATAAATAAAATCTCTATATGTGTTTGCAACTAAGCCCATATATACATATATACATATTGTATTTAAAATCACCATTTATTGTAAGAATTAATATGAATTTCTATATTATAACATACATAAACGAACATATTATTAAAACTAACCTACAAATAAAGCCCTAAAAAATATATTTCAATACAACCGATTATACATTTCATACAACAGATCTTATATAAACTATATATATACTTTGAAATCAACAATACTCATATATAAAATTAAAATATAAGTTGATATATAATTTACCTATAGATAAACCAATATATAAACATATATACACTCGTATCGAAGTAAATATATTTCCATTGTTTATCAAATTACATATTAACATACAAATATTAACATACAAATAAAACATATTATACATATACCCTAAACACACACACACACACACACACACACACATATATATATATATATATAAACCTTTGCTTTCAACCATACAACAGAAAAAAAACAAAACAAATATATGCATATATATATATATAAGCAATGTATATACATCATATTTTAAAACCATACTTAACACAATATTTTATCAAACAATATACATTGTATATATATAAAATACTTGTTTAAAAGATATCTACAAATCAACCCATATGTATAAAACTGACATATAATATAATTTACATAAATCTGTATATATATATATAAAACAGAACATATGCTTAACTTCTATTTAATGACTAACAGATCATGCAACCCTATATAACTTATACATATTTATAGATCGAAAATTAATACTTTAAGGTAACTGTTTATTAAATCATTTATATATGTAAACTATTATATATATATATATCACGTCAATATATATATATATATATATATATATATATACTGACATACATATGATAATATATATGCATAAGTATATATATACTTTAACAAGGAAGAGGAGGAGGAGAATGGTTAATGTGGGTGACTAGGCTCAGGCAGAGCTCGGTATGGAGCTGCTCATGGTTATCGGAGGAGGAGGTGGTCGGCCGAACTGCAAGGAAGAGGGAGAAGGAGGAGTAGTGGTGATTGGTTGGTCGGGTTTTGTAAGCTTCGAATAAGGAGAGGTAGGGTTGGCTTCTAGGCAACAAAAGGTGGTGAGGAGGAGCTGCTCGCGGTCTGGGTTGTTCGCCGGAGATTGTGTGCTCGTGTGGGAAGCTAGTTTGGCCGAGCATGGGGATGCAGTTGATTCAAGAGGTGGAGGGTAGCTTGGAGTTTCGGCTATGGAAGAAAAAGCTTCTGCTGAGACTTCGGGTTTTCATAGAAAAAGAAACAAGAGCGGCCTGGGCAAAGATGAAAGCAAGGAGCAACAAAGAAATGGAAGTGGAAACGTGTAGCCCTTTTGCCTTATATATAATATTATATAAAGTAGATGAAATTTCAATGGTCACGACCTATGATTCAGGCGGAATTATTAAAGCAATTAATATTTGTTTTTGGCAGCACGTTTCAAATTTGAAACCGAAGGAAAGTGTAAAGTCACAAATTATGGTACCGTTACAACGAACTATTATTATCATTTCCATCGCGTACCGGCCCTTAAAATACAGAAATAAATATACTACGGTAATCAGTAGGACAAGGCGAATAGAACAGTACACAAACATCAGCGATACGATCGAATTATAAAAACTCTAATTTTCACTACCGAAAGTGCTGCTAAAATGCAGAAAATAAGATAAACGGAGCAATAGCAGTCCAAATTTGACGAAACGAAATATGACGTCTCCCTCAAAAAATGATTTACAAATTTATTATATAAAAATATTCAGGTTTGGAAAATATTTTATTATCATCAATATCAGCTGATATTAAATTGAAACTAAACATTACACAACAGAATTAACTTCCATATTTTCCGATAAAATTTACCCTTTGCTATGTTTAAATAGACGGATAACAAATATCAAATTTTTATCACCAAATTCAATTGTTTAAAATTTCACAAAAATTCAGTTAATTACGTTATTAAAACCGTTAAAATTTACGGGTCGTTACAATCTTCGTCTTCATCCTGCAGAAAGCAGTCTTCGATAAACTGAAAAGCTCAGACTGACCCGAGCGAATTGAAAAGACAAAACAATCGAGTCAGAACTAAAAGATCTTATGTAAGTTAAATCAACAGTAAATAAATATGAGTGTAACGGCATCAGAGATGTTTACGGGGTTTGACATCTCATATCCAGTGTCTAACATGAGTGCAATAACTTAAGAGATGTTCGATATTTCCATCTCTTAAGGATCCGTTAAACTATCTTGTAACGCCCCGCCCCGAAACCCACATTAGTAAAGAGAATTATCAAGTAATTCCGTCTACTAATGCGGAGAATAGGGTTGGTTAAGGGCGACCGAATAGTAATGCATTAGCTAATGACTAAGTACGTCGAAATCTTACCAATTTTTTTTTTCCCGAATTCCATATAGTTGACATACTCAGTGATTCACTAATACGATACTATACGGCTAACGGATCTATTCAGAACAAAGCACAATAATATCATAACATGTCACAGAAGCAGCAGTCACAAATAATATATATATACTGATACAAAACCAAACATCTGATGTAATACCATTCACCACATAATATAATACGACATCATCCCATAAAAGAATATATACATGAAGTGGTAGTAAAAGATCCATCAAAAGTGGAGATATCCAAGTCCATAGTCATGAGCCCACAAAAGATAGCAAAACGGATCCAAGCATAAAGGATAGTCATCCAACCTAACCTGCAACTCGGTCTGACCCGAGTGATAAACACACGGGTCAGGCAACTGAATCTTATCGTTAGAAAGGAAATACGATAAGGTATAAGGGAAACATACATCAAGGGATCAATAATTGATAAGAATGACTAAGGTTGATATCAAGGATTCTCTATCTCTAAGATGTTATAATTCTACACTTACTTGGGTTAATACTAAGGGATTCATGCATATAAAGAAAACATCCAAATATGATTCATGAATAAATAAACTTATCAAAGTGGTAAATGAAACCCAAGTATAAAACCATAAAATTGAAATCACCAAAATCCTCAAGAACTCATATTTCACCTTATTCATCTCTATAAGGCTAAGTAAACACATCAAAATATGGTGAAATCAAAATTCTCTTAACTCATAAAATAAATCTCAGATTGGCCAATAATTACATGCAAAAGCATGTTGCACGTGCTCAAGTTCTCAGACTAGTGCTAGTAATATAGTTAGGTACCCAACAGAGATCTCAGAGGCGACCGAGGTCACCTTTTCCGGATTTCTCAGATTCTCAGATTCTCAGATGACCCGAAGGTCATAGCACTAGTAATTCTAGAATGTGTCGCTAACTTTCGGAGAGGAATCTGTAAAGTGTTAACTTGTGTCCCATACCACACGTTCGCACTAAACAGTTTACTAATCGTTAGTCAAATCCACATTAAAATAGAAACTCAGATGTTCCCAAAAGTCATATACCTTGCCTCATATCATCGGCATATGGTATAAAATACTAAGCTCAAACTATTCGCAAATCAAGTGAAAAAACAAATCATTGGAAAACTCATCAACCAAAGCAAATATAACACACAAGACTACATGCAAGTGCTCAAGACAGCGATCTTGCATCAGCTATTTCAATCCTTTAATCACAGAATTTCATAAAGTGATACAAATGAAAGTTGTCACAGTCTTTCTGCAGTTTCCAAAACTTTAAAAATTATAGGATTTGGATAAGAAACGCAAAAGTTATGCACAAAATACTAGCTCAGGTTTGCACAAAACACTGAGTACACTATAACAACGGGACAGCGAGTTTGTAAGAGGTTTTTCAACATTTTACTCAATGAATTTCAGAATGTGATACAAATAAAAGTTGTCACACTCTTTCTGCAGTTTCTAAAACTTTAAAAATTATAGGATTTGGATAAGAAATGCAAAAGTTATGCACAAAATACTAGCTCAGGTTTAAAATTACATAACTGAGAACAATATGCATAACAACAGGGCTGCGGCTTAAAGAGCCATTTTGACCCTGTAGATCATTGATTTTGACAAATCATAAAACATAAAAGTTGAAGAGAATTTTCATAGCTAGAATTCAAAAAAAGAATCACCTGATTCGGACTTACAAGTCAAAAAATATACCCAAAACAATTATCAGGTATGGATTTATTGTCGCTGTCTTTTGCTCTCGGGACAGCGACAAAGAAGTGCATTTTTGATCAAATTAAACTCAAAAATTCATAAAACTCAAAACATGAAACTTTTAGCTTAAATCCTAAGCTTTCCAGAACATCAAAGATAATCCAATTTGGATTATAAACGTGAGAGATATGATAAAATTAGTTTCAGCTTCAATCTCTGAAAAAAAAATTCCAACAAACAACAAAGAGGACAACATATGATTGACATACAAGTTTATTCAAGTTAGAAGTGTGAGTTAATACTCACCTTAGGATGTATTTGCAGAAAATTGAGGATTTAGCAAGCAAAGATTGGTGCTTTAGACCTGGATAAGCTTTAGAGACCTGCTAGAGAAAGAAGAATAAACATGCAGAACGAAACATGAAATTACAGTAACTCAAGTTTTCAAAAAAAAGAAATTGATGAAATACTTTCTGGTATTGCATAGATTACCTGTTAAAGACTTAATTTTGCAATACTTTCTATAATCTTTAGATAATTTTTTTTTTCTTTTTCTTTTCCTTTTTTTTTGTGGAGGAAATTGATTATTGAGAGGAGGAGGCTTATTTGGTGTTTCTGGTTTCTTTGAGAAGGAAGAAGAATTGAGAGATTGTACGTACCAAAATCTCTCTGCTTTCTTTCCAGAAAACCCTTTGTTGTCTAAGTGGGTTTTGGGCTTGGCATGGATCCAATAAGCTTAAGTGTTATAATACTTAGACAAACTTTTATTATGCTATACTATATTACACATATTTCCACTATTTACATCACTAATTTACACTATTTAACAAAACAACTTACATAATTCATGTTTCAAACTTTATAAAAATATTTAATCAACATATAATAATTATTTTAGCTATTAACACTAATTTCCATTATAAAAATTCTATTTTTATCTAAATACTTTAATTTACATCATAATTACACAATTCATTATTTTTGACAACAAAAATTACATGAAATTATTTCTCTTGTTTATATTATCCTAACAAAACATGTTAAAAATATTTTTACAAACAAATATTGATTTTAATCAATATTTTACATTTTACTTACAATATTATCCATATTTAATTTTAACACATCATTAAAATTAGCAAAAATAAAAAAAATCACTAATTGACCACTATTTCTACAATTACTACATTCTACCAAAATAAAACCATTCAAAGTTCATTATTACCTCTAAAAATACTTAATAAAGTTTTTAAAACTTTATTCTCTCCATTTTATATTTATTTACAACAAATAAATGTTGAATTAATTTCTTTTATCTTTTATTTAATTAATTCACCACCAAATTAACTTAGTTCCATTACCCAGATTTAATTTCCAACCAAACCATCTCATTACCATTTTATTTCATCAAGTACTCATTGTTTATTATAAAATAAAAAATTTTAACAAAATTTTACATCTCCAAATTTATTTTATTCCTCCATTTTAAATTATAACCATCATTATAATTTATTTTCACAGGTAATCACAAAACTAGGGTTATTACAGACTCTCCCCCTTAAATAAATTGCGTCCACGCAATTTCTTAAGGAAATCCGTAATACCACAACAATTCAGTCATGAAGGAGAAGGAAATTGCTTGAGAAAGAAAGTTCTCACCGATATCAAATGAAGAAAGAAAACCCGGAAAAGAACGCTCGATAGATTCTCTGGTTTCCCAAGTGCAATCTTTCGGATTCTCCGACCATTGAATCTTAACAAGAGGAGCGTTCTTGCTTCGAAGGTGTCTCACCTTTGAATCAAGCACGCGAATAGGCTGCTGAGAAGTAGATAAACTCGGTGAAATCTCAAGCTCAAGCTGCTCGGAAGGATCAATGACTGAATCTGAATCTCGAATACATTTCCGAAGCTGAGAAATATGGAAGACATCATGAATACCCGATAAATGAGATGGCAGGGACAATCGATATGCTACAGGACCAATGCGCTCAATAATCGGAAATGGTCCTATAAAGCGAGGAGCCAATTTCCCAGTAGAGCTAAAGCGCATTACTCCCTTCATAGGAGATACACGAAGGAATACAAGATCACCCACTGCGAATTCCAGAGGCTTCCTACGGTTGTCCACGTAGGATTTCTGACGATGTTGTGCCTCTTTCATCCACTGTCTAATCAAAGATATCTTCTCAGAAGACTCACGAATTGAATCAGGACCGAGAATGAACTTCTCGCCCGACTCCAACCAACAAGAAGGCGAACGGCACGGTCTACCATAAAGAGCCTCAAATGGTGCCATACCGATACTGGATTGGAAGCTATTATTATAAGAGAATTCAACCAATGGAACGTGATCTTCCCAAGAACCACCGAAATCAAGAATACACGCACGGAGGAGATCTTCAAGCACACAATTCACCCTCTCAGTCTGCCCATCAGACTGGGGATGATAAGCTGTAGAGATATTTAGCTTTGTACCTAAAGCTTGCTGAAAGCTAGTCCAGAAGTGACTAGTGAACAAAGGATCACGATCACAAACTATCGAAGAAGGAACACCATGTAATCGAACAATTTCCTTAATATAAAGCTTCGCTAAAAGAGGAGCATTCCTATTAGATTTAATAGGAACAAAGTGTGCGGATTTAGAGAGACGATCCACAATAACCCAAATGATCGAATGACCCAACCTCGAACGAGGTAGGCCATCAACGAAGTCCATCGAAACCTGGTCCCACTTCCATAGCGGAACCTCTAAAGGTTGAAGGAGACCGGATGGCCGCTGATGCTCGGCTTTGACAAGCTGACAAGTCACGCAATTACTTACATAACTTGCAATATCCCGCTTCATGCCTTCCCAATAATAAAGGCGATGCATATCCGCGTACATCTTACTGCTACCCGGATGAATAGAATACTTAGAGCGATGACAATCGTCAAGTATGTCACGCCTAAGAGCTAAATCAGAAGGAATCACAATACGGTTTCTCAACCGGAGACAACCATGAGAATCAATCGAATAATCCCGCAACTCCTCATTACGGGACTTGGATGAGCATGACTGAATGAGACGCATAATACCATCATCACGTCTCTGCGCCTCGGAGATACGATCAAGAAGAGATGGTCGAGCATCCATGCTAAATAAATAAGCTGGAGAATCAGAAGATGATGCTCGATTACGAATATCAAGACAAGATAGAGTCTCCAAAATATCCCATTCGGCTAACATCAAGGAAACTACCGCCGAATGCTTGCGACTAAGCGCATCAGCAACACGATTGCCCTTCCCAGGGGTATACTCAATGTCAAAGTCATATGAGGCGAGAAACTCTAACCATCGCTGTTGCCTCATATTAAGATCTTTCTGCGAAAAGAGATACCTGAGAGACTTATGATCGGTGTAAAGAATGAAGTGCTCTCCCAAAAGATAATGACGCCACATCTTCAAAGCGAAGACGCTAGCTGCAAGTTCTAAGTCATGGGTAGCGTACCGAATCTCGTTCGGACGTAATTGCCTTGAAGCGTAGGCAACAACCCGATCCTTCTGCATAAGAACCGCACCAAGACCACTAAGGCTGGCATCGGTATAAACGATGAGATCCTGATTCCCCTTAGGAACTACAAGCACGGGAGCATGAGTAAGGAGTTCCTTCAATCGCTGGAAGGAAGTCTCACACTTATCAGACCAAATATAACGAACACCCTTCCTAGTAAGACTAGTAAGAGGAAGAGCGATACGAGAGAAATCCTTAATAAAGCGGCGGTAATAACCGGCTAATCCTAGAAAGCTACGAATCTCATGAACATTCTCAGGCCTCTTCCAATTCTGAATAGCCTCAATCTTAGACGGATCGACTGAGATGCCATTGGAAGATACAACATGACCTAAGAATTTCACTTGCTTCTCCAAGAAGTGACATTTAGAAAGCTTTGCCTTGAGTTGATGCTTGCGGAGAGTACTCAAGACAATTCTAAGATGTCGAGCATGATCTTCTTCGGATCTAGAATAAACTAAGATGTCATCGATGAATACAAGGACGAACTTATCAAGATATTCCTTGAATACTCGATTCATGAGATCAACAAAGAAAGCAGGAGCGTTCGTCAATCCGAACGGCATGACGAGCCACTCATATGAACCATATCGAGTGCGGAAAGCTGTAAGTGGAATGCTATCTTCCGCAACACGAAGCTGATGAAAACCCGTGGCTAGGTCCAACTGAGAAAAGACCTTTGCACCACTCAACTGATCGAACATGTCATCAATACGAGGCAATGGGTAGCGATTCTTGATGGTTAACTCGTTAAGCTTGCGATAGTCGATGCAAAGCCTAAGAGTTCCATCAGACTTCTTCACGAATACCACCGCGGCACCCCACGGTGAAGAGCTAGAACGAATGAAATGTTTGGTTTCGAGCTCGAGGAGTTGCATCTTAAGTTCCTCATTCTCCTTAGTAGACATCCTCGTGGGAGGACGACTAGCTGGTTGCGCCCCAGGGATGAGATCAATACGAAACTCTATGGCCCGCTTGGGTGGCAAACCCGAAACAGGCTCAAACACATCAGTGAAGTCACAAACAATCGGAATACGAGACACATCATCATCACTGTCTCGCGAATCAAGAGCATGCAAAGAGGCTAAGGAATCAACATCGATATTCCGGAGGACCAGGGATAACTGAGAAGAGGAATCTGGATGTCGAAGATAAACGACTCTGTCTAAACAAAGAATCCTGGCATCGTATCGAACTAGCCAGTCCATACCAAAGATCATATCAAAACCAAGCGAAGGAATAACGTGCAGATTCTCACGGAAAGAAAATCCACAAAGCATAACCTCAACATCATCACAATATAAGCTAAGGGTTGCAAACCCCCCAACAGGATTTGCAATCCGCAAAGAAGTAAGCAAACATGAAACATCCAAAGAACAAGCATCCACGAGTTCCTTTGATACGAATGAGTGTGACGCACCCATATCAAAGAGCACTCTAATCGATCGATCATGAAATAGAATGGAACCTTCAAGAATAGAAGGAAATATACCTTTGGCTGAGATGCATCACTAGAAGCTGCTGCTATATTAAGATTTCCCGGACGAGAACCCTTGTTCTTCTTCGGACAAGAGAAAGCCATATGTCCTTCGGCCTTGCAATAATTGCACTTCTTAGGCTTTGGACATTCACGGGCTGGATGGTTAGGAGAACCACAGTTGTATCATGCGAAAGGCTTAGACTGAGAAGGAGCTTGGGATTGTGAAGAAGACGATCCACCTTGCTTCTTCTTCTTGGAATGAGGGAATCTAGGCTTGCGGAAAGGAAATCTCTTCTTCTTAGGATTAGACTGAATACCAACTTCTTCGTCACTCTCCTTCTCGTTCTCGACTGCCTCGAGATGGAGAGCGGAATCAACCAACTCTTCGAAGGAAAGCTTGAGTTGGAGCATTAAGGACTTCTTCAAATATTTCTTAAGTCCGGAAACAAACTTAAGATTCTTCTTGTATGGTGTACTAATGAATTCTAACCCATACTTAGAAAAAGCCTCGAAAGAAGAAACATAATCTGATACTGTGGAATTGCCTTGCTTCAACTCGATGAAGCGGCGAGTAAGAGAAGCTTTTTCAGACTCGGGTACGAACTTAAGCTCAAATCTACCTCGGAATTGCTGCCATGTGAGGGTAGTCTCATCCACCTCAGCAATAAGAAGCTCGTACCAATCTAAAGCACGCTCTTGTAGCATACTAGATGCCACAAGAACTCGATGATGATCTGAAAGCTCCATGCGTAAGAATATACGCTCACAAGTACGAAGCCAGGCTTGGACATCAAGAACCGACTCGGAGCCTTTGAATGGCTTGCCTCCGAGGTGAGAGAAGTCACTGCAAAGTCGTGCAAACACAGACTTACGAGGAGATGATGGAACAGGAGCGGGAGGTTGAGTGCTCCTAAGAAGCTCTCGAATCTGATCGGTAGTCATATAAATGCCTTTGGGTCGGGAACCACTGGACGGTCCCGCTGCCGAAGTGCGACCTCTACCTCTACCAGACATAGCTGAAAGATAAGATAAGAAAAGATTATTCATAGGGTAGATATATATATATATATATATATATATATATATATCGCAATAGAAATGCAGTATGCAAGGAATACTACGGAATAGTATTTAACATTCCTAGACGTATTCCCTCCTATCTACCCCGAAGGAATCGAAAGGATAAGGACATGACTAGGCTTGGCCACTTCTAAGGGATGAGATGTATAAAGGTGTTACACTAGATGTATGGTTCTTAGCGTCTGCTGTTCTGTATTTATTCTATTTTGTTCTGAAAGCTAGCTCTGATACCAAGCTGTAACGCCCCGCCCCGAAACCCACATTAGTAAAGAGAATTATCAAGTAATTCCGTCTACTAATGCGGAGAATAGGGTTGGTTAAGGGCGACCGAATAGTAATGCATTAGCTAATGACTAAGTACGTCGAAATCTTACCAATTTTTTTTTTCCCGAATTCCATATAGTTGACATACTCAGTGATTCACTAATACGATACTATACGGCTAACGGATCTATTCAGAACAAAGCACAATAATATCATAACATGTCACAGAAACAGCAGTCACAAATAATATATATATACTGATACAAAACCAAACATCTGATGTAATACCGTTCACCACATAATATAATACGACATCATCCCATAAAAGAATATATACATGAAGTGGTAGTAAAAGATCCATCAAAAGTGGAGATATCCAAGTCCATAGTCATGAGCCCACAAAAGATAGCAAAACGGATCCAAGCATAAAGGATAGTCATCCAACCTAACCTGCAACTCGGTCTGACCCGAGTGATAAACACACGGGTCAGGCAACTGAATCTTATCGTTAGAAAGGAAATACGATAAGGTATAAGGGAAACATACATCAAGGGATCAATAATTGATAAGAATGACTAAGGTTGATATCAAGGATTCTCTATCTCTAAGATGTTATAATTCTACACTTACTTGGGTTAATACTAGGGGATTCATGCATATAAAGAAAACATCCAAATATGATTCATGAATAAATAAACTTATCAAAGTGGTAAATGAAACCCAAGTATAAAACCATAAAATTGAAATCACCAAAATCCTCAAGAACTCATATTTCACCTTATTCATCTCTATAAGGCTAAGTAAACACATCAAAATATGGTGAAATCAAAATTCTCTTAACTCATAAAATAAATCTCAGATTGGCCAATAATTACATGCAAAAGCATGTTGCACGTGCTCAAGTTCTCAGACTAGTGCTAGTAATATAGTTAGGTACCCAACAGAGATCTCAGAGGCGACCGAGGTCACCTTTTCCGGATTTCTCAGATTCTCAGATGACCCGAAGGTCATAGCACTAGTAATTCTAGAATGTGTCGCTAACTTTCGGAGAGGAATCTGTAAAGTGTTAACTTGTGTCCCATACCACACGTTCGCACTAAACAGTTTACTAATCGTTAGTCAAATCCACATTAAAATAGAAACTCAGATGTTCCCAAAAGTCATATACCTTGCCTCATATCATCGGCATATGGTATAAAATACTAAGCTCAAACTATTCGCAAATCAAGTGAAAAAACAAATCATTGGAAAACTCATCAACCAAAGCAAATACAACACACAAGACTACATGCAAGTGCTCAAGACAGCGATCTTGCATCAGCTATTTCAATCCTTTAATCACAGAATTTCATAAAGTGATACAAATGAAAGTTGTCACATTATTTCTGCAGTTTCCAAAACTTTAAAAATTATAGGATTTGGATAAGAAACGCAAAAGTTATGCACAAAATACTAGCTCAGGTTTGCACAAAACACTGAGTACACTATAACAACGGGACAGCGAGTTTGTAAGAGGTTTTTCAACATTTTACTCAATGAATTTCAGAATGTGATACAAATAAAAGTTGTCACACTCTTTCTTCAGTTTCTAAAACTATAAAAATTATAGGATTTGGATAAGAAATGCAAAAGTTATGCACAAAATACTAGCTCAGGTTTAAAATTACATAACTGAGAACAATATGCATAACAACAGGGCTGCGGCTTAAAGAGCCATTTTGACCCTGTAGATCATTGATTTTGACAAATCATAAAACATAAAAGTTGAAGAGAATTTTCATAGCTAGAATTCAAAAAAAGAATCACCTGATTCGGACTTACAAGTCAAAAGATATACCCAAAACAATTATCAGGTATGGATTTATTGTCGCTGTCTTTTGCTCTCGGGACAGCGACAAAGAAGTGCATTTTTGATCAAATTAAACTCAAAAATTCATAAAACTCAAAACATGAAACTTTTAGCTTAAATCCTAAGCTTTCCAGAACATCAAAGATCATCCAATTTGGATAATAAACGTGAGAGATATGATAAAATTAGTTTCAGCTTCAATCTCTGAAAAAAAAAATTCCAGCAAACAACAAAGTGGACAACATATGATTGACATACAAGTTTATTCAAGTTAGAAGTGTGAGTTAATACTCACCTTAGGATGTATTTGCAGAAAATTGAGGATTTAGCAAGCAAAGATTGGTGCTTTAGACCTGGATAAGCTTTAGAGACCTGCTAGAGAAAGAAGAATAAACATGAAGAACAAAACATGAAATTACAGTAACTCAAGTTTTCAAAAGGAAGAAATCGATGAAATACTTTCTGGTATTGCATAGATTACCTGTTAAAGACTTAATTTTGCAATACTTTCTATAATCTTTAGATAATTTCTTTTTCTTTTTTTTTTCCTTTTTTTTTTGGAGGAAATTGATTATTGAGAGGAGGAGGCTTATTTGGTGTTTCTGGTTTCTTTGAGAAGGAAGAAGAATTGAGAGATTGTACGTACCAAAATCTCTCTGCTTTCTTTCCAGGAAAACCCTTTGTTGTCTAAGTGGGTTTTGGGCTTGGCATGGATCCAATAAGCTTAAGTGTTATAATACTTAGACAAATTTTTATTATGCTATACTATATTACACATATTTCCACTATTTACATCACTAATTTACACTATTTAACAAAACAACTTACATAATTCATGTTTCAAACTTTATAAAAATATTTAATCAACATATAATAATTATTTTAGCTATTAACACTAATTTCCATTATAAAAATTCTATTTTTATCTAAATACTTTAATTTACATCATAATTACACAATTCATTATTTTTGACAACAAAAATTACATGAAATTATTTCTCTTGTTTATATTATCCTAACAAAACATGTTAAAAATATTTTTACAAACAAATATTGATTTTAATCAATATTTTACATTTTACTTACAATATTATCCATATTTAATTTTAACACATCATTAAAATTAGCAAAAATAAAAAAAATCACTAATTGACCACTATTTCTACAATTACTACATTCTACCAAAATAAAACCATTCAAAGTTCATTATTACCTCTAAAAATACTTAATAAAGTTTTTAAAACTTTATTCTCTCCATTTTATATTTATTTACAACAAATAAATGTTGAATAATTTCTTTTATCTTTTATTTAATTAATTCACCACCAAATTAACTTAGTTCCATTACCCAGATTTAATTTCCAACCAAACCATCTCATTACCATTTTATTTCATCAAGTACTCATTGTTTATTATAAAATAAAAAATTTTAACAAAATTTTACATCTCCAAATTTATTTTATTCCTCCATTTTAAATTATAACCATCATTATAATTTATTTTCACAGGTAATCACAAAACTAGGGTTATTAAATATCTACTATGTAGTACAATACGCTATTATAATATGTCTACGGTAAAGTAAAGTATTAAAGTAGCGTTAAGGCGTTACCCATATCCCTCTTAACACATTTTTATATATTCTCATAGTCTATACAGTACCGTAATTCCTCCGTAAACTGGAGGGCTATCAGATGGCACTCCATAGGTATGGTACAAACTAAACTCGTAGAAGGCGCGATAAGGCACTCGAGGCAATGCCCAGGGTAGATATACCAATTGCGGATCCGGACTGGTGGTAACGCATAACAGCTACTACCGCCCACCTCGGAACACACTCTCAAATCAAAATCAAGGGAGGCCACCAAATCAATCATAAAGTAATAGAATTGTATCGAAGAAATGTGCCAGATAGGAGGAATGTCCTCACTTAGCCCGGCATGGCTCCTGTTTTAGCCACATCAAGCTAACTCACGGGAGTCAGGGTCACGTAAATACCTCATACAGAATCATTCGCCAAACCATCCTACTACATTTCTGGAAGCTCCACTACATGCACAGTTGTTAAAGTGGTTTTCGGTATTGGCAGAGAGTATGACAATATCCGATCACAGTCTCTTTAATAACAATACGCTTATTTCACACCGGATGGTTCTTTTACATTTCAAAAGGTCAATTCACAATTGATATCAAAATATCATATTCTCAAAACCATATCATTTTCAAATCATATTCACTTTCAAAATCACATTCACTTCCACAATCATATTTATTCAAATATGTCATTTCACAAAAGGTATAAATTCCAAATTCTAACTTAGGTTGTATCATCATCAAGGATTTAAATATAAATACTTTAACTTTACACAGTTTGAAATTTTAGAAAATAGTTTAGGTTGTCATAAATAGTTTTAATAGTTTTAAAAATAGTTTAAAATAGATTTAAAATAGTTTAAATAGTAAGAATAGTTTAAAGAGATTTAAATTTGATTTAATTAGATTTAAAATGATTTAAATAGGTTTAAAATAGATTAAATAGATTTAAATTATATTAAATAGATTTAAAATATATTAAATAAATTTTAAATTATATTAAATAGATTTAAAATAGATTAAATAAATTTAATTAGTTTAAAATATGTAAAATAGATTAAATTGGATTAAATAGGTTATAATGGATTAAATAAATTAAAATAGTTTAAAATTGATTAAAATATTTCAATAAATTAAAATAGTTTAAATTAGTTTAAAAGAGATTTCAAAGTTATACCCAAACATTTCAATAACTCAATTCCGATAAATTCATTTATATTCGACACTTCAACTTCGAAATTCCAATTTAAATCATTTGAACAATTCATTAAATCAATTCCAATTTCAGCATTAACACTTGGATTATCGAAAATAATTCGGTTTATATAAATCATTTTTTTATTTCAAAATATTAGTTAATTGAATTCAAAATTTAAAGGTTCAAAAATCATTTAATTTAACCAATCCGGTGTCCATATATAATTTTCTACCCTAGGGTCAAGTGATACAGATATTTATCATTTCAATCCGCAATTTAAAATTTTACGGTTATATATTATTTCAAACCGCAATCCCGAATTAAATAAAATCCATAAAATCGCTCAAGTCTATCATTTCAACCCATAATGATTTTTCCTTAATCTATAGATCATTCGGGTATGTATCGTTTCAACCCATAGGGAACTTGCAGTGTTATAACAATATAAACTACAACATCCAGTCATCCAATATCAACAATCAAACATCTATCAAAATCATCATCCAAATCGATCAATAAACATCGATAGATAACTGATAATCAATAACAGGTATTAAATTGACAATTTAAATTCAATATTAAATTAAACGATGATTAAAAGCAATAAAAGTCAAATTTAACTAAAATGACAATTTAAACATACCAAACATCAATCAATTAATTTCTAATCACATCATAAATTAAATTTTACTAACATAAGATAGTTTAGTAATTGTGAGTGGGTTAAAACACTCACCTTTGATTTTAGCCCATGAAAATCCAAACAGAAGCGCAAAAACTCAACATTCTCCAAATTCAACTAAATTAATTTCATGTTGTCCAGAATTTAAATATGGATCCAACAGAAGAAATCGCGCGTGAATCAAAGTTTATATGCAAAAGATATTCATGTTATAAGAAATATTATTAAAATAATAATTAGTACGCATAAAAAAAATAAACAAATTTTAATACTTACGTTTCTCTCAAGAAGAGGCTTTAGGAAAAGATTGAAGAACAACAAAGATGAGGACTGGACGTGTACGGAAAAATGAAAAAAAAACCATGTTTCATAAAAGAAAGCTTTTGGATTTGCAAGAATAAGAGCTTTTGAATATGATGTGTCAGGAGAAACAAAACGCAAATGAAGAAATAAGCTGCAGTTTATTTATAATTAGGAAATGAAGGTGGAGGGACAAAATAAATGTCACGTTTTATTTTGAAAGGTCTAGGCATTAATAATGCATAAGAAAATGTACGTAGGAATGGAAAAGTTTGCAAACCAAATAAAAGTAAAACTTTGTATACGTGAAAATGAGGTCGCAAGAATTAAATACAACCTAAAAGTCTAGGCTCGGGTATTAAATAGAAGGAGAAATGAACGGATCAAGTATTAATAATAAGGTAACTATTTTAAAACGTTCATGCAACAATTAATAACAAAAGAAATGAAAGGACCATGTACATCGCACAGCCCTTTGAAATTCAATTTTTTTTTGAAACGTAACCAAATTAACTTCATTAACTCAAATAATATTCAAATTTGTACGCATTTAGGTTTTTATCTACACATAATAAATTTTTTATAATTACCTTAAAAATGAAAACGTTTAATTTGGTTTTCTCAAAATGATCTTTTATTTCCATTAAAACACCCTTTTTGTTTAACACAAAACGTGCGTTTCTTTTATTAAATCTATTAATTGCAATCAACGTTTTCTTTCCTTTTAATTGAAATATTTGAATTACATTAATTGCAAGTACTTACAAAGTTAAATTTCAAAACAGACAACTAAAATGGATGAAAAATAGAACAATTGTTTATTTAAACACGTTTATAAATTTGTTGTTTATACACAAGAGTAATAAATAACTTTGAAATAGATTATTTTCCTATTATTGTAATCAATCTGTAAGCTAAAACACAGTTAAATAAACATATATTTCTTCCTTTAAAATCAATCATTCTATTCTTTATTTTAATGAAATTAAACCTACATTCACAAATGAAACATTAATTTTATTTGATGTAAATGTTCTTTTCATTAAATCAAACCTTCCTTATATTTTCACAAAACATAAGCTACTATTAATTACACCTATTAATTTACAATTTAGTATTCTCTCTCCTATTAATTGAAAATTTTCAATTACATTAATTTCAAATGATTAAGTTTCAAAATGGACTAAATGAATGTAACAAGAAGTAGAACAATTATTTCCTATCTAATAGCAACTTAAACATATTTATACACTATTGGATACAAATGGTAATTACACATTTCTTACTAAATAATAGTTTCTCATCTCTACAATCAATCTTTCAGCTACCAAACATTTCAAATAAATAAACATATGTTTACTCCTTTACTAAACTTATTCATTTTTACTCATTTATTTTGATTTACACTCCTACTATTAAATCAACCAATACCTTATGAAATTGTTAACATAGGTTTCTTTCTTGTTACCCTCATTTTCTATAATTGATGCCTTTTCTTACATTAACCACAATATTTAATTACATTAAATTCCAATTAATTATATTCTATTTATAATAAATTGGTTTAATTAGATTTCAATCTTTTTATTTAATCAAACATTACTCTATGGACATAGTTAATGTGACGCCCCACCTCAATACCCACGCTAGCCAAGGACACTACGATGTAGTGCTGTCAACTAGCACGGAGAATAAGGCTGTTGAGGAGCGACCATCCATGTAATTGATTATCACACGGTGGCTATAAAATAATCTTCGAAAACAAACATAGAAATAAACATAACACAAAGCAGTCACAGACATCCATATCACAAAGGCGGAAGAAGATATGAATATATAACTAACACATGAAAGTGTACATCAGAGTAGTGGTCAAAAAGTTCCACAATAATACAAAAGAATAGCAACATGTGCTATACAAAAAGAATACAACTATGAGTCCATATCTCAAGTGTATACAACAAAAACTGCTAAACTAAATAGTTAGCCAAAAGTCAGAGTAGCAAATCCCGGAAGGAAGTCAAGCAAAAGCACCTGTAACATCTCGGTCTGACCCGAGTATTATTTAAGAAAATAATAAACGGATCAGTCTAACTATAAATATCAGATGACATGATATAGAATAAAAGATATGGCATAAACATAGAATATCCATACAGACATACTACTATAAGTATGAAAATGATGATCAACAGGAGATCAACCCATGAGAAATGATCAATATCACGAGAATCTTCTCAAAGATCCAAAGAGGGCATCATACCCTAAACTTGTACTCATAACAAGTCAATGACATAAAAATCCAGAAATCAAACAAGAAATCCAGAAATCATAAAAAGAGAAAGAGGCCTATCACATGATGGTCCGAAGACCATGGGGCGCTACCCCATATGTGTGAGTCGGAATCACACTGATTGAGGCCTAGGCTAACCAAAAAGCAAAAAGGTATGTGTGAATGGAATCACACAAGTGGTGTCTAGCCTAACCTCGCAAACAAAAAGATATGTGTGAGTCGGAATCACACTACTGCGGTCTAGACTAACCTTGCGGACAAAGAGATATGTGTGAGTCGGAATCACACTACTGCGGTCTAGTCTTACCTTGCAAACAAAGAGACATCGCACAATTGCTAGTCTAAATCATAAAATGATCATCATGATCAGCGAGAAGTGTCAATCACACCAAGCTAGTAAATATATGAGTTTAGCTTCATGTCCCATAACCACTTGCTTAACTTAAATATTTACGAACAAGCTGTAAATCTTCACTAGGAAATTGTCACGAAAAGGGTTCAATCGAACAAGTCCAAGAGCTAACCGACGAAGTGAACGCAAGCGTTTCATACAACTCGTTTTACTAAGTCGTTTAAGTCGATTTCTCATTCGAGTGAAGTAAAGGCTTATATATATTAGTAGATTGGAAATCGGTTTGAGAAAACGAACTTTTGATATTAAAAATAGTGTTGAAATCGATTTGATGAAAGAGTTTTGATATTTACTACTAGTATTAAAACCTTCATATCTTTAAAGTGACAAGTCATAAAACGATTGTTGGAACAATCTATCACAAAAATTCACATTCGGAGGCGTGAATAAAATCCAAGGAAATCAGCTCAAAATGCATCAAAGTGGAAGTTCTGATGAATGCTTTTCAGATATGATTGCCTACGCAGAGTAATACGGGGTTCGACCTAAGGAAAATCGCGAACTAAAAAGACCAAGTGTAAGGTCGGCGACGACCTACGACTTACAGAGTCCTGCGACCTAAGTGGGATGCGACTTAGTGGGGCATAGGTCGGAGACGACCTACGACTTAAGGTCAAGCGACCTAAGGTAAATGACCCAACGACCTAACTCGAACGACCTAGAGAGTCGAACGACTTAACTGGAGGATAAGTCGGAGACGACCTACGAGATATACTGGCCGACCTAACTCGAGCGACTTAAAGACTTAGCAGGGTCGAGCGACTTACGAGCTACGACCTAAGGTGACGAGGGGCGTTAGGTCGGAGACGACCTAACACTTGACTCGCGAACGACTTATGGAAAAGAAGCTTAGGTCGGAGACGACCTACGAGATAAGTCAGTGCGAGCGACCTAAAGTTTGCCTGGGGGATTATAGGTCGGCAACGACCTAAGACTTAAGGGCGAACGACCTATGACTTAAGAGACATACGACCTATGACTTAAGAGCCATACGACCTATGACTTAAGAGCCATACGACCTAGGACTTAAGAGAAAATACGAGCTACGACTTAAGCTCAAATACGAGCTACGAGCTAAGGTCTATACGACCTAACGACTTATCCCAGTACGACCTAAGCCAGGACGAGGTAGCTGAAGGCAACGACCTAACTCTTAACTCGCGCACGACTTAGCACTTAACTCGCGAACAACTTAGCACACCCAGAACGACTTAAGGCCTGGAACGACTTATGCTCCGTGTGACTTTTCAACACGAACGACCTACGACTTAGGCTTAACTCGCGAACGACCTAGCGAAGGCAGAACGACCTAAGTGCAGTTTTTTCACCAAAAACACTAAAATTTTGGGTTTTTCACCAATCCAATCCAAACCAAATGCAAATGCTGATGCTAAAATGATAGGGAACCATTCCCAACAGTCCAAGATAGATATAGGCAAGATGTGAGATCAAAGATCTCACCTTTTCCACGAAATTGATGTTGGAGAGCTTAAGAGCAAAGCAAGAATCAACCCCTAGCTTGAATCTATGTTCTTCACCTTGAATTCGGAGTTTGATGTTGAATTTACTAAAAATCTCGAGCTTGGAATTTTAATTTCTCTTTCCCCCCACCATTTTTGAAGAAGCTTGAAGTGTTTGATGAAGTGATGAAGAGAAGAGGGAGTTGGGCTGAGTTAAGAAGGTGCAGTCCCAACCAAAGTCACAAGTGGGAAAAGTGACGAAAATTTCACTATCTCCAAACATATCGAAGTTTACACTCAAAAAGATCGCAAACGTCATTTTGAACTCAATGGAGGTGGTCTTGAGTCCTAATTTGACCGTATGCAAAAAGTAGCTTTTCGGACTAACATCCGACTAACGATAAAATATTTAAATATAAAATCGATAGATATGCGGGTTGTTACAGTTAACCTTGGTTTGTATCTTATTACGTTAATATTCTTCAATTTCACCATAATTTCCATTAACGCAATATTTAATTACATTTATTGCAATTTATTTCCAATTTGATTTCAACAAGTTAAACAAATAGATAACAAATAACAATTGTCACATTTAGCTTAATTTAATCACATTTATAAGTTGATTGTTTACAACAAATTTTATAATTATTTATACACTACTAATTTTATTCGATTACAATTTATTACATACTATTTCATTTGTTAATACAACATTTAAATTATCAATTACTCTTTTAATCCAATTACCAATTAATACACACATTATTACAATTAATTTACAATCTATAACCAATTATAACTTTTTAATCATTTTAATTAATTGGAATTACATTTAAAGCAGTTATCAATTACCTTAAATTAATACTATTACATTTCATTCCAGTTATATTCTTAATATTAAATCACAATTTTTTTTCTTCTTCCAACATTAAATCACAAAACCTTATTAAATTAACTAATTTTAATTATCGAAAATTATAGGTTGTTACATATATATCATTTCAAACCGCAATCCCGAATTAAATAAAAATCCATAAAATCGCTCGAGTCTATCATTTCAACCCATAACGATTTTTCCCTAATCTATAGATCATTCGGGTATGTATCATTTCAACCTATAGGGAACTTGTAGTGTTATAACAATATAAAAAACAACATCCACTCATCCAATATCAACAATCAAACATCCATCACAATCATCATCCAAATCAATCAATAAACATCAATAGATAACCGATAATCAATAATAGGTATTACATTGACAATTTAAACTCAATATTAAATTAAACGATGATTAAGTGCAATAAAAGTAAAATTTAACCAGAATGACAATTTAACATACCAAACAGCAATCAATAAATTTCCAATCACATCATAAATTTAATTTAACTAACTTAAGATAATGTAGTAGTTGTGAGTGGGTCAAAACACTCACCTTTTGAATTCAAATCGAATTGAAATTCAAAATAAGCCCCAAATTTGAACAGTCTTAGAATTCGTCCAAACCAGTGTCAAAATGTCCAGATTTTCGATATGATCCCAATGAAATAAACCGCACATAAATTGGACCTCGTATGTGAAAGTTATACTTGTTAGAAGTTTGAAAATTTAAAATTTTAAAAATTTAAACAATGGTATATTCGAAATAAAACATCACCTGCTACCCTACACAGTCAAACTGAGTCACGTGAATGCTACAGGAACCCTAATCCTTCATCTCGTTCGTACGCGAGCCGCCACGTTCAACCCCAAACGTCGCCGCCTTCGTTCGCCACCCACCAGATCAGAGACCACCACCAGCCTCCCCAAGCTCCGCCGCCCCTACCTCCTCCCCGCGCAACCCCCAACCCCACCAAAAAACGAGCCGCCGCCGCTTCCTATCAGGCCAAATCGCGGCAAATTCTAAGCAACTACGACTAGCGACGACCACCCTGCGCCTTGCTCGACACCAGCTACCCAATGCCACTCCCCGATCGTCGATAGGACGACGATACACCGTTGGATCGCCAAAGCTTCATATGGACGGTCGGAATTGATTCGCGAATTCCGGGCAAACGGTGAATCTGATTGACGAATCACACTAGTGAGTTACGCTCGTCGAGAGCTTCAAACTGATATATAATTCGATATAGTTTGGAGGAGTTTGATTTTTGATTTGAATTTGATTTGCAATTGAATTTGGAATTGGGAATTGGTTTGTCTGCCATTTGTAACGACCCACTATTTTGGACCATTCAAATCGACAATAATCCACACATGTCTGACTTGAATAATTCAAAATAACAGATTGTAATAAAATTTGGAGCAAATAAAATCATTCACAGCATCACATACACAGAAATATCAGAATAACTCGCAGCGGAAATAGTTCATGAAGCTACTATATTGTAACATCCCACCTTTTTGTATGCTTAAGCAGACACACATGCCGACTTAAACCATACAGAAGGGTGGATTGTTATGGGGTAAATAAGAAAAAGTGGAGAAATAAAAGAAACAAAATAGAATCTTGCAGCGGAACGATAAAATATAATAATCAAATAACAGTTCATGAAGCTGTTTTACAAAACATTTGATTATACTTATACAATACATATCAGAGTTACACATACCAAAGAATGATAATTATGCAGCGGAATACAATGGTGTAGTAGAATATATAACAAATAGTAATAATAAAATCTTCGTCTTCGTCCTTCAGAAATAGGGCCTTCAAATCCTGAAATGCTCAGGCTGACCCGAGCGAATTGAAAAGACAAAACACTCGAGTCAGAACTAAAAGATCTTATGTAAGTTAAATCAATGAAATAAATATGTGTGTAAATAGCGTCAGAGATGTTTACGGGGTTTGACATCTCCTATCCAGTGTCTAACGTGAGTGCAGTAACTTAAGAAATATTCGGGATTCACATCCCTTAAGGATCCGTTAAACTATCTACTATGTAGTAATATTCGCTATTATAACAATGTCTAATATAAAATAAACATACTTTTAAATAGCATTAAGGAGTGACCCAATATTCCCCTTAACACGTAATAGTCCCAGTAGTCTATCCAGTATTAGCATACTCCCAAAAATGGGGGCTACCCTCGATAGTCCACAGGCTACGGGAGAAATCACAAATCGTAGTAAAGCTCGATATGGTAGGTGACACGGCACACAAGGCAATGCCAGGGTAGATATACCAATTACGCACACGGACTGATGGAGCGGATAGCAGCCACTACCGTCCACCTCGAACAACACTCCCAAATCGAAGGGTGGCCACCAAAAATCACAAAGTAATAGAATGGAATCGAAGAAGTGCGTCCGATAAGAGGTGCTACCTTACTGGTCCGAGATCGCTCCTGTTTTAGCCACCTTATGCCAACTCACGGGAGTTGGGTCCACGTATATACCTTAGGATCGTCGCCACCATCCTACTTCATTCTGGAAACTCCACCGCGTACACAGTTGTCAAAGTGGTTTTCGGTATCGACAGAGAGTATGTCCATAACCGATCCCGGTCTCTTTAACAACCAAACGTTATTACAACACCGTGGTCATTTAAAAATATATACTTTTAGAAAACACAATCATTGCCCTTTCAAAACATATCCTTTACTTCAAAATAGTATATACTTTAGAACCAAAATATTTTTGCCATTTCAAACCCAAATTATCAATGTATTATTTCTATTTCAAAACCCAATTCAATAATATATCATTTCCATTTCCAAAACAATTCAATAATATCTTATTTAAATAAAACCAAATTTCCAATCACTAATCTTTCTTAAATTTAGATAACTTGAAATATTCTTTTAAATCATCTTAAACCCAAACCACATTTTGAAGTCATATTTCTAAATTTTCAATTTCAATAGGTTTCAAATCCATATATTCACAGATAATTCTTAAATAAGTTCTATTTCAAATAAATTCATTTTTCAAACCATAATACTTTCAAAGTTATAACAATTTCGAAAACCAATACTTTGAAAACAATAATACCTTAATTTCAATAAAACATTTCAATTTTGATATATTTCAAGACATTAAATATTTCCAAAATTCCCAACAAAATCTGATAATCTTATATATACCTTAATTCAATTTACTATTATTTAGTTTAGAAATATTTATTTAATAAATTCAATATCACTTAAATAAAGCTCAACTTGAAATATTTGTAAATCAAACTTAAAACATCATCAAGTTATACATAGCTTAAATTTTGGAATTTAACCATATATAAAATAATATTTATATAATATCAAAATTAGTATATATATAAACCCTTATTTTCCAAAAACCATAGAAAATCACTTTAAAATATTTTATATATAGACCACGGTGCCTGTATTTAATTTTCTATCCTATGGTAAAGTGATACAGATATTTATCATTTCAATCCGTAATTCTAAAAATAAAAGTTTACGGTTATATATCATTTCAAACTGCAATCCCGAATGGAATAAAAATGCATAATAACTTGCAGTTTATACAATATAAAATATAGCATCCATTCATCCAAATATCAATAAACAACCATTTATTACAATCATCATCCAATTTAAACAAACCATCAATATAAAGCATATAAAATATAACAAGCATCAACGAATAGTTTATATTCAATAAAAATTAATAACTGTTTAACTGGCAGTTTATATGCAATAATAAATAAATTTACCTGTCAAATTATATGCAATAAAAAAATTAAATAACAAATAAATTTAACTAAATGCTATCTAACTGAGATGATGATTAAATATATTCCCAAACAATCATAGATAAATTTTAAATCACATCAAAAATTAATTTAACAAACATAATAAATCTTAGAAGTTGTGAGTGGGTTAAAACACTCACCTTTGAGATTTAAATCGAATTTAGATCCGATTTAAACCCAAAAATTCGACGGTCTCCAAATTTGTCCAAACCAGCGTCAAAAGATTTGGAATTTGTTACGATTCTAACAAAAAAAAATCGCGTGTGAAACGGAGTTCGTATGAGAAAGATATGCGTGTTTGAATGAAGTGAAATCAAAATTAAAAATAAATAAAACAAAAAAAAAACAACGAACCAATTTCGGCTATACGGAAAACTCAAATCCAAGAACGAACTGCAGATTTGAGATGCATACATCAAGAGTTTCATCATATATTTTTTTTAGGAATTTTCTGAGAAGTTTGAATTTTTTGACTTTGATTTGATTTTGAAATGAAAATAGATGTAGGGTTTGCACCCATTGAGGAAGAGGAGGAGTTGATGAAAAATGAATGCATAAATAAATGAGAATAGATGGAGGCTAGGGTTTATAATTGGGTTTATATAGATAGGTTAGAATTAGAGTAGATGGATCTGATAAACAAACGCGCTGAACGATAATTTAAATTAACGTAATAATTACATGTTTAATTTCAAATTAATTGCAATAAATCCAAATAAATACATAAAGCTTGATTCCCGTTTAAACACTTAACTCATTTGATTGCAATCAACCTTTTTATAGTAAATTAAATCCCAATATATTAAATAAACTTTATTTCCATTCTTTATATACACTAACCATCTTTTAATGAAGAATTCATTTACGTTATTTCCCATTTATGACCTTAATTTATTTAACGTAACATTAAATTTACATCTATTGCAATGATTTCCAATTTGGTTGAATGAACTAATTATATATAACTCCTAATAATTGTTGTAAGACTCTCAATCCCACATTTATAAGTAAATTATTTCCACTCAAATAATATAGATATATACAGAGTAATGGTTTTCATTAAATCATTATTTATTATATATTTTAATTAAATAAAGTCACTATTTAAGTCCGTTCAAATTTATTACCAAATATCCATTTACCTTTCCCATTAAATTTGAATTCCCTTCAATTAATCTAACCAATCAAATTTCCATCCACACTTTATTATAGACCAAAAATATGCAATTCATTATCTTGTATTGATTTTATACAATTACCTTTAACTTTACATTCCATCACTATTCCATATATATTTATTCATCAATCAATTAGGAAATTTCTATAACAGTTGTTAGCTACTTTTATATTAATTAAATAAATTCAAAATAAATAAATTAACTCAAATTTACCACTTCAACTCTAAATTATCAAAACAAATTATCAGTTTGGATTACTTGGTAAATCTAGAATCTTTTAATAATCTCTACATTCATTTATCATTAAAAATTCCAAATTCACAACATTTAGTTTTAAATTTTCAATTTATCCAGTAATTAAATTTAATTGCCAATGAAATCCATTTATTTTGTTTTTAAATTCTTTTATTCACTCCATTATCACCAAGTAGATAAATTGGCATTGGTTAATGGTCTAATATATTGTTATTCTAGATTTCCAACTAAAACTCCACTAACGTAATATTTAACATCAAATTCCCATTTAATTGAAATAACCCAATTTCACAATTTAACCTCAAATAAATAAACAACCTTTTATATTCCTAAATCAATTACAATAGTTTAACAAATTTGAAAGTAAATTGAAAGTTGCTAAATTTATCAATTTCAGAAATTTCCCTTAAATCCATTTAAATTCAGAGACTATCTATTAAATTAACGAATCTTTAAATTTGGATTAGATGGATTAAATATTGGACTCACACTATTGCATTCATATTTTCCGTTTCACTTTTATCCGTATTAACTATTTCAATTTTACTTATTGTAACACTAACAAAATTTCAATATATAACGCCGATTTATTTCCTTGCATTAACATACCCCTATCCACATTTATTATTAAAGTAATGCTTGAAATCAATAACTACATTGAAATTACTCACATTCAAATGATCGTTATTTCAAATAAATTTATCAACCAATTAATTAGGGAATTCATAATAGTTGTTATCTACCCTTATATTTATTTCCTAATAAGGTACTACCTACTCTCCTCTAATTGTGATTTGAATTCCAACCTTTATTTCATACTAAATAAAATAACAACATATAAATTGTTACCTATTTCCTTACATGCCTATATAGGTTTATTACTTAACAATCACCGTTTAAAATCCCGTGTATACACAAATTATTACTTAACATAAGTCTATTCTTTTATTACTTTACGTTCACACTTTACTCTATAATAAATCACTAAGTAACGTTATCATCAAACCAACATTAATTAATATATTAAATGCTTACATTTATTTCTCTACATCCAATTTGTTCCAACTTAATTTATATTAATGCCATTCCCTTATGCTAACTTTTATTACCTAAATTTTCCGTTGTTGTAAGCCTTTAATATTTCCATTTAAATTAAATATAAATTCCAATTCAATCAACCCTTTCGACATGCAACTTATAACAACTGCTTACAAGTATGAATAGAATTATCATTTATTTCAATGTTTTTTTTTAACTTTACATTAACATATTAGTTAATTCCCTTAAATGAAATTTATATCCTGGTATAATACTTACCCATTTAATTTATTAAAAATTTATTCAAATTGCTAGTAAATAGGTTTTAAATCACCACTTATATTTTATTAGCGTTCATTTCATTATCCCTTTTTTTCTACTAAATTAAATTTACACAATTCATTAATTCAACCAAATTAAATCCATGAAATTTACGGGTCGTTACACTCTCCCCCACTCAAAACTTTTCGTCCCCGAAAAGGAAAAAGGGAGAAGGAAGAATTAGATAAACAATACATCTTATTCAAAATATTAACTTTATAAACAATAATTTACAAAATTTATTACTTTAAATAAAATATACCCATTTTAATCATTATATCTTTTTATACTTAAATAAATAAAGTTTGGAGAAGCATTTCAAAATAATTTTCTAAGTCCAAAAATTTACGAAATTTTTTGGCATAGTCTCCTTTGTACGGAGAGCTCGGGAGAAAATATAATATCCAAAATATAACAATTATATTACATATATTATCCAAAATATTATATCTCAACTAGGGGAAATATATATAAAATAGCGCTATAAACCGTAATCCGAAACGTACCTATTTGTCGGCAATTTACGCTTATTTATGGAACCAAAAGCAGTAGCAATTGCTTCCATAACCTGAATTTTACTTATATAATCTAAAAGGGTTAACAATTATATAAGATGAAATATTTAAGGTTGTTTCAATCACAACAACAATCAATACACAAACACTTGCAACAAGGCATACAACCATAAAATCAATCATTCATTCATATCAAACAAAACAAATAGTTGTTCAGGTTCATAACTTTAAATTGTACAGAATGAAGAATAAACTACTAAGTGTACCCTTCACTCAGCAGTCTTAGGTGAAACTAAATAGATTATTGCTACATCCAAACAATGTTAAAGTATCCTTGCCCAAACAACCATAAGCCAAACGAACAATAAATTCAACAATAGATCAAGTTCATTATTATTAATTTCATTCCATATATTGTTGTTGATTTCCTCTTTATTCATTATTTATTTTTATCCATTCAACTAAATTCCTTGGTAGGTAAATTTATTTCTTAAGTGTTGCAGTCATTTTCCAGTATTCATCTTTTATTCTAAGGTAACTTCAACCTATTACTTAAGTTTATTATTATTTATATATAACATTTAAGTCCATAACAACTAGAACATCAATACTTATTAATTTCATTTATTCATTTTTATATTAATTTACTTTGCATATTTATTCATTTACTTGATTTTATTTATTCATTTATTAATAATATTCATGTTCAATTTTAGTTACTTGGCATAACAATTATACTTTAATTCTTATTAATAAAAGAAATTTACTGAATATTTCATTACATAAGTTTACTTGTACAATTTACTATACATTTTCTTATTAAACATTTTCAACTTTTATAAATTTTTGGTAAGTTATATTTATGCTTTTAAAGAATGAAATTGAAAGTTATACAAGTTTTCTCATTTCCTTTAATTATTTTAATGTTCAATAATTATTTCCTTTATTTCATAGGTTACAATTTCAACTTTCATTTAATACCATTTATAACCTAGCATTTAAATCTCTTATTTCCTTTAGAGGTTTCAATTTATTCATTACCTACGTTCCAATTCACTTCAGTAATTAGGACTATTTATTAATGGAAACTTAAGAATTAAATACCGGGTTTTATTCAAAAATCATTTTAAAATAATAGATAATATATATACTTATAATTTATATATCCAATTATATTTAAAACAATTTAAAATAAAATAATCTTGTAGTAAAACTACTACAGTGGCCTTCCCACTTTGAAACTCGAAAATGAATGTCGATGATGCGGCCGCCATCACCGAAATTATTTTCCAGCGACAAAGAGGGGAGTACAACTTATTTCTTTGCGGAATTTCTTTTAAAACATTTCTTTCAAATTCTATTGAAATATTTATATTAGAAAATACTTCTAACAATATTATTATTATATTCCAAAATCAATTGAAAGAAATCTTCAAAAACCCCGGAACTTAAGCTCTAAATTTCCAGTTTTCATTTATTTTATTTTCAACTTAGTTTCAACTATTATTTATATTTTCATTACCTAACACCCAATCTATAGCAACCAAATATATATCTTTATAAAATATTTTTATATATGGAAAATATAATAGGCAAAGTTATTTCATTCACCTATATTAAAACAAATATTATGTCGGTCTGTCCTATTAAGTGTTTAGAAATCCCTATTGATGTCATAGCGTCCCATGCACCATCTAGAATTTATAAATACAAAACGGAACAGATTAACACAATATTAAAACATTTTTATAACACTAACAAATACGCTCTCTCATATATATACGCTCAACGACTCCCATAGGGTATTACTACCCTATTAGTAAAGAGTCAAACCCCACAAAGCTAAGGTTTATCGCTAAACCAAAGCTCTAATACCAGATGTAACATCCCACCTTTTTGTATGCTTAAGCAGACACACATGCCGACTTAAACCATACAGAAGGGTGGATTGTTATGGGGTAAATAAGAAAAAGTGGAGAAATAAAATAAACAAAATAGAATCTTGCAGCGGAACGATAAAATATAATAATCAAATAACAGTTCATGAAGCTGTTTTACAAAACATTTGATTATACTTATACAATACATATCAGAGTTACACATACCAAAGAATGATAATTATGCAGCGGAATACATTGGTGTAGTAGAATATATAACAAATAGTAATAATAAAATTTTCGTCTTCGTCCTTCAGAAATAGGGCCTTCAAATCCTGAAATGCTCAGGCTGACCCGAGCGAATTGAAAAGACAAAACACTCGAGTCAGAACTGAAAGATCTTATGTAAGTTAAATCAATGAAATAAATATGTGTGTAAATGGCATCAGAGATGTTTACGGGGTTTGACATCTCATATCCAGTGTCTAACGTGAGTGCAGTAACTTAAGAAATGTTCGGGATTCACATCTCTTAAGGATCCGTTAAACTATCTACTATGTAGTAATATTCGCTATTATAATAATGTCTAATATAAAATAAACATACTTTTAAATAGCATTAAGAAGTGACCCAATATTCCCCTTAACACGTAATAGTCCCAGTAGTCTACCAGTATTAGCATACTCCCAAAAATGGGGGCTACCCTCGATAGTCCACAGGCTACGGGAGAAATCACAAATCGTAGTAAAGCTCGATATGGTAGGTGACACGGCACACAAGGCAATGCCAGGGTAGATATACCAATTACGCACATGGACTGATGGAGCGGATAGCAGCCACTACCGTCCACCTCGAACAACACTCCCAAATCGAAGGGTGGCCACCAAAAATCACAAAGTAATAGAATGGAATCGAAGAAGTGGGTCCGATAAGAGGTGCTACCTCACTGGTCCGAGATCGCTCTTGTTTTAGCCACCTTATGCCAACTCACGGGAGTTGGGTCCACGTATATACCTTAGGATCGTCGCCACCATCCTACTTCATTCTGGAAACTCCACTGCGTACACAATTGTCAAAGTGGTTTTCGGTATCGATAGGGAGTATGTCCATAACCGATCCCGGTCTATTTAACAACCAAACGTTATTACAACACCGTGGTCATTTAAAAATATATACTTTTAGAAAACACAATCATTGCCCTTTCAAAACATATCCTTTACTTCAAAATAATATATACTTTAGAACCAAAATATTTTTGCCATTTCAAACCCAAATTATCAATGTATTATTTCCATTTCAAAACCCAATTCAATAATATATCATTTCCATTTTCAAAACAATTCAATAATATCTTATTTAAATAAAACCAAATTTCCAATCACTAATCTTTCTTAAATTTAGATAACTTGAAATATCCTTTTAAATCATCTTAAACCCAAACCACATTTTGAAGTCATATTTCTAAATTTTCAATTTCAATAGGTTTCAAATCCATATATTCACAGATAATTCTTAAATAAGTTCTATTTCAAATAAATTCATTTTCAAACCATATTACTTTCAAAGTTATAACAATTTCGAAAACCAATACTTTGAAAACAATAATACCTTAATTTCAATAAAACATTTCAATTTTGATATATTTCAAGACTTTAAATATTTCCAAAATTCCCAACCAAATCTGATAATCTTATATATACCTTAATTCAATTTACTATTATTTAGTTTAGAAATATTTATTTAATAAATTCAATATCACTTAAATAAAGCTTAACTTGAAATATTTGTAAATCAAACTTAAAACATCATCAAGTTATACATAGCTTAAATTTTAGAATTTAACCATATATAAAATAATATTTATATAATATCAAAATTAGTATATATATAAACCCTTATTTTCCAAAACCCATAGAAAATCACTTTAAAATATTTTATATATAGACCACGGTGCCTGTATATAATTTTCTATCCTATGGTCATGTGATACAGATATTTATCATTTCAATCCGTAATTCTAAAAATAAAAGTTTACGGTTATATATCATTTCAAACCGCAATCCCGAATGGAATAATAATGCATAATAACTTGTAGTTTATACAATATAAAATATAGCATCCATTCATCCAAATATCAATAAACAACCATTTATTACAATCATCATCCAATTTAAACAAAACATCAATATAAAGCATATAAAATATAATAGGCATCAACGAATAGTTTATATTCAATAAAAATTAATAACTGTTTAACTGGTAGTTTATATGCAATAATAAATAAATTTAACTGTCAAATTATATGCAATAAAAAATTAAATAACAAATAAATTTAACTAAATGCTATCTGTTATCCCGCCTTTTAGCAAAGCCGTGATACCACAAAATCGACCAAGAAGCCAAAGACAATTCATCTCAAAGAATGGTCAATTCAACATCTCAACAGAGCAAGTCCTGCTGATTGTTTGTTCAAATAAGATCCCCTACGGAGGGGGGGTCTAGGGGGGGTGGCAACCCCCCAAGGTGGGGGTGCGGGGGCAACACCCCCGCTACGGGGTTCGACCTAAAGGTCCCAGCGACCTACGACCTAAAGGTTCCAGCGACCTAACAGTTCAAAGCCTCCAGCGAGTTAATGAGATAAAGAACAAACGACCTAGCGACTTAAGCTTGTAACGAGTTAAGATAGCAGCGACCTAGCCTCCGCGACCTAACCTCCACGACCTAACTTCCTCGCGACCTAGTAGCCTAACGACCTAATCCATACACTACCTCTTCCCTTAGGTCGCCACTCCTTTAGGTCGTCATTCCCTTAGGTCGCCACTTCTTTATATCGCACCTCCTTAGGTCGCTAACGACCTACCACGCCCTGTGCCTTTGCTCTTTAGGTCGCCATTCCCTCTCCTGCTACCCCTTAGGTCGCTCACGACCTACGACCTATCCCTTAGGTCGCTCACGACCTACGACCTAGACCCAATTTCTTCCCTATAAATACCTCGCCAACTCCACATTGAAGGGGGGATTTTTCCGGATTTGAAAAGCGCCGATACTCTGCCATTTTTTTTGGGGACTCCTCCAACACTTCAATCATCGAAGATTCCTCATCAGCAGTTCTACTTCATTCAACATGGATCCAAAGAGCAATCTATCATCAAAGTTCTGATCTCTTGCTTCGATTGTGTTGTAATCGTTGAAAAGTGTTGTAAAGGTGTTGTAACCAAGAAATCGTGTTGTAAAAGTGTTATAATCTTGTAAAAGTGTGCTCAAAGAACATAATGAAGGATGTAAAGTGGATGCAGGCTTAACTTTAGGCCGAACCACTATAAAAATTGCTGTCTCTTTTACTATTTTTTCCCTTTTTCTGTTTACTTTTAGTTCCCGTGTAGACGGGTGGTGCTTTCACTAGATTACTCCAGACACCAGGGTGTTAGCGTTACACTTTTTAGCATTAACATTTTGGTGCTTTCACTGGGAACGCTGAACTCAGGAATTCTACTGCTTGGAAGTTGAGTTTAAAAGTTTAAAAGTTCAGATCCGAAGAATTATGGCAAGGCAATCGAGTAGATTACAAAGACCAAAGAATAGTCAGCATAGGGGTAGTCAAGAGGCTTCTTCAGGAGCAAACCAAACTTCAGCCTTCGTTACCAGGGATGAAATGGAGGCAATGATGAAAAGGCAAGAGGAGTTGATCCAGGGTTTGTTTCACCAGATTGGGCAACTTGGAGCACAGAATCAGAGAGGAACAGAAGCCCAACAAGAAGAACAGATTCCACCATCCCCTCGTGAACTCGGGGGGCAAGACGAAGGCAATGGACGAGGACTACAATTTGGAGGCAACGACAGATTGGTGGAAATGGTCAAAAAAGCCATGAGAGGTGGTTTGGTAAACAAGGACTTGGAGGCTGTGAATAAGAGTCCTTTTACCACAACAATTAGGCGAGCTATGAGCCCACCAAACTTTAAGCTACCATCATTGGATATGTATAATGGAAGGACAGACCATACAGTTCATCTTACAAAATATATGAGGCATATGGAAGTGATGGGGGCATCAGAGGAAGTTATGGCTCAGTGCTTTCCATTGTACTTGGCAGATATTGCAGCATTGTGGTTCAGACAATTGGAAAGTGGATCTATCGGGACGTGGAATGATTTGATTGAGAAGTTTATGAGGCAATTCAGGGTCCACATCTCGAGGCCCAAGAATGTTATGAGTTTGACAGCACTGAAGCAAAGAACTGGAGAATCTTTGAGAAGTTTTTTGATGCGATTCAATGCAGCTGCGACATCGGTGGATCGACCAGATCCATCTATGGTCTTGATGGCAGCTATGTCGGGCGTAGCTGACGGTACAGATTTCAAGGATTCGCTGACAAGAGATCCCCCTATGGATCTAGGGGAATTTTACCATGAGGCTGAAGGATTTCTACGATTAGAAGACGCGAAGGCTGAAAGAGAAGAAGGAGAAGGAATTGATGTTTTTGTAGTCAAAGGAGGGAATCCTCCTGAAAAAGGTGCAGAAACTAGCAAAGGTAAACGAAAGGCTAAGGATGACAACGATAGATCAGCACGACAGCGAAGGGGACCAAGATTCACCTCATACACAGAATTGAATGAGACTTTGGAGCGGATCTACCAAAATACTAAGGGACAGGTTCCTTATCGAAAGCTAATTAGGAGAGATCCAACTAACAACGAGAGAAAGTCGGAAAAGTACTGCTTGTTCCATGAGCTAAATGGTCATAGCACAAATGGCTGCAGACACTTGAAAGACGAAGTTGAGGGACATATCCGGGATGGTCTGCTATCGCAATATGTAAAAAAGAAAGATGCAACGGTGGAACAAGAACGTCCACCTCCTGCACCAACTGGAGACGACTCAAGATCAAGGCGTTAGCTTGTTATCAAATGACCGAGGTTACGACGAATGAGTAGGAAACTCTACATCGACACAATTAAGTTGTTCACACATGTATGGGACCACGAACGATCCCCAGGCATGCTCTGATACAACTATAAATCATATCGATGTAGATGTTTGCACTCGGACATCAATTTTTTGTTTTCGAGTTTTAATTCTGATGATCGACTACTTTACTTTTGTATTTTACTTCAGATGACTGATTACATTGCTTTCATGTTTTGCTTCCAATGTTTGTGACTCTACATTGCTTTCATGCTTTGCCTCTGGTGTTTGAGTTTGACCCTACTTTGCTTTCATGATTTGCTTCTGATGTTTGCTTTCATGATTTGCTTCTAATGTTTGACTTTTCCAGACATTTCTACTTGACAACTTTTCAGTTGAATATCTGATTTTGATGATTTTGCAATGATTAAGCCCTACGAACAGGCACCCGACTTCGAACAGTCACAAACTTTCCTCGAACAGGCACCCGACTTCGAACAGTCACAAACTTGCCTCGAACAGGAACCCGACTTCGAACAGTCAAAAACTCGCCTCGAACGGCACAATTCATTTAACTTCAAATGGCTCGATCCCGAAGGGTTGTCATTTGAGGTCTGTCACTTGACCGAGCACGGTCGCACTTTACTACAAATGGCTCGATCCCGAACGATCATCATTTGAAGTAAGGCGCTTGACCATGAACGATCACATTTCGTCTCACTTGACTCGATCCTGATCATCATATGGAGTTAAGCGCTTGACCGCGGACGGCCGCACTTCACCTCAAATGGCTCGATCCCGAATGATCGTCATTTGAAGTTGAGCTCTTGACCGCGAGCGGCCGCACTTTACCTCAAACGGTTGTCATTTGAGCTCCGCCAATTGACCGCGAATGGTCGCACTTTACCACAAATGACTCGATCACGAATGGTCGTCATTTGAAGTAAGGCACTTGATCGCAATTGGCCACAACTATCACATTTCACTTCGAATGGCTCGATCACGAGCGATCGCCATTTGAGGTTCGCCCCCTGACCGGGCACGGTCGCACTTTACCTCGAATGACTCGATCCCGAACGGTCATCATTTGAAGTAAAGCGCTTGACTATGAACGGTCACATTTTACCACGAATGACTTGATCCCGAGCGATCGTCGCACGGATTTAGACGCTTGACCGTGAACAGTCGCACTTCACCAAAAATGACTCGATCATGAACGATCTTCATTTGAAGTTAGGCGCTTGACCATGAACGGCCGCGTTTCATCCCAAATAGCTCGATCCCAAACGGTCGTCATTTGGGGCCATATAAAACTGTCAATTCCTTTGCAGGTTATCAAAAGGATATGAACATCCAGCTTATGGCATTTCAAAACACACCTTCCTACCACAAGGCATGTTTTGGGGGGAAAATGTTATCCCGCCTTTTAGCAAAGCCGTGATACCACAAAATCGACCGAGAAGCAAAAGACAATTCATCTCGAAGAATGGTCAATTCAACATCTCAACAGAGCAAGTCCTGCTGATTGTTTGTTCAAATAAGGTCCCCTACGGAGGGGGGGTCCAGGGGGGGTGGCAACCCCCCAAGGTGGGGGTGCGGGGGCAACACCCCCGCTACGGGGTTCGACCTAAAGGTCCCAGCGACCTACGACCTAAAGGTCCCAGCGACCTATGACCTAAAGGTCCCAGCGACCTACGACCTAAAGGTTCCAGCGACCTAACAGTTCAAAGCCTCCAGCGAGTTAATGAGATAAAGAACAAATGACCTAGCGACTTAAGCTTGTAACGAGTTAAGATTGCAGCGACCTAGCCTCCGCCACCTAACCTCCGCGACCTAACTTCCTCGCGACCTAACTTCCTCGCGACCTAGTAGCCTAACGACCTAATCCATACACTACCTCTTCCCTTAGGTCGCCACTCCTTTAGGTCGTCATTCCCTTAGGTCGCCACTTCTTTATACCGCACCTCCTTAGGTCGCTAACGACCTACCACACCCTGTGCCTTTGCTCTTTAGGTCGCCATTCCCTCTCCTGCTACCCCTTAGGTCGCTCACGACCTACGACCTATCCCTTAGGTCGCTCACGACCTACGACCTAGACCCAGTTTCTTCCCTATAAATACCTCGCCAACTCCACATTGAAGGGGGGATTTTTCCGGATTTGAAAAGCGCCGATACTCTGCCATTTTTTTGGGGACTCCTCCAACACTTCAATCATCGAAGATTCCTCATCAGCAGTTCTACTTCATTCAACATGGATCCAAAGAGCAATCTGTCATCAAAGTTCTGATCTCTTGCTTCGATTGTGTTGTAATCGTTGAAAAGTGTTGTAAAGGTGTTGTAACCAAGAAATCGTGTTGTAAAAGTGTTATAATCTTGTAAAAGTGTGCTCAAAGAACATAATGAAGGATGTAAAGTGGATGTAGGCTTAACTTTAGGCCGAACCACTATAAAAATTGCTGTCTCTTTTACTATTTTTTCCCTTTTTCTGTTTACTTTTAGTTCCCGTGTAGATGGGTGGTGCTTTCACTAGATTACTCCAGACACCAGGGTGTTAGCGTTACACTTTTTAGCGTTAACACTATATAACTGAGATGATTAAATATATGCCCAAACAATCATAGATAAATTTTAAATCACATCAAAATTTAATTTAACAAACATAAGAAATCTTAGAAGTTGTGAGTGGGTTAAAACACTCACCTTTGAGATTTAAATCGAATTTAGATCCGATTTAAACCCAAAAATTTGTCGATCTCCAATATTTGTCCAAACCAGCGTCAAAAGATCTGGAATTTGTTACGATTCTAACAAAAAAAATCGCGTGTGAAATGGAGTTCGTATGAGAAAGATATGCGTGTTTGAATGATTTGAAATCAAAATTAAAAATAAATAAAACAAAAAAAAACAACGAACCAATTTTGGCTATACGGAAAACTCAAATCCAAGAACGAACTGCAGATCTGAGATGCATACATCAAGAGTTTCATCATATATATATTTTTTAGGAATTTTCTGAGAATTTTGAATTTTTTTACTTTGATTTGATTTTGAAATGAAAATAGATGTAGGGTTTGCACCCATTGAGGAAGAGGAGGAGTTGATGAAAAATGAATGCACAAATAAATGAGAATAGATGGAGGCTAGGGTTTATAATTGGGTTTATATAGATAGGTTAGAATTAGAGTAGATGGATCTGATAAACAAACGGGCTGAACGATAATTTAAATTAACGTAATAATTACATGTTTAATTTCAAATTAATTGCAATAAATCCAAATAAATACATAAAGCTTGATTCCCGTTTAAACACTTAACTCATTTTATTGCAATCAACCTTTTTATAGTAAATTAAATCCCAATATATTAAATAAACTTTATTTCCATTCTTTATATACACTAACCATCATTTAATGAAGAATTCATTTACGTTATTTCCCATTTATGACCTTAATTTATTTAACGTAACATTAAATTTACATCTATTGCAATGATTTCCAATTTTGTTGAATGAACTAATTATATATAACTCCTAATAATTGTTGTAAGACTCTCAATCCCACATTTATAAGTATATTATTTCCACTCAAATAATATAGATATATACAGAGTATTGGTTTTCATTAAATCATTATTTATTATATATTTTAATTAAATAAATTCACTATTTAAGTCCGTTCAAATTTATTACCAAATATCCATTTACCTTTCCCATTAAATTTGAATTCCCTTCAATTAATCTAACCAATCAAATTTCCATCCACACTTTATTATAGACCTAAAATATGCAATTCATTATCTTGTATTGATTTTATACAATTACCATTAACTTTACATTCCATCACTATTCCATATATATTTATTCATCAATCAATTAGGGAATTTCTATAACAGTTGTTAGCTACTTTTATATTAATTAAATAAATTCAAAATAAATAAATTAAATCAAATTTACCACTTCAACTCTAAATTATCAAAAAAATTATCAGTTTGGATTACTTGGTAAATCTAGAATCTTTTAATAATCTCTACATTCATTTATCGTTAAAAATTCCAAATTCACAACATTTAGTTTAAAATTTTCAATTTATCCAGTAATTAAATTTAATTGCCCATGAAATCCATTTATTTGGTTTTTAAATTCTTTTATTCACTCCATTATCACCAAGTAGATAAATTGGCATTGGTTAATGGTCTAATATATTGTTATTCTAGATTTCCAACTAAAACTCCACTAACGTAATATTTAACATCAAATTCCCATTTAATTGAAAAAACCCAATTTCACAATTTAACCTCAAATAAATAAACAACCTTTTATATTCCTAAATCAATTACAATAGTTTAAAAAATTTAAAAGTAAATTGAAAGTTGCTAAATTTATCGATTTCAGAAATTTCCCTTAAATCCATTTAAATTCAGAGACTATCTATTAAATTAACAAATCTTTAAATTTGGATTAGATGGATTAAATATTGGACTCACACTATTGCATTCATATTTTCCGTTTCACTTTTATCCGTATTAACTATTTCAATTTTACTTATTGTAACACTAACAAAATTTCAATATATAACGCCGATTTATTTCCTTGCATTAACATACCCCTATCCACATTTATTATTAAAGTAATGCTTGAAATCAATAACTACATTGAAATTACTCACATTCAAATGATCGTTATTTCAAATAAATTTATCAACCAATTAATTAGGGAATTCATAATAGTTGTTATCTACCCTTATATTTATTTCCTAATAAGGTACTACCTACTCTCCTCTAATTGTGATTTGAATTCCAACCTTTATTTCATACTAAATAAAATAACAACATATAAATTGTTACCTATTTCCCTACATGCCTATATAGGTTTATTACTTAACAATCACCGTTTAAAATCCCGTGTATACACAAATTATTACTTAACATAAGTCTATTCTTTTATTACTTTACGTTCACACTTTACTCTATAATAAATCACTAAGTAACGTTATCATCAAACCAACATTAATTAATATATTAAATGCTTACATTTATTTCTCTACATCCAATTTGTTCCAACTTAATTTATATTAATGACATTCCTTTATGCTAACTTTTATTACCTAAATTTTCCGTTGTTGTAAGCCTTTAATATTTCCATTTAAATTAAATATAAATTCCAATTCAATCAACCCTTTCGACATGAAACTTATAATAACTGCTTACAAGTATGAATAGAATTATCATTTATTTCAATGTTTTTTTTACTTTACATTAACATATTAGTTAATTCCCTTAAATGAAATTTATATCCAGGTATAATACTTACCCATTTAATTTATTAAAAATTTATTCAAATTGCTAGTAAGTAGGTTTTAAATCACCACTTATATTTTATTATCATTCATTTCATTATCCCTTTTTTCTACTAAATTAAATTTACACAATTCATTAATTCAACCAAATTAAATCCACGAAATTTACGGGTCGTTACATATATACAAACTCTCAAAATATATACAAAATTCTCATTGTAAAATAGATACAGTAGAAGTCAGGATACATAAATCAATAATACAGAGACAAATACAGAATAGGAACTAACTGGAAGAAGTAGACGAATAGATAGACAGATAAGCTCCAACAAAACTCTAGCTCCAGGAGGTGAATCCAAAGCTGTGATTCTCAGGCTGACCCGAGCGTGAAGTAAAACACAAAATACTCGAGTAAGGACATACATACTTATACAATGTAAACCAACTCAAGTGAACTGTAATAGCAATGCATAATAACTTAAAGGATGCTTGGGATCACCCATCCTTTAAGGATCCATAAAACCATCAATTAAACAGTAATAACAATATCACAGAAATGTCCATATCGAAGTAAACAATGCAACTAATAGTGTTAATGTGCATCACAACCATCATCCGGAAATCAAATGACACACAGAGAAGTATACCCGTGGTTATAATATTTCAGAACAATATTTTATATTTCAAAAATTTAATATCATTTCAAATCCAAATCTTTATCAAAATAAAGATTAAATCATTTCCAAACCATTTCAAATTATCAAAATATCATATCTTTTCAAACTTCCTTTCAAATCATTATTTGAATTCAAATTCAATTATCAAATTTAATACCCTTTAAAATTCCAAAATATCATTCATTTATTATCTTATCAAATCACCCTTTAAATAGTTTTCCATTTAAACCATTTAAAAGTGAAATTATTATTCTTTCAAGTCAAGTATTCAATTTCCAAAGTTTCACATCATTCTGAGTTCATTTACTAGGTCAAAATCCATAAACATTGAAACTTTCAGCCTTTCAGAGCATTTAGAAAAAACTGTTATAGTTATATTTGAAAACATTTTATTTCAGCAAAGACAACACTTTAAAACTGCTGTTATATCTCATTTTGGTTGAAATTTAGTTTAAAACAGCAAAGACAGCATTTTCAGAAATGCTGTAATAGCTCAGGTTCAAAAACAAGGGTTTTATTAATTTCAGCAAAGACAACAGGCAGCTACAGCAGTTTACAGAACTGCTGTAATAGCCCTTTATTAAGTTCTTTAGCATTTCATTTACTACAGCAACTACAACATTTCAGAAATGTTGTAATAGCTTCTTTTACAAAGTTTTAGTTAAGTTCTGAAACCATAGCATTTCTAAATGCTATTAAAAGTCATTTCCAGATTTTAGTGTATTTCCAGCCAACAATAAATTCCCAATTTTAACCATTAAACATTATAAAATCATACTTTAACATTCAAAATGTTCATTAAAAATACTTTTAACTTAAGATTATTTTATAATAAATTTTCTTATAAATAAAACCCAATTTTCAAGAATTCACTTAATAAAAATTTAAGTGTAAAATTTCTATTCTCTTCATTTTAACAATTTAAACTTAACACTTAAATTTTTATTTCCATTTTTCCAATATAATTAAATTTCCATTTTTATTTATATAACTCAAATTTTCTTTTAAACCCAAAAATCCAAATTCAAGACTTAAGTTATATTTCAATAATTAAAATTTAACCATTCATTTAATTACATTTTTAACTTATAGAAGAATCAAAATTTCTTTATTTAAACATTAAAAATCCAATTTAAATCCAATTTTCATAAATTTACACTCCTAAACATATTTAAAATATTCAAAATACTTTATAAAATAACCACGGGCCTGTATATAGTTTTCTAACCTAGGTCAAGTCATACGGATATATATCATTTCAATCCGCAGTTTAAAAAGCAAAAATCCGGGTTCTATCATTTCAAACCCGCAATCCCAAGTTAAAATAAAATAAATAAAAACCATTCAGGCCTATCATTTCAGCCCATAACGATTTTTCCCTATTCTAAAGTCCGTTCGGGTATGTATCATTTCAACCCATAGTGAATCTAATCTACAGGGAACTTGCAGTGTGATAAACATGTATAAATGAACAGTTTAACAATAAATAATAGTAACAGATAATATGACAGGTAAAATAACAGGTTTAACATCCTATAATTAATAATCATAGGCAGTTATAACATCATATATAATATTCTACACATTCAATTGTTGTCAATTCACATTTGCATAAGTATAAATGTCAGGTGAGATTTACTCACCTCTTTAGCTGGAGACGTAAGTTCAAATGACACAACAAATACCAGAACACAATGACAAAGCTATGAACTTGAGTGGAGAGTGAGATCCAAGTTATAGATCTTGTGTTACAACCCTAAAAACAAAACCAAAACAATAGTAAAAAATCAATACGATTGAATTTGAATAACTTTGAAACAGAAAGAATTTTGAATACGAAACTTTTTGCCTTGCTTTCTCTACTTGTTTGCATGGCCTAGGGGATCAATTAGGTCAGGTTTGTACTTGATTTGGATCAGGTATGGGTCTGGAAAAGGTAAGGCTACAAGGTAGAACATGATGGAGGAAGTTACAACATAGGGTAAGTGAAGGGTTTCTAGGCAAATAGGTGGGAAATGGTCCAAACTAAGGCTCGGCCATGGGCAATTTGGTTCGGCCAGAGGGTGTACATCTCAGGTCAGTATCTGGAGTGATGAGGTAGGGTCTGGACAAGGTGGTGGCGGCGACCAAAGGTGGTGGTGGTGGTAAATGAAGGGTATGGTCAAGGGGAGCTCGGCTAGCATTGTTTTTAAGGCATTGTTTGCATTTTGGTGGAGTTTTGTCATCATGGAGGGTTCGGCCATGGATGGATCTGAAGTGGTAGGTGGTGATGATGCCAAGGAGGAGTGGTAGGAGGTGGTGGCCGTGACAAGCAAGGGGATGGCGGATTAAAAGGCAAGAGAAACAAGGCAAAAATGACATGAAAATGAGAAGAAAAGTGAAAAGTAAGAAGATGTCATTACCACAATTGCTTTAGCCGTGAATAAGAATTTGAGAAATGAGTTTTGCATGAGGAATGAGATGGTGATTCATGGCTAAAACTGAAAAGTAGACAGCCAATATGAATAAATGAGATGTTATGGCATGTGAAGAGTTTTTGGACAATGAAAGGACTTGAAATGAAAAGCCTTTAAACTCTTCATATTTCCATTTTCTTTAATTCAAATAAAAAAAATCAGTAAATGAATTTAAAAACTAAAAAAAAGTAAAATAAATTGAAAATAAATAATTAATTTTAAAGAAAATAGCAAAAGAATGAAGAAATTGCTTAAAAATTCAAAACCGGGTCCAAAATTTACAAATAAATCATCACTAGCTTTAGAAAAATTTCCACTTCACTTTAAAACAAATAAAAGGTCTAATTAATAGAATAAATGAGGAACAAAATAAGTGAGAATGAGAATAAAATAAGATCTTAAGGAAATAGAGAGATAAATAAAGAATTTCTTTAATTAATTGAAACTGGATATTAAAAATTATAAACAGAATACAACTAACACTGGAAAAATGTAAATTACACACAAAAAAATGTTTTAAAACCAAACTATATACATAAAAGTTATTTTACCTAAATAAATATAACTTAGAACATTACATGACCAAATAACATATTATTTATACAATTTAAAATAAACAATTTGTTAAATACAGCAAATTACACATAATATTGAAAAAGGCATAACTTTCACATTATAAATCAGATTTCAACGAAACGAAAAGCAGTATTCTTAAAATTTTATTTGCTTTCATAAAATAAAGATAGATTTCAAAAATTCAAATTTTAAAATTTTAAATTAAAAGTCAAAGTTTGACCATATTGACCACAATTCACATTTTTGGAAAATATCTTATTTATTCATGTTTGAAATTCTAATTCACATAAAAATCAAAAATTCATATTTAAAATAACAAAATTATCAAATTTAAATAAATAAAATAAAGTTTTTAAATCAGGAAATTAAATTAAAGAAATTAAAATATACAATTAAAATAATCACAAAATACAAGGTTGTTATACCCTCCCCCACTTAAAACTTTTCGTCCCTGAAAAGGAATGAGGTACGGAAAAAGCACAGAAAAGATAAAATAAAATAAGATTAAGACAAGACGACAAGAAGATTAAAATTATACCTCATAACTGTTGTTATAGGTAAGTTTAACAAGGTGGAGAATAGGAATAGCTAGAAGGGAAAATAGGACGAAAGACAAGGATGAGCCATTAATTTTAAACCATATAAATTTCAATTGGAATTAATTAATACTTAATAATTTGGTTAAATCCATTTTAATATATCCATAAAAGTCTTTTAAATTCAACTTGTTAGTTACGAAGTAAACAATATTTGAAACACTTTAAAATCTTTAGAAAAACAAATAACTGATCAAAATATCCTTTATATAATATTTTATCAAAATACTTTTATAACTCGATGTCTTAACAAGTTTATCCTCGTTCTTGCAGACTCTGGCAGTGCGTTGATCAGGCGCAAAGCTAGAATTCTCTAGGTACTTAGTAGACCTGTTTCAACACCCAGTGCAAATATTGGAAAACTTTTAAAAACAGATATGGAAAGTAAAATCCAAACAAAAACAAACAAAACCTTTGTCTAACCATGGTTCGCAGATACACAATGGTTACGCCTGGATCCCCCAGGAAACAATCCATATCTGTAAGCTTTCTCGGCCCTGCGAGTTACGCCATGATGACTAGTAGAATGCAGGATACACAATGGTTACGCCTGGATCCCCCAGGAAACAATCCGTACCCCTGGGCCATCTCAGCCAGGCAGTTTCGCTACTAATGCGACCTACATAGATGCAGGATACACAATGGTTACGCCTGGATCCCCCAGGAAACAATCCGTACCCCTAGGCCATCTCAGCCAGGCAGTTGCGCTATGCAGTCGCGCTCGTAAGACCATGGGTAACGCCATGGAATTCGATGGAAACTCGAGTATCATATCTGGAAAACCAAAAATCAAAGAAATATCGATAGAATGAATCCACAATGTGGCCACAAAGAGGATATCAAGCAGAAGGCACTTTCCATATCTTTACTTCGAAAATATGTATCATATAGTACCTTTTCAAATCACTTTCAAATATCATACTTATATAAAGTCCATTACATATAAGATTTTATTTTCAAATCAAATACCTTTCCAAAATCAAAAGTATATCAAATCACACTTATATAGACTTCAATTATATAAGATTTCACTTTTCAAATTGAGTACCTTTTCAAATCCATAGTTTTCGAATCAATCATCATACTTATACAAACCAATTTTCATATAAGTTCGATAACTCTCAAATCAAGTATTTAGTAACACAAGGTTCTCAAATTTCAATTTGTTTCAATATCAGTTCAGTTTCAAAATCATATACAATTCCACCAAATTATTTCTTCTCAATTTAAATATCTTCAGTTTCAAAGTTTCCAAAATAATAAGTTTGGAGAATAATCCAAGTTCCTAAATCAATATAGTCAAACCATTCATTTCCAAAATCAATGGTTTTCAAAATCATCTTATACTTACATAAAGTTCATCTTATATAAGGATCAAAATTTTTCAAAAATAATAAATTTCGCTGCATGAAGAGCCATATGGGATTGAACATCTTTGCTTTATAAAAGATTTTTAATTTAGAATAGTTTTGTATATAAAATAGTTTGTATGTAAAATAGGATAAAATAGTTTGTTTAAGAAGAACAAAAGAAAAATAGTTTTGAAAAATGGTTTTAAATTGATAGTAGTTTTTCATAAAAGAAAAATTCCAATTAAATTACAAAGATATCCAACCCAACAACTTCCAATTTCAGCGTCAAGTGTATCAATGATATTAGAATATAAGATGTACATATGTCATCATTTCGCAACATTACATTCGATCGCTCGCTCGATCACACAAGTTCGCTTTCAAACTAGTATTGTCCATTCGACTTCCCTAATGCGGACTTCGATATGGTTTCTCGACTAGAAGCCATCAGTCTCCTTGCGTAGCCCTATACTATGATAGAGAATTCTAGAATCAAGCCCAAAATCCATATCAAATATTCGCCATCAAGAATCAAATGGAAAATCCTAACACGAAATGGTGTAATTCACCTCGAACTTGTGTACTCAAACTTGGATCGATTTAATTATGCGAATAAAACAGCATACGAACAACTTATGTATCTATTCCAACTTGTTCAATATATAGTTTTATAAAGATGTTACCCAGTTAAAACATTTAAACTAAATTTTTTCAAAATATTTTGAAGACCAAATTCTTTTCAAAACATTTCAAATCTAAATTTAATATTAGAAAATTCAAAATAGCCTTATTCGTTTACTTAACAAAACAGTTTCAACTTATTTAAATCATATTACTACATACTTTAAACCTACATACGAAATTTATATACTTTATACTTTTCGAAATTTCTTAGCTTTGAAAAAGTTAACCTTGATTTGGAAGTGCTCAAACCTTCAAAATAGTAGAAGAAATCATTTTCAAATTCAAGAGTTGGAAATCACCAACAAATCAGTAAATCAATTCCAAAAGATAGGGTTATATCAAATCAAATCCAAAACTCAAGGACTGAACACCGGCTCATTTCAAATTGTTCAAATATATATACATATATCTTTTGAATATCACATCACACTTCAGAATTTGAAATCAAAACTGGTTTCACAAATCAATCGCATAGCAAAGCTACCGAAGTGGCCTCTCCCCCACTCAGAAACTCGAAAATCAATGTCGATGATGCATGCATTCATCACCGAAATTATTTTCCAGCGACATAAGTGGGTTCTGGACTTCTATTTTCTCAAACTTCTTTTGAAATTTCTTCGAAATCATTTGGAACTCATTAAAATCATTTGAAACATTTCATATTCGGAAAATACACCTTATTTCATTAATTAATCAACATTGGAATTATCAATTGCTCTTTTAATCCAATTATCCATTAATACATACATTACTAAAATTTATTTACAACCTATATCAATTATAACTCTTTAATTCTTTTAATTAATTAGAATTTACATTTAAAGCAGTTATCGATTACCTTAAATCAAATACTATTTCATTTTATTTCAGTTATATTCTTATTATTAAATCACAAATTTTTATTTCTTCCCACATCAAATTACAGAACCTTAATAAATTAACAAATTTTTAATTATGAAAAATTACGGGCCGTTACACAAGAGCCATGTCGGGCCAAGTGAGGTCATTCCTCCTATCGGGCACATTTCAGTTATTTGATTATTTCTAATTCGCTCGGGTCAGTCTGAGCTTTTCAGTTAATTGAAGACTGCTTTCTGGAGGACGAAGACGAAGATTTTGTACTATTATTATCTACTATATTTATTCCACTGCATCATGTTGTTCCACTGCATTTATTTATTTATTCCTATTTTATGTAACCTTGATTTTTTGTTGTAGAAGAATAATCAAATGTATTTATAAAACGACTTCATGGACTGTTATTTGATTATTATATTTTGTCATTCCGCTGCAAGATTCTTTATTTGTTTTTTTTTCTTTCTTTGCCTTTTCTCATTCACCCCATAACAATTTGCCCTTTTAAATGGTTTGAGTCTGACATGTGTGGTTTATCGTCGATTTAAACCGTCCAAAAAGGCAAGTCGTTACAGTTGGTATCATAGCTTGGTTTAGCGATAACCTTAGCTTTGTGGGGTCTGACTCACATAAAATAGGGTAGTTATACCCTAGAATGAGTCCCTGAGTGTATATATATGAGATAGAATATTTTTTAATGTTATAAAAGGTTTTGTATTGTGTTAATTTGTTCTGTGTTGTATTTATAAATTCCGGTCGGTACATAGGATGCTATGGCATCGATAGGGGTTTCTAAACACTTAATAGGGCAGATCGATGCAATATTGTTTTGAAATATAGGTAAATGAAATAATTTTACCTAGTATTATATTTTGTATATAAAAGAATAATTTTATAAATGATACAGCTGGATGTAATATGTTGTTTGTTAGGTAGTGAAATTTATAAATATTGTTTGAAAAATCAGATTTGCAAATAAAACAGATATAAATTGGAAGTTCAGAACTTAAGTTCCGGGATTTTTGAAATTTCTTTCGAAAGATTTTGGAATATAATATTAGTAGTATTTAGAAGTATTTTCTGATATGAATATTTCAATATGATTTGAAAGAAATGTTTTAAAGAAATTTGGAATGAAATAAGTTCTGTACTCCCCTCTCTGTCGTTGGAAAATAATTTCGGTGATGAGTGCATGCATCATCGACGTTCATTTTCGAGTTACAAAGTGGGAAGACCATTTTATTAATTTTACTGCACAATTGTTTAGATAAATTAATCTTAATTTTGAATTCCAAATATGATTTGATATATATATATATAAGATATGATTATATATTATTTTAAAATAATTGAAATGAAACCCGGTTGTTTAGTTCTTAAATTTCTGCAAATTAGAAATTAAAATTATTGTAATGAATGGAATCATGACTATATTAATAATTGAAAACTTCAAAAATGAAAATAAGAAATTTGATGTTAAAATGATTAATGAAATAGATAAGAAACTGAAAATTTGAAAACTATAAATAAAAATGAAATGAAAATGAGAAATGGTAACTATTGAACATTTTGTTAACTAAATAAATAAGAGAAACTTGGGTAGTATTTAATTGCATTCTAAAAGACATATATATAACTTACCAAAATGTTAAAAGTTGAAATGTTAAATAGGATATGTAATAGAATATTATACAAGTAAAACTTGGAAAAATGAAGTGTTCAATAGACTTATTTTTTTATAGGAATTCTAATGTTATAACTTGTTATAAACTAAAGTTAATAGTTTGAAATGCTACTAATTGAAAGTAATAAAAGTGAATAATGTAAGAGAAATGATTATAAGCTTAAGTTAACATTTAAGCTATCTATAATCAGATTAATGGTAAAGGTGAATACTGTAAGTAAACAATTATAAACTTGAATTAATATTAAAGCCATTTATAACCAAATTGAGTACTATGTATAAATCGAATAATTATAACTTCATAGAACCTTGAAATGACTTAGAAATGAAGTTAATATTCAATGATACTATATATGGAAGAATGAATGTGAAAAATAAATAATCTATAAATGGTAAATTGAATTCTAAAGAAACTTACCTAATAATGTATAATCCAATAATTGAAATAAAAATAACTTATTTAAGCAATGAATGTAAAGTAATAAAATGAAAGAAAATGGCACTATATGGATAAAGGAGAAATGAACTTTTATAAGTAATAATGAATGTAAATTAATGAAAATAAACATTATATGAATGAGAAAAGAAAAGTAAATGATGAAAAAAAATCAAACTAAATTGTAAATGTGAAGTAAACTGAAATAAAATGTATATAATACTTTAATGATGAATTCATTTATGATCCAAATAATTGAAATTGATATAACTTATGTAAGTAAAGAATGAAAATTAAGGAAATAAGCCTTACATGAATGATTGAAAATTAAATTTTTGTATGTAATGAACGTGAATTAAAGAAAATCATTGTATGAAAAAAAATGAATGAACAATAAATGATGTGAAAAAGATAAACATAGTAAACTTAAGAATGTGTTGAATTCTTTGTTTGTTTAACTTATGGATTGGTTAGGTGTAACGCCCCACCTCTATGCTCACAATAACAAAGAGTATCAAAAGGAAATACTGTCTATTATTACGAAGAATAAGGCTGGATAGGAGCAGCCATCCGTAGTTAGGCATTACACTAGTATTGGTTATCTCGAAAGGAGTGGTATATTTTTTTTTCATCTCTTTGTTTATTTACTCCCATCGACATATTCAATTCTAGTATAAAACAAACTACGATGGTTCATAATAGTTCAGGACAACATATGTAATAAGAACACAGATAATATAAAATCTTATATATAACTGAAGTCAGTTACTATACATGTGATACGACTACAACTGTCGACACTGGAAGTTACATACACAAGTACATTATTGTAAATAATATACATGAATACATGGCATCCTATAAAATAACACAGACTACTCCAAAAGATATGAAGAGACTTCATTGCTCAAGCAGCATCCCAAAGTGAGATATCCACAGCATGTAATAACTCGGTCTGACCCGAGTATTAATTCAAAAGAAAATAATACGCGGATCAGTCTAATTCAAACTCAGTAATTAATGCACGGAAGCAATAATAATTAAATAACAAATAGACGACAATCACAATAAATCCCGCATATCCAATCCTCTAATAAGAAAATCAGATAACAGTAAATATAACGCGTAACAGCATTTAAACAGCGAATCAGCAAAGCCAAATCATTAACAAAGGCAAATAGAAGGATTATCAATGAAGATAATTAGAAAACAACGGAATAGTATAAATAGCAAATTCAAAAATCTGATTATCACTAAAGATAAATAGAAGAATCATCGATGAAGATAATTAGAAACAACAGAGTTACATAAACAGCAATTAACAGCAAAATCTGATTATCAAATAAATAATTAGAAACAACATAATCTAATTATCTAATAGGTAATTAGATAACAACAAAATAATCAAATTAAACCAAATCGAAATACGATTTCAAAATATATTGAATCGGCCACACGAAACAATTCAAGCAATTGAAATTATCATATAAAGCGTCAATTCTGATTGGCTGCAGTACACGCTCACGTGCACTGCCTCGCCACTGCAGAATATGACGTCATCACTACTCCATATATTTAAACTAAACTCAATCACACAACTAAGTGCGTATAGTTCAGTAAGCGTGTTGCGGCAATCAACGCTACAAAACACACGCATACATAGCTATATATATATATACATATAAATATGTATATATATATACCAACTATATATATGTGTGTACCCAATCAGTTAATAATTCAAATCAAAACACACGCATACATAGCTATATACATATACATATAAATATGTACATAAATATATATATATATATACACACACCAACTATATATAGGTGTGTACCCAATCAACTAATAATTCGAATCAAAACACATGCATACATAGCTATATACATATACATATAAATATGTATATATATATACCAACTATATATAAGTGTGTACCCAATCAATTAATAATTCGAATCAAAACACACGCATACATAGCTATATACATATACATATAAATATATATATATATATACCAACTATATATAAGTGTGTACAATCATTACTTTATAAATTAAAGCAGCAGCTTATAAAAGTGCAATATGTATAAAGCCAGTGCAACTCCAGCCTCGACCAAAGTTCGAGTCATACACATGAAAACAGAGACCAGGCAGCAAACAAAGTCAACATGACTACATCTAGAAACCAAAACCAGGCAGTGACAATAAGGGATGCATCAATGATTACATGAAGGCAGCAAAACTCAAACCAGCAAAAACAGGTCAGGGAAGCAAACAAGTGCACATATATACACATAAATCATGGCAGTGTACAAAAGCAAGTGCACCAGTACAAAACAAAGTGAACATGCAATCAACCACCACTGACTCAATTCAAATGCAACCAGACAAATATTTCAAAGTGCAGTGAAACCAGAAACAACTACAAGCAACATATAACTGATTGCACATATACATGGAGTAATGCAAACTCAAGTGAAGATAGTGCACATATAATGAACTCGAATACAAGTCAGTTAACATTAATCAACATGACTCAAGTGCATATGAACACAGTTTCAAATCAAGACTGTGAACTACATGATGAACAAATATAACAAGTGCACCAACATTTATAGCATACAAGTCAAAGTCAAGCAATGTCAAAGACATAGCAACGCAAAACTTCCAGGTGAATACAAGCACCATGTGGCAGTCCCTAAACAATGATATACAGCAAGTTTCACAAATCTTGGATCAACAGTTACATCCCAAAAATATCAAGAGCCGAAGCCAACAGAGAATTCAAGGCAATAGTTAAAATGTCGAAGTCAATTCTCAAAGCTTTTAACAAAGTCAATGTTATGTTTCACATCAAGTCAGAGCCGTGGCGACTAAGGCTAAAAATGAGCAAGCTCAAATTTTTAACAAAAGCAAATTGTCTGAAGTCAGAGAGAAAAGAACAGAACCACAATCAAAGCAGTAGTGACCAAGAAATCGAATGATTAGAAATCAAAATCGTGATAACCAAGCAAGCTCATAAAGCCGTGGTTATCAAGAAATCAACAAATATACGGAATTGAACAAGTCAGTGCAAATCATAAACATCCAAGCAAAATCGTACAGCCGAGAGGAATTCAAACAATTATCAGATGAACGAAAAAAAAAGGAAATCGAACCCTATATAAACAAGTAACATCATCGAAAGTTCGATCATTGAGTTCAAGCAAGCTAAAAGAACAAATCACATACCTCGAACTCGATCAATTTCAAAGAGCCGTGAGCAAATCAGAGAAACGTGCGATCGACAAAGCAAACGACGTGATAAATCATTCATTCGATCGAGCAACTAAAGTCGATCTCTTCGAAATTACAAAAGCCCTAATTTCAGAGCAAAGAGGAACAAGAACGAGCAGCCCATTTTTTTCCGTTGTTTTGTTTTAGGCTTGCCAAGAGGAAAATGAATGGAGGAGGAGGAAACAGGTATATTCCTTTGATAACAACACATCACCAAGAAAAACGTGGGCCAAGATTTTATTTAAAGCCCACATAACCCTCAACAAATTTTTAAAAGAATCTCAACCCGAAAAGAAAAAAAACTCCCAATAATAAATAGCTTGCAAATTTTATCGCCTAATGACGATAATTAACTGGTGCAAAATCCTGGGTCGTTACAGACTCCCCTCCTTATAAAAATTGCATCCCCGCAATTTTCATAATTAAAGTCGTCCATAACAATTATTTTTTCTAACATAAACTGGTTAAGCTAGAAAAATTTAGGTCAAGAATACAAACGCCAAAGAAATCTTTTAATTTCATAAAAGAAATTCACAAATTTTCAACAAAAATCTAATTATCAAATGGATAATCAGAAAACAGCGAAACTGAATAAATACAATTAATAGTAATATTTAATTATCAATTAAATAATTTGTAACGATCCGATCTTTCGACGCTCAAAAGTCGACATTAATACGTCCACTATATCAAATGTCGTGCAATCGAATGCCGGAAAACCAAATCATTAGAGTTGAAAAGAAGAGGTAGAAGAAGACAGAAGAAAAAGAAACAGAAACAATAACAGAATCTCACATTCGCAGCGGAACAATATATAATAGATGAATGAATAATCTTTAAAACAAAAGACTATATCAATTTATACATTACATCATATCATTAGAGTTTACAACAACAACACAAATCACTGGACAGTTATATAAACTTGTCCACATAACATAATACACAGTGGGATAGTACATAATATAAGTTATACGTCTCGCCATCCAGCTCGCCACCAGATCTCCACAGCAACTTCTGAATTCCAGAATGACCTGATAACCTGACTCTAGGCTGTCCGTGTGGAAAATTATGGGCACCCAGAGTTTAGAAAGGGAACAATAAACTCCAGGTCAGTCGTGGGACTGGTGTGAGAACTTAAAAACAGTTATTTTCACAAAGAAAATAAAAGAAATTCGCAATGCTTTTGGAAAATGAAACTACCATAAGGCCTCCCGCCACACACACAATGCAAACACAAAATTGGAGGAGATTTCTCCTTATGATAGTCAAACATGCTTGATACGTAAAATCTTTTTAATATTATTATTAGTGCCTAGTGTGGAAAACATTTCGAAAGTATAATATTAATCTTAGCCAGCATACAACCATTATTGTATGCCTACTATAGCTACAATCTCGCATATCCAATCCTCTAATAAGAAAATCAGATAACGGTAAATATAACGCGTAACATCATTTAAATAGCGAATCAGCAAAGCCAAATCATCAACAAAGGTAAATAGAAGAATTATCGATGAAGATAATTAGAAACAACAGAGTTACATAAACAGCAATTAACAGCAAAATCTGATTATCAAATAAATAATTAGAAACAACATAATCTAATTATCTAATAGGTAATTAGATAACAACAAAATAATCAAATTAAACCAAATCGAAATACGATTTCAAAATATATTGAATCGGCCACACGAAACAATTAAAGCAATTGAAATTATCAAATAAAGCATCAATTCTGATTGGCTGCAATACACGCTCACGTGCACTGCCTCGCCACTGTAGAATATGACGTCATCACTACTCCAAATATTTAAACTAAACTCAATCACACAACTAAGTGCGTATAGTTCAGTAAGCGCGTTGTGGCAATCAACGCTACAAAACACACGCATACATAGCTATATATATACATATAAATATGTATATATATATATATATTCCAACTATATATATGTGTGTACCCAATCAGTTAATAATTCAAATCAAAACACACGCATACAAAACTATATACATATACATATAAATATGTACATATATATATACCAACTATATATAAGTGTGTACCCAATCATTTAATAATTCGAATCAAAACACATGCATACATAGCTATATACATATACATATAAATATGTATATATATATACCAACTATATATAAGTGTGTACCCAATCAATTAATAATTCAAATCAAAACACACGCATACATAGCTATATACATATACATATAAATATGTATGTATATATATATATACCAACTATATATAAGTGTGTACAATCATTACTTTATAAATTAAAGCAGCAGCTTATAAAAGTGCAATATGTATAAAGCCAGTGCAACTCCAGCCTCGACCAAAGTTCAAGTCATACACATGAAAACAGAGACCAGGCAGCAAACAAAGTCAACATGACTGCATCAAGAAACCAAAACCAGGCAGTGACAATAAGGGATGCATCAATGATTACATGAAGGCAGCAAAACTCAAACCAGCAAAAACAGGTCAGAGAAGCAAACAAGTGCACATATATACACATAAATCATGGCAGTGTACAAAAGCAAGTGCACCAGTACAAAACAAAGTGAACATGCAATCAACCACCACTGACTCAATTCAAATGCAACCAGACAAATATTTCAAAGTGCAGTGAAACCAGAAACAACTACAAGCAACATATAACTGATTGCACATATACATGGAGTAATGCAAACTCAAGTGAAGATAGTGCACATATAATGAACTCGAATACAAGTCAGTTAACATTAATCAACATGACTCAAGTGCATATGAACACAGTTTCAAATCAAGACTGTGAACTACATGATGAAAAAATATAACAAGTGCACCAACATTTATAGCATACAAGTCAAAGTCAAGCAATGTCAAAGACATAGCAACGCAAAACTTCCAGGTGAATACAAGCACCATGTAGCAGTCCCTAAACAATGATATATAGCAAGTTTCGCAAATCATGGATCAACAGTTACATCCCAAAAATATCAAGAGCCGAAGCCAACAGAGAATTCAAGGCAATAGTTAAAATGTCGAAGTCAATTCTCAAAGCTTTTAACAAAGTCAATGTTATGTTTCACATCAAGTCAGAGCCGTGGCGACTAAGGCTAAAAACGAGCAAGCTCAAATTTTTAACAAAAGCAAATTGTCCGAAGTCAGAGAGAAAAGAACGGAACCACAATCAAAGCAGCAGTGACCAAGAAATCGAACGATTAGAAATCAAAGTCGTGATAACCAAGCAAGCTCATAAAGCCGTGGTTATCAAGAAATTAACAAATATACGGAATTGTACAAGTCAGTGCAAATCATAAACATCCAAGCAAAATCGTACAGCCGAGAAGAATTCAAACAATTATCAGATGAACGAAAAAAATAGGAAATCGAACCCTATATAAACAAGTAACATCATCGGCAGTTCGATCATTGAGGTCAAGCAAGCTAAAAGAACAAATCACATACCTCGAACTCGATCAATTTCAAAGAGCCGTGAGAAAATCAGAGAAACTTGCGATCGAAAAAGCAAACGACGTGATAAATCATTCATTCGATCGAGCAACTAAAGTCGGTCTCTTCGAAATTACAAAAGCCCTAATTTCAGAGCAAAGAGGAACAAGAACGAGCAGCCCATTTTTTTCGTTGTTTTGTTTTGGGCTTGCCAAGAGGAAAATGAATGGAGGAGGAGGAAACGGGTATATTCCTTTGATAAAAACACAACACCAAGAAAAACGTGGGCCAAGATTTTATTTAAAACCCACATAAACCTCAACAAATTTTTAAAAGAATCTCAACCCGAAAAGAAAAAACTCCCAATAATAAATAGCTAGCAAATTTTATCGCCTAATGACGATAATTAACTGGTGCAAAACCCTAGGTCGTTACATTAGGAGAGGATACTCTTATTGTGTAGGATGTAAAAATAATCTATAAAGTTATCTACGATTGTTGAGAGTATGGTTTACTTCATAGCTTATTTATCATTTTATATGATTAGAAGTTCTGAACCCGAACAAACCATTTGTTTTGGTTGATATGGATGGATGATTGCTCTCTTTGTTGAAATGGTGTTTGTACAGTTGTTTTTTTGCAAATGAAATTGTTGTTATGTGGTAATGTTTTGTTTGTTATTTAATGAAACAACTTAAATATTTCTCTTTATATAATTTGCTAACTTCTTTTAGATTATATAAGTGAAATACAGGTTTATGGAAGCAATTGCTACTGCTTTTGGTTTCATATAGTAAGCGTTATTTGCCCGACAAATAGGTACGTTCTCGGATTATGGTTTTATAGTGATATTATATTGTTTCCCATGGTTTGGGATATATTATTTTGAAAAATATAATATATATTGGTATTATTGATATTATTATTTCTCCTAGATCTCTCTGTACAAAGGAGACTTTGCCGAAATTTTCCGTGAAATTATTGACTTAGAAAACTGTAACAACCCGCATACTTTTACAATAATATATTTAAATGATTTATTTAAATATAGCATCGTTAATTGAATTTAAAAGTCTGAAATGTTACTTTTTGTAAACAGTTGAATCCAGAATCGAGACCACTTCCATTGAGTTCAAAACGACGTTTACAACTTTTTTGAGTATAAACATCGATATGTTTGGAGTTGAGTAGAATTTTGCTATTTTTCTATTGGGCTTTGGGTTTGGGTTTCAGCCCACCAACTCATCTAATACCCTAACTCCTCCAACTCCTCTTCATTCATTCTATTATTTCCTAATACTCAAGCTAAAGGAAAATGGAGGAAAGAAAGGGAAATTAAAATTCCTAAACCCTAGGTTACTAGGAAATTCAAGATTTCAAGCTCCAAAGTCAAAGAGAAGCTTAGGTAAACATCCTCTTCATCTTCTCCATCTCAATCTCTCTTCAATTTTTAGAAATTCCTATAACTTAACTTAGGAAAAACTTCACCTTTGATGATGGATTGAAGATTCTAGAGGTGTTGTTGAAGAGAAATCAATCTTTGCTTGTTTTAGAGCTTCTCATTTCTATATTTGGGTTTAAAGGTGAGTTTTTTAACTCACATCTATGTGTATACCTTTGATTGTTGTTAGGTATGAATTCCTAACATCTATTCATGTTCATTTGCTTTTGATTTGAATTGATTTGGTGAATTTTCCAAATTTTGGTGTTTTGAAGTCAAAATCTTTAAAAATCCTATCTTGGATGTTTGGACATGTTGTTTGGGGTGTATTGAAGAGCCTATAAGGCTGGGTTATCGCTTGGCATAATTCCCTAGCATCCATCGCTCGTTCGATCGCCTTCGGTTTGGATTTTTTCCTTTTTGGGACTAGGCTGATTTTTGCCTAGCAGGAAAATCCAAACGTTTGGAAGAAAATCCAGACGTCTGGAAGGAAATCCAGACGTCTGCTTGAAAAATCCAAACGTCTGGAAGGGTTCCCTGGAAAAAGAAAAAAAAGGCAGAGACAAAATCCAAACATCTGGTTCCCCAACCATATGTCTGGATTTTGTCTCTGCCTATTTGCCTAGTTTGGCTGTTTTTGAGTGGATTTCCAATTTTTATCGATTTTTGTTGATCCGGTTAGTTGTTGTCAATTATTATCGACTTTGATGACTTCATTTATGGATTTTTGGGAATATCCTTTTGATTGGGATTTGATATCGATTTTTATTGTTGGAATTCACATCGTCGAATGTGGATTTTTGGTGATAGATTATTTTTACAATCATTTCTGTAATTTGTCACTTTTAAATACAAAATTTCTATACTAGTAGTAAATACTCAAACTCTTTCACAAAACCGATTTCAACGTTACTTTTAATACAAAGCTAATTTTTAAAACCGTTTTCCAATCTATTAGTATATACAAACTTTTAACTCATTCGTATGAGAAATCTAATTAAACGGCTTAGCAAAACAAGTGGTATGAAACACTTGCGTTTACTTCGTCGGTTAATTCTTGGACTTGTGCGACTGAAATATTGTGACAATTTTTGAGTGGAAGTCTATAATTTGTTCGTAAATATTAAAGTTACGCCAGTGGTTATGGGACATGAAGCCTAACTCATTTATTTACTAGCTTAGTGTAATTTACACTTATTGATCAATGATGATCATTTTGTACTTTCGAGTGGAAATCTACAATTTGTTCGTAAATATTTAAGTTAGGCCAGTGGTTATGGGACATGAAGCTAAACTCATTTATTTACTAGCTTGGTGTAATTTACACTTGTTTTGTGGAGCTTCGTCTCATTTTTATAGGCTAGCGACCTATGGGTTTTATGGAGGTCAGTTCATCGGGCGTACCGTTATTGCACTACGTCGTTGTTTCGAATTATTTGAGTTCGGTTCATCGGGCGTACCATTATTGCAATACGTCGTTGTTCCGAATTATTTGAGTTTCAGGTTCATCGGGCGTACCGTTATTGCACTACGTCGTTGTTCCGGCTCATTTGAGTTTCAGGTTCCTCGGGCGTACCGTTATTGCACTACGCCGTTGCACCGGCTCTATGGTTAGCGACCATGGGATAGCGACCCGTTTGTGATACACATGTTGGTGAGTTTTCATGCTCCCGTTTGTGATAGGCCTCCCCCTTTGTGTTTTCTGGATTTCTAATTGTTGATTTCTGAAATTTTTGTTTCACCAATTTTTGTGATCGACATTGATTTGTTTTGTCAATATTTGGGGTTTGGTGAATAAGCTATAGAATGTGATATTCTTTTTGGATATTTGACGAGATTTGAGATATTGTATGATTTTCATTGTTATCGAATGTATACTTGTCACCGTATGGCATTATTGTTATCATACATTTTTGTGGTATCTCTTATCCTTTCTCATCTCATATGATATTTATAGCTACACTGATCCGTTTATTATTTTTCTTCTTAAATAATACTCAGGTCAGACCGTGGTGTTTCAGGTGCTTCCATTTGACTTCTTAGCAGGGGCTAGCTTTTGACTTTTGGCTAACTACTTTAGCCTAGTAGTTTTTGCTTTTATACATTTGAGATAGAGACTCCTTGATGTATACCTATTCTTTTGCTTAGCACTTGTACCTATGCTTTTGTGATGTAGTGGATCTTGTATGACCACTATTTTGATGTACACTTTTATGTCTTATATTCATATCTGTTTCCGCCTTTTTGATATGAATATATGTGACTGATTTGTGTTATGCTTATTTCTATATTTGTTTCTCAAGCCCACATAGCTACTGTGTAGTAGCTTTGAGTTTGTATTTGATATGTCGGATTTCCTCTTGAAATGAAATTTTCATACTGTCTGACATATCAGTACTCGCACAAAGCAATTACACTGATGGTCGCTCCTCAACAGCCTTATTCTTCGTGCTAGTCGATGGCATTACCCCGTAGTATCCTTGGCTAGTGTGAGTATAGAGGTGGGGCGTCACAACTTGGTATCAGAGCCAAACTTCGGAACAATATAGAATATTATAACAAGGATCATTGTCCTAAGTCTCTCTTAGGAATCGTGCCTTAAGATTTATCCGAGTCTTAGGACCCGTTCTATCCTATTTCCTTTTATGATGCCTTGTTTTACCAATCAAGCTTATTTGAATTCATTCTGAAAATAACCTTTTTCCTCTTCGTTCTTTCTTTCTTTCTTAAAGAAGAAGGGATGGTTAGATCTGGCAGTCCTAGCGCTGGTCAATCCAGTAGTCCTCCTCTGGATGGCGTATTCATGTCTGCCCAACTACTTTTGGATCTTGTAAAGAATCAAAGGTTAATCTGTGCTTTGAGTAAGAACCCTAAAAAGGTTTTACCTCTGAAACTAGAAGTTCCTTTCGATCAGCTTGTAGATATCACTCTTCGACTAGAAGAGGCCGACAAAGGAAGTGATGGTGATATTGGGGTTTCTAAGAAGAGGCATATTAAGTTCAAAAGCTCTAATCCCAACAAGAAAGTGAAGCAAGTAACTTCAGTAGCAAAGACTCCAATCCCTAATCATGGAGTATGCTACAATTGTAGTTCTAAGGACCACTATGCACATAAGTGTCCGAAGCCCCTTACTTATCGCTATTGCAAAAGTTTGGGTCATCTTTTATCTTCATGTTCCAAACTTCAAGGCAAGAAAGAGGGTAAGCTGAATGTTGCGCAAGCTTCTAGTAACACTTCTCTTGGTCAAGGTATTTCTCATTCTGTCTTTGATGGCATTATTTTGTTTCGTGATTATCCTATTCGAATTCTTTTGATACGGGTGCATCTCCTTCTTTTATATCAAAAGAACTTGTTGATACTTTTTCTTTAAATATTATGGGCTTAATGACTTCACTGATAATTGCAAATCCGGTTGGCGGATCCACAACACTCAGTTTACTTTGTAAAAATTTCGGGATTATTTTATGTGATTATGCTTTCTAAGCCGATTTGCATGTTATGCGCTATTTAGGTTTCGGAATGATTTTTGGGAATGGATTGGCTTAATCCATATTAAGTCCATATCCTATGTCCCAAGAGGATTATCCATCTTTGACATTCTCAATCTGTTAAGCAGATTTCTATTGTTCTTAATGATTTCGATTCCAATTCGGTGGCATCATTTTGCCTAAACCCACTTGATGAGGAAGATGTTATTTCCCTCACTCAAGTAGTTCATGAATTTCCCGGTATCTTTGAGCCTATCTTAGGATTACCACCTAAGTGATCTATTCAATGGTGCTAAGTTCTTTTCAGCTCGACCTTACCACCAGTTTTCATCAGCTTCCTATTGCAAAGGATAGCATTCCTCTGACATCATTCCGCACTCGTTATGATTCTTATGAGTGGTTCGTTATGTCATTCGGTTTGACGAACCCTCCAGCTTATTTCATTCATCTTATGAATCGAGTATTTTGCGAATATCTCGATGAGTCTATCCTTGTATTCATTGATCATGGGTGAAAACAGCAATTTAAAATTGCAAATCTTTTTAATAAGATATATTTATAAGTATAATTGGATTTTGTTCTTAAAACGAGCAAAGAATATTCGTAAAATTTTAAGAGACATGTTTATCATATAGAAGATGATTTTGTGTTGTATTGCCCATCGAGTGCTTTAAGAATTCTGGTCGATGCGCCTGATCAACGTTATCGATAGGAATCTCCTAAACGCTATGATGAGACAGTCAGACACAGTAAATTGACTTGTAATAAGTAAAATTTTATAAAAAGATGATTACATGAAGTTAATTATAATTTTGAATGTCTTAGCTGTTCGGGAAAGAGGATTATAAAATCATTGATTTTGCATAGAAGCTGCTTTTCAAAAATTAAAAGAACTCTTTTCCGATGCTTTTATTCTTGCGATTCCCGAAGGGAACCAAGACTTGATTGTTTATACCGATACTAATCGTATTGGTTTGGGTGCCGTTCTCATGCAAGAGGGAAAGTGTTATCGCTTAAACTTCTAGACAATTAAAGCTTGTCGAGACCAGATATGCCATTCATGATCTGGTGCTCGCGGCCATTGTTTTCGCTCTTAGAATTTGGCATCATTATCTTTGGGAGAGAAATTTGTTCTCTACACCGATCATAAATCTTTGAAGTATTTATTTTCTCAAAAGGAACTTAATTTCCGTCAACAATGTTGGCTCGAATTCTTTGCATTTTATGATCTTGATATTCTTTATACTCTCGGAAAGGGAAATCGTGTTGCCGATGCACTTAGTCGTAAGCAACAAGCGGTTGTTTCCAAGATGATATCCGAATGGAATGATCTCGAGACTTTGTCCACTTGTGAGATTCGAGATCATGATCCATTATTTACTAGTGGATTTTGGAAGGGTCTTCAAAAAGCTTTGGGAACGAAGCTTAATTTTAGCACCGCTTATCATCCTCAGTCCGATGGACAAATGAAGCGTGTGAATCAAACTCTTGAAGATCTCCTTCGTGCTTGTGTTCTTGATTTTGGTGGAAGTTGGGAAGATCTTATTTCCCTTGTTGAGTTTTCTTACAATAATAGCTTCCAATCTAGTATTGGTATGGCTCCTTTCGAGGCACTCTACGGAAGGCCATGTCGATCTCCTTCATGTTGGCTTGAAGCCGGTGAGAAGCTGGTTTTAGGTCCAGATTTTATTTGTGATGCCACAGAAAAGATTGACCTTATTCGTCATAGGATGAAAGAAGCTCAAAGTAGACAAAAATCCTATGCCGATAATCGAAGAAGGAATTTAGAATTTTCTGTCGGAGATTTGGTGTTCATTCGTGTTTCACCTATAAAGGGTGTTGTGCATTTCAGTCGATCGGAAAAATTAGCACATCGATATATTGTCCCATTTCCCATCACCGAACATATTGGTTCCGTGGCTTATCGTCTTTTATTACCGGCTCAATTTTCTGCTATTCATGACGTTTCTCATGTTTTTCAACTACGGAAATGCCTTAGAGATTCCGATTCTATTCTTGAGCCGGTATTATTGAAGAAATTTAAGTTTCACCTAATTTGACTTATGAGCAACATCCTATTCGTATCATTGCTACGAAGGTTAAACGCCTTCGTAATAAAGATGTTCCGCTTGTGAAAGTTCAATGGTCCGCAAATCCTAAGGATTGTTCTTGGGAATCCAGAGAATTCATCGAGCGAACACATCCGGACTTACTCTCTCGTGCTCCTTAAAGTGAACTTCTCATTTCAAAATTTCTTCTTTTGTGTTGTTATGCCTTAGTATGGTTGTTACTTTTCATTTTCTTCTTAAGTATTGCGAGGACGCAATTTCTTTAAGGAGGGTAGTCTGTAACAACCCGCATATTTTTACGATAATATAATTAAATGATTTATTTAAATATAGCATCGTTAGTTGAATTTAAAAGTCCGAAATGTTACTTTTTTAAACAGTCGAATTCGGACCCGAGACCACTTCCATTGAGTTGAAAATGACGTTTATAACTTTTTTGAGTATAAACATCGATATGTTTGGAGTTGAGTAGAATTTTGCTATTTTTCTATTGGGCTTTGGGTTTGGGTTTCAACCCACCAACTCATCTAATACCCTAACTCCTCCAACTCCTCATCATTCATTCTATTATTTCCTAATACTCAAGCTAAAGGAAAATGGAGGAAAGAAAGGGTAATTAAAATTCCTAAACCCTAGATTACTAGGAAATTCAAGATTTCAAGCTCCGAAATCAAAGAGAAGCTTAGGTAAGCATCCTCTTCATCTTCTCCATCTCAACCTCTCTTCAATTTTCAGAAATTCGTATAACCTAACTTAGGAAAAACTTCACCTTTGATAATAGATTGAATATTCTAGAGATGTTGTTGAAGAGAAATCAATCTTTGCTTGTTTTAGAGCTTCTCATTTCTATATTTAGGTTTAAAGGTGAGTTTTTGAACTCACATCTATGTCTATACCTTTGATTGTTGTTTGGTATGAATTCCTAACATCTATTCATGTTCATTTGCTTTTGATTTGAATTGATTTGGTGAATTTTCCAAATTTTGGTGTTTTGAAGTCAAAATCTTTAAAAATCCTATCTTGGATGTTTGGACATGTTGTTTGAGGTGTATCAAAGAGCCTATAAGGCTGGGTTGTCGCTTGACATAATTCCCTAGCCTCCATCACTCGTTCGATCGCCTCCGGTTTGGATTTTTGCCCTTTTTGGGCTAGGCTGATTTTTGCCTAGCAGAAAAATCCAGACTTCTGGTTAAAAAATCCAGACGTCTGGAAGGGGTCCCTGGAAAAAGAAAAAAAAGGTAGAGACGAAATCCAGACGTCTGGTTCCCCAACCAGACGTTTGGTTCCGTGCAGTTTTGCCTATTTTGGTTGTTTTTGAGCGGATTTCCAAAAAAATTCGATTTTTGTTTATCTGGTTAGTTGTTGTCAATTATTATCGACTTTGGTGACTTCATTTATGGATTTTTGGAAATATCCATTTGATTGGGATTTGATATCGATTTTTATGGTTGGAATTCACGTCGTCGAATGTGGATTTTTGGTGATAGATTGTTTTTACAATCATTTCTGTGATTTGTCACTTTTAAATACAAAGGTTTCTATATTAGTAGTAAATACTCAAACTCTTTCACAAAACCGATTTCAACGTTACTTTTAATACAAAGCTCGTTTTTAAAACCCTTTTCCAATCTATTAGTATATACAAACTTTACCTCATTCGTATGAGAAATCTAATTAAACGGCTTAGCAAAACAAGTGGTATGAAATGCTCGTCGGTTAATTCTTGGACTTGTTCGACTGAAATCTTGTGACAATTTGTGAGTTGAAGTCTACAATTTGTTCATAAATATTTAAGTTAAGCCAGTGGTTATGGGACACGAAACCTAACTCATTTATTTACTAGCTTAGTGTAATTTACACTTGTTTTGTGGAGCTTCGTCTCATTTTTATAAGCTAGCGACCTATGGATTTTATGGAGTTCGGTACATCGGGCGTACCGTTATTGCACTACGTCGTTGTTCCGAATTATTTGAGTTCGTTTCATCGGGCGTACCGTTATTTCACTACGTCGTTGTTCCAAATTATTTGAGTTTTAGGTTCATCGGGCGTACCGTTATTGCACTACGTCGTTGTTCCGGCTCATTTGAGTTTCAGGTTCATCGGGCGTACCGTTATTGCACTACGTCGTTGCACCAGCTCGATGGTTAGCGACCATGGGATAGTGACCCGTTTGTTGTACACGTATTGGTGAGTTTTCATGCTCCCGTTTGTGATAGGCCTCCCCCTTTGTGTTTTCTGGATTTCTAATTGTTGATTTCTGGAATTTGTGTTTCACCAATTTTTGTGATTGACATTGATATGTTTTGTCAATATTTGGGGTTTGGTGAATAAGCTAAAGAATGTGATATTCTTTTCGGATATTTGACGAGATTTGAGATATTGTATGATTTTCATTGTTATCGAATGTATCCTTGTCACCGTATGGCATTATTATTATCATACATTTTTGTGGTATCTCTTATCCTTTCTCATCTCATATGATATTTATAGCTAGACTGATCCATTTATTATTTTTCTTCTTAAATAATACTCGGGTCAGACCGAGGTGTTTCAGGTGCTTCCATTTGACTTCTTAGCAAGGGCTAGCTTCTGACTTTTGGCTAACTACTTTAGCCTAGTAGTTTTTGCTTTTATACATTTGAGATAGAGACTCCTTGATGTATACTTATTCTTTTGCTTAGCACTTGTACCTATTCTTTTGTGATGTAGTGGATCTTGTATGACCACTATTTTGATGTACGCTTTTATGTCTTATATTCATATCAGTTTTCGCCTTTGTGATATGAATATACGTGACTGATTTGTGTTATGCTTATTTCTATATTTGTTTCCAAAGCCCACATAGCCACTGTGTAGTAGCTTTAAGTTTGTATTTGATATGTCGGATTTCCTCTTGAAATGAAATTGTCATACTATCTGACATATCGGTACTCGCACAAAGCAATTACACAGATGGTCGCTCCTCAACAGCCTTATTCTTCGTGCTAGTCGACGACATTACCCTGTAGTGTCCTTGGCAGTGTGAGTATAGAGATGAGGCATCACAAAAACTTTATGAAATGTTTTCCAAACTTTTGTTAACTTGAATACAAAGGATTTAATTGTTAGAAATTGATATGTTTTATTTAAATTATTTAATTATGCAAATTAATTGTTTGTAAATTTAATATTTTGAATAATATATATCGATTTCTTAACTCCTTCTTTTCCCTTCTTTTCCTTTTTGAGGACGAAAAGTTTTGAGTGGGGGAGAGCGTAATGACCCGTAATTTTCGATAATTAAAATTTGTTAATTTAATAAAGTTTTGTGATTTAATGTGGGAAGAAATAAAAATTTGTGATTAATAATAAGAATATAACTGGAATAAAATGAAATAGTATTAATTTAAGGTAATTGATAACTATTCTAATGTAATTACAATTATTTGAAATGATAAAAAGTTATAATTGGTTATGGATTGTAATTTTATTTGTAGTAATATGTATTAATTGATAATTGGAGTAAAAGAGTAATTTGATAAATTAAATGTTGATTAATTAATGAAATAATGTGTAATAAATTGAAATTGAAAATAATTAGTATTATGTAAGTTGTTATAACATTTGGTTGTAAATAATAAACTTATAAATGTGATAAAAAGGTTAATGGTGACAATTATTATATGTTACCTATTTATTTAGGCTGTTAAACTAAAATTGGAAATTAATCGCAATAAATTTACTTAATTAGTGCAGTTAAGGTAGGTTAAATTGATAATTGTAGAATGATAATTTAATAAGATGTAACCAATGTAAATCTTATTCATAATATGATAATTGTTAGAATAAAATTCTGAAACCAAATTAAAATAATTTATTGGAATTTAATTAATTGGATTTAATTATAGTTGAAATTGAACACTATAATTAGTGAAATATTAAACACTGAATTTGATATGTAAATTTGCTTTAAGTTATTATAAATGTCTAAATAATCAAAAATTATGAAATATGTTAGTTTATAAATATTGAAATTAAAAAGCGATTTAATTAATTTAATATTAATTTATTTAATTAACGTGAAAATAGCCATTTTGGCAACTGTCTCGGATTTCGACGAAACAAGTTTCATCGGATCCGTAACGGTGAATTATTGTAAGGTTTCAAGTTTCGTAGCGATCAGACTTGTCGTTTGATCGTACGGACTCGAAACGCGTAGAAATCAATTTAATTAAATTCAACTGAAATCAATTTGAAATAAGCCGATTTTAAGCTAACTTCTTCATACGATGAAATTAGGACTTGAAACCTATTCCATTGGGTTTAAAATCAGCGAAAACATCTATTTTGACATATGGGATGACCTATTTTCATTTCGGGAACGAAACGGGCTTTTCGGGTCGTTTATCGTTCAACCTTCAAATCGATCTAGCCCATTCATTTCTATTTCTGATCTGTCTATAAATAGCCTGTTATAAACCCAAACTATATCATATTCCATTTGTTTGTACGTACAATTCTATCTGCTTCTCTCTTTCCAATGGCAGACAAACCAAAACCAATTTCAAATTCAATTGCAAATCAAAATCAAATCAAAAATTTAAACTCCTCAAAATATATCGAATTATATATCAATTCGAAGCTCTCGACGAGCGCGAGTCAAATCTACGGTTTGTTTTTCGATCTGGGTTGATGTGTGGCCGGAATCGGGTGATTAATTCTCGGCCGTTCATTGTGCGTTGATCAACTTCGTCGGATCAGCGGATCATGGTTACCGTTGAAGAGAGATGGTCGAGCGAAGTTCATCGGTGTAGATTTTTCGGTGCATCAACGGCCAGATCGTCGTGAATAATTCAACTAGGGTTTTAAAGGGTAGGCAGCGGTTAGAGCTCCTTGGTGCCGAACGATGGCGAGGCGAGTGTCGTGGTGGGCATGGGAGGTTGCACAGGTGGAGGCGAGCTCGCCCATGTCTTCGAAGCCTGGACCGATCATCTATAGGCGGCGCGACGACATGTTGAGGTGGCGGCCGTGTGGGCTCGTATGCGCTACAGGCTAGGTTAGAGAAGAAGGACTTCGTGATCAAGCATTTATCCTTTGGTCCGTTTATTTTTTTATTTCTATTTAATTTAAAATTTAAATGTTCTAACAATCATATCTTTTTTCATACGAGCTCGGATTTGGATGCGGTTTCTTACATTGAGATCGTATCGAAATTCCAAACATTTTGATGCTTGTTTGGAAGAATTCTAAGGCTGTCCAATTTTGTGCACAATTTCGGATTTGAAATCGATTTGAAATCAAAGGTGAGTGTTTTAACCCACTCACAATTACTAAACTATCTTATGTTAGTTAAATTTAATTTATGAAGTGATTAGAAATTTATTGATCGATGTTTAGTATATTTAAATTTGTCATTCTAGTTAAATTTGACTTTTATTGCATTTAATCATCGTTTAATTTAATATTGAATTTAAATTGTCAATTTAATATCTGTTATTGATGATCAATTATCTATTGATATTTATTGATTGATTTGGATGATGATTGTGATGGATGTTTGATGGTTGATATTGGATGACTGAATATTGTATTTTATATTATTATAACACGGCAAGTTCCTTATGGGTTGAAATGATACATACCCAAACGATCTATAGATTAGGGAAAAATCGTTATGGGTTGAAATGATAGACTCGAGCGATTTTATGGATTTTTATTTAATTCGGGATTGCGGTTTGAAATGATATATAACCATAAAATTTTAAATTACGGATTGAAATGATAAATATCCGTATCACCTGACCCTAGGGTAGAAAATTATATACGGACACTGGATTGGTTAAATTAAGTGATTTTTGAATCTTTAAAATTTGAATTCAGTTAGCTGGTATTTTGAAATAGAAATTTGATTTATATATACTGAATTATTTTCGAAAGTCCAAGCGTAAATGGTGAAATTGGAATTGATTTAATGAATTATTCAAAGGATTTAAATTGGAATTTCAAAGTTGAAGTGCGACGACCCGGAATTTTTGGATATTTGAAATTGGAATATTTAATTGATTTTAAATAGTTAAAAGTTAATTTTTAAGTTGAATTTCAAATATCACTAATTATTGGATGATTTAATTATTGAATTCAATAATTAGAAATTGGGTAAAATATGGAATCTTGAGTTTTAAGCTTGTTAAAAATAATTCAAAGGCTTGTAAAATTTATACTGAAGGTAATAGAACTCTTAAAATTAAATTTAAAAGTGTTTTGTTAAGTTTTAAATTTATATCGTTTAAATTGATATTTGAAAATAGCCTTCCGAGGCACAGTCTTGGAATTCGACAAAACCAGTTCCATTGACTCCGTAATATTGTATTATTATCGGATCTCAAATTTCGTAGCGTTTGGGGTTATCGTGTGATCGTACGATGTATAAACGCGCTGAAATTTATATTGAATTCAATATAATAACTAGGTTCAAAAAGCTATCTTCTCCATACGATCGAATTAGGACTCGGTACCTTTTCCATTGCATTTGGAATAGGGGTATAACATTATAAATGCCTAGCGGCATGCCTCGTTTGGGATTCGAAATTTTTAGTTAGATATTTTGAATTTAAAATGATATATATATATATATATGCATTTGACTAGACTAGGCTGTCACACTTCTTTCCATCAGCCACCATTCTTTCATCTCAGCCATCCTCCCCTATTCCTATGCAATCCACCCTATCCCCATTCTTTGATTGAAACATTGACAGGTAGAAAAGTTAATGATAAAAAGATAAATAAAAGAAAATCCAAACATTTATATATATACGCATTAGTTTTCAGAGATAAATATACTTTCTATGCCACTCTTGCAAGTATAAACGTATTCCTCTCCCTCTCTTTCTTTTCGTTTATTAATGCCCATCCTCCTTTCTTCTAAAAAAAAGAGTAATGAACTGCCGAACAAAATTTAAAATCCAATACGAATTCGAATCGAATTCGAAAGCAACTGAAAAAAAGGGAATCGGGCCTATCTCTGTCGATTTCAAATCGTTCTTCGTTTTTCTTTTATCCCTCAATCAAAGCGGAAATCGAAATTCAAAATTCGAGTACTCAGGGCTTTTTGGATAATATATGTGGCAATCGACGATCGCGATTTCGTGTGGAATGAGGAACGCTCGGCAGGGATTTGGGGGACTCCGGTCGTCGATGGGTAGTCGCGATTCGCATGCTGTTGACGGCGTAGAGGCCAAGGCGTGGTTTTAGCATGGGGTTGCAGTTGTTGGGTGGTGGCATGTTGATCGAAGAGGCAGTGGCTGAGAAGGGCAGATGCGAGTGAGGCAGGGGGCCGCGCAACAGGGCTTGCAAAGTGGCAGAGGCAAACTCGCGGTGGGAATCGAGTCGAGCTAGGGTTTGTTGTCAAGGGTGAAGGTTCGAACTGGAAGAAGCAGGCGAAGGAGGCTGCGACGAAGTGTTAGATAAGGCAGTGAGGTATTTTTATTTTATTTTTTTTCAATTAATTTTGTTTTAATATATATACAGAAAAAATATATATAAAGTTAATAAAAAAAGGAAACTTTTTCAGAAGTAATGTATATACAGGAAAAAGAAAAAAATTTATATAGAAAGATAAGCTTTAATCTACAGTAAAGGGAAAATATATACGAATATAAAATGTATATATATACATGCCTGTTTTAACTTAATTACATATAGGTAAACAGGGAAAATTCTATATAGAAAAGGTTCTGGAAAAGGTATATAGGAATTTTAAAATGTGAAGAGTTTATATAAAATTTGAATTTTAATCTATATAAATTAATTTTTACAAGTCTATGGGTTTCAAAGGAAAATATATAAATATAAATTATCTATATAAAAATATATATAAATATTTTCAAAACTAGTTTATTTTAAAATAAGGGATTAAGGTGATTAACTTGGTTAAATTAGCTTATTCAATTATTTTAGTTGCTAAAATATTTAAGGAAAATTAGTTTAAATTAAAATTCTTAGTTAATTAAATTATTTAATGGTAATTGATCATTCGATTAGTTCAAATGTTAATAAAACGTATAATGTTTGTACAAGGTCCAAAGTCGTGAAGAAAATAGCCGGTTTGGGTCGGATTGCAAATTGAAAGTCAAAGGTGAGTTAATCTCACTCAAATTGGATTACTAGTTAATTTAAAATTAAATTTTTGGTTGATTGATATTGATTTTATTATCAAACTGGATGTGATATAACATATATAGTAGTATATATGTTGGAGTGATTGATATTCCCGCATTATATAGCGGATGAGACCCTATGCGCCCCGCATAATAGCGGATGACCCTTTATACCGCGATATCCCCCTCGAAGTGGGATGGGTATTTTATATTGTGCTAACATCTACGGATTGGAGGGATCCATATGGATTCCTCAAAATACTGAAATTTATTTTCATAGTCTGTGATATGATTTATTATTATTTGTGATAGATTATATTGGAAAAGTGAAATATTGAATGCTATGGGTTTTGTTGAAAATATTTCGGTATTTGAAGATATCATAAATATAAAGATTTGATTTTGGAAGAGAATTTTAAGTCAAATAAATATAGTGATTTTGGGTAAAATTAAAATAATGAATTTGGAAAGAAATAGAAGTTGGTTTAAATTCTAATAAATAAATTCTAGGTAGGGAAAATAGAGATTTTAAATAAATGGAAAATAAAGGTGTTTTGAGGACTTAAGCAATATTATTAAAGAATTGAAGGAATTATTTTTAAATTCAGGAATTGAATGGTTCGGGAGAAATGAAAAGAGAATTTTGAAATAAAGTGTGAAATTGATACTTCAGATTTAAATAAGATTTTAAAATCGTAACAAAGGAATGAATCTGGAATTAATGGGTTTTGGAATAAATTCGGGTAAGTAAAGGAATTTATTTTAAAATGGAGTTAACTTTGAAAACCGATTTGAAAATCAATCAAGTGTTTGAAACTGTGATTTAAAGGGAAACGAGGGTATGGAAATTATAAACTGGGTTTATAAATAAAGTGAAATATTTATCAGTGGATAAATTTGAAAGTATAAATTCAAGGTGGGAATTTATAAGGAGATGGTAATTTGTTTTAAAAATAAATAGTGGTTTATTTTTAAAAAGGAGTGGAAAAGAAAATTTACGGAATGGGACGTAAATTAAATTGGGATAAATCGAGAAGGATTTATAAATGGTTAAATGGGCTATATTGGAATGGAAAGTGTGTTTTCATGAAAAGCCAAATGTATTTTCAAATAAAGATTTCTAAGTATAAATCAAAGGGTTTAAAGTGTTTTTAAAAGAATGTTTTAGGAAATTATTATTTAATTGTTTTAAAATTTGATGTAAATATTTATTAGATTAATTATAGTAGTTAATTATTTTTAAAGGTTAATTAGTATTATGATTTGAAGGTAAATTCCCTAATATTAGTATTTTATAAAAATGACTCTTATTTAAAGATAGTTTTTGGCTTAAGTTTTACTTGGATAATTATTATAGAATTTCATAACTTTTGTTTTGAATAAAATGATTTAAGTAGTTTTATGTTAAATGTTTTAAGTATATATTTTTGGATAAAGTAATTTAAAATCTAAAGTTTTAAGACCTGGTGCTTTTCAAGGAAAATAAAAAAATTGGTTGGATGATTGTTTAATTTGATAGTTAAATAACTGACTATCAATATTAGCCAATGCGCTGATCGTTTCGAAGAGACCGGGATCAGATTTAATTATCCGAAAACCACTTCAATCCGGTTTTGAACGTAGCGAATGAATACCGTGAAGATGATGAAGACGATGATTCGGTTTGTCCAGACCCAGAGCAACTTGTATGGATGAATGCTATCAGACCATCGTCATTGGAGGACGATGAGCATTCTATGTGAAATGTGTTCTAAAAAGGTAACGCATAGCCTCAAGCCTCATCAATCGGGAATGGCTAAAACAGGGGAGGTGTAGCAAGGCTAAGTGGCTAGCAACCAATTAGGGTAAGGTCATCTCTGTCTTGATGTCCCTTTTTATTCGGCTTAGTGGGCGGTTGCTGATCACAACCGCGGGGTGATCTTATTCGAACTATCCAGTAAGGGGTAGGTCCAGTCTTGTGTTGCAGGGGGTCGGGCGTGATCCTCGGTACTCTAATCTAGGCCAGGTACTGTGACGGGCGGTACTCCAGTAGCCCTGCCATTGTATGGAATCCAATCTCCAATAAGCGCCCGTACGGTTTTGATTGTGCCCAACTATTACTAGAACATGAGATGCAAGCATTTCAGCTAGATTCTATTTTACTTTCTTTAGACACTATTATAATATCAGACGGATTTGATAAAAATGTTTTGGTTATCGTAAGGTAAAAACCCGGCATGTTTATTTGTGGCGTGGTCTTACATGATACCTTTAATTTCAAAGGATTTCGAAAACTTTAATAATTCAATTGAGTGTGTTTTCTCATGCTGGTTTTCCAGACTGACTCGGGTGTTATTTTATTATAACGCTCGGGTCAGACCGAGTATTACAGATACAGGATAGGATGCTGTGGAGCTCACGAGACGAGCTGGATGGCGAGACGTATCACACGTACTTGACTTATATTCCGCTATGCAGTGTAAGCTGTATAGTCAGCTTTTGTGATGACAAGTTATTATAACTGTCCATTTGTGTGCTATGGATTGTGTTGTACTCTAATGATTGTAAGTATTATACAGTTACAGATTCGTTTGTATAAAAATCTGTTGTTATATATTATATGTTGTTTCGCTACGATTGTGAGATTCTGATGTTGTTTTCTATTTTCTTCTTCTACCTCTTTCTTCTTTAACCCTAATGGTTTGTATTTCCGACCACTTTGAGTTGAACTGATGGAAAATATTGATTTAATGAATTATTCAAAGGATTTAAATTGGAACTTCAAAGTTGAAGTGTCAAATAAAAATGAATTTATCGGAAATTGTGTTATTGGAAATGTTTGGATATAATTTTGAAATCTTTTTAATTAATTTAAACTATTTTAATCAATTTAAACTATTTTAATCAATTTAAACTATTATAACCTATTTAATCCAATTTAATATATTTGATCTATTTTAAACTAATTAAATTTATTTAATATATTTTAAATCTATTTAATATAATTTAAATCTATTTAATCTATTTTTAATTTATTTAATCTATTTAGAATCTATTTAATATAATTTAGATCTATTTTATCTAAATTTAATCTATTTAAAACATTTTAAACCTAATTAAATCTATTTAATCTATATTTAATCTATTTAAATCAATTTAAATCTAGTTAAATCAAATTTAAATCTATTTAAACTATTTTAATTTATTTAAACTATTAAACTATTTATGACAATCTAAACTATTTTCTAAAATTACAAAATTTGGAAAGTTGAAGTATTTATATTTAAATCCTTGATGATGATACAACTTTAGTTGGAATTTGAAATTGATACCCTTCTGTGAAATGACATATTTGAGTAAATATGATTTTGAAATTGAATATAGTTTGAAAGTGAATATGATTTCGAAAGAGATATGATTTGAAATTGAATATGATATTTTGATATAAATTGTGAATTGACCTTTTGAAATGTAAAAGAACCATCCGGTGTGAAATTACCATTTGGTTGTTGAAGAGACCGGGATCAGATATTGTCATACTCTCTGCCAATATCGAAATCCACTTTAACAACTATGTACGTGGTGGAGATTCCAGAAATAAAGTAGGATGGTTTGGCGAACGATTTTGAATGAGGTATTTACGTGACCCTAACTCCCGTGAGTCAGCTTGATGTGGCTAAAACAGGAGCCATGCCAGGCCAAGTGAGGTCATTCCTCCTATCGGGCACATTTCTTCGGTACCATTCTATTACTTTGTTATTGATTTGGTGGCCACCCTTTATTTTGATATGGGAGTGTGTTCCGAGGTGGGAGGTAGTAGCTGCTATGCGTTACCACCAGTCCGGATCCGCAATTGGTATATCTACCCTGGGCATTGCCTCGAGTGCCTTGTCGCATGCCTTATCGCGTCTTCTACGAGTTTGTTTTGTGTCGTACCTATGGAGTGCTCCCTGATAGCCCACCTGCAGGTGGAGTTTACAGTATCTGTATAGACTACGACATTATATAAAATGTGTTAAGGGGGATATGGGTAACGCCTTCACGCTATTTTAATACTTTACTTTAATGTAGACACTATTATAATAGTGTATTGTATTACATAGTAGATAGTTTAACGGATCCTTAGGAGATGGAAATCCCGAACTTCTCTTAAGTTATTGCACTTACATTAGACACTGGATAGTAGATGTCAAACCCCGTAAACATCTCCGACGCCGTTACACTCATATTCATTTACCGTTGATTTAACTTACATAAGCACTTTTAGTTCTGACTCGAGTGTTTTGTCTTTTCAATTCGCTCGGGTCAGTCTGAGCTTTTCAGTTATCGAAGACTGCTTTCTGCAGGACGAAGACGAAGATTTTGTACTATTATTATCTACTATATTTATTCCACTACGTCATGTTGTTCCGCTGCATTTATTTATTTATTCCTGTTTTATGTAACTCTGATTTTTGTGTTGTAGAAGAATAATCAAATGTATTTATAAAACGCTTCATGAACTGTTATTTGAATATTATATTTTGTGATTCCGCTGCGAGATTCTGTATTTGTTTTTTTTTCTTTCTCTGCTTTTTCTCATTCACCCCATAACAATCAGCCCTTTTAGATGGTTTGAGTCTGATGTGTGTGGTTTATCGTCGATTTAAACCCAAGGCAAGTCGTTACAGTTCGTATCAGAGCTTGGTTTAGCGATAACCTTAGCTTTGTGGGGTCTGACTCACATAAAATAGGGTAGTTATACCCTAGAATTAGTCCCTGAGTGTATATATATGAGAGAGCGTATTTTTTAGTGTTATAAAACCTTTTGTATTGTCTTAATTTTTTCTGTTTTGTATTTATAAATTCCAATCGGTACATAGGACGCTATGGCATCAATAGGGGTTTCTAAACACTTAATAGGGCAGACCGACGCAATATTGTTTTGAAATATAGGTAAGTGAAATAATTTTACCTAGTATTATTTTTTGTATATAAAAGAATAGTTTTATAAATGATATAATTAGATGTAATATGTTATTTGTTAGGTAATGAAATTTGTAAATATTGTTTGAAAAATAAGATTTGCAAATAAATTAGATATAAATTGGAATTTTAGAACTTAAGTTCCGGGATTTTTTAAATTTCTTTTGAAAGATTTTGGAATATAATATTAGTAGTATTTAGAAGTATTTTATGATATGAATATTTCAATATGATTTGAAAGAAATGTTTTAAAGAATTTTGGAATGAAATAAGTTCTGTACTGCCCTCTCTGTCGTTGGAAAATAATTTCGGTGATAAGTGCATGCATCATCGACCTTCATTATCGAGTTTCAAAGTGGGAAGACCGTTGTAGTAATTTTACTACACAATTGTTTTGATAAATTAATCTTAATTTTGAATTCCAAATATGATTTGATATATATATTTATATAAACTATATGATTATATATATTATTTTAAAATATTTGAAATGAAACCCGGTTGTTTAGTTCTTAAATTTCTATAAATTAGAAATTATGTAACAACCCATAAATTTTCGATGATTTAATTTGTTAATTTAATAAATTTTGTTATTTAATATTGGAAGAAATAAAAAGTTGTAATGTAATAATGAAATGAATACTAAAATGAAATGTTACAATGTTAATTAAAGTAAATTTTTGATAAATTGAATGAAATTCCAATAAATTGAAATAATTAAAATGCTATACTTGGTTGTAAATTGAATATAAGTGAATAAATGAAATATTGGATTGTAACGACCCAGAATTTTTGTCATTTAAAATTTAGATATTTAATTGATTATAAATATTAGCAAGTAAGATTTGTAAGTCGAATAAATTTTATTTCGAATATCTGGATTTAATTGGATAATTAAATTGATAATTAATATTTGAAATTCCAGAAATAATTGTAAATTGGGTTTAATGTGATTTAAAAATGATTTATAAAGTTATATTAAATCATATTGGAGTTATAATGATGTTTGTGAACTTTTAAAATTGAATTAAAAGTTAAATTGTTAAAATTGAATATTTTAATATTTAATTGACTAGTGAAAATAGTCATTTTTCAAACTGTCTCGGATTTCGACGAAACTAGTTTAATCGGATCCGTAATGTGAAATTATTGTAAGATTTCAAATTTCGTGTCAATCGGATGTACCATTTGTCCGGGGCAAGCCAAAACGCCTAGAAATCGTTTTAATCGGTTTAAATTTAAATTGATCGTTTATTTCCGTAACTCGCACATACGATCGAATTAGCTCCCAAAACACGTTCCATTATGTCCGGAACGCGGGTAAAACCTTATGAACGTTTGTTGGCATGCTTGATTTCGAGTTCGGAAAATTTTCGATGAATAGTGTTTCGTCAAATTTCTATAAAAGGCCTCACTATCTTCTATTTTGCAAACAAACCCTCATTCTTCTTCAGCCGGCCCTAATTGTTTTCAATGGCCAGAAATTTGCATGCTTCCTCCTCCATTATCTCTCCATCCATCAAACGATTCAAGAAATCTCCAACTACAAAGTTGAAGAGGACGACGAGATCTTCGATCTCAACGATGGAGATCGAAAACGAGGCAACGAATCAACGGGAATTTGCGATCAAAGTCGCATGATCGTTCATGTTTTTGTAGAAGGAGGCATGTCTGAGCTTGCGCGCGTGCTGGGCGGAGGTGGAGGTGGCTAAGGCGCTTCGTTTGGCGGTGGTATGATGGGTTCTCGACGTCGAATGGTGGAGTGGCTTCAAACCCTAGATGGCGGCTATATGGGTTTCGCGTGCGTTTTGAACTGGGGAAGGAGAAGTGGATCATGCGGCCTGATGTGGAGAGGTGGAATCAACGGCCAGATCTGATTGTATGGTTTGAAAAATAAAAATAAATATGTAAATTGATTTATATAAATACGTATAAACTTTGTAATATCATAACTTTTTCATACGAGGTCGAAAAATTATGAAATGAATTGCGTTGGAATCATTTCGACGAGCTCTACGCAATGGAGCTGGTTTGGAGTCAATTGGAGCTAGTGAAAATTTTGAGTAAAATTAAATGCGTGTATTATTTTATTCGAAATTAAATACTGCAACCGTCATAAAAGCGAGGTGAGAACTTCTCACTCAATCGAATAATTGTTTTGATTTAAAATTTTAAATAGTTGAGATTTAAAATTGTTGATAGTGTTGATTGTGTGAATTGGATGATAAATTGTTATCTATTGTGTTGAATAGACCCTATACGCCGTATATTAAGCGGAGGTTATTTATTAAAAACATATACCGCGATAATTCTACCGTGAAGTGGAATTGGTATTATATATGTATTTGGAGTTGATTTCCCACATTATATAGCGGATGAGACCCTATTGCGCCGCATAATAGCGGATAGTATTTTATAAGTCCCATATACTGCGATATTTCACTTTGATGTGAATTGGTATTGTGCTAACATCTGTGGATGCAGGGAAACAGGTTGGAGGGATCCAACTGGATTCCTCAAACATTTGAATTTATTTAATATGTTGTGTGTTGATTATTTATAATCTCCGTGTGATTATAATTGGGAATTGAAATATGACGGCTATAATTTAGCCGAATATATTTTTGGTATCGTTGGATACCGAAAATGAATAAAAATTGGATTTTCGAAATTTAAGTTGAAAATTTATCGAAAAATTTATTTTTGATAATTGTATAAGTTTAAAAGAAGTTTGAAAAGGATAAAGTTTTATTTTTGAACCATATTGAATTAAATTTCAAATTTTGGGAAAAAGGCTTAATAAATGGATTTCGGAAATATTATTTATAAATTGAAGAATTTATTTGAAATTTGGATTTTTGAATGGATTTGAAGAGATAAAGGAATTTATTTAAAATGGAATGATTTTGGAAATTCGTTGAAAATTTGATTTGGTGTTTTGAAATAAATTAAAAAAAAATCAATTTGAAATTAATTGATTATTAATTTACCATAACTAGTAAAATTTATTCACAGAAATTTATTTGATTTCAATTAATCAGATAATTAAATTAATCCTACTTATGGATGTTTGGATTATATTGGATGTTGAATTGTTTGACATCTCTGATATGTGATGCTTTGTGTTATATCCTGTTCTGTGTGCGATTTGTGATCTATTTATCTATGATATATATATATCTGTGATCTGTGAATAAAAGATGAGCGTTATAGTTATACCGCTTATCAAATATATTGTTATATTTGATCTGTGATGGTTGAATGTTGTTGCACTATTGTGTTGAACCGTGGACTACACAATACACACACAAATGTGGATTTCACGTGGAAATCGGTTAAGTCACAGATTTTTTATCAATTTTGAAAATTGAATTTTTGAATCCAAAATAGTTTTGGAATTGGAATTGGAAGCTTTTGAAAATGAGTTTCAAAAATAAGAGTTATTTTAAATAACTTAATAAAATGGAAATTTAAATCGTTTGATTTAAAATTTGAATTCAATATTTTGAAATTGAATTCAAGGAATTGGGAATTATGGTCTAAAAGATTGTATATATTATAAAAGGTGTCTATATGGGTTTTTAACCATTTAAAATATGGTTTTGGAAATTTAAATTTATATTCAAGTTTTATACTTGAATGGCTTTAACCTGTGTAATTGTAACCAGTTTTTCCCAAAACGAAAACTATCTGTTTTCAAATAATAATAGCTTTCATAAAGTGAAGAGATTTCCAATTTGTATTGAAACATTTAAAATTGAAATGAAATTATAAATAGTTTGGAAAAAACTATGAATTAACCTTCGTGAAGATGGTTAAGCTTTATCATGAAATCAAAGAAGATTTTAAAAGGTGTATCTTTTATATTATAAAAGAATTGAATTGTGAAATAGTTTTGAAAGCTATAAATTAAATCTTAATTTAAAGATTTAATGGGTTAATCCAATTGAGATGGAAATTGATTTGGAAATCTGTGAATGAATCTTTGTGAAACTGGGTAAACTTTGTGAAGTAAATCTTTTTGTTTAAAGATTTAAAATGGTAATTTGTTTAAACCATTTAAAGGAAAGGATTTGGGTAATAAGTTGTGACTTAATTGAAATCCCTATATCCATATGTTTTAAATATTGTGCTCACTATTCGGGTTAGCCGGGAAAAGACCTTTGTGTCATATAACCCATTCCGAATTAGTGATACGCCGATATGGATCATATTGAAGACCGGTGTTGAAGACCGGATATTTTCGAAAATGAAAGGACAACCTGTCGAATGTCTCTGCACCGAGTTGCTCCGGTATAGAGATTTATATCACTCTTCTTTTGATGGGAAGTCCGGACGTGATTAGTGAATATCCGGATTGCAAGGGCTTCTTTGGAAGTGCCTTCGGTTCCGTTCGATCCCGGAACGGACTTGTATGGATGTGTGTCTAACGTTACACTTTGAGATGTAAAGCTGGTTTCTATCAAATACATTTATGTTGGTGGCGGAGAATTTATTCTCTTAGCTTAACACCATTCTTTGAGACGTACGAGCTCAGAGGTTATGTAATTGATGGTTACTAGTGATACATTCCCAATTTGGTAATGTGGCGTACGAAGTGATGTTGATCATTTGTTGATCAAAGCGTGGCTTTGTGAAAAAGCATGGCTTTGTGAAAAAGCGTGGCTTTGTGAAAAGCGTGGCTTTGTGAAAAATCGTGGCTTTGTGAAAAAGCGTGGCTTTGTGAAAAAGCGTTGCTTTGTGGACGAGACTTCGTCGAGCCTCACAACCCGGTAATGGTCGAAACAGGAATGTTGCGGCAAGGTTGTTAGGGGTCACGCCCCTAGGGTATGTCATTTCCTTTTGGATAAAAGGTGATATCATGGTATGGAGCCCAGATATTTTACATATGTTCATGCTGCAAATTTATTATACTTTGTGGTTGAGGATCCTCGGATAAAGGTCGGTAATGACTGGGGGATGGCATAGCTCGTGTGTTAGCTACCTAGTTACAGCTGAACAGCATGAGGTAGCGTTGACCTTGTGTTCGTAGAGAGCAAGTTGACTCTCGGGGCGTCTTTCCAGAGACGTTCCATTTCGGTGTAAGGAAGTTCCTTTGCCTGACCATTTGTTGGAAATCCAAAGAAACAATACGAACCTTGTACGGTTTTATTTGTAGAACCTGCCATTTACTTATGGTGGTCACCACTGTTTAGATGGTAGCTATAGTAGGCATACAATAAGGGTTGTATGTTGGCTAAGATTAATATTATACTTTCGAAATGTTTTCCTGCACTATGCACTAATAATAATAATCCAATGATTTTGCGTAGTAAGCATGTTTGACTATCATAAGAAGAAATCTCCTCCAATTCTGCGTTTGCATTGTGTGTATGGCGGGAGGTCTTATGGTAGTTTCATTTTCCAAAAGCATTGCGAATGTCTTTTACTTCCTTTGTTGTTGTTTAAAAGATAATAACTGTTTTAGTTCTCACACCAGTCACCATGACTGACCTGGAGTTTATTGTTCCTTTCCTAAACTCTGGGTGCCCACCAATTTCCACACGGCCAGTCTAGAGTCAGGTTATCAGGTCATTCGGGATTCAGGAGATGCTTTGGAGCTCAAGTGGCGAGCTGGATGGCGAGACGTATCACTTGTATATGATATTATTATTCCGCTGTGTATTCTGTATGAGGACAAGTTTGTATAATTGTCCATTGATATATTGTGTTGTATATTAACTCTGATGATGATGTAATGTATAAAATGTATAGTTCTTTGATTTAAATATTATTCATTTATCTATTATATGTTGTTCCGCTGCGATATGTGAGATTCTGATATTGTTTCTGTTTCTTTTTCTTTCTTTCTGTCTTCTTCTACCTCTTCTTTTTCTCCATAACAATTCGGGTTTCCGGCATTCGATTGCTCGGCAGTTGATACAGTGGATGTATTAATGTCGATTTTTGGAAGTCGAAAATCTCGAAAGGTTACATGATTAACCAAGGAAATAATAGATAGTTAGTGGAAATTGAATGAAATTAGTTTTATAATAATAAATGGTAACATTGATTTGTAAGTAATAAAAGCTTATTAATGTGACTAAAGGTTAACTATGGCAAACTATTGTATATTACCTATTTATTTAGCATGTAATTTAAATTGGAAATAAATTTCAATAAATGTAATTAAATATTATGTTAATGTAAATTAAGTTAATATTTGGAAATAATGTTAATTTTATTCATAATATGATAATTGGGAATAGAAAGAATGGAAATCAAGGTTTATTAATTTATTGGAATTTAAATTATAATAATTAGATTAATTGGAATTAAATGAAATTAAATATTTAAATATTACGTAAATGGAAATTAAGATGATATTGGGAAATATTAATGTACTCAGATATAAACCAATGTTAGTTATATCCTTACCATAATAAAGACTTGAATAACAAGGTTTAAAATTTAATAAATGGATTTTTGGGATTTTAATTTATAGTTTCTGAATTTAATGGAATTGAAATTTAACACTGAAATTGATGGATTAATCAACGTTAAATTTGTTAGTACATGAGTTGATGATTTTGATGACAACAACCTTAGAATAAGATTATAAAATATAAATACTAACATTATAGTTTAGATATATATGTATATGCAGGATTTAACCATGTAGGTACAAAGAATGAAGACTGTACAGTATAGAGATTCAAGATATCAAGATTGAAGACTCATGAGTATCAAGATTACCAAGAGTTCAAGATTTCAAGATAAGTATTGAGTCTAGAATTATGTTAAAACTTCACAATAGCACTGAAATCTTCACTCCATTTTTCTTTTGGGATGGAACCCATTTCTACCTTTTTAGTGGCATACAAACACACGACAAGTAGCTTACAAACCTACAACAAGTGGCTTACAAACCCACGAACATCCTAGTTTTGTACAAGTTCTCGAGTCCTGACATGATGAGATATTCTGCAGGAAGAAGCTTGCAAAACTACTTCAAAATGTTTTTTTCAAAACAACTTCAGAATGATTTTCAAAATTGTTTTTCAAAATGTTTTAGCCTTAAAAATTATCTTTTCAAATGATTTTTCAAAAAGATATTTTAGCATTAAATATTCTTGTTTTTAAAGTTCGTCTGTTTTAAACTATCTTTTAATATAATATATTTATACTTAGATTTAAATATAAAATTATAGTAAAATTATATATATAGTGTTCTCTATATTTATCTATATATCTTATCTATAGTCAAGTATATTTATAAAGTTTAAAATAGTTTTAATATAAGATAAAGGTTATTTTCAAAGAAAATCAAACTATCAAAAATTGCTTTGGGATGTCGACATGCCTATGGTGACCATGTCGACATGGTGACAGTTGAGTTCAAAATTTAAATTTCAAAAGAAGTGTCTATTCGTCATAACCTTTCACGAATGGACATGACTGTTGTTCTTCTATAAATAGGGGTTAGTTTCAATGAATTTTTAATCAGTTTTTCTGGTTTTTCACTTCTCTTCTTCTTCCACATTTTCTTAATCAAAATCCTATCATTACTCTGCCAAAATCAACATTGAATCTAACTAAATTATCTCTGGTTTGATTCTCTATCACTATCTCAACAAGATCTAAGTGATATTCAGAGTTATAGGCTTCTTTGTAATCTATCTAGCGAGAAAAGGTGTGATTGTAGCCTTGGAAATCAGTCAAGCGAGAAAAGGTGTGATTGTAGCCTTGGAAATCAATTGGGTGAACTTGTTGCCCCGGAAATCAAGTATCTCTACCCAGAGGATTGTAATTCTGGAGGGTGTACCTCGTAGCCTTGAAAACGAGGGTTGTAATTGTTGAATTGCTTTTGAAAGGAAATCCGTACTTAGTTGTGCGGGACTGGATGTAGGGTAACCCTGAACCAGTATAAAATCCGGTGTGTTCTTTCCTTTACTGCATTTACTTTATTTCTGCATCTGTGTCTGAATATTGCATACATCTATGTTCAAATTAACATAAACTCAAAAAGAGTTAGTAATTTCTTATAAACACTATTCACCCCCCCCTCTAGTGTTATTCCTAGCCTTAAGATCCGTAATCCGCATTCCTCACATTTGGTATCAGAGAAAGGTTTTCAAAAGTTTCATAATCTGATTTTTGAAATGTTTTCAAAATGGCTACCAACACTAGTACTGTTATTAACACTAGTATCACTGTCACTAGTTCATTTGTAGAAGGTCAGTCTACTGCCAGACCACCACTTTTTAATGGCAGTAACTATGCATATTGGGCATGTAGGATGAAAATATATTTACAATCTATAGGATTAGATACTTGGAATATCACACAAACTGAATATTCTAAACCCACAACTAATTTTGCACAGTGGACCACTGAGCAAAAGACTGTTGCACAAAATAATTCTAAAGCAATGAATATTCTGTTTTGTTCACTTGATAGGAATGAATTTAATAGAGTGTCAGTTTGTAAGTCTGCATATGAAATCTGGAAAACTTTGCAAGTAACTCACGAAGGAACAAGCAAAGTTAAACAGACCAAAATTTCCATGCTCACAAATCAGTTTCAGTTATTTAAAATGAATACCAATGAGTCTATTTCCGATATGTATAGTCTATTTCAAGATATTGTGCATTCTTTAATATCTTTGGGAAAGGAATTTTCGGAAGAAGATCAAGTCAGGAAAATTTTAAATTCTCTCACTCCAGAATGGGATCAAAAGACACTTGCAATTGAAGAGGCAAATGACATCAGTACTTTAAAGATAGAAGAATTGATTGGAAATCTAATGTCATTTGAAGTTCAAATGATCGGGAGAAGAGAAAGCAAAGCATCTGAAAAGAAATCAATGGCATTCAATGCATTAATCGACGGATCAGACTCAAACAGTGATAATGATGAAGAGAAAACATTTATGACCAGGAATTTTCGAAAATTTCTAAAATACAAAAAGATGAATAATCTCAAGAGAAACAACTATAAGAATTCTGGAAATCAAAATGTAGTACCAAACAATGTCAAATGTTTCAACTGTGATGAACCAGGCCATATCAAAAGAGACTGTCTGTATCCAGAAAGGCAAAATCCTCCTATAAACAATGATTCAGTAAAGAAACGGAAGCATGCATTTACTGCTACTCTAGATGACTCAGACTCGTCCTCAAGCGATGATGATCAGAATTCAAATAACTCAAATTTGTGTTTCACGGCAGTTCACGACCTCAACAAATTCAAGGAAACGGACTCAGAAAAAGGTACACATTTACAATACAATTGATTGAAATTGCATGCTTAGAATTAGATGATTGATTGCTTGATTGATTGATTTTGAATTAGTGTGTTGATTTATTTTTTAATTTATTTTTATAATTTTATTATAATTTTATTATAATTTTATTTTTATTATTTTTTAATAATATAATAATATTTTCTGGAATATACTATAATTCTAATAATATTCCAGATATATATATATAGAAATAATAAGTATATATATATTAGAATACTTAGGAAAAATAAATCATAGAAATTCACAGGCACATGTCGACATGGCCCCTACCATGATGTCGACATGGGTACAAATTTTGAAATTCAAAATTTGAATTCATATGGTTGAATTTCCCTCCATCTTTTCACTTCATTCAATACTCTGAAAAGACATCTTTTGACCAAAGAACATGTCTTTCAAAAATCTATTTAGTCACTATCTTTTATCACAACTTTTCACTTTCATTTTCAAATTCAAACTCTCTCTTCAAAACTTCAAGCTCTCTACTCTCTACTTTAATGGCTTCTTCAAGTAACCCCTCCACCATGAGACTTTCCAGAAATTTGAAAGAGCAACTCTTCAATAATCCGGAGTTAATTAAAGCATACATCAATCATGCTAACTATGGAAAAGTCCATCCCGGAAAGTTTGTTATTTTTCAAGATTTTGCTTCTTATGAAATTGATACTCTTTTTGCAAACAATCAAATTCTTAGTCTTGTTGATTTTTCTCAAAATGATTTTGTTTGTTACCCAAATCTTGTTAAAATTTTCTATGCAAATCTCAATCGAGAATTTTATGAAGGAAATGATAATGAAATTTGGAGTAGTGTCAAAGGCACTAAAATTGTTTTGAATTGTGATCTTTTGGGTACCATTCTCAATTGCAAAAGCACGGGAATGGATCTTTCTAGTTTTCAAATCGATGAACATGATCGTGAGACATTTCATCATATTTTTGAAGGAGATGAAAACTTTGAATTTAAAAAACCAAAACTTTCGTCCTAAAGCAAGAATTGTCAATCTTCTTTTACAACATACTTTGACCCCAAGATCGGGAAATTTTAACAATCCTACTTCAAAAGTGTGCAAAGCACTCTTTGCTATTTTCGGAAATTATGATATCAATAGGGCGCAAGTTATTTTGGATGAACTTCGTCCTAAAAATTTTGAAATGGGAGAAAACACTTTATATCATGGAATTTACCTTACTCGGATTTTCAACTATTTTGGAGTAAATCTCAAAGGAGAAGAATTTATTTCAAGAAAAGTTTTTAATATCTCAAACATTTCTCTCATGAAAATCCCATATGTTTTTCAACCTTATGAAACTCTTACCGAAAAGGAAGAGCGCTTGGCTCATGAAGAAATGGAAGAGGAAGAAGAAGAAGAAAGGGATGAAATGGAAATAGAAGAAGAAGAAGAAGAAGGAGAAACATCCCTAGAAAGTATTGAATATCCCTCCAATCCTACCAACAAAACCCTTCTCAAAAACCAAAAGGTTATTGTTCAGAATCAACGGGTTCTTAAAAGATCCGTTAGTAAGAAATTGGACAAAATATCATCCAAGATGAAAAAGTTTTTCTCCAAAGTCAGCAAGAAACTTGGATTATCTTCATCTTCATCATCCTCTAACTAGTTCTATATCTTCATATCATATCGAATTATTTTAAGTTTGTTTTAATTTGAGTGTTTATGTAGTTCTTTATGTTTAATCATTGTATTATCCTATTATGCAATGAAATTGAATTTCCTTTCTATTATCTAGCTTATCTTATCTCTTGAATAAATGTTAGTATATTATATAAATTTATATATATACACAATTATTGACAAAGTCAAAATTACCATCAAAATTCACTGTATATGTCGACATACCCCCCTTGACCATGTCGACATATACTGGTCAGAAATGACAATTCATTTTGAATTTGAAATTTGAATAACTACCATATGTCTATTCATTTCAAACGAATTTCTACACCTATAAATACCCATTTCTTCCAGAAATCATTACTGAATATTATTTCTTATCTATTCTATCTCTCATTCTTCTCTCAACTTCAAAAATGGCTAATCCAATTCATAACTTATCCGAGAATCTTGAAGAAACTCTTAATTCATTCAAGAATATTCTCTCGTTCATTCTTCGTAACCAGCGACACTTAGAGTTGAGTCAAATGCAGATGATCAAGGAGCAAGAAAGGCATTTCGATGCAATTCGATGGATGATTTCTTCCCTGCACAAGGATGATAATGAAGCACATCCTCCTGTCTCTCTCAAAAATGACAATGAAAATTGGGATGCCATCAAAGCAGACCCTATTTTCGGAGAAGAAGGATGGGTGGAAGTTCCCCGTAACGTTTAATTTGTTTGCTTTATTACTTTGTTTGAATTGATTGTTTTGATTGAAATTGGTTGTTTTGATTGATTTGATTTATACATTGGTGTGGTTTGATGATTGTATAAATATACATTAATATATTTATAATCGTTGATTGAATATCATGTCTATAAGTATAGTTATTTCTTATATATACTCTATTATATTGTTTATTAATGCAGGTACTTCAGTACAAGAATGAGGGGGAGTTGTATAGTTTAGAGTTTGTTTGTTTTTGTTGATGACAAAGGGGGAGAAATATAAAATAGGAGAGTTAGGCATAGATTAAGGGGGAGTTATTAGATTTAGGGGGAGTCAAATAGGATAGAAGTAATATTTTATAAACAAAGGTTACCATCATAAAAAAGGGGGAGATTGTTAGTCAATGAGTTGATGATTTTGATGACAACAACCTTAGAATAAGATTATAAAATATAAATACTAACATTATATTTTAGATATATATGTATATGCAGGATTTAACCATGCAGGTACAAAGAATGAAGACTGTACAGTATAGAGATTCAAGATATCAAGATTGAAGACTCATGAGTATCAAGATTATCAAGAGTTCAAGATTTCAAGATAAGTATTGAGTCTAGAATTATGTTAAAACTTCACAATAGCACTGAAATCTTCACTCCATTTTTCTTTTGGGATGGAACCCATTTCTACCTTTTTAGTGGCTTACAAACCCACGACAAGTAGCTTACAAACCTACGACAAGTGGCTTACAAACCCACGAACATCCTAGTTTTATACAAGTTCTCGAGTCCTGACATGATGAGATATTCCGCAGGAAGAAGCTTGCAAAACTACTTCAAAATGTTTTTTTCAAAACAACTTCGGAATGATTTTCAAAATTGTTTTTCAAAATGTTTTAGCCTTAAAAATTATCTTTTCAAATGATTTTTCAAAAAGATGTTTTAGCCTTAAATATTCTTGTTCTTAAACTTCGTCTGTTTTAAACTATCTTTTAATATAATATATTTATACTTAGATTTAAATATAAAATTATAGTAAAATTATATATATAGTGTTCTCTATATTTATCTATATATCTTATCTATAGTCAAGTATATTTATAAAGTTTAAAATAGTTTTAATATAAGATAAAGGTTATTTTCAAAGAAAATCAAACTATCAAAAATTGCTTTGGGATGTCGACATGCCTATGGTGACCATGTCGACATGGTGACAGTTGAGTTCAAAATTTAAATTTCAAAAGAAGTGTCTATTCGTCATAACCTTTCACGAATGGACATGACTGTTGTTCTTCTATAAATAGGGGTTAGTTTCAATGAATTTTTAATCAGTTTTTTTGGTTTTTCACTTCTCTTCTTCTTCCACATTTTCTTAATTAAAATCCTATCATTACTCTGCCGAAATCAACATTGAATCTAACTAGATTATCTCTGGTTTGATTCTCTATCACTATCTCAACAAGATCTAAGTGCTATTCAGAGTTATAGGCTTCTTTGTAATCTATCTAGCAAGAAAAGGTGTGATTGTAGCCTTGGAAATCAATCAAGCGAGAAAAGGTGTGATTGTAGCCTTGGAAATCAATTGGGTGAACTTGTTGCCCCAGAAATCAAGTATCTCTACCCAGAGGATTGTGATTCTGGAGGGTGTACCTCGTAGCCTTGAAACCGAGGGTTGTAATTGTTGAATTGCTTTTGAAAGGAAATCCGTACTTAGTTGTGTGGGACTGGATGTAGGGTAACCCCGAACCAGTATAAAATCCGGTGTGTTCTTTCCTTTACTGCATTTACTTTATTTCTGCATCTGTGTTTGTTTCTGTGATCATATCTATGTCTGAATATTGCATACATCTATGTTCAAATTAACATAAACTCAAAAAGAGTTAGTAATTTCTTATAAACACTATTCACCGCCCCTCTAGTGTTATTCCTAGCCTTAAGATCCGTAATCCGCATTCCTCACAAAATTGACATCTAAATTTGTTTAAATTATTGTAAGTGATTAGAAATCATAAATGATAGAAGTTGTAAATTATTAAAATTTAAACTGAAAATGTGATTTAATTAATTTAATTACCTAAAAAATAGCCATTTTGGCCGCTGACTCGGATTTTGACGAAACAAGTTCATCGGATCCGTAACGGTGAATTTTTGTAGGATTTCAAGTTTCATAACGATCAGACTTGTCGTTTGATCGTATGGGCTCGAAACGCCTTGAAATCAATTGAAATCAATTTGAAATAAATTGATTTTACCATAACTTATTCATACGATAGAATTAGGACTTGAAACCTCTTCCATTGAATTGGAAATCCTCAAAAATATTTATTTTGATATATGGGACTACCCATTTTCGTTCCGGAGACAGAACGGGCTTTTCGGGCCATTTATCGTTCAACGTTATAATCAAATCTTATCCGTTCTTTCTATTTTCTAGTTTGTCTATAAATAGCCCGTTATAAACCCTAGTGTTCCTCAACTCAGTTTGTCTGTACGTACAATTCCATATACTCCCCTATTTCCAATGGCAGACAAACAAATTCTAGATCCAATTTCAAATCAAAAATCAAATCAAAATTTCAAACTCCATAAACCGTATCAAATTATATATCAATTTGAAGCTCTCGACAAGCATACTTCAGGTTCATCGTCTGATCAGTACACGTCGAAGAATTCTCGGCCATTCTTTTGGCCGCGATCGACTGCAACCGATCGGTGAAACAATAATACCAGGTTGTGGAGGGAGGCATGCGTAATTCATCAGAGCGAGTAGTTTGTCGAATTGATGGTTGGATTGGCCAGATAAATTCGATTAGGGTTATGGTTCACGCACTACGCCATAGATTGCATACTGCAACACCAAAGAAGTGATGCAGGAAGTGCCAAAAAATGTTGCTGTAGGCTAAAAAAGGGCAAAGGCAACACTTTCTCGGTGATGCATTTTGCCGCGTTGCCGCAGACCTCAAAGGCAACATTTTGACTATCTAAGGCAACATAAGAAATATTGTTGCAATAGAACCATATTTGGGTCTATAGCAACATCCATAGGTGTCTGTACCAACATTCCAAAATGTTGCTATAGATATTAACTTTCTGAATTTGTGGAGCCCACAATGTAGAGCATATTTGATTTTTTAATAGAAATAAATATTTATTTAATAAAATGCTATTGCACAGAATTTGATATTCAAACAGTAATTTATTTAAATAAATATTTTATTTCAACATTTGAAATAGTACAAATTCCTGACTCCACTATTTTACAATTCGATGATATATAACAATGATATTCACATATACAGATATTCCTCACTACATCACTCAGTTCACTCATTACATATGCAGTTTCAATTTATACAGACGCCGACACTGACAAATATATGACGAGCTGAGTGTCGAGCCGAAGGCGAGCCGAGAAGCGGGTCCGAGCGCAGCGCCGGCGGGGGTCCGGGGCACCGCAGTCCCGGCGGGGATCGAGCCTTCTTTGAAACGACGTAAAATGATGCACAAATGAATCAGCATGCTTCTAGACCGAATGATGGCACTGCGAGCCACTCTAGATTTGAAACACAGCATCACTTTAATCCTACACCTTTTAAATAAAATTGAGAGGTATGCATGTATCTTCAATCAGTAACAATCAAATGTTGTAAATAAATCATGCAATACAACTAAAACATACTTAGCATATGGTTAGTTCAATCTCACCTGACACTGTATTGAAGATAGTAATAATTAAACATACATAGCCTATAGGTACTTACAGTCTACGGACTTACCGCTTTTAGCAAATGTGCCACCAGGACAATGCAAAGTGCTTTATTTGCTAAATTTCATGTTGCCTGCATAGAACACTCGTGGAGCTACATACATATATGTACATATTTATTAAATAAAAGAAAGTGGAGAAAACAGATAGGACCGACCACATAAGCAAGTGCAACAAAATCAAAGTACTTGGCTCTTTAATAAGAATTTTATATTTAGTATAAGAAAAGGAGTGAAGTAATCTGATCACATCACCATCCGATAAGTTTAACTGTGTAGTGATCCCTGTATAACTCAACATACCCGTGTTGTTAAATAGCAACAACACTGCAGCCTGCAAAATACAAACAGTTACAAATGGTTAACACACAACAACAACCTCATCTTGATAATACAAATTGCAAAGTCTTCTTATGTAACAAATGAGATATAGTAGGGACCTGATAAATTGTAACAACCAACTCAATGGGTCATATGAAAGTGGTTCCCATTAGACTTTACCTGCTATTTGTTCCCATTAGTGAGACGAAGTTTTCTCCTCTAAGATCAGATGAAAGTGGTGGGTCCTGAAACATATAGAGACAGAGTGAGCATTGCGATACATGTTGAAAACAGGCTGAGTTTGATTAACATCAAAAAACAAAAACAAAAAAGGAAGTGGGCAGTATAAAATTTTAATCGGCTGAAATCAATTTGATCATGAAATGCGTGTATGACTTAAATAAAATAAGAAAACAACATGTTGTAATAGCAATAATAATAATAGTGTGTGTGGTGTGTACCTTAAATGGGTAGTTTATCTTAAGCACGTATTGGTTTCCAAGAGGTATGTCCGTTCATTCAAATGCATAACTCCACTGAAATGTAAACAAGTAGACCATATAGATTACCAATTATAACCAAGCATAAAAATTACAAATCATGCTTTTATTAGCAATCGAAGTTGATCAAAATAAGCTACAGACCTTTACAGGCATCATGGAAAATGATGAAACATTGCGCTTCAACAAGTTTTCAGCTATTTCACTCTTTAGATCCGATGCCATCTCCTACATAATACATGGATGCACAATAGCAATACATGCTTTTAGGTAAACAAGAAACAAACTAACCAAGGACTAAAACAGTATCAAATTATAATGCTATGGGAGTTCAAATTTACTTGAAGATTTGCACGGAAAGTAGCTGTGGGGTCCTGAGACTCTTTAGCTTTAACTTCAATTTCATCTATCTTGTCACTTGGAAATACAGAACTATTTGGTATAGCATAAACACATCTTTGCATGTTATTTACAATGATACAGCAGCTGTGATAAGAACCACCTACTTTGATTGAGTAAAAAGTCGAAGAAGGAGAAATCAAAACTTTGTTAAAAGCTGAACATAATTTGGCTCAACATCATTTTCAACAACAGTTTCACAAATTTAATAACAAGTATGCTGCGTATGTTGTTTTAATGAAAATAAGTGTATACTTCTTTTATATATATATAATTGCTACTGTATTATCTATCTTCCTATCTTATTACTTATATAAAAATTGCTTCCTTCATATCACCAGTTTAGGCAATGTTTCAAAGTTATATACATGGGTCATGCATTTTACAAAACAAGCAGTTAACGAGCTACTAAAATATACAAGGAATAAGAAGACATTTCATACAAGTAGTTGCATATATAGTAGATGCAGAGCAAAAGATAAGTTCGTATTTCCCAAAGAATAAAAGACGAAAACGAAATTAAATGAGGCAGTTTTTATTATACGTCCAGAAATTATACCATACGACGAGCTAAAATCTCCTAGGAGGTCGGGATTAGAATTTCCAGGTGATCTTTCCAAGCTAGCTTTCCAAGCAGCAGGCGATGCAGAGATATTAGTTGCCGTGGTGATGTGGCGATTCGAGATAGGCACGGCAATGTCGGGATTAAAAAACAGGCGCGGCGATGTCGGAATTAGGAAACGAGGGTGCCGAGATCATGCTGCGATGTCGAGATAGGCGAAGGCGGCCCGCGTTGACGTTGAGAATTGAAGAGGGTTATTATGCAAGGAGGCGGCTGCAGTTTCTTTTAAAGGAGAAAGGAAAATTGAAAGTGGCAAGCGTTTTGGAGTTGAGAGATGCTGTTTTGAACAAAAATTAGGGCACAAACCAAACATTCGTACTAGTTTGGGGGAGAAACCCTAATTTTTTATTTCTGCGATTTGGGGAGAACGAAATGAAAAAGAAGCACGTGAAAGAAAATGTCAGCGGAAAATAAAGGAAACGTAGTAGATAGTGGATGAATGGTTGAGATTTTGTTTTAACTAATGGTGTGGATCGCTGAGGTGTAAATTTTTTTTAATTGTTTTAATTAGAATATATCTATAACAACACTATATAAAAATGTTGCATCGTGTTACACTTGTTTAGCTAGAGCAACACATTTTTATGGCTAAGGTAACACCAAAAATACAACGTTGCAGTAGGACCAAAATTTTATAACTGTCGCAACATTTTAGCTGGCAACACCTTGCAAAAATGTTGCAGAAGGTCATCTATGGCGTAGTGACGGTGGCGGCTGCCCTATTTCGTTCGATCTGTGGTCGCCGATGGCCTTCGTGTGGGGGTATGAGGTGTGGCAGAGGTCGTGGGGTGGTACGCGCCTCAGACTGGTGTGCGACAGCGTTTGGTTGGCCGTAGATGGGCGTGCGTTCGTGTGTGGGTCGATGGTTTTACTTCGTGCACGAAGCTGCTAGGATCTGAGAGGAAACGATGGTGACGTGGGCTGAGGTGTTGTGTCTTTTTATTTATTTTATTTTAATTCTAATTATACAATGTTCTAATCTATATAACTCTTACATACGAAATCCATTTCTCACACCGTTTGATCTGCTGGGTTCGTATCAGGATTTCGGACATTCTGACGCTAGGTTGGGCTAATTCGGAGACTGTTTGAATTTTGGGCTCAAATTGAATTTAAATTCGATTTAAATTCAAAGGTGAGTGGTTTAACCCACTCACAACTTCTAAAATTTCTTATTTTGTTAAATTAAATTTATGATGTGATTAGGAATTTATTTATGACTATTTGATATATTTTAATCATCATCTCAGTTAATTTGAATTTATTTGAATTAAATTCTTATTTAATTTATTATTGAATATAAACTGCCAATAAACACCTGTTTTCGACTATTAGTTCTATATTGATATTTATTGATTGTTTTGGATGATGATTGTGATGGATGTTGATTGTTGATGTTGGTTGAATGGATGTTGTGTTTTATATCATTATAAACTGCAAGTTCGTTATGCATTTTATTATTAATTCGGGATTGCGGTTTGAAATGATATATAACCGTAACATTTTAAATTGCGGATTGAAATGATAAATATCTGTATCACTTGACCCTTGGGTAGAGAATTATATACGGACACCGGATTGGTTAAATTAAATGATTTTAAAATCCTTAATTTTCGAATTTAATTAAATGATATTTTGAAATAAAATTTGATTTGTATAAATCGAAGTATTTTTGTAAAAATCAAGTTTATGATGAAATGTGAATTGGTTTAAAAAGGAATTTCTTTAAGAATTAAATGGGAAGTTTTAAAATTAAACTTTTTCGTAAATGATATTCTATCGAAATTGATTTATTAAATTTGTTTGAAAATAACTTTGAAATATTTTGAGATTGGAGTAATCCGTATTGATATTTTGAACACGGATATAACGATATGAAATTCGATAGTTTATTGAAATTTGGTTTGTCGATTTGGAAATTTGAAATAGTTCAAATATGTTGAAATGATATGAATAGTTTAAACCGATAAAAAATTCCAAACTCATATTTTAATATAAACTGTTTTAAAAAATTTATATAAATCCAAATTTTCTAATTATTAAGATTTTCAAATTTATTAAACTATTTGACTAATATTAACTATATAAATTATTTCACTATTTTAAACCAATTTAATTTATTGTAAACTAATTAACCATTTTAATTTATTTTAAATCTAATTAATCTATTTTAAGCTATTTAATCTATTTTAATTATATTTAATCTAAATTAAATCTATTTAACTATCTTAAATCAATTTAAAAGTATTTTACCTATAATTAAACTATTTTGGAGTATTCTAACTATTTATAATTATTTAAAACTATTTCTAAATTTCCAGACTAATTAAAGAGAAAGTGTTTAAAATTCGATTCATTGTTTTAAAAAGAAAATAAGGCCAAATGACGTTATAACCTAAGTTGGAATTTTGAATGTTATAATAAATTGAAATGATGATTTTAAAGTAAGGACTTAACCTGTTTTGGAAATATGATTTTGGGAAGTAATTATGATTTTTGGAAACGATATGATTCGAAAGTGGTATAGTTTTGTGAATACCACATTTTGATATAAAGTGTGAATATGACTTTTGAAAGGAAATAGAATTATCGAACTATGATTTCAAATGCGATATGATTTCAAAGGTGAATATGATTTCGAAAGTAAGTAATGATTTCAAAAGTGATATGGTTTGAATTGAATATGATATTTTGATATCAATTATGAAACGATTTTGGAAATGTAAAAGAACCATCCGGTGTGTAACAAGCGATTGGCTGTTAAAGAGACCGGGATCGGATGTTGTCATACTCTCTGCCAATACCGAAAACCAGTTTGACAACTGTGTACGTGGTGGAGATTCTAGAATGAAGTAGGATGGTGGCGACGATCCTAAAGGTATATTTACGTGGACCTAACTCCCGTGAGTTAGCATAAGGTGGCTAAAACAGGAGCGATTCTGGGCCAATGAGGTAGCTCCTCTAATCGGACACATTCTATCGATACTATATTCTTGCTTGCGATTTATTTGGTGGCCACCCTTCGATTTTTACTTGGGAGTGTGTTTCAAGTTGGGCGGTAGTTGCGGCTATGCGTTACCAACAGTCCGGATGCGTAATTGGTATATCTACCTTGGCATTGCCTAGTTGTGCCATGTCACCTACCCTAGCGTGCCTTCTACGAGTTTTTTTTTATGTCGTACCTATGTGGTATCCTCTGGCGGCTCCAGTTTATGGGGAGTTACGGTACTGTATAGACTATTGGCATGCCTATAAAATGTGTTAAGGGGGATATGGGTAACGCCTTAACGCTATTTTAGTACTTTATATTACTGTAGACATATTATAATAGCATATTGTATTACATAGTAGATAGTTTAACGGATCCTTAAGAGATGTGAATCCCGAACATCTCTTAAGTTACTGCACTCACGTTAGACACTGGATAGGAGATGTCAAAACCCGTAAACATCTCCGACGCCGTTTACACTCATATTTATTTAACGTTGATTTAACTCACATAAGATCTTTTAGTTCTGAATCGTGTGTTTTGTCTTTTCAATTCGCTCGGGTTAGCCTGAGCATTTCAGGATTTGAAGACCTTATTTCTGGAGGACGAAGACGAAGATTTGTACTACTATTATTTACTATATTTATTCCACTACATTCACATTGTTCCGTTGCAATGAATGTTTATCTCTGATAAGTGGAACCCTGATTTTTGTATTGTAGAAGTATAATCAAATGTTTTGTATACAGCTTCATGAACTGTTATTTGATTATTATATTTTGTCATTCCGCTGTGAGATTCTGTTTTTTTTCTTTCTCTTTTTCTTATTCACCCCAAATAACAATTCGCCCTTCTGTATGGTTTGAGTCGGCACGTGTGTGTAACGACCCGTAAATTTCAACTGTTTAATAACGTAATTAGTTGAAATTTTGTGAGATTTTAAACGATAAAATTTTGAAATAAAAATTTAATATTTGGAATATGTCTAGTTAAACATAGCAACTGGTAAATTTTCGTCCGAAAATATGAAAGTTTATTTCGCGCGTAAATTCACTTCAATTTAATCAGTTAAAACGATGAAAATAAAATGTTTCCAAAACCTAAATATTTTTACATAGAAAAATTCTAAACCATCTTCTGAGCAAGACGTCAGTTTGTCGTTTTTCCAAATTCGGACACCTTTGGCTCCGTCGATCTTATTTTTCAGTGTTTTTCTTGCACTTTCCGCTAGTAGAAAAATTCGAATTTTTATAATTCAATCGTACCACTGATATTTGTATACTGTTTTGATCGTCTCGTGGTGCTGATCTTCGCAGTATACTCATTTGTACATTTCGGAGTTTGGTACGCTGCGGAAACTGCGAAATGGTCGCCCGTATCGGTACCGCTTCGAACCTTCTAAATTCATTTGTTTATTCGTAGAGCCACTGTCTAAATTCCAATGGTCACTTGTATTAATTTTCTTGAAATCAACTTACAAGACGATTGCAATTTCCAATTCTCGAATTATTCTTGCCAGTTCATTTTACCTGTTCATTTATTTTTTCTGTTTTGCTGTGAAATCTTGTTCGTTTACAACTCTCCTCTGTCGAAACCCACCCTTTCATTTTAATTCTTTCTTCTTCCTATTTTTTTTACATCGCCTCACAACAGCAACCGTTCCTCCCTTCCCTTCCCTCCGACCGAGCGCCTCCACCGCCAAATCCTCCCTCATCCGGCCTTCCCCACAACCCACGCGCATTGCCCACCAGCATTCGTTTCCCCTTACATCCAGATCCGAACCACCGCGTCAGCCCACACTCCACCACCCGAGTGCATCTCCGCCACTTCTCCTACCCGCGACCGCCACCAACCTCCGCCCTAGAGAATCTAAGCCCCATCCGCGTTTCCCTCTGGCCAACAACCCCTCTACCGAACTAGCTCCATCCGGCAACCTCCGGCCTAGCTTCCATCCATCTCTTTACCGACCACCACCGAGTGGCTCTGACTCCGCCATTTCTCCTCCTTGCCTTCCACCTGCCTCATGCAACCTCTTCTCTCGAATCTGGCTTTGCTGAAGAATGAAACGGTATATATAATACAAGGTGATATTCACTTAATTTTGATTATCACTAATATTCATATTGAGTTTCATATATGTGTTCGATCTCAAACATATATACATGTCTTATGATATGCTGCTGTTGTTTATAATAGATATTATACTTTAGGAAAGCAATATCCTTATTTTTCAGCACATATATTCTTACACCGAGATATATGCTGTTTATAATTTTTACATATATGTTATTTAAAGGGCTGGGTTTGTATGTATTTTTAAAAGTATTTATATATATTCTGTTTGATTTTTTTTTATACAAAGTATACAAGTGTCAGTTTATGTAAATTAAATAGTATGTTAGTAGTATATGGTACATGTCAGATGTCTGTTCTGAGGAGAGAAAACTATTATATAGATATAGGTATATTTTTGTTTCGATCTATTGTTATATATATTTGTATAAATCGAGTCTGTTGTTATATATTTGTAGAAAGTTTTGTTTGTTATATTTTAAGTATATTTAGTCTATACATTGTTTATACCTGTATCATTTCTTTTGGGTTGCTGTTTATATACATATTAGTTTACAGTACCTTCTATATAGGTATAAGTATTGTTTAGTGATATGGATATGTAAATTTTAGGTTATATAATATATTTTCAAAGGATTTGGGTATATATGATCAACAGTTTCAGTTTTGGAGTATAATTGTTTAGATATATAAGACCTGAAATATGAGAGCAACATCGGTTGTTGTTATGTGTATTTATATATTAAGTTGCAACAGTGTTATGTAAAGCTGCTTTGTAACAGTTTTAACAATAAATATATATAGATATATTGATATATCCACCTGGTCTGCATACCTTCTAGATGCTTACATGTATTTTCATATAGGATTTGTCTGCATATATTATATGGAAGTTTTAAAGAGTGTATATTCATTTGTGTACTACTGATTCTAAACTGCATACATATATGGTTATTTTAATGTATATAGATTAAAATTATAAGTTCATATAAGTTATTTATGCTCTGTGTTGTAATCAGTATCAGCCATATAGAATAGATATTTTGTTTTAAAATATTTCATTACTGTCTAAGTTTATATATATATATTACAACAAATTGTTTTATTGATTTTACGATAAATATTGATATATTTTTAAAAAAAAAAAGATTTTCATTTTATTTTACTTTTACTTTATTTTATACATATATATATAATTTGTTTTAAGGAAATTTATAATAATAATAATATATGTTTCGTTCCGGTCTATATCCAGCAGATTCTGATTTATTTCATCGTTTCACATTTCTCAGCTCTGTTCATCGAATTCGTGTCAAATCTAGCTTCGCTTGGGAATTCGTGTTTAGATTCGTAACTCCTCTCATCTTCGTTTATCTCTAGCCTCGAAAGGTGAGCACTCACTCACGATTAACGTTCTTTTATTTATTAAATTTGATTTCAATTGAAACGACAATTGAAATATGCTGCAGTTTGATATTTACACTGTTATTACCTGTATCAGTTCACCTGTGACATCTGACATCATTATCTGTTATATATGCAATGATAATCCAGTTTGGTTGTTAAATGATTGATTGTTTGATGTTTATATTGGACGTTAAATTGTTAATGACGTAAGTGATAAAAATTTTGAAATTGAAGTTGACGTAGGATAGTTAGATTTGATATATGTGTTAAATTTGATTAAATGACATTTGTATAATATGACCCCCTTTAACTGTTAAATTTATTGACATGTAGGATTTGTTTAATTACATTTTGAACCACTGAATATATGCTGTTAAACTGATGATGTATGAAATTGTAAATAGATGACAAGTGAAAAACCGAAATGTAATAATCTTTAATCTGCATGAAATGATAGTGTAGATTCTAGAAATAATTATATTAATTCGTACAAATAACAATGCGAATTGATACGGTTATTTCGGGATTATTTGAATTGAGTATTGGATTGTTTTGTTTGATTGTTATTGCTTGTTTATTTACTTTGACACCATCCCAGTTATCACACTGCAAGTTCCCTTTATGCTTTGATTTTGAATTGAATTGGAATCGGGTTGAAATGATAAATACCCAAATTGAACTTTGACCTTGGATATAGAGAATTAAATAAAACCCGATTGGTCAATAATTTGATTTAAAAATAAACGAAGATTTTATTTGAATAATTAATATGGTTTTGAAATGAAGTTGAATTTTGAATTTTAATGAAAGGAAAATGTTAATGTTTAAAAATCTGAAACAAAATGTTAACAATGTAATCAATGAAAGAATGTTGTTTAATTTGAGAAATGATTGAATTAAGTTTGAAATTATAATTAAGTTTGAAATTATTTAAACTTTGAAATTATTTAATAATTAAGTTTTGAATTATTTAATAATTAAATAAGATTGAATTATTTAATGATTAAATTGAATTGGATTCTTTAATAAGAGAAATTGAACTTTTGAATAAGTGAATTTCACTTCGTAAATAATTGAAATTGAATTTCTTTATTAATTTAGTTTTGGAAAATTATTTAAGTAAGTAAATAAGTGAAATTGAAATTCTTTAACAAGAAATGAAAATGTGATATTTTTGGAATCAATGTAAGACTTGTAATTGAAAGAATTGATTTGACGAATTTAATTTAATTCAAAAGTGTAAGTTGATTTAATGAAGTTGGACTTAAGAATTGATTTAATAAATTGGAAATTTAATAGAAATTGTTTTGAATGATAAAGTAACTTAATGAATATTGAATGAAATCGATAAATGAGTTTAAATTGATTTGAATGATAAAACTAAATTGATTCTAATGATTTCGAAATGAAACTTTTGTACGAACTTGAATCAATATTTGAATTATTTTCAATATAAAGATTGAAATTGAATTATAAGATTTTGAAATGGTAATTTGGAAGTTTTGGAACGTAAAGTATGGAAATTGGTTTTGAAAGACAAATGAAATGTTGGTTTACGAATTGAAATTGAAATTGAATTTGATTTGGTTTTTGAAATATATAAACAACCAATCGGTGAAATAATTACAGAAGTTATTAAAGAGACCGGAATTCGGTTATGGATATACTCTCTATCTAAACCGAAAACCACTTTAATAACTATACGCGGAGTGATGATCCAGAATGAAGTGGTTGGAATGATGTACGTGATGACTGAAGAAAGAGAACGATAATGGATAGCCTTGACACTTGTGTCAAATTGGAAATGACTAAAACAGGAGCTGTGCCGGGCCAATGGAGGATTGATACCTCAAGTGGACACACTTCTTCGAACTACTTATACTTGTTGTCGATTGGTGCACCCTTGATTTTGGGAGTGTTGTTTCACGGTATTGCGGGCGCTGCGGCGTTGCGTTCTCACCAGCCCGGATCAGGCGAACGGTAGTATCACTACCTTGGGTATAGCCTCATGTGCCTTGTCATACTTGTATTCCATTTATGCGCGACCACTACGAATTTGTTTTGTACCTTGAGTATATGGATTGCCCTCTGGTGACTTCCGGTTTTGGGGAAACTACGGTCTTGTATATGCTTGTGGGAATAAAAATGTGTTAAGGGTGGAATGGGCCATGACTTAACGCTATTTTGATATCTTTATATTACTGATAGACATTATCTACTTATCGTACACTACTATATAGTAGATAGTTTAACGGATCCTTAAAGGATGGTTATTCCAAACATCCTTTGAGTTACTTGTATTTCAATTGCTATTTCACTTGAGTTGGATTTATTAATATAAGAATGTTAATCCTGACTCGAGTGTTTTGTGTTTTTGCTTTACGCTCGGGTCAGACTGAGTGTACCAGTATTCGAGACTCACCTCTGAAGTTGGAGCTTTGCTTGAAGATCCAGCTATCTATTCTGCTTTCAGTATTCGATGATTCCAGTGATGTATTCTGATTTGTATCTGATGTATCGTATTACTCTTCTGTTGTAAACTCTGATGTATTTTATATATTCATATAGTAGCTTCATGAACTACTATCTCTTTTATTTCCGCTGCACTTATTACTCTGTGTCTGTGATCTGTGATTATTTATTTACTGTATATGTTCAGTTTTGCCAAATTTAAATTAACAACGCGGTATTTTGAGCAATTCAACTCCGGCATGAGTGTCTACCTATACACTTATAATGGATGCGAATGGTCCAAAATAGCGGGCCGTTACAGTTGGTATCAGAGCTTTGGTAGCTCTAGGCAAAACTTAACATATAGGGTAAATGTATTCACTGAATCACTCTCATTTGAGTTTCAGTCTCTTCCTTTGACTCAATTTCTTTGAATTTTGGAACGTTCCCTGCGGTTCCAAAAATTCATTCGTGTCCCTCACTATTCGTCTCCTTTCAATTCTGGAGCATCACATAACTCCACTCCAAATGACCCTTATAGTGAATCGGCAGTCACGCCAAACTTCGAATGATTTGTAAAGGGGTGAAACTCCTTTATAATAGGCATCGATTTATCGAAGATTTCTGTATCCTCGGTTTATGATGCTATCTATTCCCTGCTATAACTGAATTCCATCTCTTGAGATCGTGTGTTGATTTACCTCGAAATTCAGCACCGATCTAATTCTTGAAGTTACGGACGACCCAGTTAAGGTTGCCCGTAAATTAAATAAGTTTATCCATCTCCCGATTCTGTTATTGAATCATCTTATCTTATCTTTTGAATTTGTCTTCGAATCAGAATTCTCTTTGATTTGAGTCCACCAAAATTTGAATCTCTATCCTTGCTTTGAATCCATTCTTGTATCTTCAAGCGAGGAAGTGTATTTGTAAATTTATATTTAAAATATTTTATTTTATATTGGGTTGTTTGAGTTGTTGATGTTGATTTGGGTTTCCGATCGATTCGTCTGATCAGCGCTATCGATAGGATTTCCAAAACACTTGAACAGAGCAAACTGACACAATATTATTTTCAAGTTTGGTAAATAAAATAAATTTGTTTGATTATATTGTGAAAATATAAGTAAAATTTTCTGGAATTTAATAGGTTAATTAAATTGTTTATTTGAAATGATAATATTTGATTATCATTTATTGTTCTAAATAAATTTATAAATGCGGTTTATAAATTGAATTGGAATTTGAAATAAATTTAATTCAGAAATTTGAGAATTTAGTTTCCGGTGATTTCGAACTTTGGTTTTAAAATTTAAATGTATATTATTTAAAGTATTTCGAATAAAAATCGTTTTCAAAGAATTTTTAAAAAATGTTGAAATCAGTGCTCTTCTCTTTGTCGCTGGAAAATAATTTCGGTGATGGCGGCCGCATCATCGACGTTCATTTTCGAGTTTCGAAGTGGAGATACTATTCCATAGCTTTGCTACGGTTTTGTTTTGAAAATATTTTGATTTGAATTTCTTCAGTATAATTTGATTTATATATATAAGTACCTTATTTTAAAATTTAATTTGATTTGATATAAATATATTATATATATCTCTAAATTGTTTAAAATTAAACGGAAATTTAATTCTTAAAAATCATGTTAAAAGATGTTTTCAATTATAAATAAAGCTAAATTTGGAATAAATATTTAAACTTGAATAATTGAATTGGGAAAAATTTATTTGTATATTGTTCAACTGCATTCTAATACAACTTACCTAAATCGTTCAGAAGTTGAATATGTAATTGGATAATATATAAGATAAATTGAATTTATAAATAAAATTTGAGTGTTTATAATAAATGTTATACACTAAATTTTGGTTATAAAGATGTTAATAGAGTTAGATAGGATAATAAGTAAACTCAGTTAAAAATGAAATAAATTGTTTTGAAAGAATTAATAAATTTGTTTTTAAAGAATTAATAAATTGAAATTTTATCAACTTATGAAAATACCTTGAATTTGAAAACAATTAGGAAATATAAATTAATTTAAATCGAAACTTTTATGGTTTAAATTAATTTATATGGGTTAAATATATGTGATAAGATATATAAAGTGAAATAAAATTTATAATAATTTGGAATTAAAGAATTTAATTTGTTGAAAATAAAATATGGTTATAATAAAAGATTATTCAAATTTATGGTTTTAGAAATTGTAAATTTAAGATAATTGGATAATAAGATAATGAATTTAGAAATAGTTGAGATTGATTTTAGTGAAATCAAATGGATTAAATCAATTATTGAATATCAATTAATTTAAATTTGAATTTATATGTTTTAAATTAATTGTTATTTTGTATTTCAAATCTGTTTTTCTTTCTGGTTGTTTCTATTCTCCTACCTCGTTCCTTTTCGGGGACGAAAAGTTTTGAGTGGGGGAGAGTGTAACGACCCGTAAATTTTAACTGTTTAATAACGTAACTAGTTGAAATTTTGTGAGATTTTAAACGATAAAATTTTGAAATAAAAATTTAATATTTGGAATACGTCTAGTTAAACATAGCAACTGGTAAATTTTCGTCCGAAAATATGAAAGTTTATTTCGCGCGTAAATTCACTTCAATTTAATCAGTTAAAACGATGAAAATAAAATGTTTCCAAAACCTAAATATTTTTACATAGAAAAATTCTAAACCATCTTCTGAGCAAGACGTCAGTTTGTCGTTTTTCCAAATTCGGACACCTTTGGCTCCGTCGATCTTATTTTTCAGTGTTTTTCTTGCACTTTCCGCTAGTAGAAAAATTTGAATTTTTATAATTCAATCGTACCACTGATATTTGTATACTGTTTTGATCGTCTCGTGGTGCTGATCTTCGCAGTATACTCATTTGTACATTTCGGAGTTTGGTACGCTGCGGAAACTGCGAAATGGTCGCCCGTATCGGTACCGCTTCGAACCTTCTAAATTCATTTGTTTATTCGTAGAGCCACTGTCTAAATTCCAATGGTCACTTGTATTAATTTTCTTGAAATCAACTTACAAGACGATTGCAATTTCCAATTCTCGAATTATTCTTGCCAGTTCATTTTACCTGTTCATTTATTTTTTCTGTTTTGCTGTGAAATCTTGTTCGTTCACAACTCTCCTCTGTCGAAACCCACCCTTTCATTTTAATTCTTTCTTCTTCCTATTTTTTTACATCGCCTCACAACAGCAACCGTTCCTCCCTTCCCTTCCCTCCGACCGAGCGCCTCCACCGCCAAATCCTCCCTCATCCGGCCTTCCCCACAACCCACGCGCATTGCCCACCAGCATTCGTTTCCCCTTACATCCAGATCCGAACCACCGCGTCAGCCCACACTCCACCACCCGAGTGCATCTCCGCCACTTCTCCTACCCGCGACCGCCACCAACCTCCGCCCCAGAGAATCTAAGCCCCATCCGCGTTTCCCTCTGGCCAACAACCCCTCTACCGAACTAGCTCCATCCGGCAACCTCCGGCCTAGCTTCCATCCATCTCTTTACCGACCACCACCGAGTGGCTCTGACTCCGCCATTTCTCCTCCTTGCCTTCCACCTGCCTCATGCAACCTCTCCTCTCGAATCTGGCTTTGCTGAAGAATGAAACGGTATATATAATACAAGGTGATATTCACTTAATTTTGATTATAACTAATATTCATATTGAGTTTCATATATGTGTTCGATCTCAAACATATATACATGTCTTATGATATGCTGCTGTTGTTTATAATAGATATTATACTTTAGGAAAGCAATATCCTTATTTTTCAGCACATATATTCTTACACCGAGATATATGCTGTTTATAATTTTTACATATATGTTATTTAAAGGGCTGGGTTTGTATGTATTTTTAAAAGTATTTATATATATTCTGTTTGATTTTTTTTTATACAAAGTATACAAGTGTCAGTTTATGTAAATTAAATAGTATGTTAGTAGTATATGGTACATGTCAGATGTCTGTTCTGAGGAGAGAAAACTATTATATAGATATAGGTATATTTTTGTTTCGATCTATTGTTATATATATTTGTATAAATCGAGTCTGTTGTTATATATTTGTAGAAAGTTTTGTTTGTTATATTTTAAGTATATTTAGTCTATACATTGTTTATACCTGTATCATTTCTTTTGGGTTGCTGTTTATATACATATTAGTTTACAGTACCTTCTATATAGGTATAAGTATTGTTTAGTGATATGGATATGTAAATTTTAGGTTATATAATATATTTTCAAAGGATTTGGGTATATATGATCAACAGTTTCAGTTTTGGAGTATAATTGTTTAGATATATAAGACCTGAAATATGAGAGCTACATCGGTTGTTGTTATGTGTATTTATATATTAAGTTGCAACAGTGTTATGTAAAGCTGCTTTGTAACAGTTTTAACAATAAATATATATAGATATATTGATATACCCACCTGGTCTGCATACCTTCTAGATGCTTACATGTATTTTCATATAGGAGTTGTCTGCATATATTATATGGAAGTTTTAAAGAGTGTATATTCATTTGTGTACTACTGATTCTAAACTGCATACATATATGGTTATTTTAATGTATATAGATTAAAATTATAAGTTCATATAAGTTATTTATGCTCTGTGTTGTAATCAGTATCAGCCATATAGAATAGATATTTTATTTTAAAATATTTCATTACTGTCTAAGTTTATATATATATTACAACAAATTGTTTTATTGATTTTACGATAAATATTGATATATTTTTTTTTTAAAAAAAAAGATTTTCATTTTATTTTACTTTTACTTTATTTTATACATATATATATAATTTGTTTTAAGGAAATTTATAATAATAATAATATATGTTTCGTTCCGGTCTATATCCAGCAGATTCTGATTTATTTCATCGTTTCACATTTCTCAGCTCTGTTCATCGAATTCGTGTCAAATCTAGCTTCGCTTGGGAATTCGTGTTTAGATTCGTAACTCCTCTCATCTTCGTTTATCTCTAGCCTCGAAAGGTGAGCACTCACTCACGATTAACGTTCTTTTATTTATTAAATTTGATTTCAATTGAAACGACAATTGAAATATGCTGCAGTTTGATATTTACACTGTTATTACCTGTATCAGTTCACCTGTGACATCTGACATCATTATCTGTTATATATGCAATGATAATCCAGTTTGGTTGTTAAATGATTGATTGTTTGATGTTTATATTGGACGTTAAATTGTTAATGACGTAAGTGATAAAAAATTTTGAAATTGAAGTTGACGTAGGATAGTTAGATTTGATATATGTGTTAAATTTGATTAAATGACATTTGTATAATATGACCCCCTTTAACTGTTAAATTTATTGACACGTAGGATTTGTTTAATTACATTTTGAACCACTGAATATATGCTGTTAAACTGATGATGTATGAAATTGTAAATAGATGACAAGTGAAAAACCGAAATGTAATAATCTTTAATCTACATGAAATGATAGTGTAGATTCTAGAAATAATTATATTAATTCGTACAAATAACAATGCGAATTAATACGGTTATTTCGGGATTATTTGAATTGAGTATTGGATTGTTTTGTTTGATTGTTATTGCTTGTTTATTTACTTTGACACCATCCCAGTTATCACACTGCAAGTTCCCTTTATGCTTTGATTTTGAATTGAATTGGAATCGGGTTGAAATGATAAATACCCAAATTGAACTTTGACCTTGGATATAGAGAATTAAATAAAACCCGATTGGTCAATAATTTGATTTAAAAATAAACGAAGATTTTATTTGAATAATTAATATGGTTTTGAAATGAAGTTGAATTTTGAATTTTAATGAAAGGAAAATGTTAATGTTTAAAAATCTGAAACAAAATGTTAACAATGTAATCAATGAAAGAATGTTGTTTAATTTGAGAAATGATTGAATTAAGTTTGAAATTATAATTAAGTTTGAAATTATTTAAACTTTGAAATTATTTAATAATTAAGTTTTGAATTATTTAATAATTAAATAAGATTGAATTATTTAATGATTAAATTGAATTGGATTCTTTAATAAGAGAAATTGAACTTTTGAATAAGTGAATTTCACTTCGTAAATAATTGAAATTGAATTTCTTTATTAATTTAGTTTTGGAAAATTATTTAAGTAAGTAAATAAGTGAAATTGAAATTCTTTAACAAGAAATGAAAATGTGATATTTTTGGAATCAATGTAAGACTTGTAATTGAAAGAATTGATTTGACGAATTTAATTTAATTCAAAAGTGTAAGTTTATTTAATGAAGTTGGACTTAAGAAATTGATTTAATAAATTGGAAATTTAATAGAAATTATTTTGAATGATAAAGTAACTTAACGAATATTGAATGAAATCGATAAATGAGTTTAAATTGATTTGAATGATAAAACTAAATTGATTCTAATGATTTCGAAATGAAACTTTTGTACGAACTTGAATCAATATTTGAATTATTTTCAATATAAAGATTGAAATTGAATTATAAGATTTTGAAATGGTAATTTGGAAGTTTTGGAACGTAAAGTATGGAAATTGGTTTTGAAAGACAAATGAAATGTTGGTTTACGAATTGAAATTGAAATTGAATTTGATTTGGTTTTTGAAATATATAAACAACCAATCGGTGAAATAATTACGAAAGTTATTAAAGAGACCGGAATTCGGTTATGGATATACTCTCTATCTAAACCGAAAACCACTTTAATAACTATACGCGGAGTGATGATCCAGAATGAAGTGGTTGGAATGATGTACGTGATGACTGAAGAAAGAGAACGATAATGGATAGCCTTGACACTTGTGTCAAATTGGAAATGACTAAAACAGGAGCTGTGCCGGGCCAATGGAGGATTGATACCTCAAGTGGACACACTTCTTCGAACTACTTATACTTGTTGTCGATTGGTGCACCCTTGATTTTGGGAGTGTTGTTTCACGGTGTTGCGGGCGCTGCGGCGTTGCGTTCTCACCAGCCCGGATCAGGCGAACGGTAGTATCACTACCTTGGGTATAGCCTCATGTGCCTTGTCATACTTGTATTCCATTTATGCGCGACCACTACGAATTTGTTTTGTACCTTGAGTATATGGATTTCCCTCTGGTGACTTCCGGTTTTGGGGAAACTACGGTCTTGTATATGCTTGTGGGAATAAAAATGTGTTAAGGGTGGAATGGGCCATGACTTAACGCTATTTTGATATCTTTATATTACTGATAGACATTATCTACTTATCGTACACTACTATATAGTAGATAGTTTAACGGATCCTTAAAGGATGATTATTCCAAACATCCTTTGAGTTACTTGTATTTCAATTGCTATTTCACTTGAGTTGGATTTATTAATATAAGAATGTTAATCCTGACTCGAGTGTCTTGTGTTTTCGCTTTACGCTCGGGTCAGACTGAGTGTACCAGTATTCGAGACTCACCTCTGAAGTTGGAGCTTTGCTTGAAGATCCAGCCATCTATTCTGCTTTCAGTATTCGATGATTCCAGTGATGTATTCTGATTTGTATCTGATGTATCGTATTACTCTTCTGTTGTAAACTATGATGTATTTTATATATTCATATAGTAGCTTCATGAACTACTATCTCTTTTATTTCCGCTGCACTTATTACTCTGTGTCTGTGATCGGTGATTATTTATTTACTGTATATGTTCAGTTTTGCCAAATTTAAATTAACAACGCGGTATTTTGAGCAATTCAACTCCGGCATGAGTGTCTACCTATACACTTATAATGGATGCGAATGGTCCAAAATAGCGGGTCGTTACAGTGTGTCTGCCTAAAGCATACAAAAAGGCGGGATGTTACAGTTGGTATCAGAGCTTTGGTTTAGCGATAAACCTTGGCTTTGTGGGGTCTGACTCTTTATTGACAGGGTAGTAATACCCTATGATGAGTCGTTGAGAGTATATATATGAGAGAGCGTATTTGTTAGTGTTATAAAAGGTTTTATATTGTGTTAATTTGTTTTGTTTTGTATTTATAAATTCTGGTTGGTGCATAGGACGCTATGACATCGATAGATATTTCTAAATACTTAATAGGACAGACCGACACAATATTTGTTTTGAAATATAGGTGAATGAAATTATTTTGCCTATTATATTTTCTGTATATAAAATAATAAATTTTATAAATTATATATTTGGTTGTAATATGTTGGTTGTTAGGTAGTGAAATTTATAAATATTGGTTGGAAATAAGATTTGTAAATAAATGAATGAAATTGGAAAATTTAGAACTTAAGTTCCGGGGTTTTTGAAAATTTCTTTCGAATGATTTTGGGATATAATAATAATATTATTAGAAGTATTTTCTGGTATAAATATTTCAATATAATTTGAAAGAATTGTTTTTATGAAATTTTGGAAAGAAATAAGTTATGTACTCCCCTCTTTGTCGTTGGAAAATAATTTCGGTGATGAGTGCACGCATCATCAACGTTCATTTTCGAGTTTCAAAGTGGGAAGGCCACTGTAGTAGTTTTACTATAAATCTATTTTGATAAACAAATAAAACTTTAAAGATTAAATATGATTGGACATAAAAGTTATGAGTATATATATGTATATATTATTTTAAATGATTTGAAATGGAACCCGACATTTAGTTCTTAAATTTCTATGAATTAGAGACTTCAATTATTAAAATGGAATAAAAATTATAACTATTTAATAATTGGAACTTCTAAATGAAAATAAGAAATGATAATTATTGAACCCTAAGTTAATTAAAATAAGAAAGTCAAACTTGTGTAACTTTCAATTGCATTCTTAAAGACATATATATATATATATAACTTACCAATTATAAAAAGTTGAAATGTTAGAAGAATATGTAATGGAAATTTTTACAAGTAAAACTTATGTAATGAAAGTGTTCAATGAAATTTACTTTTATAAATAAGAAATTTGATATGAAAATAGTTATAAACTTGAGTTAAAATTGTAATACTACTAATTAAATGAAATAGAAAATGAGTACTGTAAGTAAAGGATTTTGAACTTAAGTTAATATTGAAACTATTTATAATTAAAGTAAATAATAAAATGAATGTAATGCAATTAAAATAAATTGACATGATATGAGTAAATGAAAATGAATTTTGTAAGTAATAAATGGAAATAAAGGAAATAAACGCTGAATGAATGAATAGGAATAAAATTTTGTAAGAGATAAATATAAATTGAAGAAATAATCCTTGTATGAATGAAAAGAAAAAAAACTGTAAATGTTGTGAAAGAAATTTAATAAGAATAACTCAAATAACATTGTAAATTATTGTTTGATTGGTTTATGGATGTTTGGGTAAAGATACTTCTAATTGTTTAAGATGTATGAATAATATATTGGGTTCATCTAAGACTGTTGAGTAAATGGTATACTTAGTAGTTATTTGTCATTCTATGTGATTAAAAGTGTCCTAACTCGAACAAACTATTTGCTTTGGTTGATATGGATGGATAATTGATTTGTATTGATTTCATATGATGATTGTATGCTGTGATTGCAAGTGATTGTTTTCTTTATATTGATTTGTTTGTTAGTGGTTGAAATAACTCAATATTTCTCTTTTATATAATTATTAACTCTTTTGGATTATATAAGTAAAATACAGGTTATGGAAGCAATTGCTACTGCTTTTGGTTTAATAATTAAGCGTTAATTGCCCGACAAATAGGTACATTTTCGAATTACGGTTTTCTAGCGGTATTATAATATATATTTTCCGTTGTTGGGATATATTATTTTGAGATATTGTGATATATATTGTTATATTTGATATTATATTTTCTTCTGAGCCTCTCCGTACAAAGGAGACTCTGTCGAAATTTTCCGTGAATTTTGGACTTAGAACATTTTATGAAATATTTTCCAAAAAAAATTTACTTGAATATAAAAGGATTTAATGGTTATAAATTGGTATATTTTATTTAAATTATTAAATTTTGTAACTTTATTTGTTTATACAATTAATATTTTGAATATGATATATTGATTTCTTAATTCCTTCTTTTCCCTTCTTTTTCCTTTTCGGGGACGAAAAGTTTTGAGTGGGGGAGAGTGTAACAACCCATAAATTTTCGATGATTTAATTTGTTAATTTAATAAATTTTGTTATTTAATATTGGAAGAAATAAAAAGTTGTAATGTAATAATTAAATGAATACTAAAATGAAATGTTACAATGTTAATTAAAGTAAATTTTTGATAAATTGAATGAAATTCCAATTAATTGAAATAATAAAAATTCTATACTTGGTTCTAAATTGAATATAAGTGAATAAATGAAATATTGGATTAACAAAGGAAATAATAGATAGTTAGTGGAAATTGAATGAAATTAGTATTATGAAAATAAATGGTAACATTGATTTGTAAGTAATAAAAGCTTATTAATGTGACAAAAGGTTAACTGTGGCAAAACTATTGTATATTACCTATTTATTTAGCCTGTAATTTAAATTGGAAATAAATTTCAATAAATGTAATTAAATATTATGTTAATGTAAATTAAGTTAATATTTGGAAATAATGTTAATTTTATTCATAATATGATAATTGGAAATAGAAAGAATGGAAATCATGGTTTATTAATTTATTGGAATTTAAATTATAATAATTGGATTAATTGCAATTAAATGAAATTAAATATTTAAATATTACGTAAATGGAAATTAAGATGATATTGGGAAATATTAATGTACTCAGATATAAACCAATGTTAGTTATATCCTTACCATAATAAAGACTTAAATAACAAGGTTTAAAATTTAATAAATGGATTTTTGGGATTTTAGTTTATAAGAATTTAATGAAATTGAAATTTAACACTGAAATTGATGGATTAATCAACTTTAAATTGACATTTAATTTGTTTAAATTATTGTAAGTGATTAAGAAATCAAAAATGAAAGAAGTTGTAAATTATTAAAATTTAAACTGAAAATGTGATTTAAGTAATTTAATATTAATTAATTTAATTACCTGAAAAATAGCCATTTTGGCCGCTGACTCGGATTTCGATGAAACCAGTTTCATCGGATCCATAATGGTGAATTTTTGTAGGATTTCCAGTTTCGTAACGATCGGACTTGTCGTTTGATCGTATGGGCTCGAAACGCCTTGAAATCAATTTAATTGAAATCAATTTGAAATCAATTGATTTTACCATAACTTCTTCATAGGATAGAATTAGGACTTGAAACCTCTTCCACTGAATTTGAAATCATCAAAAATATTTGTTTTGATATATGGGATTACCCATTTTCGTTCCGGAGACAGAACGGGCTTTTCCGGCCATTTATCGTTCAACGTTATAATCAAATCTTATCCATTCTTTCTATTTTCTAGTTTGTCTATAAATAGCCCGTTATAAACCATAGTGTTCCTCAACTCAGTTTGTCTATACGTACAATTCCATCTACTCCCCTATTTCCAATGGCAGACAAACAAATTCTAGATCCAATTTCAAATCAAAAATCAAATCAAAATTTCAAACTCCACAAACTGTATCGAATTATATATCGATTTGAAGCTCTCGACAAGCGCATTTCAGATCTGCATTTCTTTTTTCGTTTTGGTTCATCGTCTGATCAGTACACATCGAAGAATTCTCGCCTGTTCTTTTCGTCGCGATCGACTGCAACCGATCGGCGAAGCAATAATACTAGGTTGTGGAGGGAGGCATGCGTAGTTCATCAGAGCGAGTAGTTTTTCGAATTAATGGTTGGATTGGCCAGATAAATTTGATCAGGGTTATGGTTCACATTGGTGGCTGCCCTATTTCATTCGATTTTTGGTCGCCGATGGCCTTCGTGTGGGGGTTCGAGGTGTGGCAGAGGTCGTGGGGTGGTACGCGCCTCAGACTGGTGTGCGACAGCGTTTGGTTGGCTGTAGATGGGAGTGCATTCATATGTGGGTCAACGGTTTTACTTCGTGCACGAAGCTGCTAGGATCTGAATGGAAACGATTGTGACGTGGACTGAGGTGTTGTGTCTTTTTATTTATTTTTATTTATTTTATTTTAATTCAAATCTTACAATGTTCTAATCTATATAACTCTTACATACGAACTCCGTTTCTCGCGCGGTTTGATCCGTTGGGATCGTATAGGAGACTGTTTGAATTTTGGGCTCAAATTGAATTTAAATTCGATTTAAATTCAAAGGTGAGTGTTTTAACCCACTCACAACTTCTAAAATTTCTTATTTTGTTAAATTAAATTTATGATGTGATTAGGAATTTATTTATGACTGTTTCATATATTTTAATCATCATCTCAGTTAATTTGAATTTATTTGAATTAAATTGTTATTTAATTTATTATTGAATATAAACTGCCAGCAAACACCTGTTATCGACTATCAGTTCTATATTGATATTTATTGATTGTTTTGGATGATGATTGTGATGGATGTTGATTGTTGATTTTGGTTGAATGGATGTTGTGTTTTATATAATTATAAACTGCAAGTTCGTTATGCATTTTATTATTAATTCGGGATTGCGGTTTGAAATGATATATAACCGTAACATTTTAAATTGCGGATTGAAATGATAAATATCTGTATCACTTGACCCTAGGGTAGAGAATTATATACGGACACTGGATTTGTAACAACCCGCATATCTATCGATTCTATATTTAAATATTTTATCGTTAGTCGGATGTTAGTCCGAAAAGCTACTTTTTGCATACGGTCAAATTAGGACTCGAGACCACCCCCATTGAGTTCAAAATGACGTTTGCGATCTTTTTGAGTGTAAACTTCGATATGTTTGGAGATAGTGAAATTTTCAACACTTTTTCCCGCCTTTGACTTTGGTTTGGACTGCACCCCTTTAGTTCAGCCCAACCATCTTCCTCACTCTATCAAAACACTTCAAGCTTTGTCAAAAATGGTGGTGGGAAGTGGAAATTAAAACTCCAAACACAAATTCCATTGCAAATCCGAGATTTAACATCAAATTCACGTGAAGACCATTGATTCAAGCTTGTTGGTGTTCTTGCTTTGCTCTCAAATCTCCATCTTCATCAAATTCCGTGAAAAGGTGAGATTTTTGATCTCACATCTTGCCTATAGATGTCATTGGGCTGTTGGGAATGATCCCCTATTGCATTTGTATGAATATTTGCTTTTGGTTTGGATCGAATCGGCGAAAAACTCCAACTTTCAGCGTTTTTGGGAAATTCCTGCAGTTAGGTCGCTCTGGCTTCGTTAGGTCGCTAAGCCTTAGGTCGCGCGTTGAAAAGTCTCCTAGGGATAGGTCGTTCCAGCCTTAAGAATTCGCTCTGAATCACTAGGTCGCGCGGCGCTAAGTCATAGGTCGTTTCCGACCTATAATCTCCAGGCAAATCTTAGGTCGGTTACGAGTTAAGTGTTAGGTCGTTCGCGAGTTAACTCCTTGAGTCGTTCAAAGCTTAAGTCGTTAGGTCGCGTGCCTTGCTAATTCGTTAGGTCGTATGCCCAGTTAAATCGTTAGGTCGCGTGCCTAGTCAAGTCGTTAGGTCGTAAGACCTTAGGTCGTGCACCTTTAGGTCGAAGCATTTTAGGTCGCTTCCCCTGGACCTCGTTAGGTCGTTCACCTCTAGGTCGCGTGCCTTTAGGTCGCAAGCCTTTAGGTCGCGTATCCTTAGGTCGCCAGTTTTAGGTCGCTGGTTCCCATGCCTCTTAAGTCGCTGGACTTTTGTCAAGTCGTAGGTCGTTGCCGACCTATAATTCCCCAGGCAAACTTTAAGTCGCGAGTCTTAGGTCGCGAACCATGTTAGGTCGCGTACCCTTAGGTCGCGAATCACCTTAGGTCGCGCCTCACTGATAGGTCGCGCACATCCTTAGGTCGCGCCTCACTGTTAGGTCGCGCACTTCGTTAGGTCGCTCGCATTTAGGTCGCAGACGTTAGGTCGCTCGCATTTAGGTCGCAGACCTTAGGTCGCTCGCGAGTTAGCACTTGGTCATTTTACCTGTTCTTCAGCTAGGTCGCACGGCAGTCTTCCCTTAGGTCGTATGACCTACTTCTCCTTAGGTCGTTGGACCAGCTTGCCTTCACTAAGTCGTACCGTGACCTGTTTTTCCCTTAGGTTCGCGAGTTAGTACTTGGTCGTTGGACCAGCCCACGGCAGTCTTCCCTTAGGTTCGCGAGTTAGTACTTGGTCGTTTGACCTGTTTTTCCCCTAGGTCGTTCGCGAGTTAGTACTTGGTCGTTTGACCGGTTTGGCTTCTAGAGACAGCTTGCCTTCACTAAGTCGTACCGTGACGGGGCGCTGCCCCGCACCCCGCCGTGGGCGCTGCCCCCTGGACCCCCGCGACCTGACCGAACCCCGAATTACTCTGCGTAGGCAATCTTATCTGACAAAGCATTTATCAGAATTTCTACTTTGATGGTTTTGGGATTGACTTCTTTGGACTTTACTCACGTCTTCGAACGTGAATTGATTTGTTCTACAATCGTTTTATGACTTGTCACTTTAAAGATATATGAAGGTTTCAATACTAATAGTAAATATCAAAACTCTTTCATCAAAGCGATTTCAACACTATTTCAAATATCAAAAGTTCGTTTTCTCAAACCGATTTTCAATCTACTAGTATATACAAGCCTTTACTTCACTCGAATGAGAAATCGACTTAAACGACTTAGTAAAACGGGTGGTATGAAACGCTTGCGTTCACTTCGTCGGTTAGCTCTTGGACTTGTTCGATTGAACCCTTTTTGTGACAATTTCCTAGTGAAGATTTACAGCTTGTTCGTAAATATTTAAGTTAAGCAAGTGGTTATGGGACATGAAGCTAAACTCATATATTTACTAGCTTGGTGTGATTGACACTTCCTTATGATCATGACGATCATTTTTGTGATTTAGACTAGCGATTGAGCGATGTCTCTTTGTCTACGTGGGAGACTATACCCCGATTATGTGATGTTTCGCCATCACATTTCCTACGGTCTTCGGGCCATTCCTGTGTGAAAATTTAATGGATAGCTTCCATGAGATATCATCTCGTCATGTGTTTACGCGTAGGTGAGTTTTCATGCTCCCATTCATGTGTTAGGCCTCCCCCCTTTATGTGTTTTCTGGATTTCTGATGATGATTTCTGGAATTTTGTGCTTCACCAATTTTCATGATTTTCATTGATATGATATCAGTTTTTGTGCATTGGTGAATTCATGTGTTATTGACTTGTTATGAATACAAGTTTAGGGTATGATACCCTATTTTATCTTTGAGAAGATTCTTGTGATATTGATTAATCTTTTGTTGATTATCATTTACATACTTATAGTAGTATGTCGCTATGGTTATTACATGTTCATGTCATGCCTTTTACTGTATACCATATCATCTGATATTTATAGTTAGACTGATCCGTTTATTATTTTCTTGTAAATAATACTCGGGTCAGACCGAGATGTTACAGGTGCTTCTGCTTGACTTCTCTTCAGGATTATTCTGACTTTTGGCTAACTACCTAGATTAGTAGTTTTTGGATGTACACCTTTGAGATATAGACTCTATGTTGTGTACTTATTCTTTTGTATAGCACGTGATGCTATTCTTTTGTATTATCGTGGATCTTTCCGACCACTACTCTGATGTACACTTTCATGTGATATATATATTTATTCATATCTTCTTCCGCCTTTGTGATATGGATGTTTGTGACTGATTTATGTTATGATTATTTCTATGTTTGTTTCCGAAGATTATATATAGCCACCGTGTGATAGCTTTGTGTTTGTATCGGTATGTCGGATTTCCTCCTTAAAAGATATGCATTCTATTCTATCTGACGTATCGATGCTCGCACAAAGAAGTTACATGGATGGTCGCTCCTCCACAGCCTTATTCTCCGCGCTAATTGACAGCACTACATCGTAGTGTTCTTGGTTAGCGTGGGTATAGAGGTAGGGCGTCACAGGATTGGTTAAATTAAATGATTTTAAAATCCTTATTTTTTGAATTTAATTAAATGATATTTTGAAATAATATTTGATTTATATAAATCGAATTATTTTTGGAAAAATCATGTTTTATGATGAAATGTGAATTGGTTTAAAAAGGAATTTCTTTAAGAATTAAATGGGAAGTTTAAAAATTAAACTTTTTCGTAAATGAAACTCTATCGAAATTGAGTTATTAAATTTGTTTGAAAATAACTTTGAAATATTTTTAGATTGGAGTAATCCGTATTGATATTTTGAACACGGATATAACGATATGAAATTCGATAGTTTATTGAAATTTGGTTTGTCGATTTGGAAATTTGAAATAGTTCAAATATGTTGAAATGATATGAATAGTTTAAACCGATACAAAATTCCAAACTCATATTTTAATATAAACTGTTTTAAAAAATTTATATAAATCCAAATTTTCTAATTATTAAGATTTTCAAATTTATTAAACTATTTGACTAATATTAACTATATAAATTATTTCACTATTTTAAACCAATTTAATTTATTGTAAACTAATTAACCATTTTAATTTATTTTAAATCTAATTAATCTATTTTAAGCTATTTAATCTATTTTAATTATATTTAATCTAAATTAAATCTATTTAACTATCTTAAATCAATTTAAAAGTATTTTACCTATAATTAAACTATTTTGGAGTATTCTAACTATTTATAATTATTTAAAACTATTTCTAAATTTCCAGACTAATTAAAGAGAAAGTGTTTAAAATTCAATTCATTGTTTTAAAAAGAAAATAAGGCCAAATGACGTTATAACCTAAGTTGGAATTTTGAATGTTATAATAAATTGAAATGATGATTTTGAAGTAAGGACTTAACCTGTTTTGGCAATATGATTTAGGGAAGTAATTATGATTTTTGGAAACGATATGATTCGAAAGTGGTATAGTTTTGTGAATACGATATTTTGATATAAAGTGTGAATATGACTTTTGAAAGGAAATAGAATTATCGAACTCTGATTTCAAATGCGATATGATTTCAAAGGTGAATATGATTTCGAAAGTAAGTAATTATTTCGAAAGTGATATGGTTTGAATTGAATATGATATTTTGATATCAATTATGAAACGATTTTGGAAATGTAAAAGAACCATCCGGTGTGTAATAAGCGATTGGTTGTTAAAGAGACCGGGATCGGATGTTGTCATACTCTCTGCCAATACCGAAAACCACTTTGACAATACGCGGTGGAGATTCTAGAATGAAGTTGGATGGTGGCGACGATCCTAAAGGTATATTTACGTGGACCTAACTCCCGTGAGTTAGCATAAGGTGGCTAAAACAGGAGCGATTCTGAGCCAATGAGGTAGCTCCTCTAATCGGACACATTCCATCGATACTATATTCTGGCTTGCGATTTATTTGGTGGCCACCCTTCGATTTTTACTCGGGAGTGTGTTTCGAGTTGGGCGGTAGTTGCGGCTATGCGTTACCAACAGTCTGAATGTGTAATTGGTATATCTACCCTGGAATTGCCTAGTTGTGCCGTGTCACCTACCCTAGCATGCCTTCTACGAGTTTGTTTTATGTCGTACCTATGTGGTATCCTCTGGCGGCTCCAGTTTATAGGGAGTTACGGTACTGTATAGACTATTGGCATGCCTATAAAATGTGTTAAGGGGGATATGGGTAACACCTTAACGCTATTTTAATTGTTTATATTACTGTAGACATATTATAATAGCGTATTGTACTACATAGTAGATAGTTTAACGGATCCTTAGGAGATGTGAATCCCAAACATCTCTTAAGTTACTGCACTCACGTTAGACACTGGATAGGAGATGTCAAAACCCGTAAACATCTCCGAGGCCGTTTACACTCATATTTATTTAACGTTGATTTAACTCACATAAGATCTTTTAGTTCTGACTCGAGTGTTTTGTCTTTTCAATTCGCTCGGGTCAGCCTAAGCATTTCAGGATTTGAAGACCTTATTTTTGGAGGACGAAGACGAAGATTTGTACTACTATTATTTACTATATTTACTCCACTACATTCACACTGTTCTGCTGCAATGTTTGTTTATCTCTGATAAGTGTAACCTTGATTTTTGTATTGTAGAAGTATAATCAAATGTTTTGTATACAGCTTCATGAACTATTATTTGATTATTATATTTTGTCATTCCGCTGTGAGATTTTGTTTTGTTTTCTTTATTTCTTTCTCTTTTTCTTATTCACCCCAAATAACAATTCGCCCTTCTATATGGTTTGAGTCGGCACGTGTGTCCGCCTAAAGCGTACAAAATGGCGGGATGTTACAAATTAAAATTATTGTAATGAATGGAATCCGGACTATATTAATAATTGGAAACTTCAAAAATGAAAATATGAAATTTGATGTTAAAATGATCAATGAAATAGATAAGAAACTGAAAATTTGAAAATTGTAAATAAAAAGGAAATGAAAATGAGAAATGGTAACTATTGAACATTTTGTTGACTAAATAAATAAGAGAAACTTGGGTAGTATTCAATTGCATTCTAAAATTCATATATACTAGTGCTAACCCGTGCTTCGCACACGGATCCGATGACCTAAATGTTTAAGTCGTGGAAAGGTTAAAATGGTGGAGAGTCCACATTTCCATAATTTGTCGATTGATTGGAAAAAAGAGTTATATAATATTGAACATCAATTTCAATGCGATGCTCACTGGGTAGTCTGTATATTGCTCAGTATTTTGATCTCAAAAGACTTTTGCATCCAATGAAACAACAATAAAAATAGTGATGAAGGTAGGTTAGTTTGTACAGCCTGTTGGTATGGTACTTGTTTCAGACAGGTTTACTCACCAAAAAATGTAACAATGATAGTAAATACCTTAAATAAGCATATTTTACACGTTAATAGTGCTAGTATCCATTCCAACATTGAAAAGAACAAATGTAATGTATAAAAGAAAACATGAATATTGATGTCAATTTACCAATTCGTCGGCTATGCCAGGTTAAACGCAGCTAATATTGAAGAAACAAATACGTAATAAGAGCAAAAGTGGCTGCAATTTTCAATCACAAAATGGAGAAATGAGTAAGACATAAAGGTTGAATAAAATAGGCAATTTAAAATCTAATTATTACCAATAAATCATGGGTGTAACCTTTTTTATGAAATTAAATGATAATGAATCCCAAAAAAACAAAGTTGGTTGAAAGGAGTGCAAAATCTTGGACTGTTCAATATCATCACAATTCAACTTCAAATGTGGAACAAATGGTGCAGTTGAATGGACTAATATTGACAATATTAAGCAACTCAATGAGCAGAGGGAAAACAGCTGAGTAACATCTGCCAACAGCATCAAATTCAAACCCTCCTTTCAATTCGCTACCTTCTCTTGTTCCTGCAAATGAGTTCAGCGTATTATATGTTAAGAGAGGTTTGAAGTATAGGGTGATGTAGGCCAAAATATGTAAAGATAATATTCATACTAAATAGTACACAGAGCTTAACAAAGGTAGCAGCTTGTCATAATGGAGCATTGCCCCAGTAATTACTGAGGCATTGCTTCAATGTAAACTGAGGCAGTTGCCGTTATCAGTACTACGGCAATTGCCACAACCAGTTTCTTCAATACCGACTGAGGTAAGTGTGTTAGTTCAACTGAGGCCATCGCCTTATAATGACTGCAGCACTGCCTTAGTATCGACAGAGGCAGTTGCATGCGTATTTTGCATACTAAAATATTGTTGTTTGATATCATTCATTATACACAAAAATGTCATGGTCCTTTACACATAAACATAACAGCGGTTATTTGTCAGTGTGCTTCTATGTAATTGTAACGACCCAGAATTTATATTAATTAAAATTTGAATATTTAATTGATTTTAAATATTAATAAGTAGGATTTGTAAGTCGAATAAAATTTATTTCGAATATTTGGGTTTAATTGGGTAATTAAATCGATAGTTTAATAGTTGAAATTCCAGAGATAATTGAAATCTGGATTAAATGTGAATGGAAATGATTTATAAAGTTATATTAAATCATATTGAAGTTATAGTGATGTTATAGAACTTTTAAAAATTGAATTTAGAGTTAATCTGTGAAAATTGAATATTTTAATATTTAATCGACTAGTGAAATTAGCCATTTTTCGAACAGTCTCAGAATTGGACGAAACTAGTTCCATTGGATCCGTAATAGTTTGTTATTATCGGATTTCAATTTTCGTAGCAGTCGGAGTTGTCATTTGACCGTGGCAGCTCCAAACGCATCGAAATTGTTTTAATATTAATTTGGCGAGTTAAAATAGTCATTTTTCAAACAGTCTCGGATTTCAACAAAACCAGTTTCATCGGATCCGTAAAGTGATATTATTGTAAGGTTTCAAATTTCGTGTCAATCGGATGTACCGTTTGTCCGGGGCAAGCCGAAACGCATCTAAATCGGTTTAATTTAAAATCGATCGTTTAATTCCGTAACTCGCACATATGACCGAATTAGCTCCCGAAACACGTTCCACTGTGTTTGGAACGCGGGGTAAACCTTAGAAACGCCAACCGGCACGCTCGATTTGGAGTTCGGAAAATCCGAGATGAATAGTGTTTTCGTAAATTTTCTATATAAGGACCTAGTTATTTCCATTTGCAACACAACAAAACTCTAGTCCTAATTTCTTGCTTCAGCCGCCACTATCATTTTAATGGCCAGCAATTCGTGTTCTTTCTCCCTCCAAATCTCTCAATCCGTTGACAATTACAAGAAACTTCCAACATGAAAAGTGTAGAGCACATCCTCTTCTATAAATCCAACAGTGGAGATCGGGAATGGAGTTTTGGATCGACGACAAATCAAGCTTGAAGGGCCGTCTGTTGTTCACGTTTTTCAAGGTCAGGTCAAGGCCGAGCTCGATGCTATTCACGTAGGAGGTGAAGTTCGCGTAGGCCTTCGATTCGGTGGTGGAGTGATGGAGTTTCGAGCGACGTGGAGGGAGCGGCCTTAAGCCCTAGAACGTGATGTTGGGTTTCATCGTGCGTTTGTTTACTGGAAGGGATGAAGTTGCGTGCAACGGCCTGATGTGGAGAGGCTAGATCTAACGGCTCTGATTTGTTTAGGGTATAAAAATAAAAAAGAAAATGTGAATTGTTTATATTTGAATCGTGTAATCTTTGTAATGCGATAACTTTTTGCTACGAGGTCGAAAACGCACGAAACCAGTTGCGTTGGAATCGTATGGTCGAGCACTACGCTATGAAACTAGATTGGAGTTGTTTGGAGTCATTGAAATTTTTGGGTAAAATTAAACGTTCGTTTAATTTTATTCAAAATAAACGCTAAACTTAATTGGAAGCAAAGGTGAGAACTTCTCACTCAATCGAATTGTTCGATTTATAATTTTAAATAGTTAGATTTAAAATTTCTTGATGTGTGATTGGATGATAAATTTTATCTGCTATTGACTGAAATAGACATTATACGCCGTTATTAAGCGGAGGTTATTTATTAAAAACATATACCGCGATAATTTGACATTGAAGTGGAATTGGTATTATTTATGTATATAGCAATATATATATATATTGGAATATGTATATATTGGAGTTGATTTCCCGCATTGTATAGCGGATGAGACCCTATTGCGCCGCATAATAGCGGATAATATTTATTAAACCCATATACGCGATATTCCGTACTGGAGCGGAATTGGTATTGTGCTAACATCTGTGGATGCAGGGAAACAGGGTGGAGGGATCCGACTGGATTCCTCACCGTATTGTTTTATTTACAGATATTGTTATATATTCTGTTGTCATATTGATATATGATGTTTGGATGTCCTGATTGATGATTGGTGCTGTTGCATCATCGGATCCATTTTTAAAGTTTAAAAATAACGATTTTGATTTTAAATTGGGATTTTTGAATTATTAAGAACGATTTATATAAAAGATGTACAAAATTGATATTTTATAAATTAAGAATACTGGAATTATAAAACGAGTTTTTATAAGTGTTAAAATGGAAAATATGGATTTCATAAGTGAACGAAATTTATAGACGTATAAATTGTGAAGTTATAAAATGAATACATGTTGTAAAATAAAAGATTTATGAGTAATTAACTTATAAATCGGATTTGACATTTTAATTGAGATTTTTGAATTTATTTATAATTGGTTTATAGATAAGATTTATAAAAATTGAATTTTTATAAATCGAAAAATGGAATTATAAAAGGAGTTTTTGTTAATGTTGAAAATGATTTTATAAATGGAATTTTATAAGAAGTAAGATTTATAAATGTTGTAAAGTTATTAAAAGAATGACTTAGGTATAAAATTGAGTTATAAATAGAATTTTCTAATAAAGTGATTTTATAACTTGAAGTTGTTATAAAGTATAAATGTGATTTATAAACGTTGTTTTATAAATCCGAAATTTGACTTATTTTGATAAGTGAATTATTATAGCTTGTTAAAGGAAGTATATTCACGATTTTGGATAGTGGATAATCCTTTAAATAAAATGCGTAGAAATGTTGAATTTGGATAACGAATTATATTCACGATTTTGGACATTGAATGTATTATTAAATAAAATGGATATGTTTTGGAGAAGTGATATTACAAAATGAAGTAATTGTTTTAAAAGATGTTTCAAAACATGTAAAGTATCGAATACATAGATTTCAACATTCATTGTTGAAATATACGTTTTCGAGAAATAAGGAAATGGTGGACTATAACACTGTTGTTATAGTAAATGATTTTCGAAAGGAAATGTTTTATATAGTATTGGGATTTATATATCTATCTAAATTTCGAATCCCTATACTAGTGATTTTGAGTTGTCGTAACGATGTTTTACGTAACATTCATTTTGATTCAAATAAAATTTGTGAAAGAGAATGATTTCCTTAAAGAATGAAATATATACTTAATTATGATTTAAGTATATCGAATATTTTCCAAGTGTTGAAAATAAATAAGATTGTGAATTACTTATTATTAAATAAGTATGGAAATATTTTCCAATATGAAATGAAAGGTTTGAAATTTTATCTTTTAAAGATAAATTGAAAAGTGAATATTTGAAATTTGTTTCAAATGGTTAAGTGTGGAAAATTATATATCTTGTAAAGATATTTTTGGAAGATAAATAATTTGGAAATTTTTTTGGAATCTGATGATGCTGTGCAGACCCATTGATAGTTAAATAACCGACTATCAATAATTACCTTGAATGGGTATTTGTTGTGATTTGCTTGAATTTGAATGCCACACTTATTTTTGAATAAGCGCTCACTATTCGGGTTAGCTGGGAAAGGACCTTTGGGTCGTATAACCCATTCCGAATATGTGATACGTCGAAATGGATTGCATTTGATGACCGGTGTTGAAGACCAGATATTTTTGAAAACGGAAGGATTACCGTCGAGTTACTCTACATCGGCTGATCTCCGATATAGAGGTTTTATCACCCTTAGTGACGGGAAGTCCAGACGTGATTAGAAAATTATCCAGATTTGCAAGGGCTTCGTAAGAAGTGCCTTCGGTTCTGTTCGATCCCGGAACAGACTTGTATGGATTGTATGTCTGACGTTACAAATTGAGATATAAAGCTGGTTTCTATCAAATACATTTCTGTTGGTGGAGGAGAATTTATTCTCTTAGCTTAACACCCTTCTCTGAGACGTACGAGCTCAGAGGTTATGTAGTTGAAGGTTACTAGCGATATATTCCCAATTTGGTAACGTGGCATGCTGAGTCTTGCTGTGTAATGATCATTATTTGATCATTTGTGATATGATCATTTGTTTGATCATTTATCTTTGTGATCATTACTTTGATCATTTGTTTGACCCAAGGCATGGCTTTGTACCAAAGCGTAGCTTTGTGGACGAGACTTCGTCGGACCTCACACCCCGAAAATGGTCAAAACAGGAAGGATGCAGCAAGGTTATTAGGGGGTAGCACCCCTTTAGTGTATGTCATTCCTTCTGGATAGAGGTCGTATCATGGTATGGAGCCCAGATACTTAACCTATGTTGTTGCTGCAAATTTATTACTTTGTGGTTGTTGGAATCGAGGATCCTCGGGAAGATCGGTTACGATCGGGGGATGACATATTCGTGTCAGTAGTTACCTAGTTAGGGGTAACCCGGCCTTGTGTTGGCAGAGATCTAACCGTAATGTTAGGTTATTTCTCGGGTCGTCTTTCCAGAGGCGTACCTATGTGGCAATGGGAAGTTCCTTGGCCTGACCATTTGTTGGAAATCCAAACTCCAATACGAACTCTGTACGGTATTAGTTGTAGAACCTGTCATTTACTTATGGTGGTCACCACTGTTTAGATGGTAGCTATAGTAGGCATAAGTGCGGAATGCCTATGCTAGCTAAGATTTATATTATACTTTCGAAATGTTTTTCTACACTATGCACTAATAATAATATCAAAAAAAATTATTTGATTTTGCGTATCAAGCATCTTTCACTATCATAAGGAGAAATCTCCTCCAATTCTGCGTTTGCATTGTGTGTGTGGCGGGGGGCCTTATGGTAGTTTCATTTTCCAAAAGCATTGCGAAATTGACTTTAAAATCTTCCTGTTGTTTGTTTTAAAGATAAACTGTTTTAAGTTCTCAGACCAGTCACCATGACTGACATGGAGTTTATTGTTTCCTTCCTAAACTCTGGGTGCCCACCAATTTCCACACGGGCAGTCTAGAGTCAGGTTATTAGGTCATTCTGGATTCGGGATGCTGTAGAGCTTAGTGGCGAGCTGGATGGCGAGACGTATCACCTATAATATGTATTATTCCGCTGTGTATTCTGTATGAGGACAAGTTTATATAACTGTCCAGTGTTGTATTGTTGTTGTAAACTCTGATGATGATGTAATGTATAAAATGATATAGTTCTTTGATTTAAAGATTATTCATTTATCTATTATATGTTGTTCCGCTGCGAATGTGAGATTCAGATATTGTTTCTGTTTCTGTGTTTTATGTTGTTTCTTCTTTCTTTTTCTTCTGTTTCTTCTACCTCTTCTTTTTCTCCATAACAATTCGATTTTCCGACATTCGATTGCTCGGCAGTTGATACAGTGGACGTATTAATGTCGATTTTCGAGCGACGAAAAGTCGAAAATGTTACAGTAATGGCACCAGCAATCCATTTTTTTTAATATCTCAAATAATGCATAAAACATTGATTCTAAGTGGAAAACCGGTTTGAGGGAGAAATCTAATAGCAAGAAGCATTTATACAACTCACAGTAGCTTTCTAGCAAGGTAGACGGTTTCTTAGAAGTTACCAAAATCATACATGACGGTCTACGAATGAGTTTGTTAGATGGAAAATAATAAATATATTGAAGAACTATGCTTCATGTAGTAGAAGATCTAAGCTGAAATGTCTCACCCTATCAAAATCAAAGCTCATATAATTGTGTGCTATGATGGCCCTAATCGTAGATGCACTTCACCTAATGCTTCCTAATGAAGTGCACCAACAAAACTGAAACTGAACTCATGTACGCTTCTACAATGATCAATTATAGCTAGTTTTGTAGTCTGTCCTTGTATACTATATTCTCGTTCCAAGAACGTGAAAAGGATAGCACATACACACGCACGCACACAAAAATACACATACACAAACACATATATGTATATGTACACACACATATGTATACTTATGTATATATGTATGCTTAAATAGTTTCGTCCTAATGGGTATTTAATATTTGAAATAGAACTGGCAATTAGAACCGACAACAAAGGTATTGTAATGCACAAAATTTAGGATCAGTTGCATAGTTTAAGGGAGAGAGGGACATAAAAATAAGAATAAATGAATCTGATCATTAAGCAAACCGACCACGACTAAAATCACTCATTCTCAGATTCGAAGTACACATAGAAATATAATTCTATGTTAGCAAAGAAGAAAGAACGAAATAGAGGGTGAAATAGTTAGAAAAGACCATTTATAAAAATATATTTATACATGGCAAAGTTGAATTCAAGGTGACATTTTTCGATATTTATTACCTGTTCAGCTGATTCTTGATGCAGAGTAAACTTGACCTTTTCAATTCTTTGAACATCTGGTGCAACCTTGGTTTCTGATTTTCTTGCCTAAAACTAAAAAAGTTGATTATACAAATCCATGGAGATAGTTGGTAACATTATTGTACTGGGAAATTATACAGATATTTATATAAATGTACGATATTGTTTTGAAAATATAGCATGTAGTTATTGAGTATGAATAGGCGAAATGCACATGCAAAGCATTACCATATTGTTTTGCACGTAATCATTCTACATATATAATAAACTTCACTAATATATAAAGATCACTTCTTTTTTCGCGAACATCGGGACAATTTTGACACAATAGTGATTCAGATTCTATTAAGTGGGTTACTTACTTTTTCCATCTTAGTCTAACTTTGCTCAATGATAACAGTACTTGTAATCAGATCATACTATATAAAACTATGGCTAACCTACACCTAAAGATATGCAACCTTCAGTATTTGAAAATAAACAAATCATGTTTTTCAAACAAAATAATTGGCTGATCAAGTTACGGGTACCATAAAATTATCAAATCAAATGGCATAATTGCTCAACCATATCAAAATTCAAATGTGATTTTTCAAGTTGGATCTGAGGCAGAAATTATTTAACAAAGAAATAAAATGTGTTTCTTATCAATATGCACTTTTTGCCTGTAAGAACACTATTATATCACTGAGTTTCAAAACAACTATAAAGTAATTTTACGTATGCAAAAATCTAAAATATATCTAACTTTTTTTACCATACGTTTTACAACGTTGACATTTTCAACGAAGGAGATTTTTTTTTCATTTAACTCTATGTAAATTTTTCTATAACAAATGAAAAATAGTAAGTATGAAATATTATTACTAAGAAAATTGATTTCAAATGCTTGAATTGGATACCTATAAGAAAGCAGAGGCATGTTGACTTGCAACCTTTCTTGTCTTTTAATTTATAATATTACACTAAATGGAAGACGTGGAGCCACGTTATGTGATTGCATCAGAGCATAAGCAAGTTTTTTATTTCTATCTTTGCCATATCCTAACAGCTTTGTAGGATATTCTTACAATGCAAAGCATTTTTAGCCACATCCCCAGATATCCTACCGAATGCATTGATCAGTGGTGATTTAAATAAGATATGATGTCATTGGAGTTCGCCTACTTTTCCACCTTAATTAGTTTTTTCAGCCTTCGTCGTCTTCCTCGTATGCTTTGCAAATAAACCATGAGGCATTGCATACTGAATTATTATAAATGTTATGATCTACCTGCAAGATCATACCCCAATAATCTTGAATTTCAATACATACCAACATATGAAAAAATGATATTTCTATCAAGAGACCATTTTTAGCTCCTTCTCTATTTTTTGGACGATCTATAGTATACCTGTTCACTACCCTTTTTTGGTGAATTTGGTTAACATACTTACTATAATTGGAGAAATGATTCGTAAGGCATCCACTTTTCTTTTCAACTGAATATGATCCAGATATCAAAAAATGAGGACAAAAAAACCTTACCAACAAAAATGTTTTAAATTGAGAAATCATAATGCCTTCACTTGGTTATATTATGTGAAGACCAAAATTATTGAGATAAGAATAATTTTAATAAAATCAGTGAAAGGAGAATTTTCAAGGAAAAATATAGTTTGAAAATAAATATTGAGAATGGTTAAATATATAATGAAGGGGATAGTTGTTTTCAGTAAAATAATAATGAGAAGAAAATAACTAAGTATGAGTAAGTCTTGTATTCATATGTATATATATATTGAATATAAATAGTCAGAAAGGAATAAAATGATAAAAGTAGACTTTTATAGTAATAAAAAATCAATAATAAGAAAGAAATGGTATTTCAGAGAGAAGGAATGAGGAAATGTGACTAATTGTATATATGGATTATACATTACCATATGTTATATTTTTACAACCAGGAAAAATATAAAGAAATAAGGAAAACACTATGGTAATTAAATATATGAATACATTTTATATATCAAGAGAAAACAAATAGCTTGAAACATTAACAAGGAATTAATTGATAAAAGGATATACATGTATACATTACAGATTAGTCTTAAGAAAATAAATAATGTAAGAAAGTCACATGAAAATAAGGTGTGTGTATGAAACATGCAAATAGCATGCAAACCAGAAAAAAAGCTAAAGCAACTGAAAATACCCGAAATGGAAATCAAAAAGAAAATGGCATTTCTAGCCATAACATCATATGCAGAATTCTCTCATTTGTGTGGGGATAAGATGGGTTTTTCACTCTACTAAAACCCTAAACAATGTTTTAAAAATTAAAGGGGGTAGCAACAGTCTCATTTCAGAAAACAGAAAATATTAAGAAAAGAAAGAAGAGCAAACCAAAGCCATTTTCAAGTTAAAGTATTCTCGGGGAAAAGAGGAAGGAAGGTGAGTGATTAATCAATCTTATGAGGTTTAAGGCATTAAGACCCAAGTTAAGGGCAGCCATATTATTTTATAAAAACCATATCATGTTTGTGCTTGATCTATCACTACGCCATAAATGGCCTACTGCAACACAAAAAAAATGTTGGCTCAGGCCCGAAAAATGTTGCCATAGGTCTATGGCAACACTTTTAGGGTGATGCAATTTTTGCCGTTGCCTTAGACCTCAAAGGCAACATTTTGACTATCTAAGACAACATAAGTAATATTGTTGCAATAGAACCCTATTTGGGTCTATGGCAACACCCATAGGTATCTGTAGCAACATTCCAAAATGTTGCTATAGATATTAACTTTCTGAATTTGTGGGGCCCACAATGTAGAGCATATTTGATTTTTTAATAAAATTAAATTTTTATTTAATAAAATGCTATTGCATAGAATTTGATTTTTAAACAGTAATTTATTTAAATAAATATTTTATTTCAACATTTGAAATAGTACAAATTCCTGACTCCACTATTTTACAATTCAATGATATATAACACTGATATTCACATATATAGATATTCCTCACTACATCACTCAGTTCACTCATTACATATGCAGTTTCAATTTATACAGACACCGACACTAACAAATATATGACGAGCCGAAGGCGAGCCGAGTGCCGAGCCGAGAAGCGGGTCTGGGCGCAGCGCCGGCGGGGGTCCGGGGCACCGCAGTCCCGACGGGGATCGACCTTTTTCCAGCCGATTTCGGAAGATCGAGGCTTCTTTGAAACAACGTAAAATGATGCACAAATGAACACCTCCTGCGAATTTGAACACCTCCTCGATGATTGACTTTTGCAACTCTTTCATGGCTTCTTCTGAATCATCCGACCTTTTTCCAGCCATCATTCTTAGCAAATTGTTCAGTGAAAACTGAAATAACCTTGCTTTTAGCTCTGCCTTGGTAAAAAACCTGAAACCATGATAAATAAAAATTGACATTTCATCGAACAGGTTGCGTGTTAATAAGTAATACATTACCATAGTTCATTCATCTAAACTTCCTACTAGACATCAACTCCTTCTCCTTGAATACTACCAAACTTCAACCTCTACACTGCCACCATCCACTCCCCAAACTGCTGCAACTTACATCCCCTACAGCCCTTAACAACAGTTGGTACATTTTGAATCAGGATATGAAATTGCAGCCTGCAATCTAGTTGGCTGCTTTCTAGTATAAGCATGTGCAATCTATATTGAGATTGGAACTGAATGTAATCACAGAGCTAATCATAGCAGCAGTATGTTCACATAATTAGTCATAAGCCAAGAAAAGGACAAAGTGGCAACTCGTGTTGAACTAGCATATCACCACATTTACCAATCAACAAAAACATGTAAGCCTATTCGTCGGTAAATGTAAATCCAATGTTAAAGTTCACAACTTTTCCATAAATATAACAAAACATCACCTGGCCAACACAGAGAGTAGAGACGGGACATCGAATATACTGCATAGTATCATAAATTGCCAACCCAGCCATCACGGAACCACCAGGTGAATTGATATAAAGAGAAAGCGGCTTAGACGGATTCTCAGATTCGAGGAACAGCGGCTTAGACGGATTCTCAGATTCGAGGAACAACGGCTTAGCCACCACTATCGCCGACGTATCATCCTCGATGGGTCCGTTAAGACAGATGACGCGCTCTTTGAGAAGCCGGGAAAAGATATCGTAGGCACGCTCGCCACGGGATATGTGCTCGATGACCATCGGAATCAGGCCGTAGAAACGGTGGTGGGGTAGTGGAGTTTTGTTGGGGGCTGCGGTTCGTAGGATTTGGGAATTAGGGATTTTTGGAAGAAAAAAAAGGAACGAAAATATGATTTGGAAATTAGGGATTTGGAAATTGGGGGTGAGAACGAAATGATATGAAAAGTAAAGCGGGAAAACGAAAATTTGGGGCAAATTGTAGCGGTGATCCATTTTAACAATCAGATTAAATGTAGACCATTGGATCGTATTCACGCGGATTGCTAATTTTATTAATTTTTTAATTTGACTACATCTATAGCAACACTATATAAAAATGTTGCAGCGTGTTACACTTGTTTAGCTAGAGCAACACAATTTTGTGGCTAAGGTAACACCATAAATACAACGTTGCAGTAGGACCAAAATTTTATATCTATCGCAACATTTTAGCTGGCAACACCTTGCAAAAATGTTGCAGAAGGTCATTTATGGCGTAGTGTATTTTTCTGAATAAATGAATGCTGAGAATGGTTGGTGTTTTGATAAATCTTTGGTTGATGCTTTGATTTTTTTTGATTGATTGTTTGATAAGAAAAATACCCTGATCACTAATATGGATCCAGTACCTTAAAACATCAGTTTATAAATATGTTTAGTAAGATAAATACATTTTATTGTGAAGTAGAGTATTACTGGAAAATAAACTAGGCAGTGTGAATAAAGGAGATTCATGCTTATGTCTAGATTGTTTTAAAAATGAGATGAACAATGCAATAAATTATTTATGTGCTGATTTGTTCAGATCTTAAGCTAAAATGTTTTGTGGGTTTTTCTCAAAAACCTTACCCTATGTTCACAGTAGAATTAAGTATAAGGATTTTATATGATTTCACTAGATTTGTTTAAGTGATCATGATATTCCTGAATATAGGAGACATGCAAGTGTTAAAACATATTTTGAATAAAATAACTGGAAAATGAGATATGGTATTCTTTTCATGAATGTTTAGTATGGTTGACTGAAATCCCTGAGTGAGTTTAACTCTCTTTGATTTATGAAAAAGAAGAAAAGAATATAAAAGCATTTCAAGAGTTAATAAATTTTTTTCTGAAAGAAAATGAGAATGGTCACTAGATTATAAAGCTAATCTAGGAGTAGAGCCTTGATCTATTCATCATAAGGGGGATGATGGGTATGTGCATGACTTGTTTAAGTCCTGTAGGCCTCTGTGCAGGGGTTAACAGAATTGAGTCCCTTGCAATGCACACATGGTGTTCAATGGCAAAGAGTTAAGACCAAATTAAATTGATAAATTGAGATTGAGGGTTGAGCTATGGTATTAAAATGAGTTAATCCATAGGAGTATGTATACATGTGTACTGAATTGAATGGATGAATGGATGCTTGTGTGCATGAGTGTTAGTAGGGGCTTATATATATATATATATACCCAGTTTACATTATAAATCCAAATAAGCATCAAGTATATGAATTCTCTGCACAATAATTAGAAAATGACAAGTTATTATATTTTGATTTCACTCATACCAGAATTTATTTCTGACCCTATTTGTTGCCTTTGCAAACTATGGGGTGTCTCATTATCATTGAGGCAGTTCCAGGTATTGCTGTAGGGAAAGAGGCATAGTAGCTCTGCTTGCATGGGTGTTTGAAGAGCTTGCTGTTTTAAAATACTTTAGAGAAGTAGAAGTTTTTATTTGTAATAAATAATCTGGGCAAAAACTTTCTTAAGGATTATGTGTGTCCAGAATTCTTAGTGCTTTGTTTCCTTGTAATGAATATGTAAGACTTATGCATTTATATGTGCTTGTGAGTGGTTGATCAAAGTAATATGCTCTGGAATTAAATCCAGTAAGCTATGATGAATGAGAAGTATGCCATATAATCTGATATATGGACATATTCTCCTTGCTATTATTGATTAAGTTTCAGATAGGATTATGGGTTGTTTTTGAATGAATGTTAGTCAAAGTAATGAGTTGATGGGTTTAAATTTGGTCTTGGCTAGCCAGCAAGATTTTTACATGCCTTGTAACTAATACAAGTTCATGTGTAAGCTTGAAATCACTGAAGCAAACAAGACCATAGTACAAGTTAATTTGAATTGCAACTAAACCTTGTATTAGTAGTTAAGTTGTGTTAAAACAGAATGTACAAGAGTTACAGTAGATGAGTTTGAGCTTGATCATGGCTAACCAGAAGGGCCTATACACGGCTTGTAATTGATATAAGTGCATGCATATGTCTGAAGCCATATGCTTCAACTTTCTGAAGCAAGTAAATCCATAGTGTAATGCTAATTTGAAAAGAAATCAAGTCATAAGTTGAATCCAGAATAAGACTAAGAATATGATGTTATAGAACCTGGAAATCATAGGTAGCTAAGGTTTTAGGATTTGAATTTTTGATAAAATCTAGAAATGACATCAAACATATGATTGAAGTAGCAAGTTTAGTAAAAGAAGCAGATCAAAAGATTCAATGCATCAAGTAAGAGAATAGAGTAATTTGGTTAAGTATTTAGAAATCCAGAACATTACTTTTGCTCGCTTATCATTCAGAATATGCAAAGATCTTTCAAAACCAAGTTCAAAATGTTTTCCAGTTTTATTAGCAAAGTTTGTATGATTTCTAAATCAGCACACAACCCTATCACTTACATGATCATTACATGTTTTATAAACCTGAATATATGCATTTTGATTGAACTGAATTGCTTGTGCATGTTTTGTGCATATTTGTGTATAAACCATGAATCTGGGCTAGATAAACCCTTGAATCATTCATCAAATTATGTTTTGACATCTTCTATCATTTCTAAATAACCGGTATGAATTACTGAAACCCAAACCCATGGGATATTAGACCACAAATCAAATAATTTGGTTTAATGAAAACTCTGGAAAACAATACAAATAGAAATATGAGGAACTAATACTTTATTTTTGTATTAGTCAATCTTGAGTCATTATAAAAGAAGATAAAATCTGAATTATGCATTGGTCAATCTTGAGTCTCATTAAGGTGATAATATTTGTATTTAGTATTAGTCAGTCTTGAGTAAGTGAAGAGATATAAGTGTAGAAACAAGATATGTGACACAAGACATTTCAACTATGAAAAATATTATGTGAATTAAAATTCTTTCCTACTTTAAACACTCTGATTTGCAAAGAAACATTTATATATCCTCATATATATAAATGATAGGAATTGATTTAAATACTGATATATTTATATTAGTAAAATTCAGGATCTTGGGTAATTAATTAAAAGAAATAAAAGGAGCAAGAAGAGATGTGATCCCTTAGTAAAAAAAATATTCCTAACTAAAATTCACTAAAAATTATAGGTGAAGAAAAGTGGGTCACTTCAGTTGGTATCAGAGCTATGTTATTAAACATAGCAGAAATAAAGATCAAATTCTCTTATCGGAATAAAATCTTATGAGACCAAATACATAACAATATTTTCAGTGTAAATAAAACCACTGAAACAATTAAATTACAAATTAAACTAACTAGTTATGAAAATTGTATAGCAAATCATGGAAGGAAGACCACCAAATCATGGAGCAGGACCCTCCAATGCAACACCATTAGTCAATTTGCAAGATTTGGTGAGGGCATTTAGGGAAGGAGCAGTGCAAAGGGAAGAGAATCCTCATGAGGAGTTGTCTAAGCTACTGAAAACATTCTCAAACTTAGGGGGCAAGGATTTTGAAGGTATTGAAGGAGTCATGGGTGTGCAAACTTGGCTAAGAACTTTGGATAGGATATTTGTAGACATGCAAATAAATGATCAAAGGAAAAGGCAAATTGCTTCCAGAAGACTCAAAGGAGCAGCACTTGATTGGTGGGAGGTTATTATCACAGGAAGGCTAGAAAATGAGATAACATGGGATCAATTTAAGGACATGCTTGAGGCCAGATTTATCCCAGCAACAGCTAAGGCATCATTGCTTGAGGAGTTCATAAGATTGAGGAAAGGATCAATGAGTTTGACTGAATACACTCAAAAATTTGAGAGTTTATCTAAGTATGGAACCATGCTCATAGGGAATGAAGAATCAAAGAATTCCAGATTTATTCAAGGACTTAATGCTAATTTAAGTAGAGCAATGCTACCATACAAAGACAAAACATTTGATCAAGTCATAGACCTCACTCTCTCTTTTGAACAACATGATAATGCCAGAGAAAAATTCAGGAGCATGAGGGCTAACAACAACAATAAGAAGGGGAAAAATAGAGCTCACCCTTATGACAAGAAGAATTCAAATCAGAAGGTTGAAGGAGCAACCAGTGGAGAAGTCAAGAAGAAGAACATTTGCTACAATTGTGGCAGGAAGGACACATGAGTAATAGGTGTCAAGCAGCTAAGAAAACCCCATTCAGTTGCTACAACTGTGGGAAAGAAGGTCATATTAAAAAGAATTGCCCAGAATTCAAAAAAGGAGCAAAGGTAGGAGCACTTGAGGGCAAAGCCAAAGCAAATGCAGTGGGAAATTCTGGACAATTGGAAGGTATACTTCTAATTAAAGATCACCCCATCTCAGTTATATATGACACTGGAGCAACACATTCACTAATATCCCAAGACATAGTGAATAAATTGACTCTCACATGCTATTTAGTTGATAATCCCTTGTTTATTCAAAGCCCACTAGGTAGTTCTTGCATGTTAGGGATTAAATGTTTGGGAGTAGAGTTAAACATTGGTGGAAATATGTTTAATTCTGATTTGTTTGTGCTAAAATATCCTGGAATAGGAATTATTCTAGGAGTAGATTGGCTAAGAAAATACAAAGCAATTTTAAACTTAGAAAATTTTACTATTTCTCTGAAAACAGAAAATGGTAAAAATATTATAGTCATGAGTGAAATTGCTAAAATCAATTACCTTAACCAAATATGTAGCATGACTGAGAAAGACTAACACTGGAAGACATAAAAATTATAAATGAATACCCAAATGTCTTTGGTGAAGTCATAGGTGTTCCAAAAAATAGGCAAGTAGAATTTCAAATAAGGCTAATCCCAGGAGCAAGCCCAATCATCAAGAAGCCTACTAGAATGGGTCCTAAAGAATAAGTGGAATTGAAACATCAGTTGGAAGAATTGGAGCAGAAAGGCTTCATAAGCCCTAGTAGTTCAAACTGGGGTTCTCCAGTTGTATTTGTGAAGAAGCATGATGGTACTTTGAGAATGTGCATTGATTATAGAGAATTAAACAAAGTCACCATTAAAAATAAATATCCACTTCCCAGAATTGATGATTTGTTTGATCAATTAAATGGAGCAAGAATTTTCTCAAGGCTAGACTTAGACTCTGGATTTCACCAAATGAAGGTTGAAGAGGAGAGTATTAAATACATAGCATTCAACATAAGGTATGGGTTATATGAATATTTAGTAATGCCTTTTGGGTTGACAAATGCACCATCTTATTTTGTAGATCTAATGAATATGACATTCAGAGATTATTTAGACAAATTTGTAGTAGTTTTCATTGATGACATATTAGTGTATTCAAAATCAGAGGAAGAACATACAAAACATTTACATCTGGTTTTGTCTAGACTAAGAGCACATGATTTAAAGGCCAAATTTTCTAAATGCACATTTTGGCAGAATGAAGTAAAATTTTTGGGACACATTATATCACAACAAGGAGTTAGTGTAGACCCAACTAAGGTGATGGCAGTGCAATCTTGGAGTAGGCCAAAATCAGTGACTGAAGTAAGATCATTTCTAGGGATGGTAGGTTACTATAGAAGGTTCATAAAGGACTTTGCAAGAATAGCTATTCCACTAACCAAGTTAACCAGAAAAGAGCAACCTTATGTGTGGACAGAGAAGTGTGAGCAAACTTTTGAATCATTGAAGAAAGCATTGATGGAAGCTCCGGTCTTGCAAGTGCCAGAAGGAAATGAAGGCTTAGTGGTGTACACTGATGCTAGTGGGACTGGTTTAGGGGCAGTACTCATGCAACATGGGAGGGTTATAGCCTATGCATCAAGGCAACTCAAGCCAAATGAAACCAGATATGCCACACATGATTTAGAGTTAGCTGCCATAGTTTATGCATTGAAGCTATGGAGACACTACTTATTGGGTACTAAATTTGGATTGTTTACAGACCATAAATCACTCCAGTATTTGTTTAGCCAAAAAGACTTGAATATGAGACAACATAGGAGGGTGGAATTTTTAGCCGCCTATGATTTAGATATATTGTATACTCCTGGAAAGGCTAATAGAGTGGCAGATGCATTGAGTAGACATCAAGCAAGATTAGCAAGCTTAATGATGATTGAGTTTAAGGATTTAACAATCCTTAGTGAAGTGGAGATGAAGGAAGAAATTAGTGCACCAGACAATGTGCATAATGATATGATTGAATATGGAAGATTGAGTCTTATCTCCTTAAGGTCAACACTGGTTGATAAAATAGGAAATATGCAAGATCAAGACTCAAATTTAAAAGAGAAGAAAGACATGATTTCACAAGGAATATCAGTGGAAAATTATGAAGTAGATGATAGAGTCTACCTAAGGAAGAAAGGGAGACTCTGTGTACCCAGTGTAGAAGAACTGAAGCAAGAAGTTATGGATGAACATCATAAGACAAAATACACTATACATCCAGGTGGTACTAAAATGTATCATGATCTCAAAAGAAGCTATTGGTGGCCAGGAATGAAAGGGGCAGTGGCAAGATATGTGGCAAAGTGTTTAACATGCCAACAAGTCAAGGCAGATTATCAAAGACCTTCAGGCCTACTACAACCTTTGGAAGTGCCTACCTGGAAATGGGAAAGCATTTCAATGGATTTTGTGGATGGTTTGCCAAGAACAAGAAGAGGCAATGATAGTATTTGGGTAGTAGTTGATAGACTCACAAAGTCAGCCTACTTTATTCCAGTGAACTCAAACAGAAATGCTCACAAATTAGCACAATTATTTGTGAAGGAGATAGTAAAATTACATGGTTATCATTAGTGATAGAGATACCTTGTTTACCTCAAGGTTCTGGGGAAGCTTTCAAGAGGCAATGGGGACAGAATTGTGTCTAAGCACAGCATACCACCCCCAAATAGATGGTCAAACAGAGATTGTTAAAAAGATTTTGGAGGATTTGCTTAGAGCATGTATACTTGATTTTGGTGGCAACTGGGAAGATCATCTTCATTTAGCTGAGTTTCCTTACAACAATAGCTACCAATTCACTATAAGTATGGCTCTATATGAGGCTTTATATGGAAGGCCTTGTTTGTCTCCTGCATGTTGGATGGAGGCAGGTGAAAGAGTGTTTCTAGGACCAGATCACATCAAAGAAACCTCTGCAAGAATTGAACTGGTGAGGCAGAGAATGAAGGCAGCACAAGAAAGGCAAAAGGCATATGCAGATAGAGGAAGGAGGCCAGTGGAGTATGAAGTGGGAAATTATGTATTTCTCAAAGTTTCACCAATGAGAAAAATATTAAGGTTTGGCAAGGCAGGAAAATTGTCTCCAAGATTTATAGGGCCATATGAGATAATTCAAAGAGTAGGAAATTTAGCTTATAAGCTGAAGTTGCCAGAGGAATTGAGTAATATCCATGATGTATTTCATGTATCTCAATTGAGAAAATGGGTACATGATAAGGAAGCAATTCTGGAATCACCTACACAAGTTGAAATTCAAGAAAATCTGGTTTATAGGAAGGAACCAGTGGGTATTGTGGCTAGAGAAGAAATTGAGGAATAAAATAATTAAATTGGTAAAGATTCAGTGGAGTTTGGATGAGAATGATTGTATATGGGAGGCTGAAGATAGGATGAAGGATAAATATCCTAATCTATTTTCGGCTTAAAGGTATGTTTAAAACTATGATGAAACATTAATACTATTTATGTATGTTTGATTGATTTTGAATGAACGAGTTTCTGAAATTTCATTCAATTGAAATTATGCTTTGTATACATTTGGATGGAAATGTATGAGAGAATAATTGTGGGACACAATTCCTTTTAGGAGGAGAGTATGTGAAGACCCAAATTATTGAGATAAGAATAATTTTAATAAAATCAGTGAAAGGAGAATTTTCAAGGAAAAATATAGTTTGAAAATAAATATTGAGAAGAGTTAAATATATAATGAAGCGGATAGTTGTTTTCAGTAAAATAATAATGAGAAGAGAATAACTAAGTATGAGTAAGTCTTATATTCATATGTATATATATATTGAATATAAATAGTCAGAAAGGAATAAAATGATAAAAGTAGACTTTTATAGTAATTAAAAATAAATAATAAGAAGGAAATGGTATTTCAGAGAGAAGGAATGAGGAAATGTGACTGAGTGTATATATGGATTATACATTACCATATGTAATATTTTTACAACCAGGAAAAATATAAAGTAATAAGGAAAACACTATGGTAATTAAATATATGAATACATTTTATATATCAAGAGAAAACAAATAGCTTGAAACATTAACAAGGAATTAATTGATAAAAGGATATACATGTATACATTACAGATTAGTCTTAAGAAAATAAATAATGTAAGAAAGTCACATGAAAATAAGGTGTGTGTATGAAACATGCAAATAGCATGCAAACCAGAAAAAAATCTAAAGCAACTGAAAATACCCGAAATAGAAATCAAAAAGAAAATGGCATTTCTAGCAATAACATCATATGCAGAATTCTCTCATTTGTGTGGCGATAAGATGGGTTTTTCACTCTACTAAAACCCTAAACAATGTTTTAAAAATTAAAGGGGGTAGCAGCAGTCTCATTTCAGAAAACAGAAAATATTAAGAAAAGAAAGAAGACCAAACCAAAGCCATTTTCAAGTTAAAGTATTCTCGGGGAAAAGAGGAAGGAAGGTGAGTGATTAATCAATCTTATGAGGTTTAAGGCATTAAGACCCAAGTTAAGGGCAACCATATTATTTTATAAAAACCATATCATGTTTGTTCTTGATCTATTTTTCTGAATAAATGAATGCTGAGAATGGTTGGTGTTTTGATAAATCTTTGGTTGATGCTTTGATTTTTTTTTGATTGATTGTTTGATAAGAAAAATACCCTAATCACTGATATGGATCCAGTACCTTAAAACATCAGTTTATAAATATGTTTAGTAAGATAAATACATTTTATTGTGAAGTAGGGTATTACTGGGAAATAAACTAGGCAGTGTGAATAAAGGAGATTCATGCTTATGTCTAGATTGTTTTAAAAATGAGATGAACAATGCAATAAATTATTTATGTGCCGATTTGTTTAGATCTTAAGCTAAAATGTTTTATTGGTTTTTCTCAAAAACCTTACCCTATGTTCACAGTAGAATTGAGTATAAGGATTTTATATGATTTCACTAGATTTGTTTAAGTGATCATGATATTCCTGAATATAGGAGACATGCAAGTGTTAAAACATATTTTGAATAAAATAACTGGAAAATGAGATATGGTATTCTTTCCATGAATGTTTAGTATGGTTGGCTGAAATCCCTGAGTGAGTTTAACTCTCTTTGATTTATGAAAAAGAAGAAAAGAATATAAAAGCATTTCAAGAGTTAATAATTTTTTTTCTGAAAGAAAATGAGAATGGTCACTAGATTATAAAGCTAATCTAGGAGTAGAGCCTTGATCTATTCATCATAAGGGGGATGATGGGTATGTGCATGACTTGTTTAAGTCCTGTAGCCCTCTGTGCAGGGGTTAACAGAATTGAGTCCCTTGCAATGCACACATGGTGTTCAATGGCAAAGAGTTAAAACCAAATTAAATTGATAAATTGAGATTGAGAGTTGAGCTATGGTATTAAAATGAGTTAATCCATAGGAGTATGTATACATGTGTACTGAATTGAATGGATGAATGGATGCTTGTGTGCATGAGTGTTAGTACGGGCTTTTATATATATATATATATATATATATATATATATATATATATATATATATATATATACCCAGTTTACATTATAAATCCAAATAAGCATCAAGTATATGAATTCTCTGCACAATAAATAGAAAATGACAAGTTATTATATTTTGATTTCACTCATACCAGAATTTATTTCTGACCCTATTTGTTGCCTTTGCAAACTATGGGTTGTCTCATTATCATTGAGGCAGTTCCAGGTATTGCTGCCGGGAAAGAGGCATAGTAGCTCTACTTGCATGGGTGTTTGAAGAGCTTGCTGTTTTAAAATACTTTAGAGAAGTAGAAGTTTTTATTTGTAATAAATAATCTGGGCAAAAACTTTCTTAAGGATTATGTGTGTCCAGAATTCTTAGTGCTTTGTTTCCTTGTAATGAATATGTAAGACTTATGCATTTATATGTGCTTGTGAGTGGTTGATCAAAGTAACATGCTCTGGAATTAAATCCAGTAAGCTATGATGAATGAGAAGTATGCCATATAATCTGGTATATGGACATATTCTCCTTGCTATTATTGATTAAATTTCAGATAGGATTATGGGTTGTTTTTGAATGAATGTTAGTCAAAGTAATGAGTTGATGGGTTTAAATTTGGTCTTGGCTAGCCAGCAAGATTTTTACATGTCTTGTAACTAATACAAGTTCATGTGTAAGCTTGAAATCACTGAAGCAAACAAGACCATAGTACAAGTTAATTTGAATTGCAACTAAACCTTGTATTAGTAGTTAAGTTGTGTTAAAACAGAATGTACAAGAGTTACAGTAGATGAGTTTGAGCTTGACCATGGCTAACCAGAAGGGCCTATACATGGCTTGTAATTGATACAAGTGCTTGCATATGTCTGAAGCCATATGCTTCAACTTTCTGAAGCAAGTAAATCCATAGTGTAATGCTAATTTGAAAAGAAATCAAGTCATAAGTTGAATCCAGAATAAGACTAAGAATATGATGTTATAGAACCTGGAAATCATAGGTAGCTAAGGTTTTAGGATTTGAATTTTTGATAAAATCTAGAAATGACATCAAACATATGATTGAAGTAGCAAGTTTAGTAAAAGAAGCAAATCAAAAGATTCAATGCATCAAGTAAGAGAATAGAGTAATTTGGTTAAGTATTTTGAAATCCAGAACAATACTTTTGCTCACTTATCATTCAGAATATGCAAAGATCTTTCAAAGCCAAGTTCAATATGTTTTCCAGTTTTATTAGCAAAATTTGTATGATTTCTAAATCAGCACACAACCCTATCACTTACATGATCATTACATGTTTTATAAACTTGAATATATGCATTTTGATTGAACTGAATTGCTTGTGCATGTTTTGTGCATGTTTGTGTATAAACCATGAATCTGGGCTAGATAAACCCTTGAATCATTAATCAAATTATGTTTTTACATCTTCTATCATTTCTAAATAACCGGTATGAATTACTGAAACCCAAACCCATGGGATATTAGACCACAAATCAAATAATTTGGTTTAATGAAAACTCTGGAAAACAATACAAATGGAAATATGAGGAACTAATACTTTATTTTTGTATTAGTCAATCTTGAGTCATTATAAAAGAAGATAAAATCTGAATTATGCATTGGTCAATCTTGAGTCTCATTAAGGTGATAATATTTGTATTTAGTATTAGTCAATCTTGAGTCAGTGAAGAGATATAAGTGTAGAAACAAGCAATGTGACACAAGACATTTCAACTATGAAAAATATTGTGTGAATTAAAATTCTTTGCTACTTTAAACACTCTGATTTGCAAAGAAACATTTATATATCCTCATATATATAAATGATAGGAATTGATTTAAATACTGATATATTTATATTAGTAAAATTCAGGATCTTGGGTAATTAATTAAAAGAAATAAAAGGAGCAAGAAGAGAGGTGATCCCTTAGTAAAAAAAAATTCCTAACTAAAATTCACTAAAAATTATAGGTGAAGAAAAGTGGGTCACTTCATATTATTTTCTAAAGTAAGTGAAGGTGTATAAATACCAGGTAAAGTATAATTAAAAATTTCTTACCTTGATTTTTCTGTGTTAAAGTAGTATATTTTTCATGTCTATTTTACTCTAGTGCTTCTGTGTTAAAATAGAGAAGCAACTAATTATGAAAAAGATAAGGGATGTATATAAGAAAATCAAGTATGATTAACAGCTTAGTTAAGATTATTTTATTAATATAACATTAAAAATGTAATACTAAAAAGGAAGTAGTTATTATATGATGGGAAACTACATCCTTAAACTAATAAAAAAATAATTCAAAATATTTGGATTACTGCAAAAAAAAAAAATAACAGAAAAGTCATCGTAGGAAGTGGGCAATGAAAGTGATAGCATTCTGTTGAATATAATTGTGCAGATAAACATAAGCTGAGATTGGTACAATATAATTGTGCTAGGACTTTCATAAATTACAACTCAAGTACCATCTCATTGCAACCTTCCCTATCTTCAATTTTTGCTTTGTTTAATTCAATTCTAAAAAGTATGCATTCACACAGATTTACGGTCACCCCCAATGCGACACGGCAGGGATTTAAAAATCTCAGTAAGTTGCTAGGTTGTAATGAAGAAAACACATTGTTATTTATTTGGAAAGTGAAATTAGTTAAAGATACATACAGCTTATACACTACTGTTTTTGCTGGTTTATGACTGCAAACATGCAAAGTAAGAATGTGCATGAGGTGGAATGCATATATGTTTATAGTATGCAACAATGTTGTGTATAGCCCAAGAAAAAGTCTACAGAATGGTACCTTGTTCTCCATTAGAGATTGACTATCTTGCACCGAAATCCAACTTGCCCTAAAATAAAGAAAACAAAAATAGAAAAGTCAAACTATATTGGGCAAAAGTACAAATTCATATTATGAGATTACAAAATAAATAAAACTTAAAGCATTTAAAGAAGGCTCGGCCTACCACCATATATGAACTTCATCACCAAACCCATGATTATATCAAATTGCACCATATATTTAAACCTGAAATAGTACTAAGATGAAATAGTAATCACAAAATATTCTTCTTTTAATCTACTTTGGTTTTTGGCTTTTGACCTCCAGCATGCATGGTTCTTTCTAATAAAGGAGATAGATAACTGGATGATGTGAGATAAAATTACAAATAAGATAAAAGAAAGCAATTTTGGGATAGAAAAAAGTTTAACCAGCTTCGCAGTTGCAGCAGTATGGCAAACCCTCGATTTGAAAATGGGGTGCTCCAATTCTATCCAATGAAAACAAAAAATTTCCAATCAGTTATTGCAATTGATATATCTATCAAGAAGTAAACAACATATGATACTTGAATTACCAACCGATGAATTAGAGCACAATTGAAATAACGAAATGAAGAATCATTGCGTCTGCAGTTTATCTGGAGGACAGGTTCAAATTTTCGGACGATTGCGTCAATGATAGAGCACAATACAATCGACCAAGATAAACACCAGGTCACTGCACAGATGCAGCTGGAGGTAGGACGTACAGCCACCGGAAACAACGATGGGAAAAGAGGCGATGTTGCCATTCAAGGTAGATGCGAGTAGTAGCAATCGGGATGGCGACCATTAGCTGTGGTTCTCCGAAAACGAATCTGAATGATGTAGCCTAAATGAAATTAGGGTTATTGGTTTAAGGGGAGTTCGATTAGCTGTAGCTTGTCGAAAATTAATCTGAATGATGCTAGCCAAAATGAAATTAGGGTTATTGCTTTTAAGGGGAGCTACGAAGGTAGCAAAAGACAGTCCGCTTTAAAATCCAAAATAAAATGTTTGCGTTGCTGACAACTATTCCTCATGGTCAAAGAAGACGAATACTTGTTGATGATGTGAGTAGGAACAGCGACAGATATGGTGGCGCGAAGATGGCTGTTAGCAGATTGGCTGGAGAGTCGAATTCGAATGGTTTGAGATTGAGAAGCGATTGTGGGCCGCAGTGCTCGAGACGATGTCGAAATCGAAGGGTTTGGGAGAGGGGAGACTTTTGGATCTGAATGAAAAATAATTGGAAATCTGGCATGAAAATTAATTGGAAAAACCTAGGAGAAAGAAGAGAGGTACGGCAGAAAGAGAGGAAAAAAGAGAAAGCGGGTATATTATAGATATAAATTAGAGGACTGTTCAGTTGCCAAATTTCAAAGGGGCCTGTGTGAGCTTGAAATTTAACTCACTAATAATAATATAGTATAGATAACTTACCAAAATGTTAAAAGTTGAAATGTTAAATAGGATATGTAATCGAATATTGTACAAGTAAAACTTGGGAAAATGAAGTGTTCAATAGTCTTATTTTTTTATAGGAATTCTAATGTTATAACTTGTTATAAACTAAAGTTAATAGTTTGAAATGCTACTAATTGAATGTAATAAAAGTGAATAATGTAAGAGAAATGATTATAAGCTTAAGTTAACATTTAAGCTATCTATAATCAGATTAATGGTAAAGGTGAATACTGTAAGTAAATAATTATAAACTTGAATTAATATTAAAGCCATTTATAACCAAATTGAGCACTATGTATAATTTGAATGATTATAACTTCAGAGAACCTTGAAATGACTTAGAAATGAAGTTAATATTCAATGATACTATATATGGAACAATGAATGTGAAAAAAGAAATGATCTATAAATGGTAGATTGAATTGTAAAGAAGCTTACCTAGTAATGTATAATCCAATAATTGAAATAAAAATAACTTATTTAAGCAATGAACGTAAAGTAATAAAATGAAAGAAAATGGCACCGTATGGATAAAGGAGAAATGAACTTTTGTAAGTAATAACGAATGTAAATTAATGAAAATAAACATTATATGAATGAGAAAAGAAAAGTAAATGATGAAAAAAAATCAAACTAAATTGTAAATGTGAAGTAAACTGAAATAAAATGTATACAATACTTCAATAATGAATTCATTTATGATCTAAATAATTAAAATTGATATAACTTATGTAAGTAAAGAATGCAAATTAAGGAAATAAGCCTTACATGAATGAATGAAAATTAAATTTTTGTAAGTAATGAACGTGAATTAAAGAAAATCATTATATGAAAAAATATGACTGAACAATAAATGATGTGAAAAAGATAAACAGAGTAAACTTAAGAATGTGTTGAATTCTTTGTTTGTTTGACTTATGGATTGGTTAGGAGAGGATACTTTTGTTGTGTAGGATGTATAAATAATCTATAAAGCTATCTACGACTGTTGAGTGTATGGTTTACTTCATAGTTTATTTATCATTTTATACGATTAGAAGTTTTGAACCCGAACAAACCATTCGTTTTGGTTGCTATGGATGGATGTGTAACAACCCTAGACTTTGCATATATTTTAATTTTGACTTTATTTTTATTTTTAAATTATTTAAAAAAATTTATATTTCAAACATTTCATTTTAAAAATATAAATGTTGATTATTAAGTGAATTTTTGTTTCAAACTAGTATAAATTGGATATTTCACTGAAAAGTGAATTTCTGTTCAAACTGGTCAAACTTTGACTTTTGAACTTTAAATTTAAATATTTCAAATTCTTAAATTTTATCCTTTATTATGAAAATAGATTTAATTCCATGAATACTGCTTTTCGTTTCGTTGAAAACGGACTTATATTGTAGAAGTTATGTAATTTTCAATTTTGTGTATAAACTGTTTATTTTGCAATATTATTTATTTTAAATCATATAAATTATATAAATAATATTTTATTTGGTCATGTAATGTTATAAGTTATATTTATATGGGTAAAATAACATGTTATGAACATATTTTTGTTTTAAAACATTTTAAAGTGTAATTGACATTTTCCAGTATCAGTTGTATATTTGTTTACAATTTATAATTTCCAGCTTCAATTAACTAAAGTAATTCTTTATTTATCTTTATATTTTTCTTAAGAACTTATTTATTCTTTCCCACTTTATTTTGTTTCTCATTTTATTTTATTTATTGGACTTTTATTTGTTTTAAAGTGAAATAAAATTTTTGTAAAACTAGTGATGTTTATTTGTAATTTTCATGTCCTATTTCCAATTTTTAAACATTTTCTTTATTCTTTTTCTATTTTCTCTAAATTTAATTATTTATTTCACTTTATAAATGATAAATGAATTATTTTATTTCAAAATTTTGCTTTAGAATATTTTTAAAATGAAGTAGATAATTTTCCAAAGACAATGGTGATTTATTTGAAATTTCTGGACCCTATTTTCAATTTTTAAGCAATTTCTTATATTCTTTTCCATTTTCTTTAAATTTGATTATTTATTTTTATTCTATTTTTACTTTGGTTCAGTTTTTAAATTCATTTACTGAAATTTTATTTTGTTTTATTTGAATTAGAGAAAAGGAAATTTGAAGAGACTTAAGCCTTAAAAAAACTTGACTTTTCACTTTCTAGACTTTTCATTTCTTTAGCCGTTCATTACTTTATTGTTGGCCGTGAGTTTTTATTTCTTTTTCACGTGAAAACATCTTGCTTCATCACAAATTTTCGACCATTTTAGATCTGAAAAGAATTGAGAAAAAAATTGCAAGTTAATGTCTTCTTCTTTCTACTTTTCCCTCTTATTTTTCATTGTTTTCCTAAATCTCTCTTCAACTTTGCTTGGCCACAACCACCACCATCTTCACCCGCAACCACCATCATCTCCTCCTCTTCATCATCCCCTGCCAAAACACCTACCCTTCAGACCAGATCTGGCCTTGACCATTAGATGAAGCCACCACCTCAAATTTGCACAAGAACTCCACAAAACAATGCATAGCCTACCAAAACTCCACCTCCACCTTCATAGTTGACTTCGGCCACCCCTATAGCCTCCACCACCAGCAAGTGCCATCACCAATAGCCTTGTTTCAGATCTGACCTGACCTGTAGTGAGCCATAGACGAGCCCATAGACCCCTTTGGTCGAGCCTAGATGCATCCAAACTCCATTGTTAGCCTTGCCTTTTAACCTCCTTCCAATTGTAACTCCAAGACCCTTCCTCTTCTCAAGCCTAACCATATATTTCAGTCCAAACCTGATCTATTTCCACATGAAAACATCATGGCCTAACCATAAGCATGTATGGTTGAGCACAAGTTGAGGCAAGATCAAGCAAACATTGATTTAAAGCTAGGTGATGTTATTTGTCTAGCCTAGTTTCCATTTGTTTCAATTTTATCTTTGGTATTGCAAATATATTTATAATGTACTTTGCTTTATTTTTGTATACAAGGTTTATATCTTGGATCTCTCCACTCAAATCAAATCGTGCTATTGTGCTTTCTGGAATTTATCTGTGTATTTTGTTTTGCAAACACCAGCGTAAAAAGGTGAGTTATTATCACCAGACAATATGTACCTATATAACTGATAAACCGACACCATTTGAATCTGTAATGTATATCATCATGTTATATATGTTTATATTATTATCATATGATGTTCACACCTGTTATTACACTTATTATATCATATGTTACTATTATTTAATGTTATTCTGTTATTTATATCTGTTATCACCATTGCAAGTTCCCTGTAGATTGGAATTACTATGGGTTGAAATGATACATACCCGAACGGACTTTAGAATAGGGAAAAATCATTATGGGCTGAAATGATAGGCCTGAACGATTTTTATTTAAATTATTTTAACTTGGGATTGCGGGTTTGAAATGATAGAACCCAGATTTTTCTTTTTTAACTGCAGATTGAAATGATACATATCCATATCACTTGACCTAGGTTAGAAAATTATATACAGGCCCGTGGTTATTTTATAAAGTGTTTTGAATATTTAAGTATTTTAAAAATATAAATTTATGAAATTTGATTTAAACAGATTTTGAAATATTTTTAATTAAAGAAATTATGATTTTTCTATGTGTTAAAAATGTAATTAATGAATGGTTTAACTTGATTTTTGAAATATAACTTAAGTCGGAAATTTGGAATTTTGGTTAAAAATGATATTTAAGTTATATAAATAAAATGGATATTAAATTTTATTTGGAAATGGTAAATATGATAATTTGATTAAATTTGAATTTAAGTGATTATTAAGTATTATTGATTTTTCTATGAATTTAAGTGGTTAAATAAATGAATGTTTAAAAGTGATCTTTTAAAATATAACTTGACTAGGAAATGTGAAATTTGGTTTTAATTAAAGGTTTAAGTTAATTAAATAAAATTGGAAATTTTGTTAAATTGTGAAATGGTAATTTAAATTTGAAGTGTTAAGTCTATTTGTTGAAATGTGAAGAATTAAAACTTTTACACTTAAACTTATTGAGTAAATTGTTGAAAATTGGATTTAATTATAAGAAATTTATTGTGAGAGAAACATGTAAAGTTATAATTAATGAAAGAAATATGTAAAGTTTAATTTATGAAAGAAATGTGTAAAGTTCTAATTAATGAAAGAAATATGTAAAGTTTAATTTATGAAAGAAACGTGTAAAGTTCTAATTAATTAAAGAAATATGTAAAGTTTTACCTACTGAAAGAAACATGTAAAGTCTTAATTAATGAAAGAAACATGTAAGTCTTAATTTGTGTAATATTGATTTAAAATAATAAATGCCCCTTTTGTAATAAAACGTAAATTAAAACGTACATTCGATAATGTAAGTTTAATTAGTGTAATATTGATTAAATGATAAATGCTCTTTACTGTAATAGGAATGTAAGTTAAAAAGTACATTTAATATGTAAGTTTTAATTAATGTAAATGACATATTTTAATGACTAAAATAATAAAGTTTCTTTATTGTAATGATAATGTAAGTTAATAAGGTACTCTTAACTTAACATAAGAATTTCAGCATTAAATTGGATATTACAGTAACAAAGTTTATTTAACTATAAGGCTATGATAAAATGACCATGTTAAAAATTTGTAAGTATATAAATACTTTGATTATATAAAATGTTAAATTGGGAAGTATTACATTCCAAAAATGCTATGATTCCTTAAGGTTACATTACCAAAATGCTATGATAATTTAAAGGAAGATTTCAAGTTAATAAATTAAAGGAAATATTCAGTGATTTTGAAATTTGGGTTTTATTGAAATGATATATTATTGAATTGGTTTTGAAATGGAAATGATATATTTTTGAATTGGTTTTGAATAGATATGTTTTGGGTTTGAAAGTATGTATTAGTTTGAAATAAATGATATGATTTTTGAAATGGTTTAAAGGATGTATTTTGATTTGAAACATAAACTATTTTTAAAAGTTATACCCACGGGTTATAATAACGATTGGTTGGCAAAGAGACCGGGATCGGATATGGACATACTCTCTGTCGATACCGAAAACCACTTTGACAACCGTGTACGCGGTGGAGATTCCAGAATGAAGTAGGATGGTGGCGACGTTCTTAAGGTATGTTACGTGGACCCAACTCCCGTGAGTTGGCATAAGGTGGCTAAAACAGGAGCGATCTCGGACCAGTGAGGTAGCACCTCTTCTCGGACACATTTCTTCGATATTATACTCTTACTTGTGATTGATTAGATGGCCATCCTCCGATTTGGGAGTGTTGTTCGAGGTGGAACGGTAGTGGCTGCTATGCGTATCCATCAGTCCGTGTGCGTAATTGGTATATCTACCCTGGCATTGCCTAGTTGTGCCATGTCACCTACCATATCGAGCTTTACTACGATTATGATTTTAAGATCCGACCGCGTTAAGGTTCTCCATCCCCTTAACGCTATTTTCTATATGATTATACTTTACTTATTAGACATTATTATAATAGCGAATATTACTACATAGTAGATATTTTAACGGATCCTTAGAGGATGGGCGGTCCCAAGCATCTTCTAAGTTACTTGTACCTTTATTACAGTTCACTTGAGTTGGTTTACATTATATAAGTATATATTGTCCTGACTCGAGTGTTTTGTGTTTTGCTTTACGCTCGGGTCGTTACAGTTGGTATCAGAGCTTTGGCTTTGAGGCAAAACTTAGAATGTATGGTAAATTTATTTACAGAATCACTTTCGTTCGAGTTTGAATCTCTTCCTTTTGATTCGATTTCCTTTGAATTTTGGAACGTTTCCTGCAGTTCCAAAATTCATTCGTGTCCCTCACTATTCATCATCTTTTGATTCTAGAGTATCCCATGACTCCACTTCGAATGATCTTTATAGTGAATTGGCGGTCTCGCCAATATTCTAATTTTCTTGTAAAAGGGTGAAAATCCTTTACAGTCAGCATCGATTCACCAGAGATTTTTATTTATCCTTGGTTTAGATGCTAATATATTTTATTATTCCAAACTCTATCTCTTGAGATCGAACATAGATTTATCCCAGAAAAATCCACATCGATCTTATTCTTTAAGTCATGGTTGACCCGGTTAAGGTTGTCCGAGATTTATCTAAGCTTACCCATCTCTCTACTCTGTTTAACCATCTTGTCTTTTGTTTCTAAACTATCTCCAAATATTTTGAATTGTACTTGTAAATCTATGTTTTGTTTTATATATGGTGTTGTTTGAGTTGTTGATGTTGATTTGGGTTTCCGATCGATTCGTCTGATCAACGCTATCGATAGGATTTCTAAAACACTTTGACAGAACAAACTGACACAATATTATAAAAAAAATTGGTTAATGAAATAAATTTTGATATATAATATATGGAACTTAATAAATTGATTTAAATTGATAATTTGAAGTGATAATACTTGATTTATCATTTATTGTTCTACAAATGAATTTATAAATATTTGTTTATAAATTTATTTGGGAACTGAAATGAATTTAAAACAAGAAATTTAAGAATTTAATTTCCGATGGATTCAAACCTTATGTTAAAAGTTTTAAAAGGATATATTATTTAAAGTATTTCCAAGTAGAAATTTGTTTCTAAAGGAGTTTTAAGTTTAAAAATTTAGTGCTCTTCTATTTGTCGCTGGAAAATAATTTCGGTGATGACTGCAGCATCATCGACGTTCATTTTAGAGTTTCGAAGTGAAGAGACCGCTCTGTAGGCTTGCTACAGTGTTGCTTTGAGAATTTAATTGGTTTGAATTTCTAAAATATGATTTGATTTATAATATATATATGTATATGATTTAAAATTGATTTGACATATTATGTACATATATTTATATATCTCTAACCGGTTTGAAGGAAATCGGAAATTTAATTCTTACATTTTTTTCTTAAAGAATAATTTCAATTATAAAAAGAAAAAAATCAAAAATTTGGATAATGATTCAAACTTGAGATAATTGAATTGGAAATTTTTATTTGTATAATACAATTGCATTCAAATATAACTTACCTTAAATTTTTTTAGAAGTTAACAATGTAATTGGATAATATACAACATAAAAAGGATTTTATAAATAAATTTTGAGTGGTTATAATAAATTGTATACACTTAAATTTTAGTTATAAAAGATTAACAAAGGAAAATAGTGAAAAAGGAATTTAAAGAGATTTTATTTAAATAACTTAATAATCAAATTTGATTTTATATGGAACCTTAAGTCTAACCTAGGAATTTTAATAAAGGTTATTTCCTGAAATGAATATGTTGTATAATAAGTATCTTTGAATAGATAAAATAAAATACATTTGAATTGGACATTTTGTAATAAAGTTTATTTAACTTGAAATCATAGTTTAATTGATGTCTAAATGAATAAATGTGTAAAGAAATTTGATTGTTATATTTGCTATGATAAATATTTTATTTATGAAATAGATATGTTTTGAAAAATGAATAATTATGATTTAAATAGTTAAAATGTATTTTAACATCACTAAAACTTGATAATTGAGAATTTGGTTTTCAAATGGAATTTTAAGTGTAACTTATTAAAGGAATATCTATTTGTGAAATGGGTATTTTAAATAAAGTGTTAGGTTATGTGTTAAATTAAGAGCTAACTAAAATAGTGAACTTTTAACTTAATAAATGAAGTATAGTTTAATTTGGATATTCCATTCATAAAAGTTTGTTTTAATAAGTCATAAGTTAAATGATATCCAAATGAATATTTCTGGAATAAAACTGATTTGAAATACTAATATATCTACTGTAGCATTTTATAAGTGCTACTATTTTGAAAAGACAATGTTTTGGAAATTTTTATAATTGAATGAACTTAGAAATGTTACAACTTTAAAATGAATATTATTTGACCTTGAATTAAAATGGTTTAAATGAAGATTATTTTCTAAAAGGAGTTATGATTTTCTAAGTATTATGTTTTTTTTAGAATAACATTTCCAAGTGTTATGATTTTAGTAGTGTGATTTCCAAATGATAAACATCCCTAAATTGTTATGATTTCAAAGCATTATGGTTTCAAATTATTATCTTATTTTGTTTTTCAAACCATCTTTTGGTTGTCCTTATTTTCCCTCATCTTGCTACAGGCTGGTATAAGCATCTTTCTATAATCTTTCTATTTAGAAATCTTTCTGTAATCTTTGATAATCTTTGTTACTCATCCGGATCTGAACACTGTTTTCCATTCATAGACCGTCGGTCAAGTGAAAGGGAGATTCTGACTCTAGAGGATTTTTTTTCGTGCTTATATTCTTGATTTGATCACATACATCTTGTTAAACTTACCTATAACAATAGTTATCAGGTGTAATTCCAATTTTCTTATCATCTTGTCTTAATTCTATTCATTCTATCGTTTTCTGTGCTTTCCCGTACCTCGTTCCTTTTCGGGGACGAAAAGTTTTGAGTGGGGGAGAGTGTAACAACCCTAGACTTTGCATATATTTTAATTTTGACTTTATTTTTATTTTTAAATTATTTTAAAATTTTTATATTTCAAACATTTCATTTTAAAAATATAAATGTTGATTATTAAGTGAATTTTTGTTTCAAACTAGTATAAATTGGATATTTCACTGAAAAGTGAATTTCTGTTCAAACTGGTCAAACTTTGACTTTTGAACTTTAAATTTAAATATTTCAAATTCTTAAATTTTATCCTTTATTATGAAAATAGATTTAATTCCATGAATACTGCTTTTCGTTTCGTTGAAAACGGACTTATATTGTAGAAGTTATGTAATTTTCAATTTTGTGTATAAACTGTTTATTTTGCAATATTATTTATTTTAAATCATATAAATTATATAAATAATATTTTATTTGGTCATGTAATGTTATAAGTTATATTTATATGGGTAAAATAACATGTTATGAACATATTTTGGTTTTAAAACATTTTAAAGTGTAATTGACATTTTCCAGTATCAGTTGTATATTTGTTTACAATTTATAATTTCCAGCTTCAATTAACTAAAGTAATTCTTTATTTATCTTTATATTTTTCTTAAGAACTTATTTATTCTCTTCCCACTTTATTTTGTTTCTCATTTTATTTTATTTATTGGACTTTTATTTGTTTTAAAGTGAAATAAAATTTTTGTAAAACTAGTGATGTTTATTTGTAATTTTCATGTCCTATTTCCAATTTTTAAACATTTTCTTTATTCTTTTTCTATTTTCTCTAAATTTAATTATTTATTTCACTTTATAAATGATAAATGAATTATTTTATTTCAAAATTTTGCTTTAGAATATTTTTAAAATGAAGTAGATAATTTTCCAAAGACAATGGTGATTTATTTGAAATTTCTGGACCCTATTTTCAATTTTTAAGCAATTTCTTATATTCTTTTCCATTTTCTTTAAATTTGATTATTTATTTTTATTCTATTTTTACTTTGGTTCAGTTTTTAAATTCATTTACTGAAATTTTATTTTGTTTTATTTGAATTAGAGAAAAGGAAATTTGAAGAGACTTAAGCCTTAAAAAAACTTGACTTTTCACTTTCTAGACTTTTCATTTCTTTAGCCGTTCATTACTTTATTGTTGGCCGTGAGTTTTTATTTCTTTTTCACGTGAAAACATCTAGCTTCATCACAAATTTTCAGCCATTTTAGATCTGAAAAGAATTGAGAAAAAAAATTGCAAGTTAATGTCTTCTTCTTTCTACTTTTCCCTCTTATTTTTCATTGTTTTCCTAGATCTCTCTTCAACTTTGCTTGGCCACAACCACCACCATCTTCTCCCGCAACCACCATCATCTCCTCCTCTTCATCATCCCTTGCCAAACACCTACCCTTCAGACCAGATCTGGCCTTGACAATTAGATGAAGCCACCACCTCAAATTTGCACAAGAACTCCACAAAACAATGCATAGCCTACCAAAACTCCACCTCCACCTTCATAGTTGACTTTGGCCACCCCTATAGCCTCCACCACCAGCAAGTGCCATCACCAATAGCCTTGTTTCAGATCTGACCTGACCTGTAGTGAGCCATAGACGAGCCCATATGTAATATCCCGGAAATTTTGACAATATCAATTTAATAATCTGTTTAATAATTAAATTGATATGGATAATCTTTGATAATAAGATTTGAATTTAATTTAATAATCTGATTAAATTAGTATTTAATTGATGATTTTATCTTTTAAAAGTTAATAAGTATAATGTATTATTTTTAATATGTATGAATTTTAATGCTAAAAGGAATTGTTATTTTAAATTGAATAAATAATGTATGTAAATATATATAACTTAACTTTTAAATTGAATCTTAGGATTTAATTTAAATTGAATTTGAAATTTAAGTTTTGAAATTCAAAAGATATATATATATATATATATAGATAAGTGTTTAAATAAATAAGAAAAAGGCTTTTTAAATAATTTTAAAATAAATAAATATGAGTAATTACTTAAATGACAAGTGTCATTATCTAAAGCTTTTATTTACATTTAAACTAAAAGGATATTACTTAAATGACATGTGTTAACACATTAAGTAGCCAAATAACATGTGTAAATAAATGGTAAACTCAAAATGACAAGTGTCTTAATTATATTCTTTTTCTTTTATTTTTGTAAAATCACAAATTCACTTATATAAACATATGCATTCCCTTTACTTGATTCTTTCTATTCTCCTTTTTAAAACAAGATAAACTCCTTTCTCAAACAAAAATCTGAGATTAAAATCAGTAACCATATATCAAAACAATCCTCTAATCTAAAATCAGTAATCAAATGCCTCAAACCAAAATCAATCCCTATATTCTCATTTTCAAATCAAAACCACTCAAGTTAAACAATCAAAACCCTGTAATTCTCTTTTCCAAATCAACTCCTCACAAACCTGAAATAAATTCAAAAGCCTGTAACTTATGTTAAAAGAAGACTGCAAATCATCTTTAAAAAGGAAACAAATCTGCATTCTCTTCATCTGGAAGCCTGCAGTTGTTCTTCAAGACTGTCTGTAACCAAGCTTCAGTAGCATGCAAAGCTTCTGGGGATTTAAAGCATTTCAGTTTCAAGTTTTAAAAGATCAAATCATTTTCCAGTCTTAAGCAAAACAGTTTCACAAGCTATTTCAAAAGAATAAGGCTCTGTCTCCATTTTTATTGGTGAGTAACTTTATATTTAAAATATAATTGGTTGCATGCTAGATGGTTGAATATAAATGTGTATTGATAAGTGAATGTCTGATATTTGTGTGCATGCTGGTTATAAGTGATCTGTTCATCATTTGTTTTTAGGTGAGTAACATCACATTTTAAATGCTTTAAATTGTTTTAGATGTATGTTAAGTTTTGGAAATGTATGTGTTTGGTATGAATATATATGGATGTGTGAATATGAGTATATGTATATCTCCTCTATCATCTCTGTTACCAGTTTATTTTTAGCTCAAGATTTAAATCAAAAATCTTTTTCTCTTGAACCAATTGCTGTTAGGATTTAGTCTATAAACAAAAGCTATTTGTTTTATACTAGATTAGAGGTTAAAAATTTAAGTAAACAAAAACAAGTAGGATATGGCTCTGGAAAATTAAAAGAACAGAGATGATCAAGCTAAGTCAAAAATCCAAATTTCATAATTTATAAATTTAGGATGATATATCAAATCTCTAATCAAAATCATGAATTTTAATACAAATTTTGTGATTTTTAATCTAGTATTGGAAGAGAATTTGGATGTGGTTCGAATTTGGGTTTAGGTTGATTTGCGGGTGATCGCGAGATAGATGAAGGCCGTGGTTAAGGATGGAGGATGGTGGATGGTCAGGCATCATTGGAAATGGTGTGGTATTTTTAAATTAACTAGGATGATCTAGCGACTCGATTTTAGGGTTTAGTGTTGGCTTCAGTTGTGGTGAAATCGCTATCAATTTGTGAATTCATGGCATGATCGGAATGTATGAATTTTGGCAGAGAGGTAGTGTCAGGATTAGACTTTCGATCGATGATAGTGTTGTTTCGATCAGAGAAATGTGGTGGTAGTAGTTTATCGATTTTGGGCCGGGACTTTTTCCGATGGTTCAGGCGAACACTGTTTTTCGTTCGGGGATGATTCACGACATCATCGAGAGGGCAGTGTCGATCAGTAGAAGAAGAGGCATCGAATTAGGGGCTCGCGAGGCCGGATGGATCATCGGAGGGATGGTGCATGTGCACCGCGTGCACGTGATATCTAGACATGGACGAATCTGAGTTAGGCAAGAACAATGGGTTTCGTTTCAGACTAGGTTACTTCGATTGCATCGTGGTTCGTGATAGTTGTTTAAATCGATCGGAGTTGAACTTCCTGAGTTGCGTGCCACCGGAATTCGATTTGTTGGCGATCTGGAAGTTGATAGGTAGAGAAGAAGAAGCTTTGTGTTTGGGTTTGTCGAGTCCCTTGCGTGAGTTGCTCGAAGAAATGGAAGAACGGACTCGAAGTTGTTGAGTATAGGCTCGGGTTTGGTTACAGATTTGTAACCTGTCAGTATTTTAGAAATTTAAAATGGTTTTAAAAATTTGAAAGCAGATTTAAACAGGTTTTTAAAATCAAGTTTAAGTATGGATTCAAATTGAAATTTTTATCCTAGTTTTGAGATAAATTAAAGTTTTATAAAATCAAATATTTAAACAAGTTAAAGTTTAAAGTATAATTTGAATTGGAATGTAAAGGTAAATTTAAAAGTAAAAGGTTTCAAATGACTTGTAAATGATAATTTAATTGTTAATAAGAATGATGTTGTTATCTTAAGTAAATTAAGATTAATGATTTGTAATTCATTAATTATTAAGAGATTTAAAAGGTAATTAAGATTTAATTAAATTAAATTAAAGGTAAATTAATTTGAAATCAAGGACTATTAATTAGATAAGATTGGATAAGTTAAGGTTATTAATTAATGGTTAGGAATAAATAAATTAAGTAATTAAAGATAAATTTATTGGTAATTAATTTGTAATTAATAATGTTTAATTAAAGTTTAATTATTTAAGAAAAATAATTAAAGAATAATTAATAGCTAACGTAGAACTTTAACTTGGGTTTAACAAGTAATTAATTAATGTGATTAATTGTGATAATTAAATAGATTAATTAATTAAGGTTAATCATTTGTAGAAATTATTTAAATATAATTACTTAATTGAAGTAATTAAGAAATTTATTACTCATTGTAATTAATTGAGTTTCTTTTGATTAGTTAAGTTAATTAACTAAGTTTAATTAATTTAAGATAATCACTTATTGATTTGTGAAGTATAAATTACTTAATGTAATTTAATGAAGAATAATTACTTAGGAAAGTAATTAATGGATAATTATTTATGTAATTAGTGAAGTAATTAAGGGAAGTTAATTACTTAATAGAAATTAATCAAGGGATTAATTAAAGATAATTAATTAAGGAGTAATTAATTTATTTGAGGAAGTAATTAAGGGTAGTTAATTACTGAATAAGATTAATCAAAGGTGATTAATAATTATGATTTAATTGAAGATTAATTACTTAATGTAATTAATTTAATTAGAGTAATTAATAATAAAAATGTAATTAGGGATCATTAATTAATATAATTAATGATGTAATTAAGAATTGATTAATTAAAGAATAATTATAAATGAAGTGATTAATTAATATAATTAATTAAGAAGTAATGTAATTAATTAATAAATGAAGAAATTAATTAATTTTATAATTAATTAATTAATGAAGTAATTAAAGGTTAATTACTATAAGTGGTTAAGAGTAATTAATTTGAGAAATTAATTTAATGCTAATTACTTGAATGTAATTAAATGTAATTAATCAAGGATGATTAATTAAAATGAATAATTGGATAAGGGTTGATTAATTAATTGATAATTAATTAATAGTGACTTAAGCAAGATTGTTAATGATGAAAGTAATTAATTTAATTTATTTTAAATTAATTAGAGATGAAGTATTTAATTTAATTCATTTTAAATTAACTATATATGGTGATTAATAAATCATTGCTTAAGGATATTGAATGATATTGATTTATTTTGAATGGTTTGAGATCTCAGATATGAGATAATTGATACTGTATTATTTGGATGCTTTGGTTGCATAGTGATGATGATATGGATTATCTGTTATAATGATAATGTTGATTATCTATTGTAAATCTATGAATTATCTATCTGTGTGTAAATAGATAGTAGAATTGAATTGTTTAACCTTTAAAACAACTTGGCCTTAAAAGATACGTTTTGGATTTCGATGAGACCGGGATCGGGTTTCCGTATACCGGATTTCCAGGTCTGGAGACCCGAATACCACATCGATCCAAATTAACGATAGGTCGTGAATCGAGTGAAGATGAAGATTCAGAGTGCAAGGGTTATTGTCGTTAACTCTGAGGGTGATTCCAAAACGAGTGTAACGAGATAATGCCTTCGGTTTCGTTCGAACCCGGAACGAACTTGTATGGATTGAATGCTTTCAGAACATCGTCAGGTGGACGATGAGCATTCTAAGTGATGTGTTCTTTTCTAAGGTAATCGTGACCTCAAGCCTCACAAACCGGGAATGGCTAAAACAGGGGAGGTGCAGCAAGGTTAGTGGGTAGCACCCAAGTAGGACAAGGTTACCTCTGTCTAGATGTCCCTTTCTATTTTCGACTTAGTGGTGCGGTTGCTGATCCCAACCGTGAGGTATCTTGTGCGGGAATTATCCAGTAAGGGATGTTCCGACCTTGTGTTGCAGGGGATTGGGAGTGATCCTCGGTACGGTGATCTAGGCCACGTACTGTGATGGGCGGTACCCCGGTAGCCCTGCCATTGTATGGAATCCAAACTCCAATAAGTGCCGTACGTATTAGTTGTGCCCAACTATGTTGAAATGTGAGATGTAAGCATTTCAGCTATTTCTGTATTTTACTTGAAAACCCTAGACCCTATTATAATACAATCGAATTTCCTATCAAATGTTTTGGTTAGCGTAAGGTAAAAACTTACCCATGTTTATGTGTGGGAAGTCTTACGTGATACCTTTTCTTTCAAAAGGTTTTGAAGTTAAACAAGTTTAACCTGTTACTCACACCAGACCCATGTCTGACCCAAGTTGTTTATTTCTGTTTTATAAACTCTTGGGTACTCAAATTTTTACGAGTAGCCAAGGGATTCAGGTTAGCCTTGACGAATTGTGGAGGAGCAATGGAGCAGGAGGCTTCGGCGTTGTAGATAGATAGTAGTTTCCGCTGTGTTGATTTTGTATTGATCTCTGTATTGTATTGAGATGTAATAACTAGACAGATGTTTATAACTGTCTAGTATATGATATGTAATCTATGTAACTCTGATAAGTGTTGTATATGATACTATGTAATATTTATGTGATATAATATATTTTGTTCGTTTCCACTGTGAGTATTTGTGTTTGTTTTCTTTCTCTTCTTTTCTTTTCTACTTCTCACCCCTTTCTTTCTTATTAGCGATACGACTTTCTATGGAGAGAAAGTCGTTGGTCGTTACACCATAGACCCCTTTGGTCGAGCCTAGATGCATCCAAACTCCATTGTTAGCCTTGCCTTTTAACCTCCTTCCAATTGTAACTCCAAGACCCTTCCTCTTCTCAAGCCTAACCATATATTTCAATCCAAACCTGATCTATTTCCACATGAAAACATCATGGCCTAACCATAAGCATGTATGGTTGAGCACAAGTTGAGGCAAGATCAAGCAAACATTGATTTAAAGCTAGGTGATGTTATTTGTCTAGCCTAGTTTCCATTTGTTTCAATTTTATCTTTGGTATTGCAAATATATTTATAATGTACTTTGCTTTATTTTTGTATACAAGGTTTATATCTTGGATCTCTCCACTCAAATCAAATCGTGCTATTGTGCTTTCTGGAATTTATCTGTGTATTTTGTTTTGCAAACTCCAGCGTAAAAAGGTGAGTTATTCTCACCAGACAATATGTACCTATATAACTGATAAACCGACACCATTTGAATCTGTAATGTATATCATCATGTTATATATGTTTATATTATTATCATATGATGTTCACACCTGTTATTACACTTATTATATCACATGTTACTATTATTTAATGTTATTCTGTTATTTATATCTGTTATCACCATTGCAAGTTCCCTGTAGATTAGAATCACTATGGGTTGAAATGATACATACCCGAACGGACTTTAGAATAGGGAAAAATCGTTATGGGCTGAAATGATAGGCCTGAACGATTTTTATTTAAATTATTTTAACTTGGGATTGCGGGTTTGAAATGATAGAACCCAGATTTTTCTTTTTTAACTGCGGATTGAAATGATACATATCTGTATCACTTGACCTAGGTTAGAAAATTATATACAGGCCCGTGGTTATTTTATAAAGTGTTTTGAATATTTTTAAGTATTTTAAAAATATAAATTTATGAAATTTGATTTAAACAGATTTTGAAATATTTTTAATTAAAGAAATTATGATTTTTCTATGTGTTAAAAATGTAATTAATGAATGGTTTAACTGGATTTTTGAAATATAACTTAAGTCGGAAATTTGGAATTTTGGTTAAAAATGATATTTAAGTTATATAAATAAAATTGATATTAAATTTTATTTGGAAATGGTAAATATGATAATTTGATTAAATTTGAATTTAAGTGATTATTAAGTATTATTGTTTTTTCTATGAATTTAAGTGGTTAAATAAATGAATGTTTAAAAGTGATCTTTTAAAATATAACTTGACTAGGAAATGTGAAATTTGGTTTTAATTAAAGGTTTAAGTTAATTAAATAAAAGGGGCATTTCACCAGAAGGACAAACTTTGCAGTCCAATTAGTTTCTAGGACACACATTCAAAGAAATTACTTTCAAGGCCAAAGTCAGCAGAATAATTACTTTCAAGGACAAAGTCAGCAGTCCAATTACTTTCAAGGACATAATTTCATAGGTTTTTAGGCCCTAGAAACTAATTATTTTGCGTTTTGTCCTTAAAAGTAATTATTTCAGTTGTGTGTCCTAGAAACTAATTTCATTTGCTAAAGATGCCCTTGTGGCTAATTTCCACTAAATAAAATTGGAAATTTTTTTAAATTGTGAAATGGTAATTTAAATTTGAAGTGTTAAGTCTATTTGTTGAAATGTGAAGAATTGGAACTTTTACACTTAAACTTATTAAGTAAATTGTTGAAAATTGGATTTAATTATAAGAAATTTATTGTGAGAGAAACGTGTAAAGTTCTAATTAATGAAAGAAATATGTAAAGTTTAATTTATGAAAGAAATGTGTAAAGTTCTAATTAATGAAAGAAATATGTAAAGTTTAATTTATGAAAGAAACGTGTAAAGTTCTAATTAATGAAAGAAATATGTAAAGTTTTACCTACTGAAAGAAACATGTAAAGTCTTAATTAATGAAAGAAACATGTAAGTCTTAATTTGTGTAATATTGATTTAAAATAATAAATGCCCCTTTTGTAATAAAACGTAAATTAAAACGTACATTCGATCATGTAAGTTTAATTAGTGTAATATTGATTAAATGATAAATGCTCTTTACTGTAATAGAAATGTAAGTTAAAAAGTACATTTAATATGTAAGTTTTAATTAATGTAAATGACATATTTTAATGACTAAAATAATAAAGTTTCTTTACTGTAATGATAATGTAAGTTAATAAGGTACTCTTAACTTAACATAAGAATTTCAGCATTAAATTGGATATTACAGTAACAAAGTTTATTTAACTATAAGGCTATGATAAAATGACCATGTTAAAAATTTGTAAGTATATAAATACTTTGATTATATAAAATGTTAAATTGGGAAGTATTACATTCCAAAAATGCTATGATTCCTTAAGGTTACATTACCAAAATGCTATGATAATTTAAAGGAAGATTTCAAGTTAATAAATTAAAGGAAATATCCAGTGATTTTGAAATTTGGGTTTTATTGAAATGATATATTATTGAATTGGTTTTGAAATGGAAATGATATATTTTTGAATTGGTTTTGAATAGATATGTTTTGGGTTTGAAAGTATGTATTAGTTTGAAATAAATGATATGGTTTTTGAAATGGTTTAAAGGATGTATTTTGATTTGAAACATAAACTATTTTTAAAAGTTATAACCACGGGTTATAATAACGATTGGTTGGCAAAGAGACCGGGATCAGATATGGACATACTCTCTGTCGATACCGAAAACCACTTTGACAACCGTGTACGCGGTGGAGATTCCAGAATGAAGTAGGATGGTGGCGACGTTCTTAAGGTATGTTACGTGGACCCAACTCCCGTGAGTTGGCATAAGGTGGCTAAAACAGGAGCGATCTCGGACCAGTGAGGTAGCACCTCTTCTCGGACACATTTCTTCGATATTATACTCTTACTTGTGATTGATTAGATGGCCATCCTCCGATTTGGGAGTGTTGTTCGAGGTGGAACGGTAGTGGCTGCTATGCGTATCCATCAGTCCGTGTGCGTAATTGGTATATCTACCCTGGCATTGCCTAGTTGTGCCATGTCACCTACCATATCGAGCTTTACTACGATTATGATTTTAAGATCCGACCGCGTTAAGGTTCTCCATCCCCTTAACGCTATTTTCTATATGATTATGCTTTACTTATTAGACATTATTATAATAGCGAATATTACTACATAGTAGATATTTTAACGGATCCTTAGAGGATGGGCGGTCCCAAGCATCTTCTAAGTTACTTGTACCTTTATTACAGTTCACTTGAGTTGGTTTACATTATATAAGTATATATTGTCCTGACTCGAGTGTTTTGTGTTTTGCTTTACGCTCGGGTCAGCCTGAGTATTCACAGATTTGGATTTCCACCTTCTGGAGATTTGAATCGCTGGAGATTATCTGCTAGTCTTGTTCTATCAACTTCGGTTCCGTTGTTCTATTCAGCCTGTACTTGGTTATTGTATTGAGACTTCTGCTGTACTTTATTTCTTATGTTGTATCTTATGTAACTCTGATATATTTTCATAGTAGCTTCATGAACTACTATTTCTTTTACTTCCGCTGCATTATTTTACTCTGTGTCTGTGATCTGTGATTATATTTATTTACTGTATACTCTGAGATTTGCCAAATTTTATTTACAACGCGGTATTTTGAGCAATTAAACTCCGTCATGAGTGTCTACCTATACACTTATAATGGATGCGAATGGTTGAAAATATCGGGTCGTTACAGGATGATTGCTTTCTTTGTTGAAATGGTGTTTGTACAGTTGTTTGTTTGCAAATGAAACTTTTGTTATGTGGTGATGTTTTGTTTGTTATTTATTGAAACAACTTAAATATTTCTCTTTATATAATTTGCTAACTTCTTTTAGATTATATAAGTGAAATACAAGTTTATGGAAGCAATTGCTACTGCTTTTGGTTTCATAAAGTAAGCGTTATTTGCCCGACAAATAGGTTCGTTCTCGGATTACGGTTTTATAGCGATATTATATTGTTTCCCGTGGTTTGGGATGTATTATTTTGAAAAATATTGTGTATATTGGTATTATTGATATTATTATTTCTCCCAGACCTCTCCGTACAAAGGAGACTCTTCCGAAATTTTCCGTTTAATTTTTGACTTAGAAAATTTTGTGAAATGTTTTCCAAACTTTTGTTAACTTGAATATAAAGGTTTTAATTGTTATAAATTGATATGTTTTATTTAAATTATTTAATTATGTAAATTAATTGTTTATAAATTTAATATTTTGAATAATATATATCGATTTCTTAACTCCTTCTTTTCCCTTCTTTTCCTTTTCAAGGACGAAAAGTTTTGAGTGGGAGAGAGTCTAACGACCTGTAATTTTTGATAATTAAAATTTGTTAATTTAATAAAGTTTTGTGATTTAATGTTTGAAGAAATAAAAATTTGTGATTAATAATAAGAATATAACTGGAATAAAAATGAAATAGTATTAATTTTAGGTAATTGATAACTATTCTAATGTAATTCCAATTAATTGAAATGATAAAAAGTTATAATTGGTTATGGATTGTAATTTTATTTGTAATAATATGTATTAATTGATAATTGGAGTAAAAGAGTAATTTGATAAATTAAATGTTGATTAACTCATGAAATAATGTGTAATAAATTGAAATTGAAAGTAATTAGTATTATGTAATTTGTTATTACATTTGGTTGTAAATAATAACTTATAAATGTGATAAAAAGGTTAATGGTGAAAATTATTATATGTTACCTATTTATTTAGCTTTTTAAACTAAAATTGGAAATCAATTGCAATAAATTTACTTAATTAGTGCAGTTAAGTTAAGTTAAATTGATAATTGTAGAATGATAATTTAATAAGATGTAACCAATGTAAATCTTATTCTTAATATGATAATTGTTGGAATAAAAGTCTAAAATCAAATTAAAACAATTTATTGGAATTTAATTAATTGGATTTAATTATAGTTGAAATTGAACACTGTAATTAGTGAAATATTAAACACTGAATTTGATATGTAAATTTGCTTTAAGTTATTATAAATGTCTAAGTAATCAAAAATGATGAAATTTTTTAGTTTATAAATATTGAAATTAAAAAGTGATTTAATTAATTTAATATTAATTTATTTAATTAACGTGAAAATAAACATTTTGGCCACTGTCCCGGATTTCGACGAAACCAGTTTCATCGGATCCGTAACGGTGAATTATTGTAAGGTTTCAAGTTTCGTAGTGACCGGACTTGTCGTTTGATCGTACGGACACGAAACGCGTAGAAATCAATTTAATTAAATTCAATTGAAATAAATTTGAAATAAGCTGATTTTAAGCTAACTTCCTCATACGATGGAATTAAGACTTGAAACCTTTTCCATTGGGTTTAAAATCAGCGAAAACATCTATTTTGACATATGGGATGACCCATTTTCGTTTCGGGAACGAAACGAGCTTTTCGGGTCGTTTATCGTTCAACCTTCAAATCGATCTAGCCCATTCTTTTCTATTTCTGATCTGTCTATAAATAGCCTGTTATAAACCCTAACTATTTCTTATTCTATTTGTCTGTATGTACAATTCTATCTGCTTCTCTCTTTCCAATGTCACACAAACCAAAACCAATTCCAAATTCAATTGCAAATCAAAATAAAACCAAAAATTTAAACTCCTCAAAATATATCGAATTATATATCAATTCGAAGCCCTTGACGAGCGCGAGTCAAATCTGCAGCTTGTTTTTCGATCTGGGTTGCTGTGTGGTCAGAATTAGGTGATTAATTCTTGGTCGTTCATCATGCGTTGATCAACTTCGTCGGATCATCAGATCAAGGTTACCGGTGCGGAGAGATGGTCGAGCGGAGTTCATCGGTGTAGGTTTTTCGGTGCATCAACAGCCAGATCGTTGTGAATAATTCAACTAGGGTTTTAAAGGGTAGGCGGCGGTTGGAGCTCCTTGGTGCCGAACGGTGGTGAGGCGAGTGTCGTGGTGGGCATGGGAGGTTGCGCAGGTGAGGCGAGCTCGCCCATGTCTTCAAAGCCTGGACCGATCATCTACAGGCGGCGCGGCAACATGTTGAGGTGGCTGCCGTGTGGGCTCGTATGCTCTACAGGCTAGGTTAGAGAAGAAGGGCTTCATGATGTGGCATTTATCCTTTGGTCCGTTTATTTTTTTTATTTAACTTAAAAATTAAATGTTATAACAATCATATATTTTACATACGAGCTTGGATTTGGACGCGGTTTCTTGCATTGGGATCGTATTGAAATTCCGAACATTTTAACGCTAGTTTGGACGAATTCCGAGATTGTCCAATTTTGGGCACTATTTTGGATTTCAACTCGATTTGAAATCAAAGTTGAGTGTTTTAACCCACTCACAATTACTAAACTATCTTATGTTAGTTAAATTAAATTTATGAAGTGATTAGAAATTTATTGATCGATATTTGGTATATTTAAATTTGTCATTCTAGTTAAATTTGACTTTTATTGCATTTAATCATCGTTTAATTTAATATTGAATTTAAATTGTCAATTTAATATCTGTTATTGATGATAAGTTATCTATTGATGTTTATTAATTGATTTGGATGATGATTGTGATGGATCTTTGATGGTTGATATTGGATGACTGAATATTGTTATATATTGTTATAACACTGCAAGTTCCTTATGGGTTGAAATGATACATAACCGAACAATCTATAGATTAGGGAAAAATTGTTATGGGTTGAAATGATAGACTCGAGTGATTTTATGGATTTTTATTTAATTTAGGATTGTGGTTTGAAATGATATATAACCGTAAAATTTTAAATTGCGGATTGAAAAGATAAATATCCGTATCACCTGACCCTAGGGTAGAAAATTATATACGGACACCGGAATGGTTAAATTAAGTGATTTTTGAATCTTTAAATTTCGAATTCAGTCAACTGATATTTTGAAATAGAAATTCGATTTATATAAACTGAATTATTTTCAAAAGTCCAAGCATAAATGTTGAAATTGGAATTGATTTAATGAATTATTAAAAGGATTTAAATTGGAATTTCAAAGTTAAAGTGTCAAATAAAAATGAATTTATTGGAAATTGAGTTATTGGAAATGTTTGGATATAACTTTGAAATCTATATCAAATTAATTTAAACTATTTTAATCAATTTAAACTATTTTAATTTATTTAATCTATTATAACCTATTTAATCCAATTTAATCTATTTTACCTATTTTAAACTAATTAAATTTATTTAATCTATTTTGAATCTATTTAATATAATTCAAATCTATTTAATATATTTTTAAATTTATTTAACCTATTTAGAATCTACTTAATATAATTTAGATCTATTTTATCTAAAATTAATCTATTTAAAACATTTTAAACCTAATTAAATCTATTTAATCTATATTTAATCTATTTAAATCTAGTTAAATCAAATTTAAATCTATTTAAACTATTTTAATTTATTTAAACTATTTTTAAACTATTAAACTATTTATGACTATCTAAACTATTTTCTAAAATTGCAAACTATGGAAAGTTGAAGTATTTATATTTAAATCCTTGATGATGATACAACTTAAGTTGGAATTTGAAATTGATACCCTTTTGTGAAATGACATATTTGAGTAAATATGATTTTGAAAGCGAATATAGTTTGAAAGTGAATATGATTTTGAAAGAGATATTATTTGAAATTGAATATGATATTTTGATATAAATTGTGAATTGACTTTTTGAAATGTAATAGAACCATCTGGTGTGAAATAAGCGTTTGGTTGTTGAAGAGACCGGAATCAGATATTGTCATACTCTTCGCAAATACCGAAAACCACTTTAACAACTGTGTACGTGGTGGAGATTCTAGAAATGAAGTTGGATGGATTGGCGAACGATTTTGAATGAGGTATTTATGTGACCCTGACTCCCATGAGTCAACTTGATGTGGCTAAAATAGGAGCCATGTCGGGCCAAGTGAGGTCATTCCTCCTATCGGGCACATTTCTTCGATACCATTCTATTACTTTGTGATTGATTTGGTGGCCACCCTTGATTTTGATATGGGAGTGTGTTCCAAGGTGGGCGGTAGTAGCTGTTATGCGTTACCACCAGTCCGGATCCGCAATTGGTATATCTACCCTGGGCATTTCCTCGAGTGCCTTGTCGCATGCCTTATCGCGCCTTCTACGAGTTTGTTATGTGTTGTACCTATGGAGTGCTCCCTGATAGCCCACCTGCGGGTGGAGTTTACAGTATCTGTATAGACAATGGCATTATATAAAATGTGTTAAGGGGGATAGGGGTAACGCCTTAACGCTATTTTAATACTTTACTTTAATGTAGACACTATTATAATAGCGTATTGTATTACATAGTATATAGTTTAACGGATCCTTAGGAGATGGAAATCCTGAACCTCTCTTAAGTTGTTGCACTCACGTTAGACACTGGATAGGTGATGTCAAACCCTGTAAACATCTCCGACGCCGTTACACTCATATTCATTTACTGTTGATTTAACTTACATAAGATCTTTTAGTTCTGACTCGAGTGTTTTGTCTTTTCAATTTGCTCGGGTCAGTCTGAGCTTTTCAGTTATCGAAGACTGCTTTTTGGAGGACGAAGACGAAGATTTTGTACTATTATTATCTACTATATTTATTCCACTGCATCATGTTGTTCCGCTGCATTTATTTATTTGTTCATGTTTTTTGTAACTCTGATTTTGTGTTGTAGAAGAATAATCAAATGTATATATAAAACAGCTCCATGAACTGTTATTTGATTATTATATTTTGTCATTCCACTGCGAGATTCTGTATTTGTTTTTTTTCTATCTCTGCTTTTTCACATTCACCTCATAACAATCTGCCCTTTTAGATGGTTTGAGTCTGACGTGTGTGGTTTATCATCGATTTAAACCATCCAAAAAGGCAGGTTGTTACAGTTCATATCAGAGCTTGGTTTAGCGATAACCTTAGCTTTGTGGGGTCTGACTCACATAAAATAGGGTAGTTATACCCTAGAATAAGGTCCCTGAGTGTATATATATGAGAGAGCGTATTTGTTAGTGTTATAAAAGGTTTTGTATTGTGTTAATTTGTTCTGTTCTGTATTTATAAATTCCGGTCGGTACATAGGACGCTATGACATCGATAGGGGTTTCTAAACACTTAATAGGGCAGACCGATGCAATATTGTTTTGAAATATAGGTAAGTGAAATAATTTTACCTAGTATTATATTTTGTATATAAAAGAATAATTTTATAAATTATATAGTTGGATGTAATATGTTGTTTGTTAGGTAGTGAATTTATAAATATTGTTTGAAAAATAAGATTCGCAAATAAAACAGATATAAATTGGACGTTTAGAACTTAAGTTCCTGGATTTTTGAAATTTCTTTCGAAAGATTTTGGAATATAATATTAGTAGTATTTAGAAGTATTTTTTGATATGAATATTTCAATATGATTTGAAAGAAATGTTTTAAAGAATTTTGGAATGAAATAAGTTCTGTACTCCCCTCTCTGTCGTTGGAAAATAATTTCGGTGATGAGTGCACGCATCATCGACGTTCATTATCGAGTTTCAAAATGGGAAGACCGTTGTAGTAATTTTACTACACAATTGTTTTGATAAATTAGTCTTAATTTTGAATTCCAAATATGATTTGATATATATATATAAAAGATATGATTATATATATTATTTTAAAATAATTGAAATGAAACCCGGTTGTTTAGTTCTTAAATTTCTGTAAATTAGAAATTAAAATTATTGTAATGAATTGAATCCTGACTATATTAATAATTGGAAACTTCAAAAATGAAAATAATAAATTTGATGTTAAAATGATCAATGAAATAGATAAGAAACTGAAATTTTGAAAACTGTAAATAAAAAGGAAATGAAAATGAGAAATGGTAACTATTGAACATTTTATTAACTAAATAAATAAGAGAAATTTGGGTAGTATTCAATTGCATTCTAAAAGACATATATATAACTTACCAAAATGTTAAAAGTTGAAATGTTAAATATGATATTTAATAGAATATTGTACAAGTAAAAATTGGGAAAATGAAGTGTTCAATAGACTTATTTTTTTATAGGAATTCTAATGTTATAACTTGTTATAAACTAAAGTTAATAGTTTGAAATGCTACTAATTGAATGTAATAAAAGTGAATAATGTAAGGGAAATGATTATAAGCTTAAGTTAACATTTAAGCTATCTATAATCTGATTAATGGTAAAGGTGAATACTGTAAGTAAATAATTATAAACTTGAATTAATATTAAAGCCATTTATAACCAAATTGAGTACTATGTATAATTTGAATGATTATAACTTCAGAGAACCTTGTAATGACTTAGAAATGAAGTTAATATTCAATGATACTATATATGGAAGAATGAATGTGAAAAAGAAATAATCTATAAATGGTAAATTGAATTGTAAAGAAACTTAGCTAATAATGTGTAATCCAATAATTGAAATAAAAATAACTTATTTAAGCAATGAATGTAAAGTAATAAAATGAAAGAAAATGGCACTGTATGGATAAAGGAGAAATGAACTTTTGCAAGTAATAACGAATGTAAATTAATGAAAATAAACATTATATGAATGAGAAAAGAAAAGTAAATGATGAAAAAAAAATCAAACTAAATTGTAAATGTGAAGTAAACTGAAATAAAATGTATACAATACTTCAATGATTGATTCATTTATGATCTAAATAAATTAAATTGATATAACTTATGTAAGTAAAGAATTCAAATTAAGGAAATAAGCCTTACATGAATGAATGAAAATTAATTTTTTGTTAGTAATGAACGTGAATTAAAGAAAATCATTGTATGAAAAAAAAAATGATTGAACAATAAATGATGTGAAAAAGATAAATAGAGTAAACTTAAGAATGTGTTGAATTCTTTGTCTGTTTGACTTATGGATTGGTTAGGAGAGGATACTTTTATTGTGTAGGATGTATAAATAATCTATAAAGTTATTTACGACTGTTGAGTGTATGGTTTACTTCATAGTTTATTTATCATTTTATATGATTAGAAGTTCTGAACCCGAACAAACCATTTGTTTTGGTTGCTATTGTTGGATGAATGCTCTCTTTGTTGAAATGGTGTTTGTAAAGTTGTTTGTTTGCAAATGAAATTGTTGTTATGTGGTGATGTTTTATTTGTTATTTATTGAAACAACTTAAATATTTCTCTTTATATAATTTGCTAGCTTCTTTTAGATTATATAAGTGAAATACAGGTTTATGGAAGCAATTGCTACTGCTTTTCGTTTGATAAAGTAAGCCTTATTTGCCCGACAAATAGGTACGTTCTCGGATTATGGTTTTATAGCGACATTATATTGTTTCCCGTGGTTTAGGATATATTATTTTGAAAAATATTATATATATTGGTATTATTGATATTATTATTTCTCCCAGACCTCTCCGTACAAAGGAGACTCTGCCGAAATTTTCCGTGAAATTTTTGACTTAGAAAACTTTGTGAAATGATTTCCAAACTTTTGTTAACTTGAATATAAAGGATTTAATTGTTATAAATTGATATGTTTTATTTAAATAATTTAATTATGTAAATTAGTTGTTTATAAATTTAATATTTTGAATAACATATATCGATTTCTTAACTCCTCTTTTCCCTTCTTTTCCTTTTCGGGGATGAAAAGTTTTGAGTGGGAGAAAGTGTAACGACTCATAATTTTCGATAATTAAAATTTGTTAATTTAATAAAGTTTTATGATTTAATGTTGGAAGAAATAAAAATTTGTGATTAATAATAAGAATATAACTAGAATAAAAATGAAATAGTATTAATTTAAGGTAATTGATAACTATTCTAATGTAATTCCAATTAATCGAAATGATAAAAAGTTATAATTTGTTATGGATTGTAATTTTATTTGTAATAATATGTATTAATTGATAATTGGAGTAAAAGAGTAATTTGATAAATTAAATGTTGATTAATTAATGAAATAATGTGTAATAAATTGAAATTGAAAAAAATAGTATTATGTAAGTTTTTATAACATTTGGTTGTAAATAATAAACTTATAAATGTGATAAAAAGGTTAATGGTCACAATTATTATATGTTAACTATTTATTTAGCCAGTTAAACTAAAATTGGAAATCAATTGCAATAAATTTACTCAGTTAGTGCAGTTAAGGTAGGTTAAATTGATAATTGTAGAATGATAATTTAATAAGATGTAACCAATGTAAATCTTATTCATAATATGATAGTTGCTAGAATAAAAGTCTGAAATCAAATTAAAACAATTTATTGGAATTTAATTAATTGGATTTAATTACAGTTGAAATTGAACACTGTAATTAGTGAAATATTAAACACTGAATTTGATATGTAAATTTGCTTTAATTTATTATAAATGTCTAAGTAATAAAAAATGATGAAATTTGTTAGTTTATAAATATTGAAATTAAAAAGTGATTTAATTAATTTATTTAATTAACGTGAAAATAGCCATTTTGGCCACTGTCCCGGATTTCGACAAAACCAGTTTCATCAGATCTATAACGGTGAATTATTATAAGGTTTCAAGTTTCGTAGCGAGCGGACTTGTCGTTTGATCGTACGGACTCGAAACGCATTGAAATCAATTTAATTAAATTCAATTGAAATCAATTTGAAATAAGATGATTTTAAGCTAACTTCTTCATACGATTGAATTATGACTTGAAACTTGTTCCATTGGGTTTAAAATCAGTGAAAACATCTATTTTGACCTATGGGATGACCCATTTTCGTTTCGGGAACGAAGCGGGCTTTTCGGGTCGTTTATCGTTCAACCTTCAAATCGATCTAGCCCATTCATTTCTATTTCTGATCTGTCTATAAATAGCCTGTTATAAACCCTAACTATTTCTTATTCCATTTGTATGTACGTACAATTCTATCTGCTTCTCTCTTCCCAATGGCAGACAAACCAAAACCAATTCCAAATTCAATTGCAAATCAAAATCAAATCAAAATTTTAAACTCCTCAAAATATATTGAATTATATATCAATTCGAAGCTCTCGATGAGCGTGAGTCAAATCTGTGGTTTATTTTTCGATTTGGGTTGCTGTGTGGCCGGAATTGGGTGATTAATTCTTAGCCGTTCATCGTGCATTGATCAACTTCATCGGATCAAGGTTACCGTTGCGGAGAGATGGTTGAGCAGAGTTCATCGGTGTAGGTTTTTCGGTGCATCAACGGCCAGATCACCATGAATAATTCAACTAGGGTTTTAAAGGGTAGGCGGCGGCTGGAGCTCCTTGGTGCCGAACGGTGGCGAGGCGAGTGTTGTGGTGGGCATGGGAGGTTGCGCAGGTGGAGGCGAGCTTGCACATGTCTTCGAAGCATGGACCAATCATCTATAGGCGGCGCGGAGACGTGCTGAGGTGGCGGCCGTATGGGCTCGTATGCGCTATAGGCTAGGTTAGAAGAAGGGCTTCGTGACGTGGCATTTATCCTTTGGTCCGTTTCTTTTATTTTTATTTTTATTTAACTTAAAATTTAAATGTTCTAACAATCATATCTTTTACATACGAGCTCGGATTTGGACGTGGTTTCTTGCGTTGGGATCGTATCGAAATTCCATACATTTTGACACCCTTTTGGACAAATTCTGAGACTGTCAAATTTTGGGCCCTATTTTAGATTTCAAATCGATTTGAAATCAAAGGTGAGTGTTTTAAGCCACTCACAATTATTAAACTATCTTATGTTAGTTAAATTTAATTTATGAAGTGATTAGAAATTTATTGATCGATGTTTGGTATATTTAAATTTGTCATTCTAGTTAAATTTGACTTTTATTGCATTTAATCATCGTTTAATTTAATATTGAATTTAAATTGTCAATTTAATATCTGTTATTGATGATCAGATATCTATTTATGTTTATTGATTGATTTGGATGATGATTGTGATGGATCTTTGATGGTTGATATTAGATGACTGAATATTGTATTTTATATTGTTATAGCACTACATTTTCCTTACGGGTTGAAATGATACATACCCGAACGATCTATAGATTAGGGAAAAATTGTTATGGGTTGAATTGATAGACTCGAGCGATTTTATGGATTTTTATTTAATTTGGGATTGTGGTTTGAAATGATATATAACCGTAAAATTTTAAATTGCGGATTGAAATGATAAATATCAGTATCACCAAACCCTAGGGTAGAAAATTATATACGGACATCGGATTGGTTAAATTAAGTGATTTTTGGATCTTTTAATTTTGAATTCAGTTAAGTGGTATTTTGAAATAGAAATTTGATTTATATAAACTGAATTATTTTCGAAAGTCCAAGCGTAAATGTTGAAATTGGAATTGATTTAATGAATTATTAAAAGGATTTAAATTGGAATTTCAAAGTTAAAGTGTCAAATAAAAATGAATTTATTGGAAATTGAGTTATTGGAAATGTTTGGATATAACTTTGAAATCTATATCAAATTAATTTAAACTATTTTAATCAATTTAAACTATTTTAATTTATTTAATCTATTATAACCTATTTAATCCAATTTAATCTATTTTACCTATTTTAAACTAATTAAATTTATTTAATCTATTTTGAATCTATTTAATATAATTCAAATCTATTTTTAAATTTATTTAATCCATTTAGAATCTACTTAATATAATTTAAATCTATTTTATCTAAAATTAATCAACTTAAAACATTTTAAACCTAATTAAATCTATTTAATCTATATTTAATCTATTTATATCAATTTAAATCTAGTTAAATCAAATTTAAATCTATTTAAACTATTTTAATTTATTTAAACTATTTTTAAACTATTAACCTATTTATGACCAAGGTTTTAAATCTCCCCGAGATCAGCCGAGATGAAAATCCGAGATATTAGCCAAAATCCGAGATTTGGCAGCTTGGTTAGTTATAAGTCTTTTAAATATCGCCCGAGACAGCCGAGATATTTGCCCGAGATATTGGCCAAAATCCGAGATTTGAAACCTTGTTTATGACTATCTAAACTATTTTCTAAAATTGCAAACTGTGGAAAGTTGAGGTATTTATATTTAAATCCTTGATGATGATACAACTTGAGTTGGAATTTGAAATTGATACCCTTCACTCTCATTCGAGTTTCAATCTCTTCCTTTTGACTCGATTCCTTTGAATTTTGGAACGTTCCCTACGGTTCCAAATTTCATTCGTGTCCCTCACTATTCGTCTTCTTTCAATTCTGGAGCATCCCATACCTCCACTTTGAATGATCTCTATAATAGATCGGCGGCCTCGCCAATATTCGAATGATTCGTAAAGGAGCAAAACTCCTTTATAATAGGCATCGATTTACCGGAAATTTCTGTATCCTCGGTTTACGATGCCATCTATCTCCTACTATACCTGAATTCTATTTCTTGAGACCGAATGTCGATTTACCTCGAAATTCTGCATCAATCTAATTCTTGAAATCATGGTCGACCCGGTTAAGGTTGCCCACGATTTATATAAACTTATCAATCTTCCTACTTTGCTATTAATCATCATATCTTGTTTCGAACTTATCTTCGAATCAAATTCTCTTTGTTTGAGTGCATCAAATTTGAGACCCTATCCTTATTTTGAAAATTCATTCTTGTATCGTCGAGCGAGGAAGTGTATTTGTAAATTTATAATTAAAATGTTTTAAAATATATTGTGTTGTTTGAGTTGTTGATGTTGATTTGGGTTTTCGATCGATTCGTCTGATCAACGCTATCGATAGGATTTCCAAAACACTTGAGCAGAGCAAGCTGACACAATGTTGTTTTCAAGTTTGGAAAATAAAATAAAGTTTGTATGATTTTACTATATATATAAGTATGAAATTTTCTTTAACCAAACTATAATAAATTAATTATTGGAGTGATAATATTTGATTATCATTTATTGTTTTGTAAACAATTGACTATTGCAATATAAATAATTGAAGTTATAAACTTGGCTATAATGCAAATTTGAAATCTGAAATGTATTTAAATCAAGAATTTGAGAATTTAAATTTTTGGGTGATTTCAATTTGGTTTTTAAGTTTTAAAGTGTATAGTATTTAAAGTATTTTCGAATAGAAATCGTTTTCAAAGAATTTTTTTTTAAAATGTTGAAATCAGTGCTCTTCTCTTTGTCGCTGGAAAATAATTTCGGTGATGGCGGCCGCATCATCGATATTCATTTTCGAGTTTCGAAGTGGAGAAACCATTCTGTAGCTTTGCTACGGTTTTGTTTTGAGAAAAAAAAAGAAAAAGAAATATATATATATATTTTGATTTGAATTTCGTCAGTATATTTTGATTCACATATATATAGGTATCTTATTTTAAAAATTTAATTTGATTTGTTATAAATATATTATATATATCTCTAAATTGTTTAAAGTTAATCGGAAATCTAAATCTTAAATTTAGCTAAAGGATGATTTTAATTATAAATAAAACCAAAATTTGGAATTAATATTTAAACTTGAATAATTGAATTGGGAAAATTTTATTTGTATATTGTTCAACTGCATTCTAATACAACTTACCTAAATCATTCAGAGTTGAATATGTAATTGGATAATATATATAATATAAATTGAATTTATAAATAAAATTTGAGTGGTTATAACAAATGTTATACACCTAAATTTTAATTATAAAATGTTAATAGAGATAAATAGAATAATAAGATAATTGAAAAATAAATTTTGTTTTGTAGGTAAATTAATAAATTGAAATTAAATCAACTTATGGAAGTACCTTAAATTTAAACCAATTATTGAATATAAATTAATTTAAATTGAAATTTATATGGTTTAAATTAAATTATATGGTTTAAATATATGTAATAAGAGATATTAAGTGAAATAAACTTAATAAGAATTTGGATAAAGAAGAATTTAAATTGCTGTAAAATATGATTATAATAAAAGACTATTCAAATTTATGGTTTTAGAAATTGTAAATTTAAAGATAATTGGATAATAAGATAATGAATTTAGAAATAGTTGAGATTGATTTTAGTGAAATCAAATGGATTAAATCAATTATTGAATATCAATTAATTTAAATTTGAATTTATATGGTTTAAATTAATTGTTATTTTGTATTTCAAATCTGTTTTTCTTTCTAGTTGTTTCTATTCTCCTACCTCGTTCCTTTTTGGGGACGAAAAGTTTTGAGTGGGGGAGAGTGTAACGACCTGTAAATTTCAACTGTTTTAATAACGCAATTAGTTGAAATTTTGTGAAATTTTAAACGATAAAATTTTGAAATATAAATTTGATATTTGGAATACGTCTAGTTAAACATAGCAACTGGTAAATTTTCGTCCGAAAATATGGAAATTTATTTCGCGCGTAAATTCACTTCAATTTAATCAGTTAAAAAGCGATGAAAATAAAATGTTTCCGAAACCTAAATATTTTTACATAGAAAAATTCTAAACCATCTTCTGAGCAAAATGTCAGTTTGTTGTTTTTCCAAATTCGGATATCTTTGGCTCCGTCGATCTTATTTTTCAGCGTTTTTCTCGCATTTTCTGCTGGTAGAAAATTCGAATTTTTATAATTAAATCATACCACTGATATCTGTATACCGTTTTAATCGTCTCGTCGTGCTGATCACTGCAGCATATTTGTTTGTGTGTTTCGGGGTCCGGTAAGTCGTGGAAACTATGAAACGGTTAACCGTAACGGTCCGTATCTTTGTTTCGTGGTGACCATTCATTTTCTACCGTTTAAACCCAATGGTCACGGGCTTTTATTATTGTTCAGAATTCAAGACTCTGCCTATCACTATTCCATTTAATTGAATATTTTGCTGCCAGCTTTTCGGTTCGTAATCCATCTCTTCTTTTCCACTTTTGTTCTGGCTCCTTAAATGAAAATATATACTAATATTAAAATATCTAATGCCTGTCCATGTTTGCTCTGAAGCAAAATTGTTTCTTCAATCTGAGAAAAATAATGTATTTTGTTTATACGTACATTAATGATTTATAAACATGAAAGCTTGGGAATAAATCAAATCATCATCCTCTCGGCTGCTTCTCCTCTTCCCCTCATTCCACTGCCTTCCCTCGCCTCTCAGACCACCACGTCCAAGTTCCAACTCCGCTGACCCATCACCGTCCAGACCTCCTCCACCCGTGTGACGACCCGGAATTTTTGTATATTTGAAATGTGAATATTTAATTTATTTTAAATATCCGAAGGTTAAATTTTAACTTTAATTTCAAATATACAGTATTTATTTGGATAATTAATTATTAAATTTAATTATCGGGATTGGGTAAAATATTGAATCTTGATTTTAAGCCTGTTAAAAATAGTTCAAAGGTTCAGAAAATTTATATTGTTAATACTGAAGATGATAGAACTTTTAAAATGGAATTTTAAAAGAGTTTTGTTCAGTTTTAAAAATATATCGTTGAAATTAAATTTAAAAAAATAGCCGTCCGAGGCACAGTCTCGGAATTCAGCAAAACCAGTTCCATTGGATCCGTAATATTGTATTATTATTGGATTTCAATTTTCGTAGTATTTGGAGTTGTCGTGTGATCGTACGGAATGTAAACGCGCTGAAATTTAATCGGAAATTAAATATTTTTACCGGTCGATATTTCTTTCCATATCCAGACTACGAGCCTTCTGGATCACGCTGTTTGTCCACGCGTTGAAACATCTGTACACGCGTCTCCTTGTCCTTTACAACTTTTCAACCGAGCCTCTCAGTTAAAAATCGTGAATTCCCTTTTAACTTCCTGGAGATAAAATCATTTCTCAGATAAGAAAATTTTTATAAAATCAAACTCGCCGTTTGAAAATAGAGAGGAACAAATTAAACTTAAATCAGTCGAAGGGAAAGCCGAGTGAATCTCGTGAGCTATGGGGGACGCGAGCAATCGCACGTTGTCTAGGGTATCGCGGCATCGAATCGTTCGATCTGGTGACGATCGAATCCAGCAATTCGAATCTGACGGAGACTAGTTCGACACGGCAGAGGGTGGGGAATCTATCTAGGGTTTCTCGATTTGAAAGCAAATCGCGTGCGCGCGACGATGTTGAGAAGTCGACGTGAGCTCGCCTAGGTCAAGGAGATGGTGGCATTCAGGGTGGCGATTTCAATCTCTTTGGTGATTGTTTCGCATGGGGGAAACTCGAGGTGAGGGATGGAAGTTGGCAAGCCTGTACGCTCGTTCGCGAGATGATCAGATGGTGGTGCGTTCGCGTGTTGGGAGGCTGGATTGTCGCGAGCTTCGTCGATTGGTGGTGGGTCGGTTCGAATCGTTAGGAACCATGGTGCCTTTGTCTTCGGGTCTGGGCAGTAGGTCAAAAATCTGAAGATTTCAAGTCGAGATTCGGCAGCTAGTTAGAAGGTATATTCATATTAGTTTACTAATTAAGTTAGTTATACACATACTTATTTTAAAATAAAAACTGAGAACTTGATGTTATGAATAATTTGACTTGATTTCTGGAAAATGGATTTGGTTAATTTCAAAACAGAAAATTTGCAGTATGTATATTAACATCAGTTTTAAGATATTGTCTGTAAAACAGTAGGTTTTAAATTTTGGTGGATTTCAAAACAGTCTAGTTTTAATATATATATATAATGTTTTTACAGTAAAAGATAAAAGCCATTTTATTCCAAATATAGTATATGGAAGTTGTAAATGTTGTTCAATTTATATAAAGGTTGGATTTTTGAAACTCGTAAAGATCATTTTTATTGGATGTGGTTTCCATTTAAAATAATAAATATTATTTAGTTAAAATTGAATGGTTAACTAATTAGTTTGTTTAAAGGGGTTTAGTTTTAACTTTAATAATCAGTTAAATTAAATAAGTGAATAAATTGTTTGATTTAAATTACAAGTGTTAATAAATTTATCAAATATTTATTCAAGGTCTAAAATCGAGAAAATACAAGTCAGAATGGAACTGGAGTGGAATAGACTACAAACAAAATCAAAGGTGAGTTAATCTCACTCAGTTGAATTTTATTTTAAATTTAAATGGTTAAATTTAAATAATTGATTGGATGATTGCATTGATTGAATATGCTATATTATATATATAGTAGTATATAGCAATATATACATATTGGCATATGTATATATTTGAGTTGTTGATATTCCCGCATTTATATAGCGGATGAGACCCTATGCGCCGCATAATAGCGGATGATTTATATAAATCCCATATACCGCGATATTCCATTTTGAAGTGGAATTGGTATTGTGCTAACGTTTGTGGATGCAGGGAAACAGGTTGGAGGGATCCAACTGGATTCCTCAAAATTATTTAGATTATTAAATATTCTGTGATATGAATATTGATATCCTGTGATGATTTTATTGATGATTGAAATATTGGATGATATGGTTGGATTGAATATTTCAATAAAAGGAGTTATCAAAATATATTGAATTGGATTTTGAAAGAAATAAAAGAGTAAAATTTAAGTAAATAATTCAAGTGAATTGGAATAAGGGAATTTCGAAATAACAAGGGAAATATTAACTTTAAACTAAAGTGATATTAAATTTAAAGAATAAAGGATTTATTTTGAATGTAAGGATTAAATTTAATTAAAGGCTAAAGAAGGAATTTTGGAAGTTAAAATTGGTATTTTCAGTTAAAAAGGGTTTTAACTCAAATAAAGGAATAAATCTAAAAGTTAATGTATTTTGAAATAAATGAAGTAGTAAAGGAAATTTATTTCAAAGTAAATTAAAGTAAATTGGAAAATCAATTGGAAATTGATTTAGTTGTTTAAAATTGGAATTTTAAAAGAGAAGTGAGATTTTGGAGATATGAACTGGGTTTATAAAGTAAAATAAAATATAGTGGATATTTGAATATAAATTCAAGGTGGGAATTTATAAAAGGAATATGAATTGGTTTAAAAATAAATGTTGATTTATTATTAAAAGATGTGAAGAGAAGTGTATTTATCTGGATAGCCAAGTATGTTTTTCCAAAGCAATTTTAAATATAAGTTAAAAGTTTTAATATGGTTTAAAAAGCATATTTTAGAAAATCTATTATTTCTAAATGTTAAAACCTAAAGTAGTATTTTCAAAGATCTATTATTGTAGTAATTATATAAAAGTGATTTGGTATTATATTTTAAAAAGAGAAATTTAGTTTATATTTGTAAAGTGGTTTCATTTTAAATATTTCTTAAGTATATATTTTGTTAAGGTATTAAAGTAGTTTTTTTTTAATTTCAATATTATTAAGTATATTTATAGTAAAGTGTTTTAAGATTATTTTAAAATCTAAGTGTTTTGTACTTGGTGTTTCAGAGAAATAATTATTTGGGAAATGTATTCCGTAAGCGGAAACTGTTTGAAATTGTTTTCAAAAGGAGTTTGAAAATAGAAATATATCTTGGAAAGATATTTGGGCAAATAAATAATGTGGGAAATTATTTATTGTGTGATGGTTGCTATGGATGTGAATTGATAGTTAAATAACCGACTATCAATATTGGCCAATGCGCTGATCGTTTCGAAGAGACCGGGATCGAGTTTCCGTATACCGGGATTCTAGGTCTGGAGACTCAAATACCACTTCGATCCGGTTTGTACGTTTCGTGTAACGATTTCGGAGTCGAAGATGGAGCAGTGAAGTGCAAGGGCTAGTCGCTACTAATCCTGAGGATATTTCCAAAATGGATGTAGTAGGAGTAGTGCCTTCGGTTCCGTTCAAACCCAGGACGGACTTGTATGGACGAATGCTTTCGAAACATCGTCAGCGGACGATGGGCATTCTAAGGGATATGTTCTGAAAAAGGTATCGTTTAGCCTCGAACCTCATCAACCGGGAATGACTGAAAATCAGGGGTTATGCAGCAAGGCTTCGTGGGTAGCTTCCACTGGAGGGTAAGGTCATCCCTGTCTAGATGTCCCTTTTTATTTCGGCTTAGTGGTGCGGTTGCTGATCCCAACCGTGGGGTGATTTTATTCGGGATCATCCAGTAAGGGATGGTTCCGGCCTTGTGTTGCAGGGGAGCGGGCGTACTCCTCGGTACGGTGATCTAGGCCACGTACTGTGATAGGTGGTACCCCAGTGCCTAGTCATTCGTTGGAAATCCATTCTCCCCACGTGCCTGTACGGTTTTGATTGTGCCCAACTATTGTTGAAATGTGAGATGCAAGCATTTCAGCTAGATTATATTTTACTTTCTGTAGACACTATTATAATATCAGAGGATTTTGATATAAAGTGTTTTAGCTATCGTAAGGTAAAAACCCGACATGTTTATTTGTGGCGTGGTCTTACGAGATGCTTTTGTTTTCAAAGGATTTTGAAACTTTAATAATCAATTTGAGTGTGATTTTCTCACGCTGGTTTTCCAGACTGACTCGGGTATTGTTTTATATGATGCTCGGGTCAGACCGAGATAAACAGGTTCAGGATATGATGCTGTGGAGCTCAGGAGACGAGCTGGATGTCGATACGTACTCCCGTACTTGTTATTATTTTTCCGCTGTGTATTTAGTAGTATGTTATGGATGTTGATGTACTCTGATGATGTATTCTGATGTATTGTATAAACAGATATAATTTTGATTTGTGTAAAGCTCTGTTGATATATTATATTTTATTCCGCTGCGATGGTTAGATTCTGATGTTGTTTTTCTTTTATTTTCTTCTTCTACCTCTCCTTTTTACCCAAATGGTCCGGTTTTTCGTGTTAGAAAAACTCGGGTTGTGACAACCCGCCTACTGTTTCACACGTGTCCACCTTTGGCCGCCCTCCTACGCCTTGCACCATCGCGGCCGTACGCCCACACGCATCTCCTCCGCCTCACCACTCCACTCCACGCACACCAAGCACAGTCGAGCCTCACCCATAATTGGTCTCTTCCTCACCATCGAGATCCGCGCCGATGGCCACCGTGTCGACCGTCTGCTGTCCTTCGACAAGTCACGGCCTCCACTGTACTCACTTTCACCTTCGCCAAGCGCGACCAAACGTCCTCTGCCTCTATCTTCCTCCGCTCGCTAATCTATCACCACCCCTGACATCAGCAGCCCACCTTGTCTCATCTTCTCTTAGTTAGAAAATAAATATGAAGCAGGTATCATATTTATGTTATAGTAAGAATTATCTTACCTCTGTTGCTTTATAACTTTATAAATGGGTAGAGTACGAACTTATATTTTATTGCCTTCTATATATAACAGCACTATTTGAAATATAGTATAAGAGAGTTGCATACGTATTTGAAAGCATGCATCTGGTTGGAGTCTGCATATTTTTGTTTGTATATATTATGTGAAGATTTAGAAAGATAATATAGTTGTCTATTAAATATCGTTTTTTTATATGTGTATATATATATTCACGTGTACATACATATATTTATATGTTGCATACGTTTTTCTTTTGCCTGTTTTTCTATAGTCTGCATATGTTATAATATGAAAGATGATATTTTACCATTTTATAGTTTTACAAAATCTGGGTATTAACTTTGCTACATGTTGTTTATAAGGTTATACTAGTTTTAATGTGTTATATATATAATAATTTCGAATATACACATATTATTTTGATGTGCTGTCACTTTATACGTATTTGTAGGTTTAAATTGTTGATTTTATGTTGAACAGTTTATAGCCTGTGAGTTTATTATAATACTTAGTACTTGAAGTCAAATTTTAAGTATTGTTTGCCTGTCCACATTTACACACGGAAATGGTATATTATTTTATAAATCTAATATAATTACAGTGATACGTTCATCCCAGTTTTATGTTATTTAAATTGTGATGTTGTTATATTACATTAGCTTATACATTAGTTTTATAAAGTTTTAAAAAAACATGTAGTCTGCATGTTTTTGGCTTTGATTTGCACGTTTCGTATTTATATAGCTGTGTAAGTGCGAAAAGGAAGCCACCATTTATATATATAAATAAAATTTGTGATATAGCTACTGTTCCTATATATAGTTTAAGTAATTTTTAAATATATAATAATGTATAAAAGCACTTTGACAGATATATAGCTCATATGTTCTGGTCTGCACTTGTATTTTATGTTAAAGACATAACATGTAGGTAAGCGGTTGCATTATTTTTAAAGAATATGTATATGTGTGTTTATTTCAAAAATTATATTTTGTGAATACATCTAATTTTATGTGTTCTTTTTTAAGCCGATGATTTTAAAATACATATATACATTTTAAATTCGAAATGAGTTAAATTGAGAATATGATTTCATAAATAGTTGGTGAAGTTATAACTTATATCTGTTTCAGTTATATCAAGATTTTCTGATTCGTTTATTAATTTCCTGTCATCGGCTTGTGCGTTTGATTTCGTGCCAGTTTGGTTTTGCTTTGAAGTTTGTGCTTAGATCCGTAACTCTTCTCATTTTCCTTCATCTCTAGCCTCGAAAGGTGAGCACTCACTCACGATTAACGTTCTTTTATTTATTAAATCTGATTTCAATTGAAACGACAATTGAAATATGCTGCTGTTAGTTAATTACACTGTTATATATGCTATTGCCTGTATCAGTTCACCTGTGACATCTGACACCATTATCTGTTAATTATTTATGCGATGATAATACAGTTTGGCTGATAATTGATTGATTGTTGATGTTTATATTGGACGTTAAATTGTTAATGTTAAAATGATAAAAAGTATGCAATTGAACTTGATATAGGATAATTAATTGTTAAATTTGATTAACTGACATTTGTATAATATGATCCCTTTAACTGTTAAATTTATTGACACGTAGGATTTGTTTAATTACACTTTGAACCACTGAATGTATGTTGTTAAATTGATGATGGATGAAATTGTAAAAGATGACAAGTGAAAACTGTAATGTAATAATCTTTAATCTACATGAAATGATAGTGTAGATTCTAGAGATAATTATATTAATTCGTACAAATAACAATGCGAATTAATACGATTATTTCGGGATTATTTGAATTGATTATTGGATTGTTATTGATTGTTGTTATTGCTTGTTTATTTACTTTGACACCATCCCAGTTATCACACTGCAAGTTCCCTTTGTTATGCTTTGATTTTTGAATTGAATTGGAATCGGGTTGAAATGATAAATACCCAAATTGAACTTTGACCTAGGATATAGAGAATTAAATAAAACCCGATTGGTCAAAAATTTGATTTAAAATAAAACGAAGATTTTATTAGAATAAAAAATATGGTTTTGAAAAGAAGTTGAAATTTGAATTTTTAATGAAAGGAAAATGTTAGTATTTTAAAATATGAAATAAAATATTAACAATGTAATTGATGGAAGAATGTTGTTTAATTTGAGAAATTATTGAATTAAGTTGAAATTACTAAACTTTGGAATGATTTAATAATTAAGTTTGAAATTATAATTAAGTTGAAATTATTAAGCTTTGAAATTATTTTATAATTAAGTTTTGAATTATTTAATAATGAAATAAGATTGAATTATTTAATGATTAAATTGAATTGAAATTCTTTAATAAGAAAAATTGAACTTTTGAATAAGTGAATTTTACTTCGTAAATAATTGAAATTGAATTTTCTTTATTAATTAAGTTTTGGAAAATTATTTAAGAAAGTAAATAAGTGAAATTGAATTTCTTTAACAAGAAATAAAATGTGATTTATTGAAATTAATGTAAGACTTGAAATTTAAAGAATTGGATTTGATGAATTTAATTTAATTCAAATTTATAAGTTGAATTTAAATAATGGATTTAATGAATTGGAAATTTAATAGAAATTGTTTTGAATGATAAAGTAACTTAACGAATATTGAATGGAATCGATAAATGAATTTAAATTGATTTGAATGATAAATTAAATTAATGTAAATGATTTCGGAATGAAACTGATATACGAACTTGAATCAATATTTGAAGTGTTTTAAATAAAAATTGAAATTGAATTGTAAGATCTTGAAATTATGAATGTGGAAGTTTCGAAACGTAAATTATGGAAATTGGTTTAGAAAGACAAATGAAATGTTGGTTTACGAATTGAAATTGAAATTGAAATTGATTTGGTTTTGAAATATATAAACGACCAATCGGTGAAATAATTATGGAAGTTATTAAAGATACCGGAATTCGGTTATGGATATACTCTCTATCTAAACCGAAAACCACTTTAATAACTATACGCGGAGTGATGATCCAGAATGAAGTGGTTGGAATGATGTACGTGTTGACTGAAAAAAGTGAACGATAATGGATAGCCTTGACACTTGTGTCAAATTGGAAATGACTAAAACAGGAGCTGTGCCGGGCCAATGGAGGATTAGCTACCTCAAGTGGACACACTTCTTCGAACTACTTATACTTGTTGTCGATTGGTGCAACCTTGATTTTGGGAGTGTTGTTTCACGGTGTTGCGGGCGCTGCAGCGTTGCGTTCTCACCAGTCCTGATCAGGTGTAACACCCCGTATATTTGGACCATTTAAATTGACAATAATCCACACATGTCAACTTAAATAGTACAAAACACGAATCATTAATGGAGTATAAGTATATAAATGAGAATCATCACAGAATCACAGAAAATAAAACATAACAGAATAGTGCAGCGGAATTACAACAATGTCATAATAGTAGTTCATGAAGCTACTAAGTAAATACAACAATGTCTCCAATAAAAGAAATACAACAACATAGATGTCCAAATGGTCCAAATGGAAAGAACAATACTGATAAAGATAAAGTCTTCAAGTCTTCAGCTCCAAGTAAGCAGCAACAGCAATCCTCAGTCTGATCCGAGCATATGCGCAAACAAACACTCGAATCAGGACATATATTCTTATACAGATAATATGGTTAAAAATTTGAAATAACAATAACTCAAAGATGGTTGGAATAAGCATTTTTCAGGATCCGATAAACTATCTATATATAATAGAGTACGATAAGTAGATAATGTCTATCAATAATATAAAGGTATCAAAATAGTGTTAAGTCATGGCCCATTCCACCCTTAACACATTTTTATTCCCAAAAGCATATACAAGACCGTAGTTTCCCCAAAACCGGAAGTCACCAGAGGGCAATCCATATACTAAAGGTACAAATCAAAATCGTAGTGGTCGCGCATAAATGGAATACAAGTATGACAAGGCACATGAGGCAATACCCAAGGTAGTGACACTACCCTTCGCCTGATCCGGACTGGTGAGAACGCAACGCCGCAGCGCCCGCAACACCGTGAAACAACACTCCCAAATCCAGGGTGCGCACCAATCAATCACAAAGTAAAAGAATAGTTTACGAAGAAGTGTGTCCACTTGAGGTAGCTAATCCTCCATTGGCCCGGCACAGCTCCTGTTTTAGTCATTTCCAATTTGACACAAGTGTCAAGGCTATCCATTATCGTTCACTTTCTTCAATCATCAACGTACGCCAATCCAACCACTTCATTCTGGATCATCACTTCGCGTATAGTTATTAAAGTGGTTTCCGGTTTAGACAGGGAGTATGTCCCAAACCGATTCCGGTTCCTTTAATAACCTTCGTAATTATAACATCGATTGGTCGTTAATATATTTCAAAACCAAGTCACTTTCAATTTAAATTGGAATTCGCAAATCGACAATTCATTAGCCTTTCGAAATCAATTTCCAAAATTACGTTTCAAACTTTCCAATTTCAATTTCAACATTTCTATAATTCAATTTCAAAGTTTCAAATGAAACAATCAAATATCCATTTCATTTCGTATATAAGTTCATTCCAAAATCATTTAACAATTTAACGTTCAAAACGATTTAAACTCGATTATCGATTTCATTCGATATTCATTTAATCAATTTATCATTAAACAATTTCAATTAAATTCCAATTCATTACGTTACGTCTTAAGTTAGATTTCATTATCAAAGTTTACAACTTATTTACAATTACACTTGTCAAATCCAATTCTTTAAATTACAAGTCTTTCATTTGTTTCGATAAAGCGCATTCTATTTCTTATCAAAGAAATTCCTTTCAAATTTCAAAACTTAGTTAAAACTTAGTTTCACTTATTCAATAATTCAGTTTCTCTTAATAAAGATATTCAATTCAATTTAATTTGGAATTCGATCTCATCAAATTTCAATAATTTCAAATCTTAATTATTAATCATTCCAAACTCATTCATTTATAATTCCAAACTTAATTGTTAATAAATTCAAAATTTAATTATAAATTATTTCCAACTTCGTTATTAATAATTTCACAACTTAACTATTAATAATTTCAAAAATTAATTATTAATAATTTCAAAACTTAATTATTAATTATTTCAAAAATTTATTATCAAATAATTCTAAATTTAATTATTAAATAATTAAATTTTAAACAATATTCTTTTTGTCAATTACTACGTTAATATTTGTTCCAAATTCAAATATTCACATTTACATTCATTTGAATTTAAATTCCAGATTATTCAAAACTTTGTTATTCGTCAAGCAAAACTTTATTTTATTTAAATCAAAACATTGACCAATCTGGTTTAATTTAATTTTCTATCCTAAGTCAAAGTTATTTGGGTATTTATCATTTCAACCCGATTCCATTTCAATTCAAAAATCAAAGCATACAAAGGGAACTTGCAGTATGATAGCTGAGATGGTGTCAAAATAAATAAACAAGCAATAGCATCCATTCACAACAATTCAACAATTTCAAATAATCCCGAAATAATCGTATTAATTCGCGTTTGTTATTTACGCAAATTAATATAACTATTTCTAGAATCTACCCTATCATTTCAGGTAGATTAAAGACTATAACATTTCGATTTCACTTGTCGTTCAATTCCAATTACAACAGTTTATTCAATATACGTTCAAGAGTCCAAAGTAAAATTTATCAATTTCTACGTGTCAATTAACTTAACAATTAAAAGGGTCATATTTAACTAATCAATATTCATCATATAAAGGGGTCAAGTTAACAATCAAAATTCGACATATATAATTCATTTTAAATCGTTAACCATCCTATATCCAATTTTAACTTGCCAATAATTTATCACTTAACAATAACAATTAACATCCAATTCAACAGCACATAGCAATCATTTATCAATTCAAACTTGCATACGAATATAGTCGTGAAAATTAATTCACCTTTCGTGGATAAAGAAATTTGGCGGCGAAGCACGAAGAAGTAGAAAAAGACGGTACAGCACGAACAACGGACACTGTAATATCGACAAAAGGAAATGATATTAATACAATGAACGTTTGTATATAATTTATAAATTTATATAAATGCTCTTACCGAAGATGGAGAAAAATAACGAAGCTGAAAATCGGTGCTGCTGCAACAAGAAGCTCAACCGGTTGCTGCAACAACAAAGAAAAGGAAAACGGTTACTATTTACTCACAAATTTATGCCGTTCAATTTCAATTTTTTTCTTTTTCTAACATCCGTCATTTTATATATATATATATATTTTTATAATAATAACACGCACACAAAACACAGCACGCTAGCAACGCACGCACACATCAGCTTCATGCACACAATACATGCTCTACGTTTTTCTTCACCCAGCCATACACATCCCCATGCCCCCTTCTCTACCTTTCTTCCATCAACATCCTCCCTCTAGTCTATGCACGCAACATCTTTCCTTTACCTTTTTTTTTAAACAAGACCCCAGACACAACACACACGTAAACAAATCCTCAACACAACACATACACACACATTTCACGTATGCATGTACGCCCATATACACACCCAGCACACAACACATGCACGCATGCTACTCTATCCAAGGCGAGGCTGTAGGTGATGGGTGCTGGTGGTAGACAGGGTGAGTTGAAGACAGTGGGAGGATGTGGTGACGTGAGGTGGTTGGTTGGTTGGTGGCACGGCGTGGAGGTGGTGGCGTGGCCGGTTTGCGGGGTGGTGGATGGCGTCGAGTAGGCGAAGCGAGGGAGGGAATGAGAGGCTGTGGTTGTGGGTGAGGCCAGCGGCGGTCTGGGTGGTGGCTGGTGGCCAGCGGCGGTGGGTTGACCGCGTGGTGGACGGAGGCAGGGGAGATGGTGTTCGACTTGTCAAGAGGCAGTGGAGGTGGAATAAATGATTGAAGAAGAGATTTCATACTTTGTATAAAATGGGAGATAAAGTGAAAAGAAAGAAAGGAGGAGAAGAGAAAAATGGAGGAGGGTGTGTTACCTGCAGATGTTGAAATGGCACGAATGAGCAGTGAGAGGAAAATGAGAAGTGAATTGTTTTGTTTGCTTCAAGTAGTACGTGAATAAATGCCCCTTGTTTCCAACGTTTCATTTTCCCAAAACACAACCCTTCACACTTCATCTCCCCAATAAATGCATTTATGCAGCTGGCCTTTTATTTTCCCTTCAATTTCTTTTGTAAGTGGGTAGAGAATTGGGCTGCAACGTGTTTAACCAGTCCGTTCGGAACGGTCAATTTTAACGTGACGCTTTTCGACTGATTCCGATTAACACGAATAAGTATACCGTTTTGATCAGTGCGACGACACGCTTTCAACGGTACACAGATTATTGTGATACGACGATTTTATAAAATTTTCATTTACGCCGCTTAAATTGTATGATTTGCAAAACAATTTAAACGGAGCAGGCGATGACAGTTTTAGACGAAACGAATTACATAATCTTGATCAGAATAATTTTTACAACATAACTGTATAAAAATATTTGGATTTGGAAGATAAATTTTACGCAGCTTTATATGGACTGATATACAGTAAAACGCGAACGGATTTTACTGTAATATTTTTCAACGAAACTTTTTCTATGTCCATATCTAACTAGACGTATGTCATAAATAAAGTTTAGGCGTAAATTGAGATCGTTATAAATTCAAAATTTTTATTGAAACGATGAATTTAAAATTTTAAATTGGGTCGAAAATTAGGGTCGTTACAATCTCCCCCACTCAAAACTTTTCGTCCTCGAAAAGGAACGAGACGAGTGAAGTAGAAATGAAATAAGTAGAAAAGTCAAGATAGATTTCGAGGATTTTGAATAATACCTGAAATTAATAGTTCGGGGCTTGAATCCCGAATACTATCCTCAGTTTCCCATGTGCAATCTCGCTCATCTGTGCTCCACTGTACTTTGACGAGATTTACCGACTTCCTTTTAAGTTGCTTTGTCTCACGATCAACTATCCGAAGTGGCTTTCGCTCAATAGTCAAGTCTGGCTCAATAACTATCTCATCCAACTGAGCAGTAGGGATGGTCATAGATGGATCGTGTACAACTTTGCGGAGGTGTGAGACGTGGAACACGTTGTGCACGCCGACGAACTTCTCTGGTAATGCAACTCTATATGCTAATGTTCCGATTCTTTCTGTAATCTCAAACGGACCAACAAATCTGGGATCTAGCTTTCCCTTTCTTCCAAATCGAACAATATTCCTCAAAGGCGACACTTTCAGAAATACTTTGTCTCTTACACTGAATTCGAGATCTCTTCTCCTTTTGTCAACGTAGCTCTTCTGTCTATCCTGTGCCGTCTTTATCTTCTCCCTGATTTCTTCGACTTTTTCAGAAGCTTCCATAATCATTTCTGGTCCAAGCACTAATCGATCTCCAGATTCTATCCAACAAGCTGGCGATTTGCACGGCCGTCCATATAAGGCTTCGAATAGTGCCATACCAATGCTTGCCTGGTTTATAAAGGATAATTAATTCAAATTCAAATATACTTATTCAAATTTGAAATTCAAATTCTTTACCTGATAACTATTATTATAAGTGAATTCAACCAAGTGAAGATGGTCTTCCCAAGATCCACCAAAGTCAATAATACAAGCCCGGAGAAGATCTTCCAAAATCTGATTCACCCTCTCAGTTTGGCCATCTGTCTGAGGATGATAAGCTGTGCTCAGATTCAGTTTTGTGCCCAAAGTATCCTGGAATGCTTTCCAGAATTTACTGGTGAAAATAGGATCTCGATCGCATACAATACTAGATGGTACACCATGAAGTTTAACAACTTCCCTCATGTATATCTCGGCCAGACTAGAAGCTGTACGAGTGGTCTTGACTGGAATAAAGTGAGCGGACTTCGTCAGTCTATCGACAATCACCCAAATGCTTTCGTTACCCTTTCTAGTCCTTGGTAGCCCATCAATAAAGTCCATAGAAATCTGCTCCCATTTCCAACCTGGAATCTCTAGCGGTTGGAGCAATCCTGCTGTCTTTCTGTGATCAGCTTTAACTTGTTGGCAAGTGGTGCACCTGCTAACATAGGTAGAAATATCGTGCTTCATTCCACTCCACCAATATAGTTTCTTCATATTCATGTACATTTTAGTGACACCGGGATGAAATGAAAGCGAAGACTTATGATTTTCTCGCAGCACTTCCTGTCTAAGACCATCAACATTAGGAACACAAATTCGATTATCAATCCTCAAGATTCCATTACTATCAACATGTGCACCCACTTTATTATCAGCATTATCAACTCTGCCCAGAACTATTTCTTTGATGCGATAAAGCAAAGTGTCCTCATACTGCTTGGCTATAATACGATCCATAAGAGCTGGGGAGACGGAAAGCTGGAATAACATTCCTTCGACAAGATTACAGCATATCATGGCTTGGTTTCTGCTCAAAGCATCGGCTACGGCATTTGCTTTCCCCGGAGTGTAGTTAATATCAAGATCATATGCAGCTAGAAATTCGAGCCATCGGACTTGTCTCTGATTCAAGTCCTTTTGCGAGAAGATATATCTCAATGACTTATGGTCAGTGAATAACTCGAATTTTGTTCCCAATAGATAGTGCCTCCATAGCTTAAGAGCAAATACAACCGCAAGAAGCTCTAAATCGTGGGTTGCGTAGTTTGTTTCATGGGTCTTTAACTGACGGCCTGCATAGGCAATAACCTTTCCTTTTTGCATTAAAACTGCTCCAAGTCCATCTCGACAGGCATCTGTATAGACGGTCAATCCTTCGCTGCCATCAATAACTGTAAGAACCGGGGCAGAGGTCAACTTTCGCTTCATCTCATTGAAAGCTGCTTCGCACTTTTCGCTCCAAATAAATTTCACATTCTTTCTGGTCATTGCGGTAAGTGGTGCGGCAATACAGGCAAAGTTTTCTATAAATCTGCGGTAATAGCCGGCCAAACCCAAGAAACTGCGGATGTTTGTAGGAGTTTTGGGAGTCTCCCAATCCTGCAAATTCCAGAGATTCGAATTAAGAAATTTATAAGTTGTTTTGATAGAATTGACAAGTAAGAATGGAACTTACATTGATTACGGCGATCTTAGCTGGATCGACCGAAATCCCATTCTCTGAAACAATATGGCCAAGAAATCGAACTTCATCCTTCCAAAAGTGACATTTTGAAAACTTGGCTTTATGCTGATGACTGCGTAGAGTTTCAAGAACAAAAGCCAAATGTGACCTATGCTCTTCCTCATCCTTAGAGAAGACGAGAATGTCATCGATGAAAACAAGAACAAACTTGTTAAGAACATCCCGGAAAACTCTATTCATCAAATCGACGAAATAAGCTGGAGCATTAGTAAGACCGAACGGCATAACCAGCCATTCAAAGAAACCAGTCTCAGTGCAGAATGCTGTCTTAGGAATACTCTCCTCGGCAATTCTGAGTTGGTGAAAGCCAGTAGCCAAATCGAGTTGAGAGAATACTTTAGCTCCATGGAGCTGGTCGAATAGATCGTTGATGCGGGGCATTGGATATCTGTTCTTGTGTGTGAGCTTGTTCAGCTCTCTATAGTCCACACACATTCTGAGGGAACCATCTGATTTTGTGACGAACACTACTGCAGCACCCCATTCTGAATGACTTCGCCGAATCACGCCTTTAGAAAATAAGTCTTCAATTTGAGCATTCAGTTCAGCTTTTTCTTTAGGAGCCATTCTCCGAGGAGGGAGAACTACTGGTCGGGCACCAGGAATAAGGTCAATGCGGAATTCGATTTCCCGCGGTGGTGGTAGAGAATTGACTTCTCCAAACACATCAGAAAAGGATTGGACCACTGGAGTGGAGCTTAGTTCATTTGGATGGGAGTCAAGTGAAAATATAAAACTCCCAGCATATTCTTGAGGTGATTTGCCTTCTATAACCAAAGACATGCTCTTGTCATCGATGAGAGAGACTGTTCGAGCTTTGCATGAGATATTGGCTTCGAACTTCCGTAGCCAATCAATGCCTAATAGTATATCGAATGCTTCAAATCCGAGGACATAGAAATCCCAAGTGAAGTGGTGAATGCCATGCATAAGAGTGACATATTTACAAACCCTTCTAAGGTTAGCGGGCCCTCCAATAGGGTTTGATACACATAAGAAGGTAGATGAAAGAATGGGTTCCAAACCAAGTTTATTGCACAAATCAATAGATATGAAACTATGTGTTGCTCCGGTATCAAATAGAACTTTAACTGGTAAAGTATGCAACATAAAAATACCCTATAATGTACCTTGGTTATCGGTAGGAGCAGGTGGGGTAGGTGGATCATGGGCGGAAGAAGTCATAGCAAATACCCCGGCCGTCTTTCCCTTTTTATACATAGGACAATCCCTCTTGAAATGGCCCGGCTGCAGACATACGTGACAGAGGTCGTTCCTGGTATTCTGAGGAGGTGGAACAGCGGCACCGGTAGATGTTGGACAGCTGTTGGCGTAGTGACCCCTCTGGTCGCACTTGAAACAAGTGATGGAGGATAAGTCAATAGGCTTCTTCTGAGAATAGCCAAGCCCAGATTTCTGCTGCCAATTCTTCTTCTGTTGCTCAAAATTTTGCTTCCTCTTTCCCGACTGATTAGCTGGTGTCTGAGTAACTGGGGATTTGGGGACAGATGTTCCCTTTGGCTTTCCCTCGTATCGAAGAGCAAAATCCATCAACTCAGTGAAAGTTCCATGGACATGAGCGGTGAGGAGCTCGTAATAATCTGGGCGTGCGCCATGTATGAACTTCGCGTTCTTCAGTAGAGGTGTGTCAATCAAGCCAGGTCCGAACTTGGAGAGTTCGTTAAACCTCCTTTCGTACTCAGTAAAGGTCATGTTGCCCTGCTTGAGATCCATGAAAGACCGATAGAGTTGGGCCTTCCCAACAGCTGGCATTCACTGAGCCATAAAGGAATCCCTATTACAAGTGATATGAAACGAATCAAAATTATGACGAGATAAGATAGAAATTTATTTAGTTGGAATTTAGATAGATTACTACCTAAACTGGGCCCAAGTGATGGTTTCCTCATCAGTTCGAGAAGTAACTGATTCCCACCAATCTTGTGCAGCATCCTGAAGCTGCCAAGCGGCCAACTTGCGCTTCTGAGCATCTGCGATCTCTAAGCCAGAAAAGATCCTTTCCAAACTCTTTAGCCATTGTTGTGCTTCGATAATACTCTCGGAGCCAGTAAATTTGACTCCCCCAAGCTGAGTATATTCCTTGCTAAGAGTGGAGAATCGGACTGCGGGAGCTGGAGCATGTGGACCAGGAGCATTTCCACCCCTGCCTCTAACATTTCTTCTGGTAGCCATCCTGGAATACCAAAAGTGATTTAGAATCAAAGATAGAAATTTTATAGAACTTAAGGAAATTCTATTCAACGATTTCAATGAGAAAGACGAATCAAATGATGTGGATTTTGAAATGGTTCTCCTCATTCTGGGGTATGTTTACCCCATCTCTAATGAGCTTTAAACTCCACAGGCTAAGGTTATCGGGAACCAAAGCTCTGATACCAACTGTAACACCCCGTATATTTGGACCATTTAAATTGACAATAATCCACACATGTCAACTTAAATAGTACAAAACACGAATCATTAATGGAGTATAAGTATATAAATGAGAATCATCACAGAATCACAGAAAATAAAACATAACAGAATAGTGCAGCGGAATTACAACAATGTCATAATAGTAGTTCATGAAGCTACTAAGTAAATACAACAATGTCTCCAATAAAAGAAATACAACAACATAGATGTCCAAATGGTCCAAATGGAAAGAACAATACTGATAAAGATAAGATAGTCTTCAAGTCTTCAGCTCCAAGTAAGCAGCAACAGCAATCCTCAGTCTGATCCGAGCATATGCGCAAACAAACACTCGAATCAGGACATATATTCTTATACAGATAATATGGTTAAAAATTTGAAATAACAATAACTCAAAGATGGTTGGAATAAGCATTTTTCAGGATCCGATAAACTATCTATATATAGTAGAGTACGATAAGTAGATAATGTCTATCAATAATATAAAGGTATCAAAATAGTGTTAAGTCATGGCCCATTCCACCCTTAACACATTTTTATTCCCAAAAGCATATACAAGACCGTAGTTTCCCCAAAACCGGAAGTCACCAGAGGGCAATCCATATACTAAAGGTACAAATCAAAATCGTAGTGGTCGCGCATAAATGGAATACAAGTATGACAAGGCACATGAGGCAATACCCAAGGTAGTGACACTACCGTTCGCCTGATCCGGACTGGTGAGAACGCAACGCCGCAGTGCCCGCAACACCGTGAAACAACACTCCCAAATCAAGGGTGCGCACCAATCAATCACAAAGTAAAAGAATAGTTTACGAAGAAGTGTGTCCACTTGAGGTAGCTAATCCTCCATTGGCCCGGCACAGCTCCTGTTTTAGTCATTTCCAATTTGAAACAAGTGTCAAGGCTATCCATTATCGTTCACTTTCTTCAATCATCAACGTACGCCAATCCAACCACTTCATTTTGGATCATCACTTCGCGTATAGTTATTAAAGTGGTTTCCGGTTTAGACAGGGAGTATGTCCCAAACCGATTCCGGTTCCTTTAATAACCTTCGTAATTATAACACCGATTGGTCGTTAATATATTTCAAAACCAAGTCACTTTCAATTTAAATTGGAATTCGCAAATCGACAATTCATTAGCCTTTCGAAATCAATTTCCAAAATTACGTTTCAAACTTTCCAATTTCAATTTCAACATTTCTATAATTCAATTTCAAAGTTTCAAATGAAACAATCAAATATCCATTTCATTTCGTATATAAGTTCATTCCAAAATCATTTAACAATTTAACGTTCAAAACGATTTAAACTCGATTATCGATTTCATTCGATATTCATTTAATCAATTTATCATTAAACAATTTCAATTAAATTCCAATTCATTACGTTACGTCTTAAGTTAGATTTCATTATCAAAGTTTACAACTTATTTACAATTACACTTGTCAAATCCAATTCTTTAAATTACAAGTCTTTCATTTGTTTCGATAAAGCGCATTCTATTTCTTATCAAAGAAATTCCTTTCAAATTTCAAAACTTAGTTAAAACTTAGTTTCACTTATTCAATAATTCAGTTTCTCTTAATAAAGATATTCAATTCAATTTAATTTGGAATTCGATCTCATCAAATTTCAATAATTTCAAATCTTAATTATTAATCATTCCAAACTCATTCATTTATAATTCCAAACTTAATTGTTAATAAATTCAAAATTTAATTATAAATTATTTCCAACTTCGTTATTAATAATTTCACAACTTAACTATTAATAATTTCAAAAGTTAATTATTAATAATTTCAAAACATAATTATTAATTATTTCAAAAATTTATTATCAAATAATTCTAAATTTAATTATTAAATAATTAAATTTTAAATAATATTCTTTTTGTCAATTACTACGTTAATATTTGTTCCAAATTCAAATATTCACATTTACATTCATTTGAATTTAAATTCCAGATTATTCAAAACTTTGTTATTCGTCAAACAAAACTTTATTTTATTTAAATCAAAACATTGACCAATCGGGTTTAATTTAATTTTCTATCCAAAGTCAAAGTTATTTGGGTATTTATCATTTCAACACGATTCCATTTCAATTCAAAAATCAAAGCATACAAAGGGAACTTGCAGTGTGATAGCTGGGATGGTGTCAAAATAAATAAACAAGCAATAGCATCCATTCACAACAATTCAACAATTTCAAATAATCCCGAAATAATCGTATTAATTCGCGTTTGTTATTTACGCAAATTAATATAACTATTTCTAGAATCTACCCTATCATTTCAGGTAGATTAAAGACTATAACATTTCGATTTCACTTGTCGTTCAATTTCAATTACAACAGTTTATTCAATATACGTTCAAGAGTCCAAAGTGAAATTTATCAATTTCTACGTGTCAATTAACTTAACAATTAAAAGGGTCATATTTAACTAATCAATATTCATCATATAAAGGAGTCAAGTTAACAATCAAAATTCGACATATATAATTCATTTTAAATCGTTAACCATCCTATATCCAATTTTAACTTGCCAATAATTTATCACTTAACAATAACAATTAACATCCAATTCAACATCACATAGAAATCATTTATCAATTCAAACTTGCATACGAATATAGTCGTGAAAATTAATTCACCTTTCGTGGATAAAGAAATTTGGCGGCGAAGCACGAAGAAGCAGAAAAAGACGGTACAGCACGAACAACGGACACTGTAATATCGACAAAAGGAAATGATATTAATACAATGAACGTTTGTATATAATTTATAAATTTATATAAATGCTCTTACCGAAGATGGAGAAAAATAACGAAGCTGAAAATCGGTGCTACTGCAACAAGAAGCTCAACCGGTTGCTACAACAACAAAGAAAAGGAAAACGGTTACTATTTACTCACAAATTTATGCCGTTCAATTTCATTTTTTTTCTTTTTCTAACATCCGTCATTTTATATATATATATATATATTTTTATAATAATAACACGCACACAAAACACAGCACGCTAGCAACGCACACACACATCAGCTTCATGCACACAATACATGCTCTACGTTTTTCTTCACCCAGCCATACACATCCCCATGCCCCCCTTCTCTACCTTTCTTCCATCAACATCCTCCCTCTAGTCTATGCACGCAACATCTTTCCTTTTCCTTTTTTTTAAACAAGACCCAAGACACAACACACACGTAAACAAATCCTCAACACAACACATACACACACATTTCACGTATGCATGTACGCCCATATACACACCCAGCACACAACACATGCACGCATGCTACTCTATCCAAGGCGAGGCTGTAGGTGATGGGTGCTGGTGGTAGACAGGGTGAGTTGAAGACAGTGGGAGGATGTGGTGATGTGAGGTGGTTGGTTGGTTGGTGGCACGGCGTGGAGGTGGTGGCGTGGCCGGTTTGCGGGGTGGTGGATGGCGTCGAGTAGGCGAAGCGAGGGAGGGAATGAGAGGCTGTGGTTGTGGGTGAGGCCAGCGGCGGTCTGGGTGGTGGCTGGTGGCCAGCGGCGGTGGGTTGACCGCGTGGTGGACGGAGGCAGGGGAGATGGTGTTCGACTTGTCAAGAGGCAGTGGAGGTGGAATAAATGATTGAAGAAGAGATTTCATACTTTGTATAAAATGGGAAATAAAGTGAAAAGAAAGAAAGGAGGAGAAGAGAAAAATGGAGGAGGGTGTGTTACCTGCAGATGTTGAAATGGCACGAATGAGCAGTGAGAGGAAAATGAGAAGTGAATTGTTTTGTTTGCTTCAAGTAGTACGTGAATAAATGCCCCTTGTTTCCAACGTTTCATTTTCCCAAAACACAACCCTTCACACTTCATCTCCCCAATAAATGCATTTATGCAGCTGGCCTTTTATTTTCCCTTCAATTTCTTTTGTAAGTGGGTAGAGAATTGGGCTGCAACGTGTTTAACCAGTCTGTTCGGAATGGTCAATTTTAACGTGACGCTTTTCGACTGATTCCGATTAACACGAATAAGTATACCGTTTTGATCAGTGCGACGACACGCTTTCAACGGTACACAGATTATTGTGATACGACGATTTTATAAAATTTGCATTTACGCCGCTTAAATTGTACGATTTGCAAAACAATTTAAACGGAGCAGGCGATGACAGTTTTAGACGAAACGAATTACATAATCTTGATCAGAATAATTTTTACAACATAACTGTATAAAAATATTTGGATTTGGAAGATAAATTTTACGCAGCTTTATATGGACTGATATACAGTAAAACGCGAACGGATTTTACTGTAATATTTTTCAACGAAACTTTTTCTATGTCCATATCTAACTAGACGTATGTCATAAATAAAGTTTAGGCGTAAATTGAGATCGTTATAAATTCAAAAATTTTATTGAAACGATGAATTTAAAATTTTAAATTGGGTCGAAAATTAGGGTCGTTACATCAGGCGAACGGTAGTATCACTACCTTGGGTATTGCCTCATGTGCCTTGTCATACTTGTATTCCATTTATGCGCGACCACTACGATTTTGATTTGTACCTTTAGTATATGGATTTCCCTCTGGTGACTTCCGGTTTTGGGGAAACTACGGCCTTGTATATGCTTTTGGGAATAAAAATGTGTTAAGGTTGGAATGGGCCATGACTTAACGCTATTTTGATATCTTTACATATTACTGATAGACATTATCTACTTAGCGTACATTACTACCTAGTAGATAGTTTAACGGATCCTTAAAAGATGGTTATTCCAAACATCTTTTGAGTTACTTGTATTTCAATTGCTATTTCACTTGAGTTGGATTTATTAATATAAGAATGTTAATCCTGACTCGAGTGTTTTGTATTTTTCTTTACGCTCGGGTCAGACTGAGTGTATCAGTATTCGAGACTCACCTTTGGAGTTGGAGGTTTGTTTGAAGATCCAGCCATCTATTCTGCTTTCAGTATTCGATGATTCCAGTGATGTATTCTGATTTGTACCTGATGTATCATGTTACTCTTCCGTTGTATCTGGTTTAACTCTGATGTATCGTATTACTCTTCTGTTGTAAACTCTGATGTATTTTATATTCATATAGTAGCTTCATGAACTACTATCTCTTTTATTTCCGCTGCAAATTATTACTCTGTGTCTGTGTTCTGTGATTATTTTATTTACTGTATATGTTCAGTTTTGCCAAATTTAAATTAACAACGCGGTATTTTGAGCAATTCAACTCCGGCATGAGTGTCTACTTATACACTTATAATGGATGCGAATGGTCCAAAATATCAGGTCGTTACAAATAGAATGGTATCGAAGAAGTGTGTCTGATCAGAGGTGCTACCTCCTTGGCCCGTCGATCGCTCCTGTTTTAGCCACCTTATGCCAAATCACGGGAGTTGGGTCCACGTATATACCTTAGGATCGTCGCCACCATCCTACTTCATTCTGGAAACTCCATCGCGTACACAGTTGTCAAAGTGGTTTTCGGTATCGATAGAGTGTAACGACCCGTAAATTTCGATGATTAAATTTGTTAAATTTATAAGATTTGGTAAGTTAATGAAGAAAGAAATGAAAATCTCATAATTTATATTGGAGCGAATGTTAGAAATTAAATGTTGCAATGGTAATAAAATCAATTCTTGACAATTGGAATGAAATTCAAATAAAGAAATAGTGGAAAATTATGATAATTTGCTAATTAAATAAATTGTGTAATTAATACTGAAAGAAATAAAATTGGAAATAGTATTTATGAAATAATAACTAAAATGAATTGCAACTGTATGAATGGAAGTAAATTGTTAATAAGTGGATGTAAATATTGAATTAATTTATGGAAATAAATGACAACATTGAATTGTAATAAATGTAATTAAATGTTACATTTGTGTGAAATGTAAAGACGATGGTTAGGAGTTGTTAGAATGGGTATATTAAGGAAATGAATGAAAAAAAAAAGAACGAATACATTAATATATGTATTTATTTCTTTAGTATGTTGCATAAGATTTGGAAATCAAATTTCAATTGAAGGAAATTTGGTAGTATGTTATTTGGAAATAAATTTAAGGGTAGAATAACAACTATTATAAATCACCTAATTAATTGGTCAATGAATTTTATTTGGAATTTAAGTTCATCTAAATGGTAAGTAATTATGATGTTATTATTCATAATAAACGTTACTCTAATAATTGATAATATAGTAATGGAAGTGGGAGTGAAATTTTTTAGAAGCGTAAAGTATTTTAAAACTTTAATTAATGCATTTAATTGATAGAAGTACATTTAGGAATATAATATTATTCTAATTAATGTAAATAAGTGTATATTAATGCAAGGAAATAAATTTAGCGTCATATATTGGATAGGGTAGAATAAAATTTGAAATTGGAAGATTAATGTAACAAAACATAGCCAAAGGTTAAATATGCTTATGGGATAATGATTTGTTTGAATAATAAGAATGGGAATTAAGATTGTTTATTAAATTGAATTCAAATTAGGAAGGTTGATAATTTCAATTAATTAGGATTAAGTGTTAAAGATGACGTTAATGGAGTTAAGATGAAAATTTAGAATAACAATATAATAGACCATGAACCAAAGTTAATTTATCTACTTGGGAGTAATGGAGTGAATAAAAGAATTTAAAAACCAAATAATTGAATTTAATGGGCTATTAAGTTAGTTACTGGATAAATTGAAATTTAAAATTTAATATTGTAAATTGGGAATTTTCAGTGAAATTGATGAAGAAATTTGTTTAAAGGATTCTAATTTACAAAGTAAGCCGAACTGATAAGATTTGTAAACAATTTAAGTTGAATTGGTAAAAATTTGATTTAATTAACTTATTCTAAATTTATTTAAAAAGTATAAAAAATAGCCATTTTGGCCACTAACTCGGATTTCGACGAAACTAGTTTCATCGGATCCGTAACGGTGAATTATAATAGTGTTTCAAGTTTCGTAGCGATCAGACTTGTCGTTTGATCGTACGGACTCGAAACGCCTTGAAATTTATGCAATTGAAATCAATTAAAATCAATTTGGAAGATATTGTTTTAAGCATAACTTCTTCATACGATGGAATTTGAACCTGAAACCTTTTCCATTGAATTTAAAATATTTTAAAACACCTATTTTGATATATGGGTTTACCCAATTTCGTTCCGGGGTCAGAACGGGCTTTTGGACCACGTTGGCGTTAGCGCGTACACCTGTTTTTCCATCTATTCTGTTTTCAACCTTCTCTATAAATATCCCCGCTAAACCCTAGCCTCCGCCTATTCTCATTTGTCTGTACATACATCTCAACTCTCTCCTCCTCAATGGTAGACAAACAAACTTTGATTCCGATCCAATTACAAATCAAATCCAAAGCAAAAAATTTAAAGTCCTCAGAAAAATTTGAAAATAATATATGTTGAAGCTCTCGACTAGCGTAATTCAATGGTGTAATTCGTTTTTCAATTCGATGCATCGTTTAACCAGAAATCGCGGTCAAAATTGAATTGGGCGTTTTTGACTGGAGCGTCAATCGGGAAATTAGTTTCTGGGTTGTGAGGAGGGTGCTGTCAGGAGTCTGTTGGCGATGGTCGAGTCATCCAATTCGACCCGAGGTGATCTGAATTTGCGAATTTGGGTTTGAAATCACCAACATTGAAAGAGGCGGTGGCACTGCATGGGGGAACCGGGCGTGGCAGATTTCAGGGCGGTGGTGCATGAGTCGAAGGCGAGTTGAACGGAGGTGGCGGCACGTCGAACGATGGTCGGAGGCGGTCGAAATTTCCGGTCAAAGGTTCGATACTGTTGTGTTTCGTTCGGGACTTCCTGTAGGTGCGCGTTCATTTTCTGGAGGGTGATGTGGCAGGTGATGTGGCAGGTGATGGAGGTTGAAAGTGTTCTCATTTTCTTTTATTTTATAATTGTTTTCAATCGCATAAATCATCATAACTTATGCATACCAACTCCGATTTACGCGCGGTTTCTTTTGTTAGGATCATATTGAAATTCCGGACTTGATGACGCTTGTTTGGACGAATTCTGAGACGGTCAAATTTTTGGGTTTAAATTGAATTTAAATTCAATTTAAATTCAAAAAGGTGAGTGTTTTAACCCACTCACAACTTCTAAAATTTCTTATGTTTGTTAAATTGATTTATGATATGAATTGAAATTTATTTATAATTGTTTGGCATAATTTATCATCATTCCAGTTAAATTTAATTTATTCAATTAAAATGTTATTTAATTTATTATTGAATATAAACTGCTAGTTGATACCTATTATTTATTATCTGTTATATATTAATGCTATTGATTGAATTGGACGATGATTGTGATAAATGGTTGATATTGGATGAATGTATGTTGTATTTTATATGGTTATAAACTGCAAGTTGTTATGTGTTTTATTCCATTCGGGATTGCGGTTTGAAATGATATATAACCGTATTTTTTTTATTTTAAATTACAGATTGAAATGATAAATATCCGTATCACTTGACTATAGGATAGAAAATTTTATACAGACACCGCGGTTTATATATATATAAATATTTTTGAAATGATTTCTATGGTTTTGTAAAGAAATATATGGTTTTATGAGATATTGATTTGGATATTTTATCAATGTTATTTTATATATAGTTAAGTTCTTGGTTTAAGCTATAAATAAAATTGTTTAAAGTATAAAATAAGTTTAATAATAAAGTTTGATTTTATTTAAAATATAATATGGATAAGTATTTACTTAAATTATATTTTAATATAGAGTTTATATTGATTTTATTAAGTCAACGATGAGAAGATAGTTTTGAAATTGATTTGAGATTTTATTTAATTAAGAATTTTATTTAATAAGAATCCATTTGGAACTTATTGAAATTGATATTTTAAAAGAATATGGTTTTATAACTTAATTCGGGTTTAAGTTGATTTAAGTGAATATATCAAATCTAAATAAATTAAGGAATATTCAGTTATTGAAATTTGAAGTTTTATTTAAAGGATATTGGATTTATAAAGCAAATATTTCAAAACTAAATAATAGCAAAGTGAATTTGGTATATATGAATTATAAAGTTTAGTTTGAAATATTGAATATTTAACTTTGAAATACTACGAATTTAAAAATGATGTCGTATTGATTTGGTTATAAAACGGAAATGACATCGTATTTATATGGTTTTGAAATGGATATTATATTTTGGTTTTAAAGTATATACTATTGTGAAGTAAAGGATATGGTTTTGAAATGGATATTATATTTTGGTTTTAAAGTATATACTATTGTGAAGTAAGGGATATGGTTTTGAAATGGCAAAAATATTTTGGTTTTAAAGTATATACTATTTTGAAGTGAAGGATATGGTTTTGAAATGGCAATAATATTTTGGTTTTTGAAGTATATACCATTTTGAAGTAAAGGATATGTTTTGAAAGGGCAATGATTGTGTTTTTAAAACCATATATTTTTAAATGAACACGGTGTTATAATAACATTTGGTTGTTAAAGAGACCGGGATCGGATATGGACATACTCTTTTTCGATACCGAAAACCACTTTGACAACTGTGTACGCGGTGGAGTTTCCAGAATGAAGTAGGATGGTGGCGACGATCCTAAGGTATATACGTGGACCCAACTCCCGTGAGTTGGCATAAGGTGGCTAAAACAGGAGCGATCTCGAACCAGTGAGGTAGCATCTCTTATCGTACGCACTTCTTCGATTCCATTCTATTACTTTTTGATATTTGGTGGCTACCCTTGATTTGGGAGTGTTGTTCGAGGTGGAACGGTAGTGGCTGCTATGCGTATCCATCAGTCCGTGTGCGTAATTGGTATATCTACCCTGGCATTGCCTTGTGTGCCGTGTCACCTACCATATCGAACCCACTACGATTTTGGTTTAAAGATCCGACCGCGTTAAGGTTCTCCATCCCCTTAACGCTATTTTCTATATGATTATACTTTACTGATTAGACACTACTGTATATAGCGTATACTACTATATAGTAAATAGTTTAACGGATCCTTAAGAGATGTGAATCCCGAACATTTCTTAAGTTACTGCACTCACGTTAGACACTGGATAGGAGATGTCAAACCCCATAAAAATCTCTGACGCAGTTTACACTCATGTTTATTTCATTGATTTAACTTACATAAGATCTTTTAGTTCTGACTCGAGTGTTTTGTCTTTTCAATTCGCTCGGGTCAGCCTGAGCATTTCAGGATTTGAAGGCCCTATTTCTGAAGGACGAAGACGAAGATTTTATTATTACTATTTGTTATATATTCCACTACACCATTGTATTCCGCTGCATTTATTATCATTCTCTGGTATGTGTAACTCTGATATGTATTGTATAAGTATAATCAAATATTTTGTAAAACAGCTTCATGAACTGTTATTTGATTATTATATTTTATCGTTCTGCTGCAAGATTCTATTTGTTTCTTTTATTTCTCCACTTTTTCTTATTTACCCCATAACAATCCGCCCTTCTATATGGATTAAGTTGGCACGTGTGTCTGCCTATGCACTTGGCGGGTGTAGCATGATAGGGGGTTCTCGCATTTGGTTTGGTAGCGAGCGGACGACTCATACTCCTACATGTCCCTGCGGGGTTGGTGCAGTCGAGAGGCTGGCTGCAAAGGCAGAACACAGGTACTGCTGTATGCTATGGTGGGCGTTACCCCACTGACGCGGTCCGTTACAGTTGGTATCAGAGCTTTGGTTTAGCGATAAACCTTAGCTTGTGGGGTTTGACTCTTTACTAATAGGGTAGTAATACCCTATGGGAGTCGCTGAGTGTATATATATGAGAGAGCGTATTTGTTAGTGTTATAAAAAGGTTTTAATATTGTGTTAATTTGTTCCGTTTTGTATTTATAAATTCTGGTTGGTGCATGGGACGCTATGACATCAATAGGGATTTCTAAACACTTAATAGGACAGACCGACATAATATTTGTTTTAATATAGGTGAATGAAATAATTTTGCCTATTATATTTTCTATATATATAAAGTAAAATATTTTACATAGATATATATTTGGTTGCTATAGATTGGGTGTTAGGTAATGAAAATATTAATAAAAATTGAAATAAGATTGAAAACAAAATGAATAAAAAAATGGCAATTTTAGAACTTAAGTTCCGGGGTTTTGAAAATTTCTTTCAAATAAGTTTGGAATATAATAATAATATTTTAAAAGTATATTCTGATATAAATATTTCAATAGAATTTGAAAGAAATGTTTTAAAGGAATTTTTAAAAGAAATAAGTCGTACTCCCCTCTCTGTCGCTGGAAAATAATTTTGGTGATGAGTGCACGCATCATCGACATTCATTTTCGATTTTCAAAGTGGGAAGGCCACTGTAGTAGTTTACTGCAGATTTGTTTGAGAAAAATTTATCGTTTTAATTATAATTGGATATATATGTATTTTAAGTGTATACATCTATCTATTATTTTACATGATTTAAAATTAAACCCGGTATTTGGTTCTTAAGTTCCAGTTAATTAATAGTTCAATTAAGTGTAGTAAATTGGAATATGATTAATTAATAATTGGAAACTTTTAAAAAAATATAATAGGAAGTTAAGTAATATAAATAAATGATTTTAAACCTTTGTAAATGAAATTCTTTATTTATAAGAATTGATGTATAAAGTTATAAATTTAAGTGTAATTAAAATGTTACTATAATTAAATATAATAGAATGTAAGCATTAAATAAATGAATGAAATTAAAGGTAATTTGAAATTGTAACTTATAGAACATAGATGAAATTATTGAACCATTAATTAATTAAAAGAATTGAGGAAACTAGTATAACTTTCAATTATATTCTTAAAATGCATATTTATTACTTGCCAAATATTAAAAGTTGAAATGTTAATAAGAACTGTAATAGAATATTATACAAGTAAAAATTTGAAATAATGAAAGTATTCAATGAAATTCTTTAATAAATAAGAATTGATGTGTAGTTGTATGAACTTAAGTTTAAATTGGAAGATCATTAATTAAAATAGAAAGGTAAGTATTATAAATGGAATTTAGTAACAAATGAAAGTAAATGATTGAAGTTATTATTAATAAAATAAGCAGGAAGATGAATACTGCAAATAAATGAAAAAGAAGAAGTCAAACAGCAATAGTATGAAATGAAATTGAAAAGAATAAACTTAGTTTATTGTTTGGATTTGTTGTTTGTTTGGTTTATGGTTGTTTGGGCAAGGATACTTTAATATTGTTTGGATGAACGAATAATCTATTTAGGTCGCCTAAGACTGTTGAGTGAAGGGTACACTTAGTAATTATTTTTCATTCGGTACAATTTGAAGGTTGAACCCAAACAATTGTTTGTTTTGTTTGATATAAATGAATGATTGTTTGTGTTGATTCTATGTGATGGTTGTATGCCTTATTGCAGGTCATTGTTGTGGTATTGATTGTTATTGATTGAAACAACGCTAAATATTTCATTTTATATAATTATTAACTCTTTTGGATTATATAAGTGAAATACAGGTTATGGAAGCAATTGCTACTGCTTTTGGTTTCATAATTAAGCGTATATTGCCCGACAAATAGGTACGTTTTTGGATTTCGGTTTATAGCGCTATTATATTATTTTCCCGAGTTGGATATATATTATTTTGAAAAAAATATATGTTATATTTGGTTATATTTGATATTATATTTTCTCTCGAGCCTCTCCGTACAAAGGAGACTCTGCCGAAATTTTTCGTAAATTTTGGACTTAGAAATTTTTGAAAATGTTTTCCAAACTTTATTAATTTGAGTATATAAGGTTTAATGGTTAAAATTTTGTATATTTTATTTAGAGTGACTACTTTTGTAAATTTAAATTGTTTATAAAAATTAATGTTTTGAATAAGAGATATTGATCTCTTAGTTCTTCTCTTCCCTTCTTTTTCCTTTTCGGGGACGAAAAGTTTTGAGTGGGGGAGAGTGTAACGACCCGTAAATTTCGATTATTAAATTTGTTAAATTTATAAGATTTGGTAAGTTAATGAAGAAAGAAATGAAAATCTCATAATTTATATTGGAGCGAATGTTAGAAATTAAATGTTGCAATGGTAATAAAATCAATTCTTGACAATTGGAATGAAATTCAAATAAAGAAATAGTGGAAAATTATGATAATTTGCTAATTAAATATGATTGTGTAATTAATACTGAAAGAAATAAAATTGGAAATAGTATTTATGAAATAATAACTAAAATGAATTGCAACTGTATGAATGGAAGTAAATTGTTAATAAGTGGATGTAAATATTGAATTAATTTATGGAAATAAATGACAACATTGAATTGTAATAAATGTAATTAAATGTTACATTTGTGTGAAATGTAAAGACGATGGTTAGGAGTTTTTAGAATGGGTATATTAAGGAAATGAATGAAAAAAAAAGAATGAATCCATTAATATATGTATTTATTTCTTTAGTATGTTGCATAAGATTTGGAAATCAAATTGCAATTGAAGGAAATTTGGTAGTATGTTATTTGGAAAAAAATTAAGGGTAGAATAACAGCTATTATAAATCACCTAATTAATTGGTCAATGAATTTTATTTGGAATTTAAGTTCATCTAAATGGTAAGTAATTATGATGTTATTATTCATAATAAACGTTACTCTAATAATTGATAATATAGTAACGGAAGTGGGAATGTAAATTTTTAGAAGCGTAAAGTATTTTAAAACCTTAATTAATGCATTTAATTGATAAAAGTACATTTAGGAATATAATATTATTCTAATTAATGTAAATAAGTGTATATTAATGCAAGGAAATAAATTTAGCGTCATATATTGGATAGGGTAGAATAAAATTTGAAATTGGAAGATTAATGTAACAAAAAATAGCCAAAGGTTAAATATGCTTATAGGATAATGATTTGTTTGAATAATAAGAATGGGAATTAAGATTGTTTATTAAATTGAATTCAAATTAGGAAGGTTGAGCATTTCAATTACTTGGGATTAAGTGTTAAAGATGACGTTAATGGAGTTAAGATGAAAATTTAGAATAACAATATAATAAACCATGAACCAAAGTTAATTTATCTACTTGGGAGTAATGGAGTGAATAAAAGAATTTAAAAACCAAATAAATTGAATTTAATGGGCTATTAAGTTAGTTACTGGATAAATTGAAATTTAAAACTTAATATTGTAAATTGGGAATTTTCAGTGAAATTGATGAAGAAATTTGTTTAAAGGATTCTAATTTACAAAGTAAGCCGAGCTGATAAGATTTGTAAATAATTTAAGTTGAATTGGTAAAAATTTGATATAATTAACTTATTCTAAATTTATATAAAAAGTATAAAAAAAATAGCCATTTTGGCCACTAACTCGGATTTTGACGAAACTAGTTTCATCGGATCCGTAACGGTGAATTATAATAGTGTTTCAAGTTTCGTAGCGATCGGACTTGTCGTTTGATCGTACGGACTCGAAACGCCTTGAAATTTATGCAATTGAAATCAATTAAAATCAATTTGGAAAATATTGTTTTAAGAATAACTTCTTCATACGATGGAATTTGAACCTGAAACCTTTTCCATTGAATTTAAAATATTTTAAAACACCTATTTTGATATATGGGTTTACCCAATTTCGTTCCGGGGTCAGAACGGGCTTTTGGACCACGTTGGCGTTAGCGCGTACACCTGTTTTTCCATCTATTCTGTTTTCAACCTTCTCTATAAATATCCCTGCTAAACCATAGCCTCCGCCTATTCTCATTTGTCTGTACATACATCACAACTCTCTCCTCCTCAATGGTAGACAAACAAACTCTGATTCAGATCCAATTACAAATCAAATCCAAAGCAAAAAATTTAAAGTCCTCAGAAAAATTTGAAAATAATATATGTTGAAGCTCTCGACTAGCGTAATTCAATGGTGTAATTTGTTTTTCAATTTGATGCATCATTTGACCAGAAATCGCGGTCAAAATTGAATTGGGCGTTTTTGACTGGAGTGTCAATCGGGAAATCAATTTCTGGGTTGTGAGGAGGGTGCTGTCAGGAGTCTGTTGGCGGTGGTCGAGTCATCCAATTCGACCCGAGGTGATCTGAATTTGCGAATTTGGGTTCAAAATCACCAACGTTGAAGGAGGCGGTGGCACTACATGGGGGAACCGGGCGTGGCAGATTTTAGGGCGGTGGTGCATGAGTCGAAGGCGAGTTGAACAGAGGTGGCGGCACGTCGAACGATGGTCGGAGGCGGTCGAAATTTCCGGTCAAAGGCTCCATACTGTTGGGTTTCGTTCGGGACTTCCTGTAGGTGCGCGTTCATTTTTTGGAGGGTGATGTTTCATGATGATGTGGCAGGTGATGGAGGTTGAAAGTGTTCTCATTTTCTTTTATTTTATAATTGTTTTCAACCGCATAAATCATCATAACTTATGCATACCAACTCTGATTTACGTGCGGTTTCTTTTGTTAGGATCGTATTGAAATTCCGGACTTGATGACGCTGGTTTGGACGAATTCTGAGACGGTCAAATTTTTGGGTTTAAATTGAATTTAAATTCAATTTAAATTCAAAAAGGTAAGTGTTTTAACCCACTCACAACTTCTAAAATTTCTTATGTTTGTTAAATTGATTTATGATATGAATTGAAATTTATTTATAATTGTTTGGCATAATTTATCATCATTCCAGTTAAATTTAATTTATTCAATTAAAATGTTATTTAATTTATTATTGAATATAAACTACTAGTTGATACCTGTTATTTATTATCTGTTATATATTGATGCTATTGATTGAATTGGACGATGATTGTGATAAATGGTTGATATTGGATGAATGTATGTTGTATTTTATATGGTTATAAACTGCAAGTTGTTATGTGTTTTATTCCATTCGGGATTGCGGTTTGAAATGATATATGACCGTATTTTTTTTATTTTAAATTACGGATTGAAATGATAAATATCTGTATCACTTGACTATAAGATAGAAATTTTATACAGACACCGCGGTATATATATATAAATATTTTTGAAATGATTTCTATGGTTTTGTAAAGAAATATATGGTTTTATGAGATATTGATTTGGATATTTTATAAATGTTATTTTATATATAGTTAAATTCTTGGTTTAAGCTATAAATAAAATTGTTTAAAGTATAAAATAAGTTTAATAATAAAGTTTGATTTTATTTAAAATATAATATGGATAAGTATTTACTTAAATTATATTTTAATATGGAGTTTATATTGATTTTATTAAGTCAAGGATGAGAAGATAGTTTTGAAATTGATTTGAGATTTTATTTAATTAAGAATTTTATTTAATAAGAATCCATTTGGAACTTATTGAAATTGAGATTTTAAAAGAGTATGGTTTTATAACTTAATTCGGGTTTAAGGTGATTTAAGTGAATATATCAAATCTAAATAAATTAAGGAATATTCAGTTATTGAAATTTGAAGTTTTATTTAAAGGATATTGGATTTATAAAGAAAATATTTCAAAACTAAATAATAGCAAAGTGAATTTGGTATATATATGTGACGACCGCCCATGACCCCTGCACCGAATCTAGAGAAAGTGCGCTGTAATGTGTGCCAGGCGACCATGGACGATTGTCAGGGTAAATTAAAAACGACAGAATCTATCGTATTACTCACGGCGCATGGACAAAGTACAATAGAACATGTGTATAGTGAAGGTTTACAGAATAAAATGTCATCATATAAAACTCCATAATAGTTGAATACAAGCATCCAAATAGTCAATACATCAAGCCTCACTACATAACACTCAGAGATTATACAAACAGCGGAACATCCAGTACATATAACAAGATAATATGCAACCCTCCAGCTCGTCTTCGATATCAGCATCGTGAAAAGAGAACAGCACCTGTCACCTGCTACCTAGTCTGCCCGTCCCAAAATGGACGAACAGCCCAAGGCAATAAGAGTTAAAACATAAAGCCTTGAGTCAGACAACAGTCTTAGTGAGCAGTAAATTAACTAACAACATACCAAAAGAACATAAAGGAAAAGGAATAGGAATACAACCCTCCCACTCCAACCTCATTCTACAGTGATAGCCCCCAGACACACACTAAGAAGAAGCAAACATAGCAGAGCATACAATTTGAAGTAAAGTAATTATCACTCGAGTCAAGGGCGATGTTTTCCAGGCTCAAACCCCTAAGGCCTAAACCAAGATCAGATAAGCACCCGGAAAACACTGCTCTTGAGACCGAATGACGATACAACCAAACATCCATGACTCTGGCTATCACTGTTATCATTGCTTCGATATCACCGTTAATTGAATGACCGGCACATTCTTTCAGCCGTCCGTCAAGGGCTAATGGAAACCCCGGTTCTAGACATAACTCCCGCACGTCGTCGCAGCCCGTGCCTAGGACTATCGAATCTGCCCAGAGTACTCGACCATCAACAGTTGGCCGTTGGGACTATCGAATCTGCCCAAACGTACTCTTGCTTAGAGCATGCTAGAACCTTCAACAACGATGCTATCCAAGCCTCCTAGTCATCCTCCTTGACGACTCTTTCCATACTAGCTCAAGCGCCTCTCAAGCATCCATTACCCTTAACTCGAATCATATCACCGAGTTACCAACGTGCTTGGAATGATCCTGTCTGGATTAGACCAAGACTATCTCATATCATACTTCACTTCATCACATCCTCGCAAAGTCTCATCTCAACATCATCATCATCGAATCTATAGATAAGAGCTTCATCACCCGTTACATATGCCACAAGCAGCTTTCCCAATTCAAGAGCCTTTCTCTTAGCTTTTGAATCATCTTCGGTCTAAATCAAATCATCAATCATCTAATTTATAGCAATCAACCAAGTCAAACATTAATCCAAACAATCAAGCATTCAAACATGATCTAAGTAGACAATTATCACAATAATGGCAATTTCGTAATTAAAGAGTTGAAAGTCTAACATGCATGAAATCATAAGAAATATCTCTACAATCTTGATGAATGAACTTGCATAGGTAAACACTTAGTAAAATGGTTGTCAAATCATCATGAACAATGGATCTACATGGATCTACACTTAGGATGAAGAAAATGCATGAAAATCACTATTTTAACACCAAATCGAGCCAACAATCCGATATACTCCTTTGGATCCGTGTGAGAGATAATCACCACTCACCAAATCACCTAAACAACCCCAAATCAACACGCTTCAGATCTGGACAGCGAAGGATCAAGCTTGATCTATCACGAATCCGCTTCAAACGAAGAAATCTCACTTCAAAGGATGAAGATCTTCAATCTAAGCTCTTGAATCTTCAATTTGATCTTCAACTTGGATGGATGGAAGCACTATATTAGAGTGGAGAAAAGAAGTGAAGAAGTGTAGAAGTCGAGCTCTCAAAATGGCAGCACTTCGTCGCTTCGAAATCCGGATCCCAAAAAGTGAGAAAAACCCTTCCTATTTATAGCTGAAATTCCCTTAAGTCGTAACCTCGGAGTTAGGTCGCCCACAACCTACGACCTAAAACCAACCGACCTAAAGACTTCGACCTACCAAAGTTACGACTTAGGACTTAGCTGCTTAACACCCTATGACCTAACATACCGCAGGTATGAGACCTAACGACCTAAGTCCAAGCGCACTTACGACCTACCAGGCCAACCTATCTACGAGTTAAGACTTAGCAGCGCTTGCGACTTAACAACCCCTTAGGTCACTCACGACCTACCACCTTAAGTCTTCACGCGACCTAAACAAAACATCACTCTCGCGACCTAACACTTAGACGCGACTTAACTTCTCAGCGACCTAACACATGCGTGCGCCTATACAACACGCGACCTAACTCTTACGCGACCTACCAACCTATGCGACCTAACAACTTATGCCAATATGCGACCTAACTAAAAACAGAGCTCACGACCTAACTCTTAGGTCTCTAACCTATAGGTCGCTCCACCATACTAGGTCGCTAACTACTATCACTAGTTCCTTAGGTCGCTGCCGACCTATCCCCTTAGGTCGCTTACTAATCTTAGGTTGCCAAATCCTATAAGACGCTAACTCTCTTAGGTCGCTCACTCGACCTAACCTTCCCCACGACCTAAGCTAACATACAACCTAACTCCTAGGTCGCTCCACCTTCTTAGGTCGCCAACTACGACCTAACACTTAATCAGTTCGCCTCCTTAGGTCGCTCCAACTCCCTACGACCTAGGACTTAGAAAAATTCTGCCTAAAAATCTGAAATGGCTCAACAACACTAAAATTCCAGATTTTGACAAACTTTTCGATCCGTAAAAATACGGGTCGTTACATTCTCTCCCCCTTAGGAATTTCGCCCCCGAAATTCCAAACAAACAAAGCAATCAAAACTATTCTGCACGCCTATCATCCATAGCAATCAACAAACCATGCATCCAATTCTAGCTTAGCGTGTAGAATTCTAAAATTAGAACAGGTTACAATATCGCGAGATGACACGACACCTTAGGGCCATACCTCGAAGAGTTCGGGATGAGCTGCTTTCATCCTCTCTTCCACCTCCCATGTACAGTCGTTATCATCGTCACTCCATTGTATCTTGAGCAACTTAACTACCTTCCTCCTAAGCTGTTTCGTGTCGGTTTCCACAACACGAAGCGGCTTACGAGGTCTTCTATCGACTGGATCAACTTCGAAATCTTCACAGCTATCACCAGGAACCACTGTATTCGAGTCGTGCATGTACTTCCGTAGATATGATACATGAAAAACATTGTGCACACTCGACATCTTCTCTAGTAACTCCAATCTGTAGGCGAGCTTTCCAATTTGCTCGATGATCGGGAATGGTCCAACAAATCTCGGAGTCAATTTTCCTTTCTTCCCGAATCGAATAACATTCTTCAGTGGAGAAATCTTCACAAAAACCATATCTCCTACGTCGAATTCTAAATCCTTTCGACGCTTATCGGCATAACTCTTCTGACGGTCTTGGGCTGCCTTCATTCGTTGCCGAATGATCTCTATACAATCCGAAGTCTGTCGAATCATCTCTGGCCCAAGCATCAGCTTTTCTCCTGCTTCTAACCAACATGTCGGAGAATTACACGGTCTTCCATACAATGCCTCATACGGTGCCATACCAATGCTTGATTGGTAACTGTTGTTGTATGAAAACTCTACCAAATGAAGGTGATCTTCCCATGATCCTCCGAAGTCCAAAACACAAGCTCTAAGAAGATCTTCCAAAACTCGGTTGACTCTCTCGGTCTGACCATCTGTTTGAGGGTGATAAGCTGTACTCAAACACAACTCGGTTCCCAAAACTTCCTGGAAGCTCTTCCAAAATCCACTAGTGAACAATGGATCTCGATCGCTCACTATACTCTTCGGAATACCATGGAATCGGACTATCCACTTAACATACAACTCAGCCAACTTTGATGCAGTCCTAGTCGATCGAACAGGAATGAATCTTGCGCTCTTAGTCAGACGATCCACAATGACCAAAATCCCTTCATTTCCCGTTCTGGTTCTAGGTAGTCCATCAATAAAATCCATCGATACTTGCTCCCACTTCCATGCAGGAACTTCTAATGGCTGAAGCAATCCACTAGGCTTCTTCTGTTCGGCTTTTACCAACTGGCAGTTCATACACTTGGAAATAAAATTTCCAACATCCTTCTTCATGCCTTCCCAGTAGTAGGTTCTCTTCATATCCCGATACATCTTATTTCCACCTGGATGAATTGTCAACTTCGAGTGATGACTTTCCTTCAGAACTTCATCTCTCAATCCATCTATATCGGGAACAACTAGTCGTCCTTGCTTCCGAAGCCAACCCTCTCGATCGACCCTGAATCCTTTATCCTTTTCTGGATCCAATCCAGATTCCAAATCACGGATAATCCTGACAAGCTTATCATCTCGCTTTTGGCTCTCGCAATCCTTTCACCAAGAGAAGGTCTTATCGATAAGTTTGCCAACATCTCAGGTTCCAATTCGCATCTAGGCCTGAAGTCAAATCCAGCTAAATACTCGAGATTCTTCCATTCTGAAAACATGGCTCCCAATCCTGCATGTCTTCGACTTAACGCATCTGCCACCGCGTTACCTTTTCCCGGAGTATAAGCTATACCAAAATCATATGATGCCAAAAACTCTAGCCAACGTTGCTGCCGAAGATTCAAATCCTTTTGGGAGAAAAGATACTTCAACGACTTATGATCCGTAAACAACTCGAATCGAACTCCCAACAGATAATGTCTCCACATCTTCAGAGCAAATACAATCGCTGCTAACTCCAAATCATGAGTCGGGTAATTCCTATCATGCGGCTTCAGTTGTCGACTTGCATACGCAACAACTTTATCCCTCTGCATCAGCACTGCTCCAAGTCCAGTACCACATGCGTCGGTGTAAACCACCATCTCATCATTCCCACTTGGAATAGTCAAAACAGGAGCACTTGTCAATCTCTCTTTCAGGATTCCGAAAGCTTGCTCACACTTAGCTTCCCATCTGAACACTTGGTTTTTCTTCGTCAATCCTGTTAGCGGTGCAGCTATCTTGGAGAAGTCTATGATAAACCGTCGATAATATCCTGCTAATCCAAGAAAACTTCTCACATCAGATGCATTCTTGGGTCTAACCCAATCCTGGATTGCTGCCACCTTAGCGGGATCAACCGCTATTCCACTTCCTGAAATCACATGGCCTAAGAACCTCACTTCACTCTTCCAGAAGTGACACTTCGAAAACTTAGCCTTCAGCTGATGTTTCCGCAAGATTTCCAAAACAATATACAAGCGCATCTTGTGCTCTTCTTCAGTTCTGGAATAAATCAGAATATCATCCACGAACACAAGCACAAACTTGTTCAACTGATCTCTGAACACTCTATTCACAAGATCCACAAAATATGCTGGCGCGTTAGTCAATCCAAACGGCATTACCAGCCACTCAAAGAAACCGGATGGTGTTCGAAAAGCAGTCTTCGGCACACTATCCTTAGCTACTCTCAACTGGTGAAATCCCGTTGCCAAATCCATTTGAGAAAACACCTTGGCTTCGTGAAGCTGATCAAACAAGTCATCTATTCTCGGCAATGGATACTTGTTCTTCTTAGTCACCTTATTCAGCTCACGATAATCCACACACAATCTCAACGACCCATCTGCCTTGGTTGCAAACACAACTGGTGCACCCCACTCGGACACACTACGCCGAATGAATCCTTTCTGTAAAAGATCATCAACTTGCACCCTCAACTCCTGCTGTTCCCTAGGCGCCATCCGCCTAAGAGGCATCACAACAGGTCTGGCTCCTTCAACTAGATCTATACGAAACTCGATCTCTCTATGCGGCGGTAACCCTTTGACTTCATCAAAGACATCCTCGAATCCATTCGCGATTGGCACTAATGACAGTCCATCCCGTGGAACAACTAGCGAATACATGAAGCTCATGAAGACGCCTTCTTCATGCTTACATCGTATCACAATCTTTCGCCCCTCCACATTCTCGACTGTCACCTCCAACCTTTCGCAATCAACCTTAGCCGCATACTTCCTAAGCCAGTCCATACCCAAAATAATTCTGAACCCCGCAAAGTTCAGAACAAAACAATCACAAACAAAAGAGCAACCATGACTCGATACAACTAGACCACGACATAACATACACAAACAAGACGAACCCCCAACTAGATTAGTCACGACCAATGGCCTATCAACAATATCCGGTTCCAAACCCAATCGGCCTACGACTTCACTACAAACAAACGAATGCGACGCTCCAGTATCAAACAGAACTCTAACTGGAACACCACATAGGAAAAGAGTACCTTGAACCACCACACACTTTCCTTTCTCTTCAGCAGTAGGAGCTTTTGAAGACGACGGAACAGCTCCCAAAGCATAAGCTTGCACAATCTGCTTGTCTCTCCTCGGTTTTGGACAATTCTTCCTGAAATGCCCTGGCTTGTCACAGTTGTGACACTTCATCGGCACCTTCAGATTCTTACAATCCTTCGAGAAATGGCCCTTCTGCTGACAATTGTAGCAAGTCACCTCGCCTTTCGGCTTCTTCTGGCCATCCTTACCCTTCTGTTGCGGCTGCTTCCTCTTCTTGTTCCCACCCTGCTGGGGTTTAGACTCTTCCCTGGTCACAGCAACAACAAATCCTTCCTTAGGAAACAGACTCTCATGCCTAAGAGCTTTCTCCACAAGCTTTTCAAATGAATCATCCAGATGATCCACCAACTGCCTCCCAAGATAACTGCCAAGCCTGTCACAAACTTCTCATTCTTCTGATAAGCATATTCGATATATGACCGGGCATACTTGGACAAAGCCTCAAACTCAGAAACATACTCAAGAACAGATCTTCCACCTTGCTTGAGCTCCACAAACTTCTTGAACAGAACAGACTTCTGAGCTGTAGAAATGAACTTAGCTTCAAACCTGACTTGGAATTGCTCCCAAGTAATCTCTTCCTCCGGAGTATTGATGGTAATAGAGTTCCACCAATCAGAGGCTCTCCCTTGAAGCTGTCTCGATGCCAACTTCCTCTTAGTTGCATCATCAATTCCCAAATCACCAAAGATCCTTCTACAAGCATCTATCCACCTCTGGACCTCAATAGTTGATTCTGTTCCCAAGAAAACCTTCCCTCCAAGAGCTGTATAGTCTTTGCACAACTTAGCAAAATCCACTGGTTTTGGAGTCTGAACTTGGACTCCAACATCTACTGCCGCCCCCGGAACTGGTATCCTTCTCATGATCGAAGTCATCATAGCTTCGAACATAGCTGCATAATCAGTAGCCCCCTCAGTAGCACGGCCTTCCCTAGCAGCTGGTCTCCCTCTTCGACTCATTCTCAATATCTATAAAAAGGAATGATTAGAACATCTAGAGAAACAACTGCATAAAGGACTCAAACTCTACTAAGCTACTATATTATATATAGTATTCATCCATCAAAATACAATTACGTCTCTCATACGTAGTTACGTCAGTGAGCGTTGGGTAAAATCGATTAACCAATGCTCTGATACCAAATGTGACGACCGCCCATGACCCCTGCATCGAATCTAGAGAAAGTGCGCTGTAATGTGTGCCAGGCGACCATGGACGATTGTCAGGGTAAATTAAAAATGACAGAATCTATCGTATTACTCACGGCGCATGGACAAAATACAATAGAACATGTGTATAGTGAAGCTTTACAGAATAAAATGTCATCATATAAAACTCCATAATAGTTGAATACAAGCATCCAAATAGTCAATACATCAAGCCTCACTACATAACACTCAGAGATTATACAAACAGCGGAACATCCAGTACATATAAGTAGATAATATGCAACCCTCCAGCTCGTCTTCGATATCAGCATCGTGAAAAGAGAACAACACCTGTCACCTGCTACCAAGTCTGCCCGTCCCAAAATGGACGAACAGCCCAAGGCAATAAGAGTTAAAACATAAAGCCTTGAGTCAGACAACAGTCTTAGTGAGCAGTAAATTAACTAACAACATACCAAAAGAACATAAAGGAAAAGGAATAGGAATACAACCCTCCCACTCCAACCTCATTCTACAGTGATAACCCCCAGACACACACTAAGCAGAAGCAAACATAGCAGAGCATACAATTTGAAGTAAAGTAATTATCACTCGAGTCAAGGGCGATGTTTTCCAAGCACAAACCCCCAAGGCCTAAACCAAGATCAGATAAGCACCCGGAAAACACTGCTCTTGAGACCGAATGACGATACAACCAAACATCCATGACTCTGGCTATCACTGTTATCATTGCTTCGATATCACCGTTAATTGAATGACCGGCACATTCTTTCAGCCGTCCGTCAAGGGCTAATGGAAACCCCGGTTCTAGACATAACTCCCGCACGTCGTCGCAGCCCGTGCCTAGGACTATGGAATCTGCCCAGAGTACTCGACCATCAACAGTTGGCCGTTGGGACTATCGAATCTGCCCAAACGTACTCTTGCTTAGAGCATGCTAGAACCTTCAACAACGATGCTATCCAAGCCTCCTAGTCATCCTCCTTGACGACTCTTTCCATACTAGCTCAAGCGCCTCTCAAGCATCCATTACCCTTAACTCGAATCATATCACCGAGTTACCAACGTGCTTGGAATGATCCCGTCTGGATTAGACCAAGACTATCTCATATCATACTTCACTTCATCACATCCTCGCAAAGTCTCATCTCAACATAATCATCATCGAATCTATGCATAAGAGCTTCATCACCCGCTACATATGCCACAAGCAGCTTTCCCAATTCAAGAGCCTTTCTCTTAGCTTTTGAATCATCTTCGGTCTAAATCAAATCATCAATCATCTAATTTATAGCAATCAACCAAGTCAAACATTAATCCAAACAATCAAGCATTCAAATATGATCTAAGTAGACAATTATGACAATAATGGCAATTTCGTAATTAAAGAGTTGAAAGTCTAACATGCATGAAATCATAAGAAATATCTCTACAATCTTGATGAATGAACTTGCATAGGTTAACACTTAGTAAAATGGTTGTCAAATCATCATGAACAATGGATCTACATGGATCTACACTTAGGATGAAGAAAATGCATGAAAATCACTATTTTAACACCAAATCGAGCCAACAATCCGATATACTCCTTTGGATCCGTGTGAGAGATAATCACCACTCACCAAATCACCTAAACAACCCCAAATCAACACGCTTCAGATCTGGACAGCGAAGGATCAAGCTTGATCTATCACGAATCCGCTTCAAACGAAGAAATCTCACTTCAAAGGATGAAGATCTTCAATCTAAGCTCTTGAATCTTCAATTTGATCTTCAACTTGGATGGATGGAAGCACTAGATTAGAGTGGAGAAAAGAAGTGAAGAAGTGTAGAAGTCGAGCTCTCAAAATGGCAGCACTTCGTCGCTTCGAAATCCGGATCCCAAAAAGTGAGAAAAACCCTTCCTATTTATAGCTGAAATTCCCTTAAGTCGTAACCTCGGAGTTAGGTCGCCCACGACCTACGACCTAAAACCAACCGACCTAAAGACTTCGACCTACCAAAGTTACGACTTAGGACTTAGCTGCTTAACACCCTACGACCTAACATACCGCAGGTATGAGACCTAACGACCTAAGTCCAAGCGCACTTACGACCTACCAGGCCAACCTATCTACGAGTTAAGACTTAGCAGCGCTTGCAACTTAACAACCCCTTAGGTCGCTCACGATCTACCACCTTAAGTCTTCACGCGACCTGAAAAAAAACATCACTCTCGCGACCTAACACTTAGACGCGACTTAACTTCTCGGCGACCTAACACATGCGCGCGCCTATACAACACGCGACCTAACTCTTACGCGACCTACCAACCTATGCGACCTAACAACTTATGCCAATACGCGACCTAACTAAAAACAGAGCTCACGACCTAACTCTTAGGTCGCTAACCTATAGGTCGCTCCACCATACTAGGTCGCTAACTACTATCACTAGTTCCTTAGGTCGCTGCCGACCTATCCCCTTAGGTCGCTTACTAATCTTAGGTTGCCAAATCCTATAAGACGCTAACTCTCTTAGGTCGCTCACTCGACCTAACCTTCCCCACGACCTAAGCTAACATACAACCTAACTCCTAGGTCGCTCCACCTTCTTAGGTCGCCAACTACGACCTAACACTTAATCAGTTCGCCTCCTTAGGTCGCTCCAACTCCCTACGACCTAGGACTTAGAAAAATTCTGCCTAAAAATCTGAAATGGCTCAACAACACTAAAATTCCAGATTTTGACAAACTTTTCGATCCGTAAAAATACGGATCGTTACAATATATATTATAAAGTTTAGTTTGAAATATTGAATATTTAACTTTAAAATACTACGAATTTAAAAATGATGTCGTATTGATTTGGTTATAAAACGGAAATGATATCTTATTTATATGGTTTTGAAATGGATATTATATTTTGGTTTTAAAGTATATACTATTGTGAAGTAAAGGATATGGTTTTGAAATGGATATTATATTTTTGTTTTAAAGTATATACTATTGTGAAGTAAGGGGTATGGTTTTGAAATGGAAAAAATATTTTGGTTTTAAAGTATATACTATTTTGAAGTAAAGGATATGGTTTTGAAATGGGAATAATATTTTGGTTTTTGAAGTATATACCATTTTGAAGTAAAGGATATGTTTTGAAAGGGCAATGATTGTGTTTTTAAAAGTATATATTTTTAAATGACCACGGTGTTATAATAACGTTTGGTTGTTAAAGAGATCGGGATCGGATATGGACATACTCTCTGTCGATACCGAAAACCACTTTGACAACTGTGTACGCGGTGGAGTTTCTAGAATGAAGTAGGATGGTGGCGACGATCCTAAGGTATATACGTGGACCCAACTCCCGTGAGTTGGCATAAGGTGGCTAAAAAAAGAGCGATCTCGGACCAGTGAGGTAGCACCTCTTATCGGACGCACTTCTTCGATTCCATTCTATTACTTTTTGATTTTTGGTGGCCACCCTTGATTTGGGAGTGTTGTTCGAGGTGGAACGGTAGTGGCTGCTATGCGTATCCATCAGTCCGTGTGCCTAATTGGTATATCTACCCTAGCATTTCCTTGTGTGTCGTGTCACCTATCATATCGAACCCACTACGATTTTGGTTTAAAGATCCGACCGCGTTAAGGTTCTCCATCCCCTTAACGCTATTTTCTATATGATTATACTTTACTGATTAGACACTACTATATATAGCGTATACTACTATATAGTAAATAGTTTAACGGATCCTTAAGAGATGTGAATCCCGAACATTTCTTAAGTTACTGCACTCACGTTAGACACTGGATAGGAGATGTCAAACCCCGTAAACATCTCTGACGCCGTTTACACTCATATTTATTTCATTGATTTAACTTACATAAGATCATTTAGTTCTGACTCGAGTGTTTTGTCTTTTCAATTCGCTCGGGTCAGCCTGAGCATTTCAGGATTTGAAGGCCCTATTTCTGAAGGACAAAGACGAAGATTTTATTATTACTATTTGTTATATATTCCACTACACCATTGTATTCCGCTGCATTTATTATCATTCTCTGGTATGTGTAACTCTGATATGTATTGTATAAGTATAATCAAATGTTTTGTAAAACAGCTTCATGAACTGTTATTTGATTATTATATTTTATCGTTCCGCTGCAAGATTCTATTTGTTTCTTTTATTTCTCCACTTTTTCTTATTTACCCCATAACAATCCGCCCTTCTGTATGGATTAAGTTGGCACGTATGTCTGCTTAAGCGTACAAAAAGGTGGGATGTTACACAGAGAGTATGTCCATATCCGATCTCGGTCTCTTTAACAACCAATCGTTATTATAACCCGTGGTTATAATTTAAAAACAGTATATATGTCAAAATTGAATATCATTTCAAAATCCAAATCTTTATAAAAATAAAGATTAAATCAATTCCAAACCATTTTAATATATTTAAAATATCATATCATTTGAAAACTTCATTTCAAATCATTTCAATATATCAAAACATCATATCTTTCCAAAACTTCATTTCAAATCATTTTAATATATAAAAATATCATATCCTTTCAAAACTTCATTTCAAATCATTTAATATATCAAAATATCAAATCTTTCCAAAACTTCATTTCAAATCATTTAATATATCAAAATATCATATCTTTTCAAAACTTCATTTTCAAATCATCATTTGAGTTCAAATCCAAATATTCAACTTTAAATACCTTTTAAATTCAAAGATATCATTCATTTATTAACATTTCAAGCCACATTTTAAATAGTTTATATTTCAATCAAATAATTCATTTAAACCATTTAAAAGTGTAAATATTATACTTTCAAATCAAGTATTAAAATTTTCAAAGTTTCAATTCAAACATTTATTTCAATTAAATTTCCATAGACCATTTCAAATCTTATAAATTTAAGATATAGATTTAATCCACAAAATAACTATTCAAATTATAAAATAAATTCCAAAGCTTTAATATCCTATATTTCATAAGTCCAATATCCTTTCAATAGATTCAAATTACAAGTAAACCAAATATTTCCATACTAATATAAACTTCAATTATTCATTCTAAGATTTAATATCATTTTAGATTTATTTCAAAATATCATTTCAAAACATCATTTATTTAATTTAAATTTAAATACCATTTAATCACATTTCAAAATAGTTGTATTTCCCAATCAACTATTCCATTTAAATCATTTAAAGTCAATTCATTATATTTAATAATTAAATATTTAATTTACAAAATTTAATCTTTTTCAAAGATCATTTATCCATTTAAGTTTATTAAAACAATGAAAATTCAACTTTCGTAGCACTTAGGAAATGCTACGAAATGTTATGTTTTAAAACAGTTCATTAACAAAAGACAGCATTTAAAATACTGTAATATCTTAATTTAGTTTCAATTAAAATTTAAGTTAAATTTAACAACTATAGTACTAACAAGTGCTATAATAACTCTTAGTTCAAATTTGCTATTTGGTTCATTTAAAACAACTACAGCATTTTCCAATGCTGTAATATCTTTACATTATATTTCAAAATGATGTCAAATCAAATTCAGAGTTTTATTTACAATTTCACACATAATTAACTGTTAATATAAATCATTTTAACTTATAAAATCATATATTTTCACTTTTAAAAACAATCATTTAAATACCTTTATTTTTATGATTTTATAAAGTCCAATTTCCATACAGAAATCAAATTAAATAACAATTAAATTTTCATTTCTTTAATTAAATTCTTAACTTAACAAATAAGTTTAAATTTCCAAAATATAACTTATTTCCATTTATTTTTCTTAATTAAAAATTCACTTTTAAGCAAATTTCATAAAATTCAATTTAAGTTATATTTCAAAATTCAGCTTAAATGTTCATTTAATTCATATTTTAATTTATACAAAATCATTAACACTTTTAAAAATTATTATTACTTGATAAAATCATTAAATTCATCTTTTAAATCAAATTTGTCATATATTCTTACTTACATAAATTCCATTAAAAACAAAATCATAAATTCCAAAATTTACTTATATTCCAAATTCTACTTCACCATTTACTTAATTCACTTATTTAATTTGTAGAAAATCACTAATATTTTATAGAAATCATTTTAATAAAATTTAAATCAAAATATCATAATATTTACATTTTTAAAATATTTTAAAATTTTCAGAAAAATATATAAACCACGGGTCTGTATATAATTTTCTAGCCTAGGTCAAGTGATACGGATATGTATCATTTCAATCCGCAGTTTACAAAGAAAACCCAGGTTTTATCATTTCAAACCCTCAATCCCAAGTAATATAATAAATAAATAAAAACCGTTCAGGCCTATCATTTCAGCCCATAACGATTTTTCCTTATTCTAAAGTCCGTTCGGGTATGTATCATTTCAACCCATAGTGATTTCTAGTCTACAGGGAAATTGCAGTGTGATAAACTGATATAAATAAAAAGTATACAATATATAACAGTAACAGATGATATAACATGTGTATAAACAGGGATGAACATCATATAATCATAATATAACAGTTATAACATGATGATATAATTTTACAGATTCAAATGGTGTCAGTTTACTAGTTATATAAGTACACATCGTCTGGTGAGAATTATTCACCTTTTTGTGCTGGAGATATCAACTCTAATGACACAACGGATTCCAAAAGGCACGATGACACAAAATAGGCTCAAGTGGGAAGAGATCCAAGCTTAGAACTTGTGTTACAACCCAAAACAAAATAAAATCACAATTCAATACAACATTAAATTGAAACAACTTTGAAGTAAAAAGAGATACGAATACACAGTCTTTTGCCTTGCTTCCTACATTTAATTGCACGGCCTAGGGAATGTTTTGGCTCAGGTTTGGACATACTTTGGTTCGGGTTTGGGTCCTATAAGGCATGGCTACAAGGTATTGAAGTGGTGGAGGAGTTACTACGCATGAATATGAAGAGGCTTATGCAAAATAGTGGTTTTGGTTCAGCTTTGGCTCAGTCTACAAGGTCATTGGGCTCGGCTATGACATGTTTCAGATCTGGACAGAGGATGAAGGTGATGGTTATGGGTGTGTCAAGGTGGTGGTGGCGGCTAGAGGTGGTGGTGGTGGAAAAAGAGGTGGTGAAGCAACAAGGTTCAAACTAGCATGTTTTCAAGGCATAGGTTGTAATTTTTTTTGGATTTTGTGTAGATCTTGGCCTTGGGTTGGTTCGGCCTGAGGAGGAGGTGAAATATGGTGGGTGATGGTCAGAGAAAAGGGGTGGTAGAGGTCAGGTCAGATCTGGTTGAGGAGGAGCCAAGCTATGAAGGAGAGAACAGGTACAAAATTTCAAAATAGAAAAGTAGAAAAACAAAGGAAGAAGATGATATTTTTTACCTCAACTCTTTCAAGCCATGGCCATAATTTTTTTTATATGAGAAATGGATCTGAGATCCACGTGAAAAATGAAGGAGGAAGTCACGGCTAAATAAAGAAAGAAATAAAATAAAATAAAACGGCCAAAGAGTAAATGAGGAAACGGTAAAAGAAACGACTTACGTTTCAAAAGCTTTTAAAAACTTTCCAAATTTCCTAAATTTATTCCTATAAGTTTACCTTACTAAAAATAATAATAATTTCAGTTACAAATTCGAAAATATAACATAATACTAAATATATATAAATATTTATTAATTATATAAGGTTAAAATAAGAAAATAGCACAAAATTGCAAACCTAGTCTACAAAAATGGAAAATAAACAGAATGAACTTTGGAAAATTTATATGGACTTGTAAAAATATTCACAACAAAGATAACAAGATAAAAGTAAAAATGCATTCACAAATAAATATATAAATTTTAATTTAAATAAAATTTAAACGAAGAAATTAGCAGAAGAATAGAAAACAGCCTTTTAAAAATAGGGAATAATTACAGTAAATTTTGGAAAAATCCTATTATCATTCTAAAAATATTTGAAAGTCAATATATTCATAAAATAACATATTAACCTAGATTAAAATGAAATATGACAATAAAATATAATTTATACAATTTAAAAATAACAAAATTGTAGAATAAACAGATTGTAGTCAATATTGAAATATACATAACTTTCACTGTTTAACTCTGTTTTCAACGAAACGAAAAGATGTGTTCAAGTTATTACATCTATTTTCATAATAAAAGATAAAATTTAAGATTTTAAAATAATTTAAATTTAAAAGTTAAAAGCCAAAGATTGAACTGTTTGAACAGAAATTCACTTTTCAGTAAACTAACCAATTTATACTAGTTTGAAATTATAGTTCACATAATAATTAACATATATTTTTAAAAATGAAATGTTTGAAATCAAACAATTTTAAAATAGTTTCAAAATAAAATAAAGTCAAATTTTAAAATATAGGCCAAAATCTAGGGTTTTTACAATATTAAAATAGTTATAAATTAAAATAGTTTATATATTAAAATAATTTATATATTAAAATAGTTTTAAATTAAAAATAGTTTATATTTTAAAAATACTTTATATAATAAAATAGTTTCCTCCAATTCCGCAAATCGATTCAAATCATGTTAAATTTCAAAATTCAAATTAAATCGATCCATGTTCAACAATTTCAATTTAAAAGGTTAAAGATTCAATTCAAATTCTCAATAAACCTTTTCAATTTTTATTGATTCCAAATCTAGGTTTTAACTATCATTTCAAGTCCAATAGGATTCACAGTTTTAATATTCAAACATTTCAATATAAGTTTCATTTAGATTTCAATATTTAACTCTAATTTTATTCCAACTGGAAAATATTCACTTAATCATTTTTATAATAATTTGTTTGAATCCCAATTTATAAATTTAAATCAATATTAAATATTCGATCTCAATTTTATTTAAAATTGAGAATATTCATTTAATCACTTTTTGTCAAATCATGTTATAAATCATATTTTTCAAAATCTCAAAATTAATAAGTTCAAACAAATTCTTATTTAAATTCAATTATTAACCAATTTAAATTCCTAGTCAACATTAATTTATCTTCCCAACCTTTATTATTAAAGTTATAAAAAAATCTATTTTAAAATATTAATATAAATTTAAATAAGTGCTTAAACATATTATAAACCAATTAAGTTAAATTTTTTATTAAATTAAATCTTATTATTAAATGTATTTTGTATTAAATCTTATTATATATATTTTTAAAATAATAAAATTGCAAGAAAATCTTAATAATTTATTTTCAAATCTAACTTATAACTTTAAAATTTCCAAAACATATAATTTTAAAATCTAATTTTTTATACATATATAAAAATAGCATTTATATATTATATAAAACAATATTTATTAAAAACCCATATACTTTCCTTTCAAACTTTGGAAATCATTTTCAAAGTATAGACCAACGATGTCCGTATATAATTCTCTATCCTATGGTCAAGTGGTACATATATTTATCATTTCAATCCATAGATTAAATATTTACGGTTATATATCATTTCAACCCGCAATCCCAAAATTTGAATTAATGAAAATCGCTTGGGTTTATCATTTAAACCCATAACGATTTTCCCTTATTCTACAAGATCGTTCGGGTATGTATCATTTCAACCCATAGAGATTTCTAAACAAATAGGGAACTTGCAGAGTGAGAACAAATATGATGATAATATAACATATCAACAACAGGCATATATCATCAGTAACAAATTAAATAAAATGTACACAACAGGATATGGTGTCATATATCATAGTTAAACAATTGTAGATAATGGCATATCATATTTAAAAATTAAATAACTAGCAATTCAAATTTAACAGCACATTTCAATTGTTGTTTCAAGTGAAATCAAATTTACTAACTATAAGAATGTTAATCGTGAGTGATTTCTCACCTTCCGAGGCTAGAGAAATGAACGATGAAATGAGCTGTGAATTCCAAGCACAGATTTCAAAGCACGACACGAATGAACGCGAATTCGACGAGCAAAGCCGATAGTTTGAAATTGATGAAAACAAATCAAAACAAGCTTGATACAAATGGAAAATGTGATTTATATAAATTTTCCTAAAATCAATATTTAACTTAAACACCTATAAAATAAAATCAATCTATATATATATATATATTTCAAATCATTACTTCTTAAAATACATATTAAAATTTAAAATAAAACTTTTATATTATCTAAAAATTAATATTAAATCTTAAAACACATAAATAAAATAAAATCTTCATATATAAAATTGGAAATTAATATTTCTCAAAATTCCTCGAAGTATAATTAGACAAATTATCTATATATGTAAAAAATCTTTTCCAAATTATTAATATCAATTTAAATAAATAAACATATCGTATAAAGGTTATTCCATAAATCTATTTTAAGATATTAATATAAATCTAAACAAAATCTATAACATATAATATATGTATTTTCCCTTTTGCTATCGACTATATTGACAGCAGTTTTTTTTTCTCAAAGCACATGAAATTTCCAAAAATGTATAAAACAATATATGTATGAACATGACCTCCATTCTGCAAATGAATCTGTAAACCCACACACACACACAGATATATATATATATATAAACATACTTTATTTAAAAAATTATTATTGTAACATATATATATATATACACACGATCAACACATACTTATATTAGCTTATGTAAGAACAAAAAGATATACGCACACAAAAAAGCAATATTTAATAACAATATATTGCCTTTTAACACCTTTTATACATACTTACAAACAAGCATATGAAATCAGGTTATATAAACAAAGTTATTACAAAATCTATATTAAACTAGTAACATAAATTTTAAATAAATACATTAATCATATTGCATATATACACATCTTTTTCTATGGGTTCAAATCAATATAGATATATATAAGCTTCAGGCAAATTTTTTTATATATATAACTAATATTCAAATTTACATATATACAACTCTTATGAACTTATATATAAACTACATATTATAAACACCGTGCTATATTATAAAATCACAGAAAAAAATAAACGTATATACCATATCCTATATTCGAACTAGGCTACCTTGCAAGCAGCACACAACGATCACTTGAAGGAAGCTGCTTGCGGCTTAACTGATCAACAGGGAAAGAATGAACAGGCAGAGAAGGTCAGAGGGAGGACAGCACCTATTGGCTAATGGGGTTGATGGGTTCGGTGGCACAAGCAATGGGCTGCTCATGGCCCAAGGTAGTGTAGGCGGAAGGTTAGGGGTCAGGGCGGGCCGTGGTTACAGGGTGGCGTTTGGAGGGCGGCTCTAGTTTTTGTTCGGCGAAGGGAAGGGAGGGACAGTGCTCGATTAAAGAGGGAAAGGGAAAGTAAGGAGGCAGGTTGTAGTTCGACAACTGAAAAAGCACGAGGGTGATGGATGGCGTATCTGGGTGAGGCGGGTTCAAAATGGATCGGCTGCCATGAAGGATCTAGAGGAAGGCTACAACAAGGTGAGCTCAGGGTTGCTAGCGGAAGAGGAAGGTGATGGCGGAGAAAACTAAAGGGGTGGCTGTCCGGTGTTTCAGGCGGTTGCGGATCTGGGTGGATTGTGGCGAAGGCTGACGTGGGCAAGGTGGGATGGCGAACATGTAGAGATCGAGAAGGAAAGAAAAACGCGAGCATGAGTTTGGTTATATTTTTTTCGCATGGATTCAAGAGAAATAGAGCAGGCTACAAAAGAGGAATGGACCGGCTATTATGCAAAAGGAAGAGGATGCCATAATAACTTTATTTATATAATATATCTTATAAATTTTTTCGTAGTTTACCAAAGAAAATGGAATAAGAAGAACGAATGGAAACAAAGAACCAGAAATTATAATTCAACGATGGGAATAGTAATAGTCATGTAAGTTGAATTCAAGGGAAATAAATGCTAATGACTATTGGTTATCACGGGTGGCCAATTGAAAGGTCACAGGAAACCAAAAGTTAACAAAATTTGGATACCGATACGGCTAACCGTTTCACGGTTTTTGCCACGTACCGGATGCTGAAACGCACAAATAAATATATACTGTGGAGATCAGCATGACGAGATGAATAGAACGGTACACAGATTTCAACGATATGATCATCCTATCAAAAGTCGATATTCGCTGCCCAAAATGCTGCTAAACCGTCGAAAATAAGATAAACGGGGCTACAGTAATCCAAATTTGATGAAACGAAATATGACGTCTCACTCAGAAAATGATTTAAAATTTTATTATATAAAAATATTCAGATTTCAAAACCATTTTATTCTCATCAATTTTAACTAATTTAAATTAAAATTTGAAAATTACACAATAGAATTAACTTCCATATTTATCAACGAAAATCTGCCATTTGTTATGCTTGAATAGACGCATACCAAATACTAAATTTTTATTGCTATGTTTAATTACTTAAAAATTTCAAAAAAATTCAGTTAATTACATTATTAAAACCGTTAAAATTTACGGGTCGTTACAATTACAAAATCTATTTTTAAAATATAATCTTAAATAAATACCTAAACATATTATATACTACTTAAATTAAATTTTATCAAATTAAATCTTATTATTAAATTAAATTTATATTAAATCTATTTTTATATATTTTAAAATAGTAAAATTATAAGTAAAATCTTAAAAATTATACTTTCAAAACTGACTTATAAATTTAAAATTTCCACACCATATAATTTTAAAAATCTAAAATTTAGAACTATATATAAAAATAACATTTATATATTATATTTTAAAATACCAATATTTATTAAAACCATATATTTCATTTAAACACTTTGGAAATCATTTTCAAAATATAGACCAACGGTGTCCGTATATAATTTTCTATCCTATGGTCAAGTGATACGGATATTTATCATTTCAATCCGCAATTTAAATTTAATATTCACGGTTATATATCATTTCAACCCGCAATCCCAAAATTTAAAAACAAATGAAAATCTCTTAGGTTTATCATTTCAACCCATAACGATTTTCCCTTATTCTATAAGATCGTTCGGGTATTTATCATTTCAACCCATAGGAAATTTCTAAACTAACAGGGAACTTGCAGAGCAAAAACAATAAATTAATAATAATATAACATATCAATGAAGAGCATATATCACAATAACAAATTTAATTATAACATAAATAACAGGTTATGGTGTCTGATGTCACAGGTGAATAATTACAGATAATGGCATATCATGTATAGCAATTACATAATTAACAGTTCAAATATAACAACATATTTCAATTGTCATTTCAATATGAGTTAAATTTATTAAATATAAGAATGTTAATCGTGAGTGATTGCTCACCTTCCGAGGCTAGAGAAATACAAGGATGAGATGCATGGACACGGATACGAACACGAGCAAATCAAAAAGCTGCTGCAACTAATTTGGATATCGGTGAAACAAAAGCAAGGCACGATGAAACTGGATTTGATGAAGATCCATCATATAAGTGGACTTGTATATGTAAACTATATGTATATATACATAAAAATCATTTTTTAAATTTAAAGACATATTAGCCTTTAACATAAACCCATAAGATATACCTGAAAATCACTCGTGTATATGCTTATATATATATATAGACTAGTATATGGACTTATATACATATTATAGTTAAAATCAATATTATAAAACCAATATAAACTTACATTATTGTAATACATATATATATAACCAACCAAAAGTATGAAGAAATTACTTTGTTATAAAAATCAGTACTTTATTGTAATCAATATATATACTCAACAGGTCATATATAAACCTTATAGAAACTTATATTTACATCTCTTATAAACTTATATATATATATATAAACTACAAAATACACACAACAGTTGCTATATTATAAAAGTACAGAGAGAATAAACATATGTATCATCTCATACATTCGAACTAGGCTACCAGATCATATATGTGTACCTTTAACATATAATATCATATTCCAAACATTTTGTATATACCTCTATAACAAATATACTATTGTAATTATATATATAATACCTTTAACATACTGTTGTAAATATACTGTAACATATATATAGCAAACTTATATAAACTTGTGTATACACAACCAGGTTATACAACTAATATATATAAATAACAAGTTATTTGTTGTATAAACATATATATACAACCAGATCGTATATAAGCAACCTAAAAAACATGTATATATATAAACTAGCATAAGTATATAGCTTCTTTTATAATATAATATGTAGTAAACACTTAAATACAACAACATATAATAATATATATATATGTATACCTACAAACCAACGGACAGGCCGAGCTAGGGTGGCTAATGCATGCAGTCAGAGAAGGAGGGGAAGGTGCTGATTGGTGGAGTCGAGCAAGTGGCGGAGAGAGCAGAGAGGCCAGAAAGGTGGAGGGGAAGTGGGTTATTTCGATGGTGGCTGTGCTTGCATGGAGGAAGGTCGATCAGGGGCGAAGGGGATCTGGGTATCACGTGAGGCTGCTGCTTGCCTCGGTGTTTGGCGAGGTGGGTTGTGACTAGGTGTGTCCGGTCAAAGATGTAGAGAGGTGCTGGAAGCGTTGCGGCGTTCAGGGAATCGGTTGATGGTCGGAGGTGCTGGGTACTGGTAGTGGCATGGGAAACATGAGCGTTGTTCACGGAGCAAAGTTCGGGCGTCGCTCGGTGGAGGGAATGAGGTCGGGTGGTGTGATCGGGAGTAGATGCGACAGTCTAGTGGTGAACAAGGCATGGTGGAAGTTAAGACTGAGGAAGAACATACGATTTCATATGAGCAGCTTCCAAAATTTTTTTTTTCATGCAACTTAAAATATATTTTTATTTCAACGTGATGAACATAGTAGAAAATGAAAAGAGGTGAGAGATGAATGATATGGCGTGGAAGATAAGTAGGTCTCAGAAATAAAAATGTAAACTATTATATTATATAAATTTTCTTAATAAACGAGTAGAACCAAAACTGAAAGGCAGAGAAAATAAAAGTGAAAAGACGAACCGACATATTGTATTAATGCCTGGGAAATAGAAAAAGTCAAAATTTGAAATCATAATTGTTGATGGCTGTTTGATTTCACGTGGATAATGGAATGCTATAAGAAATTCAAAAGGCTCAAACTAGATACCATTACGACAAATAGTTTTGTCGATTTCGACGCGTACCGGACACCGAAATGCACAAATGACTATACTACGGAAATCAGCACGACGAGACGAACAGAATGGTACACAGATATCAGCGATACGACAATCCTATCAAAAGTCGATATTCGCTGCAAAACAATTGCAAATTCGTCGAAAATAAGATTAACGGAGCTATAACAGTCCTAATTTAGCGAAATGAAATATGACGTCTCACTCAGAAAATATTAAACATTTTTATTGTATAAAAATATTCAGATTTCGAAAAAAATTTATTTTCATCAAATTTAACTGATTTTAAATTGAAATTGAAAATTGCACGATAGAACTAACCTTCATATTATTCAATAAAAATTTACCATTTGCTATGTTTAAATGGACGCATACCAAATATCAAATTTTCATTGTCAAATTTAATTGTTTAATTTCAAGCAAAAATTTCAGTTAATTAGGTTATTTAAACCGTTAAAATTTATGGGTCGTTACATTTTAAATACAAGAACTGTGTTGTTAATGTACATACCATTATCAGAGTACAATATGCAATAATCAATATGGGTAGTTTAATAACTTGTCCTCACACATCGGAAATACAAATCTACAGAAATATGTCTTGTCATCCAGCTCGTCTCCTTAGCTTTATTGCATCATATCCTGAATCTGTAATACTCGGTCTGACCCGAGCATTATAATATAATAACACCCGAGTCAGTCTGGAAAACCAGCGTGAGAAAACACACTCAATTTGAATTATTAGAGTTACCAAAATTCTTTGAAAAACAAAGGTATCTCGTAAGATGACGTCACACATAAACATGACGGTTTTTTTCCCTTACGATAACCAAAACATTTTTTAGAAATTCCAGTGATATTATAATAGTGTCTAAATACAAATACTTATTCAAATAGCTGAGATTGTTACATTAATTAAATTCCAACATAATAGGCTCTACAAACAAAACCGTAAGCTCGTATTGGAGAATGGATTCCAACGAATAACTGGACCACTGGGCTACCGCCCATCACAGTACACCTCTAGAACAATGTACCGAGGACCACGCGGAATCCCTTGCCACACAAGACTGACATACCCCTAACCTGGATAGACCGAATATTTTATCACACCGGGTGTTCCCACTCTTAATATCGAGCGCTCCTTCCATGCAAAACCATATCTATAATATAAAGGTTTCCGAGGACATCTAGAAAAGTGATAACATACCCTAATTGGGTGCGACCCACTTAGCCTTGCTGCATCTCCCCTGTTTTAGTCATTCCCGGTTGATGAGGCTCGAGGATAAGCGTTACCTTTTAAGAAACAGTTTTTCTTAGAATGCTCATCGTCCTCCAATGACGATGTTCTGATAGCATTCGTCCTTACAAGTTGTCCTGGGTCTGGACAAACCGAATACCGGTCTTCATCATCTTCCCGGTATTCATTCGTAACGTTCAAACCAGATCGAAGGTGTTTTTATATAATTAAATACGATCCCAGTCTCTTCGAAACGATTAACGAAGTTTGCCAATATTGATAGTCGGTTATTTAACTATCAATTAAACATCCATAAGCAATTATCTGGCATTATTTTAAATTTTCCCAAAATATTTATTTTCAAAATATCTTTAAAAGATATATCAATTCCTTCCAACATTTGAAAACAAATTTTCAAATACTTAAATCCATAACTGGATACTTCCAAACATCTCAACACTTCGAAATATTTCCAAATTTCCATTTTTATAACACTTAGGAAATATTTCTATTTCAAATCATTTTTCCACTAAAAATATTTCCAAAATCCTCCTTTCAATACTTAGAATATTTTTTTCTCGCTTCCAATTATAATTCATCCCTTTGAAAATATCTTCTATATTTAAAATCTCGAAGTTAGATATTTATCCATGATTTGTAAACCTTCTACAATAACGTAAGATCGCCGAACCCTTGCCGCCAACTACCTAGGCCCTCCAACAACACACACCGCCAGCCTTTAGTTCGAACGCCGCCATTATCTGCACGCGACCAAGACGCAGTCGACCCTAACCCTAGCTCCACTACTAACGTCGACTCCCCCAACGGCTCGCTCGAGTGACGCGCCTTCTCCACGCCGCCTACTGTCGCCACCCCCTTTCTTTTCCCAGCGTGATTTACTTGATCGCAACCTCCCATTTGGCGCGCGCTCTACCTCCAACGACCATGAGCGCCGATCCTCTTCCAGACTCGATCGAACGTGAGTCGTTCGCGTTCGTTTATATTTATTTTATTTTATTGAAGAAAGATTTTTGATTTTGTTCAAAACTGAATAGAGGGGAAAAGGAGACCGCGTTCTATGATTTTTACTTTCATTTTCATGAATTTGAATTGGAATGAAGGGAATGGAGATGGTTCGATTTGATTTCGAACTAAGGGGAGTGAGACATGATTTAAGATTGAGGGGAAGTGGTGTGTTGTAGAAGGCAGTCTCTAGTTTTTGACAGATTATAATATTATTTAATTATAAATATCTCACTTAATGTAACTTAGAATTTTGATAACCTATCGAGGCATGCCGCTAGGCGTTTATATTGTTATACCACTATTCCAAACGCAATGGAAAAGGTTTCGAGTCCTAATTCGATCGTATGGAGAAGATAGCTTTTTGAACAAAATTATTATATTGAATTTTCGATATTGATTTCAACGCGTTTCTATCCCGTACGACCAAACGATAACTCCAAACACTACGAAATTTAAAATTCGATAATAATAAAATATCACGGACCCAATGGAACTGGTTTCATAGAATTCCGAGACTATGTCCTGGTTCCCTATTTTACGCATCGATTAAATCGATGATTTTCGAAAATTCCGAAATCGCTTAAATTTTCAGTTTTTAAAATCTTACTAACTAAATTATAATCCCAAATCAAATATTTAACCATTTAAATATTCAAAATCGAACGATGAAAAATCCGGGTCGTTACAAATCTCTAAAATATTCAAACTATTTTCTAAAAATTCAAACTGTGCAAAGTTGGAATGTTTATATCTAAATCGTTGATTTAAATGCAAATGTGGTTAAATTAGGTTATAACCTAAGTTGGAATTTGAAATGATAATTTTAAGTGAAAATGACATATTTTGAGTAAATATGGTATTTTGAAATGAAGTGATATTTTGAAGTGAATATGATATTTTGATATCAAATATGAATCGTTTTAGAAATGTAAAAGAACCAACCGGTGTGAAAAATGACGTTTGTTTGTTAAAGAGACCGGGCCTCTTATTGGCATACTCTCTATCAATATTGAAACCACTTTAACAACTGTGTACGTGGTGAATGTTATCCAGAATGAAGTGGTTGAATTGGAGGCGTTGTTGGATTTGAAGAAAGAGAATGATGATGGATGACCCCGACACTTGTGTCAATTGGAAATGACTAACACAGGAGCCTATGTCTGGCCGAGGAGTTTGCAACCTTTAGGGGCCATCACCCCTTCGTATTATTATATTGATTTTGGGCTTGATCAGTGCACCTTGATTTGATTTGGGGGTGGTGGACTCGGTGGGCGGTCGTAGCTACGATGCGTTACCACCAGCCAGAAGGGTAAACTGGTAGAATCCTACCTTGGGCATTTGTAACATCCTGAAATTTTCAACCATTCGCATCCATACATGTCGGATTTGAATTGCTCAAAATATCAGATTGTTAATTTAAATTTGGCAAAACTCAGCATATACAGTAAATAAATAATCACAGAATCACAGACACAGAGTAATATAACAATAATGCAGCGAAAACAAAAGGATAGTAGTTCATGAAGCTACTATATATATAACAAAGTTAAATAAGATACAACTGAGGTCTCGAATACATAGATGTCTCAATACAATAGTCAAATACAAAATCTGAATACATCACTAGAATCAACTGAATAATTGAAAGCTGGATAGATAGCTGGATCTCCAAGCGAAGCTCCAACTTCAAAGGTGAGTCTCGAATATTGTATCACTCAGTCTGACCCGAGCGTAAAGCAAAACACAAAACACTCGAGTCGGAATTAACATTCTTATATCAGTAAATCCAACTCAAGTGAAATATCAACTGAAATACAAGTAACTTAAAGGATGTTATGGATAACCATCCTCTAAGGATCTGTTAAACTATATACTATGTAGTAATATATGCTATTATAATAATGTCTACAGTAAAGTATACTATTTAAAAATAGCATAAGGCTTTACATTTTCCACCTTAACTCAATTTTAGGTATGCCAATAGTCTATATAGTACCGTCATACCCTGTAAACTGGAGCTACCAGAGGATACTCCATAGGTATGACACAAATCAAACTCGTAGTAAAGCACGCTAGGGTTGGTGACAAGGCACAACTAGGCAATGCCAGGGTAGATATAACAATTACACTTCCGGGCTGGTGGTAACGCAGAGCCGCAACAATCGCCCACCTCGAGCCACACTCCCGAAAATTCGAAGGTGCGCACCAAATCAATCACAAAGTAATAGAATGGCATACGATGGAGTGTGTCCGATCAGAGGAGCTACCTCATTAGCCCGTCAATTGCTCCTGTTTTAGCCACCTTATGCCAACTCACGGGAGTCGGGTCCATGTATATACCTCATATAGAATCGTCGCAACCATCCTACTTCCTTCGAGAATCTCCACTGCATACACAGTTGTTAAAGTGGTTTTCGGTATCGATAGAAAATATGCCCATATCTGATCCCGATCTCTTTAACAACCAATCGTTATTATAACACCGCGGTCATTTAAAAATAGTTTATACTTCAAAACCAAAATATCATTTTCATTTAAAACCATCTCAAACGATATCATTTTCACTTCAAATATATTCACTTCCAAAATCATAGTACTTTCAAAGTTATAACACTTCCGAAACCAAACATTGGAAATTATAATACTTTGGAAAACCATAACACTTCCTTTAAACCGTATTGATATTAATAATAGTATATATAAAATAAAATAGTTTATAAAATAAAATAGTTTATATTAATTAGCATATTAAAATAGTTTATATTTAAATAGTTTATATTTAAATAGTTTATAATAAAATAATTTATAAAGTAAAATAAGAATATAGTTTAAATATAATTTAAAAATACTTTATATCATAAATAGTTTCCTCAAATTTCACAAATCGATTCAAATCAACTCGAAATCCAAAATTCAAATTTAATCAAATCTCAAATCATCCATTTCAATTCGATTCAGTTTCTCAATAAACAATTTCAAATTATCGATTTCAAATACATATTAGAAACATAAAATAAACCATTTCAATTTCAATATATTTCAAAGCTTTAAATATTCAACATTTCAAAACTAAATTTGATAATTTCATTTATATCTCAATTTAACTTCATTATTATTTAGTTTGAAATGTTCACTTAATAAAGTCCAATATCCTATAAATAAGCCTTAATTTACAATTTAAACTAAGTATTATCTTCAATTTATTTATTCTTGAAATATTCATTTAATCACTTTGAATCAAAAATCAAGGTATAAAATCTTATCTTTAAATCTCCATTCAAAAATTTCAAATCAATTTAAATTTCCCTTTCCAATCTTAATTTATTAAAATTATATATAAAAATGTACTTTTTAAAATAAAATTTTAAATAAATACTTAAAACATATTATATACTAATTAAATCAAACTTTATCAAATCAAATTATATCGTATAAATTTATTTTATATTAAACTTAATTTATATATATTAAAACAGTAAAATTATAAGTAAAATCTTAAAATCTCAAAACAAACTTATAATTATAAAATTTTCAAAACATATAAATTTAGAAATCTAAAATTTAAACCCTTATAAAAATAGCATTTTTATATAATATCTTAAAATCAATATTTATTAAAACCATATATTTCCCTTCAAAACTATGGAAATCATTTTCAAAATATTTATATAGACCAACGGTGTCTGTATATAATTTTATATCCTATGGTCAAGTGATATGGATATTTATCATTTCAATCCACAATTTAAATATATACGGGTATATATTTTTCAACCCGCAATCCCAAATTCAATGTCAATGAAAATCGCTTGGGTTTATCATTTCAACCCATAACGATTTTTTCCTATTCTACAGATCGTTCGGGTATGTATCATTTCAACCCATAGTGAATTCTATACTAACAGGGAACTTGCAGAGTGATAACGGATATGATAATAATATAACAGGCATATATCATCAATGTAAATAACAGATAATGGTGTCAGATGTCACAGGTGAACAGATATAGATAATAGCATATATAACAATGTAAATAACTAACAGCAGCATATTTCAATTGACGTTTCAATTGAAATCTAATTTAATAAATATAAGAACGTTATTCGTGAGTGATTTCTCACCTTTCGAGACTAGAGAAAGACGAGACAAGATGGAAACGGGCATGAACAAACATGGATAATTGACAAATCATCGAACTGATGTGGATAAGCACGAAGTGACAACAGGATAGCGGCACAGCAAAGCAAATCTATTCCAATTCGATGAAAACACAAATTTGAACAACCCGATATAAAGGAATAAATACATATATATATATTTAAAAATTGATATTTCATTTAAACTCCATATCAAAATAAAAATCGCTATATATATATTATTCTAAAATCGTTTCTTTCTTACAACTCACTAAATAAAACAAAATATCTATATGTATATAAAACATTTTAAAACAATACCTTCTATACTTATCCTATTATAATATAATATATTTTAAAACTTTATATATTTCTAAAGCAAATCTAATTATCAATACATCTATGTCATGTATAGAAATGGGCACGTCGATATGTACATATAAACCAAATAAGACCCTTTTAAAATATACTTCGAAATCAATAAACAAATCAATATATAAACCAATGGACTCATATACATACATGACTAACAGATGGTAACATATTTACAAAACTATCAAAATATATACAACATATCATAGTCATCATACCATATATCAGATCATAATTATATAACTTACGTCTATATATATAACAGCCATAGTTACATATATTGCACACCAGCCATTTCCAATCTCTGAAAACATATCTATACAACTACATATTATTAGTATCATATATATAAATAAACAGAAATTTGCAACATCCTATATATACAAATTATATATATCATGCGACTTATACTTACAATTACATAGACTTATAACAGATTAATTAGTTCATATAACTTACATACATTTATATATATATATATAAAACAGAATATATAAAACTTTTATAAAAACTTTACTTGACTTATATACATAAACATGTGATATATAACTTAATATATAAAACAGTATTTGTCATAAAAGCTTAATATAAACTTAGTTTATAATAATGTATATTTAAACCCAACAGATTGTATATTACTATAGTATAGCTAAGCAGGTTGCACTTTTTATATCATAAACTTTAGAAATATATAAGATATAAAGTATCAATACTTACATGTCAATATAAATAAACAGACAAATAAAACTAGTAATATATATATAATAAAAATATAGACAAAACCTGATATTCTTATCTCTGTTATGAAATCTAAATCATATACTTATTACAGTCAATTTGTAAATGAAAGAATAGTATAGTCTCAGACTTATAGGAATCTATATATACAACAGGTTACAACTTATATAAAATCCAATATCCTTATCTTACCTTACACATAACAAAAGAACCAACAGGAAAACTTGAAATATAATACATATAATAATACCTTGAAATTATATATAGATATAACACTTCCTTAAAAATATGTTCAAACAACAGGATCTATGCTGGATGTAAACAAATATATATAAAACTTGTATATTGTACGTATATATATATGTATATATATACTGTTATATAACAAATCATATATAAAACTCATAGATCACACATATCTATATACTTGTTAAACATATATATTTAAACCAACCTATATTAAAATAATATTCTTTTTGTAAACGTACTCTTCTTTTCAAAAAAAAAATGCGCACCTTCCATTTTGGATATGAGAAGAAGGCTGCGCAACAGAGGAGAATAGGCGATGGAAGGATCAAGTTACATGCATGCTACAACGGAGGAGGAAATGCAGCTATGGGAGGAAGAAGGCTGAAGTCTGGGAGAGTGGATGGAGTGATTCAGCCTTGTGCTGTTTGGAGGTTTCGGCCTTGGGTTGACAGAGAGGGGAAAGGAGGATTTTTGAAAGGGATGCCGCATGGTTTTTTCCAGGCAACAAAAGCTTTTCATTTTTTTTGTTTTAAGTGAAGAAAATGAACAGTTGAAAGGACGCCCATACCATATATATCAACATACAAGGGATATCAAAGGACAATAGTTTGATTTCAGAAGTTAATAAGGTAAATGGCCTTTTGATTGTACGGTGGGGTGACAAAAGGTCACAGGGAAAACCAGACTTAACCGATACAACAAGTCGTTATGCCGATTTCGCAGCGTATCGAACATCAAAATACAGAAATGAATATACTGCTAAGATCAGTACGACGAAACGATCAAAACGGTATATAGGTATTAGTGATATGATCATCCTATCAAAAGTCGATAATCGGTACCGAAAATGCTGCTAATTTGCCGAAAATAAGATAAACAGAGCAATAGCAGTTCAAATTTGAAGAAACGAAATATGACGTCTCACTTAGAAGATGATTTGCAAATTTTCTATAGAAAAATATTCAGGTTTGGAAGATATTTTATTATCATCAAATTATTAACTGATTTAAACTAATATAAAATTATACTAGAAAATAAACTTCCATATTATCAGATGAAAATTTACCATTTGCTATATTTAAACGGACGTATTCGAAATATCAAATTTTTATTTCCAAATTTTATTGTTTAAAATTTCACAAAAATTCAGTTAAATACGTTATAAAAACCATTAAAATTTACGGGTCGTTACACTCTCCCCCACACAAAGCTTTTTGTCCCCGAAAAGGAAAGAGGTAGGAGAATAGAACAACCAAAAGAAAAATAGATTGAAAAAACTGTACCAACCCAATATTTTGAAATTATTTTTATTTGAATTTATTTCATTTGAAAATATTTTTATAGTGAAGTAGAAATCTTTCTAGAATTAATGGTATTTTGTTGTAAATTTCATATTCTGTTTCCTATTTTTAAACAATTTCTTCAATTCTTTTGCTATTTTCTCTGAATTTAATTATTTATTTCACTTTGAAAATGTTTTAAAAATCATTTTATTTCAAATTTTGTTTTGGAATATTTTTAAAATGAAGTAAATAATTTTCCAAAGTCAATGATGATTTATTTGTAATTTCTGGACACTATTTTCAATTTTTAAGTAATTTTTGTAATTCTTTTTCCATTTCTTTAAATTTAAATATTTAATTTTATTTTATAATACTTTGTTTCAGTTTTTAAAGTAAATTTCTGAGTTTATTTTGTTTATATAAAATTTAAAAGAAAAAAGAAATACGAAGAGTTTAAAATGCTTTAGAAACTGAAGTCCTTTCACCTCCTAAAGTCTTTTCACTTGCCATAACCTCCCCATTTTTCTTTGGCCGTGACTTTTAATTCTTTTTCACGTGAAAGCTCACTCCTCATTTCACAAAAATTCGACCATTTCAGATCTGAGGAAAAAACTTTGGTAATGGCTTTTCTTTTTCTCTTTATTTTCTCCTTTTTCCTATTGATTTTACATTTTTTTTTGCCATGTTCTATAGCCTATTGTGTTCGGCCACCACCTTGTTTGCCATGGCCCTGACCACCACCACCCCCTACATCTCTTCGCTGCCATCACCACCACCTACACCCCAGGCCTTGACCATGGCCGAGCCCATCATGGTGACTAAACCCCTCAAAAAATGCAACCTAAGCCTTAAAAACATGTTATTGACCACTTTTTGCTTCACCGCTTCATTTTCCACCACCACCACCACCTTAGGCCGCCTCCACCACCTTTGGCCAGACCACCACACACCTTTCCTCCCACTTACCTGACCCGTAACCCTCAGACCTGACCCAATTTCCCATGGCCGAGCCCATTTGGATGAACAAAAAACAATGTTTTGCCAAAAAACTCTTCCTATTCTACATGGTGTAACTCCTCTACATCTTCTAGCTTGTACCCGAGCCTTTATGTAACGACCCGGAAATTTCGAACCCGAAATTTCCAGATAGTTAGAAGAAAAAGAAAAGAGATAGAAGAAAGAACAGAACAAGGCACAGATTCTCACATTCGCAGCGGATCAAAATACAATATCAAATAATAATATCAGTTATACAAAGAAAACTGTATCAGTCAATTACATTTTTATACATCAGAGTTACAACATTTCACAATCACTATATAGTTAAAATAACTCGTCCCAATAATTAACAATATATCACACTCCATACGTTCCTGTCATCCAGCTCGCCTCCTGAGCTCCAGAACGTCCTTACCTGAAATCTGTAATACTCGGTCTGACCCGAGCATTACATCAAAGTAACACCCGGGTCAGGCTGGAAACCAGCGTGAGTAAATTCATCTAATATGACATTTCAATCCATAGAACTTATTTAAACCCGGGGTAACTCGTACTTTATTATAAGTGAACAACTTATATATCAACACTTATTTTCACAAAACAATATCTAAGTATCCAACTTAGTTTAAATGGTCCATATTATCCCAAACCATCCTATTGATTCCACATATCAATCTATAAAGAATCGAAGTGGTTTCGGGTATATACTAATACCCGACTCCGGTCTCTTCGAATCTAATGTCATCTTAACCCAAGTTATTCAAGTGAAATACAATTCAACATTTAATATGGTGTCACTTATACACAACAATTTATCATCGATAAATAACTACATTATCATTGTCCACCTAATCATATCATATCACAAAACATTTCATATCAGATATATCAATCCAATTCAAGGCATTTACATCATTCAATCATTCATAAGCAAGATTGATCACTTCCAAAATTAATTTAATATATCCCTAATTAAATTAATTACTAATCTTTAATCACTTAGATTACCTTACTTAACATTTATTAATTACAAACCGATTAATTAATCATCCCTTAATTTCATCTTAATTAATCACCCTTGATTAATTATCCTTTAATTATATTAAGTAATTAACTCTTAATTAATTACACAAATTAATTAACCTATACCCATCCATATTAATTACATTGATCCTAAATTAATTACTCAAATTAATTATTCTATAATCACTTACCTTGATTAATCAACCCTTTAATTAATTACACTAAGTAATTAATTCTCAATTATTCCCTTAATAATTTACCTTTCATCAAGTAATTATTTAATTAATTAACCTCTAATTATCAATTAGTAAATCTTATTTCTTAATTAACAAATCCAGTAATTATCCCTTAATTACTTACTAAGTAATTACACTTCATCAATTACATTAAGTAATTATTCTTAACCCATCATCAAGTAATTCTCTTTAATTAATTAAACTTAATTAATTAATTGACTAAAATTAACCTCATTAATTTAATTAATTACAGTGAGTAATTAATTTCTTTAATTACTTCCTTAAATAATAATTCTTAAAATCCTTTTTAGTATTAAGTAATTAACCTCTAATTACATTCATTAATTAATTATTTGAAAACATTTAGAGATTTATTACATAATTTAACTAAAGCAATATTTATAAAATCCAAACTATTTTTAGAACAAAAGTTTAAACCTTGAAAATCCATACTTTAAACTAAAATTCTTTTTTTTAGTTAAAATCTGGTCAGGATTTAAATCCTGGAAATAATTTTTTTTTTTACTCGAGACATCACACTCGGCAATCCTCCTCAACGACTTCGAGTCGAACTCGAGAAAAACTCGAAAAAAAAACAAGACCAACCTCTTCTTCCTCATACCAGAAATCCAGATGCACAGATCTGACTGCGTGCACGTGCACAACGAAACTGATCGACGCTGGCCATCGCCACGACCCTCCCCATATCGTCGACACTCCCATCGACCATCACGACCACTCAACTCACCGATAACTCTAGAGAAACAAAATCGAACAAAAGAACCTCAGCGTACAGAAATTTGATCGAAGAAAACCCCTTCCAACGGCGAACCCCACCACTAGAGGACCTGCCGCCTCGACCATATATGCGCCTCGAACCACTAATACTTTTTCCCACCAGCGATTCATTCCGATGCTCCGTAGTCGCCACGATTCCTTCGAAAACAACTCAGATAAAAACTGGACTTCTAACCCTACTATGGCTTCGCCTCGCCGCCACGATGGCCTACAAATCATGCCACCATTTTTCCTAGAATACCCGATCAACCAGCTACCTTCGATTGAAGCTCCGATTCCCAAACATGACTATATTGTCGGCAATCAACGAAATATCAAATTACAATCAACTCGCAAAATCTCCCCAATTTCAAACTTAAAAATCTTGAAATTAGCATTAAAAATCATAGTTTCCAAAATCAAATCTGATGATATAAGTAAAACTTGAAATTTAAACAATTTATTTTCTGACTTACTTTGATTTTTACTGTAATTTCCTTTCCCCACTAAAACTACTTGCCGACTTCACTTAAAAACATTTTTAAAAAAAATAGAGTTTAGTTATTTCTAACATATTATCTTTAAACATCATAGCCTATAATTTTATATGAAAAGGAATTAAACTTTGATAAAGTTTTCTGGTCTTGTTGAAATAAACAGAGATATTCATATATTCACACAGGCATGCATATAGTAGTTCAACCCATATGCCAAGACAATATTCTTCTAATCCATGCGAATTATATTTAAGTTATTACTATATCAATGGCATCATACTCCATCTATACAGATAATTAAACTTGGGAAGGTTAAAGTTACTCACTGTTTATACAACAGAGACTACATAGACATGCACACTCAATAAATTCATACTTACATCCATGCAAACAATTTTCATATTATAATTTATAACTTCAATGATTATCACATATATCAGATTATCAAACAATTTAAGGTTTTAAATCAAAGTTACTCACCTGCTTTTTATTTGAACAGAGAATCTGAAAATTTTCTTTAATCTGGAATTACTTGAGTTGTTGAGATAAAATGCTTCTGATTTAAAAACTGGAATTGCGGTGATCCTTATTAAAACTTGAAATGCTTTGATTTTGCTTTTGATTATTCTTCAGGTTTGCATGCTTTGAAACAAAGATGAAAATGCTTGCCGGCTTTTGGATTTTTATCTCTGGTTTGACTAAAAATGTGCAGGCTTTGGTTTTGATGTTGAAAATGAAATATAGGTTGTTGGATTGGATTCGTTCTCTGGTTTGAGGAGTATTGATTTTCGGATTTTGTTTTTGAGTGTTTGTTACAGGGTATTGTTTTTCTTAGCTTTGAGAAGAGGATAGAAAAAAGAATTAAGGAGAAGGAAAGTATGTGCTTAAATAGGCTAAAATGTGATTAAATAAAAATAAAAGAAAAAAACAAAATAATAAATGACACTAGTTAAAAACTCACCATTTGTCATTTACATTTTCTTATTAATTGACACTTGTTATTAAGGTGTCTTCATGTATTAACACTTGTATTTTAAAATGACTAATGAGCTAACACATGTAATTATACATGAATTTATTAATTTTTAAATAGTTATAAAGCTTTTTATATTAAATTCCTTACTTAATAAATACATTTCCTTTTTATTTATACAAACCATATTTAGTCATGTATAAAAAAAACAAGCATATTTAAACCTTTATTAAATCTTATTTAAGCTATCACATATTTAAAATAAATATTTATCTTATGTTTGAAAATATAGAATTTAACCTTAAATAGCTTTTGAAAACCTATTATATTAAACTCAACCCAAAACTTCCTATTCACAATGTATATAGAGAATATTTTAATATTATAAAGAAGGTTATCAAATTATTATTGTTAAATTATTATATTAATATGTTTATTGTGATTATATATTCACAATGGATTTATATATGTATATACTTAAGATTTTCATCATTATAGAGTTTGCATATATCTATTTATATATATATATATATTTATTTATTGATTTACTATAAGAGTTATTATTTTCAGATATTTATAATCCAGCATTTATTATAACTCAAATCCATTTATATATACAATCCAGATATTTTTAATTATCAGAATTTTATTTGTTCACTTATAAATCAGCATTTTACTAATTCAATCCAGTTAATTATCAATTAACAGATGTTCCAAAAATCTGGGTTATCATATTCCTCCCCCCTTTAAATCTTTTCGTCCTCGAAAAGGAACGAAGCCAAAATTTATTATTTACCTATTATCAGATAAATTTTCTCTTTGAACATATTTTTTTTTAAAACACTTTAAAAATCTTTATAATATTACTAAATTAGTTTTTATAAAAATACTTTTATAACTCGATGTTTCAACAAGTCCTTCCTCGTTCTCACAGAAATTCGGTCATACGTTGATCAGGCGTAAGACTGAAAATCTATAAGTACTTAGCAGACTCATTTTCAACACCCAGTGAAAATATTTAGAAAATACTTTATTTGAAAATATCGAAAACATTTTTGAAAATAGAGGAAATATCTTTGGTGAGAATGCTCTGGAAATCATCACTCCCATCCATGGTCGCAGTTAACCCGATGGTTACGTTGTCGTCCCGGCAAAATCCACAGATAACTGTAGGTCTCCGCGCTCCTCGATTACGCCATGGAACCCGCTACAGATCGCAGTTATACCCGGGCCTTACGTTGCTATCACAGCACAAACCCATATAACTGTAGGCATCAGCGCCACCGAATTTCGCTGCCAAATAATGAAACTTCTCCCACATAGGTCGCAGTCTACCGATATAAAATCAAACGTAGACAGTTGGCTCTCAGCGGCACACACGACTTTCGCTATGTTACCATAGTGTCACAGTCTACCGATATAAAATCAAACGTAGACAGTTGGCTCTCAGCGGCACACATGACTTTCGCTATGGTCTGCAGTAGATCGCAGTGACATCGAGTTACATTGTCGTCACAGAATAACCCAAATGCCTCTGTGGGCACCAGCTGTGATAACCCGACTTTTTCTCCACAGAAAGTCGGATCATCATGAAGAAAGAAAGGGTAGAAAATAGAAAAGAAGAGAAGAAAGAAAGAAACAACAACAACGATCACAGCGGAACGAATAAATTATATTAATAACATAAACTATTACATAGTATACAACACTTTACAGAGTTACACAGCATATACATCACTTACTAGACAGTTATAAACATCTGTCTAGACATTACAACTCAATACACTACAGAGATACAGACACAGCGGAACTACTATATATATCTACAACGCTGAAGCCTCCTGCTCCATTGCTCCTCCACAATTCGTCAAAGCTAAACCTGAATCCCTTGGCTACTCGTAAAAATTTGAGTACCCAAGAGTTTATAAAATAGAAATAAACAACTTGGGTCAGACATGGGTCTGGTGTGAGTAACAGGTTAAACTTGCTTAACTTCAAAACCTTTAGAAAGAAAAGGTATCACGTAAGACTTCCCACACATAAACATGGGTAAGTTTTTACCTTACGCTAACCAAAACATTTGATAGGAAATTCAATTGTATTATAATAGGGTCTAGGGTTTTCAAATAAATATGAAATAGCTGAAATTGTTACATTATTAAATTCCAGCATACTAGCCACAAAGTGGGTTATACAATCAAGTCCGTTGGCACTTATTGGATTTTGGATTCCATACAATGGCAGGGCTACCGGGGTACCGCCCGTCACAGTACGTGGCCTAGATCACCGTACCGAGGATCACTCCCAATCCCCTGCAACACAAGGTCGGAACATCCCTTACTGGATAATTCCCGCACAAGATACCCCACGGTTGTCATGATTCAACCGCACACACTAAGTCGAAAATAGAAAGGGACATCTAGACAGAGGTAATCTTGTCCTACTTGGGTGCTACCCACTAACCTTGCTGCACCTCCCCTGTTTTAGCCATTCCCGGTTTGTGAGGCTTGAGGTCACGATTACCTTTTAAAAGAACACATCTATCTTAGAATGCTCATCGTCCACCTGACGATGTGCTGAAAGCATTCAATCCATACAAGTTCGTTCCGGGTTCGAACGAAACCGAAGGCATTATCTCGTTACACTCGTTTTGGAATCACCCTCAGAGTTAACGACAATAACCCTTGCACTCTGAATCTTTATCTCGAATCTGAAAGTACTATCTCCGTCAACTCATTACGGAATCACCCACAGAGTTATACTGACAAAGAATCGTTCTTACACCTCGAGTCTTCACTTGCTCCATTTGGGTTTCACGACCTAACGTAAATTTGGATCGATGTGGTATTCGGGTCTCCAGACCTGGAAATCTGGTATACGGAAACCCGATCCCGGTCTCATCGAAATCCAAAACGTATCTTTTAAGGCCAAGTTGTTTTAAAGGTTAAAACAATTTAATTCAATTATCTTTATACACTTAGAAAGAAAATTCACAATAGATAATCAATATTATCAATATCATCAGTTAATCCATATTATCACAATTCAACTAAACATCCATATCACATAGCATATATCCCATCAGAGATATCAATCAAATGCAAAGCATTCAGTATTATCATCCATCCATAAGTAATGATCTATATCATCTCTAATTAATTTAAAGTTAATTAAATTAATTACTTTTATTTTATAAATCCTTCTTACTTAAACATTAATTAATTACAAATTAATTAATTATCCTCTAATTACCTTTTTCAATTAATCATCTTTGATTAATTATCTTTTAATTACCTTTTTCAATTAATCATCTTTAATTAATTACTCAAATTAATTAACCTTAACCACTTATAGTAATTAACCTTTAATTACTACATTAATTAATTAACTATAATTAATTAAATTAATCACTATAATTAATTATATTAAACCTTAATTAATTACATTAATTAATCACTTCATTTATTAATTATACTTAATTAATCAATCTTAATTACATCATTAATTATATTAATTAATGATCCTTAATTACAACTTAATTATTAATTACTTTAATTAAATTAATTACATTAAGTAATTAACTTTAAATTAAACAACATTTATTAATCACCTTGATTAATCTCATTCAGTAATTAACTACTCTTAATTACTTCTTTAAATAAATTAATTACTCCTTAATTAATTTCTTAATTAATCCCTTGATTAATTTCCAAGTAATTAAACTCAAATTACTTCCATTAATACAATCACCATTCAACTAATTACTTCCAGTAATTATCAATTATTTACTTCCTTAAATAATCTTACCTTAATAATTACATTAAGTAATTATTTATCAAATCAACTCTTGATTATTCTAAATTAATTAAACTCAATTAATTAACTTAACTAATTAACTTCAATTAATTACAATGAGTAATTAATTCCTTAATTACTTCCATTTAGTAATTACACTTAAACCATTTTCATAAATGATTATCTTTAAATTAATTAATCTAATTAATTATTAAAATTAATCCTATTAATTAATTATTTAATAATCTATAGTTAATGACTTCATTGACTATTATTTAATTACTTATCTTAAGTAATTAACTTATATTAATTATTATTAATTCCAAATTAATAAACTAAATAACCAATTTATTAATTTCTAATTACTTAATTAATTAAGTATTAACCATAACTTAATTAATATTTAATTACTTTATTAATTAATTCTTAATCATTAATTAAAAATCAAATCCTATTTAATAAATGAATCTTATTTATAAGTTAATTATTCTAAAAATAATTAATCTTAAACCTTTAAGATTTAACCTTTAATTACTTTTAAGTAATTATTTATTTCATTAATTTATTAGATAAATTAATTATCCATTTAATTACTCTAATAATTAAATGCATACAAATCATTAACTAATAATTAAACTTCAACAAGTTTTAAAATCAATTTAAAACCTTTAAGTAATAAATAATATTTTTCTTATAAAAGAAATTTTACAAGATTTAAACAATTTAAGTTATTAAAACAATTTCATTTAAAACTTCCTTTTTATTTCAATTCTGACATACAGATTTACATTTGATTCCAGTTTTAAGTTTAGATTTAAACTTACTTCCAATTTAAAACTTTATTTTTAAATTTAGCTATTTAAACATTTTAAGGTTGTTCAAATATTTAAATGTTAAAAACTTATTTTATTTTGAACTGAGATTCAAATTTAACTTAAATCAATTTAAACTTAAATTTAAAACATGTTTAAATATTTCTTTACAAATTTAATTTTAGTTTAAACTTTTTTAAACATACAGGTTTTAAACCTGTCAATACCAACATACTCGAGACCCCTGATTACTTCGAGTCGTACCCTTAAATCCTTCGAGTCCCACCCGAGTTTCCCCTGTCAAAAACCTACAGCTAAACGAAGAAACTCACCAATCTCTACTTCGAGTCAAACAATAAAAACCCCGAGTCTCCTACGAAATACACCCGAGAGCTCGAATTACCTTCCAGTAAACCAGACTTCACCAGATATTCCCAACGTGTGCACGTGTACAATCACCTGCGGCGTCTCCGACCATCACCGAACATCCCCACACATCGACGATCAACCCTACACCAGATTACAATCCTCCAACCTTCGAACAACACTCGAAATCAAAAACGAGAATTTCGAGCCTAAAAATCGAAACCTGGAACAGTTTTCAATTCCTGGAAACTACCTCGTACTCGAGATTCCGATCACCAGAGAGTCTACTTTTCTGGCCATGTCCTCGCCTATATCCCATCTTCCTCTTCCCAAAGTATGGTAGCACTCGGTCGATTCAAGAACCCGTGGTACTCATTTTCCCTAACCCAAATAAACTAGGTTTATAAATTTAAACTCTAAATCACTACTGCCTCACTACTCTATTTTACTTTTCAATAATTTTTCTTTCATCTTCGATCACTCTACTATCCTCAGAAAGAAACTCGACTTCCCAAACCATCTAGATCAAACGAATTACCCAAAACTTCATATTTAGTTCATCACAGAACTGCTCCTTTAATACTAAGCTAAAAATTATGATTTAAATGCTAAAAATCATATTATAGTTTAGGTATTCAATATATAATCCTGGATTTCCGAATTACCCAGTTTGAATTTTCATATTTATATACATGCATTTCAATTTTTGGTTACAGAGAAACTTAACTTTATTTTTTTGACTTAATTAAATTTTTAAACATTAGTATATGATAAATCTAACAATTCTTGTTTATAAATTAAGTCCTAAATAAAACTGGATCAAGAGATAAGAAATTTCGAATAGAAATTTAAGCCTGGCAACCAAAACAAGAACAGAGCAACCAATATATCATATTGTCACAGCAGATTCTACTATACATACATGCAATACATATTTGTCACAGAGATTTAACATGCAACTTATCTATAAATTTAAACTTTAGAAATAGTGATGTTACTCACCTTAATTGAGAGTGAACAGAGCCTTATATTTGGAAAATCTTGAAACTGTTTTTGAACTTTAAAATCTGAATGCCTTTCTTTGAAACCTTAAACTTGCATGCCTCTTTTGATTTAAAACTTGAGTGATTGCTACTGAAACTTGCATGCAGGCTTGAATTTAATTCTAAACTGCTTTGAATTACATGCATGCTGCTTCCAGATTGTAAATGAATGCAAGCAGGCTATGGGTAGATTTCAGATTTGAAAAGAATGCAGCAGCTTTGAGTTGCTTCCAGATTTCAAATGAATGCAGACAGAAGACTTTTGATTTGAAAATTTGATTACAGATCTTTGATTTGGTTTGAGGAAGATTTCCAGATTTTCTTTTGAAGTGTAGAAATGAATTAAGGCCGAGGATTTGATATTTGCAAATGGAAATGAGATTACAGGGTCTTTGATTTTTGGTTGAAGAAGATTTACATGTTTTTGCTTTAGGATTTGGAAATTTGGTTACTGATTTGTTTTGAATAAATGTTCAGCTGAAGCTTTTATCTTAGCTTTTGAAAAATGAAGATTAGAAAAGAATGGGAAATGAAGAAAGCATGTTTTTATAAGTATAATTGATTTATTTAGAAATTAAAAGAAAAATCAAAAATAAAAGGACACTTGTCTCAAATTTTAACAATTGTCAATTTGTAATGTTTGTTGATTAACACTTGTTAAAACAAAGACTTAAGATAATGACATATGTCTCTTAAGTAGTTTTTACATATTTATTTATTTTAGAAGTATATAAAATGGCTTTTCTTATTTATAAAATACTTATCTATATATACAAATTACTTTTTAAAGAAAGAAAACTAAATTTATTTATAACTAAAAGTTTATACATTTTTCTAAACTCCACAACAAATTTAAATATTTATTCCATTGAATTTCAAAACTTATTTTCAAATTCAATTTAAATTAAATCCTAAGATTCAATTTAAAAGTTAAGTTATATATATACATATATAACTATTCATTAAATTAAATCTAAATTCCCAATTTACCCAAAGCTTCTATTTACAATATATATAAATAAATATATATATTCAAATAGAAAATATCTTATTAACTTTTAAAAGATAAAATCACCAATTAATACTAATTTAATCAGATTATTAAATTAAATTCAAATCTTATTATCAAAGATCATCAATATCAATTTAATTATTTAACAGATTATTAAATTGATATTGTTAAAATTTCCGGGATATTACACCAGCCCCTCGACTTTCGCTACATAAATAATCCTCAGGAACTAGTTTGTCCGGACTCCTCACAGGATCAACTTTAGAATCCCCCCTTGGGGTTCAAGGCAGTACCACCCAGTGGCACTCCTGAGAAGTTCATTTCAAGAGAGCGCCTTTTTCCCCAGAGCTATACTCAAAACATTTTATACTATATACTTATAGTATCTTCAAATCATATCCTTTATGATTTATCAAAATCTCCTTTACACAAAATCGATTACCAAAAATCGATAATTCTCAAACTAGGCTTTCCAAAATCCAAAATTGATTTCTCAAAAATCAAAAGCCCTTTCCAAAATCCATAGGTTCCCAAAACCTTTTCCAAAATCATTCTCATAAGATCCTTTATATATATATAGATATAGATATATATAACTTTGAAAATCTTTGGATCATTTCAAACTTTGTATAAAACCTCTTTTATACTTCAAATATTTCAAAAACCTTTTCTTTTAGCAATAGATTCAACAAGGGAAGATTTACCTTATATAACAAGGATATATAACTTTATTTTATTCTAAATCAAATATTCACATTTGATAAATCTTTTATAAAGTTATTAACCATATTTCTTTTCAAAAACCATTTTACAGTTCTTATCCACAAATCTTCAATATCAATTTCATTCAAATCCGTACGATGCACACATATCATCCGTACACAATATCAATCTGATCACTCAATCGATCACACAATTTCACTTCCGAACTAGTATCGTCCACCCGACTTTCTAGTGCGGACTCAGATTTGGTTTCTTGATCAGAAACCGTCATTCTCCTTGCATAGTCATAGCTATGATAGAGAATATCCAGAACCAACCAACAATCCATATCCAGGTTCGCCGTCGAAAATCGAGCGAAAAATCCCAACTCGGATCGATAATACTATCTCGAAATTCTGTGTTCGAATCTGGATCAAATCACTATGCGAATAGAATAATATACGTACATCCTACGTATTTAACTTCATTTATTATTAGCCAAATCAATTCCCTTCTATTCATCCTCACTTTGGATTTATTAACTTATTCACATTTCCTTTAATTCCATTCACTTATTCTCAATTGCTTCCATTTCCAATTGAGTTATTACTTCAATTACAAACAGTTTGAACTCTGACCTATTTAAATTTAAAAATAACTTGAAAAAAGTTTAAAATAGATAAGAAATTGAAAAATAGTTATTAGTTTGTAAAATAGCTGTAAAATAGTTTAGTAGTTATAAAATAGTTAGATAATTGCAAAATAGTTTTTAAAATAGTGATTAGATATAAGTAACTAAAAAATAGTAATTAGTTTATAAGACAGTTTCAAAATAGTTAAATAGTTCCAAAATAATTGTAAAATAAGTATAAGATAGTTTGGGGTTTAAGAAGAAGAATTTGTATAGTAAATAGTTTGGAAAAATAGGTTTATATTAAAACAAATTACTTTGAAAATAGTCCAGAGTCAAACCATTCAATTCCCCATCAATTCAATTTAAATAACTTCAATTTTCATTGAAATTGATTTAACCCCAATTCAAATTGAATTAACCTCAATTCCTTTTCAATTCAAATCAAATTCCATTTGATTTTTTTAAACTTATTCAACTTTAATCACAATTCTAATTAATTCAAATCAAATTCAATTTGAACTAATTCTATTAAAATCTTAACTTAAAACCATCTCCAATTATATAAATTCGAGTTAAAATTTAAAATGTTGATTTAATCCCTTAAATCAAATTAACCCTTATTTTTAAATCAAATCAACTTTTATTTTTAATTTAACTACTTAAATCTTTAAACCATTTAACTTTGAATCCAAATTCCAAAATTCCATTTTAAAATTATCTTTACTTAACTTGTTACAAAGTTCAAATAAGAATTCAAAACAACTTAATCTTCAGAATTTTAATTTATTATCCATTTTTAATTTCCAGATCTCAAACCCATTTTAAGATTACTCATAATTCCCATTCAAATTTTAAACTTTAGATTAATAGTCTTTCCCCTTTAAGTTTTTTTTTAAAAAAAAAACTTAATTCACTTAGGGTTTTCACACCACATTCCCAGGAAAAATTTAAAACTCAACACTTAGAGTTATTTCAAAGCATCTTTGATATTATGTATATCCTCATATATACATTTTCTTTACACACCAAGTTATACCTTAAATTTTTAAACCACCTTTGGTTTTAATTCAAAACAATTTCTTTAAAATAATTTCAAGTTTTCTGGATTTAGAATTTAAAACTTCACAATTTAAAACCCACTTTAATTTACAAGTCATACTTGCCTAAATGTTTTACTTCCCTAAAACATTTCATTTTACTTAACCATCTATGATAATAATCAAGATTATCATATTTGGAAACCAATTCATTATTATCTTTATTTCTACAAATTCAAGATTTTGATTTCAGTTTGGATCCATTTAAAACTTATCTTCATTCAATTTTAATTTGGTTTTATTTCTATTATTACTTAATTTAATTCCAATATTTTAACAACCAATTACCTTAATATTATTAGAAAGAAATATCATTTTATATATCAAAATATATTCTTATATAAAATCATTTAAAATCCTTATATAGGAAAATAACAATTACGCTCTCATATATATATATACACTCAACTCGTTCTAGGGTACCATTGACCCTATCCTTAACGAGTAATCTCAACAGAGCCAAGGTTCTCGCTTAACCTTCAGCTCTGATACCAACTGTAACGACCCGGAAATTTCGAACCCGAAATTTCCAGATAGTTAGAAGAAAAAGAAAAGAGATAGAAGAAAGAACAGAACAAGGCACAGATTCTCACATTCGCAGCGGATCAAAATACAATATCAAATAATAATATCAGTTATACAAAGAAAACTGTATCAGTCAATTACATTTTTATACATCAGAGTTACAACATTTCACAATCACTATATAGTTAAAATAACTCGTCCCAATAATTAACAATATATCACACTCCATACGTTCCTGTCATCCAGCTCGCCTCCTGAGCTCCAGAACGTCCTTACCTGAAATCTGTAATACTCGGTCTGACCCAAGCATTACATCAAAGTAACACTCGGGTCAGGCTGGAAACCAGCGTGAGTAAATTCATCTAATATGACATTTCAATCCATAGAACTTATTTAAACCCGGGGTAACTCGTACTTTATTATAAGTGAACAACTTATATATCAACACTTATTTTCACAAAACAATATCTAAGTATCCAACTTAGTTTAAATGGTCCATATTATCCCAAACCATCCTATTGATTCCACATATCAATCTATAAAGAATCGAAGTGGTTTCGGGTATATACTAATACCCGACTCCGGTCTCTTCGAATCTAATGTCATCTTAACCCAAGTTATTCAAGTGAAATACAATTCAACATTTAATATGGTGTCACTTATACACAACAATTTATCATCGATAAATAACTACATTATCATTGTCCACCTAATCATATCATATCACAAAACATTTCATATCAGATATATCAATCCAATTCAAGGCATTTACATCATTCAATCATTCATAAGCAAGATTGATCACTTCCAAAATTAATTTAATATATCCCTAATTAAATTAATTACTAATCTTTAATCACTTAGATTACCTTACTTAACATTTATTAATTACAAACCGATTAATTAATCATCCCTTAATTTCATCTTAATTAATCACCCTTGATTAATTATCCTTTAATTATATTAAGTAATTAACTCTTAATTAATTACACAAATTAATTAACCTATACCCATCCATATTAATTACATTGATCCTAAATTAATTACTCAAATTAATTATTCTATAATCACTTACCTTGATTAATCAACCCTTTAATTAATTACACTAAGTAATTAATTCTCAATTATTCCCTTAATAATTTACCTTTCATCAAGTAATTATTTAATTAATTAACCTCTAATTATCAATTAGTAAATCTTATTTCTTAATTAACAAATCCAGTAATTATCCCTTAATTACTTACTAAGTAATTACACTTCATCAATTACATTAAGTAATTATTCTTAACCCATCATCAAGTAATTCTCTTTAATTAATTAAACTTAATTAATTAATTGACTAAAATTAACCTCATTAATTTAATTAATTACAGTGAGTAATTAATTTCTTTAATTACTTCCTTAAATAATAATTCTTAAAATCCTTTTTAGTATTAAGTAATTAACCTCTAATTACATTCATTAATTAATTATTTGAAAACATTTAGAGATTTATTACATAATTTAACTAAAGCAATATTTATAAAATCCAAACTATTTTTAGAACAAAAGTTTAAACCTTGAAAATCCATACTTTAAACTAAAATTCTTTTTTTTAGTTAAAATCTGGTCAGGATTTAAATCCTGGAAATAATTTTTTTTTTTTACTCGAGACATCACACTCGGCAATCCTCCTCAACGACTTCGAGTCGAACTCGAGAAAAACTCGAAAAAAAAACAAGACCAACCTCTTCTTCCTCATACCAGAAATCCAGATGCATAGATCTGACTGCGTGCACGTGCACAACGAAACTGATCGACGCTGGCCATCGCCACGACCCTCCCCATATCGCCGACACTCCCATCGACCATCACGACCACTCAACTCACCGATAACTCCAGAGAAACAAAATCGAACAAAAGAACCTCAGCGTACAGAAATTCGATCGAAGAAAACCCCTTCCAACGGCGAACCCCACCACTAGAGGACCTGCCGCCTCGACCATATATGCGCCTCGAACCACTAATACTTTTTCCCACCAGCGATTCATTCCGATGCTCCGTAGTCGCCACGATTCCTTCGAAAACAACTCAGATAAAAACTGGACTTCTAACCCTACTATGGCTTCGCCTCGCCGCCACGATGGCCTACAAATCATGCCACCATTTTTCCTAGAATACCCGATCAACCAGCTACCTTCGATTGAAGCTCCGATTCCCAAACATGACTATATTGTCGGCAATCAACGAAATATCAAATTACAATCAACTCGCAAAATCTCCCCAATTTCAAACTTAAAAATCTTGAAATTAGCATTAAAAATCATAGTTTCCAAAATCAAATCTGATGATATAAGTAAAACCTGAAATTTAAATAATTTATTTTCTGACTTACTTTGATTTTTACTGTAATTTCCTTTCCCCACTAAAACTACTTGCCGACTTCACTTAAAAACATTTTAAAAAAAATAGAGTTTAGTTATTTCTAACATATTATCTTTAAACATCATAGCCTATAATTTTATATGAAAAGGAATTAAACTTTGATAAAGTTTTCTGGTCTTGTTGAAATAAACAGAGATATTCATATATTCGCACAGGCATGCATATAGTAGTTCAACCCATATGCCAAGACAATATTCTTCTAATCCATGCAAATTATATTTAAGTTATTACTATATCAATGGCATCATACTCCATCTATACAGATAATTAAACTTGGGAAGGTTAAAGTTACTCACTGTTTATACAACAGAGACTACATAGACATGCACACTCAATAAATTCATACTTACATCCATGCAAACAATTTTCATATTATAATTTATAACTTCAATGATTATCACATATATCAGATTATCAAACAATTTAAGGTTTTAAATCAAAGTTACTCACCTGCTTTTTATTTGAACAGAGAATCTGAAAATTTTCTTTAATCTGGAATTACTTGAGTTGTTGAGATAAAATGCTTCTGATTTAAAAACTGGAATTGCGGTGATCCTTATTAAAACTTGAAATGCTTTGATTTTGCTTTTGATTATTCTTCAGGTTTGCATGCTTTGAAACAAAGATGAAAATGCTTGCCGGCTTTTGGATTTTTATCTCTGGTTTGACTAAAAATGTGCAGGCTTTGGTTTTGATGTTGAAAATGAAATATAGGTTGTTGGATTGGATTCGTTCTCTGGTTTGAGGAGTATTGATTTTCGGATTTTGTTTTTGAGTGTTTGTTACAGGGTATTGTTTTTCTTAGCTTTGAGAAGAGGATAGAAAAAAGAATTAAGGAGAAGGAAAGTATGTGCTTAAATAGGCTAAAATGTGATTAAATAAAAATAAAAGAAAAAAACAAAATAATAAATGACACTGGTTAAAAACTCACCATTTGTCATTTACATTTTCTTATTAATTGACACTTGTTATTAAGGTGTCTTCATGTATTAACACTTGTATTTTAAAATGACTAATGAGCTAACACATGTAATTATACATGAATTTATTAATTTTTAAATAGTTATAAAGCTTTTTATATTAAATTCCTTACTTAATAAATACATTTCCTTTTTATTTATACAAACCATATTTAGTCATGTATAAAAAAAACAAGCATATTTAAACCTTTATTAAATCTTATTTAAGCTATCACATATTTAAAATAAATATTTATCTTATGTTTGAAAATATAGAATTTAACCTTAAATAGCTTTTGAAAAACTATTATATTAAACTCAACCCAAAACTTCCTATTCACAATGTATATAGAGAATATTTTAATATTATAAAGAAGGTTATCAAATTATTATTGTTAAATTATTATATTAATATGTTTATTGTGATTATATATTCACAATGGATTTATATATGTATATACTTAAGATTTTCATCATTATAGAGTTTGCATATATCTATTTATATATATATATATATTTATTTATTGATTTACTATAAGAGTTATTATTTTCAGATATTTATAATCCAGCATTTATTATAACTCAAATCCATTTATATATACAATCCAGATATTTTTAATTATCAGAATTTTATTTGTTCACTTATAAATCAGCATTTTACTAATTCAATCCAGTTAATTATCAATTAACAGATGTTCCAAAAATCTGGGTTATCACACTTTACATGACCAAACCCGAGCCATTCCCTGTTCAAACCAGAGCCAAACAACATCCCTAGGCTGAAGAAAAAAAATAGAGGAAGCAAGGCAAAAGATTTGGCATTCATATCTCTTTTCATTTAAAAGTTATTCCATTTCAAGTGTATTGAAATTTATGGTTTGTTTAGATTTTTTTTTTGGGTTGTAACACAAGAGTTGTAGCATTGGATCTTGCTCTCCACTCAAATATGTAGTCTTGTCTTTGTGCTCTCAATTCCGTTGTGTCAGTTGTATTGCAATCTCCAGCATTTAGAGGTGAATAAATCTCACACGATACTATATACTTATGCAATTGTGAAGCGACAACATTTGAATGTGTAGAATTATAAATGATGATATAACTGCCTGTGATTATTTATGTATGATGTTAAACCTATAAATTGCATGTCATATCATTTGTTACATTTTGTTTTGTTTTAATGTTATTCTATTCTGTTAAATCACACTGCAAGTTCCCTGTAGAATAGAATCACTATGGGTTGAAATGATACATACCCGAACGGACTTTAGAATAGGAAAAGATCATTATGGGATGAAATGATAAGCCTGAGCGACTTTTATTTAAATTTGATTTACTTGGGATTGCGGGTTTGAAATGATAAAACCTGGATTTTCTTTGTAAACTACGGATTGAAATGATATATTATCCGTATCACTTAACTTAGGCTAGAAAATATTATACAGACCCGTGGTTATTTTATATATTTTTCTGGAAAATTTGAAGTATTCTTAAAATGTAAAAATATGATAAATTGATTTAAATTGAATTTGAAAATGATTTATTAAAGTGGAAATGTTTTTCTATGTGTTAAATGTAAAATAAATGGATAGAAAATGGTGATTTTAAAGTGTAACTTAAATTGGAAATTTGACTGATTTTTAAAATGGAAATTTAAGTTAATTAAATTAAAAATGAAAATTAAGTTTTAAATGGTGAAAATGGAGATTTAAATTTAAGTGTTGAAATAAATTGAAAAAAAATGAAAAATAGGAATTGACACACTTGAATTAAATAAGTGAACTTTGGAAGTTTTGATTTTTATTTGTAAATTTTTTTTCTTTATAAAAACCATAAATTAAAGGTATTTAAATGAACATTTTTGATGTGGAAAAATATGATTTTTGTAAGTTTAAATGATTTAAATTGAAGTTTATTTGTGCCTGGAATTGTATTTAAAACCTGGAAATATAATTAATAGCACTTCAGAAATGCTATAATTTCTGGAAATGAACTAATTCTGAACTAAGTAGAATCTGCAGCACTTTGTAAGTGATGTGGTTGCATAAATGAACTTAAAGACTAAAATGAACTAAGGCTATGACAGCACTTGGTAAGTGCTGTAGTGGCAGGAACTAAAATTGAACCTGAAACTAATGAAAGGGCTATTGTAGCACTTGTTAAGTGTTGCAGTAGGCTGAAATATGATTTTTGTATATAACTGAACTTTTACAGCAGTTTTTAAAACGCTGTCTTTGCTGAATTGAATTTAAACCTTTAATTTGAACCCTGAACTATTACAGCAGTTCTGTAAATGCTGTCTTTTCTGAATTGAACTATTTTTCCTTTAAAACTGAACTGTTACAGCAGTTTATAAATGCTGTCCTTGCTGAATTGAAATGTTTTCAAATATAACTTACAGCAGCACTTTTTAAATGCTGTGAAAGCTAGAATTTTAATGTTTTAATGTTTTAAGTGAATAAATGAACTCAGAAAAGGCTAAAATTTTGGGAATTGAATATTTGATTTAAAAGAACAATGACTTTGTTGTTAAATGGTTTAATTGAAGTATTTTGATTTGAAATATAAAGTGTTTTTAAATTTTAACCACAGGTTATAATAACGATTGGTTGTTAAAGAGACTGGGATCAGATATGGACATACTCTCTATCGATACCGAAAACCACTTTGACAACTGTGTACGTGGTGGAGTTTCCAGAATGAACTAGGATGGTGGCGACGATCCTAAGGTATATACGTGGACCCAACTCCCGTGAGTTGGCATAAGGTGGCTAAAACAGGAGCGATTGACGGACCAAGGAGGTAGCACCTCTGATCGGACACACTTCTTCGATACCATTCTATTACTTGTGATTGATTTGGTGTGCACCCTTGATTTGGGAGTGTTGTTTGAGGTGGGCGGTAGTGGCTGCTATGCGTCACCACCAGTCCGGATGCGTAATTGGTATATCTACCCTGACATTGCCTAGTTGTGCCGTGTCACCTACCATATCGAGCTTTACTACGAGTTTCTATTTGTGTCGTACCTATGGAGTATCTTCTCATAGCCTTGCGAGGTATGCAGGTACTGTGTAGACTATTGGAATTTTACGTGTTAAGGTGGAAAATGTAAAGCCTTAATGCTATTTAAAAGTATGTTTATTTTATGATTAGTGATTATTATAATAGCGAATATTACTACATAGTAGATAGTTCAACGGATCCTTAAAGAATGGGCGATCCCAAGCATTCTTTAAGTTACTTGTACCTTTATTACAGTTCACTTGAGTTGGTTTACATTGTATAAGTATGTATGTCCTGACTCGAGTGTTTGTGTTTTATTTACGCTCTGGTCAGCCTGAGTATTCACAGCTTTGGATTTCACTTTTCTGGAGCTAGGAATCGCTGGAGTTTCTGCTTATCTAGTTGTTCATCTATTTCAGTTTCAGTTGTTCTATTTCATCTTTTGTATTAGAGACTTATGTATTTGGGATTTTCTATTTTACCTGTTTCAGAACTGTATTGGTTTTCAGACTATGTATTTTGTATCTGCTTTTGAGACTTTGTATTGTAGTGGCTTCATGAACCACTATTATTTTATTTCCGCTGCGAGTTATTCTGATATTTCTGTGTCTGTGATTCTGTGAATGATTTTATTTGCTCCAAATTTTATTACAATCTGTTATTTTGTATTATTCAAGTCCGACATGTGTGGATTATTGTCGATTTAAATGGTCCAAAATAGTGGGTCGTTACAAAACAAAGTAAAACAATTAATTTTAAAACCATATAGATTTCAACTTAAATTAATTAATATTCACAAATTGATTTTTAAATTCCAGGTATTTCATTAAGTTGATTTTATTTCAATTTATTAATTCCCTCAAAACAAAATTTATTTTATTTGTCTTGTCTACTATTCAATTAACTTATTTTATTCAATTAACTTATTGTTCTAGTTATCTCTATTAACATTTTTATAATCAAAATTTAAGTGTATAACGTTTATTATAAACACTTAAATTTATTTATAAAAATCATTTTATATTGTATATTATCCAATTACGTATTGAACTTCTAAATAATTTAGGTAAGTTATATTAGAATGAAATTGGGTATTATACAAGCAAAAATTTTCCTAACTAAACAGTTTCAAATTTAAATATTTATTCAAAATTTTGGCTTCATTTTACAATAAAAATCACCTTTGACATAAATTTAAGAATTCGATTCCCGATTAACTTCAAACCATTTATAGATAAATATATACTATATATCAAATCGAATCTATAATCATATACTTATATATTATAAATCAAGTCATACCTTAGGAATTCAAATCAATTTAATTTTTCCAAAACAAAAATGTAGCAAAGCTACAGAATGGTCTCTCCACTTCGAAACTCGAAAATGAATGTCGATGATGTTGCAGTCATCACCGAAATTATTTTCCAGCGACAAAAGAGAAGAGCACTAATTTAAAACTTTTAAACATTCTTTGGAAACTATTTCTATTCGAAAATACTTTTAAATGATATACCCTTTAAACTTTAAAACCAAAGTTTGAAATCACCAGAAATTTAAATTCTCAAATTCTTAATTTAAATTCATTTCAATTCCCAAATCAATTTATAAACCATGTTTATAAATTCATTTATAGAACAATAAATGGTAATCAAATATTATCATTTCAAACAACCAATTTAATTAACTTAGTAAATTCCAGAAAATTTTACTTATATATTTATAATATAATCATACAAATTTATTTCATTTACCAAATTTGAAAATAATATTGTGTCGGTTTGCTCTGTTCAAGTGTTTTGGAATTCCTATCGATAGCGTTGATCAGACGAAGCGATCGAAAATCCAAACCAACATTAACAACTCAAACAAAACAACATATAAAACATTTTTATATAATTTACAAATACACTCCCTCACTCGATGATACAAGAAGGGATTTCAAAAAAAGGATAGAGATCCAAATATAGAGGGATTCTAACCAAAAGAATTCAACTAGAAGATAGGCTCGATAGGGAGATAAATAAATTTCAAAGAGAGAAAAGAATGGATAGACTTATATAAATTGCGAGCGACCTTAACCGGGTCAACCGAGACTTTAAGAATAAGATCGATGTAGACTTCCGATGCAAATCAAGATCTGGTCGATAGAATTCGGGCATAGCAAGAGATAGTAGCATCTAAACCGACAATACAAAATTCTTTGGTAAATCAATGCTATTGTAAAGGAGTTTCACCCCTTTACAAATCATTCAGTGGAGCTATGGGATGCTCCAAGATCAAAGAAACACGAATAGGGAGAGAAAAATGGATTTTGGAACCGAGGGGAACGTTCCAAAATTCAAAGTAAACTGAATCGAAGAAGAAGGAATTCAAGCTCGAACGAAAGTGATTCCGTAATTAAATCTACTCCATATGCTGAGTTTTGCCTAAAACCAAAGCTCTGATACAACATGTAACATCCTGAAATTTTCAACCATTCGCATCCATACATGTCGGATTTGAATTGCTCAAAATATCATATTGTTAATTTAAATTTGGCAAAACTCAGCATATACAGTAAATAAATAATCACAGAATCACAGACATAGAGTAATATTGTGACGACCGCCCATGACCCCTGCATCGAAACTAGAGGAAGTGCGCTGTAAAGTGTGCCAGGTGACCATGGACGATTGTCAAGGTAGATAAAAACAACAGAATCTATCGTATTACTCACAGCGCATGGACAAAAATACAATAGAACATATGTATAGTGAAGCTTTACAGAATAAAATGCCATCATATAAAACTCCATAATAGTTGAATACAAACATCCAAATAGTTAATACATCAAGCCTCACTACATAACACTCAGAGATTATACAAACAGCGGAACATCCAGTACATATAATATGAAGATAATATGCAACCCTCCAGCTCGTCTTCGATATCAGCATCGTGAGAAGAGAACAGCACCTGTCACCTGCTACCTAGTCTGCCCGTCCCAAAATGGACGAACAGCCCAAGGCAATAAGAATTAAAACATAAAGCCTTGAGTCAGACAACAGTCTTAGTGAGCGGTAAATTAACTAACAACATACCAAAAGAGCATAAAGGAAAAGGAATAGGAATACAACCCTCCCACTCCAACCTCTTTCTACAGTGATAGCCCCCAGACACACACTAAGTAGAAGCAAACATAGCAGAGCATACAATGTAAAGTAAAGCAATTATCACTCGAGTCAAGGGCGATGTTTTCCAAGTACAAACCCCCAAGGCCTAAACCAAGATCAGATAAGCACCCAGAAAACACTGCTCTTGAGACCGAATGACGATACAACCAAACATCCATGACTCTGGCTATCACTGTTATCATTGCTTCGATATCACCGTTAATTGAATGACCGGCACATTCTTTCAGCCGTCCGTCAAGGGCTAATGGAAACCCCGGTTCTAGACATAACTCCCGCACGTCATCGTGACCCGTGCCTAGGATTATCGAATCTGCCCAGAGTACTTGACTACCCAATCAGTAGCCTTCAGGGACTATCGAATCTTCCCAATGTACTCTTGCTTTGAGCATGCTAGAACCTTCAACAACGATGAGATCTCAGCCTTCTAGTTGTCCCCCTCGACAACCATTTCCATACTAGCTCAAGCGCCTCTCGAGCATCCATTATCCTCAACCCGCTTGGAATGATCCCGTCTGGATTAGACCAAGACTATCTCATATCATACTTCGCTTCATCACATCCTCGCAAAGTCTCATCTCAACATCATCATCAAATCTATGCATAAGAGCTTCATCATCCGCTACATATGCCACAAGCAGCTTTTCCCATTCAAGAGCCCTTCTCTTAGCATTTGAATCATCTTCGGTCTAAATCAAATCATCAATCATCTAATTCATAGCAATCAATCAAGTCAAACATTAATCCAAGCAATCAAGCATTCAAATATGATCTAAGTAGACAATTATAACAATAATGGCAATTTCGTAATTAAAGAGTTGAAAGTCAAATAAGCATGAAAACATGAACAATATCTCTATAATCTTGATGAATGAACTTTCATAGGTTAACATGTAGTAAAATGGATGTAACATCATCATGAACAATGGATCTATATGGATCTACACTTAGGATGAAGAAAATGTATGGAAATCACTATTTTAACACCAAATCGAGCCAACAATCCGATATACTCCTTTGGATCCGTGTGAGAGATAATCACCACTCACCAAATCACCTAAACAACCCCAAATCAACACGCTTCACATCTGGACAGCGAAGGATCAAGCTTGATCTATCACGAATCCGCCTCAAACGAAGAAATCTCACTTCAAAGGATGAAGATCTTCAATCTAAGCTCTCGAATCTTCAATTTGATCGTCAACTTGGATGGATGGAATCACTAGATTAGAGTGGAGAAAAGAAGTGAAGAAGTGTAGAAGTCGAGCTCTCAAAATGGCAGCACTTCGTCGCTTCGAAATCCGGATCCCAAAAAATGAAGCCAAACCCCCTCTATTTATAGGCGAAAACTCCCTAAGTCGTAACTCGGAATTAGGTCGTCTCTGACCTACGACCTAAGACCCCCACCGACCTAAGTCTCTACGACTTAACACCCAGGCGCTTCAACGACCTATCAAAGCTTTCCATCTTACGACCTAATGAGGTTATGACCTATGACTTAGCGACTTAACAATAGGTGCGACCGAACAGCTCAATAGAGTCACGCCTTAACTATTTAACCACTCTACGACTTAACTCTTAAGCCAACACGCGACCTAAGACTTAGTCAACAACTCCGAGCTAACAGACTACGTCTTAAAGTCCACACGACTTAATACTTAACCCCTTAGGTCGTATAACGACCTAACTACTAAGTCGTTAGCTAGCTTATCTCCTAGGTCGGTCAACTTGCTAAATCTCCTAAGTCGCTATCCTGCCTAAGTCGTTAACTCTTAGGTCGGTCGGTCCCATAGGTCGCTCACTCTACTAGGTCTGCCTACCCTTGAGTCCCCAATACTATAAGTCGGTCAACTTCTTAAGTCGGTTTCTACCTTAAATCGGTCACTCGATCTAGGCCACCCTATGACTTAACTTCCTTAACTCGGTTAATCCCTTAGGTCGTCCCAAACTGTCAACCGACTTAAACCACAACCTCTCTTCCTTAGGTCGTCGCCGACCTACCCCTCGAGTCATTAACTCGTCCAAGCTTATTTCTTAACTCGTCCAAACCTCTTAAGTCGGCTACGACTTAAGACTTAAGAAAAATTCTGCTAAAATATGAAACGACTTAACAGCAATGCAACCAAAGGTCAACTATTTTACGATGTTTCGATCCGTGAAAATACGGGTCGTTACATTCTCTCCCCCTTAGGAATTTCGCCCCCGAAATTCCAAACAAACAAAGCAATCAAATACTATTCTGCATGCCTACCATCCATAGCAATCAACAAACCATGCACCCAATTCTAGCTTAGTATGCAGAATTCTAAAACTAGAACAAGTTACAATTTCGTTAGATGACACGACACCTTAGGGCCATACCTCGAAGAGTTCAGGATGAGCTGCCTTCATCCTCTCTTCCACCTCCCACGTACAGTCGTTATCATCATCACTCCATTGTATCTTGAGCAACTTAATTACCTTCCTCCTAAGCTGTTTCGTGTCGGTTTCCACAACACGAAGCGGCTTACGAGGTCTCTTATCGACTGGATCAACTTCGAAATCTTCACAGCTATTAGCAGAAACCACTGTATTCGAGTCGTGCACATACTTCCGTAGATATGATACATGAAAAACATTGTGCACACTCGACATCTTCTCTGGTAACTCCAATCTATAAGCGAGTTTTCCAATTCGCTCGATGATCGAGAATGGTCCAACAAATCTCGGAGTTAACTTTCCTTTCTTCCCGAATCGAATAACATTCTTCAGTGGAGAAATCTTCACAAAAACCATATCACCTACGTCGAACTCCAAATCCTTACGACGCTTATCTGCGTAACTTTTCTGGCGGTCTTGGGCTGCCTTCATTCGTTGTCGAATGATCTCTATGCAATCCGAAGTCTGTCGAATCATCTCTGGCCCAATTATCAACTTTTCTCCTGTCTCTAACCAACATGTCGGAGAGTTACACGGTCTTCCATACAATGCCTCATACGGTGCCATACCAATGCTTGACTGGTAACTGTTGTTGTATGCAAACTCCACCAAATGAAGGTGATCTTCCCATGATCCTCCGAAATCCAAAACACAAGCTCTAAGAAGATCTTCCAAAACTCGGTTGACTCTCTCGGTCTGACCATCTGTTTGAGGGTGATAAGCTGTACTCAAACACAACTCGGTTCCCAAAACTTCCTGGAAGCTCTTCCAAAATCCACTAGTGAACAATGGGTCTCGATCGCTCACTATACTCTTCGGAATACCATGGAATCGAACTATCCACTTAACATACAACTCAGCCAACTTTGATGCAGTCCTAGTCGATCGAACAGGAATGAATCTTGCACTCTTGGTCAGACGATCTACAATGACCCAAATCCCTTTATTTCCCGTTCTTGTTCTAGGTAGTCCATCAATAAAATCCATCGATATCTGCTCCCACTCCCATGTAGGAACTTCTAATGGCTGAAGCAATCAACTTGGCTTCTTCTGTTCAGCTTTTACCAACTGGCAGTTCATACACTTGGAAATAAAATTTCCAACATCCTTTTTCATGCCTTCCCAGTAGTAGGTTCTCTTCATATTCCGATACATCTTATTTCCGCCTGGATGAATTGTCAACTTCGAGTGATGACTTTCCTTCAGAACTTCACTCCTCAATTCATCTATATCGGGAACAACTAGTCGTCCTTGCTTCCGAAGCCAACCCTCTCGATCGACCTCGAATCCTTTATCCTTTTCTGGATCCAATCCAGATTCCAAATCACGGATAATCTTGACAAGCTTATCGTCTCGCTTTTTTCTCTCGCCAATCCTTTCCGCTAGAGAAGGTCTTATCGATAAGTTTGCCAACATCTCAGGTTCCAATTCGCATCTAGGCCTGAAGTCAAATCCAGCTAAATACTCGAGATTCTTCCATTCTGAAAACATGGCTCCCAATCCTGCATGTCTTCTACTTAACGCATCTGCCACTGTGTTACCTTTTCCCGGAGTATAAGCTATACCAAAATCATATGATGCCAAAAAATCTAGCCAACGTTGCTGTCGAAGATTCAAAACCTTTTGGGAGAAAAGATACTTCAATGACTTATGATCTGTAAACAACTCAAATCGAACTCCCAGTAGATAATGTCTCCACATCTTCAGAGCAAAAACAATCGCCGCTAACTCCAAATCATGAGTCGGGTAATTCCTTTCATGCGGCTTCAGTTGTCAACTGGCATACGCAACAACTTTATCCTTCTGCATCAGCACTGCTCCAAGTCCAGTACCACATGCGTCGGTGTAAACCACCATCTCATCATTCCCACTAGGAATAGTCAAAACAGGAGCACTCGTCAATCGCTCTTTCAGGATTCCGAAAGCTTGCTCACACTTAGCTTCCCATCTGAACACTTGGTTCTTCTTCGTCAATCCTGTTAACGGTGCAGCTATCTTGTAGAAGTCTTTAATAAACCGTCGATAATATCCTGCCAATCCAAGAAAACTTCTCACATCAGATGCATTCTTAGGTCTAACCCAATCCTGGATTTCTGCCACCTTCGCAGGATCAACCGCTATTCCATTTCCAGAAATCACATGGCCTAAGAACCTCACTTCACTCTTCCAGAAGTGACACTTTGAAAACTTAGCCTTCAGCTGATGTTTCCGTAAGATTTCCAAAACAATACGCAAGTGTGTCTTGTGCTCTTCTTCAGTTCTGGAATAAATCAGAATATCATCCACGAACACAAGTACAAACTTGTTCAACTGATCTCTGAACACTCTATTCATAAGATCCACAAAATATGCTGGTGCGTTAGTCAATCCAAACGGCATTACCAGCCACTCAAAGAAACCGGATGGTGTCCTAAAAGCAGTCTTCGGCACACTATCCTTAGCCACTCTCAACTGGTGAAATCCCGTTGCTAAATCCATCTGAGAAAACACCTTGGCTTCGTGAAGCTGATCAAACAAGTCATCTATTCTCGGCAATGGATACTTGTTCTTCTTAGTCACCTTATTCAGCTCACGATAATCCACACACAATCTCAACGACCCATCTGCCTTGGTTGCAAACACAACTGGTGCACCCCACTCGGACACACTACGCCGAATGAATCCTTTTTGCAAAAGATCATCAACTTGCACCCTCAACTCCTGCTGTTCCCTAGGCGCCATCCGCCTAAGAGGCATCACAACAGGTCTGGCTCCTTCAACTAGATCTATACGAAACTCGATCTCTCTAAGCGGCGGCGACCCTTTGACTTCGTCAAAGACATCCTCGAATCCATTAGCGATTGGCACCGATGACAGTCCATCCCGTGGAACAACCAGCGAATACATGAAGCTCATGAAGACGCCTTCTTCATGCTTACATCGTATCACAATCTTTCGCCCTTCCACATTCTCGACTGTCACTTCCAGCCTCTCACAATCAACCTTTGCCGCATACCTCCTAAGCCAGTCCATACCCAAAATAATTCCGAACCCCGTAAAGTTCAGAACAAAACAATCACAAACAAAAGAGCAACCATGACTCGATACAATCAGACCACGGCATAACATACACAAACAAGACGAACCCCCAACTAGATTAGTCACAACCAATGGCCTATCAACAATATCTGGTTCCAAACCTAACCGGCCTACGAGTTCACTACAAACAAACGAATGCGATGCTCCAGTATCAAACATAACTCTAACTGGAACACCACATAGGAAAAGAGTACCTTGAACCACCACACTCTTCCCTTTCTCTTCAGCGGTAGGAGCTTTTGAAGACGACAGAACAGCTCCCAAAGCATAAGCTTGCACAATCTGCTTGTCCCTCCTCGGTTCTGGACAATTCTTCCTGAAATGCCCCGGCTTGTCACAGTTGTGACACTTCATCGGTGCCTTCGGATTCTTACAATCCTTATAGAAATGGCCCTTCTGCTGACAATTGTAGCAAGTCACTTCGCCTTTCGGCTTCTTCTGGCCATCCTTACCCTTCTGCTGCTGCTGCTTCCTCTTCTTGATTCCACCCTGCTGGGGTTTAGACTCTTTCCTGGTCACAGCAACAACAGATCCTTCCTTAGGAAACAGACTCTCATGCCTAAGAGCTTTCTCCACAAGCTTTTCAAATGAGTCGTCCAAATGATCCACCAACTGCCTCCCAAGATAACTGTCCAAGCTTGTCACAAACTTCTCATTCTTCTGATATGCAGATTCGATATACGACCGGGCATACTTGGACAAAGCTTCGAACTCTGAAACATACTCAAGAACTGGTCTTCCACCTTGCTTGAGCTCCACAAACTTCTTGAACAGAACAGACTTCTGAGCTGTAGAAATGAACTTAGCTTCAAATCTAACTTGGAATTGCTCCCAAGTAATCTCTTCCTCCGTAGTATTGATGGTAATAGAGTTCCACCAATCAGAGGCTCTCCCTTGAAGCTGTCTCGATGCCAACTTCCTCTTAGTCGCATCCCCAATTCCCAAATCTCCAAAAATCCTTCTACAAGCATCTATCCACCTCTGGACCTCAATAGTTGATTCTGTTCCCAAGAAAACTTTTCCTCCAAGAGCAGTGTAGTCCTTACACAGCTCAGCAAAATCCACCGGCTTTGGAGTTTGGACTTGAACCCCAACATCTACTGCTGCCCCCGGAACTGGTATCCTTCTCATGATCGAAGTCATCATAGCTTCGAACATAGCTGCATAATCAGCAGCCCCCTCAGTAGCACGGCCTTCCCTAGCAGCTGGTCTCCCTCTTCGACTCATTCTCAATATCTATAAAAAGGAATGATCAGAACATCTAGAGAAACAACTGCATAAAGGACTCAAACTCTACTAAGCTACTATATTATATATAGTATTCATCCATCAAAATACAATTACGTCTCCCATACGTAGTTACGTCAGCGAGCGTTGGGTAAAATCGATTAACCAATGCTCTGATACCAAATGTGACGACCGCCCATGACCCCTGCATCGAAACTAGAGGAAGTGCGCTGTAAAGTGTGCCAGGTGACCATGGACGATTGTCAAGGTAGATAAAAACAACAGAATCTATCGTATTACTCACAGCGCATGGACAAAAATACAATAGAACATATGTATAGTGAAGCTTTACAGAATAAAATTCCATCATATAAAACTCCATAATAGTTGAATACAAGCATCCAAATAGTCAATACATCAAGCCTTACTACATAACACTCAGAGATTATACAAACAGCGGAACATCCAGTACATATAATATGAAGATAACATGCAACCCTCCAGCTCGTCTTCGATATCAGCATCGTGAGAAGAGAACATCACCTGTCACCTGCTACCTAGTCTGCCCGTCCCAAAATGGACGAACAGCCCAAGGCAATAAGAATTAAAACATAAAGCCTTGAGTCAGACAACAGTCTTAGTGAGCGGTAAATTAACTAACAACATACCAAAAGAGCATAAAGGAAAAGGAATAGGAATACAACCCTCCCACTCCAACCTCGTTCTACAATGATAGCCCCCAGACACACACTAAGTAGAAGCAAACATAGCAGAGCATACAATGTAAAGTAAAGCAATTATCACTCGAGTCAAGGGCGATGTTTTCCAAGTACAAACCCCCAAGGCCTAAACCAAGATCAGATAAGCACCCAGAAAACACTGCTCTTGAGACCGAATGACGATACAACCAAACATCCATGACTCTGGCTATCACTGTTATCATTGCTTCGATATCACCGTTAATTGAATGACCGGCACATTCTTTCAGCCGTCCGTCAAGGGCTAATGGAAACCCCGGTTCTAGACATAACTCCCGCACGTCATCGTGACCCGTGCCTAGGATTATCGAATCTGCCCAGAGTACTTGACTACCCAATCAGTAGCCTTCAGGGACTATCGAATCTTCCCAACGTACTCTTGCTTTGAGCATGCTAGAACCTTCAACAACGATGAGATCTCAGCCTTCTAGTTGTCCCCCTCGACAACCATTTCCATACTAGCTCAAGCGCCTCTCGAGCATCCATTATCCTCAACCCGCTTGGAATGATCCCGTCTGGATTAGACCAAGACTATCTCATATCATACTTCGCTTCATCACATCCTCGCAAAGTCTCATCTCAACATCATCATCAAATCTATGCATAAGAGCTTCATCATCCGCTACATATGCCACAAGCAGCTTTTCCCATTCAAGAGCCCTTCTCTTAGCTTTTGAATCATCTTCGGTCTAAATCAAATCATCAATCATCTAATTCATAGCAATCAATCAAGTCAAACATTAATCCAAGCAATCAAGCATTCAAATATGATCTAAGTAGACAATTATAACAATAATGGCAATTTCGTAATTAAAGAGTTGAAAGTCAAATAAGCATGAAAACATGAACAATATCTCTATAATCTTGATGAATGAACTTTCATAGGTTAACATGTAGTAAAATGGATGTAACATCATCATGAACAATGGATCTATATGGATCTACACTTAGGATGAAGAAAATGTACGGAAATCACTATTTTAACACCAAATCGAGCCAACAATCCGATATACTCCTTTGGATCCGTGTGAGAGATAATCACCACTCACCAAATCACCTAAACAACCCCAAATCAACACGCTTCACATCTGGACAGCGAAGGATCAAGCTTGATCTATCACGAATCCGCCTCAAACGAAGAAATCTCACTTCAAAGGATGAAGATCTTCAATCTAAGCTCTCGAATCTTCAATTTGATCGTCAACTTGGATGGATGGAATCACTAGATTAGAGTGGAGAAAAGAAGTGAAGAAGTGTAGAAGTCGAGCTCTCAAAATGGCAGCACTTCGTCGCTTCGAAATCCGGATCCCAAAAAATGAAGCCAACCCCCCTCTATTTATAGGCGAAAACTCCCTAAGTCGTAACTCGGAATTAGGTCGTCTCCGACCTACGACCTAAGACCCCCACCGACCTAAGTCTCTACGACTTAACACCCAGGCGCTTCAACGACCTATCAAAGCTTTCCATCTTACGACCTAATGAGGTTACGACCTATGACTTAGCGACTTAACAATAGGTGCGACCGAACAGCTCAATAGAGTCACGCCTTAACTATTTAACCACTCTACGACTTAACTCTTAAGCCAAAACGCGACCTAAGACTTAGTCAACAACTCCGACCTAACAGACTACGTCTTAAAGTCCACACGACCTAATACTTAACCCCTTAGGTCGTCTAACGACCTAACTACTAAGTCGTTAGCTAGCTTATCTCCTAGGTCGGTCAACTTGCTAAATCTCCTAAGTCGCTATCCTGCCTAAGTCGTTAACTCTTAGGACGGTCAGTCCCATAGGTCGCTCACTCTACTAGGTCTGCCTACCCTTGAGTCCCCAATACTATAAGTCGGTCAACTTCTTAAGTCGGTTTCTACCTAAAATCGGTCACTCGATCTAGGCCACCCTATGACTTAACTTCCTTAACTCGGTTAATCCCTTAGGTCGTCCCAAACTGTCAACCGACTTAAACCACAACCTCTCTTCCTTAGGTCGTCGCCGACCTACCCCTTGAGTCATTAACTCGTCCAGGCTTATTTCTTAACTCGTCCAAACCTCTTAAGTCGGCTACGACTTAAGACTTAAGAAAAATTCTGCTAAAATCTGAAACGACTTAACAGCAATGCAACCAAAGGTCATCTATTTTACGATGTTTCGATCCGTGAAAATACGGGTCGTTACAAATATAACAATAATGCAGCGGAAACAAAAGCATAGTAGTTCATGAAGCTACTATATATATAACAAAGTTAAATAAGATACAACTGAGGTCTCGAATACATAGATGTCTCAATACAATAGTCAAATACAAAATCTGAATACATCACTGGAATCAACAGAATAACTGAAAGCTGGATAGATAGCTGGATCTCCAAGCGAAGCTCCAACTTCAAAGGTGAGTCTCGAATACTGTATCACTCAGTCTGACCCGAGCGTAAAGCAAAACACAAAACACTCGAGTCGGAATTAACATTCTTATATCAGTAAATCCAACTCAAGTGAAATATCAACTGAAATACAAGTAACTTAAAGGATGTTTGGGATAACCATCCTCTAAGGATCCGTTAAACTATCTACTATGTAGTAATATACGCTATTATAATAATGTCTACAGTAAAGTATACTGTCTAAAAATAGCGTTAAGGCTTTACATTTTCCACCTTAACACATTTTTCGGTATGCCAATAGTCTATACAGTACCGTAATACCCTGTAAACTGGAGCTACCAGAGGATTCTCCATAGGTACGACACAAATCAAACTCGTAGTAAAGCACACTAGGGTAGGTGACACGGCACAACTAGGCAATGCCAGGGTAGATATACCAATTACACTTCCGGACCGGTGGTAATGAAGAGCCGCGACAATCGCCCACCTCGAGCCACCCTCCCGAAAATCCGAAGGTGCACACCAAATCAATCACAAAGTAATAGAATGGCATACGATGGAGTGTGTCCGATCAGAGGAGCTACCTCATTAGCCCGTCAATTGCTCCTGTTTTAGCTACCTTATGCCAACTCACGGGAGTCGGGTCCATGTATATACCTCATATAGAATCGTCGCCACCATCCTACTTCATTCTGGAATCTCCACCACGTACACAGTTGTTAAAGTGATTTTCGGTATCGACAAAGAGTATGCCCATATCCGATCCCGGTCTCTTTAATAACCAATCGTTATTATAACACCGCGGTCATTTAAAAATAGTTTATACTTCAAAACCAAAATATCATTTTCATTTAAAACCATCTCAAACGATATCATTTTCACTTCAAATATATTCACTTCCAAAATCATAGTACTTCCAAAGTTATAACACTTCCGAAACCAAACATTGGAAATTATAATACTTTGGAAAACCATAACACTTCCTTTAAACCATTTAGATATTAATAATAGTATATTTAAAATAAAATAGTTTATAAAATAAAATAGTTTATATAAAAATAGTTATAAGTTAAAATAGTTTATATTAAAATAATTAGCATATTAAAATAGTTTATATTTAAATAGTTTATATTTAAATAATTTATAAAGTAAAATAAGAATATAGTTTAAATATAATTTAAAAATACTTTATATCATAAATAGTTTCCTCAAATTCCACAAATCGATTCAAATCAACTCGAATTCCAAAATTCAAATTTAATCAAATCTCAAATCATCCATTTCAATTCGATTCAGTTTCTCAAATTATCGATTTCAAACACATATTTGAACCATAAAATAAACCATTTCAATTTCAATATACAAAGCTTTAAATATTCAACATTTCAAAACTAAATTTGATAATTTCATTTATATCTCAATTTAACTTCATTATTATTTAGTTTGAAATGTTCACTTAATAAAATCCAATATCCTATAAATAAGCCTTAATTTACAATTTAAACTAAGTATATCTTCAATTTATTTATTCTTGAAATATTCATTTTATCACTTTGAATCAAAAATCAAGGTATAAAATCTTATCTTTAAATCTCCATTCAAAAATTTCAAATCAATTTAAATTTCTCTTTCCAACCTTAATTTATTAAAATTATATATATAAATCTACTTTTTAAAATAAAATTTTAAATAAATACTTAAAACATATTATATACTAATTAAATCAAACTTTATCAAATCAAATCCTATCGTATAAATTTATTTTATATTAAACTTAATTTATATATATTAAAACAGTAAAATTATAAGTAAAATCTTAATATCTCAAAACAAACTTATAATTATAAAATTTTCAAAACATATAAATTTAGAAATCTAAAATTTAAACCCTTATAAAAATAGCATTTTTATATAATATCTTAAAATCAATATTTATTAAAACCATATATTTCCCTTCAAAACTATGGAAATTATTTTCAAAATATTTATATAGACCAACGGTGTCTGTATATAATTTTCTATCCTATGGTCAAGTGATACGGATATTTATCATTTCAATCCGCAATTTAAATATATACGGGTATATATCTTTTCAACCCGCAATCCCAAATTCAATGTCAATGAAAATCGCTTGGGTTTATCATTTCAACCCATATCGATTTTCTCCTATTCTACAGATCGTTCGGGTATGTATCATTTCAACCCATAGTGAATTCTATACTAACAGGGAACTTGCAGAGTGATAACGGATATGATAATAATATAACAGGCATATATCATCAATGTAAATAACAGATAATGGTGTCAGATGTCACAGGTGAACAGATACAGATAATAGCATATATAACAATGTAAATAACTAACAGCAGCATATTTCAATTGACGTTTCAATTGAAATCAAATTTAATAAATATAAGAACGTTAATCGTGAGTGATTGCTCACCTTTCGAGGCTAGAGAAAGACGAGACAAGATGGAAACGGGCACGAACAAACACGGATAAATGACATTGAACTGATGTGGATAAGCACGAAGTGACAACAGGATAGTGGCACAGCAAAGCAAATCTATTCAAATTCGATGAAAACACAAATCAGAATAACCCGATATAAAGGAATAAATACATATATATATATATTTAAAATTTGATATTTCATTTAAACTCCATATCAAAATAAAAATTGCTATATATATTATTCTAAAATCGTTTCTTTCTTACAACTCACTAAATAAAACAAAATATCTATATGTATATAAAACATTTTAAAACAATACCATCTATACTTATCCTATTATAATATAATATAATATATTTTAAAACTTTATATATTTCTAAAGAAAATCTAATTATCAATACATATATGTCATGTATATAAATGGGCACGTCGATATGTACATATAAACCAAATAAGACCCTTTTAAAATATACTTCGAAATCAATAAACAAATCAATATATAAACCAATGGACTCATATACATACATGACTAACAGATGGTAACATATTTATAAAACTATCAAAATATATACAACATATCATAGTTATCATACGATATATCAGATCATAATTATATAACTTACGTCTATATATATAACAGCCGTAGTTACATATATAGCACACCAGCCATTTCCAATCTCTGAAAACATATGTATACAACTACATATTATTAGTATCATATATATAAATAAACAGAAATTTGCAACATCCTATATATACAAATTATATATATCATGCGGCTTATACTTACAATTACATAGACTTATAACAGAATAATTAGTTCATATAACTTACATACATTTATATCTATATATATATATATATATAACAGAATATATAAAACTTTTATATAAACTTTACTTGACTTATATACATAAACAGGTGATATATAACTTAATATATAAAACAGTATTTGTCATAAAAGCTTAATATAAACTTAGTTTATAATAATGTATATTTAAACTCAACAGATTGTATATTACTATAGTATAACTAAGCAGGTTGCACTTTTTATATCATAAACTTTAGAAATATATAAGATATAAAGTATCAATACTTACACGTCAATATAAATAAACAGACAAATAAAACTAGTAATATATATATACTAAAAATATAGACAAAACCTGATATTCTTGTCTCTGTTATGAAATCTAAATCATATACTTATTATAGTCAATATGTAAATGGAAGAATAGTATAGTCTCAGACTTATAGGAATCTATATATACAACAGGTTACAACTTATATAAAATCCAATATCCTTATCTTACATTACACATAACAAAAGAACCAACAGGCAAACTTGAAATATAATACATATAATACTACCTTGAAATTATATATAGATATAATACTTCCTTAAAAATATGTTCAAACAACAGGATCTATGCTGGATGTAAACAAATATATATAAAACTTGTATATTGTACGTATATATATGTATAAATATATATATACTGTTATATAACGAATCATATATAAAACTCATAGATCAAACATATCTTATATACTTGTTAAACATATATATTTAAACCAACCTATATTAAAATAATATTCTTTTTGTAAACGTACTCTTCTTTTCAAAAAAAAATGTGCACCTTCCATTTTGGATATGAGAAGAAGGCTGCGCAACAGCGGAGAACAGGCGACGGAAGGATCAAGTTACATGCATGCTACAACGGAGGAGGAAATGCAGCTATGGGAGGAAGAAGGCTAAAGTCTGGGAGAGTGGATGGAGTGATTCGGCCTTGTGCTGTTTGGAGGTTTCGGCCTTGGGTTGACAGAGAGGGGAGAGGAGGATTTTTGAAAGGGATGCCGCATGGTTTTTTCTAGGCAACAAAAGCTTTTCATTTTTTTGTTTTAAGTAAAGAAAATGAACAGTTGAAAGGACGCCCATACCATATATATCAACATACAAGGGATATCAAAGGACAATAGTTTGATTTTAGAAGTTAATAAGGTAAATGGCCTTTTGATTGTACGGTGGGGTGACAAAAGGTCACAGGAAAAACCAGACATAACCGATACAACAAGTCGTTACGCCGATTTCGCAGCGTATCGAACATCAAAATATAGAAATGAATATACCGCGGAGATCAGTACGACGTAACAATCAAAACGGTATATAGATATTAGTGATACGATCATCCTATCAAAAGTCGATAATCGGTACCGAAAATGCTGCTAATTTGCCGAAAATAAGATAAACGGAGCAATAGTAGTTCAAATTTGAAGAAACAAAATATGACGTCTCACTCAGAAGATGATTTGCAAATTTTCTATAGAAAAATATTCAGGTTTGGAAGATATTTTATTATCATCAAATTATTAACTGATTTAAACTGAAATAAAATTATACAAGAAAATAAAATTCCATATTATCAGATGAAAATTTACCATTTGCTATATTTAAACGGACGTATTCCAAATATCAAATTTTTATTTCCAAATTTTATTGTTTAAAATTTCACAAAAATTCAGTTAAATACGTTATTAAAACCATTAAAATTTACGGGTCGTTACAGCATTGCCTCACATGCCTTGTCATACTTTTATCCTTATACACGACCACTACGATTTATTTCAGTGTTGTCTTATCACGGCGCCTCCCTGACTACCGACGTTGCTGGTGGTGTCAAAGGAAAACTGTTGGACTTTGCTTAAAAATGTGTTAAGGGGGATTAATGTAAAGCCTTAACACTAGAAAAAATATTTATTTTATTGATTAGACATTACATATATAGGGTATCTTACTACATATAAATAGTTTAACGGACCTTAGGAGATGGAAAATCCCGTACCATCTCTTAAGTTATTGCACGCACGTTATACACTGGATAAGAGATGTAAAATCTCGTAAACATCTCTAAAGCTATTATACTCATATTTACTTGTTGATTTAACTTACATAAGAACTTTTAGTTCTGACTCGAGTTTTTTGTCTTTTCATGTAACGACCCGTATTTTTTCGAGAAAGAAGAAAATTCAAAATTTAGAATTTAATACGGTAAGAAATTAAAAATTTATGATTTTAAATAAAATTTACTTTGAATTATAACATTTGTTTTGATTTCATAAAGTGACAACTATTCTATGTGATTTCAAATGTATGGTTTAATAAAAGTTTAATTGGATAGATTTAATATTGTGTAAAGCATGAAATAATGGTGTGATTAACTGGAATTGGGTTTTAATTGTAAATTAACTTCTAATCTATTTGTAAACAATAAATGTATAATTATGTAATCAAACTTATTTAAATTTTAATCTTGATTTTGCTCACCTTACTTATCAACCTATTGAAATTAATTTGTTAATGAAATTTAGTATAATTGGATTTTACATAAAAGTAAAGAAATATAAATTTTAATAAGGCTTAATTAGTTAAATGATTCAGAAATTGAGAATTTAATACTGGATTAGTTAATATTAGCATTTTAATTAAGGAACCAGAAATTATAAACCAATGAATATTCAATTATATTAATTTGAAATATAGTTATTTTGAAATTAAATAAAGGTGAATTTTATTGAATATAATAAACTAAAATCTACCATTTAAAACAAACAATATAATTTTATGACGGAAACTTGATATTTGCTATGCGTCCATCTAGACATAGCAAATGGCAAATTTTCGTCGAATAATATAGATGTTCTATCGGTCGCTAGAAATTCAGTTTAAATCAGTTAATAACAGTTGAATTTAAAAGTGTTCCGAAACTTAAATATGCCAACATGAGAAAATTTATTTAAAACACTTTGAATAAGACCGCGTAATCCGTTTTGCGAAATTCGGACGTTTCTAGCTCCGTTTGGATTTTCCCGTACGGAATAACAACGTATATCAGTGTCTGTATGGACTTTTGATAGGAAGGTCCCGACATAGATATTTCTATTTCCTCTTGTCTGTCTCATCGCGCTGATCACCGTGATATATTCATTGGTGTATTTCGGAGTCTGGTGCGCGACAGAATCAACCGAATGCAAAGTGTGATGATTCGCCAAATTGGGTCCATTTGCAATTCTGTGTCCTCCATCTGGTTCAGCTTGCTGTGTTAATCATAGATATAACCCGTGTCCTTTTCTATTCGTCGGTTTTGACACCCAAAAGTCAAAAAAATGAAACGACACAAAATTTTCGGTACACATATATCTCTATTCTTCTCATCTGCCTCTTTCTCTTTCATTTTTTCTCTCTCATTTCATTCTTCTCCCACTTCAAATTTTTCTCATGCAACTATCTCCTCCTCCGCCTTGAAAACCACTCCCTCCACCTCGCCGCACAACAGCTCCTACCCACCCAGTTTAGCCGAGCGCCGCCTCCTCCTTGATCCACAAACCCGAGCAGCTTCGAGCACTAGTGCAAGTATCTCCTGACCACCATGGCCGCCCTTCCTCCCCTCTCTCCCCTCAACCGAACCTCACCACCAACACGGCCACCAACACCACATCACCGAGCTACAAACCCGACCCATTCCACCTGTATTTGCCTCGTTGGCGAGCATCTTTTGTTTTGAGGCATCCATGCATGTGCGTGTATGTTTCAATATCCATACTTGGTTTTGTAAGTTTTATAATCTGTTGTTATAGCATATACATAAAAATACTTCTGTAAAACTAGTTCTTTATATATATTGTAACGACCCGTATTTTCACGGATCGGAACATCGTAAAACAGTTGACAATTGGTCGCATTTGTGATAAGTCTTCCTGAGTTTAAGTCCTAAGTCGTGACCGAGTTAAGAAGTCGGCGAGTTAAGAGTTAGGACGGTTGGACGAGTTAGCGAGTTAAGTAATAGAGCGACTTAAGTGAGTTAGCGACTTAAGGATTTTAGGTCGTATGGTAGGATAGGTCGGTCGAGCGACCTAAGTGTTGACGACTTATAGAAGTTAGCAGGTTAGCGACCTAGTGGTTAGAAAAGTTAGGTCGTTAGACGACTTAAGGAAGTTAGGTCGTAGCATAGTGAGTCGTAGAGTTGCTAAGTTATTAAGTCGTGAGGGACTTAGGGGTTAAGCCGCTAAGTCGTAAGTCGTATCTCCTGTTAGGTTGCGCATATTAGTTAAGTCGTAGGTCGGCTTAGTAGTTAGGTCGTATGCGCATGTGTTAGGCGGAGCAGCTGTTAAGTCGTATGAGTTGTTAGGTCGAAGACTTAGGTCGATGGGGGTCTTAAGTCGTAGGTCGGAGACGACTTAACTCCGTGGCAACGACTTAGGGAGATTTCAGCCTATAAATAGAAGGGTTTTTCTCACTTTTTGGGGTCCGGATTTCGAAGCGACGAAGTGCTGCCATTTTGAGAGCTCGACTTCTACACTTCTTCACTTCTTTTCTCCACTTTAATCTAGTGATTCCTTCCATCCATTTCGAAGATCAAATCGAACATCGAAGAGCTTAGATTGAAGATCTACACTCTTCGAAGAGAGATTTCTTCATTTGAAGCGGATTCGTGATAGATCGAGTTTGATCCTTCGCTGTCCAGATCTGAAGCGTGTTGATTTTGGGTTGTTTAGGTGATTTGGTGAGTGGTGATTATCTCTCACATGGATCCAAAGGAGTATATCGGATCATTGGCTTGATTTGATGACAAAGTAGTGATTTTCATGCATTTTTGTAAACCGAAGTATAGATCCATGTAGATTCATTGTTCATAATGATTTGACGACCATTTTACTAAGTGTTAACCTATGAAAGTTCATTCATCAAGATTGTAGAGATAATTCTCATGTTTTCATGCTTATTAGACTTTTGACTCTTTAATTACGAAATTGCCATTATTGTTAAAATTGTCCATTTAGCCTATATTTGAATGCTTGTTTACTTGGATGAATGTTTGACTTGATTGATTGCTATGAATTAGATGATTGATGATTTGATTTAGACAAGTTGGTCGAAGATGATTCAAAAGCTAAGAGAAAGGCTCTTGAATTGGAAAAGCTGCTCGTGGCATATGTAGCGAATGATGAAGCTCATATGGATAGATTTGATGATGATGTTGAGATGGAGCTTTTCTTTGATGATGATGAGGCAAAGTATGATATGAGATAGTCTTGGTCTAATCCAGAGGGGATCATTCCAAGCATGTTGATAACTCGGTGAAATGGTTCGAGTTAGAGGATAATGGGTTGCTCGAGAGGCGCTTGAGCTAGTATGGAAATAGTCGTCGAGGAGGATGACTAGAAGGCTGAGATCCCATCATTGTTGAAGGTTCTTGCATGCTCAAAGCAAGAGTACGTTGGGCAGATTCGATAGTCCCTGAAGGCTACGGATTGGTAGTCAAGTACTCTGGGCAGATTCGATAGTCCTAGGCACGGGTCACGATGACGTGCGGGAGTTATGTCTAGAACCGGGGTTTCCATTAGCCCTTGACGGACGGCTGAAAGAATGTGCTGGTCATTCAATTAACGGTGATATCAAAGCAATGATAACAGTGATAGCTAGAGTCATGGATGTTTGGTTGTATCGTCATTCGGTCTCAAGAGTGGTATTTTCTGGGTGCTTATCTGATCTTGGTTTAGGCCTTGGGGGTTTGCATTTGGAAAACATCGCCCTTGACTCGAGTGATAATTGCTTTACTTTAAATTGTATGTTCTACTATGTTTGCTTCTGCTTAGTGTGTGTCTGGGGGCTATCACTGTAGAAAGGGTTGGAGTGGGAGGGTTGTATTCCTATTCCTTTTTCCTTTGTACTCTTTTGGTATGTTGTTAGTTAATTTACTGCTCACTAAGACTGTTGTCTGAGTCAAGGCTTTATGTTTTAACTCTTATTGCCTTGGGCTGTTCGTCCATTTTGGGACGGGCAGACTAGGTAGCAGGTGACAGGTGATGTTCTTGCTTCCAACGTTGTTGATGGCGAAGACGAGCTGGAGGCTTGCATATTATCTTCTTATTATATGTACTGGATGTTCCGCTGCTTTGTATAAATCTCTGAGTGATATGTAGTGAGGCTTGATGTATTGGCTATACTGATGTTGTATTCAACTATTATGAAGTTTTATTGATGAGATCTATTTCTGTGAAGCTTCACTATATATATGTTCTATTGTATTTTGTCCATGCGCTGTGAGTAATACGATAGATTCTGTTGTTTTAATTTACCTTGACAATCGTCCATGGCTGCCTGGCACACTTTACAGCGCACTTTCTCTAAATTCAGTGCATGGGTTATGGGCGGTCGTCACATTTGGTATCAGAGCTTTGGTTAATCGATTTTACCCAACGGTCGCTGACATAACTTCGTATGAGAGACGTAATTGTATTTTGATGGATGATTACTATATATAATATAGTAGCTTAGTAGAGTTTGAGTCCTTTATGCAGTTGTTTCTCTAGGTGTTCTAATCATTCCTTTTTATAGATATTAAGGATGAGTCGAAGAGGGAGACCAGCTGCTAGGGAAGGCCGTGCTACTGAAGGGGCTGCTGATTATGCTGCTATGTTCGAAGCTATAATGACTTCGATCATGAGAAGGATGCCAACTCCGGGGCCATCGGTGGATGTTGGAGTTCAAGTCCAAACTCCAAAACTGGTGGATTTTGCTAAGTTGTGCAAGGACTATACTGCTCTTGGAGGGAAGGTTTTCTTGGGAACAGAATCAACCATTGAAGTCCAGAGATGGATAGATGCTTGTAGAAGGATTTTTGGTGATTTGGGAATTGAGGATGCAACTAAGAGGAAGTTGGCATCAAGGCAGCTTCAAGGGAGAGCCTCTGATTGGTGGAACTCTATTACCATCAATACGCCGGAGGAAGAGATTACTTGGGAGCAATTCCAAGCCAGATTTGAAGCTAAGTTCATTTCCACTGCTCAGAAGTCTGTTCTGTTCAAGAAGTTTGTGGAGCTCAAGCAGGGAGGAAGACCAGTTCTTGAGTATGTTTCTAAGTTTGAAGCTTTGTCCAAGTATGCCCGTTCGTATATTGAATCTGCATATCAGAAGAATGAGAAGTTTGTGACAGGCTTGGACAGTTATCTTGGGAGGCAGTTGGTGGATCATTTGGACGATTCATTTGAGAAGCTTGTGGAGAAAGCTCTCAGGCATGAGAGTCTGTTTCCTAAAGAGGGAGCTATTGTTGTTGTGACCAGGGAAGAGTCTAAACCACAGCAGGGTGGAAACAAGAAAAGGAAGCAGCAGCAGCAGAAGGGTAAGGATGGCCAGAAGAAGCCGAAGGGCGAAGTGACTTGCTACAATTGTCAGCAAAAGGGCCATTTTTCTAGGGATTGTAAGAATCCGAAGGTACCGATGAAGTGTCACAACTGTGACAAGCCGGGGCATATCAGGAAGGATTGTCCAGAACCACGGAAGGACAAGCAAATTGTGCAAGCTTATGCTTTGGGAGCTGTCCTATCGTCTTCAAAAGCTCCTACCGCTGAAGAGAAAGGAAAGAGTGTGGTGGTTCAAGGTACTCTTTTCCTATGTGGTGTTCCAGTTAGAGTTCTGTTTGATACTTGGGCGTCACATTCGTTTGTTTGTAATGAACTTGTAGGCCGGTTGGGTTTAGAACCGGATATTGTTGATAGGCCATTGGTTGTGACTAATCCAGTCGGGGGTTCGTCTTGTTTGTGTATGTTATGCCGTGGTCTGATTGTATCGAGTCATGATTGCTCTTTTGTTTGTGTTTGCTTTGTTCTGAACTTTGCGGGGTTCGGAATTATTTTGGGTATGGACTGGCTTAGGGAGTATGCGGCAAAAGTTGATTGCGAAAGGTTGGAGGTGACAGTTGAGAATGTGGAGGGGCGAAACATTGTGATACGATGTAAGCATGAAGAAGGCGTCTTCATGAGCTTCATGTATTCGCTAGTTGTTCCACGGGATGGACTGTCATCGGTGCCAATCGCGAATGGATTCGAGGATGTCTTTGACGAGGTCAAAGGGTTACCGCCGTATAGAGAGATCGAGTTTCGTATAGATCTAGTTGAAGGAGCCAGACCTGTTGTGATGCCTCTTAGGCGGATGGCACCTAGGGAATAGCATGAGTTGAAGGTGCAAGTTGATGATCTTTTGCAAAAAGGATTCATTCGGCGTAGTGTGTCCGAATGGGGTGCACCAGTTGTGTTCGCAACCAAAGCAGATGGATCGTTGAGGTTGTGTGTGGATTATCGTGAGCTGAATAAGGTGACTAAGAAGAACATGTATCCATTGCCGAGAATAGATGACTTGTTTGATCAGCTTCACGAAGCCAAGGTGTTTTCTCAGATGGATTTGGCAACGGGATTTCACCAGTTGAGAGTGGCTAAGGATAGTGTGCCGAAGACTGCTTTTAGGACACCATCCGGTTTCTTTGAGTGGCTGGTAATGCCGTTTGGATTGACTAACGCGCCAACATATTTTGTGGATCTTATGAATAGAGTGTTCAGAGATCAGTTGAACAAGTTTGTACTTGTGTTCGTGGATGATATTCTGATTTATTCCAAAACCGAGGAAGAGCACAAGACACACTTGCGAATTGTTTTGGAAATCTTACGGAAACATCAGCTAAAGGCTAAGTTTTCGAAGTGTCACTTCTGGAAGAGTGAAGTGAGGTTCTTAGGCCATGTGATTTCTGGAAACGGAATAGCGGTTGATCCCGCTAAGGTGGCAGCAATCTAGGATTGGGGTAGACCTAAGAATGCATCTGATGTGAGAAGTTTTCTTGGATTGGCAGGATATTATCGACGGTTTATCAAAGACTTCTCCAAGGTGGCTGCACCGTTAACAGGATTGACGAAGAAGAACCAAGTGTTCAAGTGGGAAGATAAGTGTGAGCAAGCTTTCAGAATCATGAAAGAAAGATTGACAAGTGCTCCTGTTTTGACTATTCCTAGTGGGAATGACGAGATGGTGGTTTACACCGACGCATGTAGTACTGGACTTGGAGCAGTGCTGATGCAGAGGGATAAAGTTGTTGCGTATGCCAGTCGACAACTGAAGCCGCATGAAAGGAATTACCCGACTCATGATTTGGAGTTAGCGGCGATTGTTTTTGCTCTGAAGATGTGGAGATATTATCTACTGGGAGTTCGATTCGAGCTGTTTACAGATCATAAGTCGTTGAAGTATCTTTTCTCCCAAAAGGATTTGAATCTTCGGCAGCAACGTTGGCTAGAGTTTTTGGCATCATATGATTTTGGTATAGCTCATACTCCGGGAAAAGGTAACGCTGTGGCAGATGCGTTAAGTCGAAGACATGCAGGATTGGGAGCCATGTTTTCAGAATGGAAGAATCTCGAGTATTTAGCTGGTTTTGACTTCAGGCCTAGATGCGAATTGGAACCTGAAATGTTGGCAAACTTATCGATAAGACCGACTCTTGTGGAAAGGATTGGCGAGAGCTAAAAGCGAGATGATAGGCTTGTCAAGATTATCCGTGATTTGGAATCTGGATTGGAACCAGAAAAGGATAAAGGATTCGAGGTCGATCGAGAGGGTTGGCTTCGGAAGCAAGGACGACTAGTTGTTCCCGATATAGATGAATTGAGGAGTGAAGTTCTGAAGGAAAGTCATCACTCGAAGTTGACAATTCATCCAGGTGGAAATAAGATGTATCGGGATATGAAGAGAACCTATTACTGGGAAGGTATGAAGAAGGATGTTGGAAATTTTATTTCCAAGTGCATGAACTGCCAGTTGGTGAAAGCTGAGCAGAAGAAGCCAAGTGGATTGCTTCAGCCATTAGAAGTTCCTACATGGAAGTGGGAGCAAATATCGATGGATTTTATTGATGGGTTACCTAGAACAAGAGCGGGAAATGAAGGGATTTGGGTCATCGTAGATCGTCTGACTAAGAGCGCAAGATTCATTCCTGTTCGATCGACTAGGACTGCATCAAAGTTGGCAGAGTTGTATGTCAAGTGGATAGTTCGATTCCATGGTATTCCGAAGAGTATAGTGAGCGATCGAGACCCATTGTTCACTAGCGGATTTTGGAAGAGCTTCCCGGAAGTTTTGGGAACCGAGTTGTGTTTGAGTACAGCTTATCATCCTCAAACAGATGGTCAGACCGAGAGAGTCAACCGAGTTTTGGAAGATCTCCTCAGAGCTTGTGTTTTGGATTTCGGAGGATCATGGGAAGATCACCTTCATTTGGTGGAATTTGCATACAACAACAGTTACCAGTCAAGCATTGGTATGGCACCATATGAGGCATTGTATGGAAGACCGTGTAACTCTCCGACATGTTGGTTAGAGACAGGAGAAAAGCTGATACTTAGGCCCTAGATGATTCGACAGACCTCAGATTGTATAGAGATCATTCGGCAACGAATGAAGGCAGCCCAAGACCGTCAGAAAAGTTATGCCGATAAGCGTCGTAAGGATTTGGAATTCGACATGGGTGATATGGTTTTTGTGAAGATTTCTCCACTGAAGAATGTTATTCGATTCGGGAAGAAAGGAAAATTGACTCTGAGATTTGTTGGACCATTCCCGATCATCGAGCGAATTGGAAAGCTCGCCTACAGATTGGAGTTACCAAAGAAGATGTCAAGTGTGCACAATGTTTTTCACGTATCATATCTACGGAAGTATGTGCACGACTCGAATACAGTGGTTTCTGCTGATAGCTGTGAAGATTTCGAAGTTGATCCAGTCGATAGGAGACCTCGTAAGCCGCTTCGTGTTGTGGAAACCGACACGAAACAGCTTAGGAGGAAGGTAGTTAAGTTGCTCAAGATACAATGGAGTGATGATGATAACGACTGTACATGGGAGGTGGAAGAGAGGATGAAGGCAGCTCATCCTGAACTCTTCAAGGTATGGCCCTAAGGTGTCGTGTCATCTAACGAAATTGTAACTTGTTTTAGTTTTAGAATTCTGCATGCTAAGCTAGAGTTGGATGCATGGTTTGTTGATTGCTATGGATGGTAGGCGTGCAGAATAGTCTTTGATTGCTTTGTTTGTTTTGAATTTCGAGGGCAAAATTCCTAAGGGGGAGAGAATGTAACGACCCGTATTTTCACGGATCGGAACATCGTAAAACAGTTGACAATTGGTCGCATTTGTGATAAGTCGTCCTGAGTTTAAGTCCTAAGTCGTGACCGAGTTAAGAAGTCGGCGAGTTAAGAGTTAGGACGGTTGGACGAGTTAGCGAGTTAAGTAATAGAGCGACTTAAGTGAGTTAGCGACTTAAGGATTTTAGGTCGTATGGTAGGATAAGTCGGTCGAGCGACCTAAGTGTTGACGACTTATAGAAGTTAGCAGGTTAGCGACCTAGTGGTTAGCAAAGTTAGGTCGTTAGACGACTTAAGGAAGTTAGGTCGTAGCATAGTGAGTCGTAGAGTTGCTAAGTTATTAAGTCGTGAGCGACTTAGGGGTTAAGCCGCTAAGTCGTAAGTCGTATCTCCTATTAGGTTGCGCATATTAGTTAAGTCGTAGGTCGGCTAAGTAGTTAGGTCGTATGCGCATGTGTTAGGCGGAGCAGCTGTTAAGTCGTATGAGTTGTTAGGTCGAAGACTTAGGTCGGTGGGGGTCTTAAGTCGTAGGTCGGAGACGACTTAACTCCGAGGCAACGACTTAGGGAGATTTCAGCCTATAAATAGAAGGGTTTTTCTCACTTTTTGTGGTCCGAATTTCGAAGCGACGAAGTGCTGCCATTTTGAGAGCTCGACTTCTACACTTCTTCACTTCTTTTCTCCACTTTAATCTAGTGATTCCTTCCATCCATTTCGAAGATCAAATCGAAGATCGAAGAGCTTAGATTTAAGATCTACACTCTTCGAAGAGAGATTTCTTCATTTGAAGCGGATTCGTGATAGATCGAGTTTGATCCTTCGCTGTCCAGATCTGAAGCGTGTTGATTTTGGGTTGTTTAGGTGATTTGGTGAGTGGTGATTATCTCTCACACGGATCCAAAGGAGTATATCAGATCGTTGGCTTGATTTGATGATAAAGTAGTGATTTTCATGCATTTTTGTAAACCGAAGTATAGATCCATGTAGATTCATTGTTCATAATGATTTGACGACCATTTTACTAAGTGTTAACCTATGCAAGTTCATTCATCAAGATTGTAGAGATAATTCTCATGTTTTCATGCTTATTAGACTTTTGACTCTTTAATTACGAAATTGCCATTATTGTTAAAATTGTCCATTTAGCCTATATTTGAATGCTTGTTAACTTGGATGAATGTTTGACTTGATTGATTGCTATGAATTAGATGATTGATGATTTGATTTAGACAAGTTGGTCGAAGATGATTCAAAAGCTAAGAGAAAGGCTCTTGAATTGGAAAAGCTCCTCGTGGCATATGTAGCGGATGATGAAGCTCATATGGATAGATTTGATGATGATGTTGAGATGGAGCATTGCTTTGATGATGATGAGGTAAAGTATGATATGAGATAGTCTTGGTCTAATCCAGATGGGATCATTCCAAGCATGTTGATAACTCGGTGAAATGGTTCGAGTTAGAGGATAATGGGTTGCTCGAGAGGCGCTTGAGCTAGTTTGGAAATAGTCGTCGAGGAGGATGACTAGAAGGCTGAGATACCATCGTTGTTGAAGGTTCTAGCATGCTCAAAGCAAGAGTACGTTGGGCAGATTCGATAGTCCCTGAAGGCTACGGATTGGTAGTCAAGTACTCTGGGCAGATTCGATAGTCCTAGGCACGGGTCACGATGACGTGCAGGAGTTATGTCTAGAACCGGGGTTTCCATTAGCCCTTGACAGACGGCTGAAAGAATGTGCCGGTCATTCAATTAACGGTGATATCAAAGCAATGATAACAGTGATAGCCAGAGTCATGGATGTTTGGTTGTATCGTCATTCGGTCTCAAGAGCGGTATTTTCTGGGTGCTTATCTGATCTTGGTTTAGGCCTTGGGGGTTTGCATTTGGAAAACATCGCCCTTGACTCGAGTGATAATTGCTTTACTTTAAATTGTATGTTCTACTATGTTTGCTTCTGCTTAGTGTGTGTCTGGGGGCTATCACTGTAGAAAGAGGTTGGAGTGGGAGGGTTGTATTCCTATTCCTTTTTCCTTTGTACTCTTTTGGTATGTTGTTAGTTAATTTACTGCTCACTAAGACTGTTGTCTGAGTCAAGGCTTTATGTTTTAACTCTTATTGCCTTGGGCTGTTCGTCCATTTTGGGACGGGCAGATTAGGTAGCAGGTGACAGGTGCTGTTCTTGCTTCCAACGTTGTTGATGGCAAAGACGAGCTGGAGGCTTGCATATTATCTTCTTATTATATGTACTGGATGTTCCGCTGCTTTGTATAAATCTCTGAGTGATATGTAGTGAGGCTTGATGTATTGGCTATACTGATGTTGTATTCAACTATTATGAAGTTTTATTGATGAGATCTATTTCTGTGAAGCTTCACTATATATATGTTCTATTGTATTTTATCCATGCGCTGTGAGTAATACGATAGATTCTGTTGTTTTAATTTACCTTGACAATCGTCCATGGCTGCCTGGCACACTTTACAGCGCACTTTCTCTAGATTCAGTGCAGGGGTTATGGGCGGTTGTCACATATATATTCAAATATAATTGCCTATGAGTGGAGTCTGCACCTATTTTCGAGCATTGAGCCTGCATTGGTAAATTGTTAGTTTGGTATGTATATAATATATATGATACATGTAATGTAATCTGTTAGTTATATATATACACTCTTATATAAGTATGTTTTAATAAATATAAATTGCATATATATATAGTGTCACATACCGTAATTTTCGACTTTCGAAAATTCGACATCGATACTCACTTTATCGACTGTCGAGCAATCGAGTGCCGGAAACTCCAATAGTGAGGGTTTAAGAAAGAAGAAAAAGTAGAAGAAGAAGAAAATAGAAGGAAAAGAAAAAGAAGAGAAAGTAGAAAAGAGGAAGAAGAAACAACAGATAACACAATCAGAAACAGAAGCAATATCAGAATCTCACATATCGCAGCGGAACAACATATAATAGATAAATGAATAATCTTTAAACAAAGAACTATATCATTTTATACATACATCAATCATCAGAGTCAATATACAACAATGGACAGTTATATAAACTTGTCCTCATACAGAATACACAGCGGAATAATACATAGTATAGATCATACGTCTCGTCATCCAGCTCGCCACTAAGCTCCATAGCACTCCAACCAAAATGACCTGATAACTAAACTCTAGACTACCCGTGTGGAAATTGGTGGGCACCCAGAGTTTAGAAGGGAACAATAAACTCCGAGTCAGTCATGGTGACTGGTGTGAGATCGTAAAACAGTTATTTTTCACAAAGAAATAAAACAAATTCGCAATGCTTTTGGAAAATGAAACTACCATAAGACCTCCCGCCACACACACAATGCAAACGCAGAATTGGAGGAGATTTCTTCTTATGATAGTCAAAGATGCTTACTACGCAAATCAAATCATTTTTGATATTATTATTAGTGCATAGTGTGTAGAAACATTTCGAAAGTAGAATATAAATCTTAGCCAGCATAGGTACCATTATAGTATGCTTGCTATAGCTACCATATTAAATGGCAGGTTCTACAACTAAAACCGTACAAGGCTCGTATTGTTTCTTTGGATTTCCAACAAATGGTCAGGCTAAGGAACTTCCTTTTCCACGATGGGTACGTCCCTGGAATAGACGACCCGAGAACCTAACCGGATCTCTGCCAACACAAGGCCGGGTTACCTCTGCAAAAATAGGTAACTACTGACACGCGTATGCCATCCCCCGATCGTCACCGATCTTCCCGAGGATCCCCGATTCGCAACAACCACAAAGAAATAAATTTTGCAGCAACCATAGAGGTTAAGTATCTGGGCTCCATACCATGATACCACCTTTATCCAGAAGGAATGACATACACTAAGGGGCGCTACTCCCTAGAACCTTGCTGCATCCTTCCTGTTTTGACCATTTCCGGGGTGTGAGGCTCGATGAAGTCTCGTCCACAAAGCTACGCTTTCTACAAAGCCCTGCTTTGGGTCAAACAAATGATCAACCTATGATCACAAAGATATAAGATCAAACAAATGATCATATCACAAATGATCAAACACTGATCATTTCACAGCAACACTCAGTATGCCACGTTACCAAATTGGGATATATCGCTGATGAATTTCAACTACATAACCTCTGAGCTCGTACGTCTCAGAGAAGGGTGTTAAGCTAAGAGAATAAATTCTCTACCACCAACAGAAATGTATTTGAAAGAAATCAGCTTTATATCTCAAATTGTAACGTCAGACACACAATCCATACAAGTCTGTTCCGGGATCGAACAGAACCGAAGGCACTTCTCACGAAGCCCTTGCATTTCCGGATAATTTTCTAATCACGTCCGGACTTCCCGTCACTAAGGGTGATAAAACCTCTAAACCGGAGATCAGCCGATGTAGAGTAACTTGACGGTAATCCTTCCATTTTCAAAAATATCTGGTCTTCAACACCGGTCTTCGAATGCAATTCATAACGACGTATCACATATTCAGAATGGGTTATACGACCCCATGGTCCTTTCCCGGCTAACCCGAATAGTGAGCGTTTATTTAAAAACAAGTATGGCATTCAAATTCATCCAATTCACAACAAATACCATATTCAAGGTAATTATTGATAGTCGGTTATTTAACTATCAATAAAGATGCACAACATCATCAGATTCCAAATAATTTTCCGAATTATTTATTTTCAAAAATATCTTTACTAGATATAGAATTTCCACACTTAAAAAATAAATCAATATTTATTTTTAAACAACTTCCCTTTCTTTTATAAATTCCATAGTGAATTTATATTTTCGAATATCTACTGATATTCGATTTTCAATTGATTTCAAAAATTCATTTTCGATTTATCTTTAAGAAGATAAATCCTCAAAACGTTTCGTTTCATTTGGAAAAACATTTCCATACTTATTTAATAATAAGTAATTCACAAATCATTTATTTTCAACATTTGAAAATATTCGATATACTTAAATCAATATTAAGTATATATTCATTCTTTAAGGAAATCATAATTTTTAACATCTATTTGAGTCAAAACGAATGTTGCGTAAAACATCGTTACAACGACTCGAAATCACTAGTATAGGGATTCGGATTTTAAGATAGATATATATATATCCCAATACTACATAAAACATTTCCTTCCGGAAATCATTTACTATAACAACAGTGTTATAGTCCACCATTTCCTTATTTCTCGAAAATGTCTATTTCAACAATGAACGTTGAAATCTATGCTTTCAATTCACAATACATTTTAAAACATCTTTAAAATGTTTAACTTCATTTTTTTTATCACTTCTTCAAAAATAAAATCCATTTTACTTAACAATATATTCACTGTCCAAAATCGTGAATATACTTCACTAACCCAATTTCAGTCTTTTCTACACATTTATTTTAAATAGAGATTCGCTATCCAAAATCGCGAATATATCTTCTTTAAAAATCTTCTATATTTAATTTATCCAATTCAATTGATCTCGAATTTATAAAACAACGTTTATAAATTCTATTTTTATTTTCTAACAACTTTGATTTATAAATCTTCTTTATAATTCAATTCATTTTATAACTCAACTTTATATACCAAAAGTCCATATTAGAGGTTAAGTACTTATACTTCATGGATTTATAACATTCGTTCCTTTAAGGCTTCACAAATTTTAAATCTTATTCCTTATAAGATTTCATTTAAAATCTTATTTTTAATAACAACCGAACTACGTTTAAAATTCCATTGTTTGGATTTATAAAATATATATTTTATAAATCTCGTCTATAAACCATTCATACTTATTCACAACTCTTAATTAAAATGTCGAAGCCCGATTTATAAGTAAATCACTTGTAAGTCTTTTGTTTTACAAAAATCTATTTATTTTGTAACTTCATAATTTATAAATATAAAATTTCGTTCACTTATACCATCCCTTTATTCTTCATTTTAACACTTATTAAAACTCGTTTTATAATCCCAATATTTTATATTTATAAAAATCAAATTTTATACATCTTTTATATACATCGTTCTAATAATTCAAAAATCTCAATTCAAATCTTTTTATTTATGACTTAACCATTTATTTCAAAAGAAATTTTATCTTTCGGTTATAATTTACAAACATTATAATTTCCATAACTTTAAATTTATAACATTTATTTATTTAAAGTAAACCAATTCAAAGATTCAAATAAAACGTATACTTTCAAATAATCACTTTTAAAATCTCTTTTTAAAGTTAAAATCGTTATTTTTAAACTTCAAAATTTGAATCCGATGATGCAACGCATCAATTAGTCAATCACAACAGTCAATATCATATCTCAACATATGATAACAGAATACATCACAATATCTGTAAATAAATAACTACTGGTGAGGAATCCAGTTGGATCCCTCCAACCTGTTTCCCTGCATCCAAAGACGTTAGCACAATACCAATTCCACTTCGAGGTGGAATATCGCGGTATATGGGTTTTTATAAAAATCCGCTTACTAACGGCGCAATAGGGTCTCATCCGCTATACGAGGCGGGAAATCAATCAATCCAATATATACATATGCCAATATGTATATATTGCTATATATATAGATATATCCTACTATATCTAATATCACATCCAAATAGCAATCATCAATAACTGCAAAAATTCCACATTCAATTTGAGTGAGAAAATCTCACCTTAGATTTTATTTTGCCATCCCATTTTCCAATCCAGACTATTTCTTCGATTATTTTAACCTTGTATAACAATTACATAATCTTATTACTATTTGAACAAATCAAATAAATAAATTTTTCGCTTAGTAATTTTAATTATCCAATGATTTCTTTTAAATAAATTTATTTGACTAACATTTCAATTTCTACCAACCAAGATTTTATTTTAATTTAATACCTTTATTTTTTAAATCAATTTCTTTTAAATGATTAAATTAACAAAAGTTCAATTAAACCAAATTTCCATTTGTAAATTTGTTAAATTTAACTGACTAATTATTTTCTCAAAATATCTGTGAATATACCTTCTCTGTATAAAATTTCCTTCTAACTATATATATATATATATATACTTAACATTTCGTTCAATTGAAAATAGAAATAACATCGAGATTACCTCACTGTCGAACGCAGATTGAATTCTCTACCAATGCTCGAACGCGAGCCTACCAGAAACCACGACACATGAACTGCTCGCGAATCCCAGCCACATTGCCGATCGAAGTCACGAGCACCAATACTTGCCTCGCTCGAGCTTTCCTCTGACGCATTGCTCAAACGCCGCTACCTCGAACGTCTCGATCGCGACCAGATGCTCGAGACTTGGTTGCGACTCCCAAAACATCGAACCCCTCTCCTATGTCATCGACGAACCCTCCCACGCGATTCCACCCAGTTGCACGCACCTACCCACGTCGCGACTCCCATTGCGCTGCGTTTGATCGATCGCGACACCCACCAGAACAACGCGCGCGAGATGCCTCGCGCCGACACCTTGCTCGCGAGCGTCGCCGAGCCCAAATGCGAAACCCTAGCGACTCGATGTCGCCTCATGCTTGCTCGTCTTCGTTCGAATTGAAGGGAATTGGGAATTGGGACATGCGATTTTTTTTGAGCAGAGGAGTGAATTTCTTTTTGTTTTACTGGAGTGGAAGAAGAAATGGTCACGATTTTTAATTTTGAACGAGAGAAAATGTATGCGGCCATGAATTTGTTTTCTTAAATTTGAAAAATCTGAATGATAAGGGATGGGGACGAGATACGTGAAAACGATCGAGGTAAGGATTGCACGATCTTATTGCGTGATATCAGGCTGAAAGAGAGGAGAAGAACGTGCTGATATTTGACTTAGCTAAAAATTTAAATTTAAAATTGAATTCAATTTAAATTTTCAACGCGTTAATATGTTGTGTGCTTACGTATCAACACCGAAAAATACGAAATTTGAAATCCGATAATAATTCAATATTACGGACCCAGTGGAGCTGGTTTCGTCGAATTCCGAGACTGTGCCTCGGACGGCTATTTTTAAATATCAATTCAAACGATATGATTTTTCAAACTGAACAATTCACTTTCAAATTCGATTCTGAAGCTTCTATTATCTTCAGTATCATCAATACGAATTATAAAAGCTTTCGAAATATTTTTCTTCAACTTTAAATTGAATATTCAAATTTTTATTCAGCATTCAATAGATTAAATTTTAAAGTTTAATCGCAAATATCAAAGTTCAATTGGGGATTCAAATTAAATCATCGTTCAAATATTTAAAATTAATTAAATATTCTCAATTTAATTTGTTCAAAATTCTGGGTCGTTACAGACTTCCCTCCTTAAAAGAATTTCGTCCCGAAATTTCAAGTCAGGAAGAAAAAGTCCTTAACTCGTCTACTATTTTTCACAATCAATAGTTTAATCAAATCATCAAAACAAATCTTCCTACTAAAGATTCGTTATTAATTCAACTAACTTTCCAAACCTTTCATAGTTTTCAAACAATATCGTTTACTTCAAAATTCAAATTCGAGTTTAAATTCAAATTTAAACTTCCAAAATTTCTCAAAAATTTTCTAACACTCGGAATTTTCGAAAATTTTTGCCAGCGTCTCCTTTGCGCGGCTAACACGGCACGACTACAAAACGTCCCTACGGACCCTCAGATTTCAAAAAGAAAAAGAAAAAGCCAAGCGGCTAGACAAGAAATCATCAAATCTCATATTTGAAATTCAAATACATACCTTTTTCGATCAATTCAAATTTATCTTCGAAATTAAATTCCAATTCCTTTACACCTGTATATCCTACTAGCCATTATATCTAGTTACATATCCAAACCATTTTGCAAATTTCACTACAAAAATTTCAATATATACTCCTTATACCACTTCTAGTTTACTATTGAAGTTATATATTCATTCTCATTCAATTTTACATTTCAATTTTATTTGAATTCAATTCGCAATTTTAATTCTATTGGAATTCAATTTATCTTCATTTATAATCATTGAATTTAATTCGTTCAAACCTTTTTCATTTGGTCAATAATCAATTAGCTTTACTTACTAACTTTTAGTTTAATACATCATAAATCAAATTCAATTCTAGTTCTATTCACTTACAAATTCAAAATAAATCTCAACTTTCATTTTAAATTGAATCTCATTTCTATCAGGTTCTCAAATATTTTATAAGTCTTCGACTTACTTACATTTTGATTTATCAAATCATTTATACATTCACTTACTAATTCCATTCCATTAGAATTTTAAATTTTCAATTACCTTCTTGAATCCTATTCCAAGTTATAAATTCATTTACAATTTGAATTTCATTCCAATCAGATCTCAATATTTTATAAGTTATCAATTTCATAATATTTCATAAATATTTTTATATAGTATTCCAGAGTCTTTTCAACCTTTCAAAGCCATTTTGAAAACAATTCAATTTATCCTTTTGAATTTCCAAAACAAAATCCAAATTTTCAAACAACTTCCATTTAAAACAATTTGGCAGCAATTCCTCTTTTGGAAACCCGAAAATGAACACCGGTGATGTCGCGATCATCATCGGAATTATTTTCCAGCGACCGAAAAGAGTTTAGAGCTTTTCATTTCTTCAAAACATTTTTCCAGAATCCTTTGAAAATCATTTTCAAAATCAAAAAGAAATTTAAACTTTCCAAATCTCCAAAATTTTCAAATTCTTTTTAAAACATTTCCAAATACTTTTCCGGAACTCCGTTTTAAATTACAATTCACATTTATAATTTACATTCTTTAAATTTCATTTGTATGTGAATTTATTTCTTAAATCTTTGGTTATTACTTTATTTCTTATTCAATTTCAATATAACAATGATAATGTTTCAATGTTATTATTTCCTAACAACCAAACATCCATATACTATAATAATTCATAGAAAATCATTTCCTTTCTATACAAAAATAGTTTTGGGCAAAATTATTTCATTCACCCTATTTTAACACAATACTGTGTCGTCTTGCCTCGTTTAAGTGTTTCGAAATCCCTATCGATAATATGGCGTCCCACATACCGACCAAAATTCATAAACATCTCAACGGATAAGCAAACACAATATAAAACATTTTTTATATTCACTAACAAATACGCGCTCGTATCTATTATTACACTCAACTCATTCTAGAGTACTACTGACTCTATCTCTAATGAGTAACACCCAACAGAGCAGGGTTGTCGCTTAACCATATGCTCTGATACCACGCTGTCACATACCGGAATTTTCGACTTTCGAAAATTCGACATCGATACTCACTTTATCGACTGTCGAGCAATCGAGTGCCGGAAACTCCAATAGTGAGGGTTTAAGAAAGAAGAAAAAGTAGAAGAAGAAGAAAATAGACGGAAAAGAAAAAGAAGAGAAAGCAGAAAAGAGGAAGAAGAAACAACAGATAACACGATCAGAAACAGAAGCAATATCAGAATCTCACATATCGCAGCGGAACAACATATAATAGATAAATGAATAATCTTTAAACAAAGAACTATATCATTTTATACATACATCAATCATCAGAGTCAATATACAACAATGGACAGTTATATAAACTTGTCCTCATACAGAATACACAGCGGAATAATACATAGTATAGATCATACGTCTCGTCATCCAGCTCGCCACTAAGCTCCATAGCACTCCAACCCAAAATGACCTGATAACTAAACTCTAGACTGCCCGTGTGGAAATTGGTGGGCACCCAGAGTTTAGAAGGGAACAATAAACTCCGAGTCAGTCATGGTGACTGGTGTGAGATCGTAAAACAGTTATTTTTCATAAAGAAATAAAACAAATTCGCAATGCTTTTGGAAAATGAAACTACCATAAGACCTCCCGCCACACACACAATGCAAACGCAGAATTGGAGGAGATTTCTTCTTATGATAGTCAAAGATGCTTACTACGCAAATCAAATCATTTTTGATATTATTATTAGTGCATAGTGTGTAGAAACATTTCGAAAGTAGAATATAAATCTTAGCCAGCATAGGTACCATTATAGTATGCTTGCTATAGCTACCATATTAAATGGCAGGTTCTACAACTAAAACCGTACAAGGCTCGTATTGTTTCTTTGGATTTCCAACAAATGGTCAGGCTAAGGAACTTCCTTTTCCACGATGGGTACGTCCCTGGAATAGACGACCCGAGAACCTAACCGGATCTCTGCCAACACAAGGCCGGGTTACCTCTGCAAAAATAGGTAACTCCTGACACGCGTATGCCATCCCCCGATCGTCACCGATCTTCCCGAGGATCCCCGATTCGCAACAACCACAAAGAAATAAATTTTGCAGCAACCATAGAGGTTAAGTATCTGGGCTCCATACCATGATACCACCTTTATCCAGAAGGAATGACATACACTAAGGGGCGCTACTCCCTAGAACCTTGCTGCATCCTTCCTGTTTTGACCATTTCCGGGGTGTGAGGCTCGATGAAGTCTCGTCCACAAAGCTACGCTTTCTACAAAGCCCTGCTTCGGGTCAAACAAATGATCAACCTATGATCACAAAGATATAAGATCAAACAAATGATCATATCACAAATGATCAAACACTGATCATTTCACAGCAACACTCAGTATGCCACGTTACCAAATTGGGATATATCGCTGATGAATTTCAACTACATAACCTCTGAGCTCGTACGTCTCAGAGAAGGGTGTTAAGCTAAGAGAATAAATTCTCCGCCACCAACAGAAACGTATTTGAAAGAAATTAGCTTTATATCTCAAATTGTAACGTCAGACACACAATCCATACAAGTCTGTTCCGGGATCGAACAGAACCGAAGGCACTTCTCACGAAGCCCTTGCATTTCCGGATAATTTTCTAATCACGTCCGGACTTCCCGTCACTAAGGGTGATAAAACCTATAAACCGGAGATCAGCCGATGTAGAGTAACTCGACGGTAATCCTTCCGTTTTCAAAAATATCCGGTCTTCAACACCGGTCTTCGAATGCAATTCATAACGACGTATCACATATTCGGAATGGGTTATACGACCCCATGGTCCTTTCTCGGCTAACCCGAATAGTGAGCGTTTATTTATAAACAAGTGTGGCATTCAAATTCATCCAATTCACAACAAATACCATATTCAAGGTAATTATTGATAGTCGGTTATTTAACTATCAATAAAGATGCGCAACATCATCAGATTCCAAATAATTTTCCGAATTATTTATTTTCAAAAATATCTTTACTAGATATAGAATTTCCACACTTCAAAAATAAATCAATATTTATTTTTAAACAACTTCCCTTTCTTTTATAAATTCCATAGTGAATTTATATTTTCGAATATCTACTGATATTCGATTTTCAATTGATTTCAAAAATTCATTTTCGATTTATCTTTAAGAAGATAAATCCTCAAAACGTTTCGTTTCATTTGGAAAAACATTTCCATACTTATTTAATAATAAGTAATTCACAAATCATTTATTTTCAACATTTGAAAATATTCGATATACTTAAATCAATATTAAGTATATATTCATTCTTTAAGGAAATCATAATTTTTAACATCTATTTGAGTCAAAACGAATGTTGCGTAAAACATCGTTACAACGACTCGAAATCACTAGTATAGGGATTCGGATTTTAAGATAGATATATATAAATCCCAATACTACATAAAACATTTCCTTCCGGAAATCATTTACTATAACAACAGTGTTATAGTCCACCATTTCCTTATTTCTCGAAAACGTCTATTTCAACAATGAACGTTGAAATCTATGCTTTCAATTCACAATACATTTTAAAACATCTTTAAAATGTTTAACTTCATTTTTTTATCACTTCTTCAAAAATAAAATCCATTTTACTTAACAATATATTCACTATCCAAAATCGTGAATATACTTCACTAACCCAATTTCAGTCTTTTCTACACATTTATTTTAAATAGAGTTTCGCTATCCAAAATCGCGAATATATCTTCTTTAAAAATCTTCTATATTTAATTTATCCAATTCAATTGATCTCGAATTTATAAAACAACGTTTATAAATTCTATTTTTATTTTCTAACAACTTTGATTTATAAATCTTCTTTATAATTCAATTCATTTTATAACTCAACTTTATATACCAAAAGTCCATATTAGAGGTTAAGTACTTATACTTCATGGATTTATAACATTCGTTCCTTTAAGGCTTCACAAATTTTAAATCTTATTCCTTATAAGATTTCATTTAAAATCTTATTTTTAACAACAACCGAACTACGTTTAAAATTCCATTGTTTGGATTTATAAAATATATATTTTATAAATCTCGTCTATAAACCATTCATACTTATTCACAACTCTTAATTAAAATGTCGAAGCCCGATTTATAAGTAAATCACTTATAAGTCTTTTGTTTTACAAAAATCTATTTATTTTGTAACTTCATAATTTATAAATATAAAATTTCGTTCACTTATACCATCCCTTTATTCTTCATTTTAACACTTATTAAAACTCGTTTTATAATCCCAATATTTTATATTTATAAAAATCAAATTTTATACATCTTTTATATACATCGTTTTAATAATTCAAAAATCTCAATTCAAATCTTTTTATTTATGACTTAACCATTTATTTCAAAAGAAATTTTATCTTTCGGTTATAATTTACAAACATTATAATTTCCATAACTTTAAATTTATAACATTTATTTATTTAAAGTAAACCAATTCAAAGATTCAAATAAAACGTATACTTTCAAATAATCACTTTTAAAATCTCTTTTTAAAGTTAAAATCGTTATTTTTAAACTTCAAAATTTGAATCCGATGATGCAACGCATCAATTAGTCAATCACAACAGTCAATATCATATCTCAACATATGATAACAGAATACATCACAATATCTGTAAATAAATAACTACTGGTGAGGAATCCAGTTGGATCCCTCCAACCTGTTTCCCTGCATCCAAAGACGTTAGCACAATACCAATTCCACTTCGAGGTGGAATATCGCGGTATATGGGTTTTTATAAAAATCTGCTTACTAACGGCGCAATAGGGTCTCATCCGCTATACGAGGCGGGAAATCAATCAATCCAATATATACATATGCCAATATGTATATATTGCTATATATATAGATATATCCTACTATATCTAATATCACATCCAAATAGCAATCATCAATAACTGCAAAAATTCCACATTCAATTTGAGTGAGAAAATCTCACCTTAGATTTTATTTTGCCATTCCATTTTCCAATCCAGACTGTTTCTTCGATTATTTTAACCTTGTATAACAATTACATAATCTTATTACTATTTGAACAAATCAAATAAATAAATTTTTCGCTTAGTAATTTTAATTATCCAATGATTCTTTTAAATAAATTTATTTGACTAACATTTCAATTTCTACCAACCAAGATTTTATTTTAATTTAATACCTTTATTTTTTAAATCAATTTCTTTTAAATGATTAAATTAACAAAAGTTCAATTAAACCAAATTTCCATTTGTAAATTTGTTAAATTTAACTGACTAATTATTTTCTCAAAATATCTGTGAATATACCTTCTCTGTATAAAATTTCCTTCTAACTATATATATATATATATATACTTAACATTTCGTTCAATTGAAAATAGAAATAACATCGAGATTACCTCACTGTCGAACGCAGATTGAATTCTCTACCAATGCTCGAACGCGAGCCTACCAGAAACCACGACACATGAACTGCTCGCGAATCCCAGCCACATTGCCGATCGAAGTCACGAGCACCAATACTTGCCTCGCTCGAGCTTTCCTCTGACGCCTTGCTCAAACGCCGCTACCTCGAACGTCTCGATCGCGACCAGATGCTCGAGACTTGGTTGCGACTCCCAAAACATCGAACCCCTCTCCTATGTCATCGACGAACCCTCCCACGCGATTCCACCCAGTTGCACGCACCTACCCACGTCGCGACTCCCATTGCACTGCGTTTGATCGATCGCGACACCCACCAGAACAACGCGCGCGAGATGCCTCGCGCCGACACCCTGCTCGCGAGCGTCGCCGAGCCCAAATGCGAAACCCTAGCGACTCGATGTCGCCTCCTGCTTGCTCGTCTTCGTTCGAATTGAAGGGAATTGGGAATTGGGACATGCGATTTTTTTTGAGCAGAGGAGTGAATTTCTTTTTGTTTTACTGGAGTGGAAGAAGAAATGGTCACGATTTTTAATTTTGAACGAGAGAAAATGTATGCGGCCATGAATTTGTTTTCTTAAATTTGAAAAATCTGAATGATAAGGGATGGGGACGAGATACATGAAAACGATCGAGGTAAGGATTGCACGATCTTATTGCGTGATATCAGGCTGAAAGAGAGGAGAAGAACGTGCTGATATTTGACTTAGCTAAAAATTTAAATTTAAAATTGAATTCAATTTAAATTTTCAACGCGTTAATATGTTGTGTGCTTACGTATCAACACCGAAAAATACGAAATTTGAAATCCGATAATAATTCAATATTACGGACCCAGTGGAGCTGGTTTCGTCGAATTCCGAGACTGTGCCTCGGACGGCTATTTTTAAATATCAATTCAAACGATATGATTTTTCAAACTGAACAATTCACTTTCAAATTCGATTCTGAAGCTTCTATTATCTTCAGTATCATCAATACGAATTATAAAAGCTTTCGAAATATTTTTCTTCAACTTTAAATTGAATATTCAAATTTTTATTCAGCATTCAATAGATTAAATTTTAAAGTTTAATCGCAAATATCAAAGTTCAATCGGGGATTCAAATTAAATCATCGTTCAAATATTTAAAATTAATTAAATATTCTCAATTTAATTTGTTCAAAATTCTGGGTCGTTACATATAGTGTCTACTATGTATAAGTTATATTAGTAGTACACATATAATCTGTTTGATTTTTATGTAATAGATTTGAAAAGGTAAGGGTTGTTTATAATGTATGTTTATATATATTTATAAAATAAGTTTATAATATAAGTTATATAAGTAATACGTATATTTGTTGTCTAAAATTTATATAAGTCCGTGTATAGGCTTTGCTGTTTATATATGGGTTAATTATATATAAGTTTATATATAAAGTTTATACAGTTATATTATAAAATATATTTAGTTATATAGATCTACTTAAGTTATTATATTGATTTATATAAGTTGTTAGTACGTTACAGTATACTATTAGTATATAGGATGAGTTATATAAAGAGTATATATTAGTTTTATATTTTACCCGTTACATATATATACTTGATTTTTAACTGTAGATTTTAAAAGTATATTAGTTGGTTATGTTTATGTATACCATTATTACAGCTTCGACTGTAATATGCATGCCTATATATGTCAGTATAAGAAGTATATATTATATATATAAAGTGTTACCTTTTTATATAAAACACTAATGTATATAATATTTTTGGGATTTGTTATACCAATATATCATTAGTTTATATATATATATATATCTACTGTTTGTATATCTAGATTTGTTTTATTATACAGCTTGCATAGTTTTCAATATAACTTTATATATATATGGTTATGTTGGTACTCATAAATACAAACGTTTTGGTTAATATTTTGAAAGGGTTTTGTTTAAATATATATATATATATATAATATGTTTAGTATTGTTTAAATGTATGTAGATAATATGTTTAATATTGTTTGAAATATTTTGTAAATTATAGACTTTTATAAATATTGATTTCAAGGGAATACAATATGAAGATTTATTTTATAAGGGTTTATTTTAAAAACAATGATTTTGAAATACATATTTAACTAAATTTAAAGGTGTGTTTGAACTTAAAATATGATTTTTTATATGTATATAGTCATATATATATTTGACCATTTATACCATTGAACTTCATCAACGCAGTTCTGATTTGAATTCGTATACCTATTTATTAGCTTTGATCGTCGATTCGTGCCAATCTAGCTTTGATTTGGAAGTCGTGCTTGCATTTCGTAACTCAATTTCATCGTTCAATCTATCTAGCCTCGAAAGGTGAGAAATCACTCACGATTTACGTTCTTATATTTATTAAATTTGATTTCAATTGAAACGACAGTTTAAATATGCTGTTGTAGTTGTTTACATTGATATATATGCTATTATTTGTAACTGTTCACCTATGGGATATGACACCATGTCCTATTGTTTACATTATATTGTTATTGATGATATATGCATGTTATATTATTATCATATCTGTTATCACTCTGCAAGTTCCCTGTTAGAATAGAATCCCTATGGGTTGAAATGATACATACCCGAACGATATGTAGAATAGGTGGAAACCATTATGGGTTGAAATGATAAACCCAAGCGATTTTCATTTGAATTGAATTTGGGATTGCGGGTTTGTAGTGATATATACCCGTATATATATAAATTACGGATTGAAATGATAAATATCCATATCACTTGACCATGGGATTGAAAAAAATTATACAGACACCGTTGGTCTATATATATAAATATTTTGAAAATGATTTCTATGGTTTTGAAAAGGGAATATATATATGGTTTTATTTAAATTTGAAAATATTATGTATATGAATAAGTTTTAATATAAAATAGATTTAATAATAAGCTTTAAATCTAGTAAAGTTTGATTTAAGTAAATATGTTTAAGTATTGATTTAAAATTAAATTTAAAATAGATTTTTATAATGATTTCTTTAAGTTAAGGTTGGAAAGATAAATTTGAATTTATTCGAAATTATATTTGATTAAGAATTTTGTTTAATTAAATCGATCTGAAACTTATTGAATTTGAGGGTTTTAAGATATGATTTTATAACTTGGTTTTGATTTAAAGTGATTAAATATATATTTCAAGTTTTAAATAAATCAAAGGGAATATTTAGTTTAATGTAATTTAAGGTTATTTATATGATAATGGATTTATTAAGTGAATATTTCAAAACTAAATAATAATGAAGTTAAAATAAGATATATATATATATATATATATATATGTATATATATTAAATTATCAATTTAGCTTTGAGAGTGCTATAATTTGGAAATATACATATATTTGAAATGGAAATGACATTTTGGTTTTGAAGTATAAATTATTTGAATGACCACAGTGTTATAATGACGTTTGGTTGTTAATAGCGTACATTTCTACATAGTAGATAGTTCCACGGATCCTTAGAGGATGGTTATCCCAAACATCCTTTGAGTTATTTGTATTTCAGTTGATATTTCACTGGAGTTGGCTTTATTGATATAAGAATGTTAATCCTGACTCGAGTGTTTTGTGTTTTGCTTTACGCTCGGGTTAGACTGAGTGATACAGCATTTGAGACTCAGCTTTGGAGTTTGGAGCTTCGCTTGGAGATCCAACTATCGATTCAGCTTTCAGATATTCAGTTGATTCCAGTGTTGTATTCAGATTTGATTATTGTATCGAAACTCCCGTGTATTCGAGACTTCTATTGTATTTTGTTTTACTCTATTATATATAAATGGTAGCTTCATGAACTATTATTCTCTTGTTTCCACCGCATTCTGTTATAATACTCTGTGTCTGTGATTCTGTGATTATTTTATTTACTGTATATGCTGAGTTTTGCCAAATATAAATTAACAGTCTGATATTTTGAGCAATTCAAGTCCGACATGTGTGGATGCGAATGGTTGAAAATATCGGATCGTTACAGTTGGTATCAGAGCTCTGGTTTTAGGCAAAACTTAGCATATCTATTAGATTCAATTATAGAATTACTTTCGTTCGTGCTTGAATCTCTTCCTCTTGATTCGATTTCCTTTGAATTTTGGAACGTTTCCCTCGGTTCCAAAATCCATTTTTCTCTCCCTATTCGGGTTTCTTTGATCGTGGATCATCTCATAGCTCCATTGAATGATTTGTAAAGGGGTGAAAACTCCTTTACAACAAGCATTAATTCACCGAAGATTTTGTATCCTCGGTTTACGATGCTATCTATCTCCTGCTATGCCTGAATTCTATCTCTGGCGATCGATGTCGATTTGCCTTAGAATTCTGTATCGATCTTATTCTTGAAGTCACGGTTGACTCGATTAAGGTTGCCCGTGATTTGTATTAGTCTATCCACCTTTTCTCTTTTGAAATTTAATTATATCATCTTCGATCGAGCCTATCTTTGAATCAGAATTCTATTTGATTAGAGTCTCTATCTTTGTTTTGAAATCCATCCTTGAATCATCCTTTGAAAAATCCAGTTTGGTTGTACTTTAAAAAATTGTTTATATAACGAAATTATTATTTTGATAGGTATGATTATATTCTATATATAAAGGTGAAAATATTTTCGATAAGGATTATATCCCTTTTAAAAAAAACAAGAATTTGAAGTTTCGAAAGGATTTGAAATTTTGAAAATTATATAAGAAATTGGTTTATATATATAAAAAATGATTTATAACTGAAGGGTTTTGAATTTGAAATTTGAGAAACTGAACTCCGGTGTTTTGAAAATTTGTTTTAAGATTTTGAAATATATAATAATACGATTTGAAAGTATTTTCCGAATAAGAAATGTTTCAAATGACTTCAAATGAGTTCCAATGATTTTGAAGAAATTTCAAAGAAGTTTTCAAGAAAATAGAAGTCCAGAACTCACTTATGTCGCTGGAGAATAATTTCGGTGATGAGTGCACGCATCGTCGACATTGATTTTCGAGTTTCAAAGTGGGGGATATGCCACTTTAGTAGCTTTGCTATTCGATTGATTTTGTGAAACAAATTTTGATTTCAAGTGCCAAAGTATGATTTGATATTCGAAAGATATATGTATATATATTTGGAACAGTTTGAAGTAAGCCCGGTGTTCAGTCCTCGAGTTTCAGATTTGATTTGGTATAACCCTATCTATTGAGATTGATTTAATGATTTGTTGCTGATTTCCAACCCTTGGATTGGAAATATGATTTCTCCTACTATTTTGAATGTTCGAACACTTCCAAATCGAGGTTTAATTTTCAAAGCTAAGTAATTTCAAAAAGTATAAATTATTTGATAAAGTATATAAGTTTAGTTTTGTATGTTTAAAGTATGAAGTAATATGATTTAAATAAATTTGAAACTGTTTTGTTAGATAAATGAATAAGATTATTTTGAATTATACTAATATGAAAGTTAGTTTTTAAATGTTTTGAATAAAACTTAGTTTTAAATGTTTTAACTTAGTAACATCTTTTATAAATCTATATATATATATATATATAATAATTTTCAAAAGGTAAATTAGATCTTTCAAATAAAAATAAATAGTTTAAAGGTTTTAAAGGGATGGTATAAACTTGGTAATCATTTTGGGTATAATTGATTTTGAGATAAATATTTGGTTTCGAGAATAGATTAGAATTTAAAACCCAGTATTTATATGATGTTTTTTGGAAATGAATTTGTTTGACATAAATTATGTTGATTTGGAAACTTTGAAACTGAAGATATTTAATTTGGAAGAAATAATTTGGTGAAATCGTATATTGTTTTGAAACTGATCGGATATTGAAATGTAACGCACCACTATTTTGGACCATTCAAATCGAAAATAATTCAAAATAACAGATTGTAATAAAATTTGGAGCAAATAAAATCATTCACGGAATCGCATACACAGAAATATCAGAATAACTCGCAGCGGAAATAAAATACCATAGTAGTTCATGAAGCTACTATATACAACTCTCAAAACATATATAAAATCTCATAGTCAAAATAGATACAATAGAAGTCAGGATACATAAGTAAATAATACAGAGACAATACTGAATAGGAAATAACTGGAATAGAAGTCGATGAACCGATAGACAGATAAGCTCCAACAAAACTCTAGCTCCAGAAGGTGAATCCAAAGCTGTGATTCTCAGGCTGACCCAAGCGTAAAGTAAAACACAAAACACTCGAGTTAGGACATATATACTTATACAATGTAAACCAACTCAAGTGAATTGTAATAGCAATGCATAATAACTTAAAGGATGCTTGGGATCGCCCATCCTTTAAGGATCCATAAAAACCATCAATTAAACAGTAATAACAATATCACAGAAATGTCATATCGAAATAAACCATGCAACTAACAGTGTTAATGTGCATCACAGCCATCATCAGGAAATCAAATGACATACAGAGAAGTATACCCGTGGTTATAGTATTTCAAAATAATATTTTATATTTCAAAAATTTAATATCATTTCAAATCCAAATCTTTATCAAAATAAAGATTAAATCATTTACAAACAATTTCAATATATTACAATATCATATCCTTTCAAAACTTCCTTTCAAATCATTATTTGAATTCAAATTCAATTATCAAATTTAATACCCTTTAAAATTCCAAAATATCATTCATTTATTATCTTATCAAGTCACCTTTAAATAGTTTTCCATTTAAACCATTTAAAAGTGAAATTATTATTCTTTCAAGTCAAGTATTCAATTTCCAAAGTTTCAAATCATTCTGAGTTCATTTACTAGGTCAAAATTCATAAACATTGAAATTTCAGCCTTTCACAGCATTTAGAAAAGGATGTTATAAGTTATATTTGAAAACATTTATTTCAACATAGGCAGCACTTTAAAACTGCTGTTATATCTCATTTTAGTTGAAATTTAGTTTAAAACAGCAAAGACAGCATTTCCAGAAATGCTGTAATAGCTCAGGTTCAAAAACAAGGGATTTACTTAATTCCAGCAAAGACAGCAGGCAGCTACAGCAGTTTACAGAACTGCTGTAATAGCCCTTTATTAAGTTCTTTAGCCTTTACATTTACTACAGCAACTACAGCATTTCATAAATGCTGTAATAGCCTCTTTTACTAAGTTTTAGTTAAGTTCTGAAACCATAGCATTTCTGAATGCTATTAAAAGTCATATCCAGATTTTAGTGTATTTCCAGCCAATAATAAAATTCAATTTAAACCCTTTTAACATTATAAAAAATCATGTTTTTAACATTCAAAAATGTTTATTTATATCATTTAACACATGATTTTTATTAAAATAAATCAATTATAGTTAAATCAAATTTCAATAAATTATTTAACAATTTCAAGTGTAAAATTACTTTTTCTTCACATTTTTATAAATAGGCTTAACACTTAAATTTTTTTTCATTTTCCAATAAATTAAAATTTCCATTTTTATTTATATAACTTATTTTCTCATTTTTATCCAAAATTCCAAAATTTTCCAACTTAAGTTATATTTTCAAAAATTCCATTTCTATTCATTTTTTTCAACATTTTTAACTTATTGAAAATTCCAAATTTCACTATTTAAACATATAAAAATTCAATTTAAATCAAATTTTCAAATTTTTATACTTTTTAAAATTTATTTAAACATTTTCAAAAACTTTAAAAATAACCACGGGCCTGTATATAGTTTTCTAGCCTAATTCAAGTGATACGGATAATATCATTTCAATCCGCAGTTTAAAAGCAAAAACCGGGTTCTATCATTTCAAACCCGCAATCCCAAGTTATAATAAAATAAATAAAAACCGTTCAGGCCTATCATTTCAGCCCATAACGATTTTTCCCTATTCTAAAGTCCGTTCGGGTATGTATCATTTCAATCCATAGTGAATCTAATCTACAGGGAACTTACAGTGTGATAAACAGGTATAAATGAACAGTTTAACAATAAATAACAGTAACAGATAATATGACAGGTAAAATAACAGGTTTAACATTATATAATTAATAATCACAGGCAGTATAACATCATATATAATATTCTACATATTCAATTGTTGTCAATTCACATTTGCATAAGTATAAATGTCAGGTGAGATTTACTCACCTCTTTTGCTGGAGACGTAAGTTCAAATGACACAACAAAAACCAGAACACAATGACAAAGCTACGAACTTGAGTGGAGAGCGAGATCCAAGTTATAGATCTTGTGTTACAACCCAAAAACAAAACCAAAATAATAGTTAAAAATCAATACGATTGAATTTGAATAACTTTGAAACAAAAAGCAGTTTGAATACGAAACATTTTGCCTTGCTTTCTCTACTTGTTTGCATCGCCTAGGGGATCAATTAGGTCAGGTTTGTACATGGTTTGGATTAGGTATGGGTCTGGAAAAGGTAAGGCTACAAGCATGAACATGGAGGGGAGTTACAAGGTAGGAATGCAAATGGTCAAGGAAACAAAAGAGTGTTTGGGTGTAACAACAAGGCTTGGCCTTACATGAATTGGGCTCGGCCTTGGCATGAGCAGGTCTGGTGGTGGCTGGATCAGCGGCCAGAGGTGGTGGAGGAGCAGGTGGTGGCGGCTAAGGGGTGGCCAAGGTGAACTATGGTGGTGGTGAAGGTGCTAAGGTGGCTAGGCATTGGTTTAAGGAGTTTTGCAATGTTTGTGTGGAGTTTTTGTGGTGCTATCTTCAAGTGATGGTCACAGCTTGGTCAAGACCAGTGGAGAGGAGGGTGATGTGGCTGTGGATGGTGGTGGTGCTGGTCGTGGAGGTGGTGGCGAGGCTATGGCCGATCAACACTATGAAGAAGCAAGGCAGATTTTAATAGAAAATTCAATAAAATGATGGGAAAAAGTGGAAAAAGAAGAAGAAGACATTACTAATTTTTCTCAGATCTGAAGTGCTGTGAAAATGAAGTGAGAAAGATGTGTTTTCACGTGAAAATGAGTTAAGGAACTCACGGCTATCAATTAGAAAGGAACGGTCAATGAATTGAAAAGTCTAGCAACCCAAAAGTCATTGTTTTGAAACCTTTTGTCTCTTCAAATTTCCATTCTTTTTAATTAAATAAAAACCAATGATAATTTAGTAAATGAGTTTTAATACTGAAACAAAGTAAAATAAAATGAAAATAAATAATTAAATTTAAAGAAAATAGAAAAAGAATTAAAGAAATTGCTTAAAAATTCAAAACAGGACTTAAAAATTACAAATAGAATATCACTAGTTTTAGAAAAATTATAACTTTACTTCTAACCAATAAAAGTCAAGAAAAATAAAATAAATGCCGAACAAAATGAAGTGTAAATGAAAATAAAATAAATTCTTAAGAAAATAGAAAATAAACAAAGAATTTCTTTAATTAAATGAAACTGGAAATTAGAAATTATAAACAGAATACAACTGACTTTGGAAAATGTCAATTACATTTTGAAAAATGTTTTAAAACCAAATATACATAACATGTTATTTTACCCATATAAACATAAATTAGAACATTACATGACCAAATAAAATATTATTTATATAATTTAAAATAAACAATTTTGTTAAATACAGCAAATTACACTCAATATTGAAAAAGGCATAACTTTCACGTTATAAATCAGATTTTAACGAAACGGAAAGCATTATACTTAAAATTTTATTTACTTTCATAATAAAAGATAAAATTCAAATTTTCAAACTTTCAAATTTCTAAATTAAAAGTCAAAGTTTGACCATATTGACCAAAATTCACTTTTCTGGAAAATATTCTTTTTAGTCATGTTTGGAATTCTAATTCACATCAAAATCAAAATTTATATTTAAAATAACAAAATTTATTCATTTAAATAAAAAAATAAAGTTTCTAAATCAGGAAATTCAATTTAAAATAATTAAAATACACAATTAAAATAATCACAAAATATAGGGTTGTTACACTCTCCCCTACTCAAATCTTTTCGTCCTCGAAAAGGAATGAGGTACGGAAAACAAAGAAAAGATAAAATGGAATAGGATTAAGACAAGATGACAAGAAGATTAAAATTATACCTGATAACTGTTGTTACAGGTAAGTTTAACAAGGTGGAGAATAGGAATAGCTAGAAGGGAAAATAGGCCGAAAGACAAGGATGAGCCATTAATTAAAATTGTTGGTTAAAGAGGTAAAAATTTAAAACACTTTAAAATCCTTTAGGAAGGAAATAACTGATCAAAGTATCCTTTATATAATATTTTATCAAAATACTTTTATAACTCGATGTCTTAACAAGTTTATCCTCGTTCCTGCAGACTCTGGCAGTGCGTTGATCAGGCGCAAAGCTAGAATTCTCCAGGTACTTAGTAGACCTGTTTCAACACCCAGTGAAGATATTGGAAAGCTTTTAAAAACAGATATGGAAAGTACAATCCAAAAAAAACAAAACATGTCGATCATTGATCGCGGATACACAATGGTTACGGCTGGATCCCCCAGGAAACATCTGTACCCGTAGGCCGCCCCCCAACCTTGCGATTACGCCATGAAGACTGGTAGTACTGCAGATACACAATGGTTACGCTTGGATCTCCCAGGAAACGTCTGTACCCTAGGCTCTCACAGCCCCTGCTGATTACGCTACCAAGCAACCCAATAGATCGCAGATACACAATGGTTACGCCTGGATCTCCTAGGAAACATCCGTACCCGTAGGCCGCCCCCAACCCTGCGATTACGCTATAAAGTCGCGCTCGTAAGACCATGGAGATTGCCATGGAATTCGATGGAAACTCGAGTATCATATCCGGAAAACCAAAAATCAGAGAAATATCGATAGAATGAATCCACAATGTGGCCACAAAATGGATATCAAGCAGAAGGCACTTTCCATATCTTTACTTCGAAAATATGTATCATATAGTACCCTTTTCAAATCACTTTCAAATATCATACTTATTTAAAGTCCATTATATATAAGATTTCATTTACAAATCAAATACTTTCCAAAATCAATAGTATATAAAATCACACTTATATAGACTTCAATTATATAAGATTTCACTTTTCAAATTGAGTACCTTTTCAAATCCATAGTTTTCGAATCAACATCATACTTATACAAACCAAATTTTATATAAGTTCAATAACTCCCAAATCAAGTATTTAGTAACACAAGGTTCTCAAATTTTAGTTTGTTTCAATATCAATACAATTTTCAAAATCATATACAATTCCACCAAATTATTTCTTCTTAATTTAAATATCTTCAGTTTCAAAGTTTCCAAAATAATAGGTTTGGAGAATAATCCAAGTTTCTAAATCAATATAATTTAAGTAAAACAATTCATTTCCAAAATCAATGGTTTTCAAAATCATCTTATACTTACATAAAGTTCATCTTATATAAGGATCAAAATTTTCAAAAATAAATTTCGCTATACGAAGAGCTATATGGGATTGAACACCTTTGCTTACTAAAAGGTTTTGAGTTTAGAATAGTTTTGTATACAAATTAGTTTGTGAAATAGTTTTGTACATAAAATAGTTTTGTAAAATAGTTTTGTATGTAAAATAGAATAAAATAGTTTGTTTAAGAAACTAAAAGAAAAATAGTAAAAAAAATGGTTTTAAATTGATAGTATTTTTTCATAAAAGAAAAATTCCAATTAAATTACAAAGATATCCAACCCAACAACTTCCAATTTTAGCGCCAAGTATATCAATGATATTAGAATATAAGATATACATATGTCATCATTTCGCAAAATCACATTCGATCACTCACTCGATCACACAAGTTCGCTTTCGAACTAGTATTGTCCATTCGACTTCCTTAATGCGGATTTCGATATGGTTTCTCGACTAGAAACCATCAGTCTCCTTGCATAGCCATATACCATGATAGAGAATTCTAGAATCAAGCCCAAAATCCATACCAAATCTTCGCCGTCAAGAATCGAATGAAAAATCCTAACACGAAATGGTGTAATTCACCTCGAACTTGTGTACTCAAACCTGAATCAAATTAATTATGCGAATAAAACAGCATACGTACAACTTATGTATCTATTCCAACTTGTTAAATATATAGTTTTATAAAGATGTTACTAAGTTAAAACATTTAAACTAAATTTCATATTAGTATAATTCAAAATAGTCTTATTCATTACTTAACAGAACAGTTTCAACTTATTTATATCATATTACTACATACTTAAACATACATACCAAACTTATATACTTTATACTTTTCAAAATTACTTAGCTTTGAAAAGTTAACCTTGATTTGGAAGTGCTCGAACCTTCAAAATAGTCGAAGAAATCATATTTCAATCCAAGAGTTGGAAATCACCAACAAATCAGTAAATCAATTCCAAAAGTAGGGTTATATCAAATCAAATCCAAAACCCAAGAACTGAACACCGGCTAATTTCAAATTGTTCAAATATATATACATATATCTTTCAAATATCACATCACACTTTGGAATTTGAAATCAAAATTAGTTTCACAAGTCACCCACATAACAAAGCTACCGAAGTGGCCTCTCCCCCACTTTGAAACTCGAAAATCAATGTCGATGATGCATGCATTCATCACCGAAATTATTTTCCAGCGACATATGTGGGTTCTGGACTTCTATTTTCTCAAACTTCTTTTGAAATTTCTTCGAAATCATTTGAAACTCATTAAAATCACTTGAAACATTTCATATTCGAAAAATACTTTCAAATCATATTATTTTATTTCAAAATCTTAAACCAGTTTCAAAATGCCGGAGTTCAATTACTCAAATTCAGATTCAAAACCTTCAGTTATAAATTATTTTATATGAAACCATTTCTTATATAACTTTCAAAATTTCAAATCCATTCAAAACTTTAAATTCTCATTTAAAAGGTATGTAGATCCTTATAGAAAACATTTCACCTTTATATATAAAATATGGTCATCCTTATCAAAATAATAACTTCGATGAATACACAGTTTTCAAAAGACAATCAATCACAAATTTTCCAAGGAATGATTCAAGGATGGATTTCAAAACAAAACAGAGATTCAAATTTAAAGGAACTCTAATTAAATAGAATTCTGATTCGAAGATAAGCTCGAATGAAGATGAGATAAATTAAATTACCAAATAGAAGACGGATAAGCCTATATAAATCGCGGGCAACCTTAACCGGTCAACCGTGAATTCATGAATAATCGATGCAAAAATCTAAGGCAAATCGACCTTCGATCGCCAGAGATAGAATCAAGGTATAGCAGAAGATAGATAGCATTGTAAACCGAGGATACGGAAATCTCCGGTGAATCAATGCCAATTGTAAAGGAGTTTCACCCTTTTACATATCATTCAAAGTTTGGCAGAATCGCCGGTCTTTATAGAGGTCATTCAAAGTGGAGTTATGGAATGCTCCAAAAATCAAAAGAATACAATTAGGGGAGACAGGAATGGATTTCAGAACAAGTGGGAGCGTTCCAAAATTCAAAGGAATCCTAATCGAATAAATCCCAACTAAGATAGAAGTTCATAATTTTAAGGAAATCCTAATCAAAGAAATTACTAACAAGGTGGATACGAAAGGGATAAAGTCCAGAAAATTTTCTTTCAAAATAAGAAATTTTTTTATATCAAAATAATCTTTGAAAATCCTTTGAAAATCATTTTATACTTCGAAAATACGTTCTCTCATAAAGGAATGATTCTGAGATTGATTTCACTCATTCTAGGGTATTTCTACCCTATCTCTAATGAGTTTTTGCTCCACAGGCTAAGGTTTGCCTAAAACCAAAGCTCTGATACCAAATGTAACGCCCCACTATTTTGGACCATTCAAATCGACAATAATCCACACATGTCTGACTTGAATAATTCAAAATAATAGATTGTAACAAAATTTGGAGCAAATAAAATCATTCACAAAATCACATACACAGAAATATCAGAATAACTCGCAGCGGAAATAAAATACCATAGTAGTTCATGAAGCTACTATATACAACTCTCAAAACATATATAAAATCTCATAGTCAAAATAGATACAATAGAAGTCAGGATACATAAGTCAATAATACAGAGACAATACTGAATAGGAAATAACTGGAATAGAAGTCGATGAACCGATAGACAGATAAGCTCCAACAAAACTCTAGCTCCAGAAGGTGAATCCAAAGCTGTGATTCTCACGCTGACCCGAGCGTAAAGTAAAACACAAAACACTCGAGTCAGGGCATATATACTTATACAATGTAAACCAACTCAAGTGAATTGTAATAGCAATGCATAATAACTTAAAGGATGCCTGAGATCGCCCATCCTTTATGGATCCATAAAAACCATCAATTAAACAGTAATAACAATATCACAGAAATGCCCATATCGAAATAAACCATGCAACTAACAGTGTTAATGTGCATCACAGCCATCATCAGGAAATCAAATGACATACAGAGAAGTATACCCGTGGTTATAGTATTTCAAAATAATATTTTATATTTCAAAAATTTAATATCATTTCAAATCCAAATCTTTATCAAAATAAAGATTAAATCATTTACAAACAATTTCAATATATTACAATATCATATCCTTTCAAAACTTCCTTTCAAATCATTATTTGAATTCAAATTCAATTATCAAATTTAATACCCTTTAAAATTCCAAAATATCATTCATTTATTATCTTATCAAGTGACCTTTAAATAGTTTTCCATTTAAACCATTTAAAAATGAAATTATTATTCTTTCAAGTCAAGTATTCAATTTCCAAAGTTTCAAATCATTCTGAGTTCATTTACTAGGTCAAAATTCATAAACATTGAAATTTCAGCCTTTCACAGCATTTAGAAAAGGCTGTTATAAGTTATATTTGAAAACATTTATTTCAGCAAAGACAGCACTTTAAAACTGCTGTTATATCTCATTTTAGTTGAAATTTAGTTTAAAACAGCAAAGACAGCATTTCCAGAAATGCTGTAATAGCTCAGGTTCAAAAACAAGGGTTTTACTTAATTTCAGCAAAGACAGCAGGCAGCTACAGCAGTTTACAGAACTGCTGTAATAGCCCTTTATTAAGTTCTTTAGCCTTTACATTTACTACAGCAACTACAGCATTTCAGAAATGATGTAATAGCCTCTTTTACTAAGTTTTAGTTAAGTTCTGAAACCATAGCATTTCTGAATGCTATTAGAAGTCATTTCCAGATTTTAGTGTATTTCCAGCCAATAATAAAATTCAATTTAAACCCTTTTAACATTTTAAAAAATCATGTTTTTAACATTCAAAAATGTTTATTTATATCATTTAACACATGATTTTTATTAAAATAAATCCATTATAGTTAAATCAAATTTCAATAAATTATTTAACAATTTCAAATGTAAAATTACTTTTTCTTCACATTTTTATAAATAGGCTTAACACTTAATTTTTTTTTCATTTTCCAATAAATTAAAATTTCCATTTTTATTTATATAACTTATTTTCTCATTTTTATCCAAAATTCCAAAATTTTCCAACTTAAGTTATATTTTAAAAAATTCCATTTCTATTCATTTTTTTCAACATTTTTAACTTATTGAAAATTCCAAATTTCACTATTTAAACATATAAAAATTCAATTTTAATCAAATTTTCAAAATTTTATACTTTTTAAAATTTATTTAAACATTTTCAAAAACTTTAAAAATAACCACGGGCCTGTATATAGTTTTCTAGCCTAATTCAAGTGTTACGGATAATATCATTTCAATCCGCAGTTTAAAAGCAAAATCCGGGTTCTATCATTTCAAACCCGCAATCCCAAGTTATAATAAAATAAATAAAAACCGTTCAGGCCTATCATTTCAGCCCATAACGATTTTTCCCTATTTTAAAGTCCGTTCGGGTATGTATCATTTCAACCCATAGTGAATCTAATCTACAGGGAACTTACAGTGTGATAAACAGGTATAAATGAACAGTTTAACAATAAATAACAGTAACAGATAATATGACAGGTAAAATAACAGGTTTAACATCATATAATTAATAATCACAGGCAGTATAACATCATATATAATATTCTACATATTCAATTGTTGTCAATTCACATTTGCATAAGTATAAATGTCAGGTGAGATTTACTCACCTCTTTTGCTGGAGACGTAAGTTCAAATGACACAACAAAAACCAGAACACAATGGAAAAGCTACGAACTTGAGTGGAGAGCGAGATCCAAGTTATAGATCTTGTGTTACAACCCAAAAACAAAACCAAAATAATAGTTAAAAATCAATACGATTGAATTTGAATAACTTTGAAACAAAAAGCAGTTTGAATACGAAACTTTTTGCCTTGCTTTCTCTACTTGTTTGCATGGCCTAGGTGATCAATTAGGTCAGGTTTGTACTTGTTTTGGATCAGGTATGGGTCTAGAAAAGGTAAGGCTACAAGCATGAACATGGAGGGGAGTTACAAGGTAGGAATGCAAATGGTCAAGGCAACAAAAGAGTGTTTGGGTGTAACAACAAGGCTTGGCCTTACATGGATTGGGCTCGGCCTTGGCATGAGCAGGTCTGGTGGTGGCTGGAGCAGCGGCCAAAGGTGGTGGAGGAGCAGGTGGTGGCGGCTAAGGGGTGGCCAAGGTGAACTATGGTGGTGGTGAAGGTGCTAAGGTGGCTAGGCATTGGTTTAAGGAGTTTTGCAATGTTTGTGTGGAGTTTTTGTGGTGCTATCTTCAAGTGACGGTCACGGCTTGGTCAAGACAAGTGGAGAGGAGGGTGATGTGGCTGTGGATGGTGGTGGTTGTGACGACCGCCCATGACCCCTGCACTGAACCTAGAGAAAGTGCGCTGTAATGTGTGCCAGGCAGCCATGGACGATTGCCATGGTAAATTGAAACAACAGAATCTATCGTATTACTCACAGCGCATGGACAAAATACAATAGAACATACATATAGTGAAGCTTCACAGGATAGAATCTCATCAATAAAACTTTATAATAGTTGAATACAAACATTTTAATAGTCAATACATCAAGCCTCACTACATAACACTCAGAGAATACAAACGGCGGAACACCCAGTACATATAATAAGAAGATAATATGCAACCCTCCAGCTCGTCTTCGATATCAACACCATGGAAAGCAAGAACAGCACCAGTCACCTGCTACCTAGTCTGCCCGTCCCAAAATGGACGAACAGCCCAAGGCAATAAGATTTAAAACATAAAGCCTTGAGTCAGACAACAGTCTTAGTGAGCAGTAAATTAACTAACAACATACCAAAAGAGCATAAAGGAAAAGGAATAGGAATACGACCCTCCCACTCCACCTCTTTCTACAGTGATAGCCCCCAGACACAAACTAAGTAAAAGCAAACATAGCAAAGCACACAATTTAAGGTAAAGCAATTATCACTTGAGTCAAGGGCGATGTTTTCCAAGTACAAACCCCCAAGGCCTAAACCAAGATCAGATAAGCACCCAGAAAATACCGCTCTTTAGACCGAATGACGATACAACCAAACATCCATGACTCTGGCTATCACTGTTATCATTGCCTTGATATCATCGTTAATTGAATGACCGACACATTCTTTCAGCCGTCCATCAAGGGCTAATGGAAAACCCCGGTTCTAGACATAACTCTGCACGTCACCGTGACCCGTGCCTAGGACTATCGAATCTGCCCAGAGTACTTGACTATCATTCATTAGCCTTCAGGGACTATCGAATCTGCCCAACGTACTCTTGCTTTGAACATGCTAGAACCTTCAACAACGATGAGATCTCAGCCTTCTAGTCATCCTCCTCGACGACTATTTTCATACTAGCTCAAGCGCCTCTCGAGCCAACCATTATCCTCAACTCGAACCATATCACCGAGTTATCAACATGCTTGGAATGATCCCGTCTGGATTAGACCAAGACTGTCTCATATCATGCCTCGCTCATGACATCCTCGCAAAGCTTCATCTCAACATCATCATCATCGAATCTATCCATATGAGCTTCAACATCCGCTACATATGCCACGAGCAGCTTTTCCAATTCAAGAGCCTTTCCCTTGGCTTTTGAATCATCTTCGACCAACTTGTCTAAATCAAATCATCAATCATCTAATTCATAGCATTCAATCAAGTCAAACATTAATCCAAGTAAAACAAACATTCAAATATGATCTAAATAGACAATTATAACAATAATGGCAATTTCGTAATTTAAGAGTCCAAAGTCTAACAAGCATGAAAACATGAACAATATCTCCACAATCTTGATAAATGAGCTTGCATAGGTTAACACTTAGTAAAATGGTTGTCAAATCATCATGAACAATGGATCTACATGGATCTATACTTAAGTTTACAAAAATGCATGAAAATCACTACTAAAGCACAAATCAAGCCAACGATCCGATATACTCCTTTGGATCCCTGTGAGAGATAATCACCACTCACCAAATCACCTAAACAACCCCAAATCAACACGCTTCAGATCTGGACAGCGAAGGATCTAACTCGATCTATCACGAATCTGCTTCAAACGATGAAATCTCTCTTCGATGGATGAAGACCTTCAATCTAAGCTCTTCAATCTTCGATTTGATCTTCGATATGGATGGAAGAAATCACTAGATTAGAGTGGAGAAGAGAAGTGAAGAAGTGTAGAAGTCGAGCTCTCAAAATGGCAGCACTTCGTCGCTTCGAAATCCGGATCCCAAAAATGAAGAAATGGACGAGTATTTATAGCTGAAATTCTCTCTTAAGTCGTCACTCGGAATTAGGTCGTACACGACCTATAGAGCCACGACCTACGACCTATACAATCTCCGACCTAACACCCACGCGACCTATGCCCTATCATGCGCGCGCGACCTAACTGGGTCTCCGACCTAACAATCAAAGCTTCTACGACCTACGACCTAACAGTCCTTCGACCTAAAACAACGCGCGCGACTTAACGAACCAGGACTCAACGAGATACGACTTAACATCCTAACTCCTAGGTCGCTCGCGACTTAACACATAGCATATGCGTGCGACCTATCAGAAACCATACGACTTAACACATCGCGACCTAACTATACGCGACTTACGACTTAACAGATAGGCTACGACCTAACTGACTAATGGCCTAGCGACCTAACTACACACAGGATCATACGACCTAACTACTTCTTCCTTAGGTCGTTGCCAACCTATCCCCCTTAGGTCGCTAACTCACCCTGAAACTCACGACCTAACTATCTTAGGTCGCTCACTTCACTAACTCGCTAACTACAGTAGGATACTAATCCTTAGGTCGCTACTCACCAGTTCCTTAGGTCATTGCCGACCTAACTACTAAGTCGCTCCACTCCACTAGGTCGAATACTCCTTAGCTCGCATCTCCCTTAGGTCGCTAACATCCTATAGGTCGTCCCAAACTAACACACGACCTAAACCACTACGCGACCTAACTGCTATACGACCTAAGACTTAGAACCACAACGATGCGACCAAATGTCAACTGTCTTATGATGTTTCGATCCGTAAAAATATGAGTCATTACAGTGGTGCTGGTGGTGGAGGTGGTGGAGAGGCTATGGCCGATCAACACTATGAAGAAGCAAGGCAGATTTTAATAGAAAATTCAATAAAATGAAGGGAAAAAGTGGAAAAAGAAGAAGAAGACATTACTAATTTTTCGCAGATCTGAAGTGCTGTGAAAATGAAGTGAGAAAGATGTGTTTTCACGTGAAAATGAGTTAAGGAACTCACAGCTATCAATTAGAAAGGAACGGTCAATGAATTGAAAAGTCTAGCAACCCAAAAGTCATTGTTTTGAAACCTTTTGTCTCTTCAAATTTCCACTCTTTTTAATTAAATAAAAACCAATGATAATTTAGTAAATGAGTTTTAATACTGAAACAAAGTAAAATAAAATGAAAATAAATAATTAAATTTAAAGAAAATAGAAAAAGAATTAAAGAAATTGCTTAAAAATTCAAAATAGGACTTAAAAGTTACAAATAGAATATCACTAGTTTTAGAAAAATTATAACTTTACTTCTAACCAATAAAAGTCAAGAAAAATAAAATAAATGCTGAACAAAATGAAGTGTAAATGAAAATAAAATAAATTCTTAAGAAAATAGAAAATAAACAAAGAATTTCTTTAATTAAATGAAACTGGAAATTAGAAATTATAAATAGAATACAACTGACTTTGGAAAATGTCAATTACATTTTGAAAAATGTTTTAAAACCAAAATATATACATAACATGTTATTTTACCCATATAAACATAAATTAGAACATTACATGACCAAATAAAATATTATTTATATAATTTAAAATAAACAATTTTGTTAAATACAGCAAATTACACTCAATATTGAAAAAGGCATAACTTTCACGTTATAAATCAGATTTTAACGAAATGAAAAGCATTATTCTTAAAATTTTATTTAATTTCATAATAAAAGATAAAATTCAAATTTTCAAACTTTCAAATTTCTAAATTAAAAGTCAATGTTTGACCATATTGACCAAAATTCACTTTTCTGGAAAATATTCTTTTTAGTCATGTTTGGAATTCTAATTCACATCAAAATCAAAATTTATATTTAAAATAACAAAATTTATTCATTTAAATAAAAAAATAAAGTTTCTAAATCAGGAAATTCAATTTAAAATAATTAAAATACACAATTAAAATAATCACAAAATACAGGGTTGTTACATGAAACGAATTGAAATTGAGGACCTCATTTTACTAAATACTTGATTTGGGAGTTATCGAACTTATATAAAATTGATTTGTATAAGTATGAAGTTGATTCGAAAACTGTTGATTTGGAAAGGTACTCAATTTGAAAAGTGAAATCTTATATAATAGAAGTCTATATAAGTGTGATTTGATATACTATTGATTTGGAAAGTATTCGATTTGAAAATGAAATCTTATATATAATGGAATTTATATAAGTATGATATTTTGAATTGATTTGAAAAGGTACTATATGATACATATTTTCGAAGTAAAGATATGGAAAGTGCCTTCTGCTTGATATCCTTTTTGTGGCCACATTTAGGATTCATTCTATCGATATTATTCTCTCTGATTTGGGTTTTCCGGATATGATACTTGTAACGACCCAGAATTTTGAACAAATTAAATTGAGAATATTTAATTAATTTTAAATATTTGAATGACAATTTAATTTGAATCCTCGATATAACTTTGAATTTGGCGATTAAATTATAAAATTTAATCGATTGAAGTTGAATAAAAATTTGAATCTTCAATTTAAAGCTAAAGAAAAATATTTCAAACGCTTGTAAAATTTATATTGATAACACTGAAGATAACAGCAGCTTCAGAATTGAATTTGAAAACGGTTTGTTCAGTTTTGAAAATTATCGTTCGTATCGATATTTAAAAATAGCGTTCCGAGGCGCAGTCTCGGAATTCAACGAAACCAGTTCCATTGGGTCCGTAATATTGAATTATTGTCGGATTTCAAATTTTGTATTTTTCGGGTTGGATATGCGAGCGTACGACGTATAAACGCGTCGAAATTTAAATCGAATTCGATTGGAATTTTAAATTTGAATTTTGTCACATCAGCACGATACTTCCCCTTATCTCACGCCTTCGATCACGTAGAAGATCGTGTAAAGCATGCTGTTCGATTTTAAATACTCTCTTCCTTCCACAGTTCAAAATCAAAAGTAAAGAAAAAAAATTGCCGAGCTTATCATTTAAACTCAAACGAAATAAAAACGAAATCACTTCCTTCCCTTTCGTTCAAATTTCAAAGCAAATCGAGCCCTTCCCTCCTCTAAATCATTCGTTCGAAAAGGAAATTGAAGTGGGGTCGCGTGACAATCTGAAAGGGATGTTTCGAAGTCAAGGCGACAGGCGTATCGTGGAAGGCGACTCGGTCTCGTAGGAAGGAGGAGCAAGGCGCGTTCGAAGTTGGGTCTGGCCGTGGGAATTCGAGCTAGGGCTTTAGGCAGCGGCATCGAAGAGTTTCGCGAAGTTCGTGGTGCTCGCGAGCCTGTATGGAGGCGCTCATCGCGGCGCATCGCGAACCACACTCGCCGATAGTTAGGGCTGTTGGCGTTCGCGATGAGATTTGGGGCACTGGCGAACTTCAGTGGTCGAGCATCAGGGATGGAGGCTCGCGACTAATCGTGGATGAAGGCGACGAGGCGGCATGTGCTAAGGGTAGGCGTACACGAGCTAGTTCGCGTGGATGGTCGGAGCAGGCCTGGGTGCGAGTTTGTGTTCGACGGTAAGGTAAAATAATCTTGTTTTGATTTAATCAATATATTTTATATAAATTCACCTACACATTTTAAATTTCATACAGTTTTATAAAAATTTGATTAGTTCACTGAGAATGCTAAATAATATAGTTATTGTAATTATTTCTCTTTCAAATTTAAAAATATATGGAATTAAAATGTTGAAGAGTTTATATTAAAATAATGGGTTCGAATGTTAATTTAACTTGTATAATATTTTGGAAGTTAATTTGGAATTTTAAAATGTTAAGTAGTATTTATAAATCAAAACTAATATGATTTATTTAGTGGGATATTTATTTAAAGGAAGAATAGTTTTGATTTAAATTTTTGTCAGATAAATTTATTAAAAAGAAAAACTAGGTTAAAATAAAATCATTGAATGATTAAAATTATATAAACGGAAATTTGTTTGAAATTGAATTGATTATATAAAATAAAATTTTACTAAATGGAAAAGGATGGTTCGATTTATTTCAAATATTAATCGATTGTATAAAATTATTTATACAAGGTTAAAAGTCGAGAAAACAAATTGGATTGGAAAAAGATGGCAAATTAAAAGCAAAGGTGAGATTTTTCTCACTCAAAATGATTTGCAGTTATTATTGATTGATTTGTTTGGATGTGGTATTAGATATAGTAGGTTATATCTATATATATATATAGCAATATATACATATTGGCATATGTATATATTGGATTGATTGATTTTCCCGCCTCGTATAGCGGATGAGACCCTATTGCGCCGTTAGTAAGCGGATTTTTATAAAACCCATATACCGCGATAATTCCGTACTGGAGCGGAATTGGTATTGTGCTAACATCTTTGGATGCAGGGAAACAGGTTGGAGGGATCCAACTGGACCCCTCACATTGATTGATTTTATTTATACTGTGATATGAATCTGTGAATGATTATATTGATGTTATTGATCATATCGATATCTGGAAATTATTTGAATGCTAAAATTTAGCTGAATGGATGTTTGATATCATTGGATTCCAAAAATAAACGAAATTGAATTTTTGAAATTCAAGTAGAAATTTTTAAGTAAATAAATTTTTAGAAATTGAATAAATTCGAAGAAAAGAATTTAAAAGTATAAAAGCTGATTTTTATAATCTTATTGAATAAATTCCAGAATAGAGTGAAAATGCTAAATGAATGGATTTCATAAAACAGTGATTTTAAATTGAAGAATTCAATTTAAATTTGGATTTTTAAATAGATTGAAAGAGACAAAGAAATTATTTTCTTTAAAAAGGAATTTATTTAAAAAGAAATAAGTGGGAAGTCCAATTAGAAATTTAATTGGCAAATTGAAACGAATTTGGAAAATCGATATGAAATTTATAGATTTATAAATTGTGAAGTTAAAATGAATGAAATTGTAGAATGGAAGATTTATAAGAAATTAACTTATAAAACTGGATTTTTGCCTTTAAAGGGAGTATTAATCGAACTTGTTAATAAAGGGGATTTATAAATCAAAGTTATTGTGAAATATAAGGTTGAATTTATAAACGTTGTTTTATAAATCTGAAATCACTTATTTTAATAAGTGTATTATAGAAATTAATAAAAGGAGATTTATAAACCGAAGTTGTTATAAAACAGAAATGGAATTTATAAGCGTTGTTTTATAAATTCGAAATAAATTGAATTTGATGAATTAAATAGTGAAATGTGATTAGTGAAGTATATTCACGATTTTGGACAGTGAATATATTGTTAAGTAAAATGGATATTGTTTGGGAAAGCGATATTATAGAAGGAAGTTAATTGTTTTAAAGATGTTTTAAAATATATTGACTATCGAAATCATAGATTTCAACATTTATTGTTGAAATAGACGTTTTCGAGAAATATAAGGAAATGGTGGACTATAACACTATTGTTATAGTAAATGATTTCCGAAAGGAAATGTTTTACGTAGTATTGGGATTTATATATCTATCTTAAAATCTGAATCCCTATACTAGTGATTTTGAGTCGTCGTAACGATGTTTTACGCAACATTCGTTTTGACTCAAATAGATGTTAAAATTAATGATTTCCTTAAAGAATGAATATATATACTTAATATTGATTTAAGTATATTGAATATTTTCAAATGTTGAAAATAAATAGATTTGCGAAATACTTATTTTTGAATAAGTATGGAAATACTTTTCCAAAATGAAATGAAACGTTTTGAGATTTTATCTTCTTAAAGATAAATCGAAAATGAATATTTGAAAACGATTGAAAATCGTATATCAGTAGACATTTTGAAATATAAATTCAATATGGAGTTTATAAAGGAAAGGGAAACTGTTTAGAAAAATAAACGTTGATTTATTTTTGAAGTGTGGAAATTTTATATCTAGTAAAGATATTTTTGAAGATGAAATAATTTGGGAAAATTATTTGGAATCTGATGATGTTGCGCATCTTTATTGATAGTTAAATAACCGACTATCAATAATTACCTTGAGTAGGTATTTGTTGTGAATTGGATGAATTTGAATGCCACACTTATTTTTGAATAATCGCTCACTATTCGGGTTAGCCGGGAAAGGACCATGGGGTCGTATAACCCATTCCGAATATGTGATACGTCGTTATGAATTGCATTCGAAGACCGGTGTTGAAGACCGGATATTTTTGAAAACGGAAGGATTACCGTCGAGTTACTCTACATCGGCTGATCTCCGATTTAGAGGTTTTTATCACCCTTAGTGACGGGAAGTCCTGACGTGATTGAAAATTATCCGGATGTGCAAGGGCTTCGTGAGAAGTGCCTTCGGTTCTGTTCGATCCCGGAACAGACTTGTATGGATTGTGTGTCTGACGTTACAATTTGAGATATAAAGCTGATTTCTTTCAAATACATTTCTGTTGGTGGCGGAGAATTTATTCTCTTAGCTTAACACCCTTCTCTGAGACGTACGAGCTCAGAGGTTATGTAGTTGAAATTTATCAGCGATATATCCCAATTTGGTAACGTGGCATACTGAGTGTTGCTGTGAAATGATCAGTGTTTGATCATTTGCGATATGATCATTTGTTTGATCTTATATCTTTGTGATCATAGGTTGATCATTTTGTTTGACCCGAAGCAGGGCTTTGTAGAAAGCGTAGCTTTGTGGACGAGACTTCGTCGAGCCTCACACCCCGGAAATGGTCGAAACAGGAAGAATGCGGCAAGGTTCTAGGGAGTAGCGCCCCTTAGTGTATGTCATTCCTTCTGGATAGAGGTGGTATCATGGTATGGAGCCCAGATACTTAACCTATGTGGTTGCTGCATTATTATCTATGTGGTTTGTTGGAAATCGGGGATCCTCGGGAAGATCGGTTACGATCGGGGGATGGCATACGCGTGTCAGTAGTTACCTATTTTTGCAGAGGTAACCCGGCCTTGTGTTGGCAGAGATCCGGTTAGGTTCTCGGGTCGTCTATTCCAGGGACGTACCCATCGTGGAAAAGGAAGTTCCTTAGCCTGACCATTTGTTGGAAATCCAAACTCCAATACGAACTGTGTACGGTATTAGTTGTAGAACCTGCCATTTACGTACGGTGGTCACCACTGTTTAGATGGTAGCTATAGTAGGCATACGATACTGGTCGTATGTTGGCTAAGATTAATATTATACTTTCGAAATGTTTTCTACACTATGCACTAATAATAATATCAAAAATGATTTGATTTTGCGTAGTAAGCATCTTTGACTATCATAAGAAGAAATCTCCTCCAATTCTGCGTTTGCATTGTGTGTGTGGTGGGAGGTCTTATGGTAGTTTCATTTTCCAAAAGCATTTCGAATTGACTTTAAAAATTATTTTGTTGTTATAAAGAATAACTGTTTTACGATCTCACACCAGTCACCATGACTGACTCGGAGTTTATTGTTCCCTTCTAAACTCTGGGTGCCCACCATTATCCACACGGGCAGCCTAGAGTTATGTTTTCAGGATATTCTGGATATTCTGGAGCTTTGGAGATAAGCTGGATGGCGAGACGTAGTATTTGTATCTGATAGTATTTATTCCGCTGTGTATTCTGTATGAGGACAAGTTATATAACTGTCCATTGTTGTATATTGACTCTGATGATTGATGTATGTATAAACTGATATAGTTCTTTGTTTTAAAAGACTGATTATCTATTATATATTGTTTCGCTGCGAATGTGAGATTCTGATATTGTTTTTCTGTTTCTGATGTTGTTCTATTGTTCTTCTTCTTTCTTTCTTCTCTTTTTCTTCTATCTTCTTCTTCTTCTTCTACTTTTTCTTTTTCTTAAAACCCTCACTATTGGAGTTTCCGGCACTCGATTGCTCGACAGTCGATAAAGTGAGTATCGAGGTCGAATTTTCGAAAGTCGAAAATTCCCGTACGTGACAGCGTGGTATCAGAGCATATGGTTAAGCGACAACCCTGCTCTGTTGGGTGTTACTCATTAGAGATAGAGTCAGTAGTACTCTAGAATGAGTTGAGTGTAATAATAGATACGAGTGCGTATTTGTTAGTGAATATAAAATTGTTTTATATTGTGATGATTGGTTTGTTGAGTGGTATATGGATTCTGGTCGGTATTGTCCGTACAACTCTATCGATAGGGATCTCTAAACACTTGTATAGAACAATTCGGCACAGTATTGTTTTAAATAGGGTAAATGAGATAATTTTGCCCAAAACTATTTTTGTATATAAAAGAAATGTTTTTCTATAAAGTACTATAGTATTTGGATGCATGGTTGTTAGGAAGTAATAATATTAAATTATTATCAAGGAAATTGAATAAGAAATTGAAATCGTAACTCCAAAGTTAAGAAATAAATTCACATACAAACGAAATTAAAGAATGTAAATTATAAATGTGATTTGTAATTTAAAACGGAATTCCAGAGAAGTATTTGGAAATGTTTTGAAAAGAATTTGAAAATTTTGGAGATTTGGAAAGTTTAAATCTTTTTGGATTTGAAAATGGATTTCAAGGGTTTTGAAAAATGTTTTGAAGGAATGAAAGGCTCTAAACTCTTTTCGGTCGTTGGAAAATAATTCCGATGATGATCGCGACATCACCGGTGTTCATTTTTGGGTTTCCAAAAGAGGAATTGCTGCCAAATTGTTTTAAATGGAAGTTGTTTGAAAAATTTGGATTTTGTTTTAGAAAATTCAAAGGATAATTTGAATTGTTTTCAAAATGAAATTTGAAATGTTGGTAAACTCTGGAATGCTATATAAAAATATTTATGAAATATTATGAAGTTGATAACTTGTAAAGTTCAAAGTTTAAATAAAAATCCATTTAACGAATGAAATTTTAAATATGAATTGGAAGCATAAGGAAACGAATTCATATATGAATAAAATGGTAAATATGAATTGTAAATGTGATTTATAAATGAAAATGGAATTCCAGATAGATATTGGAAAATTTAAAATTCATTAATGAAATGAATTTGTAATATGAATATATAAGTGATTATATAAATCGAAATGAAAATAAGTTGATAACTTATAGAATATTTGAAATCTGAGTGAAATGAAAGTTCAAATTGAAATAAAAGAATTTGTGAACAAATGAATAAATTTGCAATGGCAAATATGAGAAAATAAAATTGAATGTTAAAATTCATTTCGAATTTGTAAAGTAAAGTATTGAAATAAAATTGTAACTGAAACTAATTTAAAATAAGCAGTTGTAAATGAAAGTAATCGATGAAATTCAATATTTCAGAATAGAAGACAAAATTGAATTCAAATAGAATTGGAATTGTAAACTGAATCCAAATTAGATTGGAATTGTGAATTAAATTCAAATGAATTTGAAATGTAAAAAAATTGAATGAAAAGAATGTATAACTTCAATAGTAAGCTAGAAATGTATAAGCAGTTTATATTGAAAATTTTGTAATTGAATGTGCAAAATAGTTGGAATGCTGTAACTAGATATTATGGCTAGTAGGATATACAGGTGTTATAAAAGAAATTGGATTTGATTTCAAAGATAAAATTGAATTGCTCGACAAAAGGTATGTATTTTAAATTTCAAATATGAGATTTGCTGATTTCTTGTCTAGCCGCTTGGCTTTTTCTTTTCTTTTTGAAATCTGAGAGTCCGTAGGGACGTTTTGTAGTCGTGCCGTATTAGCCGCGCAAAGGAGACGCTGGCGAAATTTTTCGAAAATTTAGGGCGTTAGAAAATTTTTGTGAAAATTTGAAAGTTTAAATTTGAATTTGAATTGAATTTGAATTTTGAAGGAAAACAATGATGTTTGAAAACTATGAAAGGTTTGGAAAGTTAATTGAATTGATAACAAATCTTTAGTAGAGAGATTTGTTTTGATGAATTGATAAAACTATTTAGATGTTGGAAAAATAGTAGACGAATTAAGGACCATTTTTCCTAACTTGTAATTTCGAGGACGAAATTCTTTTAAGGGGGGAAGTCTGTAACGACCCAGAATTTTGAACAAATTAAATTGAGAATATTTAATTAATTTTAAATATTTGAATGACAATTTAATTTGAATCCTCGATATAACTTTGAATTTGGCGATTAAATTATAAAATTTAATCGATTGAAGTTGAATAAAAATTTGAATCTTCAATTTAAAGCTAAAGAAAAATATTTCAAACGCTTGTAAAATTTATATTGATAACACTGAAGATAACAGCAGCTTCAGAATTGAATTTGAAAACGGTTTGTTCAGTTTTGAAAATTATCGTTCGTATCGATATTTAAAAATAGCGTTCCGAGGCGCAGTCTCGGAATTCAACGAAACCAGTTCCATTGGGTCCGTAATATTGAATTATTGTCGGATTTCAAATTTTGTATTTTTCGGGTTGGATATGCGAGCGTACGACGTATAAACGCGTCGAAATTTAAATCGAATTCGCTTGGAATTTTAAATTTGAATTTTGTCACATCAGCACGATACTTCCCCTTATCTCATGCCTTCGATCACGCAGAAGATCGTGTAAAGCATGCTGTTCGATTTTAAATACTCTCTTCCTTCCACAGTTCAAAATCAAAAGTAAAGAAAAAAAATTGCCGATCTTATCATTTAAACTCAAACGAAATAAAAACGAAATCACTTCCTTCCCTTTCGTTCAAATTTCAAAGCAAATCGTGCCCTTCCCTCCTCTAAATCATTCGTTCGAAAAGGAAATTGAAGTGGGGTCGTGTGACAATCTGAAAGGGATGTTTCGAAGTCAAGGCGACAGGCGTATCGTGGAAGGCGACTCGGTCTCGTAGGAAGGAGGAGCAAGGCGCGTTCGAAGTGGGGTCTGGCCGTGGGAATTCGAGCTAGGGCTTTAGGCAGCGGCATCGAAGAGTTTCGCGAAGTTCGTGGTGCTCGCGAGCCTGTATGGAGGCGCTCATCGCGGCGCATCGCGAACCACACTCGCCGATAGTTAGGGCTGTTGGCGTTCGCGATGAGATTTGGGGCACTGGCGAACTTCAGTGGTCGAGCATCAGGGATGGAGGCTCGCGACTAATCGTGGATGAAGGCGACGAGGTGGCATGTGCTAAGGGTAGGCGTACGCGAGCTAGTTCGCGTGGATGGTCGGAGCAGGCCTGGGTGCGAGTTTGTGTTCGACAGTAAGGTAAAATAATCTTGTTTTGATTTAATCAATATATTTTATATAAATTCACCTACACATTTTAAATTTCATACAGTTTTAGAAAAATTTGATTAGTTCACTGAGAATGCTAAATAATATAGTTATTGTAATTATTTCTCTTTCAAAATTAAAAATATATGGAATTAAAATGTTGAAGAGTTTATATTAAAATAATGGGTTCGAATGTTAATTTAACTTGTATAATATTTTGGAAGTTAATTTGGAATTTTAAAATGTTAAGTAGTATTTATAAATCAAAACTAATATGATTTATTTAGTGGGATATTTATTTAAAGGAAGAATAGTTTTGATTTAAATTTTTGTCAGATAAATTTATTAAAAAGAAAAACTAGGTTAAAATAAAATCATTGAATGATTAAAATTATATAAACGGAAATTTGTTTGAAATTGAATTGATTATATAAAATAAAATTTTACTAAATGGAAAAGGATGGTTCGATTTATTTCAAATATTAATCGATTGTATAAAATTATTTATACAAGGTTAAAAGTCGAGAAAACAAATTGGATTGGAAAACGATGGCAAATTAAAAGCAAAGGTGAGATTTTTCTCACTCAAAATGATTTGCAGTTATTATTGATTGATTTGTTTGGATGTGGTATTAGATATAGTAGGTTATATCTATATATATATATAGCAATATATACATATTGGCATATGTATATATTGGATTGATTGATTTTCCCGCCTCGTATAGCGGATGAGACCCTATTGCGCCGTTAGTAAGCGGATTTTTATAAAACCCATATACCGCGATAATTCCGTACTGGAGCGGAATTGGTATTGTGCTAACATCTTTGGATGCAGGGAAACAGGTTGGAGGGATCCAACTGGACCCCTCACATTGATTGATTTTATTTATACTGTGATATGAATCTGTGAATGATTATATTGATGTTATTGATCATATCGATATCTGGAAATTATTTGAATGCTAAAATTTAGCTGAATGGATGTTTGATATCATTGGATTCCAAAAATAAACGAAATTGAATTTTTGAAATTCAAGTAGAAATTTTTAAGTAAATAAATTTTTAGAAATTGAATAAATTTTTAGAAAAGAATTTAAAAGTATAAAAGCTGATTTTTATAATCTTATTGAATAAATTCCAGAATAGAGTGAAAATGCTAAATGAATGGATTTCATAAAACAGTGATTTTAAATTGAAGAATTCAATTTAAATTTGGATTTTAAAATAGATTGAAAGAGACAAAGAAATTATTTTCTTTAAAAAGGAATTTATTTAAAAAGAAATAAGTGGGAAGTCCAATTAGAAATTTAATTGGCAAATTGAAACGAATTTGGAAAATCGATATGAAATTTATAGATTTATAAATTGTGAAGTTAAAATGAATGAAATTGTAGAATGGAAGATTTATAAGAAATTAACTTATAAAACTGGATTTTTGCCTTTAAAGGGAGTATTAATCGAACTTGTTAATAAAGGGGATTTATAAATCAAAGTTATTGTGAAATATAAGGTTGAATTTATAAACGTTGTTTTATAAATCTGAAATCACTTATTTTAATAAGTGTATTATAGAAATTAATAAAAGGAGATTTATAAACCGAAGTTGTTATAAAACAGAAATGGAATTTATAAGCGTTGTTTTATAAATTCGAAATAAATTGAATTTGATGAATTAAATAGTGAAATGTGATTAGTGAAGTATATTCACGATTTTGGACAGTGAATATATTGTTAAGTAAAATGGATATTGTTTGGGAAAGCGATATTATAGAAGGAAGTTAATTGTTTTAAAGATGTTTAAAAATAAATTGACTATCGAAATCATAGATTTCAACATTTATTGTTGAAATAGACGTTTTCGAGAAATATAAGGAAATGGTGGACTATAACACTATTGTTATAGTAAATGATTTCCGAAAGGAAATGTTTTACGTAGTATTGGGATTTATATATCTATCTTAAAATCTGAATCCCTATACTAGTGATTTTGAGTCGTCGTAACGATGTTTTACGCAACATTCGTTTTGACTCAAATAGATGTTAAAATTAATGATTTCCTTAAAGAATGAATATATATACTTAATATTGATTTAAGTATATTGAATATTTTCAAATGTTGAAAATAAATAGATTTGCGAAATACTTATTTTTGAATAAGTATGGAAATACTTTTCCAAAATGAAATGAAACGTTTTGAGATTTTATCTTCTTAAAGATAAATCGAAAATGAATATTTGAAAACGATTGAAAATCGTATATCAGTAGATATTTTGAAATATAAATTCAATATGGAGTTTATAAAGGAAAGGGAAACTGTTTAGAAAAATAAACGTTGATTTATTTTTGAAGTGTGGAAATTTTATATCTAGTAAAGATATTTTTGAAGATGAAATAATTTGGGAAAATTATTTGGAATCTGATGATGTTGCGCATCTTTATTGATAGTTAAATAACCGACTATCAATAATTACCTTGAGTAGGTATTTGTTGTGAATTGGATGAATTTGAATGCCACACTTATTTTTGAATAATCGCTCACTATTCGGGTTAGCCGGGAAAGGGCCATGGGGTCGTATAACCCATTCCGAATATGTGATACGTCGTTATGAATTGCATTCGAAGACCGGTGTTGAAGACCGGATATTTTTGAAAACGGAAGGATTACCGTCGAGTTACTCTACATCGGCTGATCTCCGATTTAGAGGTTTTTATCACCCTTAGTGACGGGAAGTCCTGACGTGATTGAAAATTATCCGGATGTGCAAGGGCTTCGTGAGAAGTGCCTTCGGTTCTGTTCGATCCCGGAACAGACTTGTATGGATTGTGTGTCTGACGTTACAATTTGAGATATAAAGCTAATTTCTTTCAAATACATTTCTGTTGGTGGCGGAGAATTTATTCTCTTAGCTTAACACCCTTCTCTGAGACGTACGAGCTCAGAGGTTATGTAGTTGAAATTTATCAGCGATATATCCCAATTTGGTAACGTGGCATACTGAGTGTTGCTGTGAAATGATCAGTGTTTGATCATTTGCGATATGATCATTTGTTTGATCTTATATCTTTGTGATCATAGGTTGATCATTTTGTTTGACCCGAAGCAGGGCTTTGTAGAAAGCGTAGCTTTGTGGACGAGACTTCGTCGAGCCTCACACCCCGGAAATGGTCGAAACAGGAAGAATGCGGCAAGGTTCTAGGGAGTAGCGCCCCTTAGTGTATGTCATTCCTTCTGGATAGAGGTGGTATCATGGTATGGAGCCCAGATACTTAACCTATGTGGTTGCTGCATTATTATCTATGTGGTTTGTTGGAAATCGGGGATCCTCGGGAAGATCGGTTACGATCGGGGGATGGCATACGCGTGTCAGTAGTTACCTATTTTTGCAGAGGTAACCCGGCCTTGTGTTGGCAGAGATCCGGTTAGGTTCTCGGGTCGTCTATTCCAGGGACGTACCCATCGTGGAAAAGGAAGTTCCTTAGCCTGACCATTTGTTGGAAATCCAAACTCCAATACGAACTGTGTACGGTATTAGTTGTAGAACCTGCCATTTACGTACGGTGGTCACCACTGTTTAGATGGTAGCTATAGTAGGCATACGATACTGGTCGTATGTTGGCTAAGATTAATATTATACTTTCGAAATGTTTTCTACACTATGCACTAATAATAATATCAAAAATGATTTGATTTTGCGTAGTAAGCATCTTTGACTATCATAAGAAGAAATCTCCTCCAATTCTGCGTTTGCATTGTGTGTGTGGTGGGAGGTCTTATGGTAGTTTCATTTTCCAAAAGCATTTCGAATTGACTTTAAAAATTATTTTGTTGTTATAAAGAATAACTGTTTTACGATCTCACACCAGTCACCATGACTGACTCGGAGTTTATTGTTCCCTTCTAAACTCTGGGTGCCTACCATTTTCCACACGGGCAGCCTAGAGTTATGTTTTCAGGATATTCTGGATATTCTGGAGCTTTGGAGATAAGCTGGATGGCGAGACGTAGTATTTGTATCTTAATGTATTTATTCCGCTGTGTATTGTAATATCCCGGAAATTTTAACAATATCAATTTAATAATCTGTTGAATAATTAAATTGATATGGATTATCTTTGATAATAAGATTTGAATTTAATTTAATAATCTGATTAAATTAGTATTAATTGATGATTTTATCTTTTAAAAGTTAATAAGATATTTCTATTTGGATATATATATATATATTTATTTATATATATTGTAAGTAGAAGCTTTGGTAAATTGGGAATTTAGATTTAATTTAATTGAATTTGAATTTAAGCTTTGAAATTCAAGAGAATAAATATTTAAATTGTTTGGATATTATAATATTTGTATAACTTTTAATTATAAATATAATTGGTTTTGTTTCTTTAAAATGATTTATATATATATAGATAAGTGTTTAATAAATAAGAAAAAGGCTTTTTAATTACTTTAAAATAAATAGAAATAAGATAAATACTTAAAAGACATGTGTCTTTATCTAATGACTTGTTTTAACATGTGTTAAGTAATGAATTAATCTATGTGACAAGTGTCTTTATTATTTTTAATTTTCTTTTATTTTTATAAATTTCAACTTCACTTATATAAACATATGCATTCTCCTTACTTCATTTTCTTTCTATTCTCCATTTTCAAAACAAGAAAAACTCAGTTTTTCCTCTAATCTAAATCTGAAATAAATCAGTAACCATTTCTCAAAAATTCCTTCTCTAAAACAAATCTGAAAATCAGAAATCAATATTCCTCAAACCCTTCTCAAAACAATCCTCTACTCTAAAATCTGTAATCAGTAACCAAATTTCCAAATCCTAAAGCAAAAGCCTGTAAATCTTCCTCAAACATTAGATCTGTAACCAAGTTTCCATTTCAAAATCAAGTTTTCTGTCTGCAATCTTCTTTGCAAATCTGTGATCCTCTTTAAGCAACCAGCCTGTCTGCATTTTTCAAAACCTGGAAACATCTCAGAGCTGCCTGCATTGAATTGCAATCTAGAAGCAACATGCATTCTTCAACGAGTCAAGATTCAAGTTTTAAAAGTATTCAAATTTCCAGGCTCAAGCATTTTTATCAAATTCCAGTTTTCAAGCTTCTAATTAAAATCCTGTCCTCTGCTCTACATGTTTGGTGAGTAACATATATTTTAAAAGCTTAAGTTTTTGAAATCTGGATTGCATGTTAATTTCTGGAATAAGGCATGTTTGGTGAGTAAACTTTTAAAAACTAAAACTTAAATACTCTGATAATTTCTGTAGTTATATTTGTCTATATATAGGTGTATGTGCAATGCTTTGTGAACTTATGTATGTGTGTGCATATCTGTTGCTACTAAAAACATCTCTGATCTTAGATAAGTCTTTGCCTTTAAACTGTTAATATGAAATATCTTTTTGTTTGAATATATGACCTATGTTTAAAGTAAACTGGTGATGTATGCTTGCTGTTGGATTATGTTCTTGCCTGTTCTAGCATTCCAAGTTTAAACTCTGATCAAAATCATGATCTCATGATTCAAATCTTGTTAAGGATTTAGATTTCAAACAATACTTGGTTATAAAATATAAGTTAAAGTTTAAATTTTATATAAAATATAAAGAGAGAAAAATAATGTCTCTGTAACACAAATAACAAAACCAGACTTTTAGAAATAGGAATCTGATCATCCTGATTTATGGATTTAAAATTATCAATAGATTACATGACCGAAGACATGAATTTTTAAAACTAAAATTAAAATTTTCAGTTTGTATTTGATTAAGTATTTCTGGCTTAACCAGAAATCATATTTTGGGTGGCTCTGTCATTTTAGAAAGATTTGGGTGGCGAGTTTCTTTTCTGGTGATGGATTATGGATCGAAGTTTCTGAGAAAATACTGGATGATGGATTAAAGTATGGGGGCAGTGGTGATTTGGGATTGAAGTTGATAAGCCCTAGTTTTCAATGTTGATCAGTAAATTGATCACCGTGACCTATATAAGTGATCGAGTCCTTCCTAATTCGAACTGGAGATAGATGGGGTGTGGAAGTGGATGTGGCTGGAGGCGTTGGTTCTCTGATGATCTGATCTTGGTGTTTGAGGCGGTTACAGGTTCAACCATTGATTCAGTTTTGAGCTCGAAGCTCGTTTTTAATTTTTGGGTTCTGCAGTTAGTTTGTCGATCGGAATGGAGTTGGGGGATGACCGTTGACTTGTGAACGTCGTCGCGAGGGGTCGGAATTGGGTGTAGCGTGGGTGCAGGTGCACGGCGTGCATGGGTTGTTGGCTGATGTTTTTAGGGATGAAGGGCTCGTATGTTATTTCGAGTAGAACTGCGTTTTTACTCGAAGCTGAGGGGTATTCGACTCGAAGAATTTGCAAAGGATAGGTTTATTTCTGGAATGCTTAAGTGTTGGGGAAGAGGACATTCTCGAGTCGTACTGGGGTGTTCAGATGAGTAGCTCGAAGTTTTCAGAGCTACGACTCGAAGTAATTTAGGTGGACTCGAGCACTTTTGGTTGACAGGTTTCAAAACTGTCTGTTTATAAAAATTTAAACTGAATTTGAATTTGTAAAGAAATTTTTAAACAGGGATTTTAAATCTAAAAGTTTAATTTGAAATCTAGTTTAAATCTGAATCTCAGATTTAAAATAAAAGCAGTTTCTAAATTAAATTGTTTAAATAACTTTATTGTTTAAATTGTATATTAAATGATAGAATTTAAAGGTAAATTTGATTCAAATTCTTTAATTATTTATAAGATGAGTAATTCCTTTAACTTGTAAAATAAAAGAGTTTAGAAATGTTGTTTAAACATGGTTAAAAATAAATTGTTTCATTTTAAATCTTTAAATTTAAAATAAAATTTTGAAGATAAAATTTAAGTAATTTGATTTAAATTGCTTTGTAAATGATAACTTGATTTTCAATAAGAACAAAGTTTATCTTAAAGTAATTAGAGATTTGTGCTTATTAAATTAATTAGTAAATTATTTGATAAATTAATTTAATTGATTAATTAATCATTTGGATTAATTAAATAGGTAATAAATGGTTTAAACAAATTAATTTATGATTAAATTGATTAGGAATGATTAATTTATAATTAAGGATTATAAATTAGAGTATTAATTAATGTTTAGAAATTAATTAATAAGTAATTAAAGATTAATTAAGTTATGGATAACACTTAATTAATTAAATAATTAGAGATTAATTAATTTGTTATTAAGATTTATTAATTTGGAATTAATAATAATTAATCCAAGTTAATTACTTAAGGAAAGTAATTAAAGAATTATTAATAGTTAATGAGGTTATTAACTATGGATTATTAAATAATTAATTAATGTTATTAATTTTAATAATTAATTAGATTAATTAATTTAAGATAATCAATTATAGAATTTGTTTTAAATGAATTACTTAATGGAAGTAATTAAGAATTAATTACTTATTGTAATTAATTGAAGTTAATTTGATTAGTTTAGTTAATTAATTAAGTTTAATTAATAATCAAGAGATGATTTGATAAATAATTACTTAATGTAATTATTAAGGTATGATTATTTAGGAAGTAAATAATAAGATAATTACTTGAAGTAATTAATTGATGGTTATGTATTAAGGAAAGTAATTTAAGTTTAATTACTTTGAATAATTAATCAAGGGATTAATTAAGAAATTAGTTAAGGAGAATTAATTTAGTAAATGAAAGTAATTAAGGGTAGTTAATTACTGATTGAAGATTAATCAAGGTGATTAATAAATGTTGTTTAATTTAAAGTTAATTACTTAATGTAATTAATTTAATTAAAGTAATTAATAATTAAGTTGTAATTAAGGATCATTAATTAATATAATTAATGATGTAATTAAGATTGATTAATTAAGTATAATTAATAAATGAAGTGATTAATTAATGTAATTAATTAAGGTTTAATATAATTAATTATAGTGATTAATTTAATTAATTATAGTTAATTAATTAATGAAGTAATTAAAGGTGAATTACTATAAGTGGTTAAGGTTAATTAATTTGAGTAATTAATTAAAGATAAATAACTTGAAGGTAATTAAAAGATAATTAATCAAAGATGATTAATTGAAAAAGGTAATTAGAGGATAATTAATTAATTTGTAATTAATTAATGTTTAAGTAAGAAGGATTTATAAAATAAAAGTAATTAATTTAATTAACTTTAAATTAATTAGAGATGATATAAATCATTACTTATGGATGGATGATAATACTAAATGCTTTGCATTTGATTGATATCTCTGATGAGATATATGCTATGTGATATGGATGTTTAGTTGAATTTTGATAATATGGATTATCTGATGATATTGATAATGTTGATTATCTATTGTGAATTTTCTTTCTAAGTGTATAAAGATAATTGAATTAAATTGTTTTAACCTTTAAAACAACTTGGCCTTAAAAGATACGTTTTGGATTTCGATGAGACCGGGATCGGGTTTCCGTATACCGGATTTCCAGGTCTGGAGACCCGAATACCACATCGATCCAAATTTACGATAGGTCGTGAATCAAGTGAAGATGAAGATTCAGAGTGCAAGGGTTATTGTCGTTAACTCTGAGGGTGATTCCAAAACGAGTGTAACGAGATAATGCCTTCGGTTTCGTTCGAACCCGGAACGAACTTGTATGGATTGAATGCTTTCAGCACATCGTCAGGTGGACGATGAGCATTCTAAGATAGATGTGTTCTTTTTAAAGGTAATCGTGACCTCAAGCCTCACAAACCGGGAATGGCTAAAACAGGGGAGGTGCAGCAAGGTTAGTGGGTAGCACCCAAGTAGGACAAGATTACCTCTGTCTAGATGTCCCTTTCTATTTTCGACTTAGTGGTGCGGTTGCTGATCCCAACCGTGAGGTATCTTGTGCGGGAATTATCCAGTAAGGGATGTTCCGGCCTTGTGTTGCAGGGGATTGGGAGTGATCCTCGGTACGGTGATCTAGGCCACGTACTGTGACGGGCGGTACCCCGGTAGCCCTGCCATTGTATGGAATCCAAACTCCAATAAGTGTCGTACGTATTAGTTGTGCCCAACTATGTTGGAATGTGAGATGTAAGCATTTCAGCTATTTCTATATTTTACTTGAAAACCCTAGACCCTATTATAATAAAATCAGATTTCCTATCAAATGTTTTGGTTAGCGTAAGGTAAAAACTTACCCATGTTTATTTGTGGGAAGTCTTACGTGATACTTTTTCTTTCTAAAGGTTTTGAAGTTAAGCAAGTTTAACCTGTTACTCACACCAGACCCATGTCTGACCCAAGTGTTTATTTCTGTTTTATAAACTCTTGGGTACTCAAATTTTTACGAGTAGCCAAGGGATTCAGGTTTAGCTTTGACGAATATTCTGGAGGAGCAATGGAGCAGGAGGCTTCGGCGTTCGTAGATATAGTATTCCGCTGTGTTGATATCTGTGATAGTGTCTTGTCTTGTATTTGAGTTGTAATGTCTAGACAGATGTTTATAACTGTCTAGTAAGTGATGTATATGCTGTGTAACTCTGTAAAGTGTTGTATACTATGTAATAGTTTATGTTATTAATATAATTTATTCGTTCCGCTGTGAGATCGTTGTTGTTGTTTCTTTCTTTCTTCTCTTCTTTTCTATTTTCTACCCCTTTCTTTCTTATTAGCGATACGACTTTCTATGGAGAGAAAGTCGTGGTCGTTACATGTATTCTGTATGAGGACAAGTTATATAACTGTCCATTGTTGTATATTGACTCTGATGATTGATGTATGTATAAACTGATATAGTTCTTTGTTTTAAAAGACTATGATTATCTATTATATATTGTTTCGCTGCGAATGTGAGATTCTGATATTGTTTTTCTGTTTCTGATGTTGTTCTGTTGTTCTTCTTCTTTCTTTCTTCTCTTTTTCTTCTATCTTCTTCTTCTTCTACTTTTTCTTTTTCTTAAAACCCTCACTATTGGAGTTTCCGGCACACGATTGCTCGACAGTCGATAAAGTGAGTATCGAGGTCGAATTTTCGAAAGTCAAAAATTCCCGTACGTGACAATACTCGAGTATCCATCGAATTCCATGGCATTACCCATGGTCTTACGAAGTCGACTGCATAGCGTAATTCCCAAAGCCGTGACGGCTTACGGGTACGGATTTTTCTTGGGGGATCCAGGCGTAACCACTGTGTATCTACGATCTATGGTCGTTTTAGTAGTGTAATCCGCAAGGCAGAGATTTCTTAAAGGGTACGGATGTTTCCTGGGGGACTCAGGCGTAACCATTGTGTATCCGTGGTCTACAAGGTTTTGGTTATCATGGCAAAATTCGCAAGGCCATGACGGCTTACAGGTACAGATGTTTCCTGGGGGACCTAGGCGTGACCATTGTGTATCTGTGATCCATGATTCGATTCGGTTGATTTGTTTGGATTGTACTTTTCATATCAGTTTTGATCACTGGGTGTTGAAACAAGTCTACTAAGTACTTGGAGAATTCTAGCTTTGCGCCTGATAAACGCATAGCCAGAGTCTGCAAGAACGAGGATAAACTTGTCAGACATCGAGTTATAAAAGTATTTTCGAAAGGAAAATTTATTTCGATATAAAAGTATTTTATTATAAAGTATTTTCAACAAAGAAATTTTGTATTAATATTTGAAATTTAAATTTTGTGGTTTTAAATTAATTATGCGTGCCTGATACTATTCTTTTGAATCTACCTTATCTACTCAGCTTTATCTATTCTGCTTACCTTTTTCTCCCGTCTTCGTTCCTTTTCGAGGACGAAAAGTTTTGAATGGGGGAGAGTGTAAAGACCCGTATTTTTTCAAGAAAGAAGAAAATTCAAAATTTAGAATTTAATACGGTAAGAAATTAAAAATTTATGATTTTAAATAAAATTTACTTTGAATTATAACATCTGTTTTGATTTAATAAAGTGACAACTATCCTATGTGATTTCAAATGTATGGTTTAATAAAAGTTTAATTGGATAGATTTAATATTGTGTAAAGCATGAAATAAAGGTGTGATTAACTGGAATTGGGTTTTAATTGTAAATTAACTTCTAATCTATTTGTAAACAATAAATGTATAATTATGTATTCAAACTTATTTAAATTTTAATCTTGATTTTGCTCACCTTACTTATCAACCTATTGAAATTAATTTGTTATGAAATTTAGTATAATTGGATTTTACATAGAAGCAAAGAAATATAAATTTTAATAAGGCTTAATTAGTCAAATGATTCAGAAATTAAGAAATTGAGAATTTAATACTGCATTAGTTAATATTAGCTTTTTAATTAAGGAACTAGAAATTATAAACCAATGATTTGAAATATCGTTATTTTGAAATTAAATAAAGGTGAATTTTATTGAATATAATAAAATGAAATCTACCATTTAAAACAAACAATATAATTTTATGACGGAAACTTGATATTTGCTATGCGTCCATCTAGACATAGCAAATGGCAAATTTTCATCGAATAATATAGATGTTCTATCGGTCGCTAGAAATTCAGTTTAAATCAGTTAATAACAGTTGAATTTAAAAGTGTTCCGAAACTTAAATATGCCAACATGAGAAAATTTATTTAGAACACTCTGAATAAGACCGCGTAATCCATTTCGCGAAATTCGGACGTTTCTAGCTCCGTTTGGATTTTTCCGTACGGAATAGCAACGTATATCAGTGTCCGTATGGACTTTTGATAGGAAGATCTTGACACAGATATTTCGGTTTCCTCTTGTCCGTCTCATCACGCTGATCACCGTGATATATTCATTGGTGTATTTCGGAGTCCGGTGCGCGACGGAATCAACAGAATGCAAAGTGTGATGATTCGCCAAATTGGGTCCATTTGCAATTCTGTGTCCTCCATCTGGTTCAGCTTGCTGTGTTAATCACAGATATAACCTGTGTCCTTTTCTATTCGTCAGTTTTTACACCCAAAAGTCAAAAAATGAAGCGACACAAAATTTTCGGTACGCATATATCTCTATTCTTCTCATCTGCCTCTTTCTCTTTCGTTTTTTTTCTCTCATTTCATTCTTCTCCCAGTTCAAAATTTTCTCACGCAACTATCTCCTCCTCCGCCTAGAAAACCTTTCCCTCCACCTCGCCGCACAACAGCTCCTACCCACCCAGTTTAGCCGAGCGCCGCCTCCTCCTTGATCCACAAACCAGAGCAGCTCCGAGCACTAGCACAAGTATCTCCCGACCACCACGGCCGCCCTTCCTCCCCTCTCTCCCCTCAACCGAACCTCACCACCAACGCGGCCACCAACACCACATCACCGAGCTGCAAACCCGACCGACTCCACCTGTATTTGCCTCGTTGCCGAGCATCTTTTGTTTTGAGGCATCCATGCGTGTGCGTGTATGTTTCAATATCCATACTTGGTTTTGTAAGTTTTATAATCTGTTGTTATAGCATATACATAAAAATACTTCTGTAAAACTAGTTCTTTATATATATATTCAAATATAATTGCCTATGAGTGGAGTCTGCACCTATTTTCGAGCATTGAGCCTGCATTGGTAAATTATTAGTTTGGTCTGTATATAATATATATGATACATGTAATGTAATCTGTTAGTTATATATATACACTCTTATATAAGTATGTTTTAATAAATATAAATTGCATATATATATAGTGTCTACTATGTATAATCTATATTAGTAGTACACATATAATCTATTTGATTTTTATGTAATGGATTTGAATAGGTAAGGGTTGTTTATAATGTATGTTTTTATATATTTATAAAATAAGTTTATAATATAAGTTATATAAGTAATACGTATATTTGTTGTCTAAAATTTATATAAGTCTGTGTATAGGCTTTGTTGTTTATATATGGGTTAGTTATACATAAGTTTATATATAAAGTTTATACAGTTATATTATAAAATATATTTAGTTATAAAGATCTACTTAAGTTATTATATTAATTTATATAAGCTGTTAGTATGTTACAGTATACTATTAGTATATAGGATGAGTTATATAAAGAGTATATATTAGTTTTATATTTTACCTGTTACATATATATACTTGATTTTTAACTGTAGATTTTAAAAGTATATTAGTTGGTTATGTTTATGTATACCATTATAACAGCTTCGACTGTAATGTGCATGCCTATATATGTCAGTATAAGAAGTATATATTATATATAAAGTGTTACCTTTTTATATAAAACACTAATTTATATAATATTTTTGTTTTTTGTTATACCGATATATCATTAGTTTATATATATATCTAGTGTTTGTATATCCAAATTTTGTTTTATTATACAGCTTGCATAGTTGTCAATATAACTTTATATATATATGGTTATGTTGGTACACATAAATACAAACGTTTTGGTTAATATTTTGAAAGGGTTTTGTTTAAATATATACAGATAATATGTTTAGTATTGTTTAAATGTATAAAGATAATATGTTTTATATTGTTATAAATATTGATTTCAAGGGAATACAATATGAAGATTTATTTTATAATGGTTTATTTTAAAAAACAATGATTTTGAAATACATATTTAATTAAATTTAAAGGTGTGTTTGAACTTAAAATATGATTTTTTATATGTATATAGTCATATATATATATTTGACCATTTATACCATTGAACTTTATCAATGCAGTTTTGATTTGAATTCGTCTATTCCTATTTATTAGCTTTGATCGTCGATTCGTGCCAATCTAGCTTTGATTTGGAAGTCGTGCTTGCATTTCGTAACTCAATTTCATCGTCTAATCTATCTAGCCTCGAAAGGTGAGCAATCACTCACGATTTACGTTCTTATATTTATTAAATTTGATTTCAATTGAAATGACAGTTGAAAAATGTTGATGTAGTTCTTTACATTGATATATTTGCTATTATTTGTAACTGTTCACCTGTGGGATATGACACCATATCCTGTTGTTTACATTATATTGTTATTGATGATATATGCCTGTTATATTATTATCATATATGTTATCACTCTGCAAGTTCTTTATTAGAATAGAATCCCTATGGGTTAAAATGATACATACCTGAACGATCTGTAGAATAGGAGGAAATCGTTATGGGTTGAAATGATAAACCCAAGCGATTTTCATTTGAATTGAATTTGGGATTGCGGGTTTGTAGTGATATATACCCGTATATATATAAATTATGGATTGAAATGATAAATATCTGTATCACTTGACCATAGGATTGAAAAAAATTATACAAACACTATTGGTCTATATATATAAATATTTTGAAAATGATTTCTATGGTTTTGGAAAAGGAATATATATATGGTTTTATTTAAATTTGAAAATATTATGTATATGAATAAGTTTTAATATAAAATAGATTTAATAATAAGCTTTAAATATAGTAAAGTTTGATTTAAGTAAATATGTTTAAGTAGTTATTTAAAATTAAATTTAAAATAGATTTTTATAATGATTTCTATAAGTTAAGGTTGGAAAGATAAATTTGAATTTATTCGAAATTGTATTTGATTAAGAATTTTGTTTAATTAAATCGATTTGAAACTGTTTGCACAAAAAATGGACAAACACCTCGAAGTTGTATGATTTAGTAGATCTTATGTTATCCTTAGTGATTTGAGCGATTTATGCAAATATATGAAAAACAGGGTCTAAACTATAAAAAGACACGCAGATTTATAGTGGTTCAGCCAGAATGTGCCTACGTCCACTTTATATGTTATTCTTCTTCTCTTATTCTGATTACAAGTACAAAGCTTTGATACAAGTAAAAGAAAGTTGTTTGAAAGTTCATTCCATGCTTGAGCTCTCAAACTTGTCCCCATTGCTGTACCCCTGCCCCTCTATTTATAGAGTGAGGCTGGGGGTAGGGGTCTTGGATGTATACAGCTGTTGATGGGCCCGGGCTGATACAATCTGGCCTGGCAAATCTGGTTTTGCATCGTCTTGGTCCGGTGGTAGTCGATGTAGCTTGGTCCGGTTTACTCTGGTTCGGTGAGAAGTATGGTTCGGTAGGAAGCTTGGTTCGGTGGGAAGTATGGTTCGGTGGGAAGCTTGGTTCGGTGGGAAGTATGGTTCCGTAGGAAGCTTGGTTCGGTGGGAAGCTTGGTTCGGTGGGAAGTATGGTTCGGTGGGAAGTATGGTTCGGTAGAGGTGAGTGTCTTTCGTTCGGTGGTGGCTGGTTCGGATGTGGTGAGGATGCCGAATGAAGCCTAGCTCTCCATGGTCTTGAGATCTCCTGGGTGAGAAATTTACCCAACATTTGCCCCCCAAAGTAGGACGTGCGCGTGCGCATGTCCTTCTTTGTTTGAGTTTGAGCAATCACATCTGGCTCCAGACCCGAACCATGTGATTCGGTGATTCAATCTCCTCCTATAAATGGGAGGCTTAGGCCATTGTATTTCTTCACCGATCATCGCTTGTAGCCAAATCACTTGCAGCCGAATCAACTCGCGCCGAATCACTTGTAGCTGAATCAACTCGCGCCGAATCACTTGTAGCCGAATCACGTGTTGCCGAATCAACTCGTGCCGAATCACTTGTAGCCGAATCGTGTTGCCGAATCAACTCGTGCCGAATCATGTGAGTTGCTTTACCACCGAATGAAAGCTTATACTACATATTACCGAATGGGCTACTGATGTTTATTTGTTTACATCCTCCGTTCTAACAGCACGCTTTTCTATGTTGTAGATAATGTCTCGCAAAGCGGAAACTCGATCAGACAAGAAGAAATCCGGGGGCGAAGGAGGTTCCTCTGCCGTGCCCCCAGCTCAGCCGAATCCAGAACGTCACGGACCAACCCCGAGATCACTAGTGGACGGGTACGGCCCTCAGGAACTTCTGAACTCCCCGCCCGATTGCTTTCCTAGCTCCCTCAAGGAGGAGCAGCCTGATGTCATTTCCCGATCTTTTGGAATTGATAGGGCGCACTTGCTGTTGCCAGGGAGAGAAGTTATGCCGTACGATCCTCCTGAAGGGTACTTCGCCTACAGCAGATACCACTGCATGTGCGGTGCCATCCCACCTCTTAACGCTTGGATAGCCAGCTTCCTCACATATCTAAAGGTGGCCCCATTCCAGCTTCAACCCAACTCCTACGCTATACTGGTGAGCCTCTTCGTCATTTTCCAGAGGAAGTATGGTCGTGCTCCTTCCAACCGGGAGATCTGGTATCTATATATTCTGAGGGGCTATAAGAAGGGGTCCCCATAGATTAGCTTGGAGTCAGCTGTGACTTTCAAGCCGGTCTTGGATCTGTATTCTAAATTCAGTATGTTCAAGAAGGAGTGGTTCTTTGTCAGGGACGACTCCGTTTCAATTCGGCGCTTTACTTCTGGATGTAAGTTGATGCTTTTACTTATAATTTCCATTCCGATTGCGATGCTTCTTCTCATACTTTCTCATTTTTGCTAGCGACAGGTGGCTTTGCGATTGTGGAGACTGACCGCCTGGTTCAGACGGCGGCTGAGATAGAAGCTATTCTCGGGAAATATAGATCATCTGCCTTCCTGATCAGAAATGCGACCCTTCTGGAGTATAACTTAATCCTTTCACAGCAGTCAGTAGTCAAGATGAGGGAAACGGCGGAGGAGAGGGCGGCTGCTCAGACTAAGGAAGGTGTTACGGTAGAGAGTAGCAAGAGGAAACCTTTCACAAAACCTCCAGCCGTCGGAGGTAAGAAACTCAAGAAGTCGGACGGTCCCTCCCCCAGCAATTGTCCACTTACCCAGGAGGAGGAAGACATAGAGGAGGAAAGAGGTGAGGGTGGAGATGGTCGGGAAGGTGACAAAGGTGGCGATGGCATCGGGGCCTTGCTTCCTGGGCAAGCGGGTGAGATTCAGGAGTGGACGGATGATGCGTTCCACCAGGCTTTCGAAGGGCTGGACGAAGATCCGGCTTTGGTAGAGAAAACTGGGAAAGCTGACAAGGCTGGAACTGACGCAAGCGAGCCTCCTCAGACTATTCCAGCCAAGGTGGCTCCGACGACTCAAGGTGAACTTTTGATTCCTGCGGGCTCCATTTATGATAGGGACTTAGGAATATTTTATGACCCGCTCCAGTCCTGGAATGAAATCCAGGACTTATTGTAGTATCCTACTCCTCCCCAGGGTTTGTACAAACACATATGTGTTTCCTTTCTTATTATCTTTTAATTTGCCGTGTTTTCTCGAATTATAGATCAATATATGCTTGTGACACTTTTTCTTCATATCAGGAGCAGGTAAAACGGCCAAGGCCTCAGATCTTCGGCACAGGCTTGAACAGTACAAGCTTTCCAAAACTTCTGTCAAGCCGAAGCCTTCGACCCATCGCTCCGGGGATGTAGTTGGCTACCGTCCTCTTCTCGGGGTTATCGAAGAGGGTATTCAGCAGAGAAAGAGGAGTCATCCTTTATCCGAACCTTCGCCCGGTCCTCAGCTCCCGGCTCAGCCTCTTCATGATATCACGGAGGAGGACAGCGAGTTTGCACCCTCTCCGCACCCGTCCGGAAACCCTTCCGTTACTCATATCGACCATCCTGACTTGGCTCGTAATCCATTTGCGGGTCATCCTGATCTGGATCCAAGTTCCCACGACATTACCTTTGACGAGGTTACTGGTGAGCACCTTCTTCCCCGCAATCCCATGGTACGGGTGCTTGATGAGGCTAAGTCCTTAGATCTTGATCTACTTACCACTCGGATAGTTACCATGGGAGACGAGGCCAAGGCTAGTATTGATCGGGTGGCGGAGGAGACTAGGAAGCTGATGGGGCATCATGCCCGGCTGGTTAAGGCTGGAGAGGAGATTGGGAGTGCCAACATCCGACTAAGATTGACGGTTTCGGACCAGGCCAAATAGCTCGCTGACCAGGCCATTCAGATTTCTCAGCATGAGGCTGCCTCCGGGCGGTTGAGGAAGGCTATGAAGGAGGCTAGTAAGGCGGAACTGCGGAAGATGGAGGCCGCCTGCAAGGAACAGATAAATATGGCCATCTCGACAGTGGATGAGGTTCGGAGGGCGGATCTTGAGCGGGTAGAGGAGCTGTCGGGGAAGCTTGAAGCCGCAGAGCTCGCTCAGGTTAGGCTGAAGGAGGAGATGGAGGCGATGCGGAAATCCCTTCAGGCTGACTGCTCGAGATACCGTTTGGAGAGAGAAGCTGCTGTTGGAAGGTTGTCGGCTTCCGAAGCCCGAATGAGGGAGTTTGAGGAGAATGAGGAGATGATGGACGAAATGCTCCAGGACATGTACTTCCGAACCTGGAAGCAGGGCAACCTATCCTGGATGGATGATTATCCTAGGGTCATGGCCAAGATCTTTCTTCGGGCTCTAGAGGAGGCTAAGGCTGATGCGGATAGAGATGGTGGCGTGACTTTCATAATGGATGTGGTCACTGCCCAGTTTGCCAAGGAGGAGAAGATGGCGGTGAAGGAGGGTATGCGGTTGCTTGCTGCTGAGGAGGCAGGTGTGCAAGTTGAGGATGACGATCAGGATAGTCAAGGAGCAGGTGCTGGTAAGTCTTCCTTTTTAGTCTCTCCATTAACTTTGGTTGCTTATCACTAATGAATCCTTTCTCTGACTGGACAGGTGGTCAACAGGACAAGGATAAAACTCCAATGCAGCCGGCCCCTTGATCAGACCTGGCAAATTCTTTTTGTAGACTTGACATGGCCGTATACGTTAGTCTTAAAACAGTAGAGTAACTTTTAAGTTGTAATTATTTTGCTACTTGTAATAAATAGCTCTACTCTTGATGTGTAATTCTTTAACTTAAGCTGATTTTGTCGTCTTCCGAATGTTTGTTGCTATTTTGACATGTCGTATGAGAAATATAGCTATGCATATTCTTGTAATTGAATTGTGTTTGATGTCAGGTTCTGGTTTTAAAACATAATTTCATGACTTGTAATATTAGCATGTGGTGTGAACAAATTATAGTCATGTATTTGTACACAAAAAAAAAGAAAAATACCGCCTTTCACGTTCTAATCGTAGATGGCAGTTTTGAATGTTTTGTGTGACTGAGTATGAAATGCAGCCTGGTGTCCCGTTGTGGGTTCCGACTCCCATTAGCGAATGCCTCCTATTCCGTGTCCTGTACTTTAGGGATTGTTATGGAGGATAGGAGAAAAGTTTTTCAAATAAAATTGAAATATGAGAAAAAGTAAAACTTCCAATCACGGAAGGCCTTCGATGTGCTTAAGTTCGTGGCAAACGGGTTTTGTAGTCACTTTCCCTAGCTGTTTGTCTTGGAGACATTTGTCATCCATCTTACGCCTCCACGGGGAGTTAATTCTTTTTTACCACAGCCACACTTAAGACACATCGGAGCCGAGATCGCGCACAGTAACTACCCGGGCCATTATGGCCCGTAATCGTGGGTATTATTCGATTTACTGTGGCCGGCTAGCGTGGGTGCCGATCGTCAACTGTGAACTGCCCCTGGCTGGCCACACCTTATGTTGGGGCTTATAGTCGGTTCACAGTTGCCGGCGAGCCTAACGCCGTAATGAGCTGCCTCGGCTATAGTCGGCCTTCTCGGTGGCTTATAATCGGCTCATTACAGTTGGCTTTAAGGGCCGTCGCGAGCAATGAGTTAACCCGCAGCAGAGGGATGTTGGAGCAAAAGTGTCTCATTGGCGAGGGCATAGATTCGCATAGTACCCGTTAGGTTTTTGTCCAGGTGGAGTTGCGCCGTGGAGTGCTTTGAGGGGAGATGCTATACGCATAGGATTTTGTTCAACAGAAAAGGATAAAGTTAACAAGTAGCCAAGATATAAAGGAACAAGTTAAAAAAGAGACAAAGTTTTTTAAAGTGGTTCGGCATGAAAAGGCCTACGTCCACTGATTCTCTTTGTTAATTCACTTCATATGGGCAGTACAAGTTAAGAAAAGTATCGATGGAGGTGCTGGATGTTCCATGCCCTCTGGAACACCTCTCCGTCCACTGTTGACAAAATATAAGCTCCATTGTGGAGATCTTTATGAATTACATATGGTCCATCCCAGATGGGGTCTAGTGCTCCGGGGCGAGGGAAGATTCGCTTGAGGACAAGATCCCCTTCTTGTAAGGTACGATGCTTGACTTTGGAGTTGTATTGCGCTGCCACTTTCTGCTTGTGGGCTGCTGTTTTAAGGACTGCATCATTTCTTCTTTCCTCAACTAGATCCAAAGACATGTGGAGGAGCTCTTCATTCTCTTCCGGGTTATAGTGGATCCTACGGTGGGAAGGCACAATGGTTTCAACTGGGAGCATAGCCTCCGATCCGTATGCCAAAGAGAAAGGAGTGTGCCCCGTTGATGGTCTGAAAGATGTGCGGTAGGCCCACAGTGCCGTAGGGAGTTCATCCACCCAAGCGCCCTTTGACTTTTCGAGCTTCTTTTTTATCAGCGTTTTCAGAATTTTGTTGACTGCTTCGACTTGTCCGTTTGCCTGCACAGAACATTTTTGATCAAGAAGTTAATAACTTTTGCTGAAGATACTTTATGCAGAGGTTCTGCTTCCACCCATTTGGTGAAATAATCAACTGCCACTATAGCATATTTGGCCCCGCCTCGGCCCATCGGTAGCTCGCCGATTAAGTCAATTCCCCATATTGCGAAGGGCCAAGGGCTGGTCATTTGAGTAATCTCGGTTGTTGGTAGCCGTGGAATCTTAGCAAATTTTTGGCATCTGTCACACTTCTTGATGAAATCTAAGGCGTCCTTGCTTAAGGTGGGCCAGAAATATCCGTAATGGAGTATCTTTCTTGCTAATGTTTGCCCTCCGGTGTGATCTCCGCAGCTCCCCTGATGGATGTTGGATAAGATTTCCTTGGCTTCTCTCCCAGCGACACACCTTAATAACGGGTTAGAGAATCCGCACCGATAGAGGATGTCTTCTTGTATTGTGTAGCGGGATGCTTTCCTCAAGATTTTCTTGACTTCGTTACGCTCGTTGGGTAGAGTGCCACTGTGTAGGTAGTCTCGGATGGGAGTCATCCAAGTTGCTTCTTCGGTTGCAGCTATCAGATTTACTTGCTCAAAACTTGGGGCTAGTTGCTTTGAGATGGTTACTACCCCGAAGATGGTGATGTCTCTCACACTTGCTTGCTTTGCTAATTCGTCGGCCTCTCGGTTCTCCTCCCGAGGGATGTGTTTGACTAAGTAGTGGTCCAATCGGCTGAGAAGTAACTTGGTCTTCTTTAGATATGCTATAAGTCGTTCCTCTCGAGCTTGGAATTCTCCTAGTATTTGATTAACAATAAGTTGAGAATCGCTGTGAAGACACAAAGAATTGGCTCCGATTTCTATGGCAATTTCTAGTCCAGCTATCACTGCTTCATATTCTGCATCGTTGTTGGTGGCAGCGAACTCCAACCTTATAGCATAGTGCAGTTTATTTCCCCTGGGAGTGATTATTACCACACCTGCCCCCGAGCCTTGTTCGTTAGATGCACCGTCCACAAAGAGATTCCACTTGATATCTTCTGTTATCTCCAACTGCTCCTTATCCTCGTTGGTAGTGAATTCTGCAATGAAATCAGCCATGGCTTGTCCCTTGATGGCGGTGCGAGGGTGATAGGTGATATCATATTGACTCAGCTCAATGCACCATTTAAGTAGTCGCTCGGAAGTGTCGGGACGATGGAGTACCTGCCTCAGTGGTTGATCGGTCAGAACTTTGATGGAATGGGATTGGAAGTAGTGATGTAGTTTTCGTGAAGTGATTAGTAAACAGTATGCTAACTTCTCAAGTTTAGGATATCTAACTTCTGCCCCAGTAAACCTTTTGCTGACGAAGTAAACTGGCCGTTGCGTGCGGTTGTCTTCCCTTACCAAGGCAGCGCTTAGGGCGTGAGATGACACAGCGAGGTATAGGTATAATTCTTCTATTTCGCTTGGAGTTGAGAGCACCGGTGGTTTCTGGAGGTGTTCGATTAAGTGAAGGAAAGCGGTCAGGCATTCGCCAGTCCATTCGAACTTTCCCTTGTCTTTCTTTAGGGCTTCAAAAAAGGGGACGCACTTGTCCGTCGCCTTGGAGATGAATCGGCTTAGAGCGGCCACTTTTCTGTTCAAACTTTGCATTTCCTTCCGAGTGGAAGGTATCTTGATATCCCTTAGCGCTCGGACTTGTTCAGGGTTTGCTTCTATCCCTCTGGCATGAACGATGAATCCTAAGAACTTTCCTGATGACACTCCGAAGGAGCATTTTAGTGGATTCAACTTCATTCCATATTGTCGAAGTACTTGAAACATCTTGCCCAGGTGGCTTACGTGATCTTTGGCTTTCCTTGACTTTACCAGCATGTCATCCACATATACTTCCATAGTTTGTCCTATTAGCCCCGCAAACATCTTGTTGACGAGGCGCTGGTAGGTGGCTCCTGCATTTTTAAGTCCGAAAGGCATTACCTTATAGCAGTATAAACCTCGATCGGTGATGAAACTAGTGTGGTCTTGGTCGGGAGCATGCATAGGAATTTGGTTATATCCTGAGTATGCATCCATAAAAGATAGGAGTTCGTGCCCGGCTGTGCTGTCTACAAGTTGGTCGATTCTGGGAAGTGGGAAGCAATCCTTTGGGCAGGCGTCGTTTAGGTTGGAAAAGTCAATGCAGGTTCGCCACTTCCCATTAGCCTTTTTTACCAGCACCGGGTTGGCGACCCATTCCGGGTAGATAGCTTCTCGTATGAAGTCATTGGCGAGTAGGTTTTTTACTTCTTCATCGAGGGCTGCTGATCGCTCTGCCCCCATACTTATCTTTCTTTGTTTTACAGGCGCCTTGGTAGGATCAATGTTTAATACGTGGCATGCTATGTCGGGGGAGATTCCGGTCATGTCAGCGTGTGACCAAGCGAATACATCCAAGTTGTGGCGGAGAAAATCGATGAGCTGTTCCATCAATTCGGCTTTTAGTTGGGACCCAATTTTCAATAGTCTACTTGAGTCGTGCTTGTCTACAGATATAAACTCCATAGCCTCTGCAGGCTCGGCGGTGGCCTCCTCCTCTTTGTCCCTAGGGTCTAATTCATTGAAAGGGTCGCTGGTATATCGAAGAGGAGGGGCTTTCTTTAGTTGCTATGCTTCTAGGCTTTTTGTGCAGAGGGCAATCTCTACACCCTTCCCTTTATCCTTCCTGTGGTTGTTGCGAAGTTCAGTCACATAGCAGTCTCGAGCAACGTCCTGGTCTCCTTCTACTTCCCCTATTCCATTGTCCGTTGGAAACTTCATCTTTAGGCACCATGGGGCTGGGACAATTTGGAAGTCAGACAAGGCTGGCCTTCCTAAGAAGGCGTTGTAGGCCGAATGGTTTTCTATTAGCACAAACGTCTGTTTCCGGACAACGGAGCGGGGATGGCTTCCAATCTCAACAAAGAGGTCCAGTTGCCCGAGGGGCATCTTCGCATCTCCAGTGAAACCGTGTAGTGGTTTATCGCAAGGAGATACATCCTTCATTGATAGCTTCATTTTGTCGAATGCGTGTTTGAACAGGATGTTTACTGAGCTTCCAGTCTCTACCAGGATTCGGTAAACTTCGGCGGGACCAAGTCGGGCAGAGATGACCATGGGATCCATGTGAGGGTACTGCCTTCCTTCTAGGTCACGCTTACCGAATGTGATGTCATCACTTTCTTTCCGCTTCGGGTGGCGTTCTCCTATAACCGAATTGACATAGTCTTTATTGTCTCTAAGCGATTTTCCATATCTTTCCATCTCTTTCCAGCTTCTGTCTGCGATGTGTGGCCACTAGAGCTGCTAGCGTTGCGATTTCCTCTGTCGGCCCCCGGTGAGGGTAGCCTTGGGTTTTCATTGGCAGGAGCTGGGGTCCTGTCCTGACCTTTTACATAACGTTCCAGTTTCTTTCTTCTGATGTGTTCCTCAATCAGATCTTGGAGATGATGGCATTCGTTGGTATCATGCCCGTGAGATTCGTGGAAGCGGCAGAACTTTCCAGACTTCTGTGCGTTATCTGATTCCTTCTTGTATGGTGGGCGTTTGTATCTAACTTCGCCTTGGGTGGCAAGGAAGATGTTTTCGACGGTCTCGTTCAAAGGAGTGTAAGTGTCGAATCTTGGTCCTGGCCGATATAGGCGCTTTTCTCCCTTCTTGCCCCCAGTATTGTCTCTGGAATCATTTCTTCGAACGTCCCTTGCCACAGCAGGGGCGTTGCCATGGGTTGTCTTATTTTGCTGTCCTGACTGCCCCTCAACGGCAGCATCCTCAAGCCTCATGTATTTCCCGGCTTCATGGAAGAAATCGGGTAAAGTAGCTGGTTTTTCTTTTGTCAACCTTCTAGCAAATTTAGTGTCCGGATGCACACCACTGCAGAGGGCCATTAGGATAAGCTTCTCATCGGCATCTTGGACTGCGGCTGTTGCGGCGTTGAATCTGGTTAGGTATTGCTGCAGCTTTTCTCCAGGTTTCTGTTTGACGCTGGATAAGGAATAAGCGTCCTTAGGTTGCTCCACATGAATGCGGAACTGACTGATAAATTTTTCTTTCAACATTTCCCACGAGCTGATGGATCCTTGGGGTAGATGATAGAACCAGGAGGTAGCAAGATCTGCTAAGAAGAGCGGAAAGCATTTGCACAGTACTCTCTCTGTCGCTCCACTCATGAGCATATGCTGCGTGTACCTCTGTAAGTGTACAACGGGATCGGAGGTTCCTTTGTAGGGTTCCATTGTTGGCATCTTCCATTCTCGGGGGGTGATAGCAATTTCGATATTGTGGGCGAAAGGGCTGGTTACCCTAGCACCTATCCCTCGATCTCTTTGCTCCCGTTGGACACACTCTCTGAATAAGCGTGCCATCCTTTCATCAGAACTTGGAGCAGATAGAAATGAGTTTGGTTCTGTTCTGTGGGATTGATTCCGTCCAGATGACCTGTAGGGATGGTATCGTCTATCGTTCCTCATATTTTCCAGTGGCTGCCTTTGATCTTCTGGGAGCATGCTTGGTCAGCTACAGTTGGCCCTTGCCTTGATCTCCCCCTGTTGGGTTCTGATCTAAGCACTTCCTCGGGTCCAACTTTGGGCTGGACTCTAGCTCGGCCCCGTTCACTGGCGTTTCTGTGGTTAGGCAGCATGACAGGCTCAGCTACAGTTGACCTTTGCCCGGTACCTTCCCCGTTGGGTTCGGTACCAAACGTTTCCTCAGGCCTAACTTCGGGTTGCGCTCGGTCTCGGCTCCTACCACGGCTACTTCTGCCGTTAGCTCCTTCGAAGAAGGAAGATCTTTGTTGTCTCTAAGATCCTCCAGACTGGGACTCGCCCCATGATTCAGTGTTGCAGTTGGATTCTTCAGCGTCCCTTAAGCGTGACATGAGATGGTCCACCAAGGCTTCTTGCTGGGACGTGAAGCGGTTAGTTACTTCAACCACAACTCTGTCCAGATCTGCTCTAGTAATTGCTGCAGGCTGTTCTGTGGCAGGAGTAGTTGGGTTAGCCTGTTCTTCATTTGTTACTGTTGCTGGAGGAGGACGATTTACTTGATTCGTGACAGCTGGATCTGGAAGACTGCTGGATGCGATATTTTTTCCTTTGTTAACATCTTTTCTCTGTTTGGGAGGCATGTTTTCCAAGTGGCGGACGATGCTGTTAGGAAAACTTGTTAAACAGATGAAGCTGAAGCTTCGAGCTTCTACTTCTCAGTGAAAGCACCAAAAATGTTTGCACAAAAAATGGACAAACACCTCGAAGTTGTATGATTTAGTAGATCTTATGTTATCCTTAGTGATTTGAGCGATTTATGCAAATATATGAAAAACAGGGGCTAAACTGTAAAAAGACACGCAGATTTATAGTGGTTCAGCCAGAATGTGCCTACGTCCACTTTATATGTTATTCTTCTTCTCTTATTCTGATTACAAGTACAAAGCTTTGATACAAGTAAAAGAAAGTTGTTTGAAAGTTCCTTCCGTGCTTGAGCTCTCAAACTTGTCCCCATTGATGTACCCCTGCCCCTCTATTTATAGAGTGAGGCTGGGGGTAGGGGTCTTGGATGTATACAGCTGTTGATGGGCCCGGGCTGATACAATCTGGCCTGGCAAATCTGGTTCTGCATCGTCTTGGTCCGGTGGTAGTCGATGTAGCTTGGTCCGGTTTACTCTGGTTCGGTAGGAAGCTTGGTTCGGTGGGAAGTATGGTTCGGTGGGAAGCTTGGTTCGGTGGGAAGTATGGTTCGGTTGGAAGCTTGGTTCGGTGGGAAGCTTGGTTCGGTGGGAAGTATGGTTCGGTGGGAAGTATGGTTCGGTAGAGGTGAGTGTCTTTCGTTCGGTGGTGGCTGGTTCGGATGTGGTGAGGATGCCGAATGAAGCCTAGCTCTCCATGGTCTTGAGATCTCCTGGGTGAGAAATTTACCCAACAGAAACTTATTGAATTTGAGGGTTTTAAGATATGGTTTTATAACTTGGTTTTGATTTAAAGTGATTAAATAGATATTTCAAGTTTTAAATAAATCGAAGGGAATATTTAGTTTAATGTAATTTAAGGTTATTTAAATGATAATGGATTTATTAAGTGAATATTTCAAAACTAAATAATAATGAAGTTAAAATAAGATATATATATATATATATGAAATTATCAATTTAGCTTTGAGAGTGCTATCATTTCCATTTTAAATATAAATTATTTGAATGACCACGGTGTTATAATGACGTTTGGTTGTTAATAGCGTACATTTCTACATAGTAGATAGTTCCACGGATCCTTAGAGGATGGTTATCCCAAACATCCTTTGAGTTATTTGTATTTCAGTTGATATTTCACTGGAGTTGGATTTATTGATATAAGAATGTTAATCCTGACTCGAGTGTTTTGTGTTTTGCTTTACGCTCGGGTCAGACTGAGTGATACAGCATTTGAGACTCGCCTTTGGAGTTTAGAGCTTCGCTTGGAGATCCAACTAGAGATTCAGCTTTTAGATATTCAGTTGATTCCAGTGTTGTATTCAGATTTGATTATTGTATCGAGACTCCAGTGTATTCGAGACTTCTGTTGTATTTTGTTTTACTCTATTATATATAAATGGTAGCTTCATGAACTACTATTCTCTTGTTTCCGCTGCATTCTGTTATAATACTCTATGTCTGTGATTCTGTGATTATTTTATTTACTGTATATGCTGAGTTTTGCCAAATATAAATTAACAATCTGATATTTTGAGCAATTCAAGTCCAACATGTGTGGATGCGAATGGTTGAAAATATCGGATCGTTACATTTCATTACGCTCGGGTCAGTCTAAGCTTTTCAGTGTTGAAAACATTATTTTTGGAGGACGAAGTCGAAGTTTGGTATATTATGTTATTAGTATTATTTCGTTGCATTATTTTGGTATATTTGTTGATTGTACATTGATTATATTGTAAAAGTTGTGTAATCAAATGTATATTGTAAAACAGCTTCATGAATTGTTTATTTGATTATTATATTTTGTCATTTGAAGTGACCCACTTTTCTTCACCTATAAGTTTTAGTGAATTTTAGTTAGGAATTTTTTTTACTAAGGGATCACCTCTCTTCTTGCTCCTTTTATTTCTTTTAATTAATTACCCAAGATCCTGAATTTTACTAATATAAATATATCAGTATTTAAATCAATTCCTATCATTTATATATATGAGGATATATAAATGTTTCTTTGCAAATCAGAGTGTTTAAAGTAGCAAAGAATTTTAATTCACACAATATTTTTCATAGTTGAAATGTCTTGTGTCACATAGCTTGTTTCTACACTTATATCTCTTCACTGACTCAAGATTGACTAATACTAAATACAAATATTATCACCTTAATGAGACTCAAGATTGACCAATGCATACTTCAGATTTTATCTTCTTTTATAATGACTCAAGATTGACTAATACAAAAATAAAGTATTAGTTCCTCATATTTTCATTTGTATTGTTTTCCAGAGTTTTCATTAAACCAAATTATTTGATTTGTGGTATAATATCCCATGGGTTTGATTCTGGGGTTTCAGTAATTCATACCTGTTATTTAGAAATGATAGAAGATGTCAAAACATAATTTGATTAATGATTCAAGGGTTTATCTAGCCCAGATTCATGGTTTATACACAAACATGCACCAAACATGCAAAAAACATGCACAAGCAATTCAGTTCAATCAAAATGCATATATTCAGGTTTATAAAACATGTAATGATCATGTAAGTGATAGGGTTGTGTGCTGATTTAGAAATCATACAAAATTTGCTAATAAAACTGGAAAACATATTGAACTTGGTTTTGAAAGATCTTTGCACATTCTGAATGATAAGTGAGCAAAAGTAATGTTTTGGATTTCTAAATACTTAACCAAATTACTCTATTCTCTTACTTGATGCATTGAATCTTTTGATCTGCTTCTTTTACTAAACTTGCTACTTCAATCATATGTTTGATGTCATTTCAAGATTTTATCAAAATTCAAATCCTAAAACCTTAGCTACCTATGATTTCCATGTTCTATAACATCATATTCTTAGTCTTATTCTGGATTCAACTTATGACTTGATTTCTTTTCAAATTAGCATTACACTATGGATTTACTTGCTTCAGAAAGTTGAAGCATATGGCTTCAAACATATGCATGCACTTGTATCAATTACAACCATGTATAGGCCCTTCTGGTTAGCCATGGTCAAGCTCAAACTCATCTACTGTAACTCTTGTACATTCTCTTTTAACACAACTTAACTACTAATACAAGGTTTAGTTGCAATCCAAATTAACTTGTACTATGGCCTTGTTTGCTTCAGTGATTTCAAGCTTACACATGAACTTGTATTAGTTACAAGACATGTAAAAATCTTGCTGGCTAACCAAGACCAAATTTAAACCCATCAACTCATTACTTTGACTAACATTCATTCAAAAACAACCCATAATCCTATCTGAAACTTAATCAATAATAGCAAGGAGAATATGTCCATATATCAGATTATATGGCATACTTCTCATTCATCATAGCTTACTGGATTTAATTCCAGAGCATATTACTTTGATCAACCACTCACAAGCACATATAAATGCATAAGTCTTACATATTCATTACAAGGAAACAAAGCACTAAGAATTCTGGACACACATAATCCTTAATAAAGTTTTTGCCCAGATTATTTATTACAAATAAAAACATCTACTTCTCTAAAGTATTTTAAAACAACAAGCTCTTCAAACACCCATGCAAGCAGAGCTACTATGCCTCTTTCCCTGCAGCAATACCTGGAACCGCCTCAATGATAATGAGACACCCCATAGTTTGCAAAGGCAACAAATAGGGTTAGAAATAAATTCTGGTATGAGTGAAATCAAAATATAATAACTTGTCATTTTCTAATTATTGTGCAGAGAATTCATATACTTGATGCTTATTTGGATTTATAATGTAAACTGGGTATATATATATATATATATATATATAAGCCCCTACTAACACTCATGCACACAAGCATCCATTCATCCATTCAATTCAGTACACATGTATACATACTCCTATGGATTAACTCATTTTAATACCATAGCTCAACTCTCAATCTCAATTTATCAATTTAATTTGGTCTTAACTCTTTGCCATTGAACACCATGTGTGCATTGCAAGGGACTCAATTATGTTAACCCCTGCACAGAGGCCTACAGGACTTAAACAAGTCATGCACATACCCATCATCCCCCTTATGATGAATAGATCAAGGCTCTACTCCTAGATTAGCTTTATAATTTAGTGACCATTCTCATTTTCTTTCAGAAAAATTTATTAACTCTTGAAATGATTTTATATTCTTTTCTTCTTTTTCATAAATCAAAGAGAGTTAAACTCACTCAGGGATTTCAGCCAACCATACTAAACATTCATGAAAAGAATACCATATCTCATTTTCCAGTTATTTTATTCAAAATATGTTTTAACACTTGCATGTCTCCTATATTCAGGAATATCATGATCACTTAAACAAATCTAGTGAAATTATATAAAATCCTTATACTCAATTCTACTGTGAACATAGGGTAAGGTTTTTGAGAAAAACCCATAAAACATTTTAGCTTAAGATCTGAACAAATCAGCACATAAATAATTTATTGCATTGTCCATCTCATTTTTAAAACAATCTAGACATAAGCATGAATCTCCTTTATTCACACTGCCTAGTTTATTTCCCAGTAATAACCTACTTCTCAATAAAATGTATTTATCTTACTAAACATATTTATAAACTGATGTTTTAAGGTACTGGATCCATATCAGTGATCAGGGTATTTTTCTTATCAAACAATCAATCAAAAAAAATCAAAGCATCAACCAAAGATTTATCAAAACACCAACCATTCTCAACATTCATTTATTCAGAAAAATAGATCAAGCACAAACATGATATGGTTTTTATAAAATAATATGACTGCCCTTAACTTGGGTCTTAATGCCTTAAACCTCATAAGATTGATTAATCACTCACCTTCCTTCCTCTTTTCCCCGAGAATACTTTAACTTGAAAATGGCTTTGGTTTGCTCTTCTTTCTTTTCAAAATATTTTCTGTTTTCTGAAATGAGACTGCTGCTACCCCCTTTAATTTTTAAAACATTGTTTAGGGTTTTAGTAGAGTGAAAAACCCATCTTATCCCCATACAAATGAGAGAATTTTGCATATGATGTTATGGCTAGAAATGCCATTTTCTTTTTGATTTCCATTTCGGGTATTTTCAGTTGCTTTAGCTTTTTTTTGGTTTGCATGCTATTTGCATGTTTCATATACACACCTTATTTTCATGTGACTTTCTTACATTATTTATTTTCTTAAGACTAATCTGTAATGTATACATGTATATCCTTTTATCAATTAATTCCTTGTTAATGTTTCAAGCTATTTGTTTTCTCTTGATATATAAAATGTATTCATGTAACGACCCGTATTTTTATGGATCGAAACATCGTAAAACTGATAACATTAGGTCGTAATGTTGTTAAGTTGTCTAGGTTTTAAGCCGTTCGAAGCTTAGGACGTGAAGAAGGATAGGTCGTGGAGCGACTTAAGGTATTGGGCGACCTAAGGAATGGGACGACTTATAGAAGTTGGCGACTTATAGCAGTTAGTGACCTAGTGGACTGGACGACGTAAGGACTTAGGTCGTATTGTAGTTAGGTCGGAGTAGACGACCTATAGGAAGTTGGCAACCTAAGGATAGGAGCGACCTTAGGAGTTAGCGACTTAAATCAGTAGATGACCTAAGTGAGTTTGCGAGTTAACGACCTAAGTGAGTTAGCGAGTTAACGACCTAGGGGTAGTTGTTAGGTCGTAAGCGACCTAAGATAGTTAGGTCGTCCAGACGACTTAAGTGTTAGGTCGTAACCCAGCTAGGTCGCATGAGTAGTTAGGTCGCGTGAGTTATTAAGTCGTGGCATTTTAGGTCGCGACTTATGGTAAGTCGTTAGGTCGAAGACGACTTATGATAGGTCGTGTAGGGGTTGATCTGTTAGGTCGCGCGCATATGCTATCTGTTAGGTCGCGCGCATATGCTATCTGTTAAGTCGTAGGATGGGTTGTCTCACTAACTCGCAAGTCGTGGTATCTCTTAAGTTATAAGTCGTGGTGGTCTATAAGTCGTGGACGACTTAAGGAGGCGGACGACTTAGGGAATTCCAGCCTATAAATACACGTCCATTTCCTCACTTTTTGGGATCCGGATTTCGAAGCGACGAAGTGCTGCCATTTTGAGAGCTCGACTTCTACACTTCTTCACTTCTTTTCTCCACTCTAATCTTGTGATTCCTTCCATCCAAGATCGAAGATCCAAGAGCTAAAGTTGATGATCTACATTCTTCGAAGAGTGATTTCATCGTTTGAAGCGGGATTGTGATAGATCGAGTTAGATTCTTCGCTGTCCAGATCTGAAGTGTGTTGTTTTTGAGGTGTTTAGGTGATTTAGTGAGTGGTGATTATCTCTCACATGGGTCCAAAGGAGTATATCGGATCGTTGGCTTGATTTTGTGTTAAAGTAGTGATTTCCATGCATTTTTGTAAACCTAAGTATAGATCCATATAGATCCATTGTTCATGATGATTTGACGACCATTTTACTACATGATAACCTATGCAAGTTCATTCATCAAGATTATAGAGATATTTCTCATGTTTTCATGCTTGTTAGACTTTAGACTCTTTATTTACGAAATTGCCATTACTGTTATAATTGTCTATTTAGATCATATTTGAATGCTTGATTACTTGGATTAATGTTTGACTTGATTGATTGCTATGAATTAGATGATTGATGATTTGATTTAGACCGAAGATGATTCAAAAGCTAAGGTAAAGGCTCTTGAATTGGAAAAGCTGCTTGTGGCATATGTGGCGGATGAGGAAGCTCATATGGATAGATTTGATGATGATGTTGAGATGAGGCTTTGCTATGATGATGATGAGGCGAAGCATGATATGAGATAGCCTTGGTCTAATCTAGACGGGATCATTCCAAGCATGTGGACAACTCGGTGAAATGGTTCGAGTTTGAGGATAATGGTTTGCTCGAGAGGCGCTTGAGCTAGTATGGAAATAGTCGTCGAGGAGGATGACTAGAAGGCTGAGATCTCATCGTTGTTGAAGGATCTAGCATGCTCAAAGCAAGAGTACGTTGGGTAGATTCGATAGTCCCTAAAGGCTACTGATTGGTAGTCAAGTACTCTGGGCAGATTCAATAGTCCTAGGCACGGGTCACGACGACGTGCGGAGTTATGTCTAGAACCGGGGTTTCCATTAGCCCTTGACGGACGGATGAAAGAATGAGCTGGTCATTCAATTAATGATGATATCGAAGCAATGATAACAATGATAGCTAGAGTCATGGATGTTTGGTTGTATCGTCATTCGGTCTCAAGAGTAGTGTTTTCTGGGTGCTTATCTGATCTTGGTTTAGGCCTTGGGGGTTTGTACTTGGAAAACATCGCCCTTGACTCGAGTGATAATTGCTTTACTTTAAATTGTATGCTTTGCTATGTTTGCTTCTGCTTAGTGTGTGTCTGGGGGCTATCACTGTAGAAAGAGGTGGAGTGGGAGGGTTGTATTCCTATTCCTTTTCCTTTATGCTCTTTTGGTATGTTAGTTAATTTACCGCTCACTAAGACTGTTGTCTGACTCAAGGCTTTATGTTTTAACTCTTATTGCCTTGGGATGTTCATCCATTTTGGGACGGGCAGACTAGGTAGCAGGTGACAGGTGCTGTTCCTGCTTTCCACGATGCTGATGACGAAGACGAGCTAGAGTATTGCATATTGTTTTCTTACTATATGTACTGGATGTTCCGCTGCTTGTATATTCTCTAAGTGATATGTAGTGAGGCTTGTTGTATTGACTTTTCAGATGTTTGTATTTAACTATTATGAAGCTTAATTGATGAGATTCATTTGTGAAGCTTTACTATATATGTTCTCTATTGTATTTTTATCCATGCGCTGTGAGTAATACGATAGATTCCGATGTTTTAATTTACCTTGGCAACCGTCCATGGCCGCATGGCACACTTTACAGCGCACTATTTCTATGTTTAAGTGCAGGGGTCATGGGCGGTCGTCACATTTGGTATCAAAGCTTTGGTTAATCGATTTTACCCAACGCTCGCTGACGTAACTACGTATAAGAGACGTAATTGTATTTTGATGGATGATTACTATATATAATATAGTAACTTAGTAGAGTTTGAGTCCTTTATGTAGTTGTTTCTCTAGGTGTGCTAATCATTCCTTTTTATAGATATTAAGGATGAGTCGAAGAGGGAGACCAGTTGCTAGGGAAGGCCGTGCTGCAGAGGGGACTGCTGATTATGCAGCTATGTTCAAAGCTATGATGACTTCGATCATGAGAAGGATACCAGTTCCGGGGACAGCAGTAGATGTTGGAGTTCAAGTTCAAACTCCAAGACCGGTGGATTTTGCTAAGTTGTGTAAGGATTATACTGCTCTTGGAGGGAAGGTTTTCTTGGGAACAGAACCAAACATTGAAGTTCAGAGATGGATAGATGCTTGTAGAAGAATCTTTGGTGACTTGGGAATTGAGGATGCAACTAAGAGGAAGTTAGCATCAAGACAGCTTCAAGAAAGAGCTTCTGATTGGTGGAATTCTATCACCATTGATACTCCGGAGGAAGAGATTACTTGGGAGCAATTCCAAGCCAGATTTGAAGCTAAGTTCATTTCTACTTCTCAGAAGTCTGTTCTGTTCAAGAAGTTTGTAGAGCTCAAGCAAGGTGGAAGACCAGTTCTTGAGTATGTTTCTGAGTTTGAAGCTTTGTCCAAGTATGCCTGGTCGTATATTGAATCTTCATACCAGAAGAACGAGAAGTTTGTGACAGGCTTGGACAGTTATCTTAGGAGACAGTTGGTGGATCATTTGGACGATTCATTTGAGAAGCTTGTAGAGAAGGCTCTCAGGCACGAGAATCTGTTTCCTAAAGAGGGATCTGTTGTTGCTGTGACCAAGGAGGAGTCTAGACCACAGCAGGGTGGAAACAAGAAGAGGAAGCAGCAGCAGCAAAAGGGTAAGGATGGCCAGAAGAAGCCGAAGGGAAAAGTGACCTGCTACAATTGTCAGCAGAAAGGCCATTTCTCCAGGGATTGCAAGAATCCGAAGGTGCCGGTGAAGTTCCACAACTGTGACAAGCTGGGGCATGTTAGGAAGAATTGTCCAGAACCACGGAGGGACAAGCAGATGGTGCAAGCTTATGCTTTAGGAGCTGTTCCATCGTCTTCAAAAGCTCCTACTGCTGAAGAGAAAGGAAAGAGTGTGGTGGTTCAAGGTACTCTTTTCTTATGTGGTGTTCCAGTGAGAGTGCTATTTGATACTGGGGCGTCGCATTCGTTTGTTTGTAACGAACTTGTAGGCCGGTTAGGTTTAGAACCGGATATTGTTGATAGACCATTGGTTGTGACTAATCCAGTTGGGGGTTCGTCTTGTTTGTGTATGCTATGCCATGGTCTGATTGTATCGAGTCATGATTGCTCTTTTGTTTGTGATTGTTTTGTTCTGAACTTTGCGGGGTTCGGACTTATTTTGGGTATGGACTGGCTTAGGAAATATGCAGCAAAGGTTGATTGTGAAAGGTTGGAGGTGACAGTCGAGAATGTGGAGGGGTGAAAGGTTGTGATACGATGTAAGCATGAGGAAGGCGTCTTCATGAGCTTTATGTATTCGCTGGTTGTTCCACGGGATGGACTGTCATCGGTGCCAATCGCTAATGGATTTGAGGATGTCTTTGACGAGGTCAAAGGGTTACCGCCGCATAGAGAGATCGAGTTTCGAATCGATCTAGTTGAAGGAGCCAGACCTGTTGTGATGCCTCTTAGGCGGATGGCGCCTAGGGAACAGTAGGAGTTGAGGGTGCAGGTTGATGATCTTTTGCAGAAAGGATTCATTCGGCGTAGTGTGTCCGAATGGGGTGCACCAGTTGTGTTCGCAACCAAAGCGGATGGATCATTGAGGTTGTGCGTGGATTATCGTGAGCTGAATAAGGTGACTAAGAAGAACAAGTATCCATTGCCGAGAATAGATGACTTGTTTGATCAGCTTCACGAAGCTAAGGTGTTTTCTCAGATGGATTTGGCAACGGGATTTCACCAGTTGAGAGTGGCTAAGGATAGTGTGCCGAAGACTGCTTTCAGGACACCATCCTGTTTCTTTGAGTGGCTGGTAATGCCGTTTGGATTGACTAACGCGCCATCATATTTTGTGGATCTTATGAATAGAGTGTTCAGAGATCAGTTGAGCAAGTTCGTGCTAGTATTCGTGGATGATATTCTGATTTATTCCAGAACTGAAGAAGAGCACAGGACGCACTTGCATATTGTTTTGGAAATCTTGCGGAAACATCAGCTGAAGGCTAAGTTTTCAAAGTGTCACTTCTGGAAGAGTGAAGTGAGGTTATTAGGCCATGTTATCTCTGGAAATTGAATAGCGGTTGATCCCGCCAAGGTGGCAGCAATCCAGGATTGGGGTAGACCTAAGAATGCATTTGATGTGAGAAGTTTTCTTGGATTAGCAGGATATTATCGTCGATTTATCAAAGACTTCTCCAAGGTGGCTGCACCATTAACAGGATTGACGAAGAAGAACCAAGTGTTCAGATGGGAAGATAAGTGTGAGCAAGCTTTCAGAATCCTGAAAGAGCGATTGACAAGTGCTCCTGTTTTGACCATTCCAAGTGGGAATGATGAGATGGTGGTTTACACCGACGCATGTGGTACTGGACTTGGAGCAGTGCTGATGCAGAGGGATAAAGTTGTTGCATATGCGAGTCGACAACTGAAGCCGCATGAAAGGAATTATCCGACTCATGATTTGGAGTTAGCGGCGATTGTTTTTGCTCTGAAGATGTGGAGACATTATCTATTGGGAGTTCGATTCGAGTTATTTACAGATCATAAGTCGTTGAAGTATCTTTTCTCCCAAAAAGATTTGAATCTTCGGCAGCAACGATGGCTAGAGTTTTTGGCATCATATGATTTTGGTATAGCTTATACTCCGGGAAAGGGTAACGCAGTGGCAGATGCGTTAAGTCGAAGACATGCAGGATTAGGTGTCATGTTTTCAGAATGGAAGAATCTCGAGTATTTAGCTGGATTTGACTTCAGGCCCAGATGTGAATTGGAACCTGAGATGTTGGCAAACTTATCGATAAGACCTACTCTTGTGGGAAGAATTTGCGAGAGTCAAAAGCGAGACGATAAGCTTGTCAAGATTATCCGTGATTTGGAATCTGAATTGGACCCAGAAAAGGATAAAGGATTCGAGGTCGATCGAGAGGGTTGGCTTCGGAAGCAAGGACGACTAGTTGTTCGCGATATAGATGAATTGAGAAATGAAGTTCTGAAGGAAAGTCATCACTCGAAGTTGACAATTCATCCAGGTGGAAATAAGATGTATCGGGATATGAAGAGAACCTATTACTGGGAAGGTATGAAGAAGGATGTTGGAAATTTTATCTCCAAATGCATGAACTGCCAGTTGGTAAAAGCCGAGCAGAAGAAGCCCAGTGGATTGCTTCAGCCATTAGAAGTTCCTACATGGAAGTGGGAGCAAGTGTCGATGGATTTTATTGATGGGCTACCTGGAACAAGAACAGGGAATGAAGGGATTTGGGTCATCGTAGATCGTCTGACTAAGAGTGCTAGATTCATTCCTGTTCGATCGACTAGGACTGCATCAAAGATGGCTGAGTTGTATGTTAAGTGGATAGTTCGATTCCATGGTATTCCGAAGAGTATAGTGAGCGATCGAGATCCATTGTTCACTAGTGGATTTTGGAAGAGCTTTCAGGAAGTTTTGGGAACCGAGTTATGTTTGAGTACAGCTTATCACCCTCAAACAGATGGTCAGACCGAGAGAGTCAACCGAGTTTTGGAAGATCTCCTCAGAGCTTGTGTTTTGGATTTCGGAGGATCATGGGAAGATCACCTTCATTTGGTGGAATTTTCATATAACAACAGTTACCAGTCAAGCATTGGTATGGCACCGTATGAGGCATTGTATGGAAGACCGTGTAACTCTCCGACATGTTGGTTAGAGACAGGGGAAAAGTTGATACTTGGGCCAGACATGATTCGACAGACTTCAGATTGTATAGAGATCATTCGGCAACGAATGAAGGCAGCCCAAGACCGTCAGAAAAGTTATGCCGATAAGCGTCGTAAGGATTTGGAATTCGACGTAGGTGATAGGGTTTTTGTGAAGATTTCTCCACTGAAGAATGTTATCCGATTCGGGAAGAAAGGAAAATTGACTCCGAGATTTGTTGGACCATTCCAGATCATCGAGCGAATTGGAAAGATCGCCTACAGATTGGAGTTACCAGAAAAGATGTCGAGTGTGCACAATGTTTTTCATGTATCATATCTACGGAAGTATGTGCACGACTCGAATACAGTGGTTTCTGCTGATAGCTGTGAAGATTTCGAAGTTGATCCTGTCGATAAGAGACCTCGTAAGCCGCTTCGTGTTGTGGAAACCGACACGAAATAGCTTAGGAGGAAGGTAGTTAAGTTGCTCAAGATACAATGGAGTGATGATGATAACGACTGTACATGGGAGGTGGAAGAGAGGATGAAGGCAGCTCATCCTGAACTCTTCAAGGTATGGCCCTAAGGTGTCGCGTCATCTAACGACATTGTAACTTGTTCTAGTTTTAAAATTCTGCATGCTAAGCCAGAATTGGATGCATGGTTTGTTGATTGCTATGGATGGTAGGCATGCAGAATAGTCTTTGATTGCTTTGTTGTTTGGAATTTCGGGGGCGAAATTCCTAAGGGGGAGAGAATGTAACGACCCGTATTTTTACGGATCGAAACATCGTAAAACTGATAACATTAGGTCGAAATGTTGTTAAGTCATCTAGGGTTTAAGCCGTTCGAAGCTTAGGACGTGAAGATGGATAGGTCGTGGAGCGACTTATGGTATTGGGAGACCTAAGGAATGGGACGACTTATAGAAGTTGGCGACTTATAGCAGTTAGTGACCTAGTGGACTGAACGAGGTAAGGACTTAGGTCGTATTGTAGTTAGGCCGGAGTAGACGACCTATAGGAAGTTGGCAACCTAAGGATAGGAGCGACCTTAGGAGTTAGCGACTTAAATCAGTAGACGACCTAAGTGAGTTTGCGAGTTAACGACCTGAGTGAGTTAGCGAGTTAGCGACCTAGGGGTAGTTGTTAGGTCGTAAGCGACCTAAGATAGTTAGGTCGTCCAGACGACTTAAGTGTTAGGTCGTAACCCAGCTAGGTTGCGTGAGTAGTTAGGTCGCGTGAGTTGTTAGGTCGCGTGAGTTGTTAGGTCGTGGTATTTTAGGTCGCGACTTATGGTAAGTCGTTAGGTCGAAGATGACTTATGATAGGTCGCGTAGGGGTTGATCTGTTAGGTCGCGCGCATATGCTATCTGTTAGGTCGTGCGCATATGTTATCTGTTAAGTCGTAGGATGGGTTGTCTCATTAAGTCGTAAGTCGTGATATCTCTTAAGTCGTAAGTCGTGGTGGTCTATAAGTCGTGGACGACTTAAGGAGGCGGACGACTTAGGGAATTCCAGCCTATAAATACACGTCCATTTCCTCACTTTTTGGGATCCGGATTTCGAAGCGAAGAAGTGCTGCCATTTTGAGAGCTCGACTTCTACACTTCTTCACTTCTTTTCTTCACTCTAATCTTGTGATTCCTTCCATCCAAGATCGAAGATCCAAGAGCTAAATTTGAAGATCTACATTCTTCGAAGAGTGATTTCATCGTTTGAAGCGGGATTGTGATAGATCGACTTAGATTCTTCGCTGTCCAGATCTGAAGTGTGTTGCTTTTGAGGTGTTTAGGTGATTTGGTGAGTGGTGATTATCTCTCACACGGATCCAAAGGAGTATATCGGATCGTTGGCTTGATTTTGTGTTAAAGTAGTGATTTCCATGCATTTTTGTAAACCTAAGTATAGATCCATATAGATCCATTGTTCATGATGATTTGACAACCATTTTACTACATGATAACCTATGCAAGTTCATTCATCAAGATTATAGAGATATTTCTCATGTTATCACGCTTGTTAGACTTTAGACTCTTTATTTACGAAATTTCCATTACTGTTATAATTGTCTATTTAGATCATATTTGAATGCTTGATTACTTGGATTAATGTTTGACTTGATTGATTGCTATGAATTAGATGATTGATGATTTGATTTAGGCCGAAGATGATTCAAAAGCTAAGGGAAAGGCTCTTGAATTGGAAAAGCTGCTTGTGGCATATGTGGCGGATGAGGAAGCTCATATGGATAGATTTGATGATGATGTTGAGATGAGGCTTTGCTATGATGATGATGAGGCGAAGCATGATATGAGATAGTCTTGGTCTAATCCAGACGGGATCATTCCAAGCATGTTGACAACTCGGTGAAATGGTTCGAGTTTGAGGATAATGATTTGCTCGAGAGGCGCTTGAGCTAGTATGGAAATAGTCGTCGAGGAGGATGACTAGAAGGCTGAGATCTCATCGTTGTTGAAGGATCTAGCATGCTCAAAGCAAGAGTACGTTGGGCAGATTCGATAGTCCCTGAAGGCTACTGATTGGTAGTCAAGTACTCTGGGCAGATTCGATAGTCCTAGGCACGGGTCACGACAACGTGCGGAGTTATGTCTAGAATCGGGGTTTCCATTAGCCCTTGACGGACGGATGAAAGAATGAGTCGGTCATTCAATTAACGATGATATCGAAGCAATGATAACAGTGATAGCCAGAGTCATGGATGTTTGGTTGTATCGTCATTCGGTCTCAAGAGCAGTGTTTTCTGGGTGCTTATCTGATCTTGGTTTAGGCCTTGGGGGTTTGTACTTGGAAAACATCGCCCTTGACTCGAGTGATAATTGCTTTACTTTAAATTGTATGATTTGCTATGTTTGCTTCTGCTTAGTGTGTGTCTGGGGGCTATCACTATAGAAAGAGGTGGAGTGGGAGGGTTGTATTCCTATTCCTTTTCCTTTATGCTCTTTTGGTATGTTGTTAGTTAATTTACCGCTCACTAAGACTGTTGTCTGACTCAAGGCTTTATGTTTTAACTCTTATTGCCTTGGGATGTTCGTCCATTTTGGGACGGGCAGACTAGGTAGCAGGTGACAGGTGCTGTTCTTGCTTTCCACGATGCTGATGACGAAGACGAGCTGGAGTATTGCATATTGTTTTCTTACTATATGTATTGGATGTTCCGCTGCTTGTATATTCTCTGAGTGATATGTAGTGAGGCTTGATGTATTGACTTTTCAGATGTTTGTATTCAACTATTATGAAGCTTAACTGATGAGATTCATTTGTGAAGCTTTACTATATATGTTCTCTATTGTATTTTTATCCATGCGCTGTGAGCAATACGATAGATTCCGCTGTTTTAATTTACCTTGGCAACCGTCCATGGCCGCATGGCACACTTTACAACGCACTATCTCTATGTTTAAGTGCAGGGGTCGTGGGCGGTCGTCACAATTCATATATTTAATTACCATAGTGTTTTCCTTATTACTTTATATTTTTCCTGGTTGTAAAAATATAACATATGGTAATGTATAATCCATATATACACTCAGTCACATTTCCTCATTCCTTCTCTCTGAAATACCATTTCCTTATTATTATTTATTTTTAATTACTATAAAAGTCTACTTTTATCATTTTATTCCTTTCTGACTATTTATATTCAATATATATATACATATGAATATAAGACTTACTCATACTTAGTTATTTTCTTCTCATTATTATTTTACTGAAAACAATTATCCCCTTCATTATATATTTAACTCATTCTCAATATTTATTTTCAAACTATATTTTTCCTTGAAAATTCTCCTTTCACTGATTTTATAAAAATTATTCTTATCTCAATAATTTGGGTCTTCACATCATTCCGCTGTGAGATTCTTTTTTTGTTTTCCTTCTTTTCTCTTATTTTCTTATTTACCCCATTGACAATCCTCCCTTTTGAATGGTTTGAGTTAGACATGTGTGGTTTATTGTAATTTTAACTGTCCAAAAAGGTGGGTCGTCACACTACTTTATTTATCAAAAAGGAAAATTATGATATTTTAGTCGTTCAAATTATGTTGACGATATAATATTTGGATCTACGAATGAAAATATGTGTATTGATTTTGCAGCTATTATGAAAAATGAATTTGAAATGTCTCATATGGGAGAATTAAATTTTGGGTTTACAAATTAAACAATTAGAAAATGGAACTTTTATTTATCAAGTAAAATATTGTAGAGAATTATAAAAACATTTTGGAATGGATTACACTTCAAATAAACCAACTCCAATGTGTATCAGTTTACATTTAGACAAAGATGAGAATGGTAAGGATTTTGATCAAAAAATATATAGAAGTATGATATGCTCCTTACTTTATCTAACCGCTTGTAGACCCAATATTACGATGAGTGTTTGTTTGTGTGCTCGATTTCAAGCACAACCCAAGGAATCACATCATCGAGCCGAGAAATGAATTTTGTGATATTTAACCAACACCAAAGATTATAAACTCTTTCATATGAAAGGTAGCTCTTTTAAATTTGTTTCATACAGTGATGCCAATTTTGGATGTTGTAAGATGAATCGAAAGAGTACGAGTGGAACTTGTTACTTTATCGGTTAATCTTTGGTCTTGTGGTTTAGTAAGAAACAAAATTGCGTTTCATTATTGACATGCGGGGCCGAGTATATCTCAGCCCCTTTGTCTCTTGCTCAAGTTATATATATGCAACAAACACTTCACAATTTCTAGAAAAATATTACGAAATCAACTATATACTATGATAATACAAGTGCAATCAACCTCTCTAAATATTTAATTAATCATTCCAAAACAAAACATATTGATATCCGTCAACATTTTCTAAGAGATGGTGTTGAAAAAGACATTATTTCCCTAGAATTTGTTACAACGGAAAATCAAATATCATATATGTAACGACCATATTTTCGAATGTATTATAATTAAGTAGTAAAATTCTTTAAATATTCAAATCTTGGATTTAATACGAATAAAAATAATTTCGAAAGCTTATTTAAATTCTATTTAAATAAGAATGATAATAGTAAACTTTTAACTTAGAATTAAAAGTGATTAAATTTGTTTTAACAATAAGTCGTTTTAATTAACGTGTGAAATTATCATTTCGGGCTACTGTCTCGGATTTTGACGAAACTAATGTCATTGTGTCCGAAATAATGAATTGTTATACGCCGACGAATTTTATGGCGCTCGAACATACTGTATGGTCATGCAAGCTCGAAATGCATAGCGATTAATTTCAGGAATTAAAATATGATTTAACCTAAAAGCTAACTTATGTATACTATAGAAATAGTTCCCGAAACTAGTTCAAGTGAGTTCAGAATAGGAGTATTTAGCTAGGAACGCCAATGGACATGCTTTGATTGGAGTTCGTGATTTGGGGTATGAATAGTGTAGGAGAAAATTTCCATCAAAGGACCTCATTTTCTTTTATTTTCCAAAACTAAAACCCTAACCCTAAACCTAGCCCCTAAATCTGATGGCCGAGATTGCTTTGGCTGCTATAGCCTGAATTAGGTGGAGGGTCCAACATGAAAAGGTTGTGCCATAGCCTGGGGAATCCTTCGGCGGTGATGGATCGTCATATGGTGGCGCTAGATGATAGGGATCTTGGGTTGAACAGAACGACATTTTTGGGTTTGATCTCATTAACGGCTGCGTTTCAGGAGACGAGGTCGGTAGCGTTTGGGTGCTAAAGGTAGGGGCTGTCTTCTATAGGCGGCGGCACAGGCAACGTGGCGGTAGTGGCATATGAATAAGCAGAGGCAACGACAGTTAATGTGTGCTCTAGGTTTGATAAGAGAAGGTGATTAGTTTATTACCTAATTAATTAAGTTAATTATAATTTAATTAATCTCAAGTGTTCTAGTATACATATCTTTCTCATATGAGGTCCGATTTGGGCGTAGTCTTTTGCGTTGGACTCGTAAAGATGATATCTACGCATTGGAGTTGAATTCGTCGAGTTTGGAGCTTATTGGAATTTTAATCAAAACTGAATGGCATTTGATTTTGAACTATTCAAAAATGCGTAAGCATTGGATGGAACTTGGGTGAGCTTACTCACTAGTTGATTGAATATTATTGTGCATATAATTGTTACAGTATTAAAATGTAAACATTATAACGGACAATGTAAGTTATTACTTTTGGACCCCGCTTTATTTTGTAAAAAAAGTGACAACATTATTATGGAGTGTAATCTCTCTTTTGATCATCAATAACATGTATCATGGCCCAGACTACATGTTCACATGTTTGATAGTGCGTTATAAATGTTTGAAATTATATAGTTGTATTAAACATGCTTTGAAATCCCTGATATTTGACATATGTTAAATTCGATAAATTGTGATATATTCTGGAAATATATATGTATATATTTGGCTATACACATTTGGGTGTGTTTGACATAAAGGAATTGGTTTGGACATTTGTGGAAATTGAAATTGGAAGTTGTAAATGTTAGAGGCAAAAAGGTTGCTATGGATGCACTTTGAAATCGTTGTGATCAGTGATTTTAAAGTTAACTTTGGAAGACATCCCAGAGCTTCTTCGTATTTTTAATAAGTACTATAAGCATACTTATTATCACAATATAACAAGGTCTAACTATGTAATGACCTGGAAATTTTAACAATTTAAATAAGGGAATTCACTATTTTTCATGAAATTAAACAATAAAATATACCAATGAAAATTTGATATTTGGTATGCGTCTATTTAGGCATAGCAAGTGTCAGATTTTCATTGAACAATATGAAATTTTTCTTTATTATGAAATTTCAATTTAAAATTTAAAAATCAGTTAATTTGTTGAAAATAAAATATTTTTGAAATCTAAATATGTTTTTATAATAAAATGTAAATCATTTTTTGAGTGAGACATCGTATTTCGTTTCGCCAAATTTGGACTGCTCTAGCTCCGTTTATATTATTTTTGGCGTTTTAGCAGCAGTTTGGCAGCGGAAATCGAGTTTTGAGAGGTAGGTCGTGTAACTCATATCTGTGTACCATTCTGTTCGTCTCATCGTGCTGATCTCCATAGTATATTTATTTGTGCATTTCGGCGTCCGGTTCACGGCAAAATCTACGAAACGATTTGTCGTATCGGTTCCGTATTTAGGCCTTTTGGGTTTCTATGGCCTTTCATTTGTCCACCGTATAAACCTAATAGCCAGTTGCTTTTAATAATTTCTAAATTCAACCGATGTCCTCCTCTATTCCTAATTTTCAATATATATTGTTGTTCGATCTTTTTCTCTCCCCCTTTCATTCGTTATGTCTTCCCCAAATATATATATATTTTTGAGCAAGACGGGTGTGTAGCGTGACACTACACAGCCGATTAGAAGCATATATATAATAATGATGTTTCGATCAATAGGCCTGAACGATGGCACATAGCACTAGCACAAAAATCATACAAACCACTAATAAAGCCAAGATAGTACGAAAGTATATACAAAAACAGCAAGACCAAATACCAAAATGGATGTCAGAGCTCTGAACACGTCAACTGTCTACCAGCTAAGGCCATGGCTGCTAGCCTATGGGAAAAGCCGAGCTGCTCCCTTGTGACTCGGTCGGAGAAGAGCTTCTCTGAGGAAGGCGGAGTCTAAAGGGAGCGGAGAAGCTTTGACCTGTAATGGAGGAGAATAAAGAAGTTATACGTCTACAGATACCCTCGAAGTGACTCCTAGGTTTATCAAACACGAGTGCATTACGTTCTTTCCATAAACTCCAACAGAAAAGGGCGATAAAGACGTCTAGGTGGAGGTTGGGGGAGTTATATTGCCAGTGATCGAAGATGATAGGTGGAACAGGGATATAGCCCAGAATGTGGGCGCTAGAAGCTACCCAGATAGAGTAAGCAAAGTCGCATTCCCGAAACAAATGGGGAATATCTTTAATGTGGCTAGAACAAAAGACATAGTGTGGGTTAACCGAAATGTGCAAGCGGAGAAGTCTGTCTTTGGTGTTGATACGATCATGCGCCAGACACCATTGAAAGAAGGTGATACGCGGCGGAAGCGGGCATTTCCAAAGTCTGGGGAAGGCGAAGAAGCGACTAGGATTGTTGAGGACGGAGTAACAGGAGGCGACCGAGAAGCCTCTGGCAGGAGCGAGGGCCCATACTATGCGATCCAGTAGAGTTGAGAGCTGAACAGATTGAAGAAGGCTGGAAGCAGCGATGAGGTCAGAAAAGGTGTCAGAGCCGAAGAGAGAAGGGGGGCACAGGAAGTCCGGACCGGAATTGACACAGTCCCTAACCGAGATAGATGGGGAACGCGAGTAGGAGAAAAGGTGGGGCAAGGATTTTGCGAGAGGAAGTTGGTTATGCCAAATATCATGCCAAAAAACGCAGTTGATGCCATTACCGATGTCTACATGAAAAAAGGGTCTGACACGAGAAAGGGTTTGGAGCACTCCTGCCCAGAACGGAGAAGGCCTACAACAAGGAGGGAAGTGAAGGACAAGATTGTGATTAGAGTGATAATGAAGCGAGAGAATCCAATCTTTCCAGAGAGAGTTACCCGGGGTAAGGAGTCTCCAGAGCCATTTCGATAGGATCGCGGAGTTAAAAACAGCAAGGTTAGTGATACCAAGACCTCCCTGATTTTGATGCAAACAGGCGGTTCTCCAATTAATGAGCCTCTTGACGCCACCACCGTTCCACAGGAAGGTACTACGGATTGAGTCAATTTTGGTGATAACCTAGGAGGGAAGTTTGTGGAAAGACGTCTAGTAAGATGGGATGGCTGAATGGACAGATTTGACGAGGACAAGGCGGCCGGCTGTAGAGAGGGAATGATCCTTCCAACTCTGTAGTCTTGATTCTATTCTAGAGATAAGGGGGGACCAGTCCGATCGATGGAGCTTGGTGGGACGCAGTGGGATACCGAGATAGGAAAAGGGGAATACCGAAAGGTTACAGTTAAGCATCGACTCTGTAACGACCCATAAAATTTTATTAATTTTTAATTGGTTTTATAACGTATTTAATTTGGATTTTGAGATCCGATACGCGACGGAAACAATAAAAACGTGCGTCATCGGTGCTAAAATTTGTGACTTGAATTTATCTACTTTTCAAATTTGAAACCGTACAACTCATACCATATTAAATTTCTTTTAAATGTTTTAGCTAAATCTATGGGTGAGCGTTGCCACACCTTTCCACCTTATATTTAATTCTCTGCCGTTTCAATTTGCATTCTATCCGTTCACATTTCATTTATTCCTTTTCTACCATATATTCCATTATCTCTTTCTGCTATTTGCTAATTGCTATTTGCTCATTCACGCGAACATTTAATTGAAATAAAAATTTCAACCCTTACTTCTCTTTTCTTTTCAAATTTGAAACGTACTATTAAATCAAGCCATTAATTACTTTTATTTTTTTCCTTAAATTAACGTACAGCTCACACAATTATAAATTGCATTAAATTTTCTGCTGAACCACACCATGACCGTTTATATTACATTCATTTGGAATATATTCATTTGTTTGAAATCTTTCCCTTTCTCTCTCATCTCAGTTGGGAATAAAATAAATTTCAGCAGAAATCACGTTTCAATGCTTTTAACTCTTTATAACTTTTGATAAAATTTTCTGTCCTTTTTGAAACTAAAACGTATGGGGATATACATTTTTCATTTATTAATTTCTAAATCGTCCTGTTGTCCTTTTCATGCATGTTATATTTAATTATATTTTACATTTTCTATTTATTTCACTCATCTCCCTGCACGTTTCTATTTATTTGCTGATTTGTTGCATACGTTTCATTTTGGAAAAATGCGGTTCATTCCTATTTATTTTCATTTCTCACATTTATTTCATCTTTTACTGAAATTCGACCGCTGCCACATCATACCATTTTGGAAGTATGAATGTACAAAACATGCATACGTTTTATATTCATTTAATTGGAACGGTCACTTTAATTTTTGCCTTTAAAATTCCATTTTCTTCACTACAGCTAGAAAGTTATAAAACATCAAAAAAAATTTGAAAGCTCACCTTAAATTGTGCAAAGCGTTTTCCTCTGCCTTTATAACTTTGGGTTATGCCAGCTGTTATTTTTTTCCATCAATTCAAAATTATTATTTGTCATTCCATTTTAGGGTCTCTTCATTCTCCTTTATCAACTTCCATATATTTATTTCCCTAGTCACTTTAAAACGTTTTATAATAATAATTAATATATAGTCGTTTCATTTTAAAGCTTTTCATACGTTTAATATATGTCAAAAAAAGATGTGAATGGATATTTACCTGAGGCCCACACCATTTTGAATTATACGGTTTTTTTTTGTATTCATTAATTCTTTTACGGCTCATTTTATTTCACCTTTATAAGCTTTTTTTTTGGTAAAGCAAGGATCTACTGTCACTTTCTTCTCCTCAATTTTTCTTTCTCCACCCTCTCTCTTCTTCCACACTCTTACACGCAGCCGTACCTCACCTTGTCACCCATTCTGCCTTGCAGCAAACTTTTAACATATATATATATATATATATGATATCTTGAAAGGTAATACAACTTGTGCGTTTGTCTCATTAAGTATTGTGTTTTTTTTGTGTGCGTAAGTTATTTTTTTATTTTATTATATATATATAAGCCTGAGTATTGTTTCTAAAACTTTAGATATTTGCATGGGTACACATTTTCATATTGGGTTGGTTGTATAGATATACTAGTATACATTTAAGAGCTTTATAGGTTTGTATTAGTTATAATATATATATATATATATTATTTTTATTTTACCTTCATCTATTGTCAGGTATTGTTTAAAATATAATAGGTATACAAGTTAGGTATAACGGCTGCTGTGAATATGTGTAACAATATATGTATAACATTTTTTAAAACATGTATATAGCAGCCCATTTAAAGGTTTGTTTGTACACACTTTATTGTACATATAAAACGTAGGTTTGCATGTCAATATTGGTAGGCATAAGCATCCTTTCTCCATTTTTCTACTAGCATTGCGTTAGCATATTTTTATTTTTGGTAAAAATAATAATAATGATTATAGTATATTATTTGTAAAGGAAGTCTGCATTTGGTTAAACTATTAGATTTCTTTAAACTTACATTATTTACTGTTATGTATATCTTTGGATGTTAATTTGGTTATGTACATTTAGTTTCAGATATTGATGTTTCAAATATAACGTATATACTATAAGATAGAGTGAATTTGGTTTTGATTTTTTTTATGTTGATTTCAATAAATATATTTAGTTTAAGACTTATATAAAATGTATATATACTTTAATTTGAATTTGGGTTTAAGGGGGATAATAATATAAAATACATCTCGCCTAAATTCTTATCGAGTTAATTTGACCCGTTCCCATCGATTTCTTTTATCAGCTTTGATCGTCGATTCGTGCCGATCTTACTTTGCTTTGAGATTCGTGCTTGGGTTTCGTAACTCAACTTCATTGTCTATCTCTCTAACCTCTAACGGTGAGCAATCACTCACGATTAACGTTCTTTTATTTATTAAATTTGAATTTCAATTGAAACGACAATTGAAATATGCGGCTGTAGTTATTTAAATTGTCATATATGCTATTATCTGTAACTGTTCACCTGTGGGATATGACACCATATCCTATTGTTTATATTGTACTGTTATTGATGATATATGCTGTTATTTTATTGTATTATCTGTTATCACTCTGCAAGTTCCCTGTAGTTTAGGATTCACTATGGGTTGAAATGATACATACCCGAACGGACTTTAGAATAGGAGAAAATCGTTATGGATTGAAATGATAAACCCAAGCGATTTTGTGACGCCCCACCTTTATCCCCACGCTAACCAAGAACCCTACGGTGTAGTGCTGTCAATTAGCATGGAGGATAAGGCTGTTGAGGAGCGACCATCTGTGTAACTTCTTTATGCGAGCACCGATATGTCAGATAGAATAGAATGCATATCGTTTAAGGTGGAGATCCGACATACCGATACAAACACAAAGCTATCACACAGTGGCTATATATGATCTTCGGAAACAAATATAGAAATAAACGTAACACAAATCAGTCACAGACAATTCATATCACAAAGGCGGAAAGAGATATGAATACAACACATGAAAGTGTACATCAGAGTAGTGGTCAAATAAGATCCACAATAACACAAGTTAATAGATACAAGTGCAAGATAATAGAATATGTATACATCAAGGAGTCTAATCTCAAATGTATACAAACAAAAACTACTAAACTAGAGTAGTTAGCCAAAAGTCAAAAGATGGCTCCAGATAAGAAGTCATGAGGAAGCACCTGTATAATCTCAGTCTGACCCGAGTATTATTTAAGAAGAAAATAATAAACGGATCAGTCTAGCTATAATTATCAGATAAAGTGATATAGAACAAGAGATATGGCATAAACATATAAGATATCCATACAAGCATACTACTACAAGTATGAAAATGATAATCAACAAGAGATTAATCAATATCACAAGAATCTTCTCAAAGATTAAAAGAATGTCATATTCTTAATTTAATTCACCAAACCACAATAAAATGACATACTCATCAATGTCAATGGTAAAAACTGGTGAAACATAAAATCCAGAAATCTCAAGGAAAGAGGATGACCAATCCCATAAACTGAACATCGACGCACCTAGAAAGATATGCCCCATGTAAAGTCTAGCATCGATACACCTAGAAAGATGCACCCCATGCAAAGTCGAACATCGACGCACCTAGAAAGATACGACCCATGTTCTAGCATTGACGCACCTAGAAATATACGCCCCATGCATAAATAAACATCGACGCAACTAGAAAGATACGCCCCATGTAATGTCTAACATCGATGCACCTAGAAAGATACACCCCATGAAAAGTCTAACATCGATGCACCTAGAAAGATACACCCCATGAAAAGTCGAACATCGACGCACCTAGAAAGGTACGACCCATGCATAGATGAACATCGACGCACCTAAATAGATACGACCCATGTGAGAAGTAAACATCGACGCACCTAGAAAGATACGACCCATGCTCTAAACCATAAAATGATCGTCATCGATCATAAAGAGTTTCAACATGTGTGAATCGAAATCACACCAATGAGGCGTAGACTAACCTTGAAGATAAAGAGATATGTGTGAATCGAAATCACACAAATGGTGTCTAGTCTAACCTCACAAAGAAAGAGACATAGCTCAATCGCTAGTCTAAATCACAAGAATGATCATCGTGATCATAAGGAAGTGTCGATTACACTAAGCTAGTAAATATAAGAGTTTAGCTTCATGTCCCATAACCACTTGCTTAACTCAAATATTTACGAACAGATTGTAGATCTGCACTAGGAAATTGTCACAAGAGTTTCAATCGAACAAGTCCATCAATTAACCGACGAAGTAAACGCAAGCGTTTCATACCACTTGTTTTGCTAAGCCGTTTAATTATATTTTCTCATACGAATGAGGTAAAGGTTTGTATATACTAATAGATTGGAAAACAGTTTTATTAACGAGTTTGATATTGAAAATCGAGTTGAAATCGTTTTAACGAAAGAGTTTTGATATTTAATACTAGTATAGGAAACCTTTATATTTTGAAGTGACAAATCATAGAAGTGATTGTAGAAACAATCAATCATAAAAATTCACGTGCGAAGACGTGAGTAAAGTTCAAAGAAATCAATTCCCAAAACCATCAAAGTAAGGAGTTCTGTTGATCGCTTTTCAGATAAGATTGCCTACGCAGAGTAATACGGGGTTCGACCTGCCCGGTCAGGTCGCGGGGGTCCTAACGAAGTGCGCGACCTAACAGTGAGGCGCGACCTAAGTGTTCACGACCTAAGAAAATGCGCGACCTAACAGGGTTCGCGACCTAAGATAGGCGAACGACCTAACTGTCTGAAGTGTCGAGCGACCTAAGGGTTAACTCGCGAGCGACCTAACAGAGGTATTCGACCTAAAACTCGCGACCTAAGGAGGGTGCGCGACCTAACTGGTTCGCGACCTAAGGATGGTGCGACCTAACTGGTTCGCGACCTAAGGATGGTGCGACCTAACTGGTTCGCGACCTAAGGTCTTGCGACCTAAGGAAAAAAAGTCTTACGACTTAACAGTTAACAGGTCCTACGACCTAACTGGGGAACAAGACCATGCGACCTAAAGTGAACGACCTAACGAGGTCCAGGGGAAGCGACCTAAAATGCTTCGACCTAAAGGTGCACGACCTAAGGTCTATACGACCTAACGACCTAAGGTCGATACGACCTAACGACTTAAGGTCGAATACGACCTACGACCTATGGATGAGCGACCTAACTCCGAGCGAGCTAAAAATGGCCAGAACGACCTAAGTGCTAACTCGCGAACGACCTAAGTCCTTAACTCGTGAGCGACCTAACACTTAACTCGTGAGCGACCTAGCACCAGAACGAAAATCTGCAGACAGAGGCTTTGAGGCAGTACGACCTATAGCCCAGATTTTGCCAAAAATGCTGAAAAATTGGGTTTCTCGCCAATTCAATCCAAACCAAAAGCGAATATGCATGCTAAAGCGATGGGGAATCATTCCCAACAACCCAATGACAATATAGGCAAGATGTGAGATTAAAAATCTCACCTTTTCACGGAATTTGATGAAGATGAAGCTCGGGGGCAAAGCAAAGATCAACCACAAGCTTGAATCAATGTCTTCACTTTGAATTTGGAGTTAGATGTTGAATTTGCTAAAGAACTTGAGCTTGGAATTTTAATTTCCTACTCCCTCCACCATTTTTGCTAAAGCTTCAAAGTTGATGAAGTGATGAAGAGAAGGAAGGGGTTGGGCTGAGGTAGAAGAGGTGCAGCCCAAACCAAAAGCTCAACACAAAAAGTGACGAAAATTTCACTATCTCCAAACATATCGAAGTTTACACTCAAAAAGATCGCAAACGTCATTTTGAACTCAATGGGGGTGGTCTCGAGTCCTAATTTGACCGTATGCAAAAAGTAGCTTTTCGGACTAACATCCGACTAACGATAAAATATTTAAATATAAAATCAATAAATATGCGGGTTGTTACAGATTTTCATTTAATTGAATTTGGGATTTCGGGTTGAAATGATATCCACCTGTATATATTTAGTGTACGGATTGAAATGATAAATATTCGTAGCACTTGACTATATGATAGGAAATATATACAGACATCGTTGGTCCATATAAATATTTTGAAAATAATTTCTACAGTTTGAAGAGAAATATATGGGATTTAATAAATATTGGTTCTTAAAATATTATATATAAATGGAAATTTTATTTATAGATTTAATAATAATATTATTAAGATTGATTTAATCCATATAATATGTTTAAGTATTATTTAAGATATATGTTTCAAAATTTACCGTTGTGAAAATTTGAATAATTAAGATTGGGAGATAAATTTGGGTTTATTAAAAATGGTATTTAAATAAGGATTTATTTAATTAAATCGATTTGAAATTATTGAATGGGAAATTTAAAGGTGTGATTTTTTGTAACTGGATTTTGATTTAAGTGATTTAATGAATATTTCACGTTTAAATAAATTAAAGAAAATATTGAGAAAAATGTAATTTAAGGGTACTTAATGATATTGAATCTAATGAGGGAGTATTTCAAGACTAAATAATAATGAGGTTAAATCGAGACCTATATGAAACTGTTATATTGAACATTTAAATATTAAAGCCTTGAACTATATTGGAATTTAAATGGTTTATTTTGTGATTCAGATCTGCATTTGAAATCAATATAATTTGAATTTGTTATTTAGAAACTGAATTGAATTAAAATGGAAAATTTAGATTGAATTAAATTGGAATTTGGAATTTGAGTTGATTTGAATCGATTTGTGAGACTTAAGGAAATTATTAAATACTTTACTTTATAAATTATTTAGGAAAATAGATATATTTGAAATGAAATGATATTTTGGTTGAAGTATAAATTAAATTGAATGACCACGGTGTTAGAGTGTATACTTCTACATTTTAGATAGTTCCACGGATCCTTAGAGGATGGTTATCCCAAACATCCTTTAAGTTACTTGTATTTCAGTTGATATTTCACTTGAGTTGGATTTATTGATATAAGAATGTTAATCCTGACTCGAGTGTTTTGTGTTTTGCTTTAAGCTCGGGTCAGACCGAGTGATACAGCATTTGAGACTCACCTTTGGAGTTTGGAGCTTCGCTTGGAGATCCAACTATTGATTCAGCTTACAGATATTCAGTTGATTCCAGTGTAGTATTCAGATTTGATTATTGTATCGAGACTCCCGTGATTCGAGACTTCTGTTGTATTTTGTTTGCTCTATTATATATAAATGGTAGCTTCATGAACTACTATTCTCTTGTTTCCACTGCATTCTGTTATATACTCTGTATCTGTGATTATGTGATTATTTTATTTACTTTACATCCTGAGTTTTGCCAAATTTAAATTAACAATCTATTGTTTTGAATTATTCAAGTCTGACATGTGTGGATTTATTGTCGATTTGAATGGTCCAAAATAACAGGTCGTTACAGTTGGTATCAAAGCTTTGGATCTAGGCAAAATTTAGCATATATAGTAAATTTATTTACAGAATCACTTTCGTTCGAGTTTGAATCTCTTCCGTTTGACTCGATTTCCTTTGAACTTTGGAACGTTTCTTGCGGTTCCAAAATTCATTCTTGTCTCTCCGTATTTGTATTCTTTTGATTCTGGAGTATCCCATGACTCCACTTTGAATGATCTCTATAAGAATAGGATCCCACCAATCTTTGAATGATTTGTGAAGGGGTGAAACTCCTTCACAATTGGCATTAATTCACCGGATATTTCTATATCTTTGGTTTAGATGCCGCTATCTCTTGCGATCGAATGTTGATTTTTCTTGGAATTCTGCATCGATCTTGTTCCTGAATTCACGGTTGACCCTAGGGTTATCCGCGATTTATATAAGTATATTCATCTTCTACTTTGAAATTTAATTATCTCATCTTTGTTCGAGCTTATCTTCGAATCATAATTCTATTTGATTAAGAGTTCCTCTAATTTGAATCTCTATCTTTGTTTGAAATCCATTCTTAAATCATCCTTTGAAAATCGGGTTTGTTTGTATTCTAGAAATTGTTTTCTAAACCGAAATTATTATTTTGATAAGTATGATTATATTCTATATATAAAAGTGAAATGTTTTCGATAAAGATTATATACCCTTTTTAAAATGAGAATTTGAGGTTTCGAAAGGATTTGTAATTTTGAAAAATTATATAAGAAATTTGATTTATCTAAAAATGATTTATAACTGAAGGATTTTAAATTTGAAAGTCGAGAATTGAACCCCGGTGTTTTGAAATTGGTTTTAAGATTTTGAAATATATAATAATAATATGATTTAAAAGTATTTTTCCGAATAAGAAATGTTTCAAATGATTTTAATGAGTTTCGAATGATTTTGAAAAAATTTCAAAAGAAGTTTGAGAAAATAGAAGTCCATAACTCACTTATGTCGCTGGAAAATAATTTCGGTGATGAGTGCACGCATCATCGACATTGATTTTCGAGTTTCAGAGTGGGGGATAGGCCACTTCAGTAGCTTTGCTATGCGAGTGATTTTGTGAAACCATTTTGATTTCAAATTCCGAAGTAAGATTTGATATTCGAAAGATATATGTATATATATTTGAAATGATTTGAAGTAAGCCGGTGTTCAGTCCTTTAGTTTCGGATTTGAAACCTATCTTTTGAAATTGATTTACTGATTTGTTGATTTCCAACTCTTGAATTTGAAAATGATTTCTTCAACTATTTCGAAGGTTCGAGCACTTCCAAATCAAGGTTAACTTTTCAAAGCTAAGAAATTTTGAAAATGATAAAGTAAAGTATATAAGTTTGGTATGTATGTTAAAGTATGTAGTAATATGATTTAAATAAGTTGAAACTGTTTTGTTAAGTAAATGAATAAGGCAATTTTAAATTTTTCTAATATGAAATTTAGATTTGAAATGTTTTGAAAATAATTTGGTCTTCAAAATATTTTGAATAAAATTTAGTTTAAATGTTTTAACTTAGTAACATCTTTATGAAACTATATATTTAACAAGTTGGAATAAATATATAGGTTGTACGTATGTTGTTTTATTCGCATAATTAATTTGAAAGGTTTGAGTACACAAGTTCGAGGTGAATTACACCATTTCGTGTTAGGATTTTTCATTCGATTCTTGATGGTGAATATTTGATATGGATTTTTGGCTTGATTCTAGAATTCTCTATCATAGTATATGGCTATGCAAGGAGACTGATGGCTTCTAGTCGAGAAACCATATCGAAATCTGCATTAGGGAAGTCAAATGGACAATACTAGTTCGAAAGCGAACTTGTGTGATCGAGCGAGTGATTGAATGTGATTTTGCGAAATGATGACATATGTACATCTTATATCCTAATATCATTGATATACTTGACGCTGAATTGGAAAGTTGTTGGGTTGGATATCTTTGTAATTTAATTGGAAATTTTCTTTTATGCAAAACTACTATCAATTTAAAACCATTTTCAAACTATTTTTCTTTTATTCTTCTTAAAACGAACTATTTTAAACTATTATATTTACAAATTATTTACAAAACTATTTTTCAAACTATCTTATATACAAAACTATTCTAAATTCAAAACTTTTAGTAAGCAAAGATGTTCAATCCCATATAGCTCTTCGTACAGCGAAATTTATTTTTGAAATTTTGATCCTGATATAAGATGGATCTTATGTAAATATAAGATGATTTTGAAAACCATTGATTTTGGAAATGAATTGTTTGACTTAATTATATTAATTTGGAAATTTGGATTTATTTCCTAAATTTATTATTTTGGAAACTTTGGAACTGAAGATATTTGATTTGGAAGAATAATTTGGTGAAAGCGTATATGATTTTGAAAAATACATTGATATTGAAACAAATTGAAATTGAGAACCTTCTGTTACTAAAAACTTGATTTGGGAGTTATCGAACTTATATAAAAAAATTTGGTCTGTATAAGTACGATGTTGATTCAAAAACTATGGATTTGAAAAGGTACTCAATTTGAAAAGTGAAATCTTATATAATTGAAGTCTATATAAGTGTGATTTGATATACTATTGATTTTGGAAAGTATTTGATTTGAAAATGAAATCTTATATATAATGGAATTTATATAAGTATGATATTTGAAATTAATTTGAAAAGTACTATATGATACATATTTTCGAAGTAAAGATATGGAAAGTTCCTTCTGCTTGATATCCGATTTGTGGCCACATCTTGGATTCATTCTATCGATATTATTCTCTCTGATTTTTGGTTTTCCGGATATGATACTCGAGTGTCCTTCGAATTCCATGGCGTTACCCATGGTCTTACGAACTCGACTGCATAGCGTAATTCGCAAGGCAGTGATTGCTTAAAAGGTACGGATGTTTCCTGGGGGATCCAGACGTAACCATTGTGTATCTGCGATCTATGGTCGTGTTAGTGGCGTAATCCGCAAGGCAGAGATTGCTTAAAGGGTATGGATGTTTCCTGGGGGATCCTGGCGTAACCATTGTTATGTATCCTGCGGTCCACAGTTTTGTTATCATGGCGAAATTCGCAAGGCAGTGAATGCTTAAAAGGTACGGATGTTTCCTGGGGGACCCAGGCGTAACCATTGTGTATCTGCGATCCATGATTTGTTTGTTTTTTTGTTTGGATTGTACTTTCCATATCTGTTTTTAAAAGTTTTCCAGTATTTTCACTGGGTGTTGAAACAGGTCTACTAAGTACGTGGAGAATTCTAGTTTTGCGCCTGATCAACGCACTACCAGAGTCTACAGGAACAAGGATAAACTTGTTGAAACATCGAGTTATAAAAGTATTTTATTATAAAGGTATTTTTCAACAAAGAAATTTTGTGTTAATATTTGAAATTGAAACTCTTATGGTTTGAAATTTACGATTCGTGCCCGATACTATTCTTTAAATCTACCTTATCCTCTCAGCTTTAGTTGTTCACCTTGATTCTGTTTTTCCGAATCTACCTTCTTTCCTTTTTGAACATAATCTTTTAAATATTGTTTATTTGTATAATACATTGTTTAATATAAAATTTTAGTGTTATAAATATTTTTGAAGTTATTAATTAAATAAAACATATTTAAAGTGAATGATTTATTAATAATGTTTGAAAAGTTTCTAAAGACAAATTTATAAATTTATGAATAATGGATTTAATGTTTTCAATAGCTTCTTTGTAAATATAACTAATGATGCAAATAATTGTTTTCAAATAGCTTTCATATATGTATAAAGGTGTTAGTTAAACATATAAAATTCCAATGAGTTTTGAAAATTTTAAAGTATTAAAGATAACAGAATCGCAAATGAAGTTTTCAAATGAATATTTCAAGTAAAATTTATTTAGTTTTAAATTAATTATTTACCCTTGACTTTCAATCTACCTTTATTTCTGGTTGTTCTATTCTCCTACCTCCTTCCTTTTCGAGGACGAAAAGTTTTGAGTGGGGGAGAGTGTAACGACCCATAAAATTTTATTAATTTTTAATTGGTTTTATAACGTATTTAATTTGGATTTTGAGATCTGATACGCGACGGAAACAAGAAAAACGTGCGTCATCGGTGCTGAAATTTGTGACTTGAATTTATCTACTTTTCAAATTTGAAACCGTACAACTCATACCATATTAAATTTCTTTTAAAGGTTTTAGCTAAATCTATGGGTGAGCGTTGCCACACCTTTCCACCTTATATTTAATTCTCTGCCGTTTCAATTTGCATTCTATCCGTTCACATTTCATTTATTCCTTTTCTACCATATATTCCATTATCTCTTTCTGCTATTTGCTAATTGCTATTTGCTCATTCACGCGAACATTTAATTGAAATCAAAATTTCAACCCTTACTTCTCTTTTCTTTTCAAATTTGAAACGTACTATTAAATCAATCCATTAATTGCTTTTATTTTTTTCCTTAAATTAACGTACAGCTCACATAATTATAAATTGCATTAAATTTTCTGCTGAACCACACCATGACCGTTTATATTACATTCATTTGGAATATATTCATTTGTTTGAAATCTTTCCCTTTCTCTCTCATCTCAGTTGGGAATAAAATAAATTTCAGCGGAAATCACGTTTCAATGCTTTTAACTCTTTATAACTTTTGATAAAATTTTCTATCCTTTTTGAAACTAAAACGTTTGGGGATATACATTTTTCATTTATTAATTTCTAAATCGTCCTGTTGTCCTTTTCATGTATGTTATATTTAATTATATTTTACATTTTCTATTTATTTCACTCATCTCCCTGCACGTTTCTATTTATTTTCTGATTTGTTGCATACGTTTCATTTTGGAAAAATGCGGTTCATTCCTATTTATTTTCATTTCTTACATTTATTTCATCTTTTACTGAAATTCGACCGTTGCCACGTCATACCATTTTGGAAGTATGAATGTACAAAACATGCATACGTTTTATATTCATTTAATTGGAATTGTCACTTTAATTTTTGCCTTTAAAATTCCATTTTCTTCACTATAGCTGGAAAGTTATAAAACATCAAAAAAAAATTGAAAGCTCACCTTAAATTGTGCAAAGCGTTTTCCTCTGCCTTTATAACTTTGGGTTATGCCAGCTGTTATTTTTTTTCCATCAATTCAAAATTATTATTTGTCATTCCATTTTAGGGTCTCTTCATTCTCCTTTATCAACTTCCATATATTTATTTCCGTAGTCACTTTAAAACGTTTTATAATAATAATTAATATATAGCCGTTTCATTTTAAAGCTTTTCATACGTTTAATATATGTCAAAAAAAGATGTGAATGGATATTTACCTGAGGCCCACACCGTTTTGAATTATACGTTTTTTTTTGTATTCATTAATTCTTTTACGGCTCATTTTATTTCACCTTTATAAGCTTTTTTTTGGTAAAGCAAGGATCTACTGTCACTTTCTTCTCCTCAATTTTTCTTTCTCCACCCTCTCTCTTCTTCCACACTGTTACACGCAGCCGTACCTCACCTTGTCACCCATTCTGCCTTGCAGCAAACTTTTAACATATATATATATATATATATGATATCTTGAAAGGTAATACAACTTGTGCGTTTTTCTCATTAAGTATTGTGTTTTTTTTGTGTGCGTAAGTTATTTTTTTATTTTATTTTATATATATAAGCCTGAGTATGGTTTCTAAAACTTTAGATATTTGCATGGGTACATATTTTCATATTGGGTTGGTTGTATAGATATACTAGTATACATTTCAGAGCTTTATAGGTTTGTATTAGTTATAATATATATATATATATATATATTTATTTATTTTACCTTCATCTATTGTCAGGTATTGTTTAAAATATAATATGTATACAAGTTAGGTATAACGGCTACTGTGAATATGTGTAACAATATATGTATAACATTTTTTAAAACATGTATATAGCAGCCCATTTAAAGGTTTGTTTGTACACACTTTATTGTACATATAAAACGTAGGTTTGCATGTCAATATTGGTAGGCATAAGCATCCTTTCTCCATTTTTCTACTAGCATTGCGTTAGCATATTTTTATTTTTGGTAAAAAAAAATAATGATTACAGTATATTATTTGTAAAGGAAGTCTGCATTTGGTTAAACTATTAGATTTCTTTAAACTTACATTATTTACTGTTATGTATATCTTTGGATGTTAATTTGGTTATGTACATTTAGTTTCAGATATTGATGTTTCAAATATAACGTATATACTATAAGATAGAGTGAATTTGGTTTTGATTTTTTTTATGTTTGATTTCAATAAATATATTTAGTTTAAGACTTATATAAAATGTATATATACTTTAATTTGAATTTTGGGTTTAAGGAGGATAATAATATAAAATACATCTCGCCTAAATTTTTATCGAGTTAATTTGACCCGTTCCCATCGATTTCTTTTATCAGCTTTGATCGTCGATTCGTGCCGATCTTACTTTGCTTTGAGATTCGTGCTTGGGTTTCGTAACTCAACTTCATTGTCTAGCTCTCTAACCTCAAACGGTGAGCAATCACTCACGATTAACGTTCTTTTATTTATTAAATTTGAATTTCAATTGAAACGACAATTGAAATATGCGGCTGTAGTTATTTAAATTGTCATATATGCTATTATTTGTAACTGTTCACCTATGGGATATGACACCATATCCTGTTGTTTATATTGTACTGTTATTGATGATATATGCATGTTATTTTATTGTATTATCTGTTATCACTCTGCAAGTTCCCTGTAGTTTAGGATTCACTATGGGTTGAAATGATACATACCCGAACGGACTTTAGAATAGGAGAAAATCGTTATGGGTTGAAATGATAAACCCAAGCGATTTTCATTTATTTGAATTTGGGATTTCGGGTTGAAATGATATCCACCCGTATATATTTAGTGTACGGATTGAAATGATAAATATCCGTAGCACTTGACTATATGATAGGAAATATATACAGACACTGTTGGTCCATATAAATATTTTGAAAATAATTTCTACAGTTTGAAGAGAAATATATGGGATTTAATAAATATTGGTTCTTAAAATATTATATATAAATGGAAATTTTATTTATAGATTTAATAATAATATTATTAAGATTGATTTAATCCATATAATATGTTTAAGTATTATTTAAGATATATGTTTCAAAATTTACCGTTGTGAAAATTTGAATAATTAAGATTGGGAGATAAATTTGGGTTTATTAAAAATGGTATTTAAATAAGGATTTATTTAATTAAATCGATTTGAAATTATTGAATGGGAAATTTAAAGGTGTGATTTTTTGTAACTGGATTTTGATTTAAGTGATTTAATGAATATTTCACGTTTAAATAAATTAAAGAAAATATTGAGAAAAATGTAATTTAAGGGTACTTAATGATATTGAATCTAATGAGGGAGTATTTCAAGACTAAATAATAATGAGGTTAAATCGAGACCTATATGAAACTGTTATATTGAACATTTAAATATTAAAGCCTTGAACTATATTGGAATTTAAATGGTTTATTTTGTGATTCAGATCTGCATTTGAAATCAATATAATTTGAATTTGTTATTTAGAAACTGAATTGAATTAAAATGGAAAAATTTAGATTGAATTAAATTGGAATTTGGAATTTGAGTTGATTTGAATCGATTTGTGAGACTTAAGGAAATTATTAAATACTTTACTTTATAAATTATTTAGGAAAATAGATATATTTGAAATGAAATGATATTTTGGTTGAAGTATAAATTAAATTGAATGACCACGGTGTTAGAGTGTATACTTCTACATTTTAGATAGTTCCACGGATCCTTAGAGGATGGTTATCCCAAACATCCTTTAAGTTACTTGTATTTCAGTTGATATTCCACTTGAGTTGGATTTATTGATATAAGAATGTTAACCCTGACTCGAGTGTTTTGTGTTTTGCTTTACGCTCGGCTCAGACCGAGTGATACAACATTTGAGACTCACCTTTGGAGTTTGGAGCTTCGCTTGGAGATCCAACTATTGATTCAGCTTACAGATATTCAGTTGATTCCAGTGTTGTATTCAGATTTTATTATTGTATCGAGACTCTCGTGATTCGAGACTTCTGTTGTATTTTGTTTGCTCTATTATATATAAATGGTAGCTTCATGAACTACTATTCTCTTGTTTCCGTTGCATTTTGTTATATACTCTGTATTTGTGATTCTGTGATTATTTTATTTACTGTACATCCTAAGTTTTGCCAAATTTAAATTAACAATCTATTGTTTTGAATTATTCAAGTCTGACATGTGTGGATTTATTGTCGATTTGAATGGTCCAAAATAATGGGTCGTTACAGACGCATTGGGTGAGCCAAGGTGAAGAGAGTTACCTAACATAATGACTGAGCTCTTGCTGAAATTGATGGAGAGGCCGGAAATGAGCTCGAATGTGTAGAGAGCCACTTTCAGGCCATGAATGTGTTCAATATGGGGTGAGGCAAATAGGATTGTATCGTCAGCAAACTGCACATTAGAGACTGATAAAGAGGAATCAGGGAGTTTAATGCCAGAGAAGAGGTTGTTGGATATGGCTAGCTTGATCATCCTGTTGAAAACGTCTGCCACTAAGACGAAAATAAGGGGTCAGAGAGAGGATCGCCTTGCCTCAAGCCACGAGCCGACTTGATGTGACCCCCTGACATACCATTGATCGAATTAGAGGATAGACTAGAGCTAAGAATATGATTTATCCAATTGCACCATCTGGGGGGAAACCTCTATGCCTCATAAGTTCGAGGATAAAGTTCCAATTCACCGAATCAAATGCCTTAGAAAAATCAAGCTTCAAAAGGACACCCGGGGTCGCCGTCTGGTGGAAAAAGGAGATGATTTCTTGAGTTGTGGCTATGCAGTCCAAGATGTTCCTGCCGAGAATGAAGGATGACTGCTCAATCCCAATCAGGGGGGCAATAGCTGTTTGGAGGCGGCTGGAAAGGACCTTAGTAATGATTTTAAAGGTTGTGTTGAGGAGACTAATGGGACGGAAGGCGGAGAGGGTGTTGGCGTCAGGGGATTTGGGGAGGAGGATGATGCTCGCATAGTTCAGCCTGGAAATGGCAGCTGGATCGGATTGGAATTCGACACATAGATCTAGAATATCGGATTTAACGGTATCCCAGAAATGCTTGAAAAAAAGTGGGCCAAACCCGTTTGGGCCAGGTGCTTTGTCATCGGACATGTCTTTCAAAGCGGCCCAAATTTCCTCTTCCGAGAATGGGTGGTCAATGGGGATGGGGGATGGGGATGGGTATAGGAGGGACCAATCAATGTCGGGGAGAACTGGGGATTGCTTGCCAAGGATACTACGGTAGTAGTTGGTGAAAAGGCGAAGGTGATCAGTGGGGTCAGAGTAGGAAGAGTTATTATGGGAAATCTCGGAAATTAAAGTGATTCTGCGACGGCCATTGGCTAGTCGATGGAAGAAAGAGGTGTTTTATCCCCTTCCTCAATCCATTTAGTCATGGAACGTTGTTTCCAGCCTATCTCCTCCTGCTTCACGAGCCTATCCAGTTCCGATTCCAGATCTCTCAAACGGGTCAATTCAAGATTTGAAAGAGGTCGAGCTTCCTCCAGAATATTGAGTTCTAAGATCTCGTCTTGGGTTGAAGAGATACGCGAACGAAGGGACCCCCAAACGGATCTGGCGGCCATGGCCGGATGATTTTCCTAAGAGAGCGGAGCTTGAAGACAATTCTGGCGGAAGCTGATTGGATTTGCGTGGGTTGGGACCAGGCAAGTTTAATGAAACTTTCAAAGGACGGTTCCAGGAGCAAAAGACGCTCAAATCTGAAAGGGCGCTTAATGTTGGGCAAAGATCCAGTGTCCAAGATGAGTGGGCAATGGTCCGAGATGGTCAAACGAGGCCAGAGACCGAGGAGAGGGGGTGGAGGTCTTCCCATGTAGCATTGAAGAGAAATCTATCTAGTTTTGCTAAGGACGGATCTGCTCTACGATTAGGCCAGGTGAAAAGGCGATTGCTAATGGGAGGGTCAATAAGGGAGCATGAATTAATGAAGGAGTTGAAGGAGTCAGAGTCCTGCGAATAGTAGCCGGAGTTCCGCTCCTCAGCGGATCTGGTGGTGTTGAAATCGCCGCCAACTATCCAAGGGCCATTAAGGTAGGAGGCAAAGGTGAAACAGTTAGCCCAAAGCTCATTTCTCTCAGGAATGCTTTGCGGGCCATAGATGTTTGTGAAAAAGTAGATTGTCCCAGATTGTATGTGGCGTAGAGTTATATGCAATGCGGATGGGTGAGCAGTGGTATAACAGTGGGACCATATGGCTTCGTTCCAAGCAGTAATAATACCTCCTTTGGAACCTTCAGCATTTATATGGGCCCAACCCGTTAGAGCTGGCCCCCTAGGTGTTTAATGAAAGATTGCGGCGGGTCTAACAATTTGGATTCTTGTAGGAAAAGAATGTCTGCTTTATGAGGGGATAAAATAAGGCTGATTGCATGCCTTTTAGATGGGTCCCCCAACCCCTTTACGTTCCATGAGATTAATTTCATTGGGAAAGAGACAAACGCTCTGATTCAAGTTCTTGCATGGCAGTGTAATGTTCATCACGCAAAATCACACCCATGCAACGTGCCATTTTTTTATTAAGTCTTTTATTTGCTGAAGAAAAAACAACAGTTTTATAAAAGCTACCAGGAAGGGAGGCAGCTCTGCTGAGTCTGAAGCTTCTGCGAACAGTGGTTGGAGTGATCAGTGGAGACCTCTGGGGTGGCAATGGCGGAGCTGGAGAAGCTTCCTGGACAATAGCTGGAGGGACAGGGAACAAGGTCTGAGGCTGGGGTTGTTGTTGGAGGGGTGTGAATAGGTCCGGGTTAATAAGTGGGTCTTCACGCAGTACATCCGGTCACGCCTCCCAGCACTGGGGGTCTACCCCACGTGGATCTTGGGGTTGGACGGTCGAAGGAAGCGAAGGGAGAATAGCAGGGTCGAATGCCAAAGCATCAAATCTGGCTTCGTCTGAGTCCTCGGGAAGAATGGGTTCATTATAGCAGCAGAAATCTTTCTCGTAATCTACGCCCAGGTACATCGTTTCCGGTCTCCGAGTGGGTGGGCATGTTCCCATTTCTCCACCGAAATGAGGTGGTCCTCATTGTTCTAGTGCGCAACAAAATAACTAGGAGTGCTAACTCCGCTGAAGAATTGCATTTTAACGTACAAAAATCGATGGTCAAAGTTAGACCAGTCGCAATCATCAAACTCGATGAAGCGACCCATGGGGCTAAGGGCGTCACTGGTTGCAATGCATTATATCTAAGAAATTCTGGGAACCCTCGTATCCGGGCCCATGTTGCAGGTTCAAGTGTAGGAGACTGGTGTTCACGATCAGACCATTGTTGCAGGAGGACAGAGCCCCCTGGCTTCGATAGGGTTTTCATTGTAAGGGCTTGTTCGCGGATTGAGTAGGAAGGGCAGCAGAAGATGAAGCTGTTATCCAACAAGATCTACATTGGCCAGTCTTGTTGATGGAAGGTTCTAGAGAGTGTGAGGTGAAGGGTTTCGATGGACCAGAATCCATCCAAGATTGTGGCGGTCAGGTAGAGAGAAGAGTCGGCCATTCTAAAAGTCTGAGGGGAGGAAGATTTTGATTGGGGAGAAAAAGATTTGGAATGAGGTAAAGGAGGGGATCGAGGCATTTGTTGTTGAGATGAGTGTCGAGTGGCGCTTCATTTCTTGGGGAGATGTGATGGGAGTGGGGTCCTCTCTGAGCGCACAGAGCTTTTGTTTTTAGTGGGATTGGCAGGGTCTTTTTTCAGGTTTGAAGAGTCATTATTGGTTTTCTTGGGACAGTGCGAGTGTGCATGCCCAAAGAAACCGCATAGATAGCAGATCTTTGAGTCCCTACAGTCTCTCGCCACGTGTCCAAGTCCTGCACACCTCATGCAGCGGCTTTTCATTTTCAAAAATTCGAGAGTGGATCGGACGTTAATGAAATCAGGCAAAATACGTCGACGCCGCTGGGGTCGAGGGAGGTTAACCGCAACCGGTGGGGAAGACGATACAACTTGAGCATAGGATTTCCTGGTATAACCAGGAGGGGATGGGGGGATCGAGGAGGAGCCTCGGCAGAAGGAGGCGAAGGGGTGGAAGGATTACGACGGATATCGGGAGATGGACGTGAGTGTGGATTGGGTGGGAGCTGATGGGAGGAGACTAGGGAGCTGAATATGGATTTATATTTGCTGGGTACGAAAGCGATGGTGGTGGAGGGGTTGTTTTGAGGATGGGTTGGGATGAGGACGCCATTGTTTTGAGGGAGCTTTCAATGGTGAATACTTCCCAAATATATATATATATATAAAGAAAGAAAGCTACTGGTAAGCAATTCTTATATTCGATTGCATTCATTTTGCCAGTGAATCATCTCCTTCCTTTAAAAGACTAAACCCGTCCTCCTTCAATTTTTAAACCCATCACCTTCCACTTCTGTCGAACCACCTCTTCACCTTCCTTTTCCACCATCTTCCCTCTCTCTTCCGATAAAAGCCATACCTTAGGCCACCACCTACACACTACTTCCGTGACGCCGACCATCTCTCCTCCGCGACCTTGATCCCTCAAACATCCAAGCTTCCATTTGACCCGCCGTCTCCCTTCCCTCCACACCAAGCCTCTCCTCCAGTTGACGAACCCCTGCCAAACACCTTCCGTCCTTCCCACTTTCTTTCTCCCTCTGACCGAACAACCTCCCCGCCAACTATCCATCTCCATTGCCGACAACCACTGCCGACCACTGAACTAACTAAAGCTTCCCTGCCGACCAACCTCATGCCGAACATCACCACCAACAGTAGTCGCACAGCCAAGCTTCTACGACCTCCCCTCAATTTGCTCTGCCATTCTCCCACAACCCAGCCACCTACCCACTATCCCCACCAGAATCCACCTATGTGACCCACCAAACGCCCATAGCCTTACCAGAACTCCACCAAGCTGCCAGTGCTCCGTTGCCGAACACAAAAACCCCTCCTCCTTGTAGCAGCATATATATATATATGTTATATATTTGAACTATTATGCTCGTGTATATATGTTTGTGTATATATGTTTACATATATATGCTTGCAGCCACTTGATCACCTCACGACATACCACACCTTGCTCTGCCACCTTCCGCCTTGTCACCTCCGCCTTCCACTCCTCCGAGATCAGGCAGCAGCGTTCCACCTTTCTACCAAACACTAGCAACTCTAAGACAGATCTCCTCTTTGTTATATGGAGAGAAAAAAAAAGGTATATGTATATTGTATATATATACATTTTGTTCCATCAATCCCAAGTTTGTTTTAATTTGTTTTTCATCGATTGCAAGCTATCAGCTTTGCTTTGTTCATCGAATTCGTGTTCATCGTGTGGTGCTTTGGAATTTGTGCCTGGAATCGTAGCTTGTTGGGTTGTCTAATTTCTCTAGCCTTGGAGGGTGAGCGATCACTCACGATTAACATTCTTATATTTAGTAAATTTAATTCACATGAAATGATAATTAAAATATGTTGTTAAATTTGAATTTGTTAGTAATTTAATTATTAAGTATGATATGTTATTATCTGCATTTATTTACCTATGTTGATTTGACATATGACACCATCACATGTTGTGTGTGTGTGTCTATGTAACGACCCGGTATTTTCAACCATTCGCATCCACACATGTTGGACTTGAATTGCTCAAAATATCAGATTGTTAATTTATATTTGGCAAACTCAGAATATATAGTAAATAAATCACAGATCACAAACACAGAGTAATATAACAATACAGCGGAAGCAAGAAATAGTAGTTCATGAAGCTACTATATATATACATCAGAGTTAACAAGATACAACAGAAGTCTCAATATGATAATCAGGTATAAATCAGAATACATCACTGGAATCAACTGGATAACTGAAAGCGAAATAAATAGTTGGATCTCCAAGAAAGCTCCAACTCCAAAGGTGAGTCTCGAATACTGTATCACTCAGTCTGACCCGAGCGTAAAGCAAAACACAAAACACTCGAGTCAGGACATACATACTTATACCATGTAAACCAACTCAAGTGAACTGTAATAAAGATGCACAAGTAACTTAAAGGATGCTTGGGACCGCCCATCCTCTAAGGATCCGTTAAACTATTTACTATGTAGTAATATTCGCTATTATAATAATGTCTAATAGTAAAATAAACTTACTTTTAAATAGCGTTAAGGCTTTACATTTTCCACCTTAACACATAATAGTCCCAGTAGTCTATCCAGTATCAGCGTACCTCCAGATCGGGAGGCTACCCTAAATACTCCACAGGCTACGGCACAAAACCAAACTCGTAGTAAAGCTCGATATGGTAGGTGACACGGCACAACGAGGCAATGCCAGGGTAGATATACCAATTACGCACACGGGCTGGTGGTAACACATAGCAGCCACTACCGCCCACCTCGGAACACACTCCCAAATCAAAAATCGAAAGGTGGCCACCAAATCAATCACAAAGTAATAGAATGGTATCTAAGAAATGTGTCCGATCAGAGGTGCTACCTCATTGGCCCGAGATCGCTCTTGTTTTAGCCACCTTATGCCAACTCACGGGAGTCGGGTCCACGTATATACCTCAATAGGATCGTCACCACCATCCTACTTCATTCTGGAATCTCCACCGCGTACATGGTTGTCAAAGTGGTTTTCGGTATCGACAGAGAGTATGCCCATATCTGATCCCGGTCACTTTGCCAACCAATCATTATTATAACCCATGGATATTTATTTCGAAATAATTTATACCTCAAAACAAAATATCATATCCATTTCAAAACTAGTTTATACTTCAAAACCAAAACATCATATTCAAAACTAGTTTATACTTCAAAACCAAAATATCATATTCAAAACTAGTTTATACTCCAAAAACCAAAATATCATTTGAACAAACCCAAATTTCCAATCACTGAATATTTCTTTCAATTTATTTAAACTTGAAATATTCCTTTTTAAATCATCTTAAACCAAAACCACTTTATAAAGCCAAATTCTTAAATCTTAAATTGCAAATCAATATATTCAAAACAATTCTTAATTAAATACTATTTCAAATAAATTCATTTCTAAAACCATAGTACTTCCAAAGTTATAACACCTTTGAAACCAAACACTTTGAAACCATAATACTTTGAAACCATATCAATTTAAAATGTTATCATTTGGAAATCATAATATTTAGAAAGACCATAACACCCTTAAAATAATATTTATTACCAAAGTTATAGCATTTTTAAGTTCATTCGTTAAATTATACCAATTTCGAAAACGTTGTATTAACTTATAAATTTCAAAATGGTTTATATTTCACCTCAAAACATATTCATTTAAACCATTTAAATTCAATGTCAAAATCTTCCAAAATAATATTCATTTCCAGAGTTCATTGAAATTTCAGCCACAACAGCACTTATAAAGTGTTACGGTAAATATATTAGTATTTCAAAACATTGTCAAATTCAGAAACAGCAGCACTTACAAAGTGCTATAGTAGATATTTGGTTATTTCAAAACAGTTTAATTTCAGAAACAGCAGCACTTATAAAGTGCGTAATAGATATTTAGTTATTTTCAAACAGCTTAGTTCCAGATACAACAGCACTTATAAAGTGCTGTAATATATATCTAGTCATTTCAGAACTTAGTTAAATTTCAGAAATGATAGCACTTAACAAATGCCATCTAAAACAACAGCATTTTGGCAATGCTACCAATAAAATTCCAGATTTTATTATAACTTTTCAGAAACATTACAACTTCAAATTTAGCCATTTTTAAATTATAAAATCATATCTCATGCTTTAGAAAATATTCATTTGGATATCATTTACCCTATGATTTAAATAAAATAAAGTTCTATAAACAAATATCCAATTTAAATCATAATTCATGTATCATGTCAAAAGTACCTTATTTTACTTAACTTTTTATTTTAACAAATAAATTAACACTTTATTTTAAATACCCATTCCACAAATAAGATATCTTATCACCAAATTAAAATTAAAACTTCCATTTGAAAACTAAATTTTCAATTATCAAGTTAAGTCATAATTTAAATACATTATAACCATTTACTTATACATTTTAACTTATAGAGAATCACTATAACTTTATTATACAAGACATATCCATTTCATAAAATAAAATTCATTACCATTACTAGGTTAGATTTAAAATTCCATATTAAATCCAATTATATTATTAAGTTATTTATCAGCAATAAAGGTCTTAAAAATTCAATTTAAAACCCATATATTTTTATATTTCAAATAAAGTCACTTATAGACTTAAAAATTTTAACTTATAGAAAACCAATATCTTCTTATATTTTAAATCATTAAATCAAATCTTTAAGCTCAAATTTCATACATTAAAAAAAAATTCAAAATACTTAATAAGTTTTAGGAAATTATTATTTAAAATATAACCATGGGCCTGTATAATATTTTCTAACCTAGGTCAAGTGATACAGATATGTATCGTTTCAATCCGTAATTTAAAAAGAAAAATCTGGGTTCTATCATTTCAAACCCGCAATCCCAAGTCAAATAAAATACAATAAAAATCACTCGAGCCTATCATTTCAGCTCATAATGATTTTTCCTTATTCTAAAGTCTGTTCGAGTATGTATCATTTCAACCCATAGTGAAAGGTAACTTGCAGTGTGAGATACAGAAAATAAAATATATCATATCAGGTGATGTAACAAATATATAAGCAGAATTTAACCTCATATAATCATATCATAGGCATATATGAACATATTAACATAACATAACAATTTCTACAATTCACATCTCATTGTTTCACAATTATATAAGTACGAATGTCTAGAATGAATAACTCACCTTTTAAAGCTAGAATTAACAAACTAGAGATACACAACAAACTCCGAAAAGCACGACAAGGCACAATTATATTTTTGAGTGGATGAAGAGTCAAGATCCAATCTTGTACATAGACTAATACACAAACAAATATAAGTATAGATTCAATATAAAAGAATAGATATTAAAACCATGTAAAGGTGTGAAACCAAAATGACCTAACTTTGCTTACATCAACAAGTGGGCTCGGCCATGGTCACAATAGTCTAGACCATCATCAATACATGGCTCGGCTAGGAGGAGATGGTAGAGGAGGTGATGGTGGTCGGCACAAAGGTGGAGGTCGAGCATACTTGATGAAGAAACAAAGGAAAAATAAAAATAGAAAAAGAGGAAGAAGGTGGAGGCCATGAAAACTTACTGTATTTTTTTCTCTTCAGGAAGCAAATGATAATTGAGATGGGATGAGATGTTTTTTGTACGTGATTTGCGAAAGTAAGAGGCGGCTATGGTAAGAAATAAAGAGGCTAGGCAATTAAAGGCAAGAGTTCGAATGGTTTGGAAAATAAAAAGGCAACAAATAACTTGATGTATTTAATTCTTTTTATTTGTTAGGAAATGAGAAATGTTTGCACGTGAATAATGAAGGTTTCTCACGGCTAGAAGGAAATAAAAAGAAACGGCTAAGGAGGAGTAAATGCTAGGAAACGGAAAAGGGAAGAATTAAGGAGAAAGAAACTTACATATATTTTATTCTTAAATGCAAATGAAAATGAGAGATGGGAAATAATTTTTTTTTGTGCATGAATTATGAAGTGGAGTGGTTGGCAAGAAAAGTTTTGAATGGCTAAGAGAGGAGTGAATGCTAGGAAAATAATAAAGAGGCTAGGTAAATAAAAAGGCAAGAATTTGAACAATGTAACATGTGTCCCCTTGATTTTCTCCAGCCATTTATAAAAAGATATAAACAAATAAATTCCAATAAATACAATATAAGTCTAGACAAATAAATAGAAAAATAAACAAAGAGATGTATATAGGAAACTATATAAAATAAGAATACAGAAATTTATTGCGTGTAAAACGCTGTAATTTATCCAATTTTAAAGGTATAAATCAGAATTTAACGAAACAAAAAGCAGAACGGATATCAGCATTATATTCTGCTCCAAAGAAAAAGATTAAAAATTCAAATTTTAAATTTTAAACTGAAATTCAAAATTTGACCAAAGCTGACCAAAATATAAAATTTTCAGAAAATGTTCATTTCATTGTATTTGGAAAATAAATTACAAACAAATTCCAAACTTACATGGGAAAATTCTAGGAATTCATTTTTAATGATTTAAAAAAAATCAAAGTTTAAGTTAAAAATATTTACAAAATTATGGGTTGTTACAGTATATATATATATTATATTTTAATTTGGTAATTATGATATATGCTTGTCATTGATATGTATGCCAATTTATATTATTATTCTATTTGTTCTCACTCTACAGGTTCCTTGTTAGTTAGGAAATCCCTATGGGTTGAAATGATTTTATAGATTAGGGAAAATCGTTATGGGTTGAAATGATAAACCCAAACGATTCTACTGATTTTTGAAATTTTGGGATTGCAGGTTGAAATGATATATACCAGTAAATATTAGATTATTGCGGACTGAAATGATAAATATCTGTATCACTTGACCATAGGATAGAAAACTATATACGGACTCCGTTGGTATATTTTTTTTAAAATGATTTCCAAGGTTTTGAGAGGAAATATATGGGTTTTAATAATTATTGATTTTTAAAATATAATATATAAATTTTATTTTTATGTGTAAAATTTAGATTTTTAAAATGATATATTTTGGAAACTTTAAATTATAAGTTATGTTTTGGAAATGTAAATTTTAAGATTTTACTTATATTTTTATTATTTTTAAATATATAAAATAAGATTTAATATAAAATAAAATTTAATAATAAGATTTAATTTAATAAAATTTAATTTAATTTGTATATATAATATGTTTAAATATTTATTTAAAATTTATATTAATATTTTGAAAATAGATTTTGTAATAACTTTAATAAATTAAGGTTGGAAAGATAAATTGAAATGGATTTGTAATTTAATTTTTTTAAAAATTGTGTTTAAAAAAAGATTTATTTGAAACTTATTAATTTTGATATTTTAAAGATATGATTTTTATAACTAGATAACTTGATTTTAATTAAAGGTGATTAAATGTATATTTTCAAATTTAAATAAAACTGAAATTGAATATTTAGTATTGATTCAAATTTGTAATTTGAGATTTTATTTAAATGTAATTAAAAATGATTAAGTGAATATTTTCGGTTTTAAATAAATATAAGTTGAATTTTGAAATATAAATGACATTTATCAAATTGAGTTATTGTAAAATGTTGAATATTTAAACTTTGAAACCGATTGAATTGGAAGTGGTTAAATTTGTAGTTTAAACCAGGATTTGAAATCGATATAAATTAAAATTGGTTTAATGAGAATTTAAATTGAACCATTAACCTATTTAATTGAAATTGTTGAACTGAGATTGATTTAAATTTAAAATTGGAACTAAAGTTGATTTGAATTGATTTATGAAATCGGAAGAAACAATTCTAATTTGAAACTATTTTCGATATAAACTCTTTTTAATATATAAACTATTTTAATCTATAACCTATTTTAATATAAACTATTTTTATTATATAAACTATTTTTATTATATAAACTATTTTTATTATATAAACTATTTTAATATATATAAACTACTTTCAATATTCAAACTGTTAAGTTGGAACTGTTATGATTTGGATTTAATGGATTTAAATGCGAATACTTTGACATGATGGTTTAACCTATTTTGTGGTTATGTTTTTCGAAAGTGAATATGATTTTGGAAAGGAATATGATTTAAAGTGAATATGATTTCGAAGGTGATATGATTTTGAAATGAATATGATATTTTGATACGAAGTATGAACTGTTTGAAATGAAAATGACCACAGTGTGAAATAAGCGTTTGGCTGTTAAAGAGACCGGGATCAGATATTTTCATACTCTCTACCAATATCGAAAACCACTTTAATAAATGTGTACGTGGTGCAGAATCCAGAACGAAGTAGGATGGTTTGGCGACGTCTATATGAGGTATGAACGCAACCCAACCCCCTCAGGTCAACTTGATGTGACAAAAACAGGAGCTATACCTGGGCCAAGTGAGATCGCACCTCCGATCAAGAATGCTTCTTTAATACTATTCTATTACTTTGTGATTTGATTGGGTGCACCTTTGATTTTGGGAGTGTGTCTCGAGGTGGGCGGTAGTAGCTGCTATGCATTACCACCAGCCCGGTTCTGCAAAACGGTGGTATCTTACCCTGGGCATTGCCTCGCATGCCTTGTCACATGCCTTATCGCGCCCACTACGAGTTTGGTTTGTACCGTACCTATGGAGTGCCCTCTGATAGCCCTCCAGTTTACGGAGGAATTACGGCACTCTATAGACTACAGGAATATATATAAAAATGTGTTAAGGGGGATATGGGTAACGCCTTAACACTATTTTAATAGTTTACTTTACTGTAGACATTATATATGTAGTGTATTGTACTATGTATGTAGATAGTTTAACGGATCCTTAAGGGATGGAATCCCAAACATCCTTTAAGTTATATTGCATTTCACTTGGACATTTCACTTGAGTTGATTTACTTGCATAAGAATGTTAATCCTGACTCGAGTGTTCTGTTTCTTGCTTTATACTCGGGTCAGATTGAGTGTCACAACATTTGAGACTCACCTTTGGAGCTTGGAGCTTTGCTTGAAGATCTGTCTTTTATCTATCCTTCAGTTATTTCCAATTGTTTATGATTCAGACTTGTCATTTGCTTATGTATTGAGGCTTCTATGTATTCGAGATTTCTGTTGTATTTTTCTTTGACTCGGATGTTCTGTATTAGCTTCATGAACTACTATTTATATGTTCCGCTGTTCATTGTTGTATTACTCTATGTCTATGATTCTGTGATTGATTTATTTACTGTATATGCTAAGTTTTGCCAAATGTAAATTAACAATCTATTGTTTTGAGCAATTCAAGTCTGACATGTGTGGATTATTGTCGATTTGAAAGGTTCGAAATAGCAAGTCGTTACAAGTGGTATCAGAGCTCGGGTTTAAGAAAAACTTAACATATGGAGTAAAAACTCATTAGAGATAGGGTAGTAATACCCTAGAATGAGTGGAATTGATTATAGAATCATATTCGTTCGAGCTTGAAATTCTTGTTATGATCCTCTTCGATTTGAATTTCTTTCGAATTTTGGAACCTTACCTTTGTTCTAAAATCCATTCTTGCCTTTTCCTATTCGTGTTCTTCTTGATACTGGAGCATCCCATAGCTTTATTTCTGTTGATCTCTGTAATAAATTTCGAGCACATCTTGCAACCTCAATTGGAAAATTCATCCTTATGTGTGACTAATCCTATCAACGGTCCCGCCAACCTTAATATGATTTGTGATAGGGTGAAACTCCTTTGCAACTGGCTTTGATTCACCAAAAATTTCTATGTCCTCGGTTTTTATGTTGCTATTTCTTGCAAACCCGAACCATTTTTTTAGTAGACGACCAGGGTAATCCTCTTGTGATCGAATGTCGAATGCCTCAGGATTATGCAAGCAGTTTCATCTTTTCGCTTGATTCTTAACCTAGTGACCTTGACTCCACCTCTGTTGTCAAACTCTTTCCGGATGTCTTTGGTGAGGTCATTTCTCTACCTCCTAAGTGGTAAATTGAATTCTGCATCGATCTAATTCCTGGAGCTCGATTTTGCCACTGGTTTCCACCAGCTTCGTGTAGTCGAGGAGAGCATTCCTAAGACAACTTTTCGAACGGCGAATGGCTTCTTTGAATGGTTAGTCATGCCCTTTGGATTAACCAATGCTCCTGCCCTCTTCGTCGATCTCATGAATCGTGTTTTCCGCGATGTTCTCAACAAGTTTGTCCCTATTTTCTTTCATGATATTCTCGTCTTTTCTAAGTCAAAGAAGGAACAAGAATCTCATTTTGGCTATGTGCTGGAAACTCTTAGGAGTCATCAGTTGAAAGCCAAATTTTCTTAATGCCATTTCTGAGGGGCGAAAAAGTCTGATTCCTTGGACACATTATTTCTGAATGTGGAGTCTCGGTTGACCCGGTTAAGGTCGTGATTAATATAAGTTTATCCATCTTTCCTCTTTTGTAATTTAATTATCTTATCTTCCTTTCAAGCCTATCTTCTGAGTTAGAATTTTCTTTGATTAGAGTTCCCCTAAATTTGAATTTCTATCCTTGTTATAAAATCCATTCTTGAATCATCCTATGAGGGAGCGTGTTTGTAATTTATATAAAATGTTTTTATTATGTTGTTTGAGTTGTTAAGTTTGAATTTTGGGTTTCGATCGATTCGTCTGGCCATTGCAATCGATAGGAATTCCAAAACACTTGAACAGAGAAAACTGACACAATATTGTTTTCGAAATTGGTAAATGAAATAATTTTATGTATGATTATATTTTATATATAAAGGTATAATTTTCTGTTATTGGATAGTTAAATAAATTGGTTGTTAGAAATGATAGTACTAGATTTTCATTTATTGTTTGGTCAACATTCCTAAACCATTAACTATTGTTGTATGTTATAAGGAGACAAAATTTTTAAAACATGATTTATAAATCTGATTTGCAAATGAAATGGATTTAAATTAAGGATTTGAGAATTAAATTTCTGGTGTTTTTCTAAATTGGTTTTCAAAGTTTTGTAGAAATTATATATTATTTGAAAGTATTTTCGAATGGAAATTGTTTCAAAGAATTTTGAAAGAAGTAAGTCAGTACTCTCCTCTTATGTCGTTGGAAAATAATTTCGTTGATGACTGCAGCATCATCGACATTCATTTTCGAGTCTATAAGTGGAGAGACCACTTAGTAGCTTTGCTACACTTTTTTTTTGGAAAATGGATTTGATTTTAATTTCTTGAGTATGATTTGATGTACAATATATATATATATATATATATATATTTCAAAATGGTTTGAAGTGAAACCGGAAATTTAACTCTCAAGTTTTAAGTTAAGTGATGGTTTTCAATTATTGAAATGAAGCAAAAATTCTGAATAAGTTGGAGTGTTTAAAATGAGAAATGGAATTGAAACAACTTGAAACAGTTGAACTTGGATAAAAATTTATTTGTATAATAATCTATTGCATTCTAAAACATATAAAACTTACCTGAAATATTCAAAAGGTTAAAATGTAAATGTGAATATGTAATTGAAGGTTATACAAGAGAAAACATAACTAATAAAATGTTCAAACTAAATTTTTCTTAATAGAAATGTTGTAGATAAAAGGTAAATTTGTATAGTGCTCTCTTACATTCGGAATCGTTAATAAAACCTACCTGGAAAAGTTTGGATGTTAATGTGAACATGTTATTAAATAATATACAATATAAATGTAAGTAATAAGATGTCCAAAATGAAATTTATTGGTTTGAATTAATTGTTATATCTGGTACTATATATTTCGAATCTATCTTTCCTTTTTGTTGCTTCTATTCTCCTATTTCATTCCTTTTCGGGGACGAAAAGTTTTGAGTGGGGGAGAGTGTAACGACCTGGAAATTTTAACGATTTAAATAACGTAATTAACTAAATGTTTCATGAAATTAAACAATAAAATAAAGTAATGAAAATTTGATATTTGGTATCCGTCTATTTAGGCATAGTAAGTGTCAGATTTTCATTGGAAAACATGAAAATTTGTTTTGTTGTGAAATTTCAATTTAAAATTTAAAAATAAGCTAATTTGTTGAAAATAAAATATTTTTGAAATCTAAATATTTTTATATAATAAAAATGTAAATCATTTTCTGAGTGAGACATCGTATTTCGTTTCGCCAAATTTTGACTGCTTTAGCTCCGTTTTTATTATTTTCGGCGTTTTAGCAACAGTTTGGCAGCGGAAATCGATTTTTGATAGGTAGGTCGTGTCACTCATATTTGTGTACCATTTTGTTCGCCTCATCGTGCTGATCTTCGCAGTATATTCATTTGTGCATTTCGGCATCCGGTTCACGGTGAAATCTACGAAACGATTTGCTATATCGGTTTCGTATTTGGGCCTTTTGGGTTTCTATGGCCTTTCATTTGTCCACCGTGTAAACCTAATAGCCATTGCTTTTAATAATTTCTAAATTCAACCGATGTCCTCCTCTATTCCCAATTTTCAATATATATTGTTGTTCGACCTTTTTCTCTCCCCATTTGATTAGTTCTGTCTTCCCCAAATATATATACACACACACACACGCATATAAAGAAAGCTACTGGTAAGCAATTCTTATATTCATTTGCATTCATTTTTCCTGTGAATCATCTCCTTCCTCTAAAAAAATAATCTCGACCTCCTTCAATTTTTAAACCCATCACCTTCCACTTCTGTCGAACCACCTCGTCACCTTCCTTTTCCACCAACTTCCTTCTCTCCTCCGATAAAACCCATACCATCGGCCACCGCCCATACACTACTTCCGTGACGTCGACCATCTCTCCTCCGCGACCTGGCTCCCTTAAATAGCCAATCTTCCATCTGACCCGCCGTCTCCATTCCCTCCATACCAAGCCTCTCCACCAGTTGACGAACCACTACCAAACACCTTCCGGCCTTCCCACTTTCTTTCTCCCTCTGACCGAACAACCTCCCCGCCAGCTATCCATCTCCATTATCGACAACCACAGCCGACCACCGAACTAACTCAAGCTTCCCTGCTGACTAACCTCAGGTTGAACACCACCACCACCAGTAGCCGCACAGCCAAGCTACCATGACCTCGCCTCCATTTGCTCCGCCATTCTCCCACAACCCAACCACCTACCCACTACCCTACCAGAATCCACCTTCATGAACCACCAAACGCCCATAGCCTTGCTAGAACTCCACCAAGCTGCCAGTGCTCCGTTGTCGAACATAAAAACCCCTCTTCCTTGTAGCAGCATATATATATGTTATATATTTGAATTGTTATGCTAGTGTATATATATTTGTATATAGATATGTTTGCATATATATGCTCGCAGCCACTTGATTAACACACGACAGACCACACCTTGCTCTGCCACCTTCCGTCTTGTCATGTCTGGCTTCCACTCCTCCGAGCTCAGGCAGCAGCCTTCCACCTTTCAACCAAACACTAGCAACTCCAAGGCAACTCTCCTCTTTGTTATATTGAGAAAAAAACAAGAAAAGGTATATATATATTGTATATATATACATTTTGTTCCATCAATCCCAAGTTTGTTTTAATTAGTTTTTCATCGATTCCAAGCTATCAGCTTTGATTTGTTCATCGAATTCGTGTTCATCGTGTTGTGCTTTGGAATTTGTGCCTGGAATCATAGCTTGTTGGGTTGTCTAACTTCTCTTGCCTTGGAAAGTGAGCGATCACTCATGATTAACATTCTTATATTTTGTAACGACCCGTAATTTTCGATAATTAAAATTTGTTAATCTAATAAGGTTTTGTAAATTAATTGTGGAAGAAATAAAAAAAATTATGATTTAATAATAAGAAAATAACTGGAATGAAATGAAATTTTATTAATTTAGGCTAGTTGATAATGGCTTTGAATGTAATTCCAATTAATTAAAATGATTAAAGAGTTATAATTGGTGATAGATTGTAAATTAATTGTAATAACATGTATGGATTGACAATTGGATTTAAAGAGCAATTGATCATTTAAATGTTGTATTAATTAAATATTATGTAATAAAATGTAATTGAATAAAATTAGTGTTGTGGTAGTAATTATAACACTTGTTGTGGATAATAAACTTATAAACTGTGAGTAAGGGTAAATGGTGACAATTATTATATGTTACTTATTGATTTAGCCTGTTAAATTTAACTGGAAATCAATTGCAATCAATTCACTTAATTAGTGCCGTTAATGTAGATTAAATTGATGATTGTAGAATATTAATTCAATAAGATGTAACCAATGTAAATTTTATTCATAATATGATAATTGATTGAATAAAAAGAATTGAAATCAAGTTGATCAATTTATTGGAATTTAAGCTATAACAAATCGATTTATTGAAATTAAATGTAATTAAATACCACGTTAAAGAAAACTAAGATGATAATTGTAGAAGGTTAATGTAACAAGATATCAACAAATATTAACTATGTCATTGGAGTAATAATTAATTGAATATAATGATTGAAATCAAAGTATAAATAATTTATTGGAATAAAATTTTAATTAATTGGATTTAATTACAGTTGAAATTGAACACTAAAATTAATGAAATATTAATCACTGAATTTGATATGTAAATTTGGTTTAAATTATTTTAAATGTCTAGGTAATCAAAAATGATGAAATTTGTTAGTTTATAATTATTCAATTAAAAAGTGAATTTATTTATTTAATTAATGTGAAAATAGCTATTTTGGCCACTGACTTAGATTTCAACGAAACCAGTTTCATCGGATCTGTAACGGTGAATTATGGTAAGGATTCAAGTTTCGTAGAGATCAGACTAGTCGTTTGATCGTACGGACTCGAAACGCGTGGAAATCGATTTAATTAAATTCAATTGAAATCAATTTGAAATAAGCTAACTTTTTAAAGCAACTTCTCCATAGAATGGAATTAGGACCTGAAACCTGTTCCATTGAATTTAAAAATATCGAAAACATCTATTTTGATATATAGGACGGCCCATTTTCGTTTCGGGAACGAAACGGGCTTTTCGGGTCGTTTATCGATCAACCTTCAAATCAATCTTTTCCATTCATTCTATTTCTGATCTACCTATAAATAGTCTGTTATAAACCCTAGTTGTTCTCATTTCCATTTGCCTGTACGTACAATTCCATTTGCTCCAATGGCAGACAAACCAAAACCAATTCCAAATTCAATTGCAAATCAAAATCAAATTGAAAAATCAAACTTCTCAAAAAAATTCGAAAAAGATATAAAATCGAAGATCTCAACGATACGAATCTGCCTCTTCTGTCTGTTTTTGCAAACGATGCCCGAGTCGATCAGGAATCGTGGTCAAAGCTTCAAAACTACGAAACCTTGAATTCAATTTGGGAACTTTTGATTCGGGTAGCAATCGATCAAATTGTTTTGTGGGTTTGGTAGAGATCGTTGCATAGAGTCGTGTAGTGGTGGTCGTGTCGCCGATTGTGGGCTATAGCGGTAGGAATTGAGGTTTTAGGGTTCAAAAAAAGGGGGCGGCAGGTAGGGTTTTCGTAAATCGGACCTAGGGGAGATGGAGGAGGGAGGCGAGGCGAAGCTTCTGGTGGCCGCGCCATAACCTACGGCGGAGTTTGGGTGGAGGAATGCCGGTAAAAGTTGGGACTTGGGTGGGCTTCATGGGTTCGAGCCGATGCTTGCGCGTGAGGAAGGTAATGGTGAGGTGTAGGCTATAAATTAATATTTTATTCATTTTATTTAAATTGTATAATGTTCTAATCAACGTAACTTTGACATACGAGGTCCGATTTACGCGCGGTTTGATCCACTGGGACCATATCGAAATTTCGGACATTTTAACGCTGGTTTGGACGAATTTTGAGACAGTTTGAATTTGGGTCCTAAATTGGATTTTTATTCGATTTAAAATCGAAGGTGAGTGTTTTAACCCACTCACAACTACTAAATGTTCTTATGTTAATTAAATTAAATTTATGATGTGATTGGAAATTTATTGATTGATGTTTGGTATATTTAAATTGTCATTCTAGTCAATTTTGACTTTTATTGCATTTAATTATCATTTAATTTAATATTAAATTTAAATCCTCAATTTAATACCAGTTATTTATCATCAGTTATCCATTGATGTTTATTGATTGATTTGGATGATGGTTATGATGGATGTTTGATTTGTTTATATTGGATGACTGGATGTTGTATTTTATATTGTTGTAACACTGCAAGTTCCCTATGGGTTGAAATGATACATACCCGAACGATCTATAGATTAGGGAAAAATCATTATGGGTTGAAATGATAGACTCGAGCGATTTTATGGATTTTATTTAATTCGGGATTGCAGTTTGAAATGATATATAATCATAAAAATTTAAATTTGGGATTGAAATGATAAATATCCGTATCACTTGACCCTAGGTTAGAAAATTATATACGGACATCGGATTGGTTAAATTAAATGATTTTGAATCTTTGAAATTTTGAATTCAGTTAACTGGTATTTTGAAATAGAAATTTATTTATGTAAACTGAATTATTTTTGATAATCCAAACGTAAAGGCTAAAATTGGAATTGATTAATAATTTGTTCAAAGGATTTAAATTGGAAGTTCAAAGTGAAGTGGCATAAATAAATGAACCTATCGGAATTGAGTTATTGAAATATTTGGATATAACATTGAAATCCATTTTAAACTAATTTAAACTATTTCATTAAATTAACTATTTTAATCAAGTTAAACTAATTTAATTTATATTAATCTATTATAACCTATTTAATCCAATTTAATCTATTTTACCAATTTTAAACTAATGAAATTTATTAATCTATTTTAAATCTATTTGATCTATTTTAAATCTGTTTAATCTATATAAAGATCTACTTAACATAATTTAAATCTATTAAATCCATATTTAATCTGTTTAAATCATTTTAAAACTAATTAAATCAAATTTAAATCTATTTAAACTATTTTACTATTTAAACTATTTTTAAATCTATTTAAGTTATTTTAAAACTATATAAACTATTTATAATTACCTAAACTTTTTTCTAAAATTTCAGACTACGTAAAATTGATGATGATACAACCTAAGTTGGAATTTGAAATTGATACGTTTTTGTGAAATGACATATTTGAGTAAATATGATGATTTTGAAATGAGAATTTAATTAGCTTATCTTATCGATAATTTCAAAAGCGAATATGATTTTTGAAGTGTATATGGTTTGAAGGTGAATATGATTTCGAAAGAGATATGATTTGAAATTGAATATGATATTTTGATATAAATTGTGAATTGACTTTTGAAATGTAAAATAACCATTCGGTGTGAAATAAGCGTTTGGTTGTTAAAGAGACTGGGATCGAATATCGTCATGCTCTCTGCCAATACAGAAAACCACTTTAACAACTGTGTATGTGGTGGATATTCCAGAAATGAAGTAGGATGGTTGGCGAACGATTTCTGTATGAGGTATGACGTGACCCTAGCTCCCGTGAGTCAGCTTAGATATGACTAAAACAGGAGCCACGCTGGGACAAGTGGGGTCGCACCTCCGATCGGACATATTTCTTCGATACCATATTATGACTTTGTGATTGATTTGGGGCCACCCCTTGATTTGATTATGGAGTGTGTTCCGAGGTGGGCGGTAGTAGCTGTTATGCGTTACCACCAGTCCGGATACGCAATTGGTGTATCTACCCTGGCATTGCCTCGAGTGTTGTGTTCACATGCCCTAGAGCGCCTTCTACAAGTTTGGTTTCTACCATACCTATGGAGTGCCCTCTGATAGCCTCCAGTTTATGGAGGAGTTACGGTATTGTATAGACTATGGGAATATATAAAATGTGTTAAGGGGGATATGGGTAATGCCTTAGCGCTATTATAATACTTTTACTTTACTATAGACATATTATAATGGCGTATTATACTGCATAGTAGATAGTGAAACGAATCCTTAGGAGATGTGAATCCCGAACATCTCTTAAGTTATTGCACTCACGTTAGACACTGGATAGGAGATGTCAAACCCTGTAAACATCTCTGACGCCATCACATGCATATTTACCGTTGATTTAACTTACATAAGATCTTTTAGTTCTGACTCTAGTGTTTTGTCTTTTCAATTCGCTCGGGTCAGCCTGAGCATTTCAGGGTTGAAGACCTTATTTCTGGAGAACGAAGACGAAGATTTGTACTATTACTATTTATTATATTTATTCCACTGCATCATGTTGTTCCGCTACATTTATTTATTCATTCCTGTTGTATGTAACTTTTATTTGTATTGTAAAGGAATAATCAATGTTATTTGTAAACAGCTTCATGAACTGTTTATTTGATTATTATATTTTGTCATTCCGCTGCGAGATTCTGTATTTGTTTTCTTTCTCTTCTTTTTCTTATTTACCACATATCAATCTGCCCTTTTGAATGGTTTGAGTTCGACGTTTGTGTCTGCTTAAAACGTCCAAAATGGCAGGTCGTTACAGTTGGTATCAGAGCTTTGGTTCGATAACCTTAGCTTTGTGGGGTCTGACTCTTTAGAAATAGTGTACTAATACTCTAGAATGAGTCATTGAGTGTATATATATGAGAGAGCGTATTTGTTAGTGTTATAAAAGGTTTTTATATTGTGTTAAGTTGTTCCATTTTTTATTTTAAATTCTGGTTGGTGCATAGGACGCTATGACATCGATAGGGATATCTAAACACTTAATAGAACAGACGGACACAATATTATTTTGAAATATAGGTAAATGAAATAATTTTGCCTATTATATATTTTGTATATAAAATAATAATTTTATAAATGATATATTTGGTTGTAATATATTTGTTGTTAGGTAGTGAAATTTATAAATATTGGTTGAAAATAAGATTTGTAAATAAAATAAATATAAATTGGAAAATTAAGAACTCAAGTTCCGGGATTTTTGAAAATTTATTTCGAATGATTTTGGAATATAATTTTAATATTATTTGGAAGTATTTTCTGATATAAATATTTCAATGTGATTTGGAAGAAATGTTTTAAAAGAATTTTGGAAGGAATAAGTTTTGTACTCCCCTCTCTACCGTTGGAAAATAGTTTCGGTGATGAGTGCACGCATCATCGACGTTCATTTTTAAGTTTCAAAGTAGGAAGGCTGTTGTAGTAGTTTTACTGCACATTTATTTTGATGAACAAATAATAAATTCAAAGTTTAAATATGTTTGGATATAAAAGTTATGAGTATACACATATATCTTATTTTAAATGATTTGAAATGGAACTCGGTATTTAGTTCTTAAATTTTCTAATAATTAGTAGTTTCCAATTATTGAAATGAATGAAATCCTAGTTATTTTAATAATTGGAAGTATTCTAGAATGAAGAAAAATATAAGTAACTACATGCGAAGTGATAAATGGAAAATATAAGGAATTGAAAATTTGTAAACTGGAAAAAAATGAAAATAAGGAATTGGATGTTAAAATGATCAATGGAATAGATAAGAAACTGAAATCTTGTAAGTAAATAAAATGGAAATGAAAATAAGAAATGGTAATTATTGAACATTTTGTTAACTAAATAAATAAGAGGAACTTGTGTAACTTTCTATTGCATTCTAAAAGACATTTATATATATAACCTACCAAAATGTTAAAAGGTGAAATGTTAATAAGGGTATGTAATAGAATATTATACAAGTAAAACCTAGGAAAAATGAAAGTGTTTAGTGGACTTACTTTTATAAATAAGAATTCTAATGTTATAAATTGTTATGAACTTAAATTGATAATTTGAAATGCTATTAATTAAATGTAATAGAAGTAAATAAGGTAAGAAAAATGATTATAAACTTAAGTTAACATTTAAGCTATTTATAATCAGATTGAATGGAAAAGGTGAATACTGTAAGTAAATAAGTATAAAATAGAATTAATATTGAAGCCATTCATAATTAAAATGAATACTACATAAATTGAATGATTATAACTTCTGAAAACATTGAAATAACTTAGAAATAAATTTAATATCTTATAATACTATATATGGAAGAATGAATGTGAAAAAAAAAATCTATAAATGGTGAATTGAATTGTAAAGAAACTTACCTAATAATGCATAATCCAATAATTGAAATGAAAATAACTGATTTAAGCAATAAATGTAAAGTAATAAGATGATAAAAATGGCATTGTAATAATGAATGTAAATTAATGAAAATAAACATTATATGAATGAGAAAATAAAAGTAAATGATGAATTGAAAAAAAGGGGGGGAAAATCAAACTAAATTGTAAATGTAAAGTAAACTGAAGTAAAATGTATACAGTACATCAATAATGAACTTATTTATGATCCAAATAAATGAAATAGATATAACTTATGTATGTAAAGAATGTAATTTAATGAAATAAGCCTTACATGAGTGAATGAAAATTTAAAATTTAGTAAGTAATGAACGTGAAATAAAGAAAATCATTGTATGAAGAAAAATGAACAATAAATGATGTGAAAAAGATAAATAGAGTAAATTTAAAATGTGTTGAATTCTTTGTTTGTTGGCTTATGGATTGGTTGGGAAAGGATACTTCTATTTTATATAGAGATGTATAAATAATCTATTGAGTCTTATCTACGACTGTTGAGTGTATGGTTTACTTAGTAGTTTATTTATCATTTTTATATGATTATAAGTTCTGAACCCGAACAAACCATTTGTTTTGGTTGAAATGGATGGATGATTGTTTTTTGGTTGAAATGATGTTTGTGCTGTTTGTTTGCAAATGACCATTGTTATGTTGTGATATTTTGTTTGTTAATTATTGAAACAACTTAAACATTCCTCTTTTATATAAAACTATTAACTCCTTTGGATTATTTAAGTGAAATACAGGTTTATGGAAGCAATAGCTACTGCTTTTGGTTTCATAAAATAAGCGTTATTTTCCCGACAAATAGGTACGTTCTCGGATTACGCTTTTCTAGCGATATTATATTGTTTTTCCGTGGTTTAGGATATATTAGTTTTGAAAAATATGATATATTTTGTTATTTTGATATTATTATTTCTCCCAGACCTCTCCGTACAAAGGAGACTCTGCCAAAAAATTTCATGAATTTTGGACCTAGAAATTTTATGAAATGTTTTCAAACTTTTATTAACTTGAATATAAAAGGATTTAGTTATTTTAAAATTTATATATTTTATTTAAATTGTTTAATTTTGTAAATTAATGGTTTATAAATTTAATATTTTGAATAAGATATATTGACTTCTTTTCCCTTCTTTTTCCTTTTCGAGGATGAAAGGTTTTGAGTGGGGGAGAGTGTAACGACCCGTGATTTTCGATAATTAAAATTTGTTAATCTAATAAGGTTTTCTAAATTAATGTTGGAAGAAATAAAAAAATATTTGTGATTTAATAATAAGAAAATAACTGGAATGAAATGAAATTGTATTAATTTAAGGTAGTTGATAATGGTTTTGAATGTAATTCCAATTAATTAAAATGATTAAAGAGTTATAATTGGTGATAAATTGTAAATTAATTGTAATAGCATGTATGGATTGACAATTGGATTTAAAGAGCAATTGATCATTTAAATGTTGTATTAATTAAATATTATGTAATAAAACGTAATTGAATAAAATTAGTGCTGTGGTAGTAATTATAACACTTGTTGTGGATAATAAACTTATAAACTATGACTAAGGGTAAATGGTGACAATTATTATATGTTACCTATTGATTTAGCCTGTTAAATTTAACTGGAAATCAATTGCAATCAATACACTTAATTAGTGCTGTTAATATAGATTAAATTGATGATTGTAGAATATTAATTCAATAAGATGTAACCAATGTAAATTTTATTCATAATATGATAATTGATTGAATAAAAAGAATTGAAATCAAGTTGATCAATTTATTGGAATTTAAGCTATAATAAATCGATTTATTGAAATTAAATGTAATTAAATACCATGTTAAAGAAAACTAAGATGATAACTGTAGAAGGTTAATGTAACAAGATATCAACAAATATTACTATGTCATTGGAGTAATAATTGATTGAATATAAAGATTGATATCAAAGTATAATCAATTTATTGGAATAAAATTTTAATTAATTGGATTTAACTACAGTTGAAATTGAACACTGTAATTAGTGAAATATTAAACACAGAATTTGATATGTAAATTTGCTTTAAATTATTGTAAATGTCTAGGTAATCAAAAATGATGAAATTTGTTAGTTTATAATTATTGAATTAAAAAGTGAATTAATTAATTTAATATTAATTTATTATATTAATGCGAAAATAGCTATTTTGGCCACTGACTTAGATTTCAACGAAACCAGTTTCATCGGATCTGTAACGGTGAATTATGGTAAGGTTTCAAGTTTCGTAGAGATCAGACTAGTCGTTTGATCGTACGGACTCGAAACGCGTGGAAATCGATTTAATTAAATTCAATTGAAATCAATTTGAAATAAGCTAACTTTTTAAAGCAACTTCTCCATAGAATGGAATTAGGACCTGAAACCTGTTCCATTGAATTTAAAAATATCGAAAACATCTATTTTGATATATAGGACGGCCCATTTTCGTTTCGGGAACGAAACGAGCTTTTCGGGTCGTTTATCGATCAACCTTCAAATCAATCTTTTCCATTCATTCTATTTCTGATCTACCTATAAATAGTCTGTTATAAACCCTAGTTGTTCTCATTTCCATTTGCCTGTACGTACAATTCCATTTGCTCCAATGGCAGACAAACCAAAACCAATTCCAAATTCAATTGAAAATCAAAATCAAACTGAAAAATCAAACTTCTCAAAAAAATTCGAAAAAAATATAAAATCGAAGATCTCAACGATACGAATCTCCCACTTGTGTCTTTTTTGCAAACGATGCCCGAGTCGATCAGAAATCGCGGTCAAAGCTTCAAAACCGCGAAACCTTGACTTCAATTTGGGAACTTTTGATTCGGGTAGCAATCGATCAAATTGTTTTGTGGGTTTGGTAGAGATCGTCGCATAGAGTCATGTAGTGGTGGTCGTGTCGCCGATTGTAGGCTGTAGTGGCAGGAATTGAGGTTTTAGGGTTCGAAAAAGAGGGGCGAAAGGTAGGGTTTTCATCGATCGGACCTAGGGGAGATGGAGGAGAGAGGCGAGGCAAAGCTTCTGGTGGCCGTGCCATGGCCTACGGCGACGTTTGGGTGGAGGAATGCTGGTCAAAGTTGGGTCTTGGGCGGGCTTCATGGGTTCGAGCCGATGCTTGCGTGTGAGGAAGGTAATGGTGAGGTGTTGGCTATAAATTAATATTTTATTCATTTTATTTAAATTGTATAATGTTCTAATCAACGTAACTTTCACATACGAGGTTCGATTTACGCGCAGTTTGATCCGCTGGGATCGTATCGAAATTTCGGACATTTTGACGTTGGTTTTGACGAATTTTGAGACTGTTTGAATTTGTGCCCTAAATTTGATTTTTATTCGATTTAAAATCGAAGGTGAGTGTTTTAACCCACTCACAACTACTAAATGTTCTTATGTTTGTTAAATTAAATTTATGATGTGATTGGAAATTTATTGATTGATGTTTGGTATATTTAAATTGTCATTCTAGTCAATTTTGACTTTTATTGCATTTAATTATCGTTTAATTTAATATTGAATTTAAATCCTCAATTTAATACTTGTTATTTATCATCAGTTTTCAATTGATGTTTATTGGTTGATTTGGGTTGTGATGGATGTTTGATTTGTTGATATTGGATGACTGGATGTTGTATTTTATATTGTTGTAACACTGCAAGTTCCCTATGGGTTGAAATGATACATACCCGAACGATCTATAGATTAGGGAAAAATCGTTATGGGTTGAAATGATAGACTCGAGCGATTTTATGGATTTTATTTAATTCAGGATTGCGGTTTGAAATGATATATAACCATAAAAATTTAAATTTCGGATTGAAATGATAAATATCCGTATCACTTGACCCTAGGTTAGAAAATTATATATGGACACCGGATTGGTTAAATTAAATGATTTTGAATCTTTGAAATTTTGAATTCAGTTAACTGGTATTTTGAAATAGAAATTGATTTATGTAAACTGAATTATTTTCGATAATCCAAACGTAAAGGCTGAAATTGGAATTGATTAATAATTTGTTCAAAGGATTTAAATTGGAAGTTCAAAGTGAAGTGGCATAAATAAATGAATCTATCGGAATTAAGTTATTGAAATGTTTGGATATAACTTTGAAATCCATTTTAAACTAATTTAAACTATTTCATTAAATTAACTATTTTAATCAAGTTAAACTAATTTAATTTATATTAATCTTGTAACGACCCGGAAATTTCGATCTCGAAATTTCCAGATAGTTAGAGAAAAGATGAAGAGATAGAAGAAAAAGATGAAGCAGAAGCATCAAAACACAGAAACCTCACATTCACAGCGGATCAAAATATAATATCAAATAAATAATAGTTATATAAAGGAACACTGTACTTGTCAAATTACACTTTAATATATCAGAGTTACAACATAATTACAAACACAAGACAGATAAATAATCTGTTTCAGATACTATCATATATCACAGTAGAAACTCTCCATACGTTCCTGCTCTCCAGCTCGCCTCCTGAGCTCCAGAACGTCCTTACCTGAAATTTGTAATACTCGGTCTGACCCGAGCATTACAACAAAGTAACACCCGGGTCAGGCTGGAAACCAGCGTGAGTAAACTCATCTAACATGAAATTTCAATCCATAGAACTTATTTAAAACCAGGACAACTCGTATCTTCTACGAGTTCTTACTTATTATATTCAAATAATTTATTTCACAAAATAATATCTAAGTATCGTTACTTAGTTCCAATGACCCAGATTACTCAATTTATTTCATTCCAGCCTATTCGATTTACAAATCAAATCTATAAAGAATTATATATTACTAATCGAAGTGGTTTCGGATATTACTGATATCCGACCCCGGTCTCTTCGAATTCAAATGTCACCTTTTTTTTAAGCTAAGATGTTTAAGATAAACAACTTAATTTAAATCCAGGATATCATATTCACATAACAATTATATCATGGATAAATAACTTACATTATCACAATTCATCCGAAACATCTCATATCACAGAGCATCATAATCACATATCAGATATATCAAATAATCCAAGGCATTCAATATTTACTCAATCATCCATCAGTAAGATCAATTCATTATCTGATTTTAATTAACTTAAACCAGGTTAATTACTTATGAATAAATTTCTAATCCTAGTTAATTAACATTAACTAATTGCAACCCATTTTAATTAATTAATCTTTAATAATAAATTAATTTAACCTTTAATCATTAATTAATTCATCTTTAATCATTAAATAATTATTCTTAATTTCTTTTATTAAGAAATTATCTTTAAGTAATTAATTACCTTAATTACTTACATTAATTAATCTTAATAAATTACTTACGTAATCACCGTAATCTTCATTAATTAATACCTTAATTTAAGATAAATCCTTTATCTTAATTAACCACCTCATTTCATTATTTAAATCTTCTTTAATAACCTTTAAAATAAATCCATTATTAACTTAAAACCCTTAAGTTAAAATTAATGTTTTTCATCTCTTAATAAATTACAATATTAAGTTTATCTAAAATATTTTTTTTAAAATAAAGGTTATATACAGATTAAACACTTAACTTAATAAATTTGAAATAATTAATTTTTTTTTTAAAAAAAAACCTTAACTAATTTAAACTTGGATAAACATTTCATTATTTATAGAAGAAGTAGTTTAACAAACTTGTTTAAATAAAATTTGATTTGTTTTGGTTTTTATAAAACCTGTCTTTACACTAAAACAACAAACCCGAGCATTTCTATGATTTTTCCCAAGTATCTTCGCGAATTCCACGAGTCGAACCCGAGCTAATACCCGAGACATCAACCTTCTTTCCAAATTTAACAACACAGACATCAACAGTATCTCGTGCACATGCACGAGAGTTCGCCGCCGCTCCGGTCATCACTGCCATCGCTGGCAAATCGACCACAGCCTCCCCTTTCGATTTCGACCACCTTAACTTCAAACAAACTCCAAAATCGAAAACGAGTAGTTCGATCACCCAGGCACTCAATCCTGATCAACTAAAACGCCTCGCCGACGACGAACCGGTCCACCAGAACCCACGCCATTTCACTCAGAGACGCACCACACGACTACGCTTTGATCCCCACCACTCCGGTCGACTCCGGTCAACCATCAACGTCGCAAAAGCTTCAGAAAACCCCTCGTCCCAGACCCGACATCGAACCCTAGTTCGACGTCGTTCATCCACCATGGTGAAATAAAAACCTAGCGAGTATTTTTCCAACAACCCCCTATCCTCCAGCCACCTTCTACCTCGATCACGACGACCATCCTTGCTCCGATCACCAGAAATCACCACAAACCCAATTACCGTTCAACCCAAGAATTCTTCCAAATTACAGAACTAAAAATCATGATTTTATTTTTAAAATTCATAGTTTTCGAAATCGATTTGGATGATATAAGTGAATCTTAAATTCATGCAAGTCGAAATTTTGATATATTTAGTGTTTACTGTAATTCCTCTTCCAGTTGAAAACTACTTTCAAACTTAACTTAAAAATATTTTTAAAACCTATATCTTGTTGTTTCATTCATACTTTGTTTATGTATCTAAGTCTAAAAAGAATTGAGGGAAGAGAAATTTAAATTTGAATTGTTTTGAAGCCTGTAAACTAGAACAGAGCAATCATATTGATACACAGACATACATACAAACATCCTCATACCTATATACTTGCATTCATATTTACATCTATGCAAACACTTATCACCACTTTTACTTCAAGTATTATTGCATGCATCAAGATTTCAAAATAGATTTAAACCCTTTAAAGAAAATTGTTTACTCACTGATTTAAAAGCAGAGACAGGCTTAATTGAAAAACTGGAAGCTGCTTTGATTAAGAACTTGTTTCTTGCTTTGATGATCCTGGAAACTGGAGTTGATATTTGTTTCAGGTTGAATTTGCTTCTTGCTTTAGGCTTTGATCAGATCGTTGCTTTAGCATGGTTTTACAGTTTCCAGATTTTGATTTGAACTAGGCTTGATTTCGATCCTTATGCATGTTTTTGAATACTCCTTAGAAATGCAGGTGATCTTTCAGATTGAAGTTGGTGTTGCAATTTTTAATTTTAGATTTTGATTTTGTTTTGCAGATTTGCAATTTGAATGTATATTTGGTTTTCATTATCAGTTTTGAGAATATTTTCTGGTTTGGGTTTTAGAAGAGAAAACAAGGAATAATGAAAGTGTTTGAAAAAAAATGATTTTCTCCTTAAAATATTTATTAAAAATTAAAATGAGAATAGTGCCACTTGTTTCCAATTTGAACAAGTGTTATTCAATTTGCTTGATTGTTTTACAAGTGTTATCAAAATGTCTAATATGGTTACATTTGTACTTAAGTGTTTTTAATTGAATTTTACTTAATTTAAATGTTTATAAGGCTCTTTCCTAGTTAATAAATACATATCTTAATTTATAAGAATAAATCTTTTTAAAGAAAACAAACTATATCATATATAATATATATCCAAATCCAAAATATATTTAATATATATATATATATATATATATCTACCCTTTGAAATTTAAATTCATATTCAACTACAATTTAAAATCCACACTGAAATTAATTCACACAAATATATTTACTTAAACAAACACAAATTCAATTTGTTTGAATATAAAAATTTTCTATTTAAAATTTCCTTATATCCATGTATATAAACAATCATTAATATTTGTTTTAAAAGAATAATTTGTCAAATATTAAGTAATTTTATTAGGAGATTATCAAATATTTATCCAAATATCTATAATCCAATTTTTATTATATTTTCAAATTCACTTACATAACCAGATATCCTTTATTATCAGAATTTTATCTGTTCAATTGAATAAACCAGTTAATTATTCAATTATCGGATGTCCAAAAATCTGGGTTATCACATTCCTTCCCCCTTTGAATTTTTCGTCCTCGAAAAGGAACGAAGCCAGAATTTATTCAGTTCTTATAATCTGATAAATTTTCTTTGATCATCTATAAAACACTTTTTAAAATTTATATAATATTATCAAAATAGTTTTTGTAAAAATACTTTTACAACTTGATGTTTCAACAAATCCATCTTCGTTCTCACAGAAATTCGGTCATACGTTGATCAGGCGTAAGACTGAAAATCTATAAGTACTTAGCAGACCCGTTTTCAACACCTAGTGAAAATACTTGGAAAATAATTTATTAGAAATATCGAAAACATTTTTGAAAATAGAGGAAATATCTTTGGTGAGAATGCTCTGGAAATCATCATTCCCATCCATGGTCACAGTTACATCACGGGTTACGTTGCCATCGCAGCAAAAGTCCATGTAACTGATAACAGCATGGAACCCACAACAGATCGCAGTTACATTCTAGGGTTACGTTGCCATCGCAGCAAAAGTCCATGTAACTGTTGGCTCTCAGCGGCACACACGATTTCGCTGTCAAAATGAAACTTCTCCCACATAGGTCGCAGTCTACCGATATAAAATCAAACGCAGACTGTTGGCTCTCAGCGGCACAAACGACTTTCGCTATGTTACCATAGTGTCACAGTCTACCGATATAAAATCAAACGTAGACAGTTGGCTCTCAGCGGCACACATGACTTTCGCTATGGTCTGCAGTAGATCGCAGTGACATTGAGTTAAATTGTTGTCACAGCATAACTCAAATGCCTCTGTGCGCACCAGCCCCTCGACTTTCGCTACACAAATAATCCTCAGGAACTAGTTTTGTCCGGACTCCTCACAGGATCAACTTTAGAATCCCCCCTTGGGATTCAAGGCAGTACCACCCAGTGGCACTCCTGAGAAGTTCATTTCAAGGAAGCGCCTTTTTCCCCAGAGCTATACTCAAAACATTTTATACTATACATTTATAGTATCTTCAAATCATATCCTTTATGATTTATATCAAAATCTCCTTTACACAAATCGATATCCAAAATCGATAATTCTCAAACTAGGCTTTTCAAATTCCCAAAATTGATTTTCCCAAAAATCAAAAGCCTTTTCCAAATTATATAGGTTCCCAAAACCTTTTCCAAAATCATTCTCATAAAACCATTTATATATATATAGATATATATAACATTGAAAATCTTTGGATCACTTAAACTTGTATAAAACCTCTTTTATACTTCAAATACTTCCAAAATCCCTTTTTATTCTGGCTAGATTCAATAAGGGAAGTTTATCATATTACAAAATATAACTTTATTTATTGCCAAATCAAATATTCAAGTTTGATTTCTTTATAAAGTTATTTACCATATTACTTACCTCCATAAAGTAAATTTCAACCAAAGAAATATCCAATTCCATTATATTTCACATAATATACCTTTCATTTCAAAAACCATTTCAAATTTCCTATCCACAAATTTTCAATGCCAATTTCATTCAAACCCGTACGATGTACATATATCATCCGTACGCTATACCAATTTAATCGCTCACTCGATCACACAATTTCACTTCCGAACTAGTATCATCCACCCGACTCCCTAGTGCGGACTCAGATCTGGTTTCTTGATCAAAAACCGTCATTCTCCTTGCATAGTCACAACTATGATAGAGAATATCTAGAACCAATCAACAATCCATATCCAGGTTCGCCGTCGAAAATCGAGCGAAAAATCCCAACTCGGATCGATAATACTATCTCAAAATTCTGTGTTCGAATCTGGATCAAATCACTATGCGAATAGAATAATATACGTACATCCTACGTATTTACCTTTATTGGTTTTTAGCCAAATCAACTCTCTTTTCTATACACATTTCCTTTAATTCCATTTACTTATTCTCAATTGCTTCCATTTTCAATTGAGTTATTACTTTAATTACAACAGTTTGAACTCTGACCAATTTAAATTTAAAAATAGCTTGAAAAAGTTTAAAATAGATAAGTAGTTGAAAAATAGTTATTAGTTTGTAAAATAGCTGTAAAATAGTTAAGTAGGTATAAAATAGTTAGATAATTGCAAAATAGTTTTTGAAATAGTGATTAGATATAAGTAACTGAAAAATAGTAATTAGTTTATAAGACAGTTTCAAAATAGTTAAATAGTTCCAAAATAATGGTAAAATAAGTATAAGATAGTTTGGGTTTAAGAAGAAAGATTGTATAGTAAATAGTTTGGAAAAATATATTTGTATTAAAACAATTTATTTTGAAAATAATCCAAAGCCAAACTGTTAAATTTCCCAATCTCTAGTTCCAATTAATTTCCCATCAATTCAATTTAAATTCCACTTTCATTTAAATTGACTCAATGCTTCAATTTCCATTGAAATTGATTTAATCCCAATTCAAGTTGAATTAACCTTAATTCTTTTCCAATTTAAATCAAATTCCATTTGATTTTTAAACTTATTTAACTTTAATCACAATTCCAAATTATTTCAAATCAATTTGGATTAATTTCAAATTGAACTAGCTTCAATTTCAAATCATTTCAATTCCAATTTACCATTTGAATTTTTAAACTTATACATCTTCAATCACAATTCTAATTAATTCAAATCAAATTCAATTTGAACTAATTCTATTCAAACCTCAACTTAAAACCATCTCGAATTTTATAAATTTGAGTTAAAATTTTTAAATGTTAATTTAATTCCTTAAGTCAAATTAAACTTTACTTTTAAATTAATTCAACAACTTAAATCTTTAAACCATTTAATTATGAATTCAAATTTCAAAATTCCATTTTAAAATTATCTTTACTTAACTTATTACAAAGTTCAAATAAGAATTCAAAATCAATTTAATCTTCAGATTTTAATTTATTATCTATTTTCAATTTCCAGATCTCAAACCCATTTTGAGATCACTCATAACTCCCATTTAAAATCAACCATTTAACTTCCCAAGTTAAATTTTAATTCATCTTGAAATTTTCTAATTCAAGTTGTTCATTCCAAACTTATTTAACTTCTTTTAAGTTAAATTCAACTTTACCCAATTTGAATTCCCATTTCAAATTTTAAATTTTATATTAATAATTTTATAAGTTCAAAAACTTATCACTTTGGGTTTTCATCTCACATTCCAAGGAAAAATTTAAAACTCAACACTTAGAGTTTATTTCAATCATCTTTGACTTTATGTATAATTTCATTTATACATATTTATTTCCTTTGCCCACTAAGTTATACCTTAAATTTTTTTTTTTAAACCACCTTTGGTTTTAATTCAAAACAAATTTCTTTAAAACAATTTCAAGTTTTCTGGATTTAGATTTGAAATTTCACAATTTCAAATTATCTTCAATTCCAATTTATAAGTCATATTCACCTAAAAGTTTACTTCCCTATAACATTTCATTTTACTTAATTATTTACAACATTTCATTATTAAATACAACAACCATTTATGATAATAACCAAGATTATCATATCTGGAAACCAATTCATTTTTATCTTTATTCCTACAAATTCAAGATTTTAATTTCAGTTTGGATTTATTTCAAACTTATCTTCATTCAATTTTAATTTGGTTGTATTTCTATTACCACTTAATTTAATTCCAATATTTTAACAACCAATTACCTTAATATTTATTAGAAAGAAATATCATTTTATATATCAAAATATATTCTTATATAAAATCATTTAAAATCCTTATATAAGAAAATAACAATTACGCTCTCATATATATATATATATATATATATACACTCAACTCGTCTTAGGGTACCATTGACCCTATCCTTAACGAGTAATCCCAATAGAGCCAAGGTTCTCGCTTAACCTTTGCTCTGATACCAAATGTAACGACCCGGAAATTTCGATCCCGAAATTTCCAGATAGTTAGAGAAAAGATGAAGAGATAGAAGAAAAAGATGAAGCAGAAGCATCAAAACACAGAAACCTCACATTCGCAGCGGATCAAAATATAATATCAAATAAATAATAGTTATATAAAGGAACACTGTACTTGTCAAATTACACTTTAATATATCAGAGTTACAACATAATTACAAACACAAGACAGATAAATAATCTGTTTCAGATACTATCATATATCACAGTAGAAACTCTCCATACGTTCCTGCTCTCCAGCTCGCCTCCTGAGCTCCAGAACGTCCTTACCTGAAATTTGTAATACTCGGTCTGACCCGAGCATTACAACAAAGTAACACTCGGGTCAGGCTGGAAACCAGCGTGAGTAAACTCATCTAACATGAAATTTCAATCCATAGAACTTATTTAAAACCAGGATAACTCGTATCTTCTACGAGTTCTTACTTATTATATTCAAATAATTTACTTCACAAAATAATATCTAAGTATCGTTACTTAGTTCCAATGACCCAGATTACTCAATTTATTTCATTCCAGCCTATTCGATTTACAAATCAAATCTATAAAGAATTATATATTACTAATAGAAGTGGTTTTGGATATTACTGATATCCGACCCCGGTCTCTTCGAATTCAAATGTCACCTTTTTTTTTAAGCTAAGATGTTTAAGATAAACAACTTAATTTAAATCCAGGATATCATATTCACATAACAATTATATCATGGATAAATAACTTACATTATCACAATTCATCCAAAACATCTCATATCACAGAGCATCATAATCACATATCAGATATATCAAATAATCCAAGGCATTCAATATTTACTCAATCATCCATCAGTAAGATCAATTCATTATCTGATTTTAATTAACTTAAACCAGGTTAATTACTTATGAATAAATTTCTAATCCTAGTTAATTAACATTAACTAATTGCAACCCATTTTAATTAATTAATCTTTAATAATAAATTAATTTAACCTTTAATCATTAATTAATTCATCTTTAATCATTAAATAATTATTCTTAATTTCTTTTATTAAGAAATTATCTTTAAGTAATTAATTACCTTAATTACTTACATTAATTAATCTTAATAAATTACTTACGTAATCACCGTAATCTTCATTAATTAATACCTTAATTTAAGATAAATCCTTTATCTTAATTAACCACCTCATTTCATTATTTAAATCTTCTTTAATAACCTTTAAAATAAATCCATTATTAACTTAAAACCCTTAAGTTAAAATTAATGTTTTTCATCTCTTAATAAATTACAATATTAAGTTTATCTAAAATATTTTTTTTAAAATAAAGGTTATATACAGATTAAACACTTAACTTAATAAATTTGAAATAATTAATTATTTTTTTTAAAAAAAACCTTAACTAATTTAAACTCGGATAAACATTTCATTATTTATAGAAGAAGTAGTTTAACAAACTTGTTTAAATAAAATTTGATTTGTTTTGGTTTTTATAAAACCTGTCTTTACACTAAAACAACAGACCCGAGCATTTCTATGATTTTTCCCAAGTATCTTCGCGAATTCCACAAGTCGAACCCGAGCTAATACCCGAGACATCAACCTTCTTTCCAAATTTAACAACACAGACATCAACAGTATCTCGTGCACATGCACGAGAGTTCGCCGCCGCTCCGGTCATCACTGCCATCGCTGGCAAATCGACCACAGCCTCCCCTTTCGATTTCGACCACCTTAACTTCAAACAAACTCCAAAATCAAAAACGAGTAGTTCGATCACCCAGGCACTCAATCCTGATCAACTAAAACGCCTCGCCGACGACGAACCGGTCCACCAGAACCCACGCCATTTCACTCAGAGACGCACCACACGACTACGCTTTGATCCCCACCACTCCGGTCGACTCCGGTCAACCATCAACGTCGCAAAAGCTTCAGAAAACCCCTCGTCCCAGACCCGACATCGAACCCTAGTTCGACGTCGTTCATCTACCATGGTGAAATAAAAACCTAGCGAGTATTTTTCCAACAACCCCCTATCCTCCAGCCACCTTCTACCTCGATCACGACGACCATCCTTGCTCCGATCACCAGAAATCACCACAAACCCAATTACCGTTCAACCCAAGAATTCTTCCAAATTACAGAACTAAAAATCATGATTTTATTTTTAAAATTCATAGTTTTCGAAATCGATTTGGATGATATAAGTGAATCTTAAATTCATGCAAGTCGAAATTTTGATATATTTAGTGTTTACTGTAATTCCTCTTCCAGTTGAAAACTACTTTCAAACTTAACTTAAAAATATTTTTAAAACCTATATCTTGTTGTTTCATTCATACTTTGTTTATGTATCTAAGTCTAAAAAGAATTGAGGGAAGAGAAATTTAAATTTGAATTGTTTTGAAGCCTGTAAACTAGAACAGATCAATCATATTGATACACATACATACATACAAACATCCTCATACCTATATACTTGCATTCATATTTACATCTATGCAAACACTTATCACCACTTTTACTTCAAGTATTATTGCATGCATCAAGATTTCAAAATAGATTTAAACCCTTTAAAGAAAATTGTTTACTCACTGATTTAAAAGCAGAGACATGCTTAATTGAAAAACTGGAAGCTGCTTTGATTAAGAACTTGTTTCTTGCTTTGATGATCCTGGAAACTGGAGTTGATATTTGTTTCAGGTTGAATTTGCTTCTTGCTTTAGGCTTTGATCAGATCGTTGCTTTAGCATGGTTTTACAGTTTCCAGATTTTGATTTGAACTAGGCTTGATTTCGATCCTTATGCATGTTTTTGAATACTCCTTAGAAATGCAGGTGATCTTTCAGATTGAAGTTGGTGTTGCAATTTTTAATTTTAGATTTTGATTTTGTTTTGCAGATTTGCAATTTGAATGTATATTTGGTTTTCATTATCAGTTTTGAGAATATTTTCTGGTTTGGGTTTTAGAAGAGAAAACAAGGAATAATGAAAGTGTTTGAAAAAAAATGATTTTCTCCTTAAAATATTTATTAAAAATTAAAATGAGAATAGTGCCACTTGTTTCCAATTTGAACAAGTGTTATTCAATTTGCTTGATTGTTTTACAAGTGTTATTAAAATGTCTAATATGGTTACATTTGTACTTAAGTGTTTTTAATTGAATTTTACTTAATTTAAATGTTTATAAGGCTCTTTCCTAGTTAATAAATACATATCTTAATTTATAAGAATAAATCTTTTTAAAGAAAACAAACTATATCATATATAATATATTTCCAAATCCAAAATATATTTAATATATATATATATATATCTATCTACCCTTTGAAATTTAAATTCAGATTCAACTACAATTTAAAATCCACACTGAAATTAATTCACACAAATATATTTACTTAAACAAACACAAATTCAATTTGTTTGAATATAAAAATTTTCTATTTAAAATTTCCTTATATCCATGTATATAAACAATCATTAATATTTGTTTTAAAAGAATAATTTGTCAAATATTAAGTAATTTTATTAGGAGATTATCAAATATTTATCCAAATATCTATAATCCAATTTTTATTATATTTTCAAATTCACTTACATAACCAGATATCCTTTATTATCAGAATTTTATCTGTTCAATTGAATAAACCAGTTAATTATTCAATTATCGGATGTCCAAAAATCTGGGTTATCACAAATCTATTATAACCTATTTAATCCAATTTAATCTATTTCACCAATTTTAAAGTAATGAAATTTATTAATCTATTTTAAATCTATTTAATATAATTTAAATCTATTTGGTCTATTTTAAATCTGTTTAATCTATATAAAGATCTACTTAATATAATTTAAATCTATTAAATCCATATTTAATCTAATTAAATCATTTTAAAACTAATTAAATCAAATTTAAATCTATTTAAATTATTTACTATTTAAACTATTTTTAAATCTATTTAACCTATTTTAAAACTGTATAAACTATTTATAATTACCTAAACTATTTTCTAAAATTTCAAACTGCGTAAAATTGATGATGATACAACCTAAGTTGGAATTTGGAATTGGTACCTTTTTGTGAAATGACATATTTGAGTAAATATGATGACTTTGAAATGAGAATTTAATTAGCCTATCTTATCGATAATTTCAAAAGCGAATATGATTTTTGAAGTGTATATGGTTTGAAGGTGAATATGATTTCGAAAGAGATATGATTTGAAATTGAGTATGATATTTTGATATAAATTGTGAATTGACTTTTGAAATGTAAAATAACCATCCGGTGTGAAATTAGCGTTTGGTTGTTAAAGGGACTGGGATCGGATATTGTCATACTCTCTGCCAATACCGAAAACCACTTTAACAACTGTGTACGTGGTAGAGATTCCAGAAATGAAGTAGGATGGTTGGCGAACGATTTTTGTATGAGGTATGACGTGACCCTGACTCCCGTGAGTCAACTTAGATATGACTAAAACAGGAGCCACGCCGGGACAAGTGAGGTCGCACCTCCGATCGGACACATTTCTTCGATACCATATTATGACTTTGTGATTGATTTGGCGGCCACTCCTTGATTTGATTATGGAGTGTGTTCCGAGGTGGGCGGTAGTAGCTGCTATGCATTACCACCAGTGTTGATACGTAATTGGTATATCTACCCTGGCATTGCCTCGAGTGCCGTGTTCACATGCCCTAGAGTGCCTTCTACGAGTTTGGTTTGTATCATAGCTATGGAGTGCCCTCTGATAGCCTCCAGTTTACGGAGGAGTTACAGTACTGTATAGACTATGGGAATATATATAATGTGTTAAAGGGGATATGGGTAACGCCTTAACGCTATTTTAATACTTTTACTTTATTGTAGACATATTCTAATAGCGTATAGATAGTTTAACGGATCCTTAGGAGATGTGAATCCCGAACATCTCTTAAGTTATTGCACTCACGTTAGACACTAGATAGGAGATGTCAAACCCCGTAAACATCTCTGACGCCGTTACACGCATACTTACCGTTGATTTAACTTACATAAGATCTTTTATTTCTAACTCGAGTATTTTGTCTTTTCAATTCGCTTGGGTCAGCCTGAGCATTTCAGGGTTGAAGACCTTATTTCTGGAGGATGAAGACGAAGATTTGTACTATTACTATTTATTGTATTATTCCACTGCATCATGTTGTTCCGATGCATTTATTTATTCATTCCTGTTGTTTGTAACTCTGATCCGTATTATAAAAGAATAATCAATGTTATTTGTAAACAGCTTCATGAACTGTTTATTTGATTATTATATTTTGTCATTCCGTTGCGAGATTATGTATTTGTTTTCTTTCTTTCTCTGCTTTTTCTTATTTACCCCATAACAATCTGCCCTTTTGAATGGTTTAAGTTCGACGTGTGTGTCTGCTTAAAATGTCCAAAAAGGCAAGTCGTTGCATATTTAGTAAATTTAATTCACATGAAATGATGATTGAAATATGTTGTTAAATTTGAATTTGTTAGTAATTTAATTGTTAAGTATGATATGCTATTACCTGCATTTGTTTACCTATGTTGATTGACATATGACACTATCACATGTTGTGGGTGTATATATATATATTATATTTTAATTTGGTAATTATGATATATGCTTATCATTGATATGTATGCTAATTTATATTATTATTCTATTTGTTCTCACTCTGTAAGTTCTCTGTTAGTTAGGAAATCCCTATGGGTTGAAATGATACATACCCGAATTATTTTATAGATTAGGGAAAATCGTTATGGGTTGAAATGATAAACCCAAGCGATTTTATTGATTTTTAAAATTTTAGGATTGCGGGTTGAAATGATATATACTCGTAAATATTAAATTATTGCATATTGAAATGATAAATATCCGTATCACTTGACCTTAGGATAGAAAACTATATACGGACACCATTGGTCTATTTTTTTAAAATGATTTCCAAGGTTTTGAAAGGAAATATATGGGTTTTAATAATTATTGATATTTAAAATATAATATATAAAATTTATTTTTATGTGTAAATTTTAGATTTTTAAAATTATATATTTTGGAAATTTTAAATTATAAGTTAAGTTTTGGAAATGTAAATTTTAAGATTTTACTTATATTTTAATTATTTTTAAATATATAAAATAAGATTTAATATAAAATATAATTTAATAATAAGATTTAATTTAATAAAATTTAATTTAATTTGTACATATAATATGTTTAAATATTTATTTAAAATTTATATTAATATTTTGAAAATAGATTCTGTAATAACTTTAATAAATTAAGGTTGGAAAGATAAATTGAAATGGATTTGAAATTTAATTTATTTAAGAATTGTGTTTAAATAAAGATTGATTTGAAACTTATTAATTTTGAGATTATAAAGATATGATTTTTATAACTTGATAACTAGATTTTGATTAAAGGTGATTAAATGACAACGGTGTGAAATAAGCGTTTGGTTGTTAAAGAGACCGGGATTGGATATTGTCATACTCTCTACCAATACCGAAAACCACTTTAATAACTGTGTGCATGGTGGAGAATCCAGAATGAAGTAGGATGGTTTGGCGATGTCTATATGAGGTATGAATGCAGTCCTAACCCCCTCAGGTCAGCTTGGTGTGACTAAAACAGGAGTAATACCTAAGCCAAGTGAGGTCGCACCTCCGATCGAGCGTGCTTCTTCGATACTATTCTATTAATTTGTGATTTGATTGGCTGCACCTTTGATTTTGGGAGTGTGTCTTGAGGTTGGTGGTAGTAGCTGCTATGCGTTACCACCAGCCCGGTTCTGCAAAACGGTAGTATCCTACTCTGGGCATTGCCTCGCATGCCTTGTCACATGCCTTATCGCGCCCACTACGAGTTTGGTTTGTACCGTACCTATGGAGTGCCCTTTGATAGCCCTCCAGTTTATGGAGGAATTACGGCACTGTATAGACTATGGGAATATATATAAAAAAAAATTAAGGGGGATATGGGTAATGCCTTAACGCTATTTTAATAGTTTACTTTACTGTAGACATTATATATGTAGTGTATTGTACTATGTATGTAGATAGTTTAACGGATCCTTAAGGGATGGAATCCCAAACATCCTTTAAGTTATATTGCATTTCACTAGGACATTTCACTTGAGTTGATTTACTTGCATAAGAATGTTAATCCTGACTCGATTGTTTTGTGTCTTGCTTTATGCTCGGGTCAGACTGAGTGTCACAGCATTTGAGACTCACCTTTGGATGTGACATCCCGGAAATTTAGCAACATTATTTTAATAAGAATTTAATATGATAAATTGAAATATAAACTTATCAGTATAAAAACGAATATATAAATGTGTATTTTAGAAGAAAATTATGATTTGAGAATTTAAATTAAAGTGTTTCAATATAATTGTAATAATATCTACTTTAAATTAAAATAAAACCCTACCTTATTAACTTTTGATTTAAAATATATATAGTTATAATCTGGATAATAATGTATAAAATAAAATAAATCTTAGCAATATTAAATATAAGTATAAATATGTAAACATAAATATAAACATATAAATATGAGAAACTATGATATTAAACATAAGTGGAAAGAAAAATAAATAAATAAATATAAATTAAATGTTGGATAGTCAAGCTAAAATAAAGAAATAAAAATAGTAGTTATGTTAAAGATAGAAATAAATACAAAAGCTAACATAATAACAATAACTATAACAATTTTAAAGTAGACACATAAATGAACACTTAGATAATTCTAGTACCAAATAAACTATGAAAGAAAAATACATGTTTGCAATACAAGAAAGGAAAATCATTTGTACATGCCGTATAAAAATGGATAAGTATGAAATAAAATAAGAAAAAAATCATACAAGCATTAAATGCTTTCATATCAGCCTCCATACACAAAAAAATCTCTGACCAAAACTAAGAAATCTTGTACTAACCAAATTATCACCCTGTAAACTTTGTTCTACATATATACAATCTTCTTATTTTATTTTCGTGAATCCAGACTTAGCTTACCAGAGAAGAATATAAATAAACACTAAGATCTTACAACTGAAGTAAATTAACAACTTAAATTAATCACTCAACTAAGCAAGTAAGAAGATCAAAGGGAGTCAAGCTAGCAGTTTTCAAAAGCAATATTTTTTCTCTGTTCAAAAATGTTTCAGGTGAGTAAACATTTTTATTAAAAAGCTTAAGTAAATTAAAATCTGTTGCATGTGATTGCTGAAAAGAATTATGCCTTGCATGTGTACATATAAGTGTAATTACTGTGTATATGAATATGTTGAAGTGTGCATATCTGTGTACTGTGTATATCTCTGTTTCATAGTTACAGAGTTTTAAATTTAGTTCAAAATTCAAAATCTTTTCATCCATTCTCTGATAGACTTTTGTTTTCAAACAAAATATGTTTGTTTGAACATATATTAAGATTTTAAAATGTATTTAAGTTTATATAAGTCTGAATATCTCTGGAAATCAAGATATTACAGTAAGAATTTTAAACCATGTTAAAATCAAATATTATAATTTGTTGATTCCAGTATATAACTTGAATCGACTTTGAAAAATATGATTTTTAAAAAGAAAATCATGATTTATGGTGTTGTATCGAGTGAGTTATTCGAAGATGACCATAAATTGAACTTTGGGGTTTTTCTGGTGATCGAGGTACTCGGGGTGGTCGGGGTTTTGACTGGAGGTAGAGGGAAGTTAGGCGAGCTTGAGAAAAATGCTAAGTGAATTTACCATCCACCGTGGCGGCGATGATTGATCGGAGTAGGGTTTAAAACCTAAATGGGTCGAGGTCTGGAACTGGGTTGCTGCGGCACCTCTGTTGGATCGGAGTTCATCGGACTGGGGGGTAGGTTGAAGGGTTAGTCGGCGACCCTTCGGGCAGAGGTGCGTGGTCGCTGGTGGTCGGCGTCGTGAATTCGAGGAGGTTTTAGTTGAAGGTTTCTGGTTTCAGTTGGTTTGAGTTTTCTAGATGTCGATTCTGAGTTGGTGGAGAACTTTGAGTGGTCAGAATCAGAAGAGTGGGTCGGGGCCGACTTGCCGAGGGTAGTGTGGATGGTCGGAACCGCTTGGGTCGCTGGTGCATGTGCACGAGGGTGTCAGCGGTGTTAGTGGGTTTGGGTAGATGGTTGACTCGAAGGGACACTCGGGGATAAGGGCAGGTGGCTCGGGATCGTCTTCGAGTAGAACGTGAATGAAGTCATGTTTCAGTTTCAAAATTTTTAACAAGTTTTATAAATATAAAGGGAGAAGGTGATTTCTCGGGGGTTGACTCGGGAGGGACTCGGGTAGAACGCGAAGCAGGTTTTAAAACTGTTTTCTTTTTAAATCAATAAAAGATTTACTTTAAAGTTAATTAAGATTTTGATAATTAATAACAAATTAATTAAATAAGGTAATCAAGAGTAATTAATTAGTTTAATTTAATAATGTTTAAGATTAATTAATTTATAATTAAGGTTTAATTAATTTAGTAATTAATGATAAATTAAATTGTAATTGGAGATTAATTAATTAAATAATTAAGGATTAATTAACTGATAATTAAGAATTAATTAAATTGTAATTAAGTTTTATAAATTAATAATTAAGGTTATTAATTAATAATTAAGGAGTAATTAATTAATTAATTAAGATTTAATTAATTTATTTAAAAGGTAATTAAGCAGTGATTAATTAATTAAATGGGTTGTAATTAATTAATTAATGATTGATTAAGCAAGATTAAGTGATTAATTCTTAAGTAATTAATTTAATTTGAATTAATTAAGTTATTTATAATATGGATTAAAGATATGCTTGCTTATGGATGATTGTTGTGTAGAATATCTGAATTGGATGATATGCTGTGATATTCTATGATATGATATTGGATATATCTGTGATAAATGTGTAATATTTATTTGTGAATGTTGTATAAATTCAAGTATTAAATTGAATTAAATTGTTTTAAACTTTAAAACAACTTGGCCTTAAAAGACACGTTTGGATTTCGATGAGACCGGGATCGGGAATCGGTTATGATTATCCGAAAACCACATCAATCCAAGTTAAACGATGGGTCGTGACATCTCAAAGTGAAGATCGAGATAGAGTTTCAGAATGCAAGGGTTATTGTCGTTAACTTTGAGGGTGATTCCAAAACGAGGGTAACGAGATAATGCCTTCGGTTTCGTTCGAACCCGGAACGAACTTGTATGGATTGAATGCTTTGAACACATCGTCACGCGGACGATGAGCATTCTAAGAGATGTGTTCTATAAAGGTAATCGTAGCCTCAAGCCTCATCAACCGGGAATGGCTAAAACAGGGGAGGTGCAGCAAGGTTAAGTGGGTAGCACCCAAGTAGGATGAGATATACCCCTGTCTAGATGTTCCTTTTTATTTCGGCTTAGTGGGCAGTTTTTGGCCACAACTGCGGGGTTATCTTGTTTGGGACTGTTCAGCAAGGGATGGTTCCGGCCTTGTGTTGCAGGGGATTTAAGGTGGATCCTCGGTACTCTGATCTAGGCCAGGTACTGTAACGGGCGGTACCCCAGTAGCCCTGCCATTGTTGGAAATCCAATCTTCCTACGTGATCCTACGGTTTTGATTGTATTATCCACTTTGTGGCTAGTATGCTGGAATTTAATCATGAAAATTTCAGCTATTTCTTATTTATTTGAAAACCCTAGACACTATTATAATATCACTGGATTTCCTATAAAATGTTTTGGTTAGCGTAAGGTAAAAACTTACCCGTGTTTATGTATGGGAAGTCTTACGTGATACTTTTGTTTCAAATGTTTTTCAAAGTTAAGAAACTTTAACCCGTTTACTCATACCAGACCCATGTCTGACCCGGAGTTTATTCCGTTTTCTTAAACTCTTGGGTACTCAAATTTTATGAGTAGCCAAGTGATCAGGTTTTGGATTGTTGATGTCTGGAGAAGCTTGGAGCAGAAGTCCAGACGTATATATCTATCTATCTAGTTCCACTGTGTTAGTAATGTATGTGGTATTTTGGGATGTATGAAATGGAATATGTATATATATGACTGTCTTGTTTGGATGATGTTATGCAACTCTGATATATGTAAACTATGTAATAGTTATGTGGTGTATTATATTTTGTTCCATTCCGCTGTGAGATACTGATATTGTGTTGTTCTTTCTTCTTTCTTTCCATTTTCTATCTATTTCTTTCTTAACGATGATGCGTCTTTCTGTGGATAGAAAGGCGGGTCGTCACAGTTGGTATCAGAGCACTAGGCTGAGTGAATACCTAGGCTTTGAAATAGTATCTATCTTGAGAGTGCGTAATTGTAATTTTTATATATAACTATATACCTATCTAAATTTGTTGGGTTACCTGTCCAGGTTGTCAACATGAGTACCAGAGGAAGGAGAGGCAGAGGTACGAGTAGCACGACAACCACAAATGGAAGGGGCCCAAATGTTAAAGGTGGTAGAGTAACTGTCGAGGCTGTGACCCCAATACCGCCTCGGGTGAACTTTGCAACGCTATGCAAAGACTTTACAAATCTTGGAGGAAAGCCTTTTAAAGGATCAGAGTCCATAATTGAGGCGCAGGCTTGGCTACGCTCATGCGAGCGGATCTTTAAGAGTCTTGAATTGCCTGATGAGCAGAAAAGGATAATGGGTTCATATCAATTGCAAGAAGGTGCTGCAACTTGGTGGGATGCAGTTACCGTGAATGTTTCAGAAGATGATATTTCTTAGAGTAGATTTAAAGAATTATTTGAGGAGCAATTCATGCCAACAGCAGGGAAAACTCGTCTGTATCGGGATTTTCTGGATTTGAAGCAGGGAAGTATGACTATAGCTGAATATGAGACTAAATTCAATGAGCTATTTAGCTATGGACCGGGACTCATTGACACTTCCCTAAAAAAGAATGAGATGTTTGTGCTGGGAATGAGGCCAGAATTTCATGAAAAGATGACGGCACATTTGAAAGGATCTTTCGTGGAGTTGATTGATATGGCTCTGAGATACGAGGATTTGATGAATAAGAAACTAGTGGCACCTGTAGCAGCATCTGGAAGGAATTCTTCCAATCCAAATAAGAGAAAGTTCAATCCAAATTGGAAAAAGCAAGGCAAAGGGAAGAAACCAAGAGGAAGCAACGGAGCTCGAAAATGTTATAATTGTCAGCAAGTTGGACATTTGGCTAATCAGTGTCCTCAAGGAAGAACTCAGCAGCAGCAGCATCAAAATGGACCAGGATCAGCAATGGTTCAGAAATCGCTATGTTTCAACTGTCACCAACCAGGCCACATGATCAAAGATTGCCCGCTTCTTCAAAAAGTCCAGCCGAACAAAGTGTTTGCTTTGGAAGGTGCACCATCAACTTCTTCTAAGGGCAAGGGAGTTTTGGAAGGTACTTTGCTTATTAATGGCATTTATGTTAAAGTATTATTTACTTCTGGAGCATCTCTTAGTTTTATTTCTTTGGAGACGGTAGAAAAATTTCACCTTGTCCCTAGTGTCGTGGAGAATTCTATTTGCATCTCTAATCCCATAGGGGGAGTAACTCGACTTAATATGATTTGCAAAGGCTTGCGAATTACTTATCTTTCCCATAGTTTTTCGTGTGAGCCTTATGTATTAGATTTTAAAGGATTTGACCTTATTCTGGGAATGGATTGGCTTGATAAGCATAAAGCTGTCCTGAATTGTGAAGAGAGAACCGTTTCGTTGGAAACTGATCTGGGTAGAATTGCTAAAGTGTCATGTGATAGTTCTGAAGTTCACTTGAGTAGTCTTTTACATGGAGTTGAGACTTCTCAAGAGAAGGGAGGTGATATTGATGTGGTTAAAGATTTTCCTGATGTTTTCGAGGAAGTCAAGTGTTTACCTCCACATCGAGAAATAGAATTTCGGATTGATCTGATTCCAGGGGCAGTACCTATTGTTCAGCCCAGTAGAAGAATGGCACCGAAGGAGAAAGAAGAGTTAGTGAAGCAGACCCAAGATTATTTTAGAGAAAGGTTTGATTCGACCTAGTTTTTCCAGTTGGGGTTCTGCCGTTGTGTTTGTAACCAAGTCGGATGGATCGCTAAGGTTCTGTGTTGATTATAGAGAATTGAACAAAGTGACTATCCGAAATAAATATCCATTGCCCCGTATTGATGATCTCTTCGATCAGTTGCATGGAGCTTCAGTTTTCTCTCGGCTGGATTTGGCATCAGGTTTCCATCAGTTAAGAGTAGCTGAGGACAGTATTCCCTTGACTACGTTTAAAGGACCTAACTGTTTCTATGAGTGGTTGGTTATGCCTTTCGGGTTAACTAACGCTCCAGCTTATTTTGTCGACCTGATGAACCGAGTTTTTAGAGATGTGTTGAATAAGTTTGTTCTAGTGTTCATCGATGATATTCTAGTTTATTCCAAGTCTGAAGAAGAGCACATGCAACATTTAGAGATAGTTTTGGAGACGTTGAGGAGGCATGTTCTGAAGGCGAAGTTCTCCAAATGCCATTTTTGGAAGTCAGAAGTTAAATTTTTGGGGTACATTGTTTCTAGTGAGGGTATTTCGGTAGATCCAGCCAAAGTAGCTACTATTCTAGAATGGAAGCAGCCGAAGACACCGACTGAAGTTCGCAGTTTTTTGGGTTTAGCTGGTTACTACAGGAAGTTCATCAAGGACTATTCTAAGATTCTTTCGCATTTGACCAAGCTGACTAGGAAAGGAGCTAAATTTAAATGGACACCCCAGCGTGAAGAAGCTTTCCAGGAGTAGAAGACGAGGCTGACCAGTGCACCGGTGTTAGCTATTCCGGATGGCAAGAGTAAATTTGAAGTATACACGGATGCATGTATTGTTGGACTGGGAGCAGTTCTGATGCAGAATGGAAAAGTAATTGCGTATGCGAGTCGAAAATTGAAGCCATATGAGAAGAACTACGCTACGCATGATTTGGAGTTATTAGCCATTGTTTTTGCTTTAAAGATCTGGAGACACTATCTTTTGGGAGAGAAATTCGAGTTATTCACAGACCACAAACCGTTGAAGTATCTTTTCTCTTAGAAGGATCTTAATCTCAAGCAGCAACGATGGGTTGAATTTTTAGCATCCTACGACTTGGATATTTTGTATACTCCGGGCAAAGGGAATGTGGTAGCCGATGCTCTTAGTAGAAATGCGGTTCTGTCTGTTTTGGAAGATGTTCCATCTCTTATGGAAAGAATCGCGAGTAAACAAGGATCTGATAAAAAGTTGAAGAGTATCATCAAAGGAGTTAAGAATGGCCGGTGTTCTAGTTTTGAGCTTGACAACCAAGGAACATTAAGGATAAATGGGAGAATCTGTATTCCGAATGATAGGAGTCTGAGACGGGAGGTTTTGTTAGAATGTCATCGCTCCAGAATAAGTATTCACCCGGGAATCTCAAAGATGTATAAAGATATGAAGAGATTTTTCTGGTGGTCGGGTATGAAGAAGGATGTTGCTGCGTTCGTGAATAATTGAGCAAATTGCCAACAGGTGAAAGGAGATCAACAGAAGTCAGCAGGTTTATTGCAACCTTAGGAAATTCCAGAGTGGAAATGGGAGATGATCTCTATGGACTTTATTGACGGCTTGCCAAGAACCAAGAGAGGAAACAAAGGAATATGGGTGATTGTGGATCGTTTAACTAAAAGCGCCCATTTCATTCCGGTTAAGGCGACCCGTACTGCTGCATCTTTAGTTGAGATTTTCTTGAAGGAGATAGTTAGGTTACATGGAGTTCCTGTCAGTATAGTGAGTGATCGCGACCCTATCTTCACTAGTAAATTTTGGGAAGCTTTGCAAACAGCTCTGGGCACGAGATTGAGTTTGAGTATAGCATATCATCCCTAGACAGACGGACAGACGGAGAGACTGAACCGTATTTTAGAAGATATGCTGAGAGCTTGTGTTTTAGATTTTGGTGGATCGTGGGAAGACCATCTTCATCTAGTGGAATTCTCATATAATAACAGTTACCAGGCAGGTATTAAGATGGCACCCTATGAAGCTTTATATGGAAGACCTTGTAGATCCTCATCCTGTTGGATCGAGTCGAAAGATCGTCTTGTGCTTGGACCAGATCTAATCCATGAAGCTTCTACGAAAGTTGAGCTTGTCAAGAAGAGAATGAGAGCTGCTCAGGATCGTCAAAAGAAATATGCAGATAAAAGGCGAAGAACATTAGAATTTGAGATTGGAGATTTACTCTTTGTCAAAATTTCCCCGATTAAAGGAGCAGTAAGATTTGGAAAGACGGGAAAACTGGCCCCAAGATATATTGGTCCATTCCGAGTGCTGGAAAGAATTGGAGCTGTGGCCTACAGGATTGAACTGCCAGAGCGGATGTCTGGAATTCATAATGTATTTCATGTATCTCATCTAAGGAAGTTTGTCCATGATCCATCACTGGTTATGGGACCAGCAGTTCAGGAAGATCTGGAGGTCGAGCCGAACCTAACTGTAGTCAGGAATCCAGTTCAGATTGTTGATCAAGACGAGAAGCAACTCAGAAGCAAAGTAGTGAAGCTTTTCAAAGTGCAGTGGAGCGAGGATCCCAGAGACTGTACCTGGGAGACTTTGGATAGCTTTAGAAAAGCTTACTCGGATTTGTGTCCGGATAGTTAGAGATGTTTGTTTGTGTGAATTGTTTGGTTAGCTGAAATGTATAGACAATATGTATGTTTGACTTGTTGATATAAAAACTTTTAAATTATCTTTTGCTTTAAATTTTGGGGACGAAATTCTTTTAAGGGGGGAAGAATGTGACATCCCGGAAATTTAGCAACATTATTTTAATAAGAATTTAATATGATAAATTGAAATATAAACTTATCAGTATAAAAACGAATATATAAATGTGTATTTTAGAAGAAAATTATGATTTGAGAATTTAAATTAAAGTGTTTCAATATAATTGTAATAATATCTACTTTAAATTAAAATAAAACCCTACCTTATTAACTTTTGATTTAAAATATATATAGTTATAATCTGGATAATAATGTATAAAATAAAATAAATCTTAGCAATATTAAATATAAGTATAAATATGTAAACATAAATATAAACATATAAATATGAGAAACTATGATATTAAACATAAGTGGAAAGAAAAATAAATAAATAAATATAAATTAAATGTTGGATAGTCAAGCTAAAATAAAGAAATAAAAATAGTAGTTATGTTAAAGATAGAAATAAATACAAAAGCTAACATAATAACAATAACTATAACAATTTTAAAGTAGACACATAAATGAACACTTAGATAATTCTAGTACCAAATAAACTATGAAAGAAAAATACATGTTTGCAATACAAGAAAGGAAAATCATTTGTACATGCCATATAAAAATGGATAAGTATGAAATAAAATAAGAAAAAAATCATACAAGCATTAAATGCTTTCATATCAGCCTCCATACACAAAAAATCTCTGACCAAAACTAAGAAATCTTGTACTAACCAAATTATCACCCTGTAAACTTTGTTCTACATATATACAATCTTCTTATTCTATTTTCATGAATCCAGACTTAGCTTACCAGAGAAGAAAATAAATAAACAATAAGATCTTACAACTGAAGTAAATTAACAACTCAAATTAATCACTCAATTAAGCAAGTAAGAAGATCAAAGGGAGTTAAGCTAGCAGTTTTCAAAAGCAAGATTTTTTCTCTGTTCAAAAATGTTTCAAGTGAGTAAACATTTTTATTAAAAAGCTTAAGTAAATTAAAATCTGTTGCATGTGATTGCTGAAAAGAATTATGCCTTGCATGTGTACATATAAGTGTAATTACTGTGTATATGAATATGTTGAAGTGTGCATATCTGTGTACTGTGTATATCTCTGTTTCATAGTTACAGAGTTTTAAATTTAGTTCAAAATTCAAAATCTTTTCATCCATTCTCTGATAGACTTTTGTTTTCAAACAAAATATGTTTGTTTAAACATATATTAAGATTTTAAAATGTATTTAAGTTTATATAAGTCTGAATATCTCTGGAAATCAAGATATTACATTAAGAATTTTAAACCATGTTAAAATCAAATATTATAACTTGTTGATTCCAGTATATAACTTGAATCGACTTTGAAAAATATGATTTTTAAAAAGAAAATCATGATTTATGGTGTTGTATCGAGTGAGTTATTCGAAGATGACCAGAAATTGAACTTTGGGGTTTTTCTGGTGATCGAGGTACTCGGGGTGGTCGGGGTTTTGACTGGAGGTAGAGGGAAGTTAGGCGAGCTCGAGAAAAATGCTAAGTGAATTTATCATCCACCGTGGCGGCGATGATTGATCGGAGTAGGGTTTAAAACCTAAATGGGTCGAGGTCTGGAACTGGATTGCTGCGGCGCCTCTGTTGGATCGGAGTTCATCGAACTGGGGGGCGGAGGTTGAAGGGTTAGTCGGCGAACCTTTGGGCGGAGGTGCGTGGTCGCTGGTGGTCGGCGTCGTGAATTCGAGGATGTTTTAGTTGAAGGTTTCTGGTTTCAGTTGGTTTGAGTTTTCTCGATGTCGATTCTGAGTTGGTGGAGAACTTTGAGTGGTCAGAATCAGAAGAGTGGGTCGGGGATGACTTGTCAAGGGTAGTGTGGATGGTCGGAACCGCTTGGGTCGCTGGTGCATGTGCACGAGGATGTCAGCGGTGTCAGTGGGTTTGCGTAGATGGTTGACTCGAAGGGACACTCGGGGATAAGGGCAGGTGGCTCGGGATCGTCTTCGAGTAGAACGTGAATGAAGTCATGTTTCAATTTTAAAATTTTTAACAAGTTTTATAAATATAAAGGGAGAAGGTGATTTCACGGGGGTTGACTCGGGAGGGACTCGGGTAGAACCCGAAGTAGGTTTTAAAACTGTTTTTTTTTAAATCAATAAAAGATTTACTTTAAAGTTAATTAAGATTTTGATAATTAATAACAAATTAATTAAATAAGGTAATCAAGAGTAATTAATTAGTTTAATTTAATAATGTTTAAGATTAATTAATTTATAATTAAGGTTTAATTAATTTAGTAATTAATGATAAAATAAATTGTAATTAGAGATTAATTAATTAAATAATTAAGGATTAATTAACTGATAATTAAGAATTAATTAAATTGTAATTAAGTTTTATAAATTAATAATTAAGGTTATTAATTAATAATTAAGGAGTAATTAATTAAGTAATTAAGATTTAATTAATTAATTTAAAAGGTAATTAAGCAGTGATTAATTAATTAAATGGGTTGTAATTGATTAATTAATTAATGATCGATTAAGCAAGATTAAGTGATTAATTATTAAGTAATTAATTTAATTTAAATTAATTAAGTTAATTATAATATGGATTAAAGATATGCTTGCTTATGGATGATTGTTGTGTAGAATATCAGAATTGGATGATATCTATTGGATGATATGCTGTGATATTCTATGATATGATATTGGATATATTTGTGATAAATGTGTAATATTTATCTGTGAATGCTGTATAAATTCAAGTATTAAATTGAATTAAATTGTTTTAAACTTTAAAACAACTTGCCCTTAAAAGACACGTTTGGATTTCAATGAGACCGGGATCGGGAATCAGTTATGATTATCCAAAAACCACATCGATCCAAGTTAAACGATGGGTCGTGACATCTCAAAGTGAAGATCGAGATGGAGGTTCAGAATGCAAGGGTTATTGTCGTTAACTCTGAGGGTGATTCCAAAATGAGTGTAACGAGATAATGCCTTCGGTTTCGTTCGAACCCGAAACGAACTTGTATGGATTGAATGCTTTCAACACATCGTCAGGCGGACGATGAGCATTCTAAGAGATGTGTTCTATAAAGGTAATCGTAGCCTCAAGCCTCATCAACCGGGAATGGCTAAAACCAGGGAGGTGCAGCAAGGTTAAGTAGGTAGCACCCAAGTAGGACGAGATATACCCCTGTCTAGATGTTCCTTTTTATTTCGGCTTAGTGGGCAGTTGTTGGCCACAACTGTGGGGTTATCTTGTTCGGGACTGTCCAGTAAGGGATGGTTCCGGCCTTGTGTTGCAGGGGATTTAGGGTGGATCCTCGGTACTCTGATCTAGGCCAGGTACTGTGACGGGCGGTACCCCAGTAGCCCTGCCATTGTTGGAAATCCAATCTTCTTACGTGATCCTACGGTTTTGATTGTATTACCCACTTTGTGGCTAGTATGCTGGAATTTAATCATGTAACAATTTCAGCTATTTCTTATTTATTTGAAAACCCTAGACACTATTATAATATCACTGGATTTCCTATAAAAAAATTTGGTTAGCGTAAGGTAAAAACTTACCCGTGTTTATGTGTGGGAAGTCTTACGTGATACTTTTGTTTCAAATGTTTTTCAAAGTTAAGCTACTTTAACCCGTTTACTCATACCAGACCCATGTCTGACCCGGAGTTTATTCTGTTTTTCTTAAACTCTTGGGTACTCAAATTTTATGAGTAGCCAAGTGATCAGGTTTTGGATTGTTGATGTTTGGAGAAGCTTGGAGCAGAAGTCCAGACGTATATATCTTTCTATCTAGTTCTGCTGTGTTAGTAATGTATGTGGTATTTTGGGATGTATGAAATGGCAGATGTATATATATGACTGTCTTGTTTGGATGATGTTATGCAACTCTGATATATGTAAACTATGTAATAGTTATGTGGTGTATTATATTTTGTTCCATTCCGCTGTGAGATTCTGATATTGTGTTGTTCTTTCTTCTTTCTTTCCATTTTCTATCTATTTCTTTCTTAACGATGATGCGTCTTTCTGTGGATAGAAAGGCGGGTCGTCACATTAGAGCTTGGAGCTTTGCTTGAAGATCTGTCTTTTATCTATTCTGCTTTCAGTTATTTCCAATTGTTTATGATTCAGACTTGTCATTTGCTTATGTATTGAGACTTCTATGTATTCGAGATTTATGTTGTATTTTGTTTTAACTCCGATGTTTTGTAGTAGCTTCATGAACTACTATTTATCTATTCCGCTTTTCATTGTTGTATTACTCTATGTCTGTGATTCTGTGATTGATTTATTTAATGTATATGCTAAGTTTTGCCAAATGCAAATTAACAATCTGTTGTTTTGAGCAATTCAAGTCTGACATGTGTGGATTATTGTCGATTTGAATGGTTTGAAATAGCAAGTCGTTATAAACTACATTGCTGATAATTAATTATGGATTTTAAAGTAATGGTTTTAAATTATAAAATAGGTTTTTATGGTTCCTAAATAAATGTTTTAAAATACAATATAAGTATTCTAAATGTATAATTTTAGTATATACGGTTTTTGAATTTGTTGAAGATTTTATTAAAGAAATAAAAGGCTTTTATATTATAATATCTTTTCAAATGGTTTAGAGTATTTTATTAAATATCTTAGTTTTCTAAATAAATTAGTATATGTGTGTGTGTGCATATATATATATATATATATCTCTTTTTAAAGGTATTTTATTATATTTATAAATTTGGAAATGAAGTTTAGTATTTGTAAAAGAATACAAAGGAGTTCTTGGATTATAACACTTATGTTATAATGGATGGTTTTGTAAAATTGATTAAAATGGGTATATTGCCTTGTTTACTAAGTGAAGATGTACTTAGAGTTTTTAATGAATGTTTCACAGTTAGTGAGATAAAAGTGGTTTTGGGTTTATAGTAACCCGTTTAACTATACTTTTGAAAAGTAATTTGAACTTTAAAATGGAGTTTTAAAGATAATGGAATAGTGAAGTATTTTGGGGTTTGTTGTAAACGATGTTTGAGTAACATTTGTTTTTAAACCCCTAAATAATATTTTAAAAAGGTAAAATATTGTTAAATGATTTTGGAAAATACTTAGATCTTTAATAATGGAATTTTAAAGAGAATAACAAGTATGAATTTATTTTGGGTTTGTTGTGACAATGTGTTAATAACATTCGTCTTTAACCCATTTTGATTATACTTACGAATGTAGATGGATCTTTAAAAGTACATTTTAAAGATAATCATAAGTGAAAAGATTTTGGGTTTGTAGTGACAATGTTCGAGTACATTTGCTTTAAGCCCTTTGAAATTGATTTGTGAATATACATATACGATTGAGATAAGTATATGAATACTTTTGAGAGTATCGAAATGTGTATAAATGAATATGGAAGTTTTAATTAAATAATAGAGTTTAATTAACAAATGGAGTTTCATTTACAAAGAGTTATTGAGTAAAAATGTAACAACCCACCTTGGAATAGGCCTAAATTTCGACTCAGAAAAGGCCCATCGAAACTTAGATCCATTCTAAGGCAAGCTGTTGGTAGTAAAAAGAAATACAGAGCCATAACTAAACTTTCAGAATTCACAGCGGATCGAACAATATTTAATAGTAAAGTATACCCTTTATTTCAAAACCATAAAAATGTCATAGCACACCCATAAAAACCGGAACATAATATCCGTTACAATAATTGTCTAAATCCATGGGTACACATAAAAGCAAATAATAATAAATACCGCCACTAGCCAAGCTTCTCCATCTTTAAGCATCGTTACCACCATCACTCTGACCTTAACCTGTGTTGTAATGAGGAGGGAGTCAGAACAATAAGTGTCTGGTGAATAAATGCCTCGAGTCTTACCTTTTCAATACTTGGGCAGTATATTTAAAAATAAGAATATGTTTACGAACATAAAGCCATTAAAGTTATTTAATACTTCTTTATAAGGAAAGTAGGCAGGTCCAACCACTTAATACCTTCCATTCTAGAAGTAGGTTTCTAATATCCCATATCCCAATCATACATCATACATAACTAGTAATGTGAGAGAGGGTACCCAAGCCACTTAATACTTTTTTTGGAAAATAGGCAAACTCTGGTCATTTAAGACCTTAATTAAGGCAGACCCCATCATTTAAGACCTATTTTCAAGGGGTGCTCCTCAATGGTACCATCTAGCTGACATTATATGGAATCTCATAGGCCACTTAGTACTTCCAAGTGGAAAATTGGCAGACTCTTGTCATTTAAGGCCTTAATTAAGGAAAACCCCATCATTTAAGACCTGTTTCCAGAAGTGGATCCCTATAGAGATACCACCTAACGTGTCCCCTGGGCCATTTAATACTTCGTCTAGGGAAAAGAAGTGGGTCCAACCACTTAATACCTCAAAACCCCGAAGTAGGCCTTTCGTCTTATGGTCTATCTCACATTAGTCCATTATTCGTAGTAACTAGTAGCCAGATTAGCTGGGCAGATTTCCCCTACAAAATTTGGGACCAATCTCATGTTATTATAAATATTTATCATAAGGATATCTCACATCAATAAAATTGTACACGACTGCTGGTAGCCTCAAAGTGAAGGGCAGATTTCCATCATGTAACTCTATTAACCTCACATCCCTATAACTTAGGTACAAATCAATTACTCTCCATACACACACGCATACACACACAGTCATCTCTATATTTCATAAATAAGGCCTTATAAGGAATCTTCCTTATTACGCCTTGAAATAATAATTAGGCTATATAAGAGTTTCCTCTTATTTTCGCCTCACAATCAATTACCTTCCTAATGTAAATAATGCCTAATTAACTACTCCATATACGCAATAATTATACGTTAATTATGTAAATAGAGATAAATAAATATTCATGCCTAATAAGTTTTAAACGCACAAAATTTACGCCCTAAACTAGCGTCGGATGTAAATTCCCTAACCAATTATTATTACAAGTCTTTTATTTTCAAATTACCAAGATTTCATTGGATTCTAATGTCCAAAGGGAATAAATGTTCATAACCAAAACTGCAATAACAGATTTGTAAATAAAATAGAAACTCGATTTATTACACCAATTCAATGGAATATCTTAAACAATAAGAATTGCAATCTAAACCCATATTCTATTCAACTCCTCTTTTACAAAGAAATATATAAGAATAAGTGGTTTAAACTACGAATAGAATTCGTATTCTAAACCTCTTATTTTATTGAAGGATCCCAATTTGACCCAAAGAAGAAGGAGAAGTGGAATAGACTATGAAATTATCAAAAATTGCATATACGAAACAAACTCCATCAAATTAATGTAAATAATTGGGAATCTCAGCATAGAATTGACATATCGAAATAAAAAGAATTTTAGGGGATTTTATCTATCATATTTTCGAAATCCTGAAATCCCTAAGGCATATTCAAATCCAAAAAGAAATACACTAAACAATTGATGAATAGAAATACTTGTCTTTCCACTCATAGATTAGCCTTAGCTTCACTCAAATGGATTTGTAGCCTTTCGATCTCTTCTAGAAACTCTCTCTTTTGATATATATATATATACACACACAATAGGGGAGAGGTATATATATTCATTAGATTCAAAATAATTGGAGAAGAATATGATAAGTTTAGATTGGGGAAGAAGAAATAAATAGGAAATAAGTTGAATTCTTACCTGAATTCACTACAGAGTTTCTGAATCTTATTTGAGAGAGATAGCAATGGCAGAATTTCGTCATATTCCCAAAATAATATGAATAAAATTGGAGAGGGTAGAGTTCTATTTATAGGGGTTGAAACGCACCTGAACCGTAGGATTGAAGTAGGTAGGAAACAGGTAAATTTGGAGCGCATAATTAAATATAACATAGCTTCAAACCCTAGCCACCACTGGCAACTTTTGTTGCCAAGCAGTCAACTGTCTTTGGGCGACCGGTCGACTGCTACGATAATCTGTTGACCTATGTAGGTCAGCTGCTCCTCTATTTCGGGGGACGTTTATTTTCTTCCATTGCAAGATTATTTTATTCCCTAATTAACTTTTAATGTTAAATGTTAATTAAACATTTACTTAGCCCTCAAGCTAATTTTTTTAATAAACCCTAAATTTGATTTCTCGTTTGAATTTGAATTCAAACTAAATTAATTTAAATCTGAAAACTTCAAATGCTTATAACTTCTTTGTTTGAGCTCCATTTTCAGCATATTATATATGGAAACAGATCATAATTTCGCCCCGAATGCAACGGAATAAATTTCATGGTCAAATTCCAAATTTTATAAAATTTCATATCCAATCCTTATCATACTTAATTCAATTTACTTTATTTATTTATGGTTCATTTTACACGGTGTTACATTCTTCCCACATTAAAATGGATTTCGTCCCAAAATCTTCCAAGGGCGAACAGCGTAACTCGTAATAACTTCCATGTTATACAACTAAGTTCTCTACATAACCATCTACTCAACCAATAGTACAATGTGATTATGTACTACAGACATGCTAAAATGAGCTCAATCCTAGCGTGAGTGTGTAATCGTGTCATGTAAGTATGTAAGCAAATATCCTAAACATGCATAAAATTTCCTACATGAGTGTAAAGTGATTGTGAAAAAGTGTAACAACCATCTCCTACCATCCAATCTAGTAACCGCGATGCAACCAAAATCCTAATTTTGGAGAGAAAAATTACCAGTGAAAAGCCCTGGGTGAGTGTTTTTCATCTTGTCCTCGGTTTCCCATGTGCTTTCCACTAGATTGTCCCCCCATTGTACTCTGACCAACCTAATTATTTTATTGTAGAGTCTCCTAGTGTCGTGCTTCACAATGCATGCGGTGGCACAAGCCATTGTCGGCTCCATCTCAAAATCTCCCAATTGATCAGGCTGTGTTATGCTAGCAGTGTCATGATGGTATTTCCTAAGGTGAAAACGTGGAAAACATTGTGGTTTCCACCAACTTGTCAGGAAGCTCCACACGGTAGCCAATTTTTCAATTCTTTCCAGAATTCTGAATGGCCCAACAAATCTAGACGCCAATTTTCCAAACTTTCCAAACCTAAAAACTTTTCTAAGAGGGGAGATTTTAACAAATACCATATCTCCAACCCCAAATTCAAGCTCTTTCCTTCTTTTATCCACATAAGATTTCTGACGATCTTGCGCTACCTTCATTCTTTGCCTGATCAACGCTACTTTTTCCATAGTATCATAGATTAAATTGGGTCCAAGCAATACTTTGTTGGTGGTTTCCCACCAACAACCAGGTGAGTTGCATGGCCTCCCATAAAGTGCTTCAAAAAGGTCCATACCAATCGTCATTTGATGCTATTATTATATGCAAACTCAACCAATGGTAGATGCTCCTCCCAATGTCCACCGAAATCCAAAACACAAGCTCTCAAGAAGTCCTCCAAAATCCTATTCACACTCTTTTTTTATCCATCCCTTTATGGGTGATATGCCATATACTAAGGTTCAAAGAAGTTCCCAAAGCCAATTGTAGGCTCCTCCAAAATTCGCAAGTGAACAAGGGGTCCCTATCACTAACTATGCTTATAGGAATTCCATGTAGACGAACTACCTCCTTAATATAAATCTGGGCGAGAGAGGCGCTAGTCCTATTTCTACTAATCGAAATAAAATGAGCACTCTTGGTGAGCCTGTGACGACCCACTTTTTGAACAGTTCAAGTCGACAATAAACCACACATGTCCAACTCAAACCGATTAAAAGATAGATTATCAATAGGTTTATTTTAAAGAAATAAAAGAAAAGAAGAAAACAATAGCAGAATCTCGTAGTGGAACGACAAAATATAATAATCACATAAACAGTTCATGAAGTTGTTTAACAAATATACATTAGATTTCAATTTATAACATAAATCAGAGTTACACAATATCATTAGAGTTATACATTTTAATAGATAGAATGAAATAGTGCACCGGGATAAATACTAGTAGATATGATATACCAAATCTTCGTCTTCGTCTTCCAGAATAACTATCTTCGATAATTGAAAATCTCGGTCTGACCCGAGCGTAATGAAAAACAAAACACTCGAGTCGGGACTAAAAATCCTCATGTAAGCCAAATCAAAATCAAGAGAAATAGTTTCAAAATGAACTGTTTCTTTCCATTTCCAACAAATCTGGACTCAGATCCAAATTTCAAACAAATGAATTGAATTTCCATTTTTTCAATTCAATTACTTTCAAATTCAATTTCATTCAATTTCGATTTCAATTTAAATCAATTTCTATTTTGATTCAAACAATTTAGTGGCTCTAGTTCAATTCAGATCACAATTCAAAACCATTTTAGTTTATATAAATTCAAGTCTAATCTCTATACACCGACTGAAATCACTTAAATCAATTTTACCTCAATGTTCAAATTTCTAAGATTCAATCTATAAAATAATCCAATTTCCATAATTCAAAACATATATCGTATATAACTTCGAAATTTCAAATTAAATTCTTTACACAAATTATTTTAACAAAATTTAAACTCCAACATTTCCAAAGCTCGAATTTCAAAATAATCCAATTCAAACGTATCAAAATCATTTAATGGTCGGATTCCAAACTTCGGCCTTCTTATAACATTTCCTTTTTATTTATTAAAGTTATAGGAAAATTTGCAAATCCTTTTATTGCTCTTTTAGGAAAAATAAATATAATTGTAAAATTAGAATTTAAATTATATAAATGAAATTCAAGTTAATTTTAGAAACTAAATTTAATTTGATTCACAAAATTAAATTCTTTATAATATATAAATTTCAAAAGCTTAGATTTTTAAATCTTTTTAAAATTTAATAAATAAAACTCAAATTTTCGCCAAACGGTGATAAAATCAAAATTCTGCCAAAGCCTGTCAACTATGCATCAAAATTCATGTATCAGATAGGATATTCAACATCCATATCAAATTTAGTTGTCCAGATGATCAATCATATCAATAGTGGCGATATCAGTGTGATAAAATGGAAATATCAAAACCACTAGCAGCATACAGCAAATCAACAATATCATCCATCATAATATAAGTTAACATCCAAATCAACCAATTCAACCATATTACATAACAATCAATAATTATTCATGTCGGGGTGTTCAACAAAAGGTGATATGCAATCCAATATCGATTTAAATATCATATTTTGACGTCGAGTTAATAAGTGTATAAATGTCAAAATTTTCCTATCAAATTTAGATGTCACATTTACCATCAATTCCAACTATCCATTTAACAGTCCAATTTCTATCAATTTTAAATGTCAATTTACACTATCAATTTTAATATCAAATTTATCAATCAAATTTTAAATGTCGGTTTTAACCGTCAATCAATTTAAATTCAACTAATTCAATTTTAGTCAATAAATCACAATAGTTAACTAGTTATCAATAATGGGTGTTTAACTAGCAATTCAAATTTCAATTCAGATTTAACTGTCAATCCAATTCCTAACGGTTCAATTCATATGTCGATTCTAAATATTAGTCATTTACCAAACAACCATCAATTAATATAAATCACTTCATGATTTCGATTTAACTATTCATAAGAATATTTAGTACTTCGTGAGAATTTAAAACACTCACCTTATCGTAGTGTTTTCCAAACCAAACTAGACACGATGAGCATGAATGTGCCTCGTGGCGAACATGCACTCTCACGAATGAATACGTTGACACACTAACGCTCCAGACATGGATAACAGACATGCATAGGAACGAATATACTTTCTTTAGAGGATGCTATTGCTACTCGATCAACAACTGAGCTTCGGTTTTGGAACTTCGGGGCTGCTGACTGGACACGGCGAGAGGCGGGCGATGCTCAGGACTACGAACGGCGAAAAGCCAGCAGCGGCAGTGCTCGGCTAAAGGAGTGGCAGTGAGACAGGCGAACTTCGGTAGCGACGAGTGGATAGGAAGATCTCGGATGAAGGCTTGGTGAAGTGATGAAGGAAGCTAGAAAGTGAGGTAGTTTGGGTGCCGGTGGTTGCGGATCGAAAATGCCCCGGGTGAACAGCTGCGTCATGATGGAGGAGTTGAAGTGCTGGTGGACGGTTGTAACGACCAAGATTTTCGACCCTCGAAAATCAACACTAATAGATTCTCGGTATTCACGTGCCACAAATCCAAGTACCGAAAAATCTGATTGTTAGGGGAAAAAGAAAAGAAAATAGAATAGAATAGAAAAACAGAATCTCACAAGAATGGAATAACATATATTATTAAACAATAATCTTTACAGTGGAAAATATAAAAAACTTATATCAGAGTCTAACCTAGATTTAGCCTGGACAGTTATAAACATCTATCCTTACAAATTCTGACAACCAACAAACAAAAATAGAATATGCAGCGGATAACAGAATATGTCCATTCGTTGATGAATATCTCCAGCTCTCCTCTGGAAACTCCACCCATCTTCAGCTAAACCTGAAACTACTCGGATCTGACCCGAGTATGAAAAATACCCGGATCGGGCTTGATAAACCAGCTTAAGATACTCAAAATTTTAAATGTATAGAGCATAACGATGTTATCAAAACCTTTGAAAAGAAGGGTATCTCATAAGACCACGCCTATACATAAATACGGACAGGTTTTTACCTTATGATAACCAAAACACTTTTATTACCAAAATAATTTGATATAATCTTTAATGACAATCTTTTGGAAAACATCTTTCAAATAAACTTATTCAAATAAGGTATCAATACCCGAACTAAGTGTAAGGGAATATATCCGGACTAGGTCAAACGGAATATACTGGATGGAATATATGATACCAAAAGGGGTAGCTGAAATGTTTGCAAAGCATTACAGTCATTTTGGGAATACAATCAAATATTGGAATTGTATTTTCTAACATGATAGGGAACCTCGATACCCACGCATAGCAACCGAAACCGGGTGGTTTTTTGTGCAACGACTCACACACCACTATTTCTCATATTGCCATACTTCTTGATATCCGGTGGCTTTTCATGCAATGACACGCCACTATACCATACAATAAGAGTCCCGTCTGGACAGCTTGGTGACCTAGATCATACGCCGCCAGTCACCTTGAAGGATCATACGCCACCCTCGTCATACTAAGCCTGAAATATGTAACATAGTTCCCGTATCATTTCTGAGATGTGAGGCTTGGGAATGAGGTTACGCTTAACTAAGACAAAGCCACGCTTTGCTATTCACAAAGCCATGCTTTATTCTTCCATAAAGCTCATTCCACTTAGAATGCCACACTGCCATTCCTTAATCACACAACTGATTTCTACAAATGTATTACTCCTGAGCTCATACGTCTTAGGAAAGTGTGTTAAGCTAAGAGAAGTTGCCTTCTCTGCCACCAACCAGATAATACGTTGATAGAGATCAATTAATATGATCAGAATGCACTGTCAGACACTCATCCATACAAGTTCTTTCATGGACTGAATGAAACCGAAGGCATTCCTCCTACTACCATTAGTAGCGAGTGGTCCTTGAAATCCGAAAATTTTCACAACGAGGAGACCACTGCTATAAATATCCCTATAATGGGAGCGACCCAGAAAATGTCTACAAGCAGTCCTTTCGCTAATGAAGATCTCTGGTCTTCAATAATCATCATCTTCACTATCGAACGTATACATTGATTCGTAGTGGTTTTCAGATAGTAATCACCCAAATCCGACCCCGATTCCTTCGCACCAATCATCGATTAAAAGACGTTTAGTTCATATATGGGTATCAATCATCAATCAATTACTTCATCTTTTATTTAAATCAAATATCTTTCTTAGATATATTCTTTTCAATTTATTCCATTTTCTTTTCAAGTGTATATGGAATCATTAAGCCTCACTTATCAAATCATTTGGTTTATTTAAACCATTCTTAATTCCTGGAATAATTCCAAATCATTTTCTCTTTTACTTAGGAAAACCTTTCTAAATCATTCTTTTAATCTCAACCAAAGATTTCTTATATTCAAGTTATAACTTTTAACTTAGGGAAAATATTCCCAAATCATTCATTAAATCTTAATCGAAGATTTCTTTCTTAACTTCAAATTATATTCTTGCAAAAAAAAAGATTTTTATAACAGAGCACTACTGCCACCCTAGATATGGTAAATTTCATCTCGAGGGACTGATTGCAAGTTGTAATACATCATGAATACCTTCGTCATCAATGACTATTCTCTTCAACATATTTTATTTCAAAAATTAGTTTGAAGGGATTTTCGAACAGGAATCACCCAAATCCGATCCCGGGTTTTTGGATAGAAATCACCCAAAACTGATCCCGGTTTGTTCGTACCAATCATCGATTAAAAATGATTATTGGAAGATTTGATGATCAATTTATGCATTTCCTTTTATCAACTATCTTCGATAGATATAAATCTTTATAAAATATTCTTCTAGTGGATATGGAATCATTATAGCCTTTCTTTAAAATTTATCGAATCATTTGATTTATTTAAACCCTTTTGAACTTAGAATGATTATATTTTATTTCGTCTTTTATTTAGGAAAACTTTAATATAAATTTTAGAGTATCCGGGATTTCCCTTCGATCTGTTCCACACCTCGTCTAAAATAGAAAACAAAGGCTAGGTAAGTTCAGGGCACTGGTTGCTCCATTCCTAAACTTAGGTACACACCTTGTTTTACCGTTCAGCTCTCACAGGCGGGACAAATGTATTAGTCGTTTCCGCATACTCAATTATTAATCTTCATTTTAGAAATGATTCATTAAACTTCCAAATCATTATTTAAAACACTAAATTATTCTTTTAAAAACATTTGTAAATGATTTGAAAGAGGATTGTTGAGTTTAAATCCAAAATTCATAAGTTATTAAAAAGTGTTGCAAAAGCGTTGCAAAAAGTGTTTCAAAAAGTACTTTTAAAGCCATTGTAATGACCCGCCACTCATTCCACAGAATGACGCATCATTAATAAGAAAGAAAGGGATAGAAAAGAGAAAAGAAGAGAAAAGAGAAAGAAACAACAACAGATACTCACAGCGGAAACGGAACAAAATATAATATATCACATAACTATTACATAGTATACAACACTTATCAGAGTTACACAGCATATACACATCACATAATAGACAGTTATAAACATCTGTCTAGACATTACAACTCAGATACAATACAAAACTCTATCACAGAGATTAACACAGCGGAATACTATATCTACGAACGCTGAAGCCTCCTGCTCCATTGCTACTCCAGATAACTCGTCAAAGCTAACCTGAATCCCTTGGCTACTCGTAAAAATTTGAGTACCCAAGAGTTTATAAAACAAAAATAAACAACTTGGGTCAGACATGGGTCTGGTGTGAGTAACAGGTTAAACTTGTTTAACTTTAAAACCTTTTGAAAGAAAAAGGTATCACGTAAGACTCCCCACAAATAAACATGGGTAAGTTTTTACCTTACGCTAACCAAAACATTTGATAGGAAATCCGATTGTATTATAATAGGTCTAGGGTTTTCAAATAAATATGAAATAGCTGAAATTGTTACATTATTAAATTCCAGCATACTAGCCAACAAAGTGGGTTATACAATCAAATCCGTTGTCACTTATTGGAAATTGGATTCCATACAATGGCAGGGCTACCGGGGTACCGCCCGTCACAGTACGTGGCCTAGATCACCGTACCGAGGATCACTCCCAATCCCCTGCAACACAAGGTCGGAACATCCCTTACTGGATAATTCCCGCACAAGATATCCCAGCAGTTGGAGCTCACAACTGCCCACACAGCCGAATAATAATAAGAAGGGACCTCTAGACAGAGATAATCTTGTCCTACTTGGGTGCTACCCACTAACCTTGCTGCACCTCCCCTGTTTTAGCCATTCCCGGTTTGTGAGGCTTGAGGTCACGATTACCTTAAAACAGAACACATCACTTAGAATGCTCATCGTCCACCTGACAATGTTCTGAAAGCATTCAATCCATACAAGTTCGTTCCGGGTTCGAACGAAACCGAAGGCATTATCTCGTTACACTCGTATTGGAATCACCCTCAGAGTTAACGACAATAACCCTTGCACTCTAAATCTTTATCTCGAATCTGAAAGTACTATCTCCGTCAACTCATTACGGAATCACCCACAGAGTTATACTGACAAAGAATCGTTCTTACACCTCGAGTCTTCACTTGCTCCATTTGGATTTCACGACCTAACGTAAATTTGGATTGATGTGGTATTCGGGTCTCCAGACCTGGAAATCCGGTATACGGAAACCCGATCCCGGTCTCATCGAAATCCAAAACGTATCTTTTAAGGCCAAGTTGTTTTAAAGGTTAAAACAATTTAATACAATTATCTTATACACATAGAAAGATAATTCTCAACAGATAATCAACATTATCAGATAATTCATATTATCATCACAATTCTACTAAACATCCATATCACACAACATATATCTCATCAGAGATATCAAACAAATGCAAAGCATTCAGTATTATCATCCATCCATAAGTAATGATTTATATCATCTTTAATTAATTTAAAGTTAATTAAATTAATTACTTTATTTTATAAATCCTTCTTACTTAAACATTAATTAATTACAAATTAATTAATTATCCTCTAATTACCTTTTTCAATTAATCATCTTTGATTAATTGTTTTTTATTACCTTCAAGTAATTTATCCTTAATTAATTACTTAAATTAATTATCCTTAACCACTTATAGTAATTATCCTTTAATTACTTCATTAATTAATTAACTATAATTAATTAACTTAATCAACTATAATTAACTACATTAATTCTTAATTAATTACAATAATTAATCACTTCATTTATTAATTATACTTAATTAATCAATCTTAATTACATCATTAATTATATTAATTAATGATCCTTAATTACAACTTAATTATTAATTACTTAATTAAATTAATTACATTAAGTAATTAACCTTAAATTAAATAACATTTATTAATCACCTTGATTAATCTTCAATTAGTAATTAACTACCCTTAATTACTTTCATTAACTAAATTAATTACTTCCTTAATTAATTTCTTAATTAATCCCTTGATTAATTCATAAGTAATTAAACTCAAATTACTTTCCTAAATAATCATACCTTAATAATTACATAAAGTAATTATTATCAAATCATCTCTTGATTATTATAATTTAATTAAACTTAATTACTTAACTTAAACTAAATCAAATTAACTTCAATTAATTACAATAAGTAATTAATTCTTAATTACTTCCATTAAGTAATTCCATTTAAAACAAATTCTATAATTGATTATCTTTAAATTAATTAATCTAATTAATTATTAAAATTAATTACATAAATTAATTATTTAATAATCCATAGTTAATGACTTTCATTAACAATTATTTAATTACTTTTCTTAAGTAATTAACTTAGATTAATTATTATTAATTTCAAATTAATAAATCTTAATAACCAATTAATTAAACTCTAATTATTTAATTAATTAAGTGTTAACCATAACTTAATTAATCTTAAATTACTTTATTAATTAATTCCTAAACATTAATTAATACTCTAATTCATAATCCATAATTATATATTAATTAGTCCTAGTTAATTCATCTTAAACCTTAATTAAATTAATTTAAATCCTTCATTACAATTTAATCAATCCAAAACATTAATTAATTTAATTAATTAAACCATTTTAATTACCTTAATAATTTAATCTTTAAGATAAAAACATTTTTCCCATGGTTACATCTCATTCACAATATATTTGAAAACATTCATTTTCAAATCTATTTTTAAATCATTTATTTAATTTCTGATTTTAGAATAAATACCAACTTGTCTTTATCAAAGTTTAAAACCAAATTTCTAACTTTTTACATGGTAAAGAATTTTCTATATCTTATAAAAGAATTTTTCAAAAAGGTTTAAATCAAATTTCTTTTTAATTTCAACATTTAAATATAACAACAATTTAAAATATTTAAATTTATAAAACTTATTTATTCCAATCCTAAGATTCAAAACCACTTGGATTTGTATATTTAAACTCTGATTTAAAATCCTGTTTAAATTTTGTTTAACAAATTTAAATCCAGATTTAAATTTAAACCACCCAGATTTTTAAAAACCTGGCACACAAAACTACCCGAGCCTCACCCTATTTACTTCGAGTCGCACCCTTAAATACTTCGAGTCTCACCCGAGTACCATCCTCTGCAAACCCAGACTTCACCAGAGAAACATACACGATCGCGTGCACGTGTACCGTCACCAGCAACGTCTCCGACCATCACCGAGCATCCCCACACATCGACGATCAACCCTACACCAGATTACGATCATCCAACCTTCGATCAACACTTGAAATCGAAAACGAGAATTCGAGCCTAAAAATCGAAACCTGGAACATCAACAGCTCGAACACACTAAACCTAGCAACGCGTCGTTCGCCAACCTCCGACCACCTGACATCTAGCAACTCCGGCCATGCTTTCATCCACGACCAAACTTCCATCTGCCAAATCCCCGTTCAACTCGATCGACCACAGATCCCGTTTCGATCATCTTCCCCTAACCCAGTAAAACTAGGTTTAAAAATTTAAATCCTAAATCATATCCTCCTTGATCCTTTAATTCAAATTCTAATAATTTTCCCTACATCTTTGATCATTCCCCCTTCACTACTAAAGATTACAGCATCCCAAACTATCGAGATCAACAGAATTACTCACATATTCATATTTAGCTAACAACAAAACTGCACCTTCATTACTAATCTAAAAATTATGATTCTTATACTAAAAATCATATTATAGTTTAGGTATTCAATTTATAATCCTGGATTTTCGAGTTACCCAGTTTAAATTTTCACATTTATATACATGCATTTTTGTTTTTGGTTACAGAGACACTCAGATTCAAATTTGACTTAATTTAAATTTAAACTTTAGTTTATGATAAAACAAACTTATTTTGTTTTAAAACTTAAGTCTATCAGAGATCAGATAAGGAGATAGGGATTTATATCAAGAATCTGAACTTAAAGAAAATATAAAACAGGGATATCATACAAAACAGACATGCACATATATATCAACACATCCACATATATATATCTATAGAAATTCACATATAGATACACACAAGAACATACTTCTTTCAGAGTTAACATGCAAACAGGTTCTTATATTTAAATTCTAAGAATGTTACTCACCAGACATGCAGATGAATAGAGGCAGATTTTAGCTTTTGAAAACTTGAACAGGCTTTGACTTAAACTGGAATGCCTCACTTGATTTAAAAAAAACTTGAATTGTTGCCTTTAAATTGCTTTCATTAACATGCAAGCTTGATTTCCAGTTTGAAGAGATGAATGCAGACAGTTGCTCTGGGTTGATTCCAGATTTGAAAGAAATGAAGGCAGGCTGATTCTTTGATTTGGAAAAAGGATTACAGGGGTTTGATTTTAGATTGGAGAAAATGTAGTGGCTTTAATTCAGATTTCAACTTGGTTACAGGGATCTTACGTTTGAGGAAGATGCTTTGAAAATCTCAGATTAAAAGAAAATGCATGTGGGCTTTGTTTTGATTTTGAGATATGCAGATAGGTTTTGATCTTTGATTTAGAAGTTGATTTTGCTTTTTATTTGAGGCATATAGATTACTGTTTTTAGATTAGCATTCGAATTTGAGAAAGAGGTTTGAGTTTCTTGTTTTTAAAAAGGAAATAGAAGGAAGAAGTAAAGGAATGCAATATGTTTATATAAGTGAATTTGAAATTTATAAAAATAAAAGAAAATTAAAAATAATAAAGACACTTGTCAATATAGTTTATCTTTTATTTACACATGTTATATGAAGCTTTAGGCTAAAGACACTTGTCTTATAAGTATTTATTCATAATTCTATTTATTTTAAAGTAATTAAAAAGCCTTTTTCTTTACTTATAAAATACTTATATATATATATATACAAATTACTTTTTAAAGAAAGAAAACTAAATTTTATTTATAATTAAAAGTTTATACAAATATTCTAAAATCCAAAACAAATTTAAATATTTATTCTTTTGAATTTCAAAACTTAATTTCAAATTCAATTTAAATTAAATCCTAAGATTCAATTTAAAAGTTAAGTTATATATATACATATATAACTATTCATTCAATTAAATAAAAATTCCATATTCTTTAAAATCCATTCATATTAATAAAAATAATACATTATACTTATTATTTGAAATTAACATATTTGATATTTAAATAATTTATATAAGAGATTATCAAGTAATATTTTAAAAAGAAATAAAACAAACCTTTTTGTTAAATCTTATTTATATTTAAACTTAAGTTAAAATATATCTTAACCAATTTAAACATTTACCCAAAGTATATTTAAAACTATAAAGTTATTTATTTAAATAACTTTGAAAAGTCCATATTAAATTAAATCTAAATTCCCAATTTACCAAAGTTTCTATTTACAATATATATAAATAAATATATATATATATATTCAAATAGAAAATATCTTATTAACTTTTTTAAAAGATAAAATCCACCAATTAAATACTCATTTAATCAGATTATTAAATTAAATTCAAATTTTAATATCAAAGATCATCAATATCAATTTAATTATTTAACAGAGTATTAAATTGATATTGTTAAAATTTCCGGGATATTACATTCCTTCCCCCTTAAAATAATTTCGTCCCCGAAATTTAAACAAAGGTAATTTAATAATCTTATTAAAGATTTTAATTTAAAACACAAGCATATACTATCATCCATATGCTAACAACCATAGCAGCCAATCATCCAATCAAACAATTTTAACTATCCAGACAAAATTCTAGATAGAATTCCTCGAGTTTCCCCAAGTATATATATATATACCGGGATACTCGCTCTACAAACAATCTAAACTACTAAGATATAGATTTCCTACTCATCTAGATCTACAGAACTAATCAGAATATCAGACTACAGACGAGTCTGACTCAACAACCAAATCTTCCTGAACTACTGATTTCAAAAACCAGAAATAGATCAAACACGTACTCCCTCAGAGATACGTAAAACACAATGAATTCCAGTTGTCCAAACTGACAATTCAATCCTGAAGACCAAATACTTATCCAAATTAGAACATAGAAGAGATCCAAAACAACTCGGAGCTGACTTCCCAGACTTACCCAATCATATAGCTCCCTTTTACCAGAGAAAATTTCAACAACAACGAAGTCTCTAACTTCGAATTCCAAATTCCACCGTCTCTATCCTCAAAATCCTTCAGACGATCCTGGCTTCATACAAATCCTTCCTGATCAGCTCGACATTCGCTGATGCTTCTTGAAACAAACAGGACCAAAGATAACTCAACAGAAATAATCCTCTCAAGATCTATCCATAATCCAGAACACAACTCTACTCACAAACATCAGAAGATTCCGAGCTTACTTCTCCTATCCAGAGATATACTCCCAAACTGCTTCTGCTGCTCCACTCTGATCTGAGGTAGAACACAAGCATAGACTGGACAACTCATTCCAGAAATAAGGTTCACTGATTCATAAAGAAAACTCGGATACTCCAGCAAACTCTGAGTTGCTTCACCAACTCTATCTCTAGGGATCATCCTTCAACTAGATTGAACCACTGGTATCACTCCTAGAATCCAGTCGATAAGAAAACTCAATCTCTAATGCCAACAAACTTCTGACTTCCCTGAAGATATCCAGAAAAACTCTGACAACACAAGAGAACACTCAACAATCGCAAGCCACTTTTGCGATCAATCCAGACCAATTTCCAAAGAAAACTGTTCTCTCTTTACCAATCAGAACAGCTCATACTTATCTATCCAATTCATCGAAGAAATGGATCCACTCTGCTGCTTCTGAACTCCTTCTCAAGAAAAACTGCTCAGCCAGAAAACTTCCTGCTAACACAGAACACTCCGAGCTGCACTGCTGCCACAGATGTCAAAGAAAAACTCTTCGAGAAACTCGAACTCCAAACCAAATAGAAACACCATGCTGAACTCAGCCCCAACACCGAAGCAGACTCACTTCCTTAAACTTGTTCCAAAGAAAACATCTTCGGAAACATCCATAGTCACTGTATCTCATCATACAGCTACTATTACCTGAGGTTACCCGGATACTATTACTCGTTTCTGCACATCCGACAGATCCAACTCTACTTATCCAACTGCACTTCAAAGATCGACTCCGAACCTTAAACAGTTTCCTTCGGAGATCGATGAAATCCTTCATCACAGCAAAACTTACTCGAGACAGCATTGGGTCTACAGCCTCGACAAATGCACTTCCAACCTCAACACTCAGACTTCTATCAATGGTAGTCGTGTTACACACAACCTACCTCATCTACCTTTATAACTCATATTGGAAAACCCGAACAGGTAACCCAACAAATAGGTAGAAATAAATAAATAAATATATATATATATAGTTATATAAAAAAATTTACAAATACGCTCTCTCAAGATAGAAACCACTCCAGAGCTAGGTATTCACTCAACCTACTGCTCTGATACCAAATGTAATGACCCGCCACTCATTCCACATAATGACGCATCATTAATAAGAAAGAAAGGGATAGAAAAGAGAAAAGAAGAGAAAAGAGAAAGAAACAACAACAGATACTCACAGCGGAAACGGAACAAAATATAATATATCACATAACTATTACATAGTATACAACACTTATCAGAGTTACACAGCATATACACATCACATACTAGACAGTTATAAACATCTGTCTAGACATTACAACTCAGATACAATACAAAACTCTATCACAGAGATTAACACAGCGGAATACTATATCTACGAACGCTGCGAAGCGAGAACCCCCTATCACGCTGTAATGTAGCAAACCCGATCCCGGTCTCATCGAAATCCAAAACGTATCTTTTAAGGCCAAGTTGTTTTAAAGGTTAAAACAATTTAATACAATTATCTTATACACATAGAAAGATAATTCTCAACAGATAATCAACATTATCAGATAATTCATATTATCATCACAATTCTACTAAACATCCATATCACACAACATATATCTCATCAGAGATATCAAACAAATGCAAAGCATTCAGTATTATCATCCATCCATAAGTAATGATTTATATCATCTTTAATTAATTTAAAGTTAATTAAATTAATTACTTTATTTTATAAATCCTTCTTACTTAAACATTAATTAATTACAAATTAATTAATTATCCTCTAATTACCATTTTCAATTAATCATCTTTGATTAATTATTTTTTTTATTACCTTCAAGTAATTTATCCTTAATTAATTACTTAAATTAATTATCCTTAACCACTTATAGTAATTATCCTTTAATTACTTCATTAATTAATTAACTATAATTAATTAACTTAATCAACTATAATTAACTACATTAATTCTTAATTAATTACAATAATTAATCACTTCATTTATTAATTATACTTAATTAATCAATCTTAATTACATCATTAATTATATTAATTAATGATCCTTAATTACAACTTAATTATTAATTACTTAATTAAATTAATTACATTAAGTAATTAACCTTAAATTAAATAACATTTATTAATCACCTTGATTAATCTTCAATTAGTAATTAACTACCCTTAATTACTTTCATTAACTAAATTAATTACTTCCTTAATTAATTTCTTAATTAATCCCTTGATTAATTCATAAGTAATTAAACTCAAATTACTTTCCTAAATAATCATACCTTAATAATTACATAAAGTAATTATTATCAAATCATCTCTTGATTATTATAATTTAATTAAACTTAATTACTTAACTTAAACTAAATCAAATTAACTTCAATTAATTACAATAAGTAATTAATTCTTAATTACTTCCATTAAGTAATTCCATTTAAAACAAATTCTATAATTGATTATCTTTAAATTAATTAATCTAATTAATTATTAAAATTAATTACATAAATTAATTATTTAATAATCCATAGTTAATGACTTTCATTAACAATTATTTAATTACTTTTCTTAAGTAATTAACTTAGATTAATTATTATTAATTTCAAATTAATAAATCTTAATAACCAATTAATTAAACTCTAATTATTTAATTAATTAAGTGTTAACCATAACTTAATTAATCTTAAATTACTTTATTAATTAATTCCTAAACATTAATTAATACTCTAATTCATAATCCATAATTATATATTAATTAGTCCTAGTTAATTCATCTTAAACCTTAATTAAATTAATTTAAATCCTTCATTACAATTTAATCAATCCAAAACATTAATTAATTTAATTAATTAAACCATTTTAATTACCTTAATAATTTAATCTTTAAGATAAAAACATTTTTCCCATGGTTACATCTCATTCACAATATATTTGAAAACATTCATTTTCAAATCTATTTTTAAATCATTTATTTAATTTCTGATTTTAGAATAAATACCAACTTGTCTTTATCAAAGTTTAAAACCAAATTTCTAACATTTTACATGGTAAAGAATTTTCTATATCTTATAAAAGAATTTTTCAAAAAGGTTTAAATCAAATTTCTTTTTAATTTCAACATTTAAATATAACAACAATTTAAAATATTTAAATTTATAAAACTTATTTATTCCAATCCTAAGATTCAAAACCACTTGGATTTGTATATTTAAACTCTGATTTAAAATCCTGTTTAAATTTTGTTTAACAAATTTAAATCCAGATTTAAATTTAAACCACCCAGATTTTTAAAAACCTGGCACACAAAACTACCCGAGCCTCACCCTATTTACTTCGAGTCGCACCCTTAAATACTTCGAGTCTCACCCGAGTACCATCCTCTGCAAACCCAGACTTCACCAGAGAAACATACACGATCGCGTGCACGTGTACCGTCACCAGCAACGTCTCCGACCATCACCGAGCATCCCCACACATCGACGATCAACCCTACACCAGATTACGATCATCCAACCTTCGATCAACACTTGAAATCGAAAACGAGAATTCGAGCCTAAAAATCGAAACCTGGAACATCAACAGCTCGAACACACTAAACCTGGCAACGCGTCGTTCGCCAACCTCCGACCACCTGACATCTAGCAACTCCGGCCATGCTTTCATCCACGACCAAACTTCCATCTGCCAAATCCCCGTTCAACTCGATCGACCACAGATCCCGTTTCGATCATCTTCCCCTAACCCAGTAAAACTAGGTTTAAAAATTTAAATCCTAAATCATATCCTCCTTGATCCTTTAATTCAAATTCTAATAATTTTCCCTACATCTTTGATCATTCCCCCTTCACTACTAAAGATTACAGCATCCCAAACTATCGAGATCAACAGAATTACTCACATATTCATATTTAGCTAACAACAAAACTGCACCTTCATTACTAATCTAAAAATTATGATTCTTATACTAAAAATCATATTATAGTTTAGGTATTCAATTTATAATCCTGGATTTTCGAGTTACCCAGTTTAAATTTTCACATTTATATACATGCATTTTTGTTTTTGGTTTACAGAGACACTCAGATTCAAATTTGACTTAATTTAAATTTAAACTTTAGTTTATGATAAAACAAACTTATTTTGTTTTAAAACTTAAGTCTATCAGAGATCAGATAAGGAGATAGGGATTTATATCAAGAATCTGAACTTAAAGAAAATATAAAACAGGGATATCATACAAAATAGACATGCACATATATATCAACACATCCACATATATATATCTATAGAAATTCACATATAGATACACACAAGAACATACTTCTTTCAGAGTTAACATGTAAACAGGTTCTTATATTTAAATTCTAAGAATGTTACTCACCAGACATGCAGATGAATAGAGGCAGATTTTAGCTTTTGAAAACTTGAACAGGCTTTGACTTAAACTGGAATGCCTCACTTGATTTAAAAAAAACTTGAATTGTTGCCTTTAAATTGCTTTCATTAACATGCAAGCTTGATTTCCAGTTTGAAGAGATGAATGCAGACAGTTGCTCTGGGTTGATTCCAGATTTGAAAGAAATGAAGGCAGGCTGATTCTTTGATTTGGAAAAAGGATTACAGGGGTTTGATTTTAGATTGGAGAAAATGTAGTGGCTTTAATTCAGATTTCAACTTGGTTACAGGGATCTTACGTTTGAGGAAGATGCTTTGAAAATCTCAGATTAAAAGAAAATGCATGTGGGCTTTGTTTTGATTTTGAGATATGCAGATAGGTTTTGATCTTTGATTTAGAAGTTGATTTTGCTTTTTATTTGAGGCATATAGATTACTGTTTTTAGATTAGCATTCGAATTTGAGAAAGAGGTTTGAGTTTCTTGTTTTTAAAAAGGAAATAGAAAGGAAGAAGTAAAGGAATGCAATATGTTTATATAAGTGAATTTGAAATTTATAAAAATAAAAGAAAATTAAAAATAATAAAGACACTTGTCAATATAGTTTATCTTTTATTTACACATGTTATATGAAGCTTTAGGCTAAAGACACTTGTCTTATAAGTATTTATTCATAATTCTATTTATTTTAAAGTAATTAAAAAGCCTTTTTCTTTACTTATAAAATACTTATATATATATATATACAAATTACTTTTTAAAGAAAGAAAACTAAATTTTATTTATAATTAAAAGTTTATACAAATATTCTAAAATCCAAAACAAATTTAAATATTTATTCTTTTGAATTTCAAAACTTAATTTCAAATTCAATTTAAATTAAATCCTAAGATTCAATTTAAAAGTTAAGTTATATATATACATATATAACTATTCATTCAATTAAATAAAAATTCCATATTCTTTAAAATCCATTCATATTAATAAAAATAATACATTATACTTATTATTTGAAATTAACATATTTGATATTTAAATAATTTATATAAGAGATTATCAAGTAATATTTTAAAAAGAAATAAAACAAACCTTTTTGTTAAATCTTATTTATATTTAAACTTAAGTTAAAATATATCTTAACCAATTTAAACATTTACCCAAAGTATATTTAAAACTATAAAGTTATTTATTTAAATAACTTTGAAAAGTCCATATTAAATTAAATCTAAATTCCCAATTTACCAAAGTTTCTATTTACAATATATATAAATAAATATATATATATATTCAAATAGAAAATATCTTATTAACTTTTTTAAAAGATAAAATCCACCAATTAAATACTCATTTAATCAGATTATTAAATTAAATTCAAATTTTAATATCAAAGATCATCAATATCAATTTAATTATTTAACAGAGTATTAAATTGATATTGTTAAAATTTCCGGGATATTACAGCCATATACTTCAAAACGACTTTTATGTCATTTATTAATCCATATTTTCAACTTAAATTACTTTTAAAACATTTTAAAATATTTCTAGAATTTATTTCATATTTTTAAAACATTTTAAATATCAATTTTAAACTATGGTCACTTTACTGTAAAAACACAATTCTTCTGGAAAATTATTTTGGACATATTTTAAAATCTACTTAACAAAATATTGATTTTCTTTATTTATTGAAAAGATATGGATATAATAGTTCAAAAAATTCTTATCTCGAAGGATTCTGAGCTATATTCCACTTTGTTCACTTATTTAACTTTTATGGTGCGAAATCGCGAACTACCTCTACGCGACGCGCCTATTTTTGACTAAGTTTTCAATTCTCATTCAAACTTCACAAAAACACTTTTAAATGTTTATAAAATATTTATAAACCATTTTCAAACATTTAAACCAATATTTTCCATATTAAATCTTTTTTCCACTTTAAATCATTTCATAATATTATACTATTATAATATTCATTTTCCACTTCTTATGTTCTCAAAAACCATTAAGAGGCTAAATAACTTCATGTATACATCCATATGGATTTATTTTCTATTAATTAACCATTTTTATTATGATTTTTCATAATTTATCACAACCAAGTTATCAACTATATGAACATCCATATAATCAACCATATAATCAACCAAGTTATCAAACATTCAAACAAATCATTAAGATATTAAATGGTCATATTATCATACTTAAAAATAGATGTAGAGATTATTTATTATTTAATAAACATTGAGTACTAACATATGGCTCCACTCCACCAAACTTTTTCGTTGACTTCTGTAACTACCCGTAAATTTTAGTGGTTTATTAATTTAATTAATTGAATTTTTGTGAAATTTTAAACAATAAAATTTGGAAATACAAATTTGATATTTGGAATACGTCTATTTTAGCATAGCAACTGGTAAATTTTCATCATAAAATATGGAAGTTTATTTTTGTGTGTAATTCTATTTTAATTCCAATAAGTTAAAAATCGATAATAATAAAATGTTTTCCAAAACTAATAATTTTACATAGAAAATTTGTAAATCGTCTTCTGAGGGAGATGTCATATTTCGTTTCTCCAAATTTGGACTGTTATTGCTCCGTCGATCTTATTTTCGGCGAAATAGCAGCATTTTTCGGTACCAATTATCGACTTTTGATCGGATGATCGTACCACTGATATCTGTATACCGTTTTGATCGTCTCGTCGTGCTGATCTCCACAGTATATTCGTTTGTCTGTTTTGGCGTCCGGTACGCAGCGAAATCAGTAAAAATGATTCGTCGTATCGGTTTCGCATCTGAGTTGTTTGGTTTTTTGTGTCTTTCCGTTTTTATAAATTTTGACGCTCACTATTCCCATAGTTCATTTATAATATTTTTCGTCCGTTCCACTTTCTCTTCCCCTCCGTTCTTTTTTTTCCAATTCTACGTTTGCTTTGGTAAAGCCTATTCACTTCATTTCCTATAATTTTCTCTATCACCTTCCTTCACCTCTTCCTCTCCTCTCACTGCCTCTCTTCCATTTCTATTCTTATTTGAAATGAAGAAAAGTAATATATCAAATTTATAACAAGCAGATATTACTTATGTATCTCTTATTCCCACGCAAGCTTCTTTTTTTCCCTCCTCCAACAAAACCTGCCAGCTTCCTCGTGAACAGCAATTCACCCACCTCAAAACCCAGTCTTAGCATTCCATTCCCTGTCACCATTCCACCTAGGTAACTTCTCCTCTTGATCCATTATATATGTATATGTATTGTCAAAGTGTATATATATTTACTTTGCATTGTTTTTTATTGATCATGCCTCTCTCTATATATATATCCTATGTAAGTTATATATATATATATATATATGAATAGATTTTTTTTATGCGTATTGTTTAAATAAATAAAAAATATGCGTATGTTTGTTTTATAATCGGTTTGTATATTGTGTATAAGTCATATACTTAATTATCCTGCGTCTGGATGAAAGGTAATGCCTATATATATATATATATATATATTATTGGTTTGTATATACTTTTGGTTTGCTGGTTCTATATAAAAAGGTTGCAGTTTTATATATAATACATGTGTTAAGTTTATATTAGTTTTATAATACATAGGTTATAATATATGTTGTTCAATGATTTTTTCATATCGGTAGATCACTACAACAAAATTACCCTATTACAACGCCCTTTTTACAACGGGCATTGGCTGCCCGTTGTAATAGAAGGCTATTACAACGGTCCATTTAGGCCCGTTGTAATAGATGCCCTATACAACGCCCTTTTTACAACGGGCGATGATAGCCCGTTGTAATAGAAGGCTATTACAACGATCCATTCTGGCCCTTGTAATAGATGCCCTATACAACGCCCTTTTTACAACGGGCGATGATAGCCCGTTGTAATAGAAATGCTATTACAACGGTCCTTTCAAGCCCGTTGTAATACATGCCAATTTTACAACGTTTACAAAATGCCCGTTGTAATAAACAACAATTTTATAACAGTCACAAAATATTTAATGTTAAATAATTGCTATTACTATTAATATTTAATAATTAATTTAATAATTAGTAATTAACTATTAGTAATAAATATAAATATTTAATAATTACTATTGGTATTTAATACTTAATTTAATAATTAATAATTAATAATATTACATAATTAATTATAAAATTAATATTTCATGTTTAAAAATTGATAATTAATAATAATATTTAATGATTAGGAAGTAATATTTATTATTTAGTATTAAAATTTTAATAATTGTATCTAATATTTAAAGAAAATTGAAATTTATAAAAAATTAAAAAATATTTATAGAACTTAAAGACAATTTTAAAATTTTCTGTAAAAGTTTAAAAATATTCATAATATTTGAAGACAGAGTTTATTGCAAAATGTATTGCAACTTTGTATTGCAACAAAGTATACAATTTTCTTTTAGTCTCCAAACCAAATTTTTTGGCACCAACTATGAAATTTTGGCTCTAAACAAATTTTAACTGATGTTCGTTTTTTTTATTTATTACCGATCCTTTCCTCCTTCCAAACCCTAATTCCCAAATGCCTAAAACTCCTACGCTGGTCCTCCTAATCTCTCCCTCCTCCCTCTCTCTCCTCCACCAGATCTACTCCAAAACCCTAGTCGCCTCCCTCTTCCTTCCCTCCATTCCCCTTTCCTCCCATTCCCCCATCAACATCTACCACATCACCCAATCGAAAACCCTACTCGCCGGCTTCAACTGCCCGGTTCCATCCTACCAATCCAAAGCGGTTGCAATTTTGAAATGATCAATGATTCAACACTCATTCATTGATTGTTAGTACAAAAGAACAGAGGCAGTTCAATGGTAGGTGAGAAAAATGTTCGAATCAAGATTTTGTCATCGCAACTTTTGAAAAAGAAATGTTATTTTTCAATTGTCATAAATCTAAAGGCTGCAAATTTCTTAACTACTATTTTATTATTCGATAATAACATATAAAAGCTTCCTTCTTCTTCTCTATTCATTGTATTCTAACTGTTATGTTTTATACCACCATTAGCATTTAGGCTGCATTTGTTTTTTATAATAAGTTCTGAATCTAAGTTCTGATTTAAAAATCAGAACTTTTATGTTGTTTGTTTTTTATTAATGTTCTGAATAAATCTATCTATTCAGACAAAATAATTCAGAACTTTTTTAATGCTTATTTTTTGTTCTGAATGCTGAATGTTCTTTTTTGTTCTAAATGCTGAATGAAAACAAACAAGAAATGGTTATTCAGAATTCAAAATTCAGCACTTTAAACAAACGGAGCCTTAGGGGAGTTCTCAAAATCTTGATTTTTCCTTCAAATCTTTAAACAAGTGAGTAAGTCTGTATTTTCGATTATCTTAAACACAATTATTAGCATTAACAAGCTTTTATGCTTTATCGGATTGCAAATGCCTCCTCTTATATTTTTGCAATTGTTTCTTAGAGTATTTTGAAAATTTACAGCACTACCGTATTTAAGGAATTTTGAGTTTACTGATGCTATTTAGGAGTTTTCACTGCTCATTGATTGATTCAGTTCACTTGTTTTTTTAATTAAACTGCTATTTATTAGGAATGATCTATTATTATCTTTGCTTCGATTTCTTATGATTAGCCTGATATTCAGCATAATTTTCTTCTCTTTTAAATTTTTTGATTTATGCTTAGAGACAATTAATTTGAGGGTTGGACTTAAATATCTTAAATCATAGTATAATATTATTGTTTGCGTTGATCCCCCACCCATCCCCCCGCTAACGCGTAATCCATTTGACCGTCTAATCATCACTTACTCATTATAACATTGCTAGGTGTCCACTATAAAAGCAAGCACTAGCCTTCTGCATTATCTCGTCATCCTAAGTTTCAGTTTTTATCGTAACCACATATATTTTCATAACAATGGCACCTAAATGCTATTCTTATATCCTAGCACTATTTCTATTTGTTACACTTACTACAGCTCAGCTATCGTCGACATTTTATTCTACTTCCTGCCCAAATGCACTCTCTACCATCAAGTCTGCAGTCACTGCTGCAGTCAGTAAAGAGCATAGAATGGGAGCCTCTCTGCTACGACTGCACTTTCACGATTTCTTTGTCAATGCAAGTCTCACTTTCTATTCTCTATATACTCTTTTCTTTTATATAAATGAAATGCAATAGTGTAATGTATATGATTCTTATATGATGCAGGGCTGTGATGCATCGGTACTTCTAGACGATAACACAACATTCACAGGAGAAAAAACAGCGTTTCCAAATGTTAACTCTTTAAGAGGCTTCGATGTAATAGACACCATCAAGGCAAACCTTGAAGCTATTTGCAAGCAAACTGTTTCATGTGCTGATATTCTTACTGTCGCTTCACGAGATTCTGTTGTTGCAGTAAGAGCTTAACTATAATGTTTTTGTTACTGTTTTCGATTATAGAAAGAAACTTAACATGGTCATGATATATATATAATGGTGCTTACAACTTCAAATGATATAAATATATAGTTAGGTGGACCTTCATGGGGTGTGATGTTAGGAAGGAGAGACTCCACAACTGCAAGCCTAAGCCTTGCTAACAGTGACATACCTTCACCATTTTCGTCTTTGAGCACCTTCATTTCTTCTTTCTCCAAAAAGGGTCTCACCGCTTCTGACATGGTTGCTCTTTCAGGTAATTTTGCTAATCTTAATGTATAGCACACGTATATGTGACCTTAGTGTTATTGTAATGTTTTATCCTTGGAAGCATTGTGTGACTAAAATAAATACCTATATATCTAATGTATGCAGGAGCGCATACAATAGGGCAGGCAAAATGCTCACTGTTCAGGACTCACATCTACAACGAGACTAACATAAACGCTACCTTTGCAAAATCACTGCAAGCAAACTGTCCACTGTCAGGAGGGGATGCTAACCTTGCAAACTTTGATGTGTCGACCCGACCACGTTTGATAACTTCTACTACAAGAATTTGGTGAACAAGATGGGTCTATTGCACTCTGATCAGGAGCTTTTTAATGGTGGATCTGCTGACTCTCAGGTTACCACGTACACTACGAATTCAGCGAAGTTCTTTACTGATTTTGTTGCTGCCATGATAAAGATGGGGAATATTAGTCCGCTTACGGGGACTAGTGGGCAGATAAGGACTTAAATATCTTAACTTTTCATACTTAAATTTAAATATCTTAAATTTTTTGATTTATGCTTAGAGACAATTAATTTTTTGATTTAAGAAGTTTTAAGTCTACTTCTTCGGTTCCTACATACTATCTATAAAGAAAAGCAGAAATTGATCACACCCATTAGTAAGATTATTGTTATGAAGTGGTTATATGTAAGATTTGCTAATCCTTAGATTATATCTACCTTTTTAGAGGCTGGTAAGTTTCATTTATGCCTGAGTGATTATATTTTGATAATGTAAATTACCATTCAAATTTTGTCTTTCTAATTTTTAGCGAGACACGAGAAATCCCGACGGGCCGTAGAGGTTTAGGACTTACTTTAAAAATATTTTGTCTGTACCAAAAAGCCAATGTCACCAGGGTTTTGCTGAAGTAATTTTTGAGAAGTCGGATTCAAAGGAGGGTAATAACTCTAATATTTGGAATGTGCAATTAAGTGCTGTGATTAGAAAAGTGTAATTGAGTATGAGCATATGTTTGCATTCTTTCCCATGCGTACCTAGGATGATATTCCTTTTCATTTTTATGTCTGGCTGGCACGTATTGGCTACCTTATTAGCTTGTGCATTTATTGTTTCACCGTATGATGTTCTTTTATATATACACGAGAGCTTTGTTTTTACTTTAATCTTGATGTGAATGTATATGTATAAATTTGACTGCAAAATTTACTTCATGGATAATGATTTATTTATTTTTTACCAGGGATGTAACGACTCGGGTTTTGCCCGCTCGAAAATCAACATCCGTACTTCACATTGTACTAGAATGCCGCAGATTCGACCGTTCAAATCCGATTCGCCGGAGCTATAACACAATTAAGTAAATAACACAGCGGAAGAAAAGAATAATACATTGATATGTAATATCTGATACAACAGAGTGATACAATGAATATCAATATACATCAGAGATATGATACAAGAAATAGCAGTGGAAAAGAAAAGATAACAACAGCAGCGAAACAATATCAATAGAAGTGATAACTCCAAAATGATCTTCAGACAAGAATGAATCCACATCTCCAAGATAAGCAACTCCGATGAATGAACTAGCTCCAGATAATCTACTAAACCTGAATATCTGAAAAGAAACCCAACTCTAGACTGTTCGTGTGGAAAATTATGAGCACCCAGAGTTTAGGAAGGGAACAATAAACTCCGGATCAGTCATGGGACTGGTGTGAGCAACAAAAACAGTTTATCTTTAAACAGACACAAAAGGTTTTTAAACATTGAAATCCGCCATGCTTTTGGAAAATGAAACTACCATAAGACCTCCCGCCACACACACAATGTAAACGCAGAATTGGAGGAGATTTCTTCTTATGATAGTCAAAAATGCTTACTACGCAAAATCATTGGATATTATCATTAGTGCATAGTGTAGAAAAACATTTCGAAAGTATAATATTAATCTTAGCCAACATACGACCAGTATCGTATGCCTACTATAGCTACCATGTTCAATAGCAGGTTACCGCCACATTCTATGGCAGGTAATACAACTAAAACCGTACAAGGTTCGTATTGTTTCTTTGGATTTTCCAACAAATGGTCAGGCTAAGGAACTTCCTTCCGCCGCATGGGATCGCCTCTGGCGGGACGTCCCGAGAGACAAACTGCTCTCTGCCAAACAAGGTCGGGTTACCCCTGTAACAGGTAACTCACGAATATGCCACCCCCCGGTCCTTTGGGACCTTTATCCGAGGCCTCGATAACCAACATCACACATAATAAAGTGTATCCACATGAGTAAGTATCTGGGCTCCATACCATGACACCACCCTTTTCCAGAAGGAAATGACATACCCTAAAGGGCGCGACCCTCATAACCTTGCCGCAACATTCCCATTTCGACCATTTCCGGGTTGTGAGGCCCTGATGAAGTCTCGTCCACAAAGCTACGCTTTGTCAAAAAGCCACGCTTTGGGTCAACAGATGATCAACCTATGATCACAAAGATAAATGATCAAACAAATGATCATATCACAAATGATCAAACGATGATCATCACACAGCTACACTCAGCATGCCACATTACCAAATTGGGAATATATCGCTGATAAATTTCAACTACATAACCTCTGAGCTCGTACGTCTCAGAGAAGGGTGTTAAGCTAAGAGAATAAATTCTCCGCCACCAACAAAAATGTATTTGAAAGAAATCGTCTTTATATCTCAAAGTGTAATGTCAGACATACAATCCATACAAGTCTGTTCCGGGTTCGAACAGAACCGAAGGCACTTCTCACGAAGCCCTTGCAATTCCGGATAATTTCCAATCACGTCCGGACTTCCCGTCACTAAGGGTGATAAAACCTCTATATCGGGGATCAGCCGATGCAGAGTAACTCGACGGTAATCCTTCCGTTTTCAAAAATATCCGGTCTTCAACACCGGTCTTCAAATGCGATCCATATACGACGTATCACATATTCAGAATGGGTTATACGACCCAAAGGTCCTCTCCCGGCTAAACCGAATAGTGAGCGTAATATTTTAAAAATATATGGATATGGGATTTCAATTAAGTCACAACTTAAACCCAAACTTCCTTTTCAAATCGTTTAACAAATTACCATTTTAAATCTTTTTAAACAAAAAGATTCATTTTAAACAACCTTCAACGGTTTAAACAATTTCACCTTAATCTTTTAAACAAAAGATTCATTCACAGATTTTCCAAATTAATTTCCATTTCAATTTGATTAACTCGTTAAATCTTTAAATCAAGATTTAACTTATAGCTTTCAAAACAATCCCATTTCGAATGGTTTAAACAAAACATCATTTTAAATCTGTTAAAAATAAACAGATTTAATTCATAGCTTTCAAAAAAAAGAATTCATTCATAACTTGGAAAACCATTTTTCAATTCAATCTTGAAATTCCTTTAATTAAACTGGAATTTCATTGCTTATCCGAAAGCTTTTATTCTTTTAAAACAAACAGTTTTTATTTCGGAAAATCTGATTCATCCATACGAGTTGAAATCCTTGGGTTAAGTTCAAATTCTCAAACCAATATCTTTAAAATGGTTTAAATTCATATAACTTGTACAGCATCTTAAATCCCTAGTTTTGAATCATAGAATTTAATTTCGAATCTTGAATTTAAGTTTAAATCAAATTATTTAAACTTCAAAACTTTATCAAGTTATTCAAAATAACTTTTATCTTTGAAATTCCATTTCAAAAGCTTTTCACTTTAAATCCCAAATTCCAATTTCAAAATCAATTGAAATTAAAATTTCAATTTCAAATACATCAAATTTAAATTATCTGTGACTTAACTGATTTCCACGTGAAATCCATATTTGTGTGTGTATGGTGTAGTCCAGGGGTTTCACACACAATAGTGCACATCATACAATCATCACAGATCAGAATACAGAATATAGTTGATAAGCGATATAAACTATAACGCCTATCATATAGATCACAGATATATATCACAGATAAGTAAATTACAGATCACAACATAAATCAGGATGTATCACAAAGCATCATATATCAGGGATATCAAACAATTCACATTCAATAGAATTCAAACATTCATAAGTAAGATCTGTTAATATCTGATTTTAATTAATTTATACCAGGTTAATTACTTATGAATAAACTACAAATTTTGGTTAATTAACATCAATAAATTACAAATCGTTTTGATTAATTATTCCTTAATCATTTATTAATTAACCATTAATAATTAATTAACCTTTAATTATAATTCATCAACCTTTAATTATTAAATAATTACCCTTTAATTATTTAATTCACCATTTAATTAATTATCTTTAATTAATTACTTTGATTAATTATTCCTCAATTAATTATCATTCTTTAATCACCTTCATTAATGAATTAACTTTAAAATTTCATAATTAATAAATTCCCAATTCATTTATCTCTAATTTATTAGTTAATCAATTATAACCATTAATTAATTAAATTACTTAATTATTCTTACATCAATCACTTAATTAACCTTTATCTTTAATTAATTAAATTAGCTAATTATACTTAATTTCCTAATTAACTTAATTAATTCCAAGGTAATCAACTCCTTTTAACTTAAGGTAACATTTCTTAATTACCATTTACATTTTAAAACCTTTTATCTTTAATTAACTTAAACAAAATTTAGATTAAATAAATTTTAAAACTCTTTAACAAATGTTAACAAACCATTTTGACATTTAAAAAGGAATGCTATCAAGAAGTTTTAACAAAATTTATTTAAATTCCAAAAATTCTATTTTTAAAACTTTTGTAAAACTGGCTTCATCTTCACTTCGGGTCCTACCCGAATGATACTCGGGACCATCTCTTAGTTTCTCTACTTCTTTCCCTTATCTTCAAAACTTAGTTAAACTACTGTTTTAAAAACTGAAGCTCTAACACCTTCAAATCACTCGAGTTCGTACTCGCGTTATACCCCAAAACCCCCGAGTCCATCTTCGAGTCGATCCCCCAAACATTCGAGCAACACACGATCCAATCTCGTCTTCCCCAAATCAACAACCCAGGTACCAAAAATGCACGTGCACACTGACGCGGCGGCGCTCCGGCCATCATCGCGATCCTCAGCAAGTCGACATCGACGTCCCCACACCATCTAGCTACCCAGCCACTTCGAACGAATCATCAAAACAAATCGAGCATTACGACATCACTGGTACCCAAAGTTCGGTCGGCTACATCGCCTCGTCTCGCCGCCCTAGATCACCAGAAGCCACGCGAAACTAACCAAAGCTTCGTCACACACTTACGCCTCTAATCCCCCTGGTCCGGTCGTGCTCGATGCTACCTAGATGATACAAAAGCCTCGCCTACGACGTCGACCAAGATGGGTCATTAAACCCTAAATTAACATCGATTAACTTCTCCAGCAGTCTAAAAAAATATTCACAATTTTTCTGATGATCACCAGACCCCTAACCTCCTTCAACCCTGATCACGACGATCATTACCTCGCCATTCGACTAGAATCGATGAGAATGTATTTTCTGTTCATTTCGCAAACCCGCCCTCAAATCAAAATTAAAAAATCTTAAAGCTATTTTTAAAAATCATAGTTTTTTTATTACAAAACAGATTATACAATTGAAGCAATGAATCATTCAAGTCGAATATGGTCATATTTTGAGTTTAACTATGTTTTCACATTCCCAGTAAACTTTTTTTTTATACCTAGGATTATTTTTAAAATGTAGATCTTGCAAATCCAAGTATTTATCGTCTGACATCAAATCATAAAGAATTTTGGGAAAGATTTGAATTTCTAAACCTAGTTAAAGCCTGTAAATGCTTAACAGAGGTATGCATATATATATACCTTTATACCAGTATGCAAACATGTCTATAGCCTAATTTAACTATATTCAAGATGAATACATCTAGACAAACATGCATATAAATCATCACCACAGAGATATCACATGCAGCAGTATCAAAGGATTTAAAGGTTGAGATTTTGCTCACCTTATTTTCCCAGAAGAAACAGAGTTTCACTTGTTTGGAACAGTTTTAAACTTTTTGAAACTGAGAATTGTTTTGCTTTGATCTCCTTGTTAGAATTGATGTAGTTGCTTCTTTGTTTAAATCTTTGTTTCTTGTTTTGAGTTGAAAATAAGCTTCATTTGAAATACACTTACTGGTAGGCTAAGTTTCTTTCTTTAAACGAAAAGAAATGAGGAAGGTTTGATATATAAAACAAGTGAAATGAATTGTTTATTGACCAGTACAACAATTCAGAGATTTTTTTATCTCTTTGGGGCTGAAAGTATTTTCGAGCAGACCTTGTTTTGTGCTAGGATGAAAAGCATTAAATGCTAATGTACCAGATGTCTTCCTTGCTTATCTTAGTTGTACAAAAGATGTTTTTATTTTTATCTTCTCTTTTTATATTGCCTGACCTTGCTTTGTTTCGGCTCTTCATTTTGTTGAAGTTGCTTACTTTGTTTATTTATATACTTTAGCTTGTACTCCATATACATGTGTTTGTCAGGTCTTGTTCTCTTGCTTTAACTTATGCTTTGTTTACAATTGTTAAAGTTATGTTGTATATATACACTTGTGTTTTTATACTTTTTTCTTACCAATTTTAAATCTATGTTGTATGCTTGCTATTTTTTTCTTCTGCCAACTTTGATTCAAACTTATCTTTGTATTTGTTTTTTTGCTTTTGATTTCAACTTGATTGTGTTGAGCTGAGTGGTTGTATTTAGCATTTTGTTTCTTTAATCCTATCACTTTGCAATATAATAAATTAAATGTTGTTATTTTTATCTATGTGTTCACTTTATATTTTATAGTTTGTCCTATATACTTTTTTTTTCAAGTTCTAACTTAAATACTTATTTATTTTAAATTTTAATTTCAACACTTATTGTCTAAACTTACAATTTTATTGTTTTTATTAAGTACAATTTTGTTTGTGTTTTTATTTTTCTTTGTATTATTACCATATTGAATTCTATTTTAAATATGTTGTTAAAATTCTAACTATGTGTATTTATTTTATATTCTTACAATTTTATCCTATATATATATATATTTTCCTAGCTTAAACATTTATTATTTAACTCAAATACTAATTATTCAAAATCATTTATTTAAGAATTTATTTAAATCCAATATATACATATATATATATAATTTAAATTCAAATTTATTCATACTTATTCCATAAACATATATATATTCACATATACACAAATTTTTACAATATTTAAATTTTTATGATTTATACAGAATATATTTGAATCCGGGGAAACTCGCAATTTATTTACCGTTTTATTTCACAAATTTAATTCAAAAATTCAACTAATTATAAATTTAAATATATATAAATTTTGGGGTCGTTACAGACTTCCCCCCTTAAAAGAATTTCGTCCTCGAAATTACCAAGGAGACAAAAAGACAGATGGAGAATATTTCATTGAATCAAACTGAATATAAATTCTGCATTTGGCTTACCAAATCAGAATATCAATAATACACACAAGAACGAATCTGTTGAATTCTTTCACACGATACTCGGGTTATCCAGATCTACGAAATATGCAGTGGCATAGGTTAGTTCGAAGTGATAACTAACCATTCGTAGAATATACTGGAACCCAAAGAATAGATAGTTACATGGATACAATTTCAAAATTTTTAGTTTAAAAACCAAAATGTACCTATCAACTATAGCAAACAAAGCAACCAATTCATCCATACAAACAATTTTTTGGCTTATTTGGAGTTTATGTCCCATTTTAATATATCGAATCTTTTCCTTGATCTACCAGAAATTATCGAAGAATTGAGAAAAGAGATGTTGAACAAAAGAGATTGATAGAGAAAATTTGTTTCCACTATTGTTACAGAGTATTGACCATTTCTAGTCGTATTTCTCTGTCCCCTATCTCATCCTCTTCTTGCACTCATACTTACTATCAGTGGATAGCAAGAGAATTTACTGAGGCATTCAGACAGATATCTGAGAATTACTCATTCTAGAGTTTACTTCACTCTATCTCTAATGAGTTACTTAATGTGTTATACTCCTGAGCTAAAGTTCAACCTTAGCTCTGATACCACATGTAACGACTCGGGTTTTGCCCGCTCGAAAATCAACATCCGTACTTCATATTGTACTAGAATGCCGCAGATTCGACCGTTCAAATCCGATTCGCCGGAGCTATAACATAATTAAGTAAATAACACAGCGGAAGAAAAGAATAATACATTGATATATAATATCTGATACAACAGAGTGATACAATGAATATCAATATACATCAGAGATATGATACAAGAAATAGCAGTGGAAAAGAAAAGATAACAACAGCAGCGGAACAATATCAATAGAAGTGATAACTCCAAAATGATCTTCAGACAAGAATGAATCCACATCTCCAAGATAAGCAACTCCGATGAATGAACTAGCTCCAGATAATCTACTAAACCTGAATATCTGAAAAGAAACCCAACTCTAGACTGCTCGTGTGGAAAATTATGAGCACCCAGAGTTTAGGAAGGGAACAATAAACTCCGGATCAGTCATGGGACTGGTGTGAGCAACAAAAACAGTTTATCTTTAAACAGACACAAAAGGTTTTTAAACATTGAAATCCGCCATGCTTTTGGAAAATGAAACTACCATAAGACCTCCCGCCACACACACAATGCAAACGCAGAATTGGAGGAGATTTCTTCTTATGATAGTCAAAAATGCTTACTACGCAAAATCATTGGATATTATCATTAGTGCATAGTGTAGAAAAACATTTCGAAAGCATAATATTAATCTTAGCCAACATACGACCAGTATCGTATGCCTACTATAGCTACCATGTTCAATAGCAGGTTACCGCCACATTCTATGGCAGGTAATACAACTAAAACCGTACAAGGTTCGTATTGTTTCTTTGGATTTTCCAACAAATGGTCAGGCTAAGGAACTTCCTTCCGCCGCATGGGATCGCCTCTGGCGGGACGTCCCGAGAGACAAACTGCTCTCTGCCAAACAAGGCCGGGTTACCCCTGTAACAGGTAACTCACGAATATGCCACCCCCCGGTCCTTTGGGACCTTTATCCGAGGCCTCGATAACCAACATCACACATAATAAAGTGTATCCACATGAGTAAGTATCTGGGCTCCATACCATGACACCACCCTTTTCCAGAAGGAAATGACATACCCTAAAGGGCGCGACCCTCATAACCTTGCCGCAACATTCCCATTTCGACCATTTCCGGGTTGTGAGGCCCTGCTGAAGTCTCGTCCACAAAGCTACGCTTTGTCAAAAAGCCACGCTTTGGGTCAACAGATGATCAACCTATGATCACAAAGATAAATGATTAAACAAATGATCATATCACAAATGATCAAACGATGATCATCACACAGCTACACTCAGCATGCCACATTACCAAATTGGGAATATATCGCTGATAAATTTCAACTACATAACCTCTGAGCTCGTACGTCTCAGAGAAGGGTGTTAAGCTAAGAGAATAAATTCTCCGCCACCAACAGAAATGTATTTGAAAGAAATCGGCTTTATATCTCAAAGTGTAATGTCAGACATACAATCCATACAAGTCTGTTCCGGGTTTGAACAGAACCGAAGGCACTTCTCACGAAGCCCTTGCAATTCCGGATAATTTCCAATCACGTCCGGACTTCCCGTCACTAAGGGTGATAAAACCTCTATATCGGGGATCAGCCGATGCAGAGTAACTCGACGGTAATCCTTCCGTTTTCAAAAATATCCGGTCTTCAACACCGGTCTTCAAATGCGATCCATATACGACGTATCACATATTCGGAATGGGTTATACGACCCAAATGTCCTCTCCCGGCTAAACCGAATAGTGAGCGTAATATTTTAAAAATATGTGGATATGGGATTTCAATTAAGTCACAACTTAAACCCAAACTTCCTTTTCAAATGGTTTAACAAATTACCATTTTAAATCTTTTTAAACAAAAAGATTCATTTTAAACAACCTTCAACGGTTTAAACAATTTCACCTTAATCTTTTAAACAAAAGATTCATTCACAGATTTTCCAAATTAATTTCCATTTCAATTTGATTAACTCGTTAAATCTTTAAATCAAGATTTAACTTATAGCTTTCAAAACAATCCCATTTCGAATGGTTTAAACAAAACATCATTTTAAATCTGTTAAAAATAAACAGATTTAATTCATAGCTTTCAAAAAAAGAATTCATTCATAACTTGGAAAACCATTTTTCAATTCAATCTTGAAATTCCTTTAATTAAACTGGAATTTCATTGCTTATCCGAAAGCTTTTATTCTTTTAAAACAAACAGTTTTTATTTCGGAAAATCTGATTCATCCATACGAGTTGAAATCCTTGGGTTAAGTTCAAATTCTCAAACCAATATCTTTAAAATGGTTTAAATTCATATAACTTGTACAGCATCTTAAATCCCTAGTTTTGAATCATAGAATTTAATTTCGAATCTTGAATTTAAGTTTAAATCAAATTATTTAAACTTCAAAACTTTATCAAGTTATTCAAAATAACTTTTATCTTTGAAATTCCATTTCAAAAGCTTTTCACTTTAAATCCCAAATTCCAATTTCAAAATCAATTGAAATTAAAATTTCAATTTCAATTACATCAAATTTAAATTATCTGTGGCTTAACTGATTTCCACGTGAAATCCATATTTGTGTGTGTATGTAGTCCAGGGGTTTCACACACAATAGTGCACATCATACAATCATCACAGATCAGAATACAGAATATAGTTGATAAGCGATATAAACTATAACGCCTATCATATAGATCACAGATATATATCACAGATAAGTAAATTACAGATCACAACATAAATCAGGATGTATCACAAAGCATCATATATCAGGGATATCAAACAATTCACATTCAATAGAATTCAAACATTCATAAGTAAGATCTGTTAATATCTGATTTTAATTAATTTATACCAGGTTAATTACTTATGAATAAACTACAAATTTTGGTTAATTAACATCAATAAATTACAAATCGTTTTGATTAATTATTCCTTAATCATTTATTAATTAACCATTAATAATTAATTAACCTTTAATTATAATTCATCAACCTTTAATTATTAAATAATTACCCTTTAATTATTTAATTCACCATTTAATTAATTATCTTTAATTAATTACTTTGATTAATTATTCCTCAATTAATTATCATTCTTTAATCACCTTCATTAATGAATTAACTTTAAAATTTCATAATTAATAAATTCCCAATTCATTTATCTCTAATTTATTAGTTAATCAATTATAACCATTAATTAATTAAATTACTTAATTATTCTTACATCAATCACTTAATTAACCTTTATCTTTAATTAATTAAATTAGCTAATTATACTTAATTTCCTAATTAACTTAATTAATTCCAAGGTAATCAACTCCTTTTAACTTAAGGTAACATTTCTTAATTACCATTTACATTTTAAAACCTTTTATCTTTAATTAACTTAAACAAAATTTAGATTAAATAAATTTTAAAACTCTTTAACAAATGTTAACAAACCATTTTGACATTTAAAAAGGAATGCTATCAAGAAGTTTTAACAAAATTTATTTAAATTCCAAAAATTCTATTTTTAAAACTTTTGTAAAACTGGCTTCATCTTCACTTCGGGTCCTACCCGAATGATACTCGGGACCATCTCTTAGTTTCTCTACTTCTTTCCCTTATCTTCAAAACTTAGTTAAACTACTGTTTTAAAAACTGAAGCTCTAACACCTTCAAATCACTCGAGTTCGTACTCGCGTTATACCCCAAAACCCCCGAGTCCATCTTCGAGTCGATCCCCCAAACATTCGAGCAACACACGATCCAATCTCGTCTTCCCCAAATCAACAACCCAGGTACCAAAAATGCACGTGCACACTGACGCGGCGGCGCTCCGGCCATCATCGCGATCCTCAGCAAGTCGACATCGACGTCCCCACACCATCTAGCTACCCAGCCACTTCGAACGAATCATCAAAACAAATCGAGCATTACGACATCACTGGTACCCAAAGTTTGGTCGGCTACATCGCCTCGTCTCGCCGCCCTAGATCACCAGAAGCCACGCGAAACTAACCAAAGCTTCGTCACACACTTACGCCTCTAATCCCCCTGGTCCGGTCGTGCTCGATGCTACCTAGATGATACAAAAGCCTCGCCTACGACGTCGACCAAGATGGGTCATTAAACCCTAAATTAACATCGATTAACTTCTCCAGCAGTCTAAAAAAATATTCACAATTTTTCTGATGATCACCAGACCCCTAACCTCCTTCAACCCTGATCACGACGATCATTACCTCGCCATTCGACTAGAATCGATGAGAATGTATTTTCTGTTCATTTCGCAAACCCGCCCTCAAATCAAAATTAAAAAATCTTAAAGCTATTTTTAAAAATCATAGTTTTTTTATTACAAAACAGATTATACAATTGAAGCAATGAATCATTCAAGTCGAATATGGTCATATTTTGAGTTTAACTATGTTTTCACATTCCCAGTAAACTTTTTTTTTATACCTAGGATTATTTTTAAAATGTAGATCTTGCAAATCCAAGTATTTATCGTCTGACATCAAATCATAAAGAATTTTGGGAAAGATTTGAATTTCTAAACCTAGTTAAAGCCTGTAAATGCTTAACAGAGGTATGCATATATATATACCTTTATACCAGTATGCAAACATGTCTATAGCCTAATTTAACTATATTCAAGATGAATACATCTAGACAAACATGCATATAAATCATCACCACAGAGATATCACATGCAGCAGTATCAAAGGATTTAAAGGTTGAGATTTTGCTCACCTTATTTTCCCAGAAGAAACAGAGTTTCACTTGTTTGGAACAGTTTTAAACTTTTTGAAACTGAGAATTGTTTTGCTTTGATCTCCTTGTTAGAATTGATGTAGTTGCTTCTTTGTTTAAATCTTTGTTTCTTGTTTTGAGTTGAAAATAAGCTTCATTTGAAATACACTTACTGGTAGGCTAAGTTTCTTTCTTTAAACGAAAAGAAATGAGGAAGGTTTGATATATAAAACAAGTGAAATGAATTGTTTATTGACCAGTACAACAATTCAGAGATTTTTTTATCTCTTTGGGGCTGAAAGTATTTTCGAGCAGACCTTGTTTTGTGCTAGGATGAAAAGCATTAAATGCTAATGTACCAGATGTCTTCCTTGCTTATCTTAGTTGTACAAAAGATGTTTTTATTTTTATCTTCTCTTTTTATATTGCCTGACCTTGCTTTGTTTCGGCTCTTCATTTTGTTGAAGTTGCTTACTTTGTTTATTTATATACTTTAGCTTGTACTCCATATACATGTGTTTGTCAGGTCTTGTTCTCTTGCTTTAACTTATGCTTTGTTTACAATTGTTAAAGTTATGTTGTATATATACACTTGTGTTTTTATACTTTTTTCTTACCAATTTTAAATCTATGTTGTATGCTTGCTATTTTTTTCTTCTGCCAACTTTGATTCAAACTTATCTTTGTATTTGTTTTTTTGCTTTTGATTTCAACTTGATTGTGTTGAGCTGAGTGGTTGTATTTAGCATTTTGTTTCTTTAATCCTATCACTTTGCAATATAATAAATTAAATGTTGTTATTTTTATCTATGTGTTCACTTTATATTTTATAGTTTGTCCTATATACTTTTTTTTTCAAGTTCTAACTTAAATACTTATTTATTTTAAATTTTAATTTCAACACTTATTTTCTAAACTTACAATTTTATTGTTTTTATTAAGTACAATTTTGTTTGTGTTTTTATTTTTCTTTGTATTATTACCATATTGAATTCTATTTTAAATATGTTGTTAAAATTCTAACTATGTGTATTTATTTTATATTCTTACAATTTTATCCTATATATATATATATATATATATATATATTTTCCTAGCTTAAACATTTATTATTTAACTCAAATACTAATTATTCAAAATCATTTATTTAAGAATTTATTTAAATCCAATATATACATATATATATATATAATTTAAATTCAAATTTATTCATACTTATTCCATAAACATATATATATTCACATATACACAAATTTTTACAATATTTAAATTTTTATGATTTATACAGAATATATTTGAATCCGGGGAAACTCGCAATTTATTTACCGTTTTATTTCACAAATTTAATTCAAAAATTCAACTAATTATAAATTTAAATATATATAAATTTTGGGGTCGTTACAAGGGAGGTGGCTGGTGTCGCACAATTGAAGAATGTGTACAGCGTCAAAAAACGTACAAAGGCTCCTTAACTTTGATGCCAAACGTTTCATTTTCTGGGGTTTTGGGCGACAGGCAAAGTTCCAATCCTGGTATGCAAGTTTAAAAATAAAATATATTAATGTCAAAATTTAGGTGAAATTGGGCAATTTGGATCTGCACGATTTTTAACTGCGTATCTATGTTATTTGTTTAAAATTGACTATGTAGCCTTTGGACATAAAATTTAATTCAAAAGGATGCAAGGCCTTATTTCAATATAAAGTAAAGAAGAGAACTGACACAGGCTAATTTTTTTGAAATTATTTAGAATACTAATGGAAACATTCCAATACATGAAAACAGATTTCGCCAAAATAGTCATCTGTTGCACATAAATCTTCTAAGCTAGAACTTTCATTTACATTTTTAATAATCACTCCATCGTGTTCTAGGATTTCATGTGCAGCTACTGTAGGAGAGTGTGAACTGGCTTTGAACTATTTTCTGGCATTGATATAGTGGAAGATGAAGGAATGTCATCAATATGTAGGCAATCAAAAGGATTATGCAACGGGATTTTACTATGTTGCTGTGCAGGCCCCTTCCCATTTTTCATAGATGGTCTTTGTTGAGGAGTAGGTGCGTCTATATAAACATTTGTCTCTGATCTATTGGGTGAATTCACCCTATTTTTATCCTTTTCAATTGTAGTCAGATTTTCTTTTCCTTTTGTATTTTTAGTTGTCATAGTAGTCTATCAAACTTGCCAAATTCAGAGATGTAGACTATCAAAGAGGCCATTAAATCAACCATCTCGTGGCATAAAGACTTAATCTCTGTGGTATAGTATGATTGTACTTAGAACATGATATTTGTAGCGGACTGTTATGTGTTAATGCTTTATGTATTTGGCATGTAAACTTATCTCACTTTTTGGAGTGTTAGAATTCTATGACTCTAGCTTTTAGTCTTTTCGTATGTGGTTTTAATTATTTTACAAAAATATTTAGTATTAGTATGGATGTATTGCATGGATGCTGCTGTCATTTTTTTTAAAATCTGCATTTATTTTGCAACGGGCAATGCGCGTTGTTATATGAGCTTCTTACAACGGTCACTGCACGTTGTTATATAAGATTTTTACAACGGTCAACACACGTTGTTAAATAGGTATTTTACAACAGTTAATACATGTTTTTACAACGTGCTTTGCCCGTTGTAAAATGTGGTGGATCTATTACAACTTGGCCTATTACAACGGGCACATGCCCGTTGTGAAAACCATATTACAACGGGCATTGCCCGTTGTAAAAAGACTGTTTTGTTGTAGTGGATGTTACGTGTACGGTAATATACTTGTGGCATATTATATTATTTGACGGTATTTGCTATACATTACATATAATATTGGTTTTATATTGTATACGTGAGTTGATTTTTCCACCTATATTGTATATATAAGTATAATTTGTTGCTAGTTTGATTTAAAATGTATGTGTTGAATGGTTTTTAGCATTATATATATCTATATATATACACACACTTAATGTTTATACGTTTCATCATCTATTTCAAAATTTTGGTTTCTAATTGTTTGGTGTATGTGATAACATGAGTTTATATATATAGATTTCGAAATAAATTTGCATAGTGTTATAAATGCAATTCAAATTTTATATTAACTTAATTTTAATATGCATACGTTTTATTATAAAGTATACTTACTTGTATAAATCAAAACCTGTTAGTAATGTTGGTTTACATAATAAATATTGATTTTGAAATGTAGTACAATGGTTCTATTTTGAAATGTAGTAATGTTATAATTTAAAATGTTTGGTTTCGAAAGTGTCATAATTTTGAAAGTGATATGATTTCTGGAAATGGATATATTTGAAATGGAAATGATATCGTATTGATTTGGGTTTTGAAATGAAAATGATATTTTGGTTTTGAAGTATAAACTATTTTGAAATGACCGCGGTGTTATAATAACGTTTGGTTGTTAAAGAGACAGGGATCGAATATGGGCATACTCTCTGTCGATAGCGAAAACCACTTTAACAATTGTGTACGTGGTGGAGATTCCAGAATGAAGTAGGATGGTGGCGACGATCCTATTGAGGTATGAACGTGGACCCGACTCCCGTGAGTTGGCATAAGGTGGCAAAAACAAGAGCAATCGACGGGCCAATGAGGTAGCACCTTTGATCGGATGCTTTCTTCGATACTATTCTATTATTTGTGATTTATTTGGTGGCCACCCTTCGATTTTTGATTTGGGAGTGTGTTCCGAGGTGGGCGGTAGTGGATGCTATGCGTTTCCACCGACCCGGATGCGTAATTGGTATATCTACCCTGGCATTGCCTAGTTGTGCCGTGTCACCTACCATATCGAGCTTTACTACGAGTTTGGATTTGTGCCGTAGCCTGTGGAGTATTGAGGGTAGTCCCTGATCTGGGAGTATGCTAATACTGGATAGACTACTGGGACTATTACGTGTTAAGGGCTATATGGGTAACCCCTTGACGCTATTAAAAAGTAAGTTTATATTATTAGACATTATTATAATAGCGTATATTACTATATAGTAGATAGTTTAACGGATCCTTAGAGGATGGTTATCCCAAACATCCTTTGAGTTACTTGTATTTCAGTTGATATTTCACTTGAGTTGGATTTATTTATATAAGAATGTTAATCCTGACTCGAGTGTTTTGTGTTTTGCTTTATGCTCGGGTCAGACTGAGTGATACAGCATTTGAGACTCATCTTTGGAGTTGGAGCTTCGCTTGGAGACCCAGCTATCTATCGATTCTGCTATCAGTTATTTAGTTGATTCCAGTGATGTATTCAGATCTTGTATTTGACTATTGTATTGTGATATCTATGTATTCGAGACTTCTGTTGTATCTTGTTTAACTCTGTTATATATATATAGTAGCTTCATGAACTACTATTCTTTTGTTTTCGCTGCATTATTGTTATATTACTCTGTGATCTGTGATTATTTTATTTACTATATATGCTAAGTTTTGCCAAATATAAAATAACATTCTGATATTTTGAGCAATTCAATTCCGACACGTATGGATGCGAATGGTTGAAAATTTTAGGATGTTACATGTGGTATCAAAGCTTTGGCTCTAGGCAAAACTTAGCATATGTGGTAAATTTATTTACAGAATAACTTTCGTTCGAGCTTGAATCTCTTCCTCTTTGACTCGGTTTCCTTTGGATTTTGGAATGTTCCCCTCGGTTCCAGAATCTATCCTTGTCTCCCATATTCGTGTCTTCTTGATTCTATAGTATCACATAACTCCACTTCGAATGATCTCTGTAATAAATCGGCGGCCTCGCCAATCTCTGAATGATTTGTAAAGGGGTGAAACTCCTTTACAATCGGTATTGATTCACCGGAGATTTCTGTATCCTCGGTTTACGATGCTGCTATCTTCTGTTATACCTGAATTCTACCTCTGGCAATTGAATGTCGATTTGCTCCAGAATTCTACCTTGATCTTATTTTGAAGTCACGGTTAACCCGGTTAAGGTTGCCCGCGATTTATATAAGTCTATAAATCTTCTTATTCAGTTGTCTAATCATCTTATTTTCGTTTCGAGCCTATCTTCCTTGTTTAAATTCTTTTGGTTAGAGTCCCCTTGTAATTTGAACATCTATTTTTGTTTTGAAATCCATCTTTGAATCATCGAGTGAAGGAGTGTATTTGTAGATTAATATTAAAAATGTTTTATATATCTTGTGTTGTTTGAGTTATTGATGTTGATTTGGGTTTTCGATCGATTCGTCTGATCAACGCTATCGATAGGATCTCCAAAACACTTGAACAGAGAAAACTGACACAATATTGTTTTCAAATTTGGTAAATAATATAATTTTGAATGATTATATTATATATAAGTATAAATTTTTCTGAAATTAAATTGTTAATGAATTTGTCGTCAGAAATGATAATACTTGATTTTCATTTATTGTTTTGTAAACCATTGATTTTACCAACATATAAATAAATGAATTTATAAACATGATTTATAAATTTAATTGGAATTGAAAGGAATTTAAAATCAGGAATTTAAGAATTTAATTTTCGGTGATTTCAAACCTTGGTTTTAAAGTTTTAAAATGCATATTATTTAAAGTCTTTTCAAGTAGAAATTGTTTCAAAGAATTTTAAAGTTTTAAATCAGTGCTCTCCTATTTTGTCGCTGGAAAATAATTTTGGTGATGGCGGCCGTATCATCAACATTCATTTTCAAGTTTCAAAGTGGAGAGACCATTCTGTAGCTTTGCTATGGTTTGGCTTTGGAAAATAAATTGATTGGAATTTCTAAGTACGACTTGATTTATGATATATAAGTATATGATTAAAGATTTGATTTGATATATATTATATATATTTATCTCTAAAAGGTTTGAAGTTAATCGGAAATTAAGTCCTTGAATTTATGTTAAAGGATGATTTTAAATAAAGTCAAAATTTTGAATATTGAAATAAATTTAATAAGGGAATTTTTTTACTTGTATAATATTCAATTGCATTTCAATATAACTTACCTAAATTATTCAGAAGTTGAATATGTAATTGGATAATATACAATATAAAATGTTTTATAAATAAATTTGAATGTTTATAATAAATGTTATACACTTAAATTTTGATTATAAAAAAATGCTAATAAAGATAAATAGAATAATAAGTTGATTGAATAGTAAATGAGACAAATTAAGTAAAATTTTAATTTGAAAAAAAACCCTTTTGTATCAAATATTAATAAATTGAAATTAATTCAAGATATTTCATTAGGTGGATAATAAATGAGAAAAATTGAATTTTTGTTTTGAAGGAAACCTTTAGTATCTAACATTAATAAATTTGAAATTAAATCAATTCAATGAAAATCTTGAATTTGAAACCAATTGTTGAATATAAATTAGCTTTAATTGAAATGTATATGGTTTGAGCTAATTGTTTTATTTTGTTTTCAACCTATTTTCTTTATGGTTGTTTCTATTCTCCTACCTCGTTCCTTTTCGGGGACGAAAAGTTTTGAGTGGGGGAGAGTGTAACGACCCGTAAATTTTAGTGGTTTATTAATTTAATTAATTGAATTTTTGTGAAATTTTAAACAATAAAATTTGGAAATACAAATTTGATATTTGGAATACGTCTATTTTAGCATAGCAACTGGTAAATTTTCATCATAAAATATGGAAGTTTATTTTTGTGTGTAATTCTATTTTAATTCCAATCAGTTAAAAATCGATAATAATAAAATGTTTTCCAAAACTAAATATTTTTACATAAAAAATTTGTAAATCATCTTCTGAGTGAGACGTCATATTTTGTGTCTCCAAATTTGGACTTTTAATGCTCCATCGATCTTATTTTCGGCGAAATAGCAGCATTTTTCGGTACTGATTATCGACTTTTGATCGGATAATCGTACCACTGATATCTGTATACCGTTTTGATTGGCTCATCGTGCTGATCTCCGTGGTATATTCGTTTGTCTAATTCGACGTCCGGTATGCAGCGAAATCAGTAAAAATGATTCGTCGCATCTGAGTTGTTTGGTTTTCTGTGTCTTTCCGTTTGTATAAATTTTGATGCTCCCTATTCCCATAGTTCATTTATAATATTTTTCGTCCGTTCCACTTTCTCTTCCCCTCCGTTCTTTTTTTTCCAATTCTACGTTTGCTTTGGTACAGCCTATTCATTTCATTTCCTATTATTTGCTCTGTCACCTTCCTTCACCTCTTCCTCTCCTCTCACTGCCTCTCTTCTATTTATATTCTTATTTGAAATAAAGAAAAGTAATATATCAAATTCATAACAAGCAGATATTACTTATGCATCCCTTCTTCCCACGCAAGCTTCTTTTTTCCCTCCTCCAACAAAACCCGCCAGCCTCCTCGTGAACAGCAATTCACCCACCTCAAAACCCAGTCTTAGCATTTCATTCCCTGTCACCATTCCACCTAGGTAACTTCTCCTCTTGATCCATTATATACGTATATGTATTGTCAAAGTGTATATATATTTACTTTGCATTGTTTTTTTTATTGATCATGCCTCTATATATATATATATATCCTATGTAAGTTATATATATACATTTGAATAGATTTTTTTATGCGTATTGTTTAAATAAATAAAAATTATGCGTATGTTTGTTTTATAATCGGTTTGTATATTGTGTATAAGTCATATACTTAATTATCCTGTGTTTGGATGAAAGGTAATGCATATATATATATATATAATATATATATATATAATATATATATATATAATATAAATATATATATATATATTTTATTGGTTTGTATATACTTTTGGTTTGTTGGTTCTATGTAAAGGGGTTGCAGTTTTATATATAATACATGTGTTAAGTTTATATTAGTTTTATAATACATAGGTTATAATATATGTTGTTCAATGATTTTTTCATATCGGTAGATGTTACGTGTACGGTAATATACTTGCGACATATTATATTATTTGGCAGTATTTGTTATACATTATATATAGGTTTTATATTATATACGTGAGTTGATTTTTCCACCTATATTGTATATATAAGTATAATTTGTTGCTAGTTTGATTTAAAATGTATGTGTTGAATGGTTTTTAGCATTATATATATATATATATATATATACACACGTAATGTTTATACGTTTCATCATCTATTTCAAAATTTTGGTTTTTAATTGTTTTGTGTATGTGATAACATGAGTTTATATATATATATTTCGAAATAAATTTGCAAAGTGTTATAAATTCAATTCAAATTTTATATTAACTTAATTTTAATATGCATACGTTTTAATATAAAGTATATTTACTTGTATAAATCATAACCTGTTAGTTATGTTGGTTTTCATAATAAATATTGATTTTGAAATGTAGTACAATGGTTTTATTTTGACAATTGGTTTTAAATTTCATATAGATATATATAGATTTTGATTTCAATATATATGTGTTTAAAATTTAAGATTGATATAAAATGTATATGTATTTTAAAATTGAATATTTGGTTTAAGGAAAATTAGAATATATATTGTTCATCCTATATCGAGTAGATTCTGATTTATTTCATCATTCACTTATCTATCAGCATGTCTGTTGAATTTGTGCCAATCTAGCTTTGCTTTGGAATTCGCGTTTGGATTCATAACTCATTTCATTGTCTATTCTCTAGCCTTGAAAGGTGAGCAATCACTCATGATTAATGTTCTTATATTTATTAAATTTGATTTCAATTGAAACGTCAATTGAAATATGCTGCTTTTAGTTATTTACATTGTTATATATGCTATTATCTGCATCTGTTCACCTATGACATCTGACACCATTATCTGTTATTTATATTGATGATATATGCCAGTTATGTTATTATTATCATATCTGTTATCACTCTGCAAGTTCCCTGTTAGTATAGAATCACTATGGGTTGAAATGATACATACCCGAACGATCTGTAGAATAGGAGAAAATCATTATGGGTTGAAATGATAAACCCAAGCGATTTTCATTGAATTGAATTTGGGATTTCGGGTTGAAAAGATATATATCCGAATGTGTTTTAAATTGCGGATTGAAATGATAAATATCTGTATCACTTGACCATTGGATAGAAAATTATATACAGACACCGTTGGTCTATTTATATATTTTTGAAAATGATTTCTATGGTTTTGAAAAGAAATATATGATTTTGATAAATATTGATTTTAAAGATTTATTAAAGTTGATTTAATAAAGTTGATTTAATCAATATAAAATATGTTTAAGTATTTATGTAAATTTATATTTTCAAATATAGAGTTTATAATGTTTCAGGTTGAAAGATAAATTTGAAATTGATTTGGAATTTAATTATTTAAGAATTATACTTAAATAAGTTTGATTTGAAATTTATTTGAATTCGAAATTTGAAGATATGTTTATAACTTGAATTTGATTAAAGGTGACTTTAATGGATATTTCAAACTTATATAAATTTAAATGGGATATTTCGTTTATTTAAATTTGTAAATTGAAGTTGTAGTTAGATGTTATTGAAATGATTAAATAAATATTTCAGAAATTAAATGTAATGAAATTAAATTGAGGTATAAATGGAATTATCAAATTTAGTTTTGAAATATTGAATATATAAAGCTTCGAAATATATTGAAATTTGAAATGGTTTATATTGTGGTTCAAATCTGTATTTGAAATCGATAAAATTTGAAATGGTTTATTGAGGAACTGAATTGAATTGAAATTAATGAATTGAGATTAAATTTAATTTAAATCTTGAAACTCGTGTTAATTTGAATTGATTGGTGAAATTTGAGGAAGCTATTTTTATATAAAGTATTTTTAAACTATATCTAAAACTATTTATATTTTACTTTATAAATCATTTTAATATAAACTATTTTAGTATAAATCATTTTAAATATAAATTATTTTATTATAAGCTATTTTAACTTATAACTATTTTACATAAACTATTTTTTTTTCAAAAACTATTTTATATTATTTTATAAACTATTTTTAATATAAACTATTTTAATAAAAACTATTTAAATATAAACTGTTTCAACTTATGTCTATTTTAATATAAACTATTTTACTTTATAAACTATTTTATTTTTATATACTATTATTAATATCTAAACTGTTTAAGGGTGGAAGTTATTATTTCAAAGTTTAGGTTTTCCAAAGTATTATAATTTAAAATGTTTGGTTTCGAAAGTGTCATAATTTTGAAAGTGATATGATTTTTGGAAATGAATATATTTGAAATGGAAATGATATCATATTGATTTGGGTTTTGAAATGAAAATGATATTTTGGTTTTGAAGTATAAACTATTTTGAAATGACCGCGGTGTTATAATAACGTTTGTTTGTTAAAGAGACCGGGATCGAATATGGGCATACTCTTTGTCGATACCGAAAACCACTTTAACAACTGTGTACGCGGTGGAGATTCCAGAATTTAGTAGGATGGTGGCGATGATCCTATTGATGTATGAACGTGGACCCGACTCCCGTGAGTTGGCATAAGGTGGCTAAAATAGGAGCGATCGACGGGCCAATGAGGTAGCACCTCTGATCGGACGCATTTCTTCGATACTATTCTATTACTTTGTGATTTATTTGGTGGCCACCCTTCGATTTTTGATTTGGAAGTGTGTTCCGAGGTGGGCGGTAGTAGCTGCTATGTGTTTCCACCAGCCCGGATGCGTAATTGGTATATCTAACCTGGAATTTCCTAGTTGTGCCGTGTCACCTACCATATTGAGCTTTACTACGAGTTTGGATTTGTGCCGTAGCCTGTGGAGTATTGAGGGTAGCCCCCGATCTGGGAGTGTGCTAATACTGGATAGACTACTGGGACTATTACGTGTTAATGGCTATATTGGTAACCCCTTGACGCTATTAAAAAGTAAGTTTATTTTATTATTAGACATTATTATAATAGCGTATATTACTACATAGTAGATATTTAACGGATCCTAAGAGGATGGTTATCCCAAACATCCTTTGAGTTACTTGTATTTCAGTTGATATTTCACTTGAGTTGGATTTATTTATATAAGAATGTTAATCCTGACTCGAGTGTTTTGTGTTTTGCTTTACGCTCGGGTCAGACTGAGTGATACAGCATTTGAGACTCACCTTTGGAGTTGGAGCTTCGCTTGGAGACCCAACTATTTATCGATTCTGCTATCAGTTATTCAGTTGATTCCAGTGATGTATTCAGATCTTGTATTTGACTATTGTATTGAGATATCTATGTATTCGAGACTTCTGTTGTATCTTGTTTAACTATGTTATATATATATAGTATCTTCATGAACTACTATTCTTTTGTTTCCGCTGCATTATTGTTATATTACTCTGTGTCTGCGATCTGTGATTATTTTATTTACTGTATATGCTGAGTTTTGCCAAATATAAAATAACAATCTGATATTTTGAGCAATTCAATTCTAACACGTATGGATGCGAATGGTTGAAAATTTCAAGATGTTACAACTTCTCTTTTGATTTCGGCAGCACTTCCTTTCCTTTTTCTTGCTTCGGCTGTACCAACCCACTATTTTGGACCATTCAAATCGACAATAAAACCACACATATCGGACTTGAATAATACAAAACAATAGATTGTAATAAATTTGGAGCAAATAAAATCAATCATAGAATCACAGACACAGAATATCAGAATAACTCGCAGCGGAAAATAAAATAAATAGTGGTTCATGAAGCCACTACAATACAAAGTCTCAAAACAAATTCAAAATACATAGTCTGAAAAACAGATACAACAGAAGTCTGAATACATAAGCATAGTAGAAATCCAAATACATATGTCTCTAATACAAAGCTGACATAGAAATACTGAATGGAAATAGATAGCAACTAAATAAAAGATGATCTCCAGTAGTCCTAGCTCCAAAAGGTGAAATCCAAAGCTGATACTCAGGCTGACCCGAGCGTAAATAAAACACAAACACTCGAGTCAGGACATACATACTTATATAATGTAAACCAACTCAAGTGAACTGTAATAAAAGGTACAAGTAACTTAAAGAATGCTTGGGATCGCCCATTCTTTAAGGATCTGTTAAACTATCTACTATGTAGTAATATTCGCTATTACAATAATGTCTAATTATAAAATAAACTTACTTTTTAATACCGTCAAGGGGTTACCCATATAGCCCTTAACACGTAATAGTCCCAATAGTCTATCCAGTATTAGAATACTCCCAGATCGGGGGCTACCCTCAATACTCCACAGGCTACGGCACAAATCCAAACTCGTAGTAAAGCTCGATATGGTAGGTGACACGGCACAACAAGGCAATGCCAGGGTAGATATACCAATTATGCATCCGGGCTGGTGGAAACGCATAGCAGCCACTACCGCTCACCTCGAGCCACACTCCCAAAATCAAGGGTGCACCCAATCAATCACAAAAGTAATAGAATGGTATCGAAGAAGTGTGTCCGATCAGAGGTGCTACCTCATTGGCCCGAGAATCGCTCCTGTTTTAGCCACCTTATGCCAACTCACGGGAGTTGGGTCCACGTAAATATACCTTTAGGATCGTCGCCACCATCCTACTTCATTCTGGAATCTCCACCGCGTACACAGTTGATAAAGTGGTTTTCGGTATCGACAGAGAGTATGTCCATATCCGATCCCGGTCTCTTTAACAACCAATCGTTATTATAACCCATGGTTATACATTTCAAATTGGTTTATATTTCAAATCAAAATACATCATTTATACCATTTAAAAGTAAAGTCATTATACTTACAAATCAAATATTCAATTCCCAAAAATTTAGCCTTTTCTGAGCTCATTTATTTACTTAAATACTTTAAAACATTAAAATTTCAGCTTTCTCAGCACTTAGAAAATGTTGCGGTAAGTTATATTTGAAAACAAATTCATTTCAGCAAAGACAGCATTTATAAACTGCTGCAGTAGTTCAGTTACATTTGAAAATCTCATTTCAGCAATTGCAACACTTATCAAGTGCTACTGTAGCCCTTTTATTAGTTTCAGATTTTAGATTTTCTTTCTGCAACCACTACACTTACCAAGTGCTGCAGTAGCCTTTAGTTCATTTGCATCAACCACAGCACTTTCAAAGTGCTGCAGTATCCTTTACTTCATATTTTAAGTTAATTTCAGAAATGATAGCATTTCTGAAGTGCTACTAATTCAATTTCCAGATTTATAATAAAATTTCAGAAACAATTAAACTTCGATTTCAACCATTTTAACTTATAAAAATCATATGTTTCCACTCAAAATGTTCATTTGAAAACCCTTTAACTTATGATTTTTATAAAGAAAATTTTCTTAATTAAATCCAAATTTTTCAATAATTTACTTATTAAATTCAAGTGTACAATTTTCTTATTCTTTGCATTTTTATCAATTTACTTAACACTTAAATTTTTATTTCCATTTCATAAATAAAACTTAATTTCCATTTTATTTTTCTTTACTTAAACTTTCATTTTTAAACCAAATCACAAATTTCCAAATTAAGTTATATTTCAAATTACAATTTAATCATTTATTTATTTAACATTTTTAAATACATAGAAAATCATTATCACTTTATTAAATAATTTTAAATCCAAATTTAAATCAAAATATCACATTTTACATTTTAAAATACTTAAAATTTTCCAGAAAAATATATAAAATAACCACGGGTCTGTATAATATTTTCTAACCTAGGTCAAGTGATACGGATAATATATCATTTCAATCCGTAATTTACAAAGAAAAATCCGGGTTCTATCATTTCAAACCCGCAATCCCATGTTAAATAAAATAAATAAAAATCGCTCAGGCTTATCATTTCAACCCATAACGAGTTTTCCCTATTCTAAAGTCCGTTCGGGTATGTATCATTTCAACCCATAGTGATTCTATTCTACAGGGAACTTGCAGTGTGAGAAACAGAAATAAATAAACAGTATAACAAAATATAACATATCAGATGATGTGACAAGTTTATAACAAAGTTTAACATCATATAATTCAAATCACGGGCAGGTATAACATGGTATAACAATTCTACACATTCACTTGTTGTCACTTCACAAATTCTATAAGTATGAATGTCAAGCGTGAATACTCACCTCTTTAAGCTGGAGTTCGCAAATCAAAACACACAAATAAATTCCAGAAAGCACGATAGCACGACTTTTGATTCAAGTGGAGAGAGAGAGCCAAGATATTAATCTTGCATACAACAATAAAACAAAGAAAATATAAATATAATTATAATACAAAGATTAAATGAAACAAAATGGAAATAGAATTTACAAAAGACATCACCAAGCTTTGAAATCAAAATTGCTTGACCATGAATACTCACCTCTTTAAGCTGGAGTTCGCAAATCAAAACACACAAATAAATTCCAAAAAGCACGATAGCACGACTTTTGATTCAAGTGGAGAGAGAGAGCCAAGATATTAATCTTGCATACAACAATAAAACAAAGCAAATATAAATATAATTATAATACAAAGATTAAATGAAACAAAATGGAAATAGAATTTACAAAAGACATCACCAAGCTTTGAAATCAAAATTGCTTGACCATGACTCCTTGTTTGCTCGGCCATACATGTTTATTTGGTGGTAAAGGCTCGGGTTTGGACTCAAAATGGCACGGCTAGCATAGGAATGTGAAGGGTTTGGGGTTACAAGGCATGGAATGTCAAGAGACAAGGCTAAAAGAGGAGTTTGGTTGCAACATAGGCTCGGCCTAGGGTCAAGTTTGGCTCGGCCATGGTCATGTACAGGTCGGGTTAGAGGGTAAGGTGATGGCCAGAGGTGATGCACGTGCTGGTGGTGGTGGCTAAGGGTGATGGCCGAGGTGAAAATGAAGGGGATGGTGAAATAAAGCTCGGCTATGCATTGTTTTTTGGAGTTTATGCAAAGTTTTGAGGTGATTGGTCCATGGGGTGATCACGGCCAGGTCTAGACAGGGGGAAAGGGTGGTTGTAGGCCATGGATGATGGGGAGGAGATGATGGTGGTGGTCGGTGGAGGAGTGGAGGGGTTGTGGCCGAGCAAAGCTAGAAAAGAACAAGGCAAAATCAAAGAAAAATGAAGAGAAAAAGTAGAAAAAGGAAGCCATTGTGAGGAATGCAGAATATGGATCTTAAGGCTAGGAATAACACTAGAGGGGGAGTGAATAGTGTTTTTAAGAAATTATTAAATCTTTTTGAGTTTATGTTAATTTGAACACAAATGTATGCAATATTCAGACACAGATATAATCACAGAAACGAACACAGATGCAGAAATAAAGTAAATGCAGTAAAGGAAAGAACACACCGGATTTTATACTGGTTCGGGGTTACCCTACATCCAGTCTCGCACAACTAAGTAAGGATTTCCTTTCAAAAGCAATTCAACAATTACAACCCTCGGTTTCAAGGCTACAAGGTACACCCTTCAGAATCACAATCCTCTGGGTAGAGATACTTGATTTTCGGGGCAACAAGTTCATCCAATTGATTTCCAAGGCTACAATCACACCTTTTCTCGCTTGATTGATTTCCAAGGCTACAATCACACCTTTTCTCGCTAGATAGATTACAAAGAAGTCTATAACTCTGAATAGCACTTGGATCTTGTTGAGATAGTGATAGAGAATCAAACCAGAGATAATCTAGTTAGATTCAATGTTGATTTCGGCAGAGTAATGATAGGATTTTGAATAAGAAAATGTGGAAGAAGAAGAGAAGTGAAAAACCAGAAAATCTGATATGAAATTCGTTGAAACTAACCCCTATTTATAGAAGAACAACAGTCATGTCCATTCGTGAAAGGTTATGGCGAATAGACACTTCTTTTGAAATTCAAATTTTGAAACTAACTGACACTATGTCGACATGGGGTACTAGGGCATGTCGACATCCCAAAGGAAATTTTGATGTTTTGATTTTCTTTGAAAATAACCTTTATCTTATATTAAAACTATTTTAAACTTTATAAATATACTTGACTATAGATAAAATACATAGATAAATATAGAGAATAATATATATAATTTTACTATAATTTTATATTTAAATCTAAGTATAAAGATAGTTTAAAACAAACGAAGTTTAAAAACACGAGTTTATTAAAAACAAAAACAAAGAATATTTTAAGGCTAAAACATCTTTTTGAAAATCATTTGAAAAGATAATTTTTAAGGCTAAAATATTTTGAAAAGCAATTTTGAAAATCATTCCGAAGTTGTTTTGAAAAACATTTGAAGTAGTTTTGCAAGCTTCTTCCTGCAGAGTATCTCATCATGTCAGGACTAGAGAACTTGTACAATCAGACCACGGCATAACATACACAAACAAGACGAACCCCCAACTGGATTAGTCACAACCAATGGCCTATCAACAATATCTGGTTCTAAACCCAACCGGCCTACAAGTTCATTACAAACAAACGAATGTGACGCCCCAGTATCAAATAACACTCTAACTGGAACACCATAAATGGAGAGAGTACCCTGAACCACCACACTCTTTCCCTTCTCTTCAGCGGTAGGAGCTTTCGAAGATGATGGAACAGCTCCCAAAGCATAAGCTTGCACAATCTGCTTGTCCTTTCGCGGTTCTGGACAATACTTCTTGATGTGCCCCGGCTTGTCACAGTTGTGACACTTCATTGGCAACTTCGGATTCTTGCAATCTTTGGAGAAATGACCCTTCTGCTGACAATTGTAGCAGGTCACTTCGCCCTTCTGCTTCTTCTGGCCACCCTTCCCCTTTTGCTACTGCTGCTGCTTCCTTTTCTTGTTTCCACTCTGCTGGGGTTTAGACTCTTCCCTGGTCACAGCAACAACAGATCCTTCCTTAGGAAACAGATTCTCGTGTCTGAGAGCTTTATCCACAAGCTTCTCAAATGAATCATCCAAATGATCCACCGGTCTTGGAGCCTGAACTTGATCTCCAACATCTACTGATGGCCCCGGAGCTGGCATCCTTCTCATGATCGAAGTCATCATGGCTTCGAACATAGCAACATAATCAGTAGCCCCCTCAACAGCACGGCCTTCCCTAGCAGCTGGTCTCCCTCTTCGACTCATCCTTAATATCTATAAAAAGGAATAATCAGCACATCATGAGAAACAACTGCATAAAGGACTCAAACTCTACTAAGCTACTATATTATATATAGTAATCATCCATCAAAATACAATTACGTCTCTCATACATAGTTACGTCAACGAGCGTTGGGTAAAATCGATTAACCAAAGCTCTGATACCAAATGTGACGACCGCCCATGACCCCTGCACCGAACCTAGAGATAATGCGCTGTAAAGTGTGCCAGGCGACCATGGACGATTGTCAGGGTAAATTAAAACAGTAGAATCTATCGTATTACTCACAGCGCATGGACAAAATACAATAGAATATATATATAGTGAAGCTTCACAGAATAGAATCTCATCAATAAAACTCCATAATAGTTGAATACAAACATCTGAATAGTCAATACAACAAGCCTCACTACATATCACTCAGAGAATATACAAGCAGCGGAACATCCAGTACATATAGTAAGAAATAATATGCAAGCCTCCAGCTCGTCTTCAACATCAGCATCGTGGGAAGCAAGAACAACACCTGTCACCTGCTACCTAGTCTGCCCGTCCCAAAATGGACGAACAGCCCAAGGAAATAAGAAAACATAAAGCCTTGAGTCAGACAACAGTCTTAGTGAGCAGTAAATTAACTAACAACATACCAAAAGAGCATAAAGGAAAAGGAATAGGAATACAACCCTCTCACTCCAACCTCTTTCTACAGTGATAGCCCCCAGACACACACTAAGTAGAAGCAAACATAGCAGAGCATCCAATGTAAAGTAAAGCAATTATCACTCGAGTCAAGGGCGATGTTTTCCAAGCACAAACCCCCAAGGCCTAAACCAAGATCAGATAAGCACCCAGAAAACACTGCTCTTGAGACCGAATGACGATACAACCAAACATCCATGACTCTGGCTATCACCGTTATCATTTGCTTCGATATCACCGTTAGTTGAATGATCGGCACCTTCTTTCAGCCGTCAGTCAAGGGCTAATGGAAACCCCGGTTCTAGACATTACTCCCGCACGTCGTCGTGACTCGTGCCTAGGATTATCGAATCTGCCCAGAGTACTCGACCATCAACGGTTAGTCTTTTGGGCGTCCCCATGTACTCTTGCTTGGAGCATGCTAGAACCTTCAACAACGATGAGATCTCAGCCTTCTAGTCATCCTCCTCGACGACTATTTCCATACTAGCTCAAGCGCCTCTCGAGCAAACCATTATCCTCAACTCGAACCATTTCACCGAGTTATCAACATGCTTGGAATGATCCCGTCTGGATTAGACCAAGGCTATCTCATATCATGCTTCGCTTCATCACATCCTCGCAAAGCCTCATCTCAACATCATCATCAAATCTATGCATAAGAGCTTCATCATCTGCTACATATGCCACAAGCAGCTTTCTCGATTCAAGAGCCTTTCTCTTAGCTTTTGAATCATCTTCGGTCTAAATCAAATCATCAATCGTCTAATTCATAACAATCAATCAAATCAAACATTTATCCAAGTAAACAAGCATTCAAATATGATCTAAATAGACAATTATAACAATAATGGCAATTTCGTAATTAAAGAGTCAAAAGTCTAACAAGCATGAAAACATGAGAAATGTCTCTATAAACTTGATGAATGAACTTGCATAGGTTATCATGTAGTAAAATGGATGTCAAATCATCATGAACAATGGATCTATATGAATCTATTCTTAGGTTTACAAAAATGCATGGAAATCACTACTTTAACACAAAATCAAGCCAACGATCCGATATACTCCTTTGGATCCGTGTGAGAGATAATCACCACTCACCAAATCACCTAAACACCTTAAAAGAAACCCACTTCAGATCTGGACAGCGAAGATCTAACTCGATCTATCACAAATCCGCTTCAAACGATGAAATCTCTCTTCGATGGATGAAGATCTTCAATCTAAGCTCTTGGATCTTCTATTTGATCTTCAATATGGATGGAAGGAATCACTAGATTAGAGTGGAGAAAAGAAGTGAAGAAGTGTAGAAGTCGAGCTCTCAAAATGGCAGCACTTCGTTGCTTCGAAATCCGGATCCCAAAAATGAAGAAATGGACGAGTATTTATAGCTGAAATCCTCTTTAAGTCGTTACTCGGAATTAGGTCGTCCACGACTTACGACCTAAAACCCCACCGACCTAAAATCTTCGACCTAACAACCTCCGACTTAACAACCCCAAGCCTCTACAACTTATGACCTAACAATACCAACCTACGACTTAAGCCATAGCACATGCGCGCGCGAACCAGGACTCAACGAGATATGACTTAGCAACTTAACTCCTAGGTCGCTCGTGACTTAACACATGCGCTTCCACGCGATCTATGACCTAACACACCTGCGACCTAACAGATGCGCTTCCATGCGACCTAACAATCCAACGACCTACGCGCATCCGCGACCTACGACCTAACAGATCCAACGACTTAAAACAATGCGCGACCTAACTACTTAATACACACACGCGACCTAACTCTTAGCCAGGATACGACCTAATTCCTTAGGTCGTCTACCGACCTAACTATGCACTAGGTCGCTAAATACTGAAGGTTACTAACCCTTAGGTCGCTCACTTCCTATAGGTCGCTCACTTCTATAGGTCGCTGCCTATCCTTAAGTCGCTCCAATCTCCTAGGTCGCTCACCCAACCTAACCTATCCCACGACCTAAGCTATCATACGACCTAACCCCAGAATCCTTAGGTCGCCAACTTCAACTTCCTTAGGTCGCCTATCCTTCTTAAGTCGGTCAAATTCCCTAAGTCGCTCACGATCTAATTTCTACTCGACTTAAGCTTCGAACGACTTAAACCCTAGACGACCTAACAACATTACGACCTAATGATAATAGTTTTACGATGTTTCGATCCGTAAAAATACGGGTCATTACATTCTCTCCCCCTTAGGAATTTCGTCCCCGAAATTCCAAACAAACAAGAGCAATCAAAGACTATTCTACACGCCTACCATCCATAGCAATCAACAAACCATGCATCCAATTCTAGCTTAGCATGCAGAACTCTAAAGCTTAGAACAAGTTACAATGTCATTAGATGACACGACACCTTAGGGCCATACCTTGAAGAGTTTAGGGTGAGCTGCTTTCATCCTCTCTTCCACCTCCCATGTACAGTCGTTATCATCTTCACTCCATTGTATCTTGAGCAACTTAACTACCTTCTTCCTAAGCTGTTTCGTGTCAGTTTCAACAACACGAAGCGGCTTACGAGGTCTCTTATCGACTTGATCAACTTCAAAATCTTCACACCTATCAGCAGAAACCACTGTATTCGAATCGTGCACATACTTCCGTAGATACGATACGTGAAAAACATTGTGCACACCCGACATCTTCTCTGGTAATTCCAATCTGTAGGCGAGCTTTCCAATTCGCTCGATGATCGGGAATGGTCCAACAAATCTCGGAGTCAATTTTCCTTTCTTCCCGAATCGAATAACATTCTTCAGTGGAGAAATCTTCACAAAAACCATATCACCTACATCGAATTCCAAATCCTTACGACGCTTATCAACATAACTTTTCTGATGGTCTTGGGCTGCCTTCATTCGTCGCTGAATGATCTCTATACAATCTGAAGTCTGTCGAATCATCTCTTGCCCAAGTATCAGCTTTTCTCCAGTTTCTAACCAACACGTCAGAGAGTTACACGGTCTTCCATACAATGCTTCATACGGTGCCATACCAATGCTTGACTGGTAACTGTTGTTATATGAAAATTCCACCAGATGAAGATGATCTTCTCATGATCCTCCGAAATCCAAAACACAAGTTCTGAGGAGATCTTCCAAAACTCGGTTGACTCTCTCGGTCTGACCATCCGTTTGAGAGTGATAAGCTGTACTCAAACACAACTCGGTTCCCAAAACTTCCTGAAAGCTCTTCCAAAATCCACTAGTGAACAATGGATCTCGGTCGCTCACTATACTCTTCGGAATACCATGGAATCGAACTATCCACTTAATATATAGCTCAGCCAACTTTGATGCAGTCCTAGTCGATCGAACAGGAATGAATCTTGCACTCTTAGTCAGACGATCTACGATGACCCAAATCCCTTCATTTCCCGTTCTTGTTCTAGGTAGCCCATCAATAAAATCCATCGATACTTGCTCCCACTTCCATGTAGGAACTTCTAATGGCTGAAGCAATCCACTTGGCTTCTTCTGTTCGGCTTTTACCAACTGGCAGTCCATGCACTTGGAAATAAAATTTCCAACATCCTTCTTCATACCTTCCCAGTAATAGGTTCTCTTCATATCCCGATACAACTTATTTCCACCTGGATGAATTGTCAACTTCGAGTGATGACTTTCCTTCAGAACTTCATCTCTCAATCCATCTATATCGGGAACAACTAGTCGTCCTTGTTTCCGAAGCAAACCCTCTCGATCGACTTCGAATCCTTTATCCTTTTCTAGGTCCAATCCAAATTCCAAATCTCGGATAATCTTGACAAGCTTATCGTCTCGCTTTTGGCTCTCGCCAATCCTTGTCACAAGAGTCGGTCTTATCGATAAGTTTGCCAACCTCTCAGGTTCCAATTCGCATCTGGGCCTGAAGTCAAATCCAGCTAAATACTTGAGACTCTTCCATTCTGAAAACATGGCTCCCAATCCTGCATGTCTTCGACTTAACGCATCAGCCACTGCGTTACCCTTTCCCGGAGTATAAGCTATACCAAAATCATATGACGCCAAAAACTCTAGCCAACGTTGCTGCCGAAGATTCAAATCCTTTTGGGAGAAAAGATACTTCAACGACTTATGATCTGTAAACAACTCGAATCGAACTCCCAATAGATAATGTCTCCACATCTTCAGAGCAAAAACAATCGCCGCTAACTCCAAATCATGAGTCGGATAATTCCTTTCATGCGGCTTCAGTTGTCGACTTGCATACGCAACAACCTTATCCCTCTGCATCAGCACTGCTCCAAGTCCAGTACCACATGCGTCGGTGTAAACCACCATCTCGTCATTCCCACTTGGAATAGTCAAAATAGGAGCACTTGTCAATCGCTCTTTCAGGATTCTGAAAGCTTGCTCACACTTATCTTCCCATCTGAACACTTGGTTCTTCTTCGTCAAACCTGTTAACGGTGCAGCTACCTTGGAGAAGTCTTTGATAAACCGTCGATAATATCCTGCTAATCCAAGAAAACTTCTCACATCAGATGCATTCTTAGGTCTACCCCAATCCTGGATTGCTGCCACTTTAGCGAGATCAACCGCTATTCCATTTCCAGAGATAACATGGCCTAAGAACCTCACTTCACTCTTCCAGAAGTGACACTTCGAAAACTTAGCCTTCAGCTGATGTTTCCGCAAGATTTCCAAAACAATACGCAAGTGCGTCTTGTGCTCTTCTTCAGTTCTGGAATAAATCAGAATATCATCCACGAACACTAGCACGAACTTGCTCAACTGATCTTTGAACACTCTATTCATAAGATCCACAAAATATGATGGCGCGTTAGTCAATCCAAACGGCATTACCAGCCACTCAAAGAAACAGGATGGTGTCCTAAAAGCAGTCTTCGGCACACTATCCTTAGCCACTCTCAACTGGTGAAATCCCGTTGCCAAATCCATCTGAGAAAACACCTTAGCTTCGTGAAGCTGATCAAACAAGTCATCTATTCTCGGCAATGGATACTTGTTCTTCTTAGTCACCTTATTCAGCTCACGATAATCCACGCACAACCTCAATGATCCATCCGCTTTGGTTGCGAACACAACTGGTGCACCCCATTCGGACACACTACGCCGAATGAATCCTTTCTGCAAAAGATCATCAACCTGCACCCTCAACTCCTACTGTTCCCTAGGCGCCATCCGCCTAAGAGGCATCACAACAGTTCTGGCTCCTTCAACTAGATCTATACGAAACTCGATCTCTATATGCGGCAGTAACCCTTTGACCTCATCAAAGACATCCTCAAATCCATTAGCGATTGGCACAGATGACAGTCCATCCCGTGGAACAACCAGCGAATACATGAAGCTCATGAAGACGCCTTCTTTGTGCTTACATCGTATCACAATCTTTCGCCCCTCCACATTCTCGACTATCACCTCCAACCTTTCACAATCAACCTTTGCCGCATACTTCCTAAGCCAGTCCATACCCAAAATAATTCCGAACCTCGCAAAGTTTAGAACAAAACAATCACAAACAAAAGAGCAACCATGACTCGACACAATCAGACCACGGCATAACATACACAAACAAGACGAACCCCCAATTGGATTAGTCACAACCAATGGCCTATCAACAATATCCGGTTCTAAACCCAACCGGCCTACAAGTTCATTACAAACAAACGAATGCGATGCCCCATTATCAAATAACACTCTAACTGGAACACCACAAATGGAGAGAGTACCCTGAACCACCACACTCTTTCCCTTCTCTTCAGCGGTAGGAGCTTTCGAAGATGATGGAACAGCTCCCAAAGCATAAGCTTGCATAATCTGCTTGTCCTTTCGCGGTTCTGGACAATACTTCTTGATGTGCCCTGGCTTGTCACAGTTGTGACACTTCATGGGCACCTTCGGATTCTTGCAATCTTTGGAGAAATGGCCCTTCTGCTGACAATTGTAGCAGGTCACTTCGCCCTTCTGCTTCTTCTGGCCACCCTTCCCCTTTTGCTGCTGCTGCTTCCTTTTCTTGTTTCCACTCTGCTGGGGTTTAGACTCTTCCCTGGTCACAGCAACAACAGATCCTTCCTTAGGAAACAGATTCTCGTGTCTAAGAGCTTTTTCCACAAGCTTCTCAAATGAATCGTCCAAATGATCCACCGGTCTTGGAGCCTGAACTTGATCTCCAGCATCTACTAATGGCCCTGGGGCTGGCATCCTTCTCATGATCGAAGTCATCATGGCTTCGAACATAGCAACATAATCAGTAGCCCCCTCAACAGCACGGCCTTCCCTAGCAGCTGGTCTCCCTCTTCGACTCATCCTTAATATCTATAAAAAGGAATAATCAGCACATCATGAGAAACAACTGCATAAAGGACTCAAACTCTACTAAGCTACTATATTATATATAGTAATCATCCATCAAAATACAATTACGTCTCTCATACGTAGTTACGTCAACGAGCGTTGGGTAAAATCGATTAACCAAAGCTCTGATACCAAATGTGACGACCGCCCATGACCCTTGCACCGAACCTAGAGATAATGCGCTGTAAAGTGTGCCAGGCGACCATGGACGATTGTCAGGGTAAATTAAAATAGCAGAATCTATCGTATTACTCACAGCGCATGGACAAAATACAATAGAATATATATATAGTGAAGCTTCACAGAATAGAATCTCATCAATAAAACTCCATAATAGTTGAATACAAACATCTGAATAGTCAATACAACAAGCCTCACTACATATCACTCAGAGAATATACAAGCAGCGGAACATCCAGTACATATAGTAAGAAATAATATGCAAGCCTCCAGCTCGTCTTCGACATCAGCATTGTGGGAAGCAAGAACAGCACCTGTCACCTGCTACCTAGTCTGCCCGTCCCAAAATGGATGAACAGCCCAAGGCAATAAGAAAACATAAAGCCTTGAGTCAGACAACAGTCTTAGTGAGCAGTAAATTAACTAACAACATACCAAAAGAGCATAAAGGAAAAGGAATAGGAATACAACCCTCCCACTCCAACCTCTTTCTACAGTGATAGCCCCCAGACACACAATAAGTAGAAGCAAACATAGCAGAGCATCCAATGTAAAGTAAAGCAATTATCACTCGAGTCAAGGGCGATGTTTTCCAAGCACAAACCCCCAAGGCCTAAACCAAGATCAGATAAGCACCCAGAAAACACTGCTCTTGAGACCGAATGATGATACAACCAAACATCCATGACTCTGGCTATCACTGTTATCATTTGCTTCGATATCACCGTTAGTTGAATGATCGGCACCTTCTTTCAGCCGTCAGTCAAGGGCTAATGGAAACCCCGGTTCTAGACATTACTCCCGCACGTCGTCGTGACCCGTGCCTAGGATTATCGAATCTGCCCAGAGTACTCGACCATCAACGGTTAGTCTTTTGGGCGTCCCCATGTACTCTTGCTTGGAGCATGCTAGAACCTTCAACAATGATGAGATCTCAGCCTTCTAGTCATCCTCCTCGACGACTATTTCCATACTAGCTCAAGCGCCTCTCGAGCAAACCATTATCCTCAACTCGAACCATTTCATCGAGTTATCAACATGCTTGGAATGATCCCGTCTGGATTAGACCAAGGCTATCTCATATCATGCTTCGCTTCATCACATCCTCGCAAAGCCTCATCTCAACATCATCATCAAATCTATGCATAAGAGCTTCATCATCTGCTACATATGCCACAAGCAGCTTTCTCGATTCAAGAGCCTTTCTCTTAGCTTTTGAATCATCTTCGGTCTAAATCAAATCATCAATCATCTAATTCATAGCAATCAATCAAATCAAACATTTATCCAAGTAAACAAGCATTCAAATATGATCTAAATAGACAATTATAACAATAATGGCAATTTCATAATTAAAGAGTCAAAAGTCTAACAAGCATGAAAACATGAGAAATGTCTCTATAAACTTGATGAATGAACTTGCATAGGTTATCATGTAGTAAAATGGATGTCAAATCATCATGAACAATGGATCTATATGAATCTATTCTTAGGTTTACAAAAATGCATGGAAATCACTACTTTAACACAAAATCAAGCCAACGATCCGATATACTCCTTTGGATCCGTGTGAGAGATAATCACCACTCACCAAATCACCTAAACACCTTAAAAGAAACCCACTTCAGATCTGGACAGCGAAGGATCTAACTCGATCTATCACAAATCCGCTTCAAACGATGAAATCTCTCTTCGATGGATGAAGATCTTCAATCTAAGCTCTTGGATCTTCTATTTGATCTTCAATATGGATGGAAGGAATCACTAGATTAGAGTGGAGAAAAGAAGTGAAGAAGTGTAGAAGTCGAGCTCTCAAAATGGCAGCACTTCGTTGCTTCGAAATCCGGATCCCAAAAATGAAGAAATGGACGAGTATTTATAGCTGAAATCCTCCTTAAGTCGTTACTCGGAATTAGGTCGTCCACGACTTACGACCGAAAACCCCACCGACCTAAAATCTTCGACCTAACAACCTCCGACTTAACAACCCCAAGCCTCTACAACTTATGACCTAACAATACCAACCTACGACTTAAGCCATAGCACATGCGCGCGCGAACCAGGACTCAACGAGATACGACTTAGCAACTTAACTCCTAGGTCGCTCGCGACTTAACACATGCGCTTCCACGCGATCTACGACCTAACACACCTACGACCTAACAGATGCGCTTCCATGCGACCTAACAATCCAACGACCTACGCGCATCCGCGACCTACGACCTAACAGATCCAACGACTTAAAACAATGCACGACCTAACTACTTAATACACACACGCGACCTAACTCTTAGACATGATACGACCTAATTCCTTAGGTCGTCTACCGACCTAACTATGCACTAGGTCGCTAAATACTGAAGGTTACTAACCCTTAGGTCGCTCACTTCCTATAGGTCGCTCACTTCTATAGGTCGCTGCCTATCCTTAAGTCGCTCCAATCTCCTAGGTCGCTCACCCAACCTAACCTATCCCACGACCTAAGCTATCATACGACCTAACCCCAGAATCCTTAGGTCGCCAACTTCAACTTCCTTAGGTCGCCTATCCTTCTTAAGTCGGTCAAATTCCCTAAGTCGCTCACGATCTAATTTCTACTCGACTTAAGCTTCGAACGACTTAAACCCTAGACGACCTAACAACATTACGACCTAATGATAATAGTTTTACGATGTTTCGATCCGTAAAAATACGGGTCGTTACAACAGAGGTTGTTCCTGGTGTTCTGAGGTGGAGGAACAGCAGCACCAACTGAAGTAGGGCAACTATTTGCATAGTGTCCCTTCTGATCACACTTGAAACAGGTAATGGTAGATAGGTTGATAGGGTGCCTCTGAGAAGGAGAAGATGATGAAGATCTCAATCCTGGATGCTTGAGCCAATTCTTCTTCTGCTGATGGAAATTTGGCTTTCTCTTCTTAGAGTTAGAAGAGGAAGACTGAGATGCAGAAGCAAGGTAACGAGAAGACAAATATAAGATAAGATAAGACAAGATAAATTCACTTGGATGAATATCCTAAAGAAAGAAAATACTAACAAGGTAGATACGAAAAGAAGGAAGTTTAGAAAATTTGCTTTTAAAACAAGAAAATTTTATATCAAAATAATCTTTGAAAAATCAGTTTAAAATCATTTTATACTTTGACAATACGTTCTCTCACAAAGAAATGATTCTGAGGTTGATTTCACTCATTCTAGGGTATTTCTACCCTATCTCGAATGAGTTTTTGCTCCTTAGGCTAAGGTTTGCCTAAAAAACCTGGCTCTAATACCAAATGTAACGACCCACTTTTTTGGACCATTCAAATCGACAATAAAACCACACATGTCGGACTTGAATAATACAAAACAATAGATTGTAATAAATTTGGAGCAAATAAAACCAATCACAGAATCACAGACACAGAATATCAGAATAACTCGCAGCGGAAAATAAAATAAATAGTGGTTCATGAAGCCACTACAATACAAAGTCTCAAAACAGATTCAAAATACATAGTCTGAAAAACAGATACAATAGAAGTCTGAATACATAAGCATAGTAGAAATCCAAATACATATGTCTCTAATACAAAACTGACATAGAAATACTGAATGGTAATAGATAGCAACTAAATAAAAGATGATCTCCAGCGGTCCTAGCTCTAGAAGGTGAAATCCAAAGCTGATACTCAGGCTGACCCAAGCGTAAATAAAACACAAACACTCGAGTCAGGACATACATACTTATATAATGTAAACCAACTCAAGTGAACTGTTATAAAAGTTACAAGTAACTTAAAGAATGCTTGGGATCGCCCATTTTTAAGGATCCGTTAAACTATCTACTATGTAGTAATATTCGCTATTAAAATAATGTCTAATTATAAAGTAAACTTACTTTTTAATAGCGTCAAGGGGTTACCCATATAGCCCTTAACACGTAATAGTCCCAGTAGTCTATCCAGTATTAGCATACTCCCAGATCGGGGGCTACCCTCAATACTCCACAGGCTACGGCACAAATCCAAACTCGTAGTAAAGCTCGATATGGTAGGTGACACGGCACAACAAGGCAATGCCAGGGTAGATATACCAATTACGCATCCGGGCTGGTGGAAACGCATAGCAGCCACTACCGCCCACCTTGAGCCACACTCCCAAAATCAAGGGTGCACATAATCAATCACAAAAGTAATAGAATGGTATCGAAGAAGTGTGTCCGATCAGAGGTGCTACCTCATTGGCCCGAGAATCGCTCCTGTTTTAGCCACCTTATGCCAACTCACGGGAGTTGGGTCCACGTAAATATACCTTTAGGATCGTCGCCACCATCCTACTTCATTCTGGAATCTCCACCGCGTACACAGTTGATAAAGTGGTTTTCGGTATCGACAGAGAGTATGTCCATATCCGATCCCGGTCTCTTTAACAACCAATCGTTATTATAACCCATGGTTATACATTTCAAATTGGTTTATATTTCAAATCAAAATACATCATTTATACCATTTAAAAGTAAAGTCATTATACTTACAAATCAAATATTCAATTCCCAAAAATTTAGCCTTTTCTGAGCTCATTTATTTACTTAAATACTTTAAAACATTAAAATTTCAGCTTTCTCAGCACTTAGAAAATGTTGCGGTAAGTTATATTTGAAAACAAATTCATTTCAGCAAAGACAGCATTTATAAACTGCTGCAGTAGTTCAGTTACATTTGAAAATCTCATTTCAGCAATTGCAACACTTATCAAGTGCTACTGTAGCCCTTTTATTAGTTTCAGATTTTAGATTTTCTTTCTGCAACCACTACACTTACCAAGTGCTGCAGTAGCCTTTAGTTCATTTGCATCAACCACAGCACTTTCAAAGTGCTGCAGTATCCTTTACTTCATATTTTAAGTTAATTTCAGAAATGATAGCATTTCTGAAGTGCTACTAATTCAATTTCCAGATTTATAATAAAATTTCAGAAACAATTAAACTTCGATTTCAACCATTTTAACTTATAAAAATCATATGTTTCCACTCAAAATGTTCATTTGAAAACCCTTTAACTTATGATTTTTATAAAGAAAATTTTCTTAATTAAATCCAAATTTTTCAATAATTTACTTATTAAATTCAAGTGTACAATTTTCTTATTCTTTGCATTTTTATCAATTTACTTAACACTTAAATTTTTATTTCCATTTCATAAATAAAACTTAATTTCCATTTTATTTTTCTTTACTTAAACTTTCATTTTTAAACCAAATCACAAATTTCCAAATTAAGTTATATTTCAAATTACAATTTAATCATTTATTTATTTAACATTTTTAAATACATAGAAAATCATTATCACTTTATTAAATAATTTTAAATCCAAATTTAAATCAAAATATCACATTTTACATTTTAAAATACTTAAAATTTTCCAGAAAAATATATAAAATAACCACGGGTCTGTATAATATTTTCTAACCTAGGTCAAGTGATACGGATAATATATCATTTAAATCCGTAATTTACAAAGAAAAATCCGGGTACTATCATTTCAAACCCGCAATCCCAAGTTAAATAAAATAAATAAAAATCGCTCAGGTCTATTATTTCAGCCCATAACGAGTTTTCCCTATTATAAAGTCCGTTCGGGTATGTATCATTTCAACCCATAGTGATTCTATTCTACAAGGAACTTGCAGTGTGAGAAACAGAAATAAATAAACATTATAACAAAATATAACATATCAGATGATGTGACAAGTTTATAACAAAGTTTAACATCATATAATTCATATCACAGGCAGGTATAACATGGTATAACAATTCTACACATTCACTTGTTGTCACTTCACAAATTCTATAAGTATGAATGTCAAGCATAAATACTCACCTCTTTAAGCTGGAGTTCGCAAATCAAAACACACAAATAAATTCCAGAAAGCACGAAAGCATGATTTTTGATTCAAGTGGAGAGAGAGAGCTAAGATATTAATCTTGCATACAACAATAAAACAAAGCAAATATATAAATATAATTATAATACATTAAATGAAACAAAATGGAAATAGAATTTATAAAAGACATCACCAAGCTTTGAAATCAAAATTGCTTGACCATGACTCCTTGTTTGCTCGGCCATACATGTTTATTTGGTGGTAAAGGCTTGGGTTTGGACTCAAAATGGCACGGCTAGCATAGGAATGTGAAGGGTTTGGGGTTACAAGGCATGGAATGTCAAGAGACAAGGATAAAAGAGGAGTTTGGTTGCAACATAGGCTCGGCCTAGGGTCAAGTTTGGCTCGGCCGTGGTCATGTACAGGTCAGGTCAGAGGGTAAGATGAGGGCCAGAGGTGATGCACGTGCTGGTGGTGGTGGCTAAGGGTGATGGCCGAGGTGAAAATGAAGGGGATAGTGAAATAAACCTCGGCTATGCATTGTTTTTTGGAGTTTATGCAAAGTTTTGAGGTGATTGGTCCATGGGGTGATCACGGCCAGGTCTGGACAGGGGGACTGGGTGGTTGTAGGCCATGGATGATGGGGAGGAGATGATGGTGGTGGTCGGTGGAGGAGTGGAGGGGTTGTGGCCGAGCAAAGCTAGAAAAGAACAAGGCAAAATCAAAGAAAAATGAAGAGAAAAAGTAGAAAAAGGAAGCCATGACTTACATTTTTTTTCAGAAATGAGGATAGCCGAAAGAATGAAGTGATGAGAAGTTTTTCACGTGATAAACAAAAGGAAATGCACGGCTAAACCCAAGAGGTATGAACGGCTAAGCAATGAAGAGACAAGAAAAGGAAAAGTCATAAGCAAATGAAAAGACTTTGTCTCTTTGAATTTCCACTTTCTTTTATTCAAAATAAACCAATCAAAAATGAAATAAATAAAATAAAAGTCAAACAAAATAAAGTAGAGATGAAAATAAATAAATAGTCTTAGGAAAAATAGATGTAACGACCCGCATTTTTGACCGTTTAAGTCGACAAAACATACACACATGCCGACTCAAACAATCCAAAATACAGATAGTTATTGGGGTTAGATAAGAAAAGAAAAGAAAGAACAGAAACAAACTCAGAATCTCGCAGCGGAAGGAACAGATATAATAATAAAATAACAGTTCATGAAGCTGTTAAGTAAATAAATTTGATTATTATTATACATCATAAATCAGAGTTACATACATATCAGAGATAATACAACAATGCAGCGGAAAATATATACAGTAGTAGAAAACAAATGATGAATACCAAACTCCGTCTTCGTCCTCCAGAATAGATCTTCAACCTTATCTGAAATGCTCAGGCTGACCCGAGCGTAATGAAAAGACAAAACACTCGAGTCAGGACTAAAATATCTCATGTAAGTTAAATCGAATAAGTAAATATGAGTGTGACAGCGTCGGAGATGTTTACGGGTTTTAGACACCTCTTATCCAGTATTTAACGTGTGTGCATTAACTTAAGAGATGTTCGGGATTTCCATCTCCTAAGGATCCGTTAAACTATCTATTATATAATAGAATACGCTATATACAATAATGTCTATCATAAACTAAAATATCAAACTAGCGTTAAGCCATGGCCCATTCCACCCTTAACACATTTTTATTCCCAAGAGCATATACAAGACCATAGTTTCCCCAAAACCGGAAGTCACCAGAGGGAAATCCATATACTAAAGGTACAAACCAAAATCGTAGTGATCGCGAATAGGATAATCAGTATGACAAGGTACATGAGGCAATACCAACTATGATACTAGTAGTTGCGTGATCCGGACTGATGTTGGGCATAGCAGCTACTACCCCAACACCGCGAAATAACACTCCCAAAATCGAGGGGTGCACCCAAATCGAATCACAAAAGCAATAGACATGGTAACGAAGAAGTGTGTTCGCTAGAGGTGGCGAACCTCAATGGCCCGGCGCGGCTCCTGTTTTAGTCATGTCAGGGGTCATCCAATATCGTTCTCTTTCTTCAGTCAACGCGTTCACCAAACCATCCACTTCGTTCTGGATCAACACTCCACGTATACTAGTTATTAAAGTGGTTTTCGGTATCGACAGAGAGTATGTCCATATCCGATCTCGGTCTCTTTAATAACTACGTATTATTACACCGATGGCTCTTTTACATTTCAAATTGATTCATACTTGATATCAAAATATCATATTCGCTTCAAAATCAAATCCATTTCAAATATCATCATATCTACTCAAAATATACGATTTCATTTCAAAATCATTTTCGCCTCAATATCTCATTCCAATTTCAAAATCGTTTTTCGCCTCAAAATCTCATTTCGATTTCAAAATCATTTTTCGCCTCAATATCTCATTTCGATCTCAAAATCATTTTTCACCTCAATATCTCATTTCGATTTCAAAATCATTTTTCGCCTTAATTCCACAAAACGATTCACATAAACTCGAATTCCAAAATTTAAAATTTAATCAAATCTCAAATCATCAATTTCAACTCGATTCAGCTTCTCAATAAACCATTTCAAATTATCAATTTCAAATACATATTTGAACCACAAAATAAGCCATTCCAATTTCCATATATCTCAAAGCTTTAAATATTCACATTTCAAAACTAAATTTGATAATTCCATTTATATCTCAATTTGATTTCAATTCAATTCCAAATTAATTAAATCTCAATTTCAAATTAATTTTCAATTTCAAACTCAACTTGAAATATCATTGCATATAAATTTCTTAGAAATATTCAGAGTTCGATTAAAAGTCCAATCTTTTAAAACAAATCAACTTTCAAAAATTCACGCCGTATTTCAACTTTTTCTTCAAAATCTAAACTTTGAATAATTAAACAAATTCATTTACCAAGTTTAAATTCCAACATCTCGATCTTCAGTTCAAAATAATTCAATTTCCATAAATTGGATTTTATTATTAAAATCAATTCATTTAAATAATTTCAAAACAACTTTTAAAATCATTTAATTTAACCAACCCGGTGTCCGTATATAATTTTCTAACCTATGGCCAAGTGGATAATTATTTCATTTTAATTTCAAGGATGGATATATATCATTTCAATCCAAATAGATGTCATAGGTATATCATTTCAACCTATTCCTTAATTTATTCGAAATGATTCAATTTACAGTTTTACATGCAATAAACAATATACATGATGATAGCATGATATATCAAAATAAATAAACAACCAATATCGACCAATAGTATCCATCACAACCAATCAACCATAAAGCCAATAACATTCACAACAATTTTATAATTATCAATATCGAGTAATATACTGCCAATTTAAATTTAAATTTATTTTAACGGTCAATTTAAATTCTATCAATTAATTCATATATCAATACAGATGATAATTAAACCTACCAAACAACAGCCAATAAATTCCATATCACTTCAGAATATAAATTTAACTAACAAAATTTATTTTAGTCAATTGTGAGCGTATAAACACTCACCTTTGATTCAAAGCCCGTTAATAAGGCCCAAAATTTCATAGTCTCAGATCTGAACGAAACCAACGCCGAAATGTCCGGAATTCAGATACGATCCTAACAAAAGAAACCGCACGTAAAACGGAGTTCGTATGTGGAAGTTATGACGAAAAATGCGATTGAATTTCAATTTAAAATAATAAAAGTGAACACATTTCTCACCCTTTATATGCCACGTCACCACTCCACATGCAAGCTACAGGAACGCACGCGAACTCTATCTCCCCAGGCACGAAAAGAAACCGAGCACGCATGGAACAACACTCACGTTCGATCAACCGCGCCACTTTTCTTCCGTACGCACGCAACTAGGAGCGACCGGACGTTGATCAGGGGATGCCATCGCGTGCACCTCTCCTTGCTCCACCTCTGCGCCAAGTTTCGCCACCCCATTCGCCACCGTTTGCACGCAAACCAAGAAAATACGCGCGACATTCAAAGCCAGATCTGGACCAATCCGTGACGAATTAGCACGAATCAACCGTATGGATTTGAAGAGCTCGTCGAGATTTACAACTTTGCTTTTGGAATTTTTCGATTTCGTTGAACGGATTGAGAGATAAAGAGGAAAGAAGTTCGAGCAATTTCAGCCATGGAATAGGTGGCGGCCATGGTTTGAAATTAGGGTTTCTGAAATGAAATAATGATAAAACTGTCTCGGTTTACAAGCGTATTTATAAAGGTAGGTCCAAAATCATCCGAACTCCAATCAAGACGTGCCGCCAGGCGTTTATAAGGTTTTACCCATATTCCGAACGCAATGGAACTAGTCCCAAAGCCTAATTCAATCATATGTGGAAGATAGCTTTTGAAGTCGATTATTTTATTTAAATTCGACGTTAAATTTCTACGCGTTTCAAGCTCGCATGGCCAAACGACAAGTCCGATTGCTACGAAAATTGAAACCTTACAATAATTTACTGTTACGGATCCGATGAAACTAGTTTCGTCGAAATCCGAGACAGTTGTAAAAATGGCTATTTCTACTGTTTAATTTCAATATAAAATTCCCAAATTTAAATTATTAACTTTTAAATCAAATTTCAATTGTTCATAAATTTCATTTTCAAATTCACAATAATTAACAATCTTTTACAATGCAATTTCCTATTATAAATCCAGTATAAAAGATTACATTAGATTCAGCGTTCAATTATATTGTAATTCAAATTCAAGTTATTTAATTCCAATTGAATTCTTTTATTTCAATTTACACTTTCATTATTGAATCAACCATTTACTTATACATTATTATCAATAGTTTATAATTCATTTACTTTCATTTCTTCAGCTATCATCTTATTTAAATTCACAGTAATATTAAATTACATTCATTTACGTTGATTTCAATATTATAACCTCAATATTAAATGTAACATTTTATTTATTTCGTTGTTTACAATCAAATTCAATTTGTTTTAATTACTTGTTACACTCAAATTTAAATCTTTACTTACGTTCAATTACAAATTAACATCTTTATCAAATTACAGTTTCAGTTATTATCTGATTTCAATCAACTTTAATATTAAGTTACATTTATTTATATTAGTTTCAATAACATAAACTTCCACTATTAAATCTACCATTTTATTTATTCTTTGTTTACAATCATAACCAATTTGGTTTACAATCAAATTCAATTCATTATTTACATTCAATACAAGTTAACATCCATATTTAATTTACAAATAAGTTATTTCAGAATTCAGTTTTGTATTTTAACTAGTAATTCACATTTAACAACATAAAATTTTATTTCCTTCGGATTTTTATCCAAAATTTTTATTTTAATTCGTATTTTTAAAGTGTTAAAAATACGGGTCGTTACATTCTCCCCCACTTAAAACTTTTCGTCCTCGAAAAGGAACGGAGAAGGGGAAACCATCATTTAGATATAATTCATTCAAAATATTCGACTTATTTGCAAAATTTAGTTATAGGATTTTTTTTTTTTTAAATCTCAAAATTTTCCAACTCCCGGATTTTTGAAAAATTTCGGCAGCACCTCCTTTGCGCGGCTAGGACCGAAAAATTTCACAGTGGTAATAATTGCATGATATACATCTCATTACAAGAATGAGGCATCCCAAAACATGGGGAACACAATAATATACCACAACATAAACCGTAATCCGAGAACGTACCTTTTATTAAGCGTTTATTAGCATTTTAACTTATATTTTGCATTTAGCATAGAAGCGAGCTCCACAACGAAGCGCAACCCCTTTGCTACCTACTAAAATGTTCAATAACCAAGTTAGAACCATGCATATAAAGATAGATCGATATACTTAGCATAAACAACATACATATAACATGTTTAGCTTCACAACTGAAATTCCAATTCCAGGACAGCAAACGAATCTCAGTTTTTGTTTACCTAAACGATATAATTTGGCAATGGAATCTAAACAAAAGTTGTTGCATTCGTTTCAGGCTTTCCGGAATGTCCAAAATCATCAAATTCGGACCATAATTTCAAAAGTTACGGCCGTTATACTAAATGGATACGCCTCAGCCTGGGCAATGAATTGCGCAGGTCAGCGACGTCCACTCCCCTTTTCGACCATCTAAATGACAGCAAATTACAAAACACTTAAAGCAAAAGTTTTAACTTAAGTTCTTATCTTTCCAGAAGTAGCAAGATCGTCAAAATCCGATAAACCAGTAAAAAGTTATGGTGAAAATACTAAGGGTATATGCTACTGATTTTGATTCCTTTTTTCACAGGCCAGCGAGAAGATTCAAATTTTAACTAAGTAAATGAAGGAATTTCTCAAGACACTCTAAATAAAAGTCGTGCTACAGTTTCTAAGCTTTCCGAAAAGTCTAAGATCGTTGAATTTCGTCTAGCCATTTAAAAGTTATGGTTGTTTTCGTTTCTGCATATATTGGACAATTTTGGATTTTTTTCAAAAATTTGCTTTTATTATTTCAAAGTACAAACCATCAAACTTCAAATTTTCTAAAGAAACAATCATAAACACAAAGTCGTTTATTTTCTTATTTATCCATGAAATAAGTTTACGTTCAATTTGTTTCCGATTTATTCAAGTTTGTTTCATTCATAATTTAAATTCAAGTCAATTTGCTTCAATTTAATTTCACTTTGCTTCAAATTTGAATTTAATTATTTAAAATTTTTATTCCGTTTATTCAATTCCATTTACACTAATGAATTCTATTTAATCAATTACCATCCATCTAATAACCAATGCATATCAAACATTAACATCCATCCAAAATCTACACTAAATCAATTATACATTTCCAAGTCAAAATTTTAATTTCATATACTTCCAAGTTTATTGACATTTAGTTTTATTCAAATTTAATTAGTTTCCATTTACTAATTTTATATTTAATTAATTTTAAATTTAATTCATTTTACAACTTAAATTTCCTTTATATTTACACTATCAATAGATCTTCACATTTTATTATTCGCAATCACACTTGTATATTATTCATTTACTTATCCTTATTAGCATTTTAAACTTTTTAAGTATTTGGTAAGTTATAGCTATGCAAATAGAATGTAGTTAAACAATATACAACTTCTTTTCATTCAATTTGAGTGTTATACCTATTAAATAAATTTCCAATTTATTATTTTCTAACTAAAGGGTTACTACTACAATTTTAATTAAAAAAAATTTCACTTAAATTCAATTTCACCTTTTCAATTCATAAGTTTCTGACAATTCAAGATTTACTTTAGTTTAATAATTAAAATCATTCCTTATTAGAGAACTTAAGAATTTCAACTCCGGATTTGATTTAAACCAATTTTTTTCTAAATATATATATATATACTAATATCTTTATATCCCAAATCATATTTTTTTAGAAGAATTTTGATCAACATTTAAATATATATATATATATACTTATTTTCATTTCATACTTTTGAAAATTTCAATTAAATTTCTATTTAATCAAAAGAGTACAGAAAACTTTTAAGTGGTCTCCCCCACTTAGACTCTCGGAAATAAACGTCGATGATGCGTGCACTCATCACCGAAATCATTCTCTAGTGTCAAGAGGGAAGTATAACACTTACTTCATTTGAAAATCCTTTGAAAACAATTTCTAATCGAATATACTATCATATAATACTTATATTATATATTTCAAATTTTTGTTAATAAATTTTCAAAACACCGGAATTTAAATTCTCCATCTTAATTTAAATTCATTTTTATTTTATTTTATTTACCATTTATATTCATTGTCAATCATATTTACAAGTTTCATTTCTTAAAATCATCCAATAGTCAATAGTTAGAAATATTGACTAATCACAATAAACGATGATAATCTAATATTATCATCTCCTAACAACCAATACAATCAAAATTTATAAATTTTCAAGATAATTCTTTTATATATAAAATATAATCTAAAACAATATTATGTCAATCTGTCTTATTCGAGTGTTTAGAAATTCCTATCGATGCCTTGGCGTCCCAAGTACCAACCAGAATTCATAAATACTCAACGGAACAAATTAACACAATATAAAATCATTTTATATCAAAATTACAAATACGCTCTCTCATATACACTCAAACTCATTCATAAGGTTTAACCCTATTTCAATGAGTTATTCCCCACTAGAGCCAAGGTAATCTAAACCAAAGCTCTGATACCAACTGTAACGGACCGCGTCAGTGGGGTAACGCCCACCGTAGCATACAGTTGTACCTGTGTTCTACCTTTACAGCCAGCCTCTTGACTGCACCAACCCCGCAGGGACATGTAGGAGTAAGAGTCATCCGCTCGCTACCAAACCAAATGCGAGAACCCCCTATCATGCTGCACCCTCCAAGTGCATAGGCAGACACACATGCCGACTCAAACAATCAAAAATACAGATAGTTATTGGGGTTAGATAAGAAAAGAAAAGAAAGAACAGAAACAAACTCAGAATCTCGCAGCGGATGGAACAGATATAATAATAAAATAACAGTTCATGAAGCTGTTAAATAAATAAATTTGATTATTATTATACATCATAAATCAGAGTTACATACATATCAGAGATAATACAACAATGCAGCGGAAAATATATACAGTAGTAGAATACAAATGATGTAATAACAAACTCCATCTTCGTCCTCCAGAATAGATCTTCAACCTTATCTGAAATGCTCAGGCTAACCCGAGCGTAATGAAAAGACAAAACACTCGAGTCAGGACTAAAATATCTCATGTAAGTTAAATCGAATAAGTAAATATGAGTGTGACGGCGTCGGAGATGTTCACGGGTTTTAGACACCTCCTATCCAGTATTTAACGTGTGTGCATTAACTTAAGAGATGTTCGGAATTTCCATCTCCTAAGGATCCGTTAAACTATCTACTATATAATAGAATACGCTATATACAATAATGTCTATCATAAAGTAAAATATCAAACTTGCGTTAAGCCATGGCCCATTCCACCCTTAACACATTTTTATTCCCAAGAGCATATACAAGACCATAGTTTCCCCAAAACCGGAAGTCACCAGAGGGCAATCCATATACTAAAGGTACAAACCAAAATCGTAGTGATCGCGAATAGGATAATCAGTATGACAAGGTAAATGAGGCAATGCCAACTAGGATACTAGTAGTTGCGTGATCCAGACTGATGTTGGGCATAGCAGCTACTACCCCAACACCGCGAAATAACACTCCCAAAATCGAGGGGTGCACCCAAATCGAATCACAAAAGCAATAGACATGGTAACGAAGAAGTGTGTCCGCTAGAGGTGGCGAACCTCAATGGCCCGGCGCGGCTCCTGTTTTAGTCATGTCAGGGGTCATCCAATATCGTTGTCTTTCTTCAGTCAATGCGTTCACCAAACCATCCACTTCGTTCTGGATCAACACTCCGCGTATACTAGTTATTAAAGTGGTTTTCGGTATCGACAGAGAGTATGTCATATCCGATCCCGGTCTCTTTAATAACTACGTATTATTACACCGATGGCTCTTTTACATTTCAAATCGATTCATACTTGATATCAAAATATCATATTCGCTTCAAAATCAAATCCATTTCAAATATCATCATATCTACTCAAAATATACGATTTCATTACAAAATCATTTTCGCCTCAATATCTCATTTCAATATCAAAATAGTTTTTCGCCTCAAAATCTCATTTCGATTTCAAAATCATTTTTCGCCTTAATATCTCATTTCGATCTCAAAATCATTTTTCGCCTCAATATCTCATTTCGATTTCAAAATCATTTTTTGCCTTAATTCCACAAAACGATTCAAATAAACTCGAATTCCAAAATTTAAATTTTAATCAAATCTCAAATCATCAATTTCAACTCGATTCAGCTTCTCAATAAACCATTTCAAATTATCAATTTCAAATACATATTTGAACCACAAAATAAGCCATTCCAATTTCCATATATCTCAAAGCTTTAAATATTCACATTTCAAAACTAAATTTGATAATTCCATTTATATCTCAATTTGATTTCAATTCAATTCCAAATTAATTAAATCTCAATTTCAAATTAATTTTCAATTTCAAACTCAACTTGAAATATCATTTCATATAAATTTCTTAGAAATATTCAGAGTTCGATTAAAAGTCCAATCTTTTAAAACAAATCAACTTTCAAAAATTCACGTCGTATTTCAACTTTTTCTTCAAAATCTAAAGTTCGAATAATTAAACAAATTCATTTACCAAGTTTAAATTCCAACATCTCGATCTTCAATTCAAAATAATTCAATTTCCATAAATTGGATTTTATTCTTAAAATCAATTCATTTAAATAATTTCAAAACAACTTTTAAAATCATTTAATTTAACCAACCCGGTGTCCGTATATAATTTTCTAACCTATGGCCAAGTGGATAATTATTTCAATTTTAATTTCAAGGATGGATATATATCATTTCAATCCAAATAGATGTCATAGGTATATCATTTCAACCTATTCCTTAATTTATTCGAAATGATTCAATTTACAGTTTTACATGCAATAAACAATATACATGATGATAGCATGATATATCAAAATAAATAAACAACCAATATCGACCAATAGTATCCATCACAACCAATCAACCATAAAGCCAATAACATTCACAACAATTTTATAATTATCAATATCGAGTAATATACTGCCAATTTAAATTTAAATTTATTTTAACGGTCAATTTAAATTCTATCAATTAATTCATATATCAATACAGATGATAATTAAACCTACCAAACAACAGTCAATAAATTCCATATCACTTCAGAATATAAATTTAACTAACAAAATTTATTTTAGTCAATTGTGAGCGTATAAACACTCACCTTTGATTCAAAGCCCATTAATAAGGCTCAGAATTTCACAGTCTCAGATCTAAATGAAACCGGCGCCGAAATGTCCGGAATTCAGATACGATCCTAACAAAAGAAACCGCGCGTAAAACGAAGTTCGTATGTGGAAGTTATGACGAAAATGGCGATTGAATTTCAATTTAAAATAATAAAAGTGAACACATTTATCACCATTTATATGCCACGTCACCACTCCACATGCAAGCTACAGGAACGCACGCGAACTCTATCTCCCCAGGCACGAAAAGAAACCGAGCACGCATGGAACAACACTCACGTTCGATCAACCGCGCCACTTTTCTTCCGTACGCACGCAACTAGGAGCGACCGGACGTTGATCAGGGGATGCCATCGCGTGCACCTCTCCTTGCTCCACCTCTGCGCCAAGTTTCGCCACCCCATTCGCCACTGTTTGCACGCAAACCAAGAAAATACGTGCGACATTCAAAGCCAGATCTGGACCAATCCGTGACGAATTAGCACGAATCAACCATATGGATTTGAAGAGCTCGTCGAGATCTACAACTTTGCTTTTGGAATTTTTCGATTTCGTTGAACGGATTGAGAGATAAAGAGGAAAGAAGTTCGAGCAATTTCAGTCATGGAATAGGTGGCGGCCATGGTTTAAAATTAGGGTTTCTGAAATGAAATAATGATAAAATTGTCTCGGTTTACAAGCGTATTTATAAAGGTAGGTCCAAAATCATCCGAACTCCAATCGAGACGTGCCGCCAGGCGTTTATAAGGTTTTACCCATATTTCGAACGCAATGGAACTAGTCCGAAGGCCTAATTCAATCATATGTGGAAGATAGCTTTTGAAGTCGATTATTTTAATTAAATTCGACGTTAAATTTCTACGCGTTTCAAGCTCGCACGGCCAAACGACAAGTCCGATTGCTACGAAAATTGAAACCTTACAATAATTTACTGTTACGGATCCGATGAAACTGGTTTCGTCGAAATTCGAGACAGTTGTAAAAATGGTTATTTCTACTGTTTAATTTCAATATAAAATTCCCACATTTAAATTATTAACTTTTAAATCAAATTTCAATTGTTCACAAATTTCATTTTTAAATTCACAATAATTAACAATCTTTTACAATACAGTTTCCTATTATAAATCCAGTATAAAAGATTACATTAGATTCAGCGTTCAATTATATTGTAATTCAAATTCAAGTTATTTAATTCCAATTGAATTCTTTTATTTCAATTTACACTTTCATTATTGAATCAACCATTTACTTATACATTATTATCAATAGTTTATAATTCATTTACTTTCATTTCTTCAGCTATCATCTTATTTAAATTCACGGTAATATTAAATTACATTCATTTACGTTGATTTCAATATTATAACCTCAATATTAAATGTAACATTTTATTTATTTCGTTGTTTACAATCAAATTCAATTTGTTTCAATTACTTGTTACACTCAAATTTAAATCTTTACTTACGTTCAATTACAAATTAACATCTTTATCAAATTACAGTTTCAGTTATTATCTGATTTCAATCAACTGTAATATTAAGTTACATTTATTTATATTAGTTTCAATAACATAAACTTCCACTATTAAATCTACCATTTTATTTATTCTTTGTTTACAATCATAACCAATTTGGTTTACAATCAAATTCAATTCATTATTTACATTCAATACAAGTTAACATCCATATTTAATTTACAAATAAGTTATTTTAGAATTCAGTTTTGTATTTTAACTAGTAATTCACATTTAACAACACAAAATTTTATTTCCTTCGGATTTTTATTCAAAATTTTTATTTTAATTCGTATTTTTAAAGTGTTAAAAATATGGGTTGTTACAATAGAAATAAATAAAGAAATACTTTATTTAATTGAAACTAGAATTAAAAATTGTAAATAAAATACAACTAATATTTTAAAATTACAACTAAACTTTTAAAATGTTTTAAAAATAAAATTTTGAAATAAAATCTAAATTAAAATATTTGCAAAAATCTTGGGTTGTTACATTGGCGCTCCCAAACTTCCTTCTTTCTACACTTAGGTTCGGCCTTAACTTGGGAGGTTGGAGGAACTCGGCCTTGGCTTTGGGAGGTGGTGGCTATGAGTTTAGGAGGTGGAGGGGAGGAGTTCGCGCTTGGTTTTGAGGTGGAATACGCTATTTTACTTTACTTTTTTTCTAATATTTTTCCATTATTTTCCTAAAGCATGGAAGCCATGAAAGTGGAGAGAAGAATCTTGAAAATGGAGAAGAAGAAGTGTGCAAAAAAGTGAGAAAGTGTGTTGGTATTTATTGGAAAAAAATTGGATTAAAATAATATTTTGTAAAATGGCCAAAATACCCTTTACTTATACTTTAAGTAGTCTCATTTTTTTTCAACACTTACCATCACCATTTCACATCACTTTTTATGTCTTAATCACTTAAGAATTAAGTAAAATAAAGTGAGATTTTATTTGGATTTGATTTTGACACTTTTGTCATTTTTTGCTTACTTTTTGTTAATTATATTCTAGAATTTTCTAATTATGTTTAGTAACTTTGTTATTACTTACCTTATTTAAATATGTGTTCATGTATATGAAAATTAATGTGCAACAATGTTGCGACAACTTTAAATCGACAAAACGTTGAATTTCGACAAAATGTTTTACGATCACATTTTGACGTTTTAGTTAAACTATTTATTTATGTAATCCAAATTTAAAAATAAATTTGCATAATTCTATTTAAAAATATAAACACCTATAAATTAATTAAATTAATTTATTTAACCATTGAAACTTACTTTTCTGAAATCAGGATTTTGTCACTTTTGTCGATATAAGCAATCATTCCTATTTTTGTGTATATTTCTATTTCCAAATCCTATCTAATATTATTCGAATCATAAAATCTTATATATTGTATATTTAAAATCACTTTAAATGTTATATTTGGAGGCAGTCAAATTCTAGGCCGGTGCATACTTCCCCCTTTAAAAGAATTTCATCCTTGAAATTACCCCAAAACAAAACTTAAAGGTATTTGCCAAAAATATTTATTTTAAAGATCAAAGTATACCCATGCTTATCAATTAAGATAATGCACTTCGATAAAAATTGACAGCCGTTAATTTTTCAAATAATTGATTCACATTATGCTTATTAACTTTAGAAGATTATATTGATCGAGTAACTCAAAAATGATACCAAAGGAACTCGGTACTACTAGTTGTATCGTATATTTCCATAACGAGAAGGGGAATACTTAAGAGAAGCGTTTACCATCCAAACACATCTTCTGCCCATTTTTAGTTACTTTCGAGCCACCCAGATCGATTAACCATAAGATTGTTTTTCATTTTCAAAATCCCTACTTTGAAATAATACTATTATTATTCTTTTTCCAAAAGAAATCGATCATCCTTTATTTGGAATAATACCATTATAATTCTTATTTCAAAATTCCTTTGAAATTTCTTTGTTAATAAATCTCCTTATAAATTTAATTCAAAACTTATTTTATATTACATAACTTTCCCTTTTATACTTTTTCAAAACATTATGATATGAATTCTCAAAACCATCTTTCTCAAACATTATTTTATTTTTTCTAATTACACTTCATTTTACAGAATATACTTTTACAAAATATACTCTTAAATGATTTCTTAATAAAAACATTTTATAAAGACACTTCTTTATATTATATAATCTTTTTTTTTCAAAATATCTTATTAGATTTGATTGGATATAAGATAGAAGAAGTGCTCTTAGAGGATAATCCAAAGAGAAGTTTAATTAATTAACATCATAATTATACATCCATTCCATAATATTATTTACTTAAGTTCGTAAACATTTTAATACAACATAATCTCATGTTTATTATTACATTACAACTTAAGTTCATTTTATTTAAGTCAAATCCTAATCTCGTTTCATTAATTTTATTACAAATCAAATTCAATTCACTTTCATTTAACTTTTCTTAAGTTAATTCTTTCATATCTCAATTTCAAATTACCAAAATGTTCAACCATTTTTAAATTTTGGTTTTACTTTCCTGTTCAAATTAATAAGGCGTAAACTTATTCCTCTTTATTTATACCATTTTCAAATTTATAAGTTCAAAAACTTATTATTATTTTTTTATATTTATCAAATCATACTTGGAATTTTACAATCAAAACTTGTTTTATCAAAACAAAACATCAAAAGTAAATTATTAAGGTAGCAATTCATCACTTAGAGACTCGATAATGAATATTGATGATGCTGCAGTCATCACCCGAATTATTTCCCAGCAACTAAAGTGAGTTTAGTGCTTTTTCATATATCTTTTAAATTCCCCTTTTTTACTTTATAAATCACATTTATAAATTTATACTTATATAAAATTTCACTTATTTCACCTCGGTTATATAAAGCCATTTTTTATTTGTTTATAAAAATCCATTTTATAAATCCCTTCATAAAATCATCTTACATTAACTTACTTCCTTTTAGAATTTATAATTTTTTTTCCAAAATTCACATAATTTAGTTTCTCAAAATTTATATAACATATTTTTCATATCCACATTTTACAAAATTATTTGGTAAAATGCATTTTTATACTACATGCTTATTTTATTATCTTATATAAATTCATTAACCTTAACCTCATATTCTTATCAAACATCTTACAGTCAAATCATGAAACTTAATTCACAAGATGTTCGTTAATTCAACAAATGATAATAACGGAATATTATTATTCCCTTAACCATAAACCGACACACACAAATATCTATATTTTTCAAAAGATATTCCTTTATACTTAAAATATAATCCTTTTAAAACAGTGTGTCGGTTTGTCTAATTTAAGTGTTTAGAAATCCCTATCGATTACGGTGATCAGGTGCATCAACCAGAATCTATAAACTACTTAACAGATAAATCAACACAAAACATGTTTATATCAAATAACAAATACGCGCTCATATATATAGTACTCTCAAAACTCATTCAAGGGTGTTACTAACCATATCTCTAATGAGTCACTCATTCTAGGGTATTACTAACCCTATCTATAATGAGACTTACCCCCATAAAGCCTAGGTGTTCGCTCAACCTAAGCTCTGATACCAAATGTAACGACCGGGATTTTCGACCCTCAAAAATCGATACCAATACATCCTCGGTATTCACGTGCCGCAAATCCAGGTGCCAAAAAGTCTGATTGTTAGGGGAAAAAGAAAATAAAGATAGAACAGAATAGAAAAACAGAATCTCACACGAAGGGAATAACATATATTATTAAACAATAATCTTTATAGTGGAAAATTTTAAACATATATCAGAGTCTAACCTAGATTCAGCCTGGACAGTTATAAACATCTGTCCTTACAAATGCTGACAACCAACAAACAAAAATAGAATATGCAGCACATAACAGAATACGTCCATACGTTGACAAATATCTCCAACTCTTCTTTGGAAACTCCAACTGTCTTCAACTAAACCTGAAACTACTCGGATCTGACCCGAGTATTAAAAATACCCGGATCAGACTTGGTAAACCAGCGTGAAATACTCGAAATTTTAAATGTATAGATCATAACGATGTTATCAAAACCTTCGAAAAAATGATATCTCATAAGACCACGCCTACACATAAATACGGATGGGTTTTTACCTTATGATAACCAAAGCACTTTTATTACCAAAATAATTTGATATAATCTTTAATGACATACTTTTGGAAAACATCTTTCAAATAAACTAATTCAAATAAGGTATCAATATCTGGACTAAGTCTAAGAGAATACAGCTGGACTAGGTCAAACGGAATATAACGGACAGAATATTTGATACCAAAAGGGGTAGCTGAAATGTTTGCAAAGCATTACAGCTATTTTGGGAATACAATCAAATATTGGAATTGGATTTTCCAACATAATAGGGAACCTCTATAACCACGCATAGCAACCGGAACCCGGTGGTTTTTCATGCAAGGACTCACACACCACTAGTCCTTATATTGCCACACTTCTTGATATCCGGTAGCTTCTCAAGCAAGGACTCACACGCCACTATACCATATAATAAGGGTCCTGTCTGGACACCTTGGTGACCTAGAGCATACGCCACCAGTCACCTTGAGGGATCATACGCCACCCTCGTCATACTAAGCCTGAAATATGTAACATAGTTCCCGTATCATTTTCGAGATGTGAGGCTTGGGGCCGAGGTTACGCTCAACTGAGACAAAGCCACGCTTTGCTATTCACAAAGCCATGCTTTATTCTTCCATAAAGCTCATTCCACTTAGAATGCCACACTGTCATTCCTTAATCACACAACTGATTTCTACAAACGTATTACTCCTGGGCTCATACGTCTCAGGAAAGGGTGTTAAGCTAAGAGAAATTGCCTTCTCGGCCACCAACCAGAAAATACGTTGATAGAGATCAATTGATATGATTAGAAATGCACTGTCGGATACTCATCCATACAAGTTCATTCTGAGACTGAACGAAACAGAAGGCACTTTTCCAACTACCATTAGTAGCGGGTAGTCCTTGCAATCTGAAGATTTTCGCAATGAGGAGACCACTGCTATAAATATCTCTATAATGGGAGCGACCCAGAAAATGTCAACAAGCAGTCCTTTCGCTAATGAAGATCTCCGGTCTTCAATAATCATCATCTTCAACATGTCTTCACTTTCGAACGTATACATTGGTTCGAAGTGGTTTCGGATAAGAATCGCCTAAATCCGACCCTGGTTCCTTCGCACCAATCATCGATTAAAAGATGTTTAGTTCATATATGGATATTAATAATCAATCAATTACTTCATCTTTTATTTAAAACAAATATCTTTCTTAGATATATTCTTTTCAATTTATTCCATTTTCTTTTTAAGAGTATATGGAATCTTTAAGCCTCACTTATCAAATCATTTGTTTTATTTAAACCTTTCTTAAATCCTAAAATAATTCCAAATCATTTTCTCTTTTACTTAGGAAGCCTTTCCAGATCATTCTTTTAATCTCAACCAAAGATTTCTTATATTCAAGTTATAACTTTTAACTTAGGGAAAATATTCCCAAATCATTCATTAAATCTTAATCAAAGATTTCTTTCTTAACTTCAAATTATATTCTAGCAGAAAAAAATATTTTCATAACAGAGCACTACTGCCACCCTATATATGGTAAATTTCACCTCGAGGGACTAATGGCAAGTAGTCCTACATCACGAAGATCATCGTCATCAACGATCATTGTCTTCAATATATTTTATTTCGAAAATTAGTTTGAAGGGATTTTTGAATAGGAATCACCCAAATCCGATCCTGGTTTTTCGGATAGGAATCACTCAAATCCGATCCCGGTTCCTTCGTACCAATCATAGATTAAAATGATTATTGGAAGATTTGATGATCGATTTATGCATTTCCTTTTATCAACTGTCTTCGATAGAAATAAATCTTTATAAAATATTCTTCTAGTGAACATGGAATCATTATAGCCTTTCTTTGAAATTTATCGAATCATTTGATTTATTTAAACCCTTTTGAACTTGGAATAATTCTATTTTATTTCGCTTTTTATTTAGGAAAACTTTAATATAAATTTTAGAGTATCCGGGCTTTCCCATCGATTCGTTCCTCCTCTCTTCTAAAAGAGAAAACAAAGGCCAGGCAAGTTCAGGGCACTGGTTGCTCTAATTCTAACCTTAGTTACATATCTTGTTTTACCGTTTAGCTCTCACAGGCGGAACAAATGTACTAGTCGTTTCGGCATACTCAATTATTAATCTTCATTTTAGAAATGATTCATTAAACTTCTAAATCATTATTTAAAATGCTAAATTAATCTTTTAAAAAAATTTGTAAATGATTTGAAAGCGGATTGTTGAGTTTAAATCCAAAATTCAGAAGTTATTAAAAAGTGTTGCAAAAAGTGTTACAAAAAGTGCTTTTAAAGCCATATACTTCAAAACGACTTTTGTGTCATTTAGAAATCCATCTTTTCAACTTAAATTACTTTTAAAATATTTTAAAAGATTTTTAGAATTTATTTAATATTTTTAGAACAATTAAAATATCAATTTTAAACTATGGTCACTTTACTACAAAAACGCGATTCTTTTGGAAAATTGTTTTGGACATATTTTAAAATCTACTTAATAAAATATTGATTTTCTTTCTTTATTGAAAAGATATGGATATAATAGTTCAAAAAATTCTTATCTCGAAGGATTCCGAGCTATATTCCACTTTGTTCACTTATTTAATTTTTATGGCGCGAAATCACGAACTACCGCTACGCGACGCGTCTATTTTTGACTAAGTTTTCAATTCTCATTCAAATTTCACCAAAACACATTTAAATGTTTATAAAATATTTATAAACCCTTTTCAAACATTTAAACTAATATTTTCCATATTAAATCTCTTTTTCACTTTAAATCATTTCATAATATTATATTACTATAATATGCATTTTCCACTTCTTATATTCTCAAAAACCATTAAGAGACTAAATAACTTCATATACACATCCATATGGATTTATTTTCTATTAATTAACCATTTTTATTATAATTTCTCATAATTTATCACAACCAAGTTATCAACTCTATCAACATCCATATTATCAACCAAGTTATCAAACATTCAAACAAATCATTAAGATATTAAATGGTCATATTATTATACTTAAAATAGATGTAGAGATTATATATTATTTAATAAACATTGAGTATTCACATACGGCCAGCCTCTCGACTGCCCCAACCCCGCGGGACATGTAGGAGTAAGAGTCATCCGCTCACTACCAAACCCAAATGCGAGAACCCCCTATCATGCTGCACCCGCCAAGTGCATAAACAGACACACATGTCGGACTTGAATTGCTCAAAATATACATATATATATATATTATTTAGTTATAATATACAAATGTATGTTTGTTTATATATATGTATGATGTTGAGAAGTTATAATAGTTTATATTTATAATGTGCTGTTACAGTTTGCTGTTTATATAAATATAGGTTTATTTATTATCGGTGAGTTCCAATATATTATAATGAGTTAAGTTATATTGATTTTGTAATTTTTTATTCCAATAAGTATTTACGTTTATACATACGTTATGTATTTGTCTATATATAAGTATTTATGAGTTGATTTCAAATATATATATGGAAATTATATATATATTTGTGATTTTGAAATAAATTTTGATTTGAAATATATATATATATATATTGAAATGGATTTTGAAACAAATATATATATATACATATATATACATATATATATATATATTTGTATATATATCAAGTTTAGTCGGATTTGTTTTCATCGATCCCTTGTTATCAGCTTTATCCATCTAATTCATGCCAATTTTGCTTTGATTTGGAATTCATGCTTGGATTCGTAACTCATCTCATTCCCATTCGTCTCTAGCCTCGAAAGGAGAGCAATCACTCACGATCAACATTCTTATATTTATTAAATTTGATTTCAATTGAAATGACAATTAAAATATGCTGCTGTTAGATTTACATTGCTATATTTATGCCATTATCTGTAATTGTTCACCTGTGAGATATGACACCATATCTTGCTGTTTATATTTTATTCAGTTTGTTTCTGAAGATATATGCATGTTGTTATATGTTATATTTTATCATATATGTTCTCACTCTGCAAGTTCCCTATTAGTATAGAATTCCCTATAAGTTGAAATGATACATACCCGAATGATCTGTAGAATAGGAGAAAATCGTTATGGGTTGAAATGATAGACCCAAGCGATTTTCAATTGAATTGAATTTGGGATTGCGGGTTGAAATGATATATATACCTGTATATATTTAAATTACGGATTGAAATGATAAATATCTGTATCACTTGACCTAGGATAGAAACTTTTATACAAACACCGTTGGTCTATATATGTAACAACCCTGGGATTTTTGTAACAATTATTTATCGTCAAAATGACAATTAAATCGTTGTTAATTGCTAATGCAAATTTTAATCGAATTGAAATCCTTTCATAATTTGTTAAATGTTGATGGGCTTTTGGAAATTTAATGTTGGCCCATATCTCTTTGTTTTGCCGAGATAATATCAAGAAGCAACTGGTCCCCTTTCATTTTTCTTCGTTCATTCGCAAGCCCACTTTTAAAAAACAAAAACCCTAATCACCATACGAAAAAATGGCGGCACGAATTCGTTGTTTTCGTTCGTTCCTCATCTAAAAAATTAGGGCATGCTCGTTAGTTTCGTTCGTCACCCAAAAGAATAATGGCGACTTCAAACCTCTACGTTCGTTCGCTCGAAACTAGGGCTTCTGTCGATTTGCGTAGCTCGATCGAAAGCTCATTGCTCGCTCGTCGATGCTAAGGTGAGTATTATACTCACATCTAATTCCAGCTCAAGCTTATTCGTGTTCGAATTTGATGATTTTCGGCCGTATATGTTTTTCTGAGATTTGTTGTTTGCCGTTCGATTTCGTTTGGATGTTGATGATTTTCCCTACTTTGTTCGATTTCTGTATTGACCATATTCTGACATTATTGTGACGACGATGTCTCTTTGAGTTTGTTGGTTTGATTTTCTACTATCACCATTACTGTTAATTTGGAATTTTGACAATTTGGTTGTTTTGGCGATGTTGATTTCGTTGACTTCAGTTTACTCTGTTACTTACTCTGTTGGGCATCAGCTTGATATGTTTGTGATTGTTGCATTTGGACTTTAAGCATAACAAATTGGACTGGATTGTGCTTGGTCTTGTTCGTTGTTTTCTCGGTTTCACATGCTCTTGATTATATCATCTTCATGTATACTTGTTGTTGTCTGGTGGTTTTCTAGTCTTTGTAGCATCTCGACTCATGTATTTTGGCACTGAATTTATTGTCGACAGTTTTGGGTTCTTGCATTTTGGGGTTGTACTGTCCGGAGTTCGAATACATGTCTCACTTGTGTCTATTGAGTTCGAACATCCACTGTGTAGTTCATTGTTATAGCTCGACAGTGTTGGGTTCATGTGCATTGTCACTGCATATTTTGTTGCATCATTAACCTGGTTGTTCTGCAGTTCATTGTTGCCAGTTACATTATCAAGTATTGTGTAGTCTTCATCCTACCTGCACTTTGTTGCCAGTTACATTGTTAAACACTTGTGCATGTTTTCACTTTGCATATCACTGCCTAGTTTTGTTTTCATGAGTATTACTTGATGGCATTGGTTTTGGTGATCACTTGATTACTGAACTGCATTAGCATTGCTTCATGTCTTTGAGTAGAGTGTTCATGCAGTTGACCTTTGACCTATGTCTATAGCATGAGCCATTAGTTTGCATTTTTGAACTGGTTAGTATTTTTGGGCGGTCTCACTTAGTTGATGATTTGAGGTTGAAGTTACAGTGGCATTCGCATAAGAAGTTACAGTGGCATTTGCATAAGAAGTTACAGTGGCATTTGCATAAGAAGTTACAGTGACATTTGCATAAATATATCCATCCACTTATGCACATACGATTGTGTTTGTACGTAGGTGATTTCATCTTGAATCTAGGTCAATTACTGGTTTCACTTACTTACTTTAGACTTTTAGTTGGCCTGTCTTCATGGTTCACCACTGTTTTATGCACTTTGGTCTGATGCTACTAGCTTCCATCTCTGATCAGTTGCACCATTGATTACATGGGTTGATTCATGTATTGCATCCCTGCAATTGCAGATTTTATTTCGTACATTTATGCTATAACTGACTAGATGTTTGATAACCACTGCTTAGTTGTCATTGTGTATATGCTATACTATGTTGCATTTTGCTGCAACTCGTACACGCTTCGATTTGAGCTAGCAGTGTCCATTCGAGCTGCTGTATATATGTGTGCTTACATCTGAACTGTGTACTTGATGCAGTCTCTATGCAATTGAGTTCTGATATCATTCTTTGAGACAAATTGCATTCCAATTGTCGGCTTTGACTGTTTATCCATGGTTTGAGTGAGTCTCCTTTGCTTCTCTGGCAGTTTAAAAGATTTTACTTTGGTGTAAAAGAAATTGGCTTTGACTTTGCCTTGTTGATATTGGCTTTGACTTTGTTGACAGTTTTTGCTTCTCGACTCTGGCCATTTGCGTATATCTGGTTTTGGCGAGGCAGTACACGCGTGCGTGTACTGCAGCCAAAACAGTATTGGCATTTTTATGGATATTTCAATTACTTGAATTGTTTTGTCCAATTCAATATTTTGAAGTTATATTTTGCTTTGATTTGATTCGAGAATTTTGATGTGGTCTAATTATCTAATTGATGATTAGATTTTGAGTTTCTAATTATTTATTTAATAATTAGATTGTTGTTTAGGCAATTCTGCGATTTTCATTTTATCTTCATTGATAATCATTTTATTCATCTTGTTAGTGATTTGGATTAGCTGATTTGTTGTTTAACACTGTTTAGTGTTATATCTGACGTTATCCGATTCTCTTACCGAGGAGTCGGATATACGAGATTTCTGTGACTGTCGTCTTTTTGATATTGATTATTATTGCTTCCGTGCATTAATAACTGAGTTTGAATTAGACTGACCCATGTATTATTTTCTTTTGAATGTAATACTTGGGTCAGACCCGAGTTATTTCAGGTTGTAAATTTCCTGCTTTGAGTTGTTGTTTGAGCTATGAAGACTTTTCACATCTTTTGAAGTGGTCTTTGTCTTGTTGTAGTAGTCAGTGTGTCTCTTTAGGGTTGATATGTATTCATGTATATTAGTCGATAATGTACTTGTATATATAACTTCCAGAGTCGACAGTTGTAGTTGTATCATATATGTATTGTGTCAAATGTATTGTAACTGACATCGGTTATATATATATATGAGACTTTTATTATCTGTGTTCCGCATTCTTTTGTGTCTGTGTTATTATTATATATATTGTCCTAAACTATTATGAACCATCGTAGTTTGTTTTATACTGGAATTGGGTACGTCGATGGGAGTATATAAATAAGAGATGTAAAATGAAAAATATATATACCACTCCTATCGAGGTAACCAATACTAGTGTAAGGCCAACTACGGATGGCCGCTCCTATCCAGCCTTATTCTTCACGATAACAGACGGTATTTCTTTTAATACTCTTTGTTATTTTGAGCATAGAGGTGGGGCGTCACAATATATATTTTTTGAAATGATTTTTCCAAGGTTTTGAAATGAATATATGATTTTATTAAATATTGATTTTAAGATATTATATATGGTTTAAATATATATGATAAGTTTTAATATGTAAGAAGTTTAATAATAAGATTTGATTTAATAAAGTTTGATTTAATTAATATTTATATTTTGTTTAAATATTTATTTAAATTTATTTTAAAATAGATTTTTATATTGATTTTTAAAAGTTAAGGTTGGAAAGATAATTTGAATTTATTCGAAATTGTATTTAATCAAGAATTTTGTTTAATTAAATCGATTTGAAAATTATTGAATTTGAGGGTTTTAAGATATGATTTTATAACTTGATTTTGATTTAAAGTGATTAAATGGATATTTCAAGTTTTAAATAAATCGAAGGAAATATTTATTTTAATGTAATTTAAGGTTATTTAAATGATAATGGATTTATTAAGTGAATATTTCAAAACTAAATAATAATGAAGTTAAAATAAGATATATATGAAATTATCAATTTAGTTTTGAAAGTGCTATAATTTGGAAATATATATATTTGAGATGGAAATGATATTTTGGTTTTGAAGTATAAATTATTTTGAAATGACCACGGTGTTATAATGAGGTTTGGTTGTTAATAGCGTATATTTCTACATAGTAGATAGTTCCACGGATCCTTAGAGGATGGTTATCCCAAACATCCTTTAAGTTACTTGTATTTCAGTTGATATTTCACTTGAGTTGGATTTATTGATATAAGAATGTTAATCCTGACTCGAGTGTTTTGTGTTTTGCTTTACGCTCGGGTCAGACGGAGTGTCACAGCAATTAAGACTCACCTTTGAAGTTTAGAGTTTCGCTTGGAGATCCAACTATCGATTCAGCTTTCAGCTTTTCTAGTTGATTTGTTCAGAGGTGTCATCTGTTTGTATTCAAGGCTCAATTATAGTTAAGATATTCTGCTGTATTTTATTTCTAACTCTGATGTTTATGTAGTAGCTTCAGGAACTACTATTTATCTATTCCGCTGCATTATTATTAAATTATTCTGTGTCTATGATTCTATTTACTGTATATGCTGAGTTTTGCCAAATATAAATTAACAATCTGATATTTTGAGCAATTCAAGTCCGGCATGTGCGGATGCGAATGGTTGAAAATTTCAGGATGTTACAGACGTTTTAGTTAAACTATTTATTTATGTAATCCAAATTTAAAAATAAATTTGTATAATGCTATTTTAAAATATAAACACTTATAAATTAATTAAAATAATTTATTTAACCATTGAAACTTACTTTTCTGAAATCAGGATTTTGTCACTTTTGTCGATATAAGGAATTGTTCCTGTTTTTGTGTATATTTCAACTTCCATATCCTATCTAATATTATTTGAATAATAAAATCTTATATATTTTGTATTTAAAATCACTTTAAATGTTATATTTGGAGGCAGTCAAATTCTGGGTCGTTATAACGGTGGATGAAGGAAGAAGAGCAGCGGTGATAGGAGAGGCTGTCAGCGTGATCGGCTAAGTGGAGATGGGGAGTGGGTACAAGGGTGGTGACATGGATGTTGTATGGCTGATGTGGCAGTGGAGTTCTGGCGAAGGTTTGGGCAGCGGAGGGAGAGGCTAAAGAGGAGGAGAGGCTAGAGGCAATAGGGATTGGGGTCGCGCACTGGCGGAGGCTAGGGAGGGGCAGGAACGAGGAAATGGAAATTTTTTTTTCTTTTCTTCGAACTGAGATACAGAAGATAAAAGAAAAATGAGGAGACAAGAAATAGCACGTAGGCTATTATATATTAAAGGTGAACAGTAGTTTATTTTTGTTTTATATTATATAAATTGTGTGCACAGTACTAATCAAATTTAATGTTGTGGAAAATTTTGTGCGACCAAACGACGGGAAGGTTGCGGCATCTGCAAGAGAATGGGCGCAGTAGAGATATTTTATTAAATGGTTAACATTGCAAACTGGGAACCGATACGTACTATAATTTGACCACTTAACGTTGCGCATCGGACGTCAAAATACAAAAGTAAGTATACCACGACAATCAACGCCATGAGACGAATCAAATGGTGCAATAAAATCCGTGTTACGACAATCGTGTCAAAAATCCACTGCTGTCACCAATTACCCCGATTAGAACGTACGTCAAATGACAAATCATGATAAACGGAGCTAGAAAGATCAGAATTGGACGAAATGAACTTTAACGTTTTAATCGAAAAATTTTCTAGATCACTTCTATGTAAAAATATTTACATGTCGAAAAATAATACTTCCCATCAAAATATTAACTGATTTTTGAATTAAAAATTCAAAACTGATAAATTTACATATTTCGCCACAAATAAAATTTCTTTCACTATACTCATTAGATGCATTTCAAAATTTAAATTTTTCCATAATTAAATTTCACTATTTATTTTATTCTGAAATTATCGTTTAATTTACTAAATCTTAATTCGTTAAAACTATGATCACATAACTTATCAGAATAAATTTTAAATAATAACATAAGCTTCTTTAATAAACATTCCTACATTCATTCATTTTTAACTTAACACTTACAATCTCGATTTCTGTTATAAATTTATTACAAACTAGTATCATTAATTTCAACTTTAATATAAGTTACACCATTTATTTTATTACAATTTGTCGTCATTTTAGAATTTTAATTAAATGTCGTAACTCATGTTCTTCTATTATTTATATATGCCAATCTCTTATTTAAAATAAACATCTACTATGTCTATTTCTATTATTAACTATTTACAGCTAATATTATTCAATTTATCTTTTTAATATAAGTTAGGACTCTTATTGTGATTTAAGAGTGTTAATACAAATTTTCATTAAATAAATCAAAAATTTCTATTTTCTAATCATCTTAATTCAATAATTATATTAAATTTAATATTTTAAAAATGACCAAATTTTCGGGTCGTTACAATCTCTCCCACTAAGAACATTTCGTCCCCGAAAAGGAACGGAGTAAAGAATCAACACTTAGCTATGTTAAAGTTGTAAATATATTTAATATTCAAAATTTCTTAGTTTTACTTCTTTTTTATAAAAATGTCTAACTCTTAAAATTTTTGAAAAATTTTAGTAGCACCTCCTTTGCGCGGCTGAGTCGAAAAAACTACAAACTGCCTCTACATGCCCAAACCAATCAAATGAAAATAAAAGCCAAGTGGCTCCCCACATTAGGGGTAGAAAATCATCATCCAACCAACAATATAAATACGTACATATTTGTTGGGCCACAAAACTTTATTTATTAAATCATAATCCTCAATATTGTCTTTCTTCAATGTACCTGAATTTTACTTACATAACCCAAAAGAGAGTTAAACCTGACAAAACACGATACATTAGTTATTCCTATCATAAGCACAAGCAACATAACAATATAACAACCATATGCAACAAGGCAATGTGATGTAACTGATAAGGATGAGGTTAAACTACATGCAACCAAACAGCATAACAATCCTAAGCAAGAAAAAATCATAGCATACAATCATTTTATTAAAATCCGTAGAATATATATATATATGCCATTCGTACGTATAACAATTTTGATTTCTTACTCGAATACGAAATTTTATTTTCCGAACTAGTATTGGTAGCCCGACTATTCTAGTGCGGACTCTAATCCGACTTCTTGATAAGAAACTTCCATCCTCCTTACATAGTAATAAACTATGATAGAGAACTTTAGAGTCGTATCAAAAATCTGTATCAGTGTTTGTCGTCGAGAATCGAGCGAACAATCCTAAATTAGACAGGTGTGAATTACCTTAAAATCGTGCATTCAAATCTGAATCAAAACTGTAAATGCAAATAGAATGGTTTATACACAATTTACGTATTTATTCCATTGGTTTCTTAATTACATCAATAGATAATTCAAGTGGTTTTTTATATTAAATTCTTAAATGTTTGAAGATTTTCTTTGTTAAAATTCTTTTATAACAAAATACTTTTATATCGAAATTATTTTATATTGAAAATACTTTTGATAACTCGATGTTTCAACAAGTTTATCCTCGTTCTTACAGAATCTAGTAATACGTTGATCAGACGCAAGATTAGAAATATCTAAGTACTTAGTAGACCTGTTTTAACACCCAATGAAAATACTTGGAAAACTTTTAAAACAGGTATGAAAAGTACTAGTCTAAATCCAATCAAGAATCGCGGCTACACAATGGTTACGCTCCTATCCCAGAGGAAACATCTGTAACTTTGGGTAATCTCTACCCAGCGAATTACACCATGCAAATCAAAATCAAATCGCCCATGGATCGTAGTCTACTTAGCGATTACGCTCATTGGCTGCGTCTCTATCCCAGAGAAAACATAGTAGACTATAGGCAATCATTGCCTCTCGAATAACGCCACGTGGATCGCATTGTACTTAGTGGTTACACCCTATGTTTACGTCGCTATCCCAGCGAAATAATAAGTAGACTATAGGCAATCTCTGCCGCCTCGAATTATGCCAAATACATCGACCATAGATCCCAGCTACATAATGGTTACGTAGCTATCCCAGCGAAATCATAAGTAGACTGTAGGCATCACGCCCCTCTGAATTATGCTATGCTAATCGAATCATAAGACCATAGGTTATGCTATGGAATTCAAAGGAACTCATGAGTTTATATCCGAACGACCGAAATCAAACAATAGATTGAATCCACCAAGTGGATTATCGAAAATTACGAAGGGTACATCCCATATCCTTTACTTTGAAATATATCGTACTATATATAGTATCCTTTCCAAATCATAACTTCAAATATCACACTTATATAAATTCCATTATATATAAGATTTCATTTCCAAATCGAGTACCTTCCAAAATCAATAATCTCGAATATATCATATCATTCTTATACAAATTCCGTTATATGTAAGATTATAGTTTTTAGATCGAATACCTTTCAAAATCAATAGTTTTTGAAATAACTTCATACTTATACAAACCATTTTCATATAAGAATCGAAAACTTTCAAATCAAGTATTTATATAGAGTCAAAGGCCTTCGAAATCAATCCATTTTCATATATCATTTAAGTTTCAAATCCATATACGATATCCACAATCATTTTTCCCTTTCAAATCGAATGTCATTCAAAATTCAAAATTTTCAAAATCAGTAGTTTTTAGAAATAAGTTCAATTCAATATTTATATCAAGTTTATAAATGAAAATTTCTTTTCCAAATCAAATACGTTTAAAAAAACATTTTATACATAAATTACTTTATAAAACATTTACTAAGTTCATAAATATTTCTTAAAACAAAATTTCATTTAAAACATTTTAAAACCAAATTTCATATTTGTATAATACAAAATAATCTTATTTATTTTACTTACCAAAATACTTAACAGTTTAAAACTTGTTTAAATTATATTATCCTTTAACTTAAGAGTTACAAAACTAACTTTTGTATACCATTCTAAAATACTAAGCTTTAAATTTTAAATCTCAATTTGGGAGTATCAGATTATTCAAAATAGTCGGTAAAATCAAACCCCCAATTCAAAGAAAATTGAAAATTAGCAATCAATCATCTCAACGAGATACACAATCAGTCAATCCTAATGCCCTATACATGTGTCCATAATACCATTCAACTAGAATTCGAGAACTGAATACCAGGTTTTATTTCAATTATTTGAAATATGCATATCTTTTGAATATCAAATCATACTTCAAGGATTTCAGTCTAATCTGTTTCATCAATTCAGTCGTGTAGCAAAGCTACTATAGTGGCCTCCCCATTTTGAAACTCGAAAATGAACGTCGATGATGTTGCAGTCATCACCGAATTTATTTTCCAACGACAAAAGTGAGTTCTGCACTTTTATTTATTTTGAAATCATTTTGAAAACATTTCAATATAGAAAATACTTTCGAACGATGCTACTATTATTATTTATCCAAAACTAAAAAAATGATTTCAAAACATCGGAATTCCAATCCTCAAATTCTCATGTTCAATATCTTCCTAGTCAAAACCATATTTATATAGGTCATTTTCTAATATAAAGTCATTTCATAATTGTATATATTTGTTTAGATTAAATACACAACCTTTATTAATTCAAACTTTTTTATTATTATTATTATCAAAAATCTCTTATTAATAAATGGTATTCATTTAACATATTGTTATAGATATATTTGTCTCCAACATTTTACCGAAAGATTACACTACGTGCTAACTTTTATCCATTTTCGATTTCCTCTTTAGTTATGGATATTCCCAAACTTTTATCATATGGAAAAGCATTAAGAACTTAAGTATACATATCATTAACCTTGACGCATCAACTACTCAAAAACTAAGGGTACAATAGATCCTATATCCCATATACAAGGTTGCACCAAAAGAAAGGCCTTGACCTAGACACAACTAGCTAGAAGTTAAGAAATAACGAGTCCTACATGGCTTCTTCCACTTCTCCACATTGCTTCAAGAACAATGCTTCGGTATTTATCCTTCATGATGTTGCCTCAAAATGACCCGTGCACTCCACATCAACGTGTCCCCAATTCATGCATTTGTTACAAAAGTATACTATACTACCATCTTCCCTTTCGAACCTTGCGCATGCCGCTTGAGTGTGGCCCATCATAGTTTGCCTTCCACGTTGTCTCTCGAGACAATAATTGGCTATATGTTCTGTCTGCTTGCAATGGAAGCAAATGGTCGATTCATCCACTGATATAATGGGTACACGCTTCTTCTTCCTCGCCTTAGGACAATGGCTTAGAAAATGACCCTCTTTACGACACTTAAAACATACAATCTTAGAGCGAACACGTTTGTCATCCTTATCCTTTTGCTGCCTCTTTTCGCTGCACATGGCGGTGAAATGTCCCTTTTGGTGACACCTATAACAGATGATGTTATCATAAGGGCCTGGTTCTAACCTTTCTCTAATCAATTTCTCCTGTTCTAACTCCGCCTCTTTCCGTGCCTTACGTTCTGCCTTCCATGTTGTACTTTTCGTCATCCTAATTAGATTAAAAGTTTAATAGGGTTCTCCTGTGACGCCCTACCTCTATACCCATGCTAACCAAGAACACTACGGTGTAGTGTTGTCAATTAGCACGGAGAATAAGGCTGTTGAGGAGCGACCATCCATGTAACTTCTTTGTGCAAGCACCGATATGTCAGATGGGGATTTTCACTTCAAGGGCTTATTTGTGCAGGTAATAAGTTTTAAGGACACTATTTCTAAAAAATTAGTTTTAAGGACATTTTACAGGAAAAAGATAAAAGAATTTATCATTTTCAGTTATACAGAAATAATGATAAAAAGATTTATCATTTTTCTATATAACTTAAAAAGATAAATGAATTTATCATTATCCTGTAAATTGTCCTTAAAACTAATTATTTAGAAGTGTTGTCCTTAAAACTTATTACCCTGAAAATAGAAGCCCTTCAACATAATTTCCACTATGTCAGATAGTATAGAATGCATATCATTTAAGGAGGAAATCCGACATACCGATACAAACTCAAAGCTATCACACAGTGGCTATAAATAATCTTCGGAAACAAACATAGAAGTAAACATAACATAAATCAGTCACAGACATCCATATCACAAAAGCGGAAAAAGATATGAATATATATATATATAACACATGAAAGTGTACATCAGAGTAGTGGTCAGAAAGATCCACGATAATACAAAAGGATAGCAACATGTGCTATACAAAAGAATACATCAATGAGTCGATATCTCAAATGTGTACAACAAAAAAACTACTAATCTAAGTAGTTAGCCAAAAGTCAGAGTAATAGATCCCTGGAGAGAAGTCAAGCAGAAGCACCTGTAACATCTCGGTCTGACCCGAGTATTATTTCATAAGAAAATAATAAATGGATCAGTCTAGCTATAAATATCAGATGACATGATATAGAATAAGAGATATGGCATAAACATATAATAACCATAAAGGCATACTACTATAAGTATGTAAATGAAAATCAACAAGAGATTAATCAATATCACAAGAATCTTCTCAAAGATAAAATGGGGTATCATACCCTAAACTTGTATTCATAACAAGTCAATGACACACGAATTCACCAATGCACAAAAATTGATAACATATCAATGAAAATCATGAAAATTGGTGAAGCACAAATTCCAGAAATCAACACACGAAATCCAGAAATCACATAATAAGGGGGGAGGCCTATCACAAGAACGGGAGCATGAAAACTCACCAACACGTGTAACACAAGAACGAGAAGCTATCTCATGGAAGCTATCCATTAAATTTTGACACACGAACGGCCCGAAGACCATGGGGCGCTACCCCACATATGTGATGTAGAAACATCACACAAACGAGGTTTAGTCTCCCTCGTAGACAAAGAGACTTCGCACAATTGCTAGTCTAAATCACAAAAATGATCATCATGATCATCAAGAAGTGTCAATTACACTAAGCTAGTAAATATATGAGTTTAGCTTCATGTCCCATAACCACTAGCTTAACTTAAATATTTACGAACAAACTGTAGATCTTCACTAGGAAATTGTCACAAAAGGTTCAGTCGAACAAGTCCAAGAATTAACCGACGAAGTAAACGCAAGCGTTTCATACCACCTGTTTTGCTAAGCCGTTTAATTAGATTTCTCATCCGAGTGAAGTAAAGGCTTGTATATACTAATAGATTGGAAAACGGTTTAAGAAAAAGAGCTTTGTATTAAAATAGAGTTGAAATCGTTTTGATGAAAGAGTTTTGATATTTACTAATAGTATTGACCTTCATATTTTTAAAGTGACAAACCACAAAATGATTGCTGAAGCAAATCAAATCACAAAAATTCACATAAGAAGCCGTGAAGGGAATCCAAAGAAATAAGTCCCAAAATGCATCAAAGTAGGAATGCTCGTGAGAACAAACATGGCCGAGCTAAAGTGATGCGCGACCTAACATAGCCGAGCTGAAGACTGCAAGCAGGTTGAGCGACCTAAGAAAGTGAAGCCGAGCAACCTAAGGATCTAACGGCTAAAGGGGTAGCACACGACCTAAACGGCGCGACCTAACGTGGAACGACCTAAGGCCTTGCAACCTAAGGTGGAACGGCCGAGTGACTTCAGGGGTCATGCGACCTAAAGGAAATGAAGTCATGCGACCTAAAGGTAATAAGGTTTAACGACCTAAAGGGAATAAGGTCTAACGACCTAGTAAAAATAAGGTCTAACGACCTAATGGTGCAAATGACCTAAGGCATGCGAGCAATATGCAGTTATATAGGCCGAGCAACCTAACTGAGGCAAGCGACCTTGAGGAGGCGTGCGACTCAAGTAATGGAACGACCAAGAGGCGAACGACCTAAGGGACGCGACCTAGTATGCGCGCGACCTAACATAGCCGAACGACCTAACGAGGTAAGTAAGGCCGAGCGACCTAAGGGGCGCGACCTAATTGCGCACGACCTATGGCCAGAACAAATTAAGGCCGGAAACGACCCAAGCTCTGTATGACTTTTCAACAGCGAACGACCTAGCACAGGCAGAATGACCTAAGCCCAGATTTTTGCCAAAAACACACGAAAAATTGGGGTTTTCACCCATTCAATCCAAACCAAATGCAAATGTTCATGCTAAAGTGATAGGAATCATTCCCAACAATCCAATGACAGTTATAGGCAAGAATGTGAGATAAAAATCTCACCTTTGCACCAAAAATCAATGAAGATGAAGCTTGAAGCAAAACAAGGACAACAACAAGCTTGAATCAAAGTCTTCACTTGAATTCGGAGTAGATGTTGGATTAGCAATGAAGATTAAAGCTTTGGAGTTTTAATTTCCCATTCCCTCCACCATTTTTGAATAAGCTTTAAGTGTTAGGAAAATGAAGAAGGAATTAATGAAGAGGAGAGGGGGTTGGGACTGACTTAGAAGTGGTTCAGCCCAAACCAAAAGCTCAAAGCAAAAAGTGACGAAAATTTCACTATCTCCAAACATATCGAAGTTTACACTCAAAAAGATCGCAAACGTCATTTTGAACGCAATGGAGGTGGTCTCGAGTCCTAATTTGACCGTATGCAAAAAGTAGCTTTTCAGACTAACATCCGACTAACGACAAAATATTTAAATAAAATATTTAAATATCAAATCGACAAATATGCGGGTTGTTACAGACTCCCCTTGTAACGACCCGTATTTTTACGGATCGAAAAGTTTGTCAAAATCTGGAATTTTAGCATTTTTGAGCCATTTCAGATTTTAGGCAAAAATATGGCTAAGTCCTAAGTCGTGAACGACTTAGTATAAGTCGTAAGTCGTATACGACTTAGGAGATGGGAGTGACCCAGGGCTTGGAGATAGGTTGTTTGTACGACCTAAGGAGATAAGTCGTAACTGGGCTAAGTTAGTAGGTCGAAGTTAACTCGACAAGTGTTAAGTCGTAGGTTGTAAGTCGTTGCCGAGTTAAGGGATAGACAACTTAAGGTAGTGACCGACCTAAGTGATAAGTCGTGACCGAGTTATATGTTAGGTCGCGAAGTGGTTTGGGTCACGTGTTAGTTTGGAGAGACCTGTATAATGTTGCGACCTAGAGAGTGAGCGACTTAGGGGCTTATCTGTTAAGTCGTTGGGTTGCTTATGTCGTATAGGAAGTAAGTCGCGGGTTGAGGCTTAGGTCGTAGCCGAGTTAAGGATAGTTGGCGACTTATAGGATCGCGACCGAGTTAAGTGGTAAGTCGTGAGCGACTTAAGGGAAGTGTGCGACCTAAGGATTTAGCGAGTTAGCATGGTAGCAACCTAAGGAGTTAGGTCGCATAAGTATTAGGTCGCGTGAGTTGTTAGGTCGCTGGGCTTTGGCTATGTGTTAAGTCGTATAAGCGCCTGTGTAAGTCGCAACCGACTTAGTAGTTGGCTGTTAAGTCGAAGGATGGGTAACCTAGCTAAGTCGGAGTCTGTTAGGACGAAGGCTTTGTTAAGTCGTAGCTTGGTTAAGTCGGAGGCCCTTTTCAGTTAAGTCGTAGGCGCATGCTATAAGTCGTAACCGACTTAGGAGATAGCTATTTTGTCGTGAGTCATAGGTAGATAAGTTTTTAGGTCGGCAAAGCTTTAGGTCGTAGGTCGGCATGGTGTTAAGTCGGCAGCGACTTAAGAAGGCAGCCGAGTTAAGGATTTCAGCTATAAATAGGAGGGCTTTGTTCCATTTTTGGGATCCGGATTTCGAAGCGACGAAGTGCTGCCATTTTGAGAGCTCGACTTCTACACTTCTTCACTTCTTTTCTCCACTCTAATCTAGTGCTTCCTTTCATCCAAATCGAAGATCAAGATTTAAGATCCAAGAGCTTAGATTGAAGATCTTCATCTTTTCAAGAGAGATTTCTTCGTTTGAAGCGAATTCGTGATAGATCAAGCTTGATCCTTAGCTGTCCAGATCTGAAGCGTGTTGATTTGAGGTTGTTTAGGTGATTTGGTGAGTGGTGATTATCTCTCACACGGATCCAAAGGAGTATATCGGATTGTTGGCTCGATTTGGTGTTAAAATAGTGATTTCCATGCATTTTCTTCATCCTAAGTGTAGATCCATATAGATCCATTGTTCATGATGATGTTATATCCATTTTATCATATGTTAACCTATGCAAGTTCATTCATCAAGTTTGTAGGGATATAATTCATGTTTTCATGCTTATTGGACTTTCAACTCTTTAATTACGAAAATGCCATTATTGTGATAATTGTCTATTTAGATCTTGTTTGAATGCTTGATTGTTTGGATTAATGTTTGGTTTGATTGATTGTTATGAATTAGATGATTGATGGTTTGATTTAGACCGAAGACGATTCAAAAGCTAAGGGAAAGGCTCTTGAATTGGGAAAGCTGCTCGTGGCATATGTAGCGGGATGATGAAGCTCTTATGCATAGATTTGATGATGTGATCTTGAGATGAGGCTTTGCGAGGATGTGATGAAGCGAGGCAATCATGTGATGAAGACTTGGTCTAATCCAGACGGGATCATTCCAAGCATGTTGATAACTCGGTGATATGATTCGAGTTGAGGATAATGAATGGATATGAGAATAGTCGTCAAGGAGGATGACTAGGAGGCTTGGATAGCATCGTTGTTGAAGGTTCTAGCATGCTCTAAGCAAGAGTACGTTTGGGCAGATTCGATAGTTCCAACGACTAACTGTTGATGGTCGAGTACTCTGGGCAGATTCGATAGTCCTAGGCACGGGCTGCGACGACGTGCGGGAGTTATGTCTAGAACCGGGGTTTCCATTAGCCCTTGACGGACGGCTGAAAGAATGTGCCGGTCATTCAATTAACGGTGATATCGAAGCAATGATAACAGTGATAGCCAGAGTCATGGATGTTTGGTTGTATCGTCATTCGGACTCAAGAGCGGTATTTTCTGGGTGCTTATCTGATTTAGGCCTTGGTACTTGGAAAACATTGCCCTTAACTCGAATGATTATTACTTTACTTTAAATTGTATGCTCTGCTATGTTGCTTCTGCTTAGTGTGTGTCTGGGGGCTATCACTGTAGAAAGAGGTGGAGTGGGAGGGTTGTATTCCTATTCCTTTTTTCCTTTATGCTCTTTTGGTATGTTGTTAGTTAATTTACTGCTCACTAAGACTGTTGTCTGACTCAAGGCTTTATGTTTTAATTCTTATTGCCTTGGGCTGTTCGTCCATTGTTGGGACGGGCAGACTAGGTAGCAGGTGACAGGTGATGTTCGCTTCTCACGATGCTGATATCAAAGACGAGCTGGAGGGTTGCATATTATCTTCTTATTATATGTACTGGATGTTCCGCTGTTTTGTATTCTCTGAGTGTTATGTAGTGAGGCTTGATGTATTGGCTATTTGGATGCTTGTATTCAACTATTATGGAGTTTTATATGATGTCATTTTGTTCTGTAAAGCTTCACTATACATATGTTCTATTGTATTTTGTCCATGCGCTGTGAGTGATACGATAGATTCTGTTGTTTTAATCTACCTTGACAATCGTCCATGGTCGCCTGGCACACTTTATAGCGCACTATCTCTAGATTCGGTGCAGGGGTCATGGGCGGTCGTCACACCCCTCCTTAAAGAAATTGCGTCCTCGCAATATATAAGATGGAAATAAAAAGTAACAACCATAAAAGCATATTAATCACAAAAGAAAATTGAAATAAGAAGTTTACCTCAAAGAGCATGAGAAAGTAAGTCCGGATGTGTTCGCTCAATGAATTCTCTAGATTCCCAAGAATAATCTTTAGGATTTGAGGACCACTAAACCTTCACAAGCGGAACATCTTTATTTCGAAGTCGTTTGACCTCCGAAGCAATAATCCGAATAGGATGCTGCTCATAAGTTAAATTAGGCGAAACTTCAATCTCTTCCACAACACCGGGCTCAAGAATAGCATCGGAATCCCGAAGGCACTTCCGTAATTGAGAAACGTGAAACACGTCATGCATGGCAGAAAACTGAGCCGGTAATGAAAGGCGATAAGCCATGGTACCAATACGTTCAGTGATAGGAAATGGCCCAATATATCGAGGCGCTAACTTTCCCGATCGACTGAAACATACAACACCCTTCATAGGTGAAACACGAATAAATACAAGATCTCCCACAGAAAATTCTAATTTTCTTCTTCGGTTATCGGCATAGGATTTTTGTCTACTTTGGGCTTCTTTCATCCTATGTCGAATAAGTTCAATCTTTTCGGTGGAATCACGAATAAAATCTGGACCTAAAACCAGCTTCTCACCGGCCTCAAGCCAACAAGAAGGAGATCGGCATGGCCTCCCATAGAGTGCCTCGAAAGGAGCCATACCAATACAATATTGGAAGCTGTTATTGTAGGAAAACTCGACGAGGGAAATATGATCTTCCCAACTTCCTCTGAAATCAAGCACACAAGAACGAAGAAGATCTTCAAGAGTTTGATTCACACGCTCAGTTTGTCCATCGGACTAGGGGTGATAAGCGGTGCTAAAATTAAGCTTCGTTCCCAAAGCTTTTTGAAGACTCTTCCAGAATCCACTAGTAAATAATGGATCACGATCACTAACAATAGAAGTAGGGACACCATGCAATTTAACAATTTCTTTGATAAAGAGTTTGGCCAGAAGAGGAATGGTTCGGTTCGACCGAACGGGAATAAAATGGGCGGATTTAGTAAGTCTATCAACGATCACCCATAAGCTACCATGACCCGAACGAGAATAGGGAAGGCCATCAATATAATCCATGGAAATTTGATCCCACTTCCAAATTGGAATTTCCAATGGTTGCAATAACCCGCCAGGCCTTTGATGTTCGGCCTTGACAAGTTGGCAAATCATGCAACACTTAACAAAGTTAGCAACATCAGATTTCATTCCCTCCCAATAATAAAGTCGCTTCATATCCGCGTACATTTTACTACCACCGGGATGAATGGAATATTTGGAACGATGAGAATCTTCTAGTATATCTTTACGAAGATCACTAATATTTGGTACGATAAGTCTACCAAATTTTCGAATGCTGCCACGAGAATCAATATCAAAGTCTTTCAAACCTTCGATATCGGTTTTATCCTTAAAATTTTGGCCAAGAAGAGCCAATTCGGGATCTAGCCTTTGAGCTTCAAGAATGCGGTCTAAAAGAGAAGGATGAGCCTCAAGGCTACATAAAACAAGAGATAAACATAAATCGGAAACACGATCTCGAATTTCACAAGTGGATAAAACTTCGAGATCGTTCCATTCAGATATCATCATGGAAACAACCGCTTGTTGCTTACGACTAAGAGCATCAGCAATTCGATTTCCCTTTCCGGGAGTATAAAGAATATCAAGATCATAAGAGGCAAGGTATTCGAGATAACGTTGTTGACGCAAATTAAGTTCCTTTTGAGAAAATAAATATTTCAAAGACTTATGATCAGTATAAAGTATAAATTTCTCTTCCAAAAGATAATGTCGCCAAATTCGAAGGGCGAAAACGATAGCCGCAAGCTCTAAATCATGTGTGGCATATCTAGTCTCAGCCGGCTTCAATTGCCTAGAAGCATAAGCAATAACACGTTCTTTTTGCATAAGAACGGCACCCAAACCAACGCGACTAGCATCGGTATAAACAACAAAATCTTGATTCCCCTCGGGAATAACAAGAATAGGAGCATTAGGAAGGAGTTCTTTTAATTTCTGAAAAGAAGTTTCACATTTGTCCGACCAAATGTATTTAACACCTTTCTTTGTTAAGCCAGTAAGAGGCACGGCAATTTTAGAAAAGTCTTTGATAAAACGACGGTAATAACCCGCCAATCTAAGGAAGCTACGGATTTCCGTAACACTCTCCGGTCTCTTCCAATTTTGAATCGCTTCAATCTTTGAAGGATCCACTGATATTCCAGATTCGGAAATAATATGACCGAGAAACTTCACACTAGATTGCAAAAAGTGGCATTTAGAAAATTTTGCTTTTAACTGATTACTCCTAAGAGTTTCCAATATAATCTGAAGATGCTTTTCATGTTCCTCCTCGGTTTTAGAATACACAAGAATATCATCAATAAAGATGAGAACAAACCGATCGAGGAAATCTTTGAAAACTCGATTCATAAGGTCAACGAAATAAGTCGGAGCATTCATTAAACCAAATGGCATAACTAGCCATTCATAAGATCCATAACGTGTACGGAACGAAGTCAAAGGAATACTATCCTCTGCAATACGAAGCTGATGGAAACCGGTAGCCAAGTCCAATTGTGAAAAGACTCTAGCACCACTCAGTTGATCAAATAGATCATCAATCCGAGGTAATGGGTATTTATTCTTAATAGTAAGATCATTAAGCTTGCGGTAGTCGACGCAAAGCCTAAGTGTACCATCGGATTTCTTCACGAAAATTGCTGAAGCTCCCTAAGGTGAGGAACTAGAGCGGATAAATTGCTTCGTCTCTAATTCAGATAATTGTTTGCGCATCTCTTCATTCTCCTTATTGGACATGCGATAAGGAGGACGAGTAATAGGTTGAGCTCCAGGTATAAGATTAATTTTGAACTCAATTGCTCGCTTAGGTGGTAATCCTAAAACGGGCTCAAATATGTCGAAAAATTCACGAACGACGTGAATAAGAGAAATGACATCTTCCTCATCATCATTGTCATCATCAAGAGGGTTTAGAGAATATAAAGATTCCGTCAAAGTGGAATCTGAATCTTTAAGAACAATAGAAATATGCTTAACAGATAGTGGATGTCGAAGATAAATAGTCCGCTCAGGACATAGGATATGAGCTTCATAACGGTTAAGCCAATCCATACCCATAATCATACCAAAGCCTAAATAACGCATGACATGCAAATCGGCTAGGAAAGAAAAGTCACATAAAATAACCTCCACATCTCTACATAGCAAACTAAGAGTTGCGGATCCACCAACGGGATTCGCAATTCTCAGAGATGTCATTAAAGCATCAACACTTAAAGAAAAAGTATCGACAAGTTCCTTTGATATAAAAGAATGGGATGCACCCGTATCAAAGAGAACTCTAATAGGTTGATCATGAAATATAATAATGCCATCAAGGACAGAATGAGACATACCTTGACCGCGAGATGTGTTGCCAGGGGCTTGAGCAACGTTTAACTTTCCCTCCTTGCTTTGAAGCTTAGGGCATAGATGCATATAATGATCTGGACTTTTACAATAGCGACAAGAATGGGGCTTTGAACACTTGTTCGCAAAATGGCCCTTAGCACCATAGTTGAAGCATTTCCCATCACTGGGGGAAAGTGTCTTTGCAGCAGGAGTTGTTTGCTTACCCTTTTTGTTGGGTTAAGGACCTTTAAACTTGTTAGGCCTTTTCTTGTTGTTGAAGTTTGGTTTGGCACCCACCACTTCAACATCACTTTCCCTATCCTCCTCTTCAAGACGAAGAGTGATATCAATGAGTTGGTCGAAAGAAACTTCCAATTTTAGAAGTAATGGCTTCTTGAGATTCTTGTTTAAGCCATAGACAAATCTTTGATTCTTCTTCAATGGGGTGTTGATGTATTCAACCCCATATTTAGACAATGACTCGAAGGATGCGACATAATTTGTCACAGAGGATTCACCTTGAACAAGGTCTATGAAACGTCGAGCCAATGTCACTTTCTCTGCTTCTAGTACGAATTTTAATTCGAAGCGTTCCCAGAATTGTTCCCAGGTGAGATCTGCTTCATTAATTTCAGAAATAAGAAGTTCGTACCAATCCAATGCTCTCTCTTGGAGCATACTGGAGGCCACCTGAACACGGTGAAGATCGATAAGATTCATGCGAGAAAAGATTCGATCGCATGTTCTTAACCAAGCCTGGACTTCAATAATAGTTTCAGAACCTTTGAATGGTTTCCCACCCAAGTTGGTATAATCGTTGCACAAACGTGCAAATCCAGACTTAGGATGAGTAGGTTCCTGATTAGGACCGGCTGCTTGAGCATTCTTTACTAAATCAAGAAGCTGCTAAGCAGCCATGAAAACTCCATCCTGGGGAGTAACAGTAGATGGTCCAGCTCTGGGATGACCTGGTCTAGACATTCTCTTCTTTTAGGAAGAGAAAAGAAGAAAAGTTATTCTCCAAATAAATATCAAGCAAGTCTTGATAGATAAAACAAGGATACATAAAATGAAATAGGATGAATCGGTTCGAAGACTCGAATTAAATCCTAAGGCACAACTCCTAAGTTGGACTTAGGACGATGATCCTTGTTAAGTTATTCTACATTGTTCCGAAGTTTGGCTCTGATACCAAGCTGTGACGCCCCACCTCTATACCCACGCTAACCAAGAACACTACGGTGTAGTGTTGTCAATTAGCACGGAGAATAAGGCTGTTGAGGAGCGACCATCCATGTAACTTCTTTGTGCGAGCACTGATATGTCAGATAGTATAGAATGCATATCATTTAAGGAGGAAATCCGACATACCGATGCAAACTCAAAGCTATCACACAATGGCTATAAATAATCTTCGGAAACAAACATAGAAGTAAACATAACATAAATCAATCACAGACATCCATATCACAAAAGCGGAAAAATATATGAATATATATATAACACATGAAAGTGTACATCAGAGTAGTGGTCAGAAAGATCCACGATAATATAAAAGAATAGCAACATGTGCTATACAAAAGAATACATCAATGAGTCGATATCTCAAATGTCTACAACAACAAAACTACTAATCTAAGTAGTTAGCCAAAAGTCGGAGTAATAGATCCCTGGAGAGAAGTCAAGCAGAAGCACCTGTAACATCTCGGTTTGACCCGAGTATTATTTCATAAGAAAATAATAAACGGATCAGTCTAGCTATAAATATCAGATGACATGATATAGAATAAGAGATATGGCATAAACATATAATAACCATAAAGGCATACTACTATAAGTATGTAAATGAAAATCAACAAGAGATTAATCAATATCACAAGAATCTTCTCAAAGATAAAATGGGGTATCATACCCTAAACTTGTATTCATAACAAGTCAATGACACACGAATTCACCAATGCACAAAAATTGATAACATATCAGTGAAAATCACGAAAATTGGTGAAGCATAAATTCCAGAAATTAACACACGAACTCCAGAAATCACATAAAAAGAGGTGGGACTATCACAAGAACGGGAGCATGAAAACTCACCAACACGTGTAACACAAGAACGAGAAGCTATCTCATGGAAGCTATCCATTAAATTTTGACACACGAACGGCCCGAAGACCATGGGGCGCTACCCCACATATGTGATGTAGAAACATCACACAAACGGGGTTTAGTCTCCCTCGTAGACAAAGAGACATCGCACAATTGCTAGTCTAAATCACAAAAATGATCATCATGATCATCAAGAAGTGTCAATTACACTAAGCTAGTAAATATATGAGTTTAGCTTCATGTCCCATAACCACTAGCTTAACTTAAATATTTACGAACAAACTGTAGATCTTCACTAGGAAATTGTCACAAAAGGTTCAGTCGAACAAGTCCAAGAATTAACCGACGAAGTAAACGCAAGCGTTTCATACCACCTGTTTTGCTAAGCCGTTTAATTAGATTTCTCATCCGAGTGAAGTAAAGGCTTGTATATACTAATAGATTGGAAAACGGTTTAAGAAAAAGAGCTTTGTATTAAAATAGAGTTGAAATCGTTTTAATGAAAGAGTTTTGATATTTACTACTAGTATTGACCTTCATATTTTTAAAGTGACAAACCACAAAATGATTGCTGAAGCAAATCAAATCACAAAAATTCACATAAGAAGCCGTGAAGGGAATCCAAAGAAATAAGTCCCAAAATGCATCAAAGTAGGAATGCTCGTGAGAACAAACATGGCCGAGCTAAAGTGATGCGCGACCTAACATAGCCGAGCTGAAGACTGCAAGCAGGTTGAGCGACCTAAGGAAGTGAAGCCGAGCGACCTAAGGAGCTAACGGCTAAAGGGGTAGCACACAACCTAAACGGCACGACCTAACGTGGAACGACCTAAGGCCTTGCGACCTAAGGTGGAACGGCCGAGTGACTTCAGGGGTCATGCGACCTAAAGGAAATGAAGTCATGCGACCTAAAGGTAATAAGGTCTAACGACCTAAAGGGAATAAGGTCTAACGACCTAGTAAAAATAAGGTCTAACGACCTAATGGTGCAAACGACCTAAGGCATGCGAGCAATATGCAGTTATATAGGCCGAGCGACCTAACTGAGGCAAGCGACCTTGAGGAGGCGTGCGACTCAAGTAATGGAACGACCTAGAGGCGAACGACCTAAGGGACGCGACCTAGTATGCGCGCGACCTAACATAGCCGAACGACCTAACGAGGTAAGTAAGGCCGAGCGACCTAAGGGGCGCGACCTAATGGCGAACGAGCTATGGCCAGAACAAATTAAGGCCGGAAACGACCCAAGCTCTGTATGACTTTTCAACAGCGAACGACCTAGCATAGGCAGAACGACCTAAGCCCAGATTTTTGCCAAAAACACACGAAAAATTGGGGTTTTCACCCATTCAATCCAAACCAAATGCAAATGTTCATGCTAAAGTGATAGGAAATCATTCCCAACAATCCAATGACAGTTATAGGCAAGAATGTGAGATAAAAATCTCACCTTTGCACCAAAAATCAATGAAGATGAAGCTTGAAGCAAAACAAGGACAACAACAAGCTTGAATCAAAGTCTTCACTTGAATTCGAAGTAGATGTTGGATTAGCAATGAAGATTAAAGCTTTGGAGTTTTAATTTCCCATTCCCTCCACCATTTTTGAAGAAGCTTTAAGTGTTAGGAAAATGAAGAAGGAATTAATGAAGAGGAGAGGGGGTTGGGACCGACTTAGAAGTGGTTCAACCCAAACCAAAAGCTCAAAGCAAAAAGTGACGAAAATTTCACTATCTCCAAACATATCGAAGTTTACACTCGAAAAGATCGCAAACGTCATTTTGAACGCAATGGAGGTGGTCTCGATTCCTAATTTGACCGTATGCAAAAAGTAGCTTTTCGGACTAACATCCGACTAACGATAAAATATTTAAATAAAATATTTAAATATCAAATCGACAAATATGCGGGTTGTTGCATCTCCTGTCATATAATAAAATCTTTATCAGTTAATTTTCCAATTATTATTCTTAAGTTTATTAGCATTATAACCAGCCTTTGCATGAAATTTCTTTAGAATCCAATGGTTACCAAATTCATTATTTTAAATAAGCCTAAATTGATAGCATATCCAATTTGTTTTGATCACATAATTAAGGATGTTAATATGCTCTATTCTGACAGTAATTTTGTTACTCCAATTTACGGGTATTAAATTATACTTGTATAAAAAATACAAATACGCTCTCTCAAAATTCTCAACTCATTCTAGGGTGCTACCGACCCAATCTCTAATGAGATTACCCTAACAAAGCTAAGGTTCTCGCTTAACATTCAGCTCTGATACCAACTGTGACGACCCACCTTTTTGAACAGTTCAAGTTGACAATAAACCACACATGTCTAACTCAAACCGATTAAAAGATAGATTATCGATGGGTTTATTTTAAAGAAATAAAAAGAAAATAAGAAAACAATAACAGAATCTCGTAGCTAAATGACAAAATATAATAATCACATAAACAGTTCATGAAGCTGTTTAACAAATAAACATTAGATTTTAATTTATAACATAAATCAGAGTTATACATTTTAATAGATAGAATGAAATAGTGAAGCGGGATAAATACTAGTAGATATGATATACCAAATCTTCGTCTTCGTCCTCCAGAATAACTGTCTTCGATAACTGAAAAACTCGTTTGACCCGAGCGTAATGAAAAACAAAATACTTGGGTCAGGACTAAAAATCCTCGTATAAGCCAAATCAAAATCAAGAGAAATAGTTTCAAAATGAACGGTTTCTTTCCATTTCGAACAAATCTAGACTCAGATCCAAATTCCAAACAAATGAATTGAATTTCCAATGTTTCAATTCAATTCCTTTCAAATTTAATTTCATTCGATTTTGATTTCGAGATCAATTTAAATCAATTTCAATTTCGATTCAAACGATTTAGTGGCTCTAGTTCAATTCAGATCACATTTCAAAACCATTTCAGTTTATATAAATTCGAGTCTAATCTCTATACACCGATTTAAATCACTTAAATCAATTTAACTTAAACTTTCAAATTTTTAAGATTCAATCTTTAAAATAATCCAATTTCCATAATTCAAAACATATATCGATTATAACTTCGAAATTTCAAATCAAATTCTTTACACAAATTCTTTTAACAAAATTTGAACTCCATTCCAAAGCTCGAATTTCAAAATTATCCAATTCAAACATATCAAATTCATTTAATGGTCGGATTCCAAAAATCGGCCTTCTTATAACATTTCCTTTTTATTTATTAAAGTTATAGGAAAATTTGCAAATCCTTTTTATTGCTCTTTCAGGAAAAATATATGTTATTGTAAAATTAGAATTTAAATTATATAAATGAAATTCAAGTTAATTTCAAAAACTAAATTTAATTTGAATCACAAAATTAAATTCTTTATAATATATAAATTTCTAAAGCTTAGATTTTTAAATCCTTTTAAAATTTAATAAATAAAACTCAAATTATTGCCGTACGGCGATAAAATCACAAAATCACAATTCTGCCAAAGCCAGTCAACTATGCATCAAAATTCGCATATAAGAAAGGATATTCAACGTCCGTATCAAATTTAGATGCCCATGTGATCAATCATATCAATAGTGGTGATATCAGTGTGACAACACAGAAATATCAAAACCACTAGCAGCATACAGCAAATCAACAATATCATCCATCACAATATGAGTTAACATCCAAATCAACCAATTCAACCATATCACACAACAATCAATAATTATCCATGTCGGGGTATTTAACTAAAGGTGATATGCAATCCAATATCGATTTAAATATCAAATTTTGATGTCGAGTTAATAAATGTATAAATGTCAAAAATTTCCTATCAAATTTAGATGTCACATTTACCATCAATTCCAACTATCCATTTAACAGTCAAATTTCTATAAATTTTAAATGTCAATTTACACTATCAATTTTAATATCAAATTTATCAATTAAATTTTAAATGTCGGTTTTAACCGTCAATCAACTTAAATTCAACTAATTCAATTTCAGTCAATAAATCACAATAGTTAACTAGTTATCAATAATGGGCATTTAACTAGCAATTCAAATTTCAATTCCGATTTAACTATCAATTCAATTCCTAACGGTTCAATTCATATGTCGATTCTAAATATTAGTTAATTTACCAAACAACCATCAATTAATATAAATCACTTCATGATTTCGATTTAACTAATCATAAGAATTTTAGTACTTTATGAGCATTTAAAACACTCACCTTATCGCAATGTTTTCAAACCAAACTAGACACGACGAGCATGAATGTGCCTCGTGGTGAATATGCACTCTCACGAATGAATACGTATACACACTAACGCTCCAGACTTGGATAACGGATATGCATAGGAATAAATATACTTGCTTTAGAGGATGCTATTGCTACTCAGTCAACAACTGAATTCGGGTTTGGAGCTTCGTGAGCTGCTGATTGGACACGGCGAGCGGCGGGCAATGCTCAGGACTGCAAATGGCGAAAAGGCAGCAGCGGTAGCGCTCGGCTAAAGGAGTGGCAGCGGGACAGAAGAACTTCGGCAGCGACGAGCGGATAGGAAGACCTCGGCAGAAGGCTTGGTGAAGTGATGAAGGAAGCTAGAAAGCGAGATAGTTTGGGTGTCGGTGGTTGCGAATGTAAAATGCCCCGGGTGAACTGTTGCGTCGTGATGGAGGATCTGAAGTGGTGGTGGACGGTGGATGAAGGAAGAAGAGCAGCGGTGATGGGAGAGGCTATCAGGGTAATCGGCTAAGTGGTGATGGGGAGTGGGTACAAGGGTGGTGACATGGATGTTGTATGGCTGACATGGCAGTGGAGTACTAGTGAAGGTCTAGGCAGTGGAGGGAGTGGCTAAAGCGGAGCAGAGGCTGGAGGCAATGGGGATTGGGGTCGTGCACTGGCGGAGGCTAGGGAGGGGCTGGAACGAGAAAATGATTTTTTTTTTCATTTCTTCAAATAGAGATACAGAAGCTAATAGAAAAATGAGGAGAAGGGAAAGGTAAATGGTAGTTTATTTTTGTTTTATATTATATAAATTGTGTGCACAGTACTAATCAAATTTAATGCTGTGGAAAAGTTTGTACGACCAAACGAGGAAGGTTGTGGCGTCTACACGAGAATGGGCGCGGTAGAGATATTTTATTAAATGGTTAACATTGCAAACCAGGAACCGATACGTACTATAATTTGACCACTTAATGTTGTGCATAGGACGTCAAAATACAGAAGTAAGTATACCATAACGATCAGTGCCATGAGACGAATCAAATGGTGCAATAAAATCTGTGTTACGACAATCGTGTCAAAAATCCACTACTTTCGACGATTACCCCGATTAGAACGTACGTCAAATGACAAATCACGATAAACGGTGCTAAAAAGATCGAAATTGGACGAAATGAACTTTGACGTTTTAATAGAAAAAATTTCTAGATCACTTCTATGTAAAAATATATACATGTCGAGAAATAATATTTCCCATCAAAATATTAACTGATTTTTGAATTAAAAATTCAAAACTGATAAATTTACATATTTCGCCACATATCAAATTTCTTTCACTATACTCATTAGATGCATTTCAAAATTTAAATTTTTCCATAATTAAATTTCACAATTTATTTTATTCTGAAATTATCGTTTAATTTACTAAATCTTAATTCGTTAAAACTATGATCACACAACTTATCAGAATAAATTTTAAATAATAACATAAGCTTCTTTTAATAAACATTCCTTCATTCATTCATTTTTAACTTAACACTTACAATCTCAATTTCTGTTATAAATTTATTACAAACCAGTATCATTAATTTCAACTTTAATATAAGTTACACCATTTATTTTATTACAATTTGTCGTCATTTTAGAATTTCAATTAAATGTCGTAACTCATGTTCTTCTATTATTTATATACGCCAATCTCTTATTTAAAATAAACATCTACTATGTCTATTTCTATTTTTAACTATTTACAGCTAATATCATTCAATTTATCTTTTTAATATAAGTTAGGACTCTTGTTGTGATTTAAGAGTTTTAATACAAATTTTCCTTAAATAAATCACAAAATTTTATTTTCTAATCATCTTAATTCAATAATTATATTAAATTTAATATTTTAAAAATGACTAAAATTACGGGTCGTTATAAAGTCTGTCCACAACAACCCAAATAGCCTCATTGCCCTTCTGACTTTTAGGCAATCCTTCCACAAAATCCATCAAAATATGTTCCCACTTCCGAGTCGGAATTTTCAAAGGTAATAATAATCCCACAGGCTTCCCTTGCTCAGCTTTTATCTTCTTACTTGTCGAACACCTAGCAACAAACTCAGCTACGCTTCTCTTCATTCTATTCCAGAAGAAAATTCTTTTCTTATCCTTGAACATCTTATCTCCTCCGGGATGAATGGTCATCCTTGAGTGGTAACACTCCGTAAGCACATTTCTCTTCAAATCATCAATTATTGGGACACAAAGACGTTCATCTCTTTTCAAAAATCCCTCCTCACATCAACTGAATACCTCCTAGCTTGGGGAAAATGGTATCCTTTTCTCAATTTTTCCAAAATCTCTACTACCTTCTCATTTACTTGCGCATGCCCTATACGACCCATCAAGGTTGGTCTAATCTCCATAACTGATAGAAAATCTTGGATGGGTTCTACTGACGGTTGGAAATTAAAATTCAATAGAAACTCCAACTGTCTCCCTTTATATATAGCACCTAGGGTAGCATGTCTTTAACTAAAGGCGTCAAGGACTATGTTCTTCCAAGGGTATATTGAATACCAAAGTCAAAGGATGCTATATACTACATCCACCTTTGCTACCTAAGATTCAAATCTTTTTGGAAAAATAAGTGTTTGAGTGACTAATGATCAGTGAATAACTCAAACCTTTCCCCCAAGAGATATTGCCTCCACATCTTTAAGGCAAAAACAATGGTTGCCAATTCTAAATCATGCTCTGGATACCTCTTCTTATAGTCCTTTAGTTGTCTACTAGTATAGTCAACTACCTTCCCATCTTGCATAAGAACTACCCCTAATCTTGTGACACATGCATCTGTGAAAATCGTGAACGGCTTGGTTCCATCTGGAATAGTGAGCACAGGTGCACTAGTCGATAACTCCATAAGCTTCTCAAATGCCTTGGTGCATCTATCTTCCCAAACAAAAAATAGATTCTTTTTAGTCAATCCTATTAATGGGGCTGCTATTTGTGCAAAGCTCTTGATGAACTTCCTATAGTAGCCTGCTAACCCTAGAAAATTTCTAACCTCCGATGCATTACTAGGAGTCTTCCATCCTTGGACAGCTTTCACTTTAATAGGGTCCACAGCCAATCCTTGTTCCGAAACAATATGCCCAAGGAACCTAACTTCATTCTTCCAAAAGTGTCATTTAGAAAACTTGGCTTTCAGTTGGTTTCTTCTCTAGATCTCCAACCCTAAGGTGGTCCTCATGCTCTTTCTTGCGTTTGGAGAAAAACAAGACATAATCAACAAACACCATAACAAATTTATTAGGTTTCCTTCTAAATACTTGACTCGTCAAATCCACAATGTATGCTAGGGCATTCGTTAGTCCAAAAGGCATTACTTCCCACTCATAGAGCCCATTTGGAGTACGAAATGATGTCATCGGCTTGCTTCCTTCTGCAATCCTCAACTGATGGAATCCCATTGCTAAGTCTAATTCGAAAAAGACTTTAGCTGTAACACCCCATATTTTTGGTAACATTATTTAGGATATTTAATTAATTAAATTAAATTAAATAATGTGTTGATTAGGGGATTGAGATTTGATTTAATCAAAGGATAGCCATGCCATTTAACCTATGAATTGAAATAAGAGTTAAATTGAAATAGAGGAGGGGTAAAATAGGAAAGAGGCCATTTCTATATCCTTAAAACTTGATCATGTATTCCTATACACGTTCATTTAATTTTCTCAAAAAATTTAAAACAAGAGGCCGACTACCATTTACAAGAGAAAGAGGAAGAAGATTAAGAAAAGCTAAAGAAGAAGCTAATTCAAATCAAATCCATTCACATCTCAATCTCTTTGATCTCTAAAACTAAGTTGAATAATGTTTACATCTCATATTTCTTTTGTTTTTGGTTTTAGGATGAAATCCGAACCTATTTGCAATGATTTGCCATGATTTTGAATGATGGAATGATTAAATTTACATGTTGATGATTTATGTATGTTCATATTGATTTATGATATGTTTTAAGGTGAAAACCCTATAAAGTGACATCCAAATGCCTTGCAAATTTTCATGAAGATCATAAATGATATTTTAGAGATGGGTTTCAATTTTCATAATTCTCAGAATTTTTGTGGAATTTATATGAATTTTCTAGTAAAGAAAATGTTAATTTGGGTTATAAATTATTTACTGTTAAATAATAAAAGATTTGGGTCTGAAATTTTTATTGGAAAACATGTTAAAAGAGATTTTCTACAATATTTGTAGAATTTTCCTAAATGTTTTAAGGGGTATATAAAATTATATATGGTATGGAACTTAAATGTTTTATATATTTATAAAAGGAGAAGGGGCTTTTTGCAAATAATTCAAATAGTTACTTCTGAAAATTGCAGCACTTTTTAGTGGTAAAGAAAAGAGGCAACCAATCAAAATTTGACACGTAAAGCAGGTTAGCTGAAAAGAACTATTTGCTACATGCTAATTACTGTTTTGTTGCTTTCGGCACCTGCTTCTGCCTTGGTTAGCTTTCGACTAAGTTCCTCCGCATTCAACACCATCGAAACTAGTGCACATGTTATCAATATTTTGGTACGTAGCGAATTGGGTAGAAGGCAAAAGGTACGTAGTCGAAACCAGGGATTCCGAAGGGGTTGAGGCATCACTTTGCTTTTGAAATATAAAAAAATGTGCCTTCTTGCTTTCGACTAAATGGCTTTCGACTAAGTAGCTTTCGACTTAGTTAGCTTTCGACTAGGCCAAATGGATTTAATGGAAATGGTTTAGATTGGGTTGAGCCTTTGTTTTTTAATAATTTCTTTCGACTAAGTCGAAACCTTTGCCTGCCTCCTTTTTACCATTCGACCCAGATGGTTTTGAATGGGTTGCTTTATTTTTAAAATGTGGTCACTTCTCCAATGCTTTCGAATGGATGGTTTCGAAACCATCACTTCTTACCTAGAAAATGGTTTCGAAATAGATGCTTTCGACTTAAATGTTTTTAAGACCCTTTTTCTATAACTGAAGTAAAACCAAAATAGTTTCAAAAGAGATAGTTTTAAATGGTTTCGAAACAGATGCTTTCGACTTTAATGGGTTTGTGATGATTTTGCTCTACTTGAGGGCATAATCCAAATGGTTCGACCGAGACGATTTTTAAAGGTTTCGAAGGGGTACATTTTTGAATGGTTTTGAAAGGTTTCCATATGTTTTAAATTGAACCCAAAGGCTTTTGAAAGATTTAGTATTTTAATGCTTTCGAAAGGGTTTTAGTGAATGGTTTCGAAGGAGTGGTTCCCTAGGGTTTTGAAAGGGTTGAAAGGAAAGGTTTTTCCTATGTTTTCGAAAAGTGATATGTAAAGGTTTTAAAGAGGGATGTCTAATGTTTTGAAGCTTTCGAAGGAAAGGCTTTTAGTGGTTTCGAAAGGGTCACTTTCAATGGTTTCGAAGGGGTTACATTCAGGGGTTTCTAAAGGGTTGCTTAAAGGTTTTAAACAAAGGTTTCGAATGTATTAGATAGGCAATATAGCCTAAGTATTTTCAAGTTAAAAAGGGTTTAACTTGTTTTGGAAGGATAGCTAATCCTCATTAAAATTCATCAACATTATTTTGAGTAAAGTATATATATCATGGAAAAATAGCTTAGAGTAAAGCTAAGAATATATTTTCCTTGTATAAGTATGATTTAAAAGGTTAAATCATTTTGAAAAGATTTTCAAGGAAAAAGATGAAGAGTGGTTAACCCTAAGAAAATGATTCGGACAGATAGTCCATTTTGATTCAGACAGTAAGTCCGGTTTGCGGACAGTTAGTCCAGTTTGCGGGCGGTCGGCCAAGTTTTCGGACAGATAGTCCATTTACTACTTATGGATAGATAGTGCATTAGTTACTTGATCATAGCTTAACAGACTTAGCTATTATTATTATTATCATTATTATATCAGTTTGATTAATCAGTTTGGTTGCAGGAAAGGAATTGCAAAATATATGTTTTAAAGAGGATATTAGTGCGGGAAAACCTGTTCGCTAAGCGGCTTGGCCTCACTTAATATCAGTAAACCGAGATGTAACAGTGTTATTCACACTTGGCTTTATGTCTGACTTGAAGTTTTTATTTGCCTCTTAAACTCTTGGATGCTCAAAATTGATTTGAGTAGGATGGGGGTTAAGGTTTTCAGGTTTAAAAATTTAGGCGAATAAAGCTTCCGGAGATGAGTAGGTAGCTGACGGATAGGTAATTAGGAGATACAGATTGTTTTGTTTATTTCTGCTGTGTATTAAGTCAGATATGACTATATTACTTTGATCAACCAAGGGGGCATGGTCATATGTCGCTCTTGGCGTATTTTTGTAATGATTTTAACTAATCTTTACTTGGGAAACGATAGGGGATTATGTAACTTGGATATGAATTTGTTTTGAAATGTAATCAGTAAAACGTTGTTTTTTTGAAATTTGTGATTTTGTTCATATTCAAGTGCTTTTGATATTATGGATACCATTAGCTTTACCGTATTTTGTCACTAGAAGTTAATACTATGGATGACTGCAGCATTTGTAGCGCTTAGCTTTTTGCCTCTAGATACGGGATGTTACAACTTGGTACCAGAGCATGGTTTATGAGAAACTTTAAACTAAAAATAGTTTTTAAAACATAATCCTAAGGAATTATAGTAAGATTGGGGTAGGGGATAACGCTATAGTAATGTACTTGTATTTGCAATATGTAAGTATACGCTTTGTCTCCAATCTCGTATCTTTGTTTGGTTATTTTTCTGTATCTCATGGGGTTTGAATATAGATAAGGATGGTAGAACAGGAAGAGTTAACCCAGGAGGGGAGGGCACCGATGGGAATGCCAGACCTAGTACAAGGAGGACCCAAGGTCAGGCACAAGTAGTAAATGTAGGTGTTAAAGTCCCGCAATTTGGAATGGAAGCTATGTATCAGTTTTTCATGAATATGATGCAAGCAGAAGTTGCAGCTGGAGTGTTAGGAGGAGATGCTGTAGGGGCAGGAGTTCGGGGAGTTTCGGTTTTTAACCATTATGCTAAACTGAGCGGAGATTACGCTAAGCTTGGAGGGAAGCCATTTTTGGGAACAGAGGATGCTATAGAAGTGGAAAATTGGTTGCTGCACTGTGAGAGAATCTTTGCAAACTTGGGGCTCAATGATGAGCAGAAGAGGAGGTTGGCATCTAGATAATTTCAGGGAGCGGCTTAGTTTTGGTGAAACAGTGTGACGGCTAGTGTGGACAGGGAAACCTTGACATGGCCAAATTTCAAGGGGAGATTCCAAGAGAGGTTTATGTCTGCGATGGCACAATCTGCTGTAATCGGAAAATTTGCTGAGTTTGAGCAGGGATAGATGTCTATTTTAGAGTATGCCAGAAAGTTTGAGGAGTTGGCCAGATTTGGGTATGCTTTAGTGGATACGGTAATGAAGAGGAATGAGATGTTTATTAGGGGGTTGAAGCCCGAGTTAGCAAGGGCTACATTACCTCGTATTAGAGATCCTTTTGACTTTGTAGCGGAGATGGCCTTAAGGCTTGAGGAGATTCTTGATTCTCTAGAGAAGAGTAAGGCTAAGGAGGTCCAGGTTGGGTAGAATCAGAAGAGGAAGTTCTTATCTAAGAAAGGTGCTCAGAAGGGTGGAGCAGCTAAGAAAGGGAAGTCTGAGATTGTTTGCTTCAAGTGCGACAAGAAGGGGCACTTTTCTAATGATGTCATGCTAGAAAGACAAAGGAGATAGCTGGGAAGAAGAATGTTAGGTGCTTCAATTGTGACTAGATTAGCCATTATAGGAACCAGTGCTAGGAACCTGCTAAGGATGGAAAGGGCAAGGTGTATGCATTGGAGCCTGCTGCTTCGAAGCCAACGGCTCAGGAGAAAGGAAAGGCAATTTTGGGAGGTACGCTTCAGATTCATGGTATGTCTGTTAGCATTCTATTTGATACTGGAGCATTGCATTCTTTTATATCTAGATGTTTGATAGATAAGCTTAACCTAGGACCCGCATATTTAGTTACTTCCTTATGGGTTGCGAATCCAATAGGAGGGTATGCAACTCTAGGGTTGAGATGTGACCAGTTAGAGTTTGACTTGTTAGGTCATACCTTTGTTTGCAGTTTGCATGTGTTTGATTTTGTGCGGTTCGGGATTATTCTTGTGATGGATTGGTTAAGTGAGTACGATGCTAGTTGAAATATTTTTCCTTTTGAAAAATATATTTTATTTGTAAATATTTTTCCTTTACAAAAAAAAACAAAAACAAAAACATTCTTGAAAATGTCCGAGTTTCACCACTTACGTGAATTTTACAATAGTTGTGAAAATCAATATAATCCATATGATTTCACACCAAATTCATATGGATATTTTAACAACAACTATTGTTTGAATGATTCAAATTTTGAACCATAAAATTTTCAAAATGTTGACCAACCCTCGAATCTCGAAAATAGCTTTGAAATGATTTCATCTTTACTCGAACTCTCTATACAACAAAATCGAGAGATAAATGATTTGTGTAATTCATATTTGTGCAATGATTCAAGACCAAGTTTTCAAAGTGATCAAAACTTGAATTCAATTCAAAATTCAAACGATTTTGATTATAACCCATGCCAATTCAATTTCGAACTCCAAAATGAATTTCAAACTCAAAATGGAAATGGAAAGAACTTTTCAAACAAATTTGGCAACGGGAATAATCTTAACCATGTTACGATTGAAAATTTTTGTTCTCAACAAATCCAAATCGAAAATTCTCAAGTCAATAACTATAAATTGGATTTTGCTGAGCAAATGAACGAAATTTGCGATGATCACACGGATTCGTTGTTTGAAACTTATATGAAACAACGTGAAAAACAAAATCAAATTCCAACGTGTAACGAGTCAAACAATAATCCATCTTTTACCCAAATCGACGATTTTCAAATAACAACTTTTGAAATTGAAAATAACAATCTTAATGAAGTTGTTGAAAACACAGTAATTGAGTTGGATTTCAATTCTTTCGAGGGTGTGGAACCAAATTTAAGATTCGACCTTCCTTTTCTCGATTCCGAAAATTTGAATACAACAACTTTGGATTTTGAACTTGAGATACACAATGAAGTTGTTGATAATCCAACAAAGGAAGACGAATTTAATAAACACGGATTTTTTTGGACTTTTCGATGACGAGTTGTTAAATTCCGACGGGGAAGATTTAAATCACCACTTTGATTTTGAAATCAATAATTTTGAAGAAGTTTTCAATGATAAGCTTGAATTTCAAATTGGTGAAAATGAACGTGAATTTCAATCAATTATTCTATCAACCCCGAAAATCATCGAAAAGGAAACAACTCGTACGATTTTCAATAAAACGACATTCGTTTTTCCAAATCAACATTCAACTTTGAAATCTTTTACGGTTTGGTTTTTCGAGCTTAAGCTGTGTCTCGTATACTTGACAAGACAAATGAATCGGTTTTTGAAAGACCGTTTCATTTACTTTTTGACGATATACTTTCTGATCTCGTGTAAATACCATTAATTTTCATTTAAATAAAGGTCATGTTTTTATTTTTATTTTCTCCTTCCACTTGGGTTGACTGTGGGGACACAGTCAAAATCAAGTGTGGGGGGAGACTCACCATCATTTTCAATTTTTCCAAAATTTAAAAAAAAATAAAAAAATCTCAAAAAAAACAATTTTTTTAAGCATTTTAATTTATTTTTAAAGAAACACTATAAGATAAATATATGGTTTTGGTTTAGTAAATTGAAATTTTTGAAAATTTATTCGTCTTAACAAAAATAAAAATGAAGTTTGATTACAAATAATAATGGTTTAACTAGTATATAGGAAGATTCATACATGATAATTATGAAATATATCCTAATTGAAAATCTTTGTTTTAAAAAAGTGGTTGATTTAAAGTAAAGGATATAACATTTTTTTTGTCTTCTAAGTTAAGTGGTGCTAAGATGATTTTGCAAAGACTCTCTCTTTCTATAAAAATATTTAAAAAAAATCTGAAAAGGAAAAAAAACATTTGTATATGTGTAAATATTTTCTATTAACGCCTACGGTCGACAGGTGTGCACACTTGTGTGTACACTCGCCATGCTCTGTACCTTTCTCACGTAAGCCCGAAAGGCAGTGCATGATCGGTATATCTAGCCTCAGTTTATCTGAGCTAGGTGTATATATATATAAATTCTTTTTAATAACGCCTACAGTCAATAGGTGTTCACACTCGTGTGTTCACTCGCCACGCTCTGTATTCCCCTCACATCAGTCCGCAAGGCAGTGCATGGGTAATATATCTGGCCTCAGTTTATCTGAGTTAGGCATATGTAAATATTGTAAATATCAATAAAATTTTCAAAAAATGGAGAGAGTAAGCAAATGAAATCCAAGCACTATTTTAACTTATTTGATTTGATTTGTTATTGAAATGAAATGAAATACCACTTTAATAAACTTTGATAATCAACTAAGGATCTATTTCATGGTTACACTTTGTTATCAACTGAAACAACGAGTTAAACTATTGTCTATTTGTTATGATAACTTAATTTTTGTTGGAAATTTTGACGAGTAAATGACTTAAATTTCAAGATAATGACCAAACCTGTATTTAGCTTATTTGTGTCAATTTAAAAATAAATCCTTCATTGTAAATATTTTCAAAAACTTGCATTCATCTCCTTGTAAATAAATCTTGCATTTTATAAATATTTTCAATCTGCATTTGGATTTTGTGGGTAGTATCCGCTGAAAACCCTCACGAGACAACACTCGTCCTATTGGGGACACCCAGAGGTTTAACGGCTTGTTGCATACGCTCAATGCAATCGTGCTCCCTACGAAAACGGATTTATCTTAGTTTTTCCTTTATTCGAGGACGAATAAAAAGATAAGTGTGGGGGTATTTGATGTGCATGTAAATGTGCATATTTTTACCACCATATTTATTCTAATTAATTTAAATAAATGATCATATTGGGTATTTTAACTTGTTTTAACCAAAATCCATATTAATTCCAAATTGTCAAATATTCATCTTCATCCAAGGGCAAAATAGTCATTTTTGTGCATAAATTAACTGGAGAAAATTTAATTGGAAATTTCTATATTATTTTATAGGAATTTAAACTCAATTACAAGTGGTTTCATGAAGGAATATGCATGTACAAAGAAGATATAAAAGAATGAAGATGGAAATAATTCAAAGTGAAGAACATAGAGGACCCCACCTACCCACCTACCTTAATGTACACATTAGAGGCTAATGCACATGCTTATGGAATTAATGGCTTCATGTACACTTAAATGATGATTAATGGATGCTAATGGTTACTTGGCCACCACACTTCCTAAGGGGTAGTTTGGGCATTCCCCAAATTATGGATTAGGGTTTCATGCTTGTATAAATAACCCATTATGTTCATGTAACCTCCTCTCCTCCCTTAGTCTCTCTTTAGATTAGTTTAGGCTCTCTTCCCTTAGGAAAATAAAATGAAAGCTCTCTTTCTTTTCATGGCTACTTAGCCATTTCTTCTTTTATGTAATTCTTTTTTTATGCAATTTAATACATGTTCTTTTCATTTTCTTGTTTATTTCCTTTCATGTTGTAGTGTAGATCTCTTTTATTTTATGCAATTAGATTAGTTCTCTTTTCCATTAGCTTTCATTTTCCTCTTCTTTTTATTTTTTTTATTTCATGTTGCTTTCTACTAGTGTTGACATAATAACACAAATGAGAGGCTAATCCCTACAATTTAGGGGTAATGATGCTCTCTTGAATCATGTAGATGCAACATAATTTCTCATTTATGTCTCTTTTGTGCTTAATGGAAAGTTGGATGTGTGTGTGATTTTGTGTTTAATATTGAGTTTGATAGCTTATGTTGTTCAAAACAAATAGGCTATGCTTAGTCATATGAATCACTAATTACCTCTTCATCTACATATGATCATGGTAATGGAAGTGGATTTAGAATCAAAATTTGATGGTTTATGTTTCTAATTCAATAGTTAATAAACCATGCTTAAAATAGATTCTACTTTTAATTTCATATCATTTTCATTGAAGTTAGTAAGTGGGTTAGAGGGTGCATTAAAGTTTGATGGTTTAAGTGTGTTAATTAATAACACAATTAGGCCATGCTTATGATAAATGCATCAACTAATGTCACAAATGACCAAAAAGAGATCATAATTTCATTATGTTGATTTATGTGATCATTAGAGGGGATTTGCCTCTAAATTGCTCTTTAATCTCATCTTTTTATTCTCCTTAGTTTTAGTTTGTTTTTACTTTCTTTTAGTTAGTTAACAATCACTCGACTTTGTTTAATTTGATTGAATAGAATTTTAAAATCATCAATTCCCTGCGGATCGACCCATATTCGCCACGTGCTATATTCGTACACCGTGCGCTTGCGGTTATTTTTAATCTAAATTCGTTCGGCTATTTTCTAACTCGATAGACATTTAGCCGTCCGAACAATCAGATTGTTTATACTATAGAAGGTTCTAGCGGTGAAGTGAATGCTTTGTTCGGTGTTATGGAGTTGGAAGATGAGTTGAATCGAGTTTTCATGGTTATAGAATTCACGGATGTTTTTGAGCCAGCAGTTGGATTGCCATCGAAACGAGCTATTGAGTTTCGGATAGATTTGGTTCTGGGAGAAGAACCAGTGAGTAGGCCACCGAGCAGGATGACCCCTACAGAGATAAGGGAGTTGAAGGTGCAGTTGGTGGATTTGGAAGGCAAGAGTTTTATCAGGCAAAGTAGTTCACCTTGGGGAGCAGCCGTAGTGTTTGCTAAGAAGTCGGACGGATCGTTAAGGCTATGTGTCGATTATCGTAAGTTGAATGAGAGGATGATAAAGAATCGATATCCATTGCCGAGGATTGAAAATTTGTTCGACCAGTTGAGTGAAGCCAAGTGTAACAACCAGATATTTTCAACCATTCGCATCCGCACATGTCGGGCTTGAATTGCTCAAAATACCGCGTTGTAAATAAAAATTTGGCAAACTCAGAATATACAGTAAAAAAATCACAGACACGGAGTATATAATAATGCAGCGGAAACAAAGAAATAGTAGTTCATGAAGCTACTATATAAATACATCAGAGTTAAGTAAGATACAATAGGAATACCAAGATACAACAGGAGTAATAGTATGATAATCAGGTACAACTCAGAATACAACTGGAATCAACTGGATAACATAATGAATAGATATCTGGATCTTCAAAGCAAAACTCCAGCTCCAAAGGTGAGTCTCAAATGTTGTATCACTCAGTCTGACCCGAGCGTAAAGCAAACACAAAACATTCGAGTCAGGACATACATACTTATACAATGTAAACCAACTCAAGTGAACTGTAATAAAGGTACAAGTAACTTAAAGAATGCTTGGGATCACCCATTCTTTAAGGATCCGTTAAACTATTTACTATATAATATTGCGCTATTATAATAATGTCTAATATAAAATAAACATACTTTTAAATAGCGTTAAGGGGTTACCCATATAGCCCTTAACACATAATAGTGCCAATAGTCTATACAGTACCTGCATACCTCGAAAGGCTATGAGAAGATACTCCGTAGGTACGACACAAATAAAAACTCGTAGTAAAGCTCGATATGGTAGGTGACACGGCACACAAGTCAATGCCAGGGTAGATATACCAATTACGCATCCGGACTGGTGGTGACACATAGCAGCCACTACCGCCCACCTCGAACAACACTCCCAAATCAAGGGGTGCACCCAATCAATCACAAAGTAATAGAATGGTATCGAAGAAGTGTGTCCGATCAGAGGTGCTACCTCATTGGCCCGTCGATCGCTCCTGTTTTAGCCACCTTATGCCAACTCACGGGAGTTGGGTCCATGCATATACCTTAGGATCGTCGCCACCATCCTACTTCATTCTGGAAACTCCACCGCGTACACAGTTGTCAAAGTGGTTTTCGGTATCGACAAAGAGTATGTCCATATCCGATCCCGGTCTCTTTAACAACCAATCGTTATTATAACCCGTGGTTATAAATTTAAAAACATTTTATATTTCAAATCAAAATACATCCTTTAAACCATTTCAAAATCATATCATTTATTTCAAAATAATACATACTTTCAAACCCAAAACATATCCATTTCAAAACCAATTCAAAAATATATCATTTCCATTTCAAAACCAATTCAATAATATATCATTTCCATTTCAAAAATCAATTCAATAATATATCATTTCTATTTCAAAAATCAAAGCAAATATATATCATTTAAATTCCAAACTAAATCAATATATTTCTTTCAATTTATTTAACTTGAATATTCTTTTAAATCATATTAAACCAAACCACCTTATAAAGTCATATCCTTGAATCTTCAATTTCAACAAGTTTCAAATTAATATATATTTAAAGACAATTCTTAATTAAATACAATTCCAATTAATTTCATTTCCAAACCATAGTACTTTCAAAGTCATAACAATTCTGAAACTAAACTTTTTGAAACCAAAATACTTGGAAAATCATAACACTTGAAATATTGTCATTAGGACCTCATAATACTTAGAAAAATCATAATACTTCTAAATTAATATTCATTACCAAAGTTATAACACTTTAAATTCATTCATTCAATTATACCAATTTCAAACATTGTATTAACTCATAAATTTCAAAGTGGTTTATATTCGAATCAAAATAATTCATTTACACCATTTAAATATGAAGTCATTATACTTACAAGTCAAATATTCAATTCCCAAAAATTTAGCCTTTTCTGAGCTCATTTATTCACTTAATTACTTCAAACAATTTAAATTTCAGCTTTCGTAGCACTTAGAAAATGCTACGGTAATTTACATTTGAAACAATTCAATTCAGCAAAGACAGCATTTAAAAACTGCGGTAATAGTTCAGTTTTAGTTGAAAAATAGTTCAATTCAGCAAAGACAGCACTTGCAAAGTGCTGTGATATCCCTTAGTTAAATTTCCTATTTAGTTTACTTCTGTAACTACAACACTTACAAAGTGCTGCAGATTCTTTTTAGTTCAGATTTTAGTTCATTTCCAGAAACGATAGCATTTCTGAAGTACTACCAAAAGAATTTTCAGATTTTAAAGAGAATTTCAGCAACAATTAAACTTCAATTTAAATCATTTTAACTTATAAAATTTCATATTTTTCACTTTAAAAATGGTCATTTAATTACCCTTTAATTCAAAATTTTATAAAGGAAAATTCTACAATAATTATCAAACTTTTCAACAATTCATTTATTTAATTCAAGTGTACAAATTTCTTATTCATTACATTTTTCTTCTTTACACTTAAATTTAATTTACCCTTTCATAAATTAAACTTAATTTCCATTTTTATTTTCTTAACTTAACTTTTATTTTAAAACCAAATTTCACATTTCCAAGTCAAGTTATATTTCAAATTTCACTTTTAAGCATTCATTTAGTTAACATTTTTAATCCATAGAAAAATCATTATCACTTTATTAAATCATTTTAAAAACTAAATTTAAATCAAAATATCAAAATTTACATTTTTAAAATACTTAAAACTTCCAGAAAAATATATAAAATAACCACGGGTCTGTATAATATTTTCTAACCTAGGTCAAGTGATACGGATAATATATCATTTCAATCCCTAATTTACAAAGAAAAATCCGGGTTCTATCATTTCAAACCCGCAATCCCAAGTTAAATAAAAATAAATAAAAATCGCTCAGGCCTATCATTTCAGCCCATAACAATCTTTCCCTATTCTAAAGTCCGTTCGGGTATGTATCATTTCAACCCATAGTGATTCTATTCTACAGGGAACTTGTAGTGTGAGAACAGAATATAAATAACAGTAAAATAAAATAAAACATAACAGATGATGTGACAAGTTAATTACAGGGTTTAACATCATATAATTTACATCACAGGCAGGTATAACATGATATAATAATTTCTACACTTTCACTTGCTATCAATTCTCAATAATATAAGTATGAATGTCAGGTGTGATTACTCACCTTTTCAAGCTGGAGTTTGTGAATCAAGGTATACAGAAAAATTCCGGAAAGCACGATACGACTCTAGATTCAAGTGGAGAGAGTGCCAAGATATAAATCTTGTATTCAACACAAAAAAAAGCCAAAATAAAATATAGATTAATACAAAGATTAATTGAAACAAGATTGGAAATAAAGTAAACAAGAACATCACCAAGCTTTCGAACAAGTATTGCTTGATCTCTACCCAACTTTGCTCGACCACAACACTATATAGGTTCGGCCACACATGATTTCAAGATGTAATGGGTCATGTTTGGATCACTAATGCATGGGTAGGTCAAGAATGAAAAGGGTTTGGAAGTTACAACCATGGGAAGTGCAAAAGGCAAGGCAACAAGGGTTTTTGGTCAACAATTTGGGCTCGGCCAAAGGGGTGTGGGCTCGGCCATTCATGCTTCAGATCTGGACAGAGGGTAGGTGGATGGGTGGTGGTCATATCATGGTGGTGGTGGAGCAATAGGAGGCGGCCATGGTGATATGTGGTGGTGGTGAAGCACTAGTGGTCGGCTATGCAAGGTTTAAGGAAATTTGAACATTGTTTTGTGGTATTTTCATCACCTAGGTGTCACGGGCTGGTCAAATCAGAGGGAGTGGTGATGCTAGGCGGTGGATGGTGAAGAGGAGAAGGTGGTGGAGGTCATGACCGTGGCAAACAAGGTGGTGGCCGAACACAAATGAGAAGAAATCAAGGCAAAACATAGGAAAATCAATAGGAAAAGAAGAAGAAAAAGTAAAAGGGAGAAGAGGCCATTGCTTACTTTTTTTTCAGATCTGAAGTGCCTTGCAAAATGAAGATGGGAAGAGATTTTTCATGTTATATAGGCGGCTAGGAATTAAGGAAATAAACGGCAGCAAATATTGAGGAGTTATGGTATGAAATCAATGGATGGAAAGCTAAAGAGGTAATAAATCAAAACGTAACGTATGCCTCCACTTAAAAATAGATAACGTATCCTAATTGATGTGTTACCTATATATTAAAGAAAGGTGTATACAAGAAGCTTTCACAAACCAATAAATACAATAACGTTAAATAAATACCTTTTAAAGATATGCCTTTAAAAGCAATAACATATATATATTGAAACTAGACTTAAAATTTCAAACAAAATGCAATTAAATTTGGAAAATTATAACAACCCTTCTAAACAAATAAAAAGTAAGTAAATAAAATAATTGCTGAACAAAATAAAGTGGAAATGAAAATAAAATAAGGTTTTAAGAAAATAGAAAAATAAATAAAGAATTACTTTAATTAATTGAAACTAGAAATTAAAGATTGTAAACAAAAGGCAACTGACATTGGAAAATTTCAATTACCCTATTAAAATGTTTTAAAACTAAAATAGATACATAACATCATGTTACACTTGTAAACATACATTAGAACATGACATGACAACAAAATATTATTTATATAAAATTAAAATAACAATTTTGTTAAATACAACAAATTACATCCAATAGTGTAAAAGGCATAACTTTCACAATATTAATCAGATTTCAACGAAACGAAAAGCAGTATACTTGAAATTTTATTTACTTTCATAATAAAAGATAAAATTCAAAAATTCAAACTTTTAAATTTTTAAATTAAAAAGTCAAAGTTTGAACATATTGACCAAAATTCACAGTTCTGGAAAATACTCTATTTATTCATGTTTGGGATTATAATTCACCTACAAATCATAATTAATATTTAAAATAACAAAATTTTCCATTTAATAAATAAAATAAAGTTTTTAAATCAGGAAATTCAATTTAAAATAATTACAAAGTACAGGGTTGTTACACTCTCCCCCACTCAAAACTTTTCGTCCCCGAAAAGGAATGAGGTATGGAAACCATAGAAAAAGATAGAATGAAATAGGATTAAGACAAGATGACAAGAAGATTGAAATTATACCTGATAACTGTTGTTATAGGCAAGTTTAACAAGGTGGAGATGATCTTCCCAAGATCCTCCAGATTCAAGAACACAAGCACGAAAAAGATCATCGAGAATCTGATTCACCCTTTCCGTTTGACCGTCAGTCTGTGGATGGTAAGCAGTGCTCAGATTCAGAATAGGGAGAAGTAAGAACCACAGAAGAGATAGAATAATTAAATGATGAAGGAAAAAGAGAAAGAAAGAAAGACTAGAACAAACTTATTAAACACAATACGAAAAACATGATTCATCAAATCAACAAAGAGAGCAGGAGCATTAGTCAAACCAAAAGGCATGACTAACTATTCATAGAAAAACCATTCTCAGTACGGAAAGCAGTCTTGGGAATACTTTCCTCAGCAACACTGAGTTGGTGAAAATCAGAGGCAAGATCAAGCTGAAAGAGAACAGTAGCTCCAAGGCTAACCAATTCGAATTTGATTTCCTACTTAGAAGGTAGAAGAATGGAAACAACCAGAAAGAAAATAGATTGAAAAACAGAATAAGATAATAAATTTAAAACCATGAAAAGTTCAACTTCCATTAATAATTAATTTCATTCATTTGATTTCACTTAAGTTAAATAAATCTTAATTATTTTTAAATCTCATTATCTCATCATCAAACCAACAATTTATAAAGTCATGAATTTGAACAATCATTTATTATATTCATCTTTATTCATTAAATTTCATTTTCTTTATTCCACTTAATATATCAAATCCTATATATATTAAGTGTATTTCACTTATTGTAACTATTCCAATTTATTTATAATTTCTTTTAAATATCATTATATTGTAAACTATTCAATTAACCCCTTCTATTTACCTCTATTGGTCCTTTATAACTAAAATTTAAGTGTATAACATTTATTATAACCGCTCAAATTTTATTTATAAAATCCCCTTTATATTGTATGTTATCCAATTACAAATTCAACTTCTGAATAATTTAGGTAAGTTATATTGGAATGTAAGAGAATATTATACAAATAAAATTTTCTTAACTCAATTATCCAAGCTTAAATATTATTCAAAATTTGATTTCCTTTTATAATTGAAATTATTCTTTAAGATAAAATTTAAGAATTAGATTTCCGATTAACTTCAAACTATTTTAGAGATAATTAAATATACACAATATATATCAAATCAACTCTTAAATCACATATATTATAAATCAAGTCATATATAGAGAGCCAAATCAATTCAATTCTCCAAAGAAAAACTGTAGCAAAACTACAGAATGGTCTCCTCACTTCGAAACTTGAAAATGAATGTCGATGATGCTGCAGTCATCACCGAAATTATTTTCCAGCGACAAAGAAAAGAGCACTGATTTACAAATTAAAAATCCTTTGAAACAATTTCTACTAGAAATACTTTTAAATAATATATCCTTTTAAAACTTTCAAAACAAAGTTCGAAATCATCGGAAATTAAATTCTCACATTCTTGATTTAAATCCATTTAAATTTCCAAATTAATTTATAACCATGTTTAATTATTTAGATATGAAACTAAAGCCAATGATTATAAAATACATGCGAAGTTAAATATTATTTCTTAACACCCAATTCCATTAATTATCAAAAATTTAGAAAATTAACCTTATACATATTATAATTATACAAAATTATCCATCTACTAAATTTAAAACCATATTGTGTCAGTTTGCTCTGTTCAAGTGTTTTGGAGATCCTATCGATAGCGTTGATTAGACGAACTGATCGGAAACCCAAATCAACATCAACAACTCAAACAACACAATATATAAAACATCTTTAAAATATAAAATTTTCAAATACAAGATTAATTTTCAAAATAAGGATAAGGATTTAGATTTGATGGACTCAAATTAAAGAGAATTCTGATTTGAAGATAAATTGGAGACAAAGATAAGACGATTAAATAACAGAATAGGAAGATGGGTAAGCCTATATATATCGCGGGCAACCTTAACCAGGTCAACCGTGACTTAATGAATAAGATCGATGTGGATTTTCTAGGGTAAATCTACATTCGATCTCAAGAGATAGAATTCAGGCATAGCAAGAGATAGTAGCATTGTAAACCAAGGATACAAAAGTCTTCGGTGAATCAATGCTTTTTGTAAAGAAGTTTCACCCCTTTACAAGTCATTAGAATATTGGCGGGACCGCCAATTCATTAGAAAGATTATTCGGAGTGGAGTTATGGGACACTCCAGAATCAAGAAGACACGAACAGGGGAGGACAAGAATGGACTTTGGAACTGAAGGGAACGTTCCAAAATACAAAGGAAACCGAACCGAAGAAGAAGGAATTCAAGTTCAAATGAAAGTGATTCTGTAATTACATTTACTCTATATGCTGAGTTTGCCTAAAACCAGAGCTCTGATACCAACTGTAACGACCCGATATTTTCAACCATTCGCATCCGCACATGTCGGGCTTGAATTGCTCAAAATACCGCGTTGTAAATAAAAATTTGGCAAGCTCAGAATATACAGTAAACAAATCACAGACACAGAGTATATAATAATGCAGCGGAAACAAAGAAATAGTAGTTCATGAAGCTACTATATAAATACATAAGAGTTAAGTAAGATACAATAGGAATACCAAGATACAACAGGAGTAACAGTATGATAATCAGGTACAACTCAAAATACAACTGGATAACAAAATGAATAGATATCTGGATCTTCAAAGCAAAACTCCAGCTCCAAAGGTGAGTCTCAAATGCTGTATCACTCAGTCTGACCCGAGCGTAAAGCAAACACAAAACACTCGAGTCAGGACATACATACTTATACAATGTAAACCAACTCAAGTGAACTGTAATAAAGGTACAAGTAACTTAAAGAATGCTTGGGATCGCCCATTCTTTAAGGATCCGTTAAACTATTTACTATGTAGTAATATTGCGCTATTATAATAATGTCTAATATAAAATAAACATACTTTTAAATAGCGTTAAGGGGTTACCCATATAGCCTTTAACACATAATAGTGCCAATAGTCTATACAGTACCTGCATACCTCGAAAGGCTATGAGAAGATACTCCGTAGGTACGACACAAATAAAAACTCGTAGTAAAGCTCGATATGGTACGTGACACGGCAAACAAGGCAATGCTAGGGTTGATATACCAATTACGCATCCGGACTGGTGGTGACGCATAGCAGCCACTACCACCCACTTCGAACAACACTCCCAAATCAAGGGGTGCACCCAATCAATCACAAAGTAATAGAATGGTATCGAAGAAGTGTGTCCGATCAGAGGTGCTACCTCATTGGCCCGTCGATCACTCATGTTTTAGCCACCTTATGCCAACTAACGGGAGTTGGGTCCACGCAAATACCTTAGGATCGTCGCCACCATCCTACTTCATTCTGGAAACTCCACCGCGTACACAGTTGTCAAAGTGGTTTTCGGTATCGACAAAGAGTATGTCCATATCTGATCCCGGTCCCTTTAACAACCAATCGTTATTATAACCCGTGGTTATAAATTTAAAAACAGTTTATATTTCAAATCAAAATACATCCTTTAAACCATTTCAAAATCATATCATTTATTTCAAAATAATACATACTTTCAAACCCAAAACATATCCATTTCAAAACCAATTTAAAAATATATCATTTCCATTTCAAAACCAATTCAATAATATATCATTTCCATTTCAAAAATCAATTCAATAATATATCATTTCTATTTCAAAAATCAAAGCAAATATATATATCATTTAAATTCCAAACTAAATCAATATATTTCTTTCAATTTATTTAACTTGAATATTCTTTTAAATCATATTAAACCAAACCACTTTATAAAGTCATATAATTGAATCTTTAATTTCAACAAGTTTCAAATTAATATATATATTCTTAATTAAATACAATTCCAATTAATTTCATTTCCAAACCATAGTACTTTCAAAGTCATAACAATTCGGAAACTAAACTTTTTGAAACCAAAATACTTGGAAAATCATAACACTTGAAATATTGTCATTAGGACCTCATAATACTTAGAAAAATCATAATACTTCTAAATTAATATTCATTACCAAAGTTATAACACTTTAAGTTCATTCATTCAATTATACCAATTTCAAACATTGTATTAACTCATAAATTTCAAAGTGGTTTATATTCAAATCAAAATAATTCATTTACACCATTTAAATATACAGTCATTATACTTACAAGTAAAATATTCAATTCCCAAAAATTTAGCCTTTTCTGAGCTCATTTATTCACTTAATTACTTCAAACAATTTAAATTTCAGCTTTCGCAGCACTTAGAAAATGCTACGGTAAGTTACATTTGAAACAATTCAATTCAGCAAAGACAGCATTTAAAAACTTCTGTAATAGTTCAATTTTAGTTGAAAAGATAGCATTTACAAAACTGCTGTAATAGTTCAGGGTTCTATTTAAAGATTTTAGTTCAATTCAGCAAAGACAGCACTTGCAAAGTGCTGTGATAGCCCTTAGTTAAATTTCCTTTATAGTTTACTTCTGTAACTACGGCACTTACAAAGTGCTGCAGATTCTATTTAGTTCAGATTTTAGTTCATTTCCAGAAACGATAGCATTTCTGAAGTGCTACCAAAAGAATTTCCAGATTTTAAAGAGAATTTCAGCAACAATTAAACTTCAATTTAAATCATTTGAACTTATAAAATTTCATATTTTTCACTTTAAAAATGGTCATTTAATTACCCTTTAATTTAAAATTTTATAATGGAAAATTCTACAATAATTATCAAACTTTTCAACAATTCATTTATTTAATTCAAGTGTATAAATTTCATATTCTTTACATTTTTCTTCTTTACACTTAAATTTAATTTGCCCTTTCATAAATTAAACTTAATTTCCATTTTTATTTTCTTAACTTAACTTTTATTTTAAAACCAAATTTTACATTTCCAAGTCAAGTTATATTTCAAATTTCACTTTTAAGCATTCATTTAGTTAACATTTTTAATACATAGAAAAATCATTATCACTTTATCAAATCATTTTAAAAACTAAATTTAAATCAAAATATCAAAATTTACATTTTTAAAATACTTAAAACTTCCAGAAAAATATATAAAATAACCATGGGTCTGTATAATATTTTCTAACCTAGGTCAAGTGATACGGATAATATATCATTTCAATCCGTAATTTACAAAGAAAAATCTGGGTTTTATCATTTCAAACCCACAATCCCAAGTTAAATAAAAATAAATAAAAATCGCTCAGGCTTATCATTTCAGCCCATAATGATCTTTCCCTATTCTAAAGTCCGTTCGGGTATGTATCATTTCAACCCATAGTGATTCTATTCTACAGGGAACTTGCAGTGTGAGAATAGAATATAAATAACAGTAAAATAAAATAAAACATAACAGATGATGTGACAAGTTAATTACAGGGTTTAACATCATATAATTTACATCACAGGCAGGTATAACATGATATAATAATTTCTACGCTTTCACTTGCTATCAATTCACAATAATATAAGTATGAATGTCAGGTGTGATTACTCACCTTTTTAAGCTGGAGTTTGTGAATCAAGATATACAGAAAAATTCCGGAAAGCACGATAGGACTCTAGATTCAAGTGGAGAGAGTGCCAAGATATAAATCTTGTATTCAACACAAAACAAAGCCAAAATAAAACATAGATTAATACAAAGATTGATTGAAACAAGATTGGAAATAAAGTAGACAAGAACATCACCAAGCTTCCGAACAAGTTTTGCTTGATCTCTACCCAACATTGCTCGACCACAACACTATATAGGTTCGGCCACACCTGATTTTAGGTTGTAATGGGTCAGGTTTGGATCACTAATGCATGGGTAGGTCAAGAATGAAAAGGGTTTGGAAGTTACAACCATGGGAAGTGCAAAAGGCAAGGCAACAAGGGTTTTTGGTCAACAATTTGGGCTCGGCCAAAGGGGTGTGGGCTCGGCCATTCATGCTTCAGATCTGGACAGAGGGTAGGTGGATGGGTGGTGGTCATATCTTGGTGGTGGTGGAGCAATAGGAGGCGGCCATGGTGATATGTGGTGGTGGTGAAACACTAGTGGTCGGCTATGCAAGGTTTAAGGAAATTTGAACATTGTTTTGTGGTATTTTTATCACCTAGGTGTCAGGGCCTGGTCAAATCAGAGGGTGTGGTGATGCTGGGCGGTGGATGGTGAAGAGGAGAAGGTGGTGGAGGTCATGGCTGTAGCAAACAAGGTGGTGGTCGAACACAAATGAGAAGAAATCAAGGCAAAACATAGGAAAATCAATAGGAAAAGAAGAAGAAAAAGTAAAAGGGAGAAGAGGCCATTGCTTACTTTTTTTCAGATCTGAAGTGCCTTGCAAAATGAAGATGGGAAGAGATTTTTCACATGATATAGGTGGCTAGGAATCAAGGAAATAAACGGCCGCAAATTTTGAGGAGTTATGGTATGAAATCAATGGATGGAAAGCTAAAGAGGTAATAAATCAAAACGTAACGTATGCCTCCACTTAAAAATAGATAATGTATCCTAATTGATGTGTTACCTATATAAAAGAAAGGTGTATACAAGAAGCTTTCACAAACCAATAAATACAATAACGTTAAATAAATACCTTTTAAAGATATGCCTTTAAAAGCAATAACATATATATATTGAAACTAGACTTAAAATTTCAAACAAAATGCAATTAACTTTGGAAAATTATAACAACCCTTCTAAACAAATAAAAAGTCAAGTAAATAAAATAATTGCTGAACAAAATAAAGTGGAAATGAAAATAAAATAAGGTTTTAAGAAAATAGAAAAATAAATAAAGAATTACTTTAATTAATTGAAACTAGAAATTAAAGATTGTAAACAAAAGGCAACTGACATTGGAAAATTTCAATTACCCTATTAAAATGTTTTAAAACTAAAATAGATACATAACATCATGTTACACTTGTAAACATACATTAGAACATGACATGACAACAAAATATTATTTATATAAAATTAAAATAACAATTTTGTTAAATACAACAAATTACATCCAATAGTGTAAAAGGCATAACTTTCACAATATTAATCGGATTTCAACGAAACGAAAAGCAGTATACTTGAAATTTTATTTACTTTCATAATAAAAGATAAAATTCAAAAATTCAAACTTTTAAATTTTTAAATTAAAAGGTCAAAGTTTGAACATATTGACCAAAATTCACAGTTCTGGAAAATACTCTATTTATTCATGTTTGGGATTATAATTCACCTACAAATCATAATTAATATTTAAAATAACAAAATTTTCTATTTAATAAATAAAATAAAGCTTTTAAATCAAGAAATTCAATTTAAAATAATTACAAAGTACAGGGTTGTTACACCAAGGTATTCTCGCAGTTGGATTTGGTGACAGGTTTCCATCAGCTCAGAGTAGCAGAGGATAGTATACCTTTGACAATGTTTAGGACCAGATATGGGTCATGCAAATGGATAGTTATGCCGTTTGGACTGACTAATGCGCCAGCTTTCTTTATGGATTTTATGAACCGAGTTTCCCGTGAGCGCTCAGATAGGTTCATATTGGTTTTCATAGATGATATCTTGATATACTCTAAGGATGAAAGAGGGCATGAAGTTCATCTTAGAGTAGTGCTTGAGATGCTAAGGCAGCATTAGCTAAAGGCAAAGTTTTTGAAGTGTCATTTCTGGAAGAAAGAAGTGAAGTTTCTTGGTCATGTAGTCTCACAGAAAGGGTTGTTAGTAGATCCGACTAAGATTGAAGCGGTGAATAGTTGGAAGAGACCCGAGACGGTGATCGAGATAAAGAGTTTACTTGGGTTAGCTGGTTATTATCGGAGGTTCATTAAGGATTTTTCATGGATAACAACGCCGATGACCAAGCTAACGAGAAAGGATGTGAAGTTTGTGTGGACCAATAAGTGTGAGGAAGCATTCCAGAGTTTGAAACACTTATTGACCCATGCACCAGTTTTAGTGGTTCCGGAAGGTAATCAGGATTGGTGGTTTATACTGATGCGTGTGGGACAGGATTAGGAGTTGTGTTGATGTAGAGAGGTAAAGTGATTGCCTATGCTTCTAGACAGCTTAGACCGCACGAGGTCAGATATCCGACACATGATTTGGAATTGGCAGCAGTAATCTTTGCATTGAAAGTGTGGAGACATTACCTTTTGGGAGAGAGGTTTGAGTTATTATAACACCCTTAATTTTTTTATAACATTATTCAGAAGATTTAATTAGATAAATTAAATAGAATAATGTAAATGTTAAGTGATAAGGAGGTTAAGATTTGAATAAATTAAATTAAGGTCGTGCCTAATAAAATAATTAATGGGCATAAGAATGGGTTTTGGTTAATTAAACAACATAAGGGTATATTAGGAAATTTGCCGCCCATACCCCTTGCACTTATATATTTTTGTTCCTACTATTTCACTACCCATTCACGACAGTTTGAAATGCAAAATCAAAAGCTTAAGGAAGGCCGACCATTAAGAGAAGAAGAAGAATTCAATTAAAAGCTAGAAAAATCAAGCTTAGGGGAAATCAATCTCAATCCAATCTCCTTATCAAAAGCAAGGTGAATAATAATTCCATCTCTATTTTTTTTGAATCATATGTTTTCGAATTTAAGGGTAAATTCGTTTTTATGATGAATTAGATGATGATATGCTTAAATCTTGATTTGTTGAATTTAAACAAGATTGTTTATAGGAAATCTCATACGGTTTTAAGGTAAAAACCGAGATATGTTGATGTTTAAATGCCATGGAAAAATTTTATGTTGTATAAAACATAATTTTGGAGTTGGGTTTCAATTTTGATAATTTTCCAAGCTATGGAAAGATTATTATGAATTTTCAAAGGAAATATGGTTATTTGGGTTTATGAATTTATTTTCGGAAATATACTAAGAATTTGGGTCTGGAATTTTGATATGTTAGATAACATGATTAAAGTGAATTTTCCAAATTTTTAGGGACTTTTCCAAAGTGGTTTGCTATGCAAATTAAATTGTTTTAGAAGAGGGACTTCTTTGCAAAATTGGTTTTGCTTAATGGAAGCGCTTATTTGATTAACTTAACCATGGTTTAGATCTGAAATTAGTGGCAGTTATTTAGTAAAGAATTTGAAAAAGTTAAGGCAACCAATCTGGTGTTGACACGTGGCAGGTTAGTTGGAAAAGGATTTGCTTTAAGTAGTATTAAACCAGGTTTACTCTAAAAAGAGGGTTCTGCCTACTTTGGGAAGTACCTTTTGGCATTGAAGCTTTCCACTTCAACCTAGTCGAAACCTACTAAGCTGAAACCAATACACAAGGTATCACAAAGATGGTACGTAGTGGATTGGAAGAAGGCAAAAGGTTTAAGTGTCGAAAGCATGGCTTTCGAAGGATTCGCTGCCTTGGTCTGTTTTTAAAAGAGAAGCGCCTGCCTTTATTTTGCTTTAGCCTTCGAAGGAGTCAAAGCATATGGTTTCGAAAGAGTTTCCAAAAGGTTTCGAAAGGGTTTCCATAACATAAGCGTGCTTTCGAATGGGTTCCATAAATTATGGAAGAATGTTTTGAAAGAAGGGGTTCTGACTTAGTCGAAGCTTTGCTATCATTCTTTAAACTTTCAATGGTGTTGAAGTCATCAATGCTTTCCAAAGGTAGCGTTTATTTTTAAAAGTTGTTTTAAGCTTCTTCCTAAATGCTTTCGAAAGGGTCCAAAGGTTTCGAAGGTAATGGTGTCGAAAGGGGTTTCGACGTTGTCCTTCAATGTTGGTTTAAATGGTTTAAAGCTTTCGAAAGAGATGGTGCCGATGCCATCAGGTTTTCCCCAATATTTTTATATGATAAAGAATGGTTTCGAAGGAGATGCTTTCGCCTATATTCACTTTGACCCAAATAATATTTTATGTACAACACAATGGTTTCGAAGGGGGGACTTTCAATGATTTTGGAAGGGTTACTTCCAACGGTGTCGAAAGGGATACTTTCAGCTAGTTTCGAAGCTATTCTTCTAAAGTTAAATGTTAATACTTTAATACAATCGAAAGGTTTCGAAAGGAAAGTTTTAAAGTATTATAAAGGCAGGAGCCTAATGTTCTGAAGATAGATTTTAATGCTTTCGAAGGAGATCCTCCTATGAAGTCGAAAGCAAGGTTTCGAAGGTTTGGAAAGGTTTTATAACCCAAACTCTACTTATAAAAGAAGAAGCCCATGGCTAATTAAAGGATTTTTAAATTGGTTTTAAGAAAAAGCTTTCCTTGATAAAATAATACGTTAAAGGGATTAACCATGTTTTATATTAAACCCACAGGAGTGGTATTGTTATGTTATTATGCATGCTTCTTCAAATATAAATATATTCACATTAAAATGGACCCATAACTGTATTTTTGGGGAAAGAGAAGAAGAACCAGCTAGGTTGACTCGGTAGTGAATATAAATTGATTAAACTGCTGGATGAGTAGAATTGCATCCAAGATGTCAGGGAGACTAGAATATAGGATGCCTAAATATGGAAGTTATCAGGGAGACAGGTTCATAGTGATCCCATGAATACTATGACTAGGAAGTTATTAGAGTTACTAATAGGTTCATAGTGATCCCATGAAAACTATGTTATAAAGAGTGGTTGGCATGGGCCAATTGGTTTGTAGTGCACCCATGAAAACTATATCTAGATTAAGTTACTAACAGTTGCCACAAGGTTCCTAGTCAACCCATGAAAACTAGGATAAGAGAGAAGTTATTAGAGTCACCAATAGGTTCAGTGGAACCCATGAATTAATTGAGTTAATTGGCAGAGGCCAATAGGTTCATAGTGCACCCATGAAAACTGTGAAATGGGACAAGGATAGTATGCCCATGAAAACTAATAGGTTAATGGTGACCCTAGAAATTATAAAATATGATAGATAGTCAATTTAAACAGAGGATGGGAAATCCAGTATGTTTTAAAATGTTTGCATATCATAATAATATTTTGAAATGACTATGTTTTTAACCATTGTGGATGCAGGAGCATAGTATATGGTTTTATAAAGGTTTTGAGATACTAGTGGGGGAAAACCCGTTCCGCTAAGCGGTGTGGTCTCACTAGATATCTAAATGATTTGAGATGGTAGCTTATTATTAATACGAGGTTTTATGTCTGACTCGAAGTTTATGTTTTCCCCTTAAACTCTCGGGTACTCAATTGATTTTAAGTAGTTTGAGAATTGAGTTTTTCAAGTACCTCTTAAGACGAATAATCCTCTAGAGACGTGCAGGAGGCATGATAGCTATTTAGAGTTCTCTTTTCTTTTGATTCTGATGTGTTGTTTGTAATGGCAAAGTTGTTATATTGCCTGTATATACTCTGATCATCCAAAGGGGGATCTTCATATGTCCCTCTTGGCGTATGTTGTAATAAATATATTTTCTTTGAACGTGATTTGCGAATATGGGATTATGTAATGAATTGGAAATATTTTGAAATGGAATGTGATTTTGTTTGAGGTTTAAATTTTTTCCATATACATGTGTTTCTGTGTATCGATGAATCTAACACCGCCGTATTTGGTCACCGAGGATTAATAACTATGGATGACTACAGCATTTGTAGCCGTTAGTTTTGGGCCTCCAAGTAGGAGGATGTTACAAGTTGGTATTAGAGCCAGGTTTATGAAACTTTAAAAGAAAGTTAAACCTAAAAGTTTTTGAAACCTAATTCCAATGAATTAGAAATATGATCGGGATTTGGGTTAACGCTATAGTAACGTGCTTGTATTTGATATATATATATATAAGTACGCATTCCCCTCTCACTTAGACCATTCTTCTGTATCTTACTAAGGCTCGTATGTAGATTTATGAGAAAGAAGATATGGAGGCAGGAAATGGAAGAGGAAATCTAGGTGGAGGAAGCACCACAACCAATGGAAATACTCGACCTAATACTATGAAGAACCAAGGTCGACAGGCTAATGCTAACCCAAATGCAAAAGCCAATATAGGTGTTGGAAATCCACCAGTAGATGCGGGGATGGTGTATCAGTTGTTGGCCAATCTTTTGCAAGTTGGAGTTGCTGGTAATGTTGGAGGAGCTAATCATGTGGCTCCAGTTGGGAATAACTATGCTAAGTTGAGCAAGGATTACACCAGCCTGGGTGGAAAACCGTTTTCTGGAATGGAGGATGCTGTTGAAGTTGAGAATTGGCTATTGCACTATGAGAGGATCTTTACTGATCTAGGATTGGATGATGCGCATAAGTGGAGGCTGGCCTCTAGGCAGTTGCAAGGGGCAGCGCTTCACTAGTGGAATAGTGTTACTTCCGGAGTTCCGGAGGAAGAACTGACATAGGCTGATTTCAGAATGAGATTCGAGCAAAAAAATTTATCTGAGGCTGCTAAGTCGGCGTTGATGAGGAAGTTTATGGATCTAGTCTAGGGTAATATGTCAGTGATCGAGTACGCTGCTAAGTTTGATGAGCTGTCTTGATATGGATATGCCACTATAGACACTGACATTAGAAGGAATGAGAGGTTCATTCGAGGACTGAGACTAGAGCTTGCTAGAATGACCATGACCCATATCCATGATCCTTGTAACGTATTGGTGGAAATGGTCATTCGCCATGAGGAGATGCTGGCTGGTTGTGCTAGTGAGAAGTCAGTTGAATCCCAGGGTCCTCAGGGAAACAAGATGAAGTTCTTTAAGAAGAAAGGAGCCCGAAAAGGGGATGTTGCCAAGAAGGCAAAGGCTGATTTGGTGTGCTTCAAATGTGACAAGAAGGGTCATTATGCTCATGAGTGTCGGACAGGCAAGGGGAAGAAGGCTGCAGATAAAAAGAATGTGAAGTGCTTCAACTGTGATTAAATGGGGCATTTTAAGAACCAGTGTCCAGAGCCAGTCAGGGCGGACAAGCGGAAGGTCTTTGCTGTTAGATCATCAGCTAAGCCTACTGCAGCTGGTAAGGGAAAGACTATGATGGAAGGCACGTTTTTGATTCAGAGTATACCAATTAGGATACAATTTGATACCGCTGCATCACATTCATTTATATCATAGTATTTGGTTGATAGGTTATACTTAGAACCCACATACCTTGTTACTTCCTTAAGGGTTGCAAATCCAATGGGAGGGTATGCAACTTTGGGAATGAGATGTGACTAGTTAGAACTTGATTTGTTAGGTCATAAGTTTGCATGCAGTTTGTATGTTTTCGATTTTGTAGATTTCGGAATCATTTTGGGTATGGATCGGTTGAGGAGGTATGAGGCCAGGATATTCTGCCAGGATGGGGAGATATCTTTGTGACACCCTAATAGTCATAACCGAATTATATTCTGAGTAGAGAATTATGACCAGAGTAGTTGTGCTTTGTTAAGTACAATGGAAGTTGGAGAAGATCTTAGTCAGGTTCAAATAGCAAGAGAGTTTGTAGATGTCTTTGAGTCAGTCACAGGACTACCACCGAAACGAGCTATAGAGTTTCGGATAGATCTTGTGCCAGGAGTTAAACCTGTGAGTAGACCACCTAGCAGAATGACAACGACTGAGATGAAGTAATTGAAGGTGCAGCTAGTGGATCTAGAAGGAAGGAATTTTATTAGACCAAGCAGTTCTCTTTGGACAGCGGCCGTGGTATTCGTGAAGAAACCAAATGGGTCGCTAAGGATGTGTATCGACTATCATAAGCTAAACGAAAGGACGATAAAGAATAAGTATCCTTTGTCGAGAATTGATGATCTGTTTGATTAGTTGATTGGAGCCAGAGTGTTTTCCCAGTTGGACTTGGCAACAGGGTTCCATCAATTAAGAGTGGCAGAGGATAGTATTCCTTTGACCGCATCTCGGACTAGATATGGTTCATTTGAATGGTCAGAAATGCCATTTGGGTTGACTAATGCACCTGCTTTCTTTGTGGATTTGATGATCGAGTCTTCCGAGAGTATTTGAATAGATTCGTGTTGGTGTTTATAGACGACATTTTGATATACACTAAGAATGAAAGAGAGCATGAAGATCATCTTAGAGTTGTGCTTGAGACGCTGATGCAGAATCAGCTAAAGGCAAAGTTTTCCAAGTGTCATTTTTGGAAGAAAGAGGTTAAGTTTCTTAGTCATGTGATTTCAGAGAAAGGATTGTCAGTCGATCCATATAAGATCGAAGCTGTGAATAATTGGAAGAGACCAGAGACGGTGACCGAGATTAGAAGTTTTTTTAGACTTGCTGGCTACTACCAGAGATTCATTAAGGATTTTTCGTGGATAGCAGCGCCTTTGACTAAGCTTACCAAGAAGGAGGTGAAGTTTGTTTGGTCTGACAAATGTGAGGAAGCATTCCTTAAGTTAAAGCATTTGTTGACCAATGCTCCAGTGTTAGTAGTTCCAGATGGAAACCAAGGGTTGGTAGTACACACTATACACTGATGCACGTGGGACTGGATTGGAAGTTGTGTTGATGCAAAGGGGCAAAGTCATTGCCTATGCATCTAGGTAGCTTAGACCGCATGAAGTAAGATATCCTACTCATGACTAGGAGTTGGCTGCGGTAATTTTTGCCTTCAAGATTTGGAGGCATTATCTCTTGGGGGGAGATTTGAGTTGTATACCGATCATAAGTCTTTAAGATATTTATTCTCTTAGAAGGAGTTAAATATGAGACAGTAGAGGTGGCTTGAGTTTTTGACTGCTTATGATTTTGGTATAGAGCATACACCAGGGAAAGGTAATAAAGTGGCCGATACTCTTAGCAGAAGACATTAGAATGTGGTGTTGGCTATGTTGGTAGAATGGAATGATCTAGAAGCTTTGGCCAGTTGTGGTGTGCAGTTAAGATCGACTGCTAGTTCTAGTCGGAGTACTGCCATGTTGTCCTGTTTAGAAGTTCGACCAGTGTTGATCGAAAGAATTGCTTCTAACCAGAAGGAGGATCCATTATTAGCCAAGAGGATTAGAAGGCTTGAGGTTGGAACTAAGGTCGATGATTTGAAAGTTGTTGCCTTGACCAGAGAGGATGGTTGAGAAAGAAGGGACGACTATGTGTTCCAGATGTTGAGAACTTGAGGAAAGAAGTTCTCGAGGAGTGTCATCGATCCAAGATTACGATTCATCCTGGAGGGACCAAGATGTATCAAAATATGAAGAGGAGCTTCTATTGGGAATGCATGAAGAGGGATGTGGGCTTGTGGGTTAGGCAGTGTGTAAACTGTCAACAAGTGAACGCCGAACATCAGAAGCCGAGTGGGTTACTTCAGCCTCTAGGGATTCCAGTTTGGAAATGGGATTCGATATCCATGGATTTTATAGATGGGTTGACAAGGTCAAGGAGAGGAAATGAGAGTATATGGGTTACTGTGGAGAGGTTGACCAAGAGTGCCCATTTCATTCTAGTAAAGTCGACCAGGACGGCACCTGTTTTGGCAAAGTTGTTCATGAAGAACATAGTTAGACTTCATGGAGTTCCTAGTAGCATAGTTAGCGACAAAGATGTTTTATTCACTAGCGAATTCTGGAAGTGTCTATAGGATGTGTTAGGCACTAAACTCAAGATGAGTACCGCATATCGCCCTCAGACGGATGGGAAGAAAGAGAGAGTCAATAAGATGCTCGAGGATTTGTTGAGAGTATGTGTATTGAATTTTGGTGGATCTTGGGAAGATCACCTGCATTTGGTTGAGTTTTCCTATAATAATAGTTACCATACTAGCATAGGAATGGCGCCTTTTGAAGCTTTGTATGGAAGGCCATGAAAATCACTAGTATGTTGGTTGGAGACTAGAGACAGATTGGTCTTAGGTCCATATTTGGTTAGAGAGGCATCGGAAAAGATTGACTTAATCCAAGAGCGGATGAAGGAAGCTCAATCCAGACAGAAGAGTTATGCATATAAGTGGCATAAAGACCTAGAGTTCTCAGTGGGAGACAGGGTTTTCATTAAGGTGTCACTGATGAAGGGTGTGATACGGTTTTGGAAGTCAGGGAAACTGGCACCAAAATATGTTGGTCCGTTCCATATTGTAGAAAGGGTTGGAAAGCTCGCATACAGAGTAGAGTTTCCAAGCAGTATGGCAGGTGTCCATAATGTATTTCATGTGTCTCATCTTCGCAAGTATGTGCATGATTCAGAGGCTACTATTCCTTCGACGAGGTTGGAAGATTTAGTAGTAGAGCCTAATTTGACTTTTGTTAGACAACCAGTTCGAGTTGTAGCGAGAGATGAGAAAATATTGAGGAACAAGGCAGTCAAGTTGGTGAAAGTTCAGTGGAGCGACAACAAGAAAGACTATACTTGGGAAACAGAGGACAAGATTCGTGATACTTATCCTGATCTGCTTTGAGGGTGTGTCTATATTAAATCTATATAGATAATTCCTAGTTAGGTAGACTAATATGGTTGTTAGGAGTCATTACAGATGATTGCTATGTTTAGTATTTAGTCCTTACTGAATTTCGAGGATGAAATTCTTTAAGGAGGGGAGTTTGTAACACCCCTAATTTTTGATAACATTATTCAGGAGATTTAATTAGATAAATTAAATAGAATAATATAAATGTTAAGTGATAAGGGGGTTGAGATTTAAATAAATTTAATTAAGGTCATGCCTAATAAAATAATTAATGGGCTTAAGAATGGGTTTTGGTTAATTAAACAACATAAGGGTATATTAGGAAATTTGTCGCCCATAACCCTTACCCTTATATATTTTTATTCCTACCATTTCACTACCCATTCACGTCATTCTGAAATACAAAATCAAAAGCATAAGGAAGGCCGGCCATTAAGAAAAGAAGATGAATTCAATTAAAAGCTAGAAAAATCAAGCTTAGCGGAAATCAATCTCAATCCAATCCCCTTATCTAAAGCAAGGTGAATAATAATTCCATCTCTATTTTGTTTCAAATCATATGTTTTTGAATTTAAGGGTAAATTTATTTTTATGATGAATTAGATGATGATATGCTTAAATCTTGATTTGTTGAATTTAAACAAGATTGCTCAAAGGAAATCTTATACGGTTTTAAGGCAAAAACCAAGATATGTTGATGTTTAAATGCCATGGAAAAATTATATGTTGTATAAAACATAATTTTGGAGTTGGGTTTCAATTTTGATAATTTTCCAAACTATGGAAAGATTGTTATGAATTTTCAAAGGAAAATATGGTTATTTGGGTTTATGAATTTACTTTGGGAAATATACTAAGAATTTGGGTCTAGAATTTTGATATATTAGATAACATGATTAAAGTGAATTTCTAGAATTTTTGCAGATTTTTCCAAAGTGATTTGCTATGCAAATTAAATTATTTTAAAAGTGGGACTTCTTTGCAAAATTGGTTTTGCTTAATGGGAGGGCTTATTTGATTAACTTAACCATGGTTTAGATCTGAAATTAGCGGTAGTTATTTAGTAAAGAGTTTGAAAAAGTTAAGGCAACCAATTTGGTGTTAACACGTGGCAGGTTAGTCAGAAAAATATTTGCTTTAAGTAGTATTAAGCCAGGTTTACTGAAAAAAGAGGGTTCCGCCTACTTTGGGAAGTACCTTTCGACTCAGAAGCTTTCGCCTTCAACCTAGTCGAAACCTACTAAGCTGAAACCAATACATAAGGTATCACAAAGATGGTATGTAGTGGATTGGAGGAAGGTGAAAGGTTAAGTGCCGAAAGCATGGCTTTCGTAGGAGTCGCTACCTTGGTTTGTTTTAAAAAGAGAAGCGCTTGCCTTTGTTTGACTTTAGCCTTCGAAGGAGTTGAAGCATATGGTTTCGAAAGAGTTTTTAAAAGATTTCGAAAGGGTTTCCATAACATAAGCATGCTTTCAAATGGGTTCCTTAAATTATGAAAGAATGTTTTGAAAGAAGGGGTTCCGACTTAGTTGAAGCCCTACTGCCGTTCTCTAGCCTTTCGATGGTGTTGAAGTCATCAATACTTTCCAAAGGTAGTGTTTAATTTTAAAAGATGTTTTAAGCTTCTTCCTAAATGCTTTCGAAAGGGTCCAAGGGTTTCGAAGGCAATGGTGTTGGAAGGAGTTTCGACGTTGTCCTTCAATGTTGGTTTAAATGGTTTAAAGTTTTCGAAAGAGATGGTGCCGACGCCATCAAGTTTTCCCCAATATTTTTATATGATAAAGAATGGTTTTGAAGGAGATGCTTTCGCCCATATTCACTTTTACCTAAATAATATTTTTTGTATAAACCCAACGGTTTCGAAAGGGGGACTTCCAATGATTTCAGAAGGGTTACTTCCAACGGTGTTGAAAGGGATACTTTCAGCTAGTTTCGAAGCTATGCTTCTAAAGTTAAATGTTAATACTTTAATACAATTGAAAGGTTTCAAAAGGAAAGTTTTAAAGTATTATAAAGATAGGAGCCTAATATTTTGAAGATAGATTTTAATGCTTTCGAAGGAGGTCATCCTATGAAGTCGAAAGCAAGTTTTCGAAGGTTTCGAAAGGTTTTATTACCCAAACTCTACTTTTAAAAGAAGAAACCCATGGCTAATTAAAGGAGTTTTGAATTGGTTTTAAGAAGAAGCTTTCCTTAATAAAATAATAGGTTAAAGGGATTAACCATGTTTTATATTAAACCCACAGGAGTGGTATTATTATGTTATTATGCATTCTTCTTCAAATATAAATATATTCACATTAAAATGGACATATAACTGTATTTTAGGGAAAAGAGCAGAAGAACCAGTTAGGTTGACTCAGTAGTGAATATAAATTGATTAAACTCCTGGATGAGTAGAATTGCATCCAAGAAGTCAGGGAGACCAGAATATAGGATGCCTAAATATGGAAGTACTCAAGGAGACAGGTTCATAGTGATCCCATGAACTATGACTAGGAATTAACTGGAGTTACCAATAGGTTCATAGTGATCCCATGAAAACTGTCATAAAGGGTGGTTGGTGTTTGCACCAAAATTGGTCACAAACCTCGAATATAGTGAAAGCACCAATTTATATATATATATCCACAATATCCAAGCACAGATCTCAGATCTAGATAATGTAGAGAATAAAAATGAAGAAAATAGCAAAATTAAAATTAGCAAGAAAGAAAAGAACACAGGGTTTATAGTGGTTCAGCTGTCTCCGGACTACGTTCACTTTGAATCAATCCTTTTATTCCTTTTGTATTTAGATTACAATTACAAGCCTTTGAATATCAATGATCAAAATAGCAAAGTTTCAGCATCCGGAGCAGAAGAAGATCCCCTTTTCGTTGCCATAGGACTGATATTTATAGGTGTAATCCGAAAATATCCGCTTTTAAATCTGAAATACCCCTTCTCTTGCATAGGTGGGCCCGCCAGATCAATCTAGGGTGATATTGGATCGATCCATGTACAATTTGTATCGATCCAAAAGTGGTCCAATCGAGTTGAGATCGATCGTGGAGGTTTCTGAGTGCATAAGGAAGCTTATGTGAAAATTTTGTAGCATTTGGAAATGTAGAATGAGAGTTATGATCGATCCAAGTTTGTGATTGCAAGCAGGCTAACAAACTCGTATCGATATGAATGCAATTCGTATCGATCCCAGTCTTCATATCGATTATTCTTGGATTGATGACGTGGAGAGGTAATCGCACGTAGATCCATTATCCATGCTCGTTGACAGCTTCTTTTGCCTTGACCTTCTTCATATCCATCAGTTGCTAAGCCTTTCGTATCCAGCACATGTGCCTCTGTTCGTATCCAGCACATGTGCCTCTGTTCGTATCCATCAATCAATTCGTATCGATCTATGATTGATCGATACGAAATGCCTTCCCAAACTCCTTCAATTATTGCTTTGTGTCCATGCTCTATTCCCACTCTTGCATCGATCTGAATATCTTGTTGAACTCATATGACTTCGTATCCATCCAGCTGCCTCATCCTTTGTATCGGTCCGAGCCATATTCAAGTCCATGCTGTTCGTATTGACCCTGATTGCCTTCTTCGTATCGATCTATGAGCAATCGATATGCAATGTCCATCTAAGTCACTGAAACTGTTGCTCCATTCTTCGTATCGATCTCTACCTTGATCGATACGAAGCATGATGCCTTCCTTTTGTCGTGTCCAACCAAATCGATGCACATTGCATCCATACAAAACCATCGATCCCACGCACCCATCTGCTGCTTGTATCGATCCGAGTTCCCTTTCCTCGTATCGATCTCTATGGATACGAATGCCATCCACCTTGATCGATACGAATGGATCAATACGAACCAGTTTCCATGAACTTTGATCCATCCATAACTTGAGCGTGTACGAACTCCGTTTGACCTGAAATTTGAAATGTAGCCTTCCTAGCCTTGTTTATCATTCACAATCGATCCCACCTTGATTGGAGCTTGGTCCAATTTTGACGGTATCGATCATAACATTTCTTCCAATCGATCTCCAATCTTAATATCCATCCTTTTTAGCCAATTGTTGATATCCCGGCCTTGACCAAAAGGCGGGATAACAGTTAGCATGGGCTAATTGGTTTGTAGTGCATCCATGAAAACTATATTCGATTAAGTTATTGATAGTTGTCACTAGGCTCCTAGTCAACCCATAAAAACTAGGATAAGAGAGAAGTTATTGGAGTCACCAATAGGTTCAGGGGAACCCATGAATTAATTGAGTTAATTGGCATGGGCCAATAGGTTCATAGTGCACCTATGAAAACTATGAAATGGGATGGGGAGTCCATCTATTATATAAAGGTTATTAGTAAGCTCATGAAAACTAATAGGTTAATAGTGACCCTAGAAACTATAAAATATGACAGATAGTCAATTTAAACAAAGGATGGGAAATCCAGTATTTAAAATGTTTGCATATCATCATAATATTTTGAAATGACTATGTTTTTAACCATTGTGGACATAGGAGCACAGTATAATGTTTTATAAAGGTTTTGAGATACTAGAGAGGGGAAAACCCGTTCCGCTAAGCGGCATGGTCTCGCTGGATATCTAAATGATTTGAGATGGTAGATTATTTTTCTAGGCTTTATGTGTGACTCAAAGTTTATGTTTTTCCCTTAAACTCTCGGGTACTCAATTGATTTTGAGTAGTTTGAGAGTTGAGGTTTCCAAGTACCTCTTAAGACGAATAAGCTTTCGGAGACGTGCAGGTGGCATGATAGCTATTAAGAGTTCTCTTTTCTTTTGATTCTGTTGTGTTGTTTGTAATGGAAAAGTTATTACATTGCTTGTATATACTCTGATCATCCAAGGGGGCATATTCATATGTCGCTCTTGGCGTATGTTGTAATAAATATATTTTCTCTGAACTTGATTTGCGAATATGGGATTATGTAATGAATTGGAAATATTTTGAAATGGAATGTGATTTTGTTTGAGATTTAAAATTTTCCATATTCATGTGTTTCTATGTATCAATGAATCTAACACCGACATATTTGGTTGTCAAGGATTAATAACTATGGATGACTACATCATCCGTAGCCATTAGTTTTGGGCCTCCAAGTAGAGGGATGTTACAGTTATATACCGATCATAAGTCGCTGAAGTATTTGTTCTCTCAGAAGTAGTTGAACATGAGACAGTAGAGGTGGTTAGAGTTTATTGCCGCTTATGACTTTGGGATTGAGTACACACCAGGGAAAGGCAACAAGGTTGCAGATGCACTTAGCAAGAAACATCAGAATGCGGTGTTGGCAATGATTGCTAGGTGGAAAGATTTGGAAGCATTAGTAGATTGCCGAGTGTAGTGGAGATCTGAGGCTGGGTTTAGCAGAGAAACCGTAGTGTTATCTTATTTGGAAGTTTGACCAGTGATGATCGAAAAGATTGATTCTAATCAGGAAGAAGATCTGGTATTAGAACGGATCAGGAAGTTAAGAGATGGAACCGAGAGCGATGACTTGAAATATTTCAGTCTTGACCAGAATAGATGGTTGAGAAAGAAAGGAAGATTATGTGCTCCGAGTGCTGGAAACATAAGGAAAGAAGTCTTAGAGGAATGCCATCGTTCGAAGTTCTCTATTCATCCATGAGGTACTAAGATGTATCAGGATATGAAGAGAAGTTCCTTCTAGGAAGGTATGAAGCGAGATATTGGTTTATGGGTAAAGCGGTGCTTGACTTGCCAACAGGCAAAGGCCGAACACCAGAAGCCAAGTGGGTTGCTTCAGCCATTAGATATTTCGGTATGGAAATGGGATTCTATTTCCATGGATTTTATTGACGGGTTGCCAAGGTCGAACAGAGGAAATGATAGTATATGGGTCATAGTGGACAGATTGACCAAGAGTGCCCATTTCATTCCATTTAGGTCAACCAGAACGGCACCTGTTTTGGCAAAGTTGTTTATGAAGAATGTGGTTAGACTGCATGGAATTCCTAGTAGTATAGTTAGTGATAGAAATTCCTTATTCACTAGCGAGTTCTAGAAGAGTCTATAGGAAGTTTTGGGAACCAAGATCAAGATGAGTACCGCTTACCATCCGCAGACAGATGGGCAAACAGAAAGAGTTAACAAAGTCTTGGAAGATTTGTTAAGAGCTTGCGTTCTAGATTTCAGGGGAACATAGGAAGACCATCTGCATTTAGTCGAGTTTTCGTATAATAACAGTTATCAAACTAGTATTGGGATGGCACCGTTTGAAGCTTTGTATGGAAGGATGCAAATCTCCCGTATGTTAGTCAGAGACCGAGGATAGGTTGGTTCTTGGTCCAGATTTGGTCAGAGAAGCTGCAGAAAAGATTAAGGTCATTCGGGCTAGAATGAAGAAGGCTCGGTCTAGGCAGAAGAGTTATGCAGATAAAAGACAGAATGATTTAGAGTTCTCAGTTGGAGATCAGGTTTTCATTAAAGTATCACTGATGAAGGGTGTGATTAGATTTTGGAAATTAGGAAAGTTAGCACCGAGATTCGTTGGACCTTTTTGTATTGTTGAGAGGATCGGGAAGGTCACATATAGAATTGTGTTACTGAGCAGTTTGGCAGGATTCCACGATGTTTTCCATGTTTCTCATCTCAGAAAGTGTGTTAGAGACCCGGAGACTACTATTGCACCGACTATGCTAGATGACTTAGTAGTAGAACCGGATTTGACTATAGTGAGGAAGCCTATTTGTATTGTTGCGAGAGATGAGAAGAGGCTTAGAACCAAGACGGTCAGGTTAGTCAAAGTCTAGGGGAGTGACGATGACATGAACTGTACTTGGGAGATTGAGAGCAGGATTAGAAATACTTATCCTGACTTATTTGATGGTATGTTTTACCTCTTTGATTGATGTGTTGTGTACCTTATCGTAATTTCGAGGATGAAATTATTTAAGGAGGGCAGTTTGTAGCACCCCATATTTTTGGTAACATTATTTAGGATATTTAATTAGTTAAATTAAATTAAATAATGTGTTGATTAGGGGATTGAGATTTGATTTAATCAAAGGGTAGCCATGCCATTTAACCTATGAATTGAAATAAGAGTTAAATTGAACTAGAGGAGGGGTAAAATAGGAAAGAGGCCATTCCTATATCCTAAAACTTGGTCGTGTATTCCTATACACGTTCATTTCATTTTATCAAAAAAAATTAAAACAAGAGGTCGGCCACCATTCACATCTCAATCTCTTTAATCTCTAAAGCTTAGGTGAATAATGTTTACATCTCATATTTCTTTTGTTTTCGGTTTTAGGATGAAATCCGAACCTATTTGCAATTGATTTGCCATGATTTTGAATGATGGAATGATTAAATATACATGTTGATGGTTTATGTATGTTCATATTGATTTTATGATATGTTTTACAATGAAAACCCTATAAAATGACAGTCAAATGCCTTGCAAATTTTTATGAAGATCGTAAATGATATTTTAGAGATAGGTTTCAATTTTTCAAATTTTATGAATTTTGTGGTAATTATATGAATTTTCTAGTAAAGAAAATGTTAATTTGGGTTATAAATTATTTACGGTTAAATAATAAAAGGTTCGGGTCTGAAATTTTTATATGTTGGAAAACATATTAAAAGAGATTTTCTGGAATTTTTATAGAATTTCCCTAAGTGTTTTAAGGGGTATATAAAATTATTTAAGATATGAGACTTAAATGTTTTATATACTTATAAAAGGAGAATGGGCTTTTTGCAAATAATTGAAATAGTTACTTCTGAAAATTGCAGCACTTTTTAGTGGTAAAGAAAAGAGGCAACCAATTAAAATTTGATACGTAAAGCAGGCTAGGTGAAAAGAACTATTTGCTACATGCTAATTAATGTTTTGTTGCTTTCGGCACCTGCTTCTGCCTTGGTTGGCTTTCGACTAAGTCCCTCCTCCTTCAACACCATCAAAACCAATGCGCATGGTATCAATATATTGGTACGTAGCGAATTGGATAGAAGGTGAAAGGTATGTAGTCGAAACCAAGGGTTCCGAAGGGGTTGAGGCATCACTTTGCTTTTAATTAAAAAATGCATCTGCTTGCTTTCGACTAATTGGCTTTCGACTAAGTAGCTTTCAACTTAGTTAGCTTTCGACTAGGTCAAATGGATTTAAAGGAAATGGTTTCGATTGGGTTGAGCCTTTGTTTATAAATAACTACTTTCGACTAAGTCAAAACCTTTTGCTGCCGCCTTTTTACCTTTTCGAAAGGGTTGCTTTGTTTTTAAAATGTGGCCACTTCTCCAATGCTTTCAAACAGATGGTTTCGACACCATCACTTCTTACTTAGGAAATGGTTTCGACACCATCACTTCTTACTTAGGAAATGGTTTCGAAACAGATGCTTTAGACTTAAATGATTTTAAGACCCTTCTATGATTGAAGTAAAACCCAAATGATTTCGAAATAGATAGTTTTAAATGGTTTCGAAATAGATGCTTTTGACTTTAATGGGTTTGTGATCCTTTTGCTCTACTTAAAGGCATAATCCAAATGGTTTCGACCGTGACAATTTTCAAAAGTTTCGAAGGGGTAAATTTTGAATGGTTTCGAAAGGTTTCCACATGTTTTAAATTGAACCCAAAGTCTTTCGATAGATTTAGTATTTTAATGCTTTCGAAAGGGTTTTAGTGAATGGTTTCAAAGGGGTGGTTCCCTAGGGTTTCGAAAGGGTGGAAAGGAAAAGTTTTTCCTATGTTTTTGAAAGGCAATATTTAAAGGTTTTAAAGAGGGATGTCTAATGTTTTGAAGCTTTCGAAGGAAAGGCTTTTAATGGTTTCGAAAGGGTCACTTTCAATGGTTTCGAAGAGGTTACCTTAAGGGGTTTCAAAGGGGTTGCTTAAAGGTTTTAAACAAAGGTTTCAAATGTATTAGATAGGCAATATAGCCTAAGTATTTTCAAGTTAAAAAGGGTTTAACTTGTTTTGGAAGGATAGCTAATCCTCATTAAAATTCATCGACATTATTTTGAGTAAAGTATATATATCATGGCAAAATAGCTTAGAGTAAAGCTAAGAATATATTTTCCTTGTATAATTTGATTTAAAAGGTTAAATCATTTTGAAAAGGATTTCAAGGAAAAAGATGAAGGGTGGTTAACCGTAAGAAAATGATTCGGACAGATAGTCCATTTTAATTTGGACAGTTAGTCCAGTTTGTGGACAGTTGGTCCAGTTTGCAGGCAGTCAGCCCAGCTTTCAGATAGATAGTCCATTTACTACTTATAGATAGATAGGCTATTAGTTACCTGATTATAGCTTAGCGGACTTAGCTATTATTATTATTATTATTATCATTATTATATCAGTTTGATTAATCAGTTTGGTTGCAGGAAAGGAATTGCAAAATATATGTTTTAAAGAGGATATTAGTAAGGGGAAACCTGTTCCGCTAAGTGGCATGGTCTCACTTAATATCAGTAAACTGAGATGTAACAGTATTATTCACACCAGGCTTTATGTCTGACTCGAAGTTTTTGTTTTCCCCTTAAGCTCTCGGGTGCTAAAAATTGATTTAAGTAGGCTGAGGGTTAAGGTTTTCTGGTTTAGAAATTTTGGCGAGTAAAGCTTCCGGAGACGAGCAGGTGGCAGACGGATAGCTAATTAGGAGTTACGGATTGTTTTGTTTATTTCCGCTGTGTAATAAGTCAGATATGACTATATTACTTTGATCAACCAAGGGGGCATCGTCATATGTCGCTCTTGGCATATTTTTGTAATGATTATAATTAATCTTTACCTGGGAAACGATATGGGATTATGTAACTTGGATATGAATTTGTTTTGAAATGTAATAAGTAAAATGTTGTTTTTTTTTAAATCTGTGATTTTCTTTATATTCAAGTGCTTCTGATATTGTGGATACCATTAGCATTGTCGTATTTTGTCACTAGAAGTTAATACTATGGATGACTGCAGTATCTATAGCGCTTAGATTTTGACCTCTAGATATGGGATGTTACATTAGCCCCTACAAGTTGATCAAACAAGTCATCTATTCTAGGTTGAGGGTACCTATTCTTCCTTATCAACTTGTTTAACTCCCTATAATCGATGCAAAGTCTCAAAGAACCGTCTGCCTTAGTAGCAAAAACAACAAGGGCTCCCCACTCAAAAGAACTCCAAAGGATGAATCCTTTCTTCAGTAGCTTTGAGATTTGCTTATCCAATTCCCTTCTTTCTTTGGGGGCCATATATCTCAAAGGTAGAGCGAGTGATCTTGCATCCTTCTCCAAATCGATTCGGAACTCAATCTCCCTATGGGGTAGGAGACCAAAGACCTCCTCGAAGACATCAAGAAATTCACAAACTATGAGTACAGATAATGACTATCTATCGATAGATAGATTTAGTGAGTGTAAATAGCTTAACTTAACTTAGGTCATGACCTCCATGACTCCTTAATTGTACTACCCTCTTATCACAGTCAAGAATGGCTCCATAATATGACAACCAATCCATATTCAAGAAAAGCCCATACCCCTTGAAATTTACAAAGTACGCAGTACATATGAAATCAGCATCGCATATGTCTAACACTAGGTCTTTCCAAATAACAGATAGATGGCTTGAGCCCCCAATGGGATTGGAAACCTCTATTGGGTTGTTGACCATCAGGGTTAGAAGGTTAAGGAATTTACTACATCCCTAGCTATAAAGGAATGTGATGCCCTAGAATTAAATAGGGTACGGATAGTAACCCCAAAAATAAGAGTTATACCTTCTAGGGCTGCTTTTCCTTGGTCTCTTGGTAGGTTATTGGCAATAGGCACAACTTCAATAGCATAGGCATGTCCGCTTGATCCTTCCTTAGCTATATTAGGACATTGATTCTTGTGATGCCATTCCTCGTGGTAGTTAAAGCACCTTCCTTTAAAGGCTTCCTTTATCATACTCACCCTACAATTTTTAGCTTCATGACCCTTCCTTTGACATTTCTTACACACCTTCACTTCCTTCTTAAACTTCCCTTTTGACTTCTTGTTGGCCCAAAAGCTTCCCTTCTTGGACCCTCGTTGCTTTTGGGTAAGTTCAGATTTCTCCTTCTCTTATCTTCCTCATTGGCCACGTGCAGCATTGATGTTTCTACCAACGTCTCATACGTGGCCTCCATAGGTACTTGGGCCAACAACATTTCTCTTAGCGGAAAATTTAAGCCCTTCACAAACTTCATGGCCTTTTTCATAAGTGTGTCTATCAGGCTCATCCCTAATTTAGCTAATTCAGTAGACTTAGCTATGTACTCCTTAAGGGTAGAATCTCCTTGTCTCAGATGAATGAACTTTTTCAATTGCAAGCTAAACTCTGCTCTATGCATGAATCTCATCTGAAATCGGTCCATGAATTCATCCCAAGAGAATATCCTTTCCGGGTGCTCATAAATCACAAAGTTCCACCAATTCAAGGCTTCTTCCCTAAGGTGCCAAGCTGTTATTCTTCTTCTTAGTTGATCATCCCAAATAAGCCCTCTAAATATTTTCTCGCAGTTACTAATCCAAGCTTTAGCTTCCGAATATCCTTCAGTTCCAGAGTATGTCTTCCCTCCCATATTAAGAAAGTACTTAGACAACTTAGGAAATAGGTGCTACCGGTGTAGTTGGAGGAATAAGAATCTGCTCGACAGTCCTAAGATGTCGTTTAAACCATTTGAGCATTCCACGAATAGGTGATTTTCCGCACGTAAGGTTTCCTTGTTCGGAAGAAGATTGATTATCGGCCATATCAACTATCTGTAGGTTAAACCTTTAGTGACGATTTCCTATGATAGTATTTACATGCTAAAAGAAAAAACGTTGCCCAATGTACATGCATATGTTCAAGAAGAGAGGGTATATATATACTAAGAATTCTTTGAAAATTCTTTTTGAAAAAACTTTTTAAAATGACAAATACGTCTCTCATACATATAGTTTTTCCCCGTTGATCAGATGACCTACTTTGGTACCAAATGTAACAACCCAGTCCAGAACAGGCCTAAATTTCAACCCAGAAAAGGCTCATCAAAACTTAGATCCATTCTAAGGCATGCTGTTGGTAGTAAAAAGAAATAACATTGCAGAGCCATAACTAAACTTTCAGAACTCACAGCGAATGGAACAAAATATAATAGTAAAGTGTACCTATTTATTTCAAAACCATAAAAATATCATAACACAAAATCACATAATAACCATAACATAATATCCATTACAACAATTGTCTAAATCCATGGGTACTCATATAAGCAAATAATAACAATACTACCAGTGGCCAAGCTTCTCCATCTCTAAGCATCATCATCGCCATCACTCCATCCTTAACCTATGTTGTAATGAGGAGGGAGTTAGAACAACAAGTGTCTGGTGAATAAAAACCGTGAGTCTTACCTTTTCAGTACTTGGGAAGTATATTTCAAAATAAGAATGTGTCTAAGAACATCAAATAATTAAAGTCATTTAATACTTCTTTATAATGAAAGGAGGCGGGTCTAGCCACTTAATATCTTCCATTTCAGAAGCAGGTTTCTAAAATCCCATATCTCAATCATACGTCATAAATAGCTAGTAATGTGAGAGATAGTACACAAGCCACTTAATGCCTTTTTTACAAAATAGGCAGGCTCTGGTCATTTAAGACCTTAATTAAGGCAGACCCCATCATTTAAGACCTATTTCTAAGGCGTGCTCCTCAATGTTACTATCTAGCTAACATCGTATGGAATCTCATAGGCCACTTAATACTTTCAAGTGGAAATAGGCAAACTCTGGTCATTTAAGACCTTAATTAAGGCAGACCCCGTCATTTAAGACCTATTTTCAAACGCAGTCCCCTATAGCGATACCACCTAACGTGTCCCCTTGGCCATTTAATACTTCATCTGGGGAAAGGAGGCGGGTCCAACCACTTAATACCTCAAAACCCCGATGCAGGACCTTCGTCTTATAGCCCATACTCATAACGACGTCTCACATTAGCCCGCTGTTCGTAGGAACTGGTAGCCAGATTTCCCCTACAGAATTTGAGACCAACCTCGCGTCATTACAAATATTTATCATAAGGATACCGTACGTCAATAAAAGTGTACACAACTGCTGGTAGCCTCAAAATGAATGGCAGACTTCCGTCATGTAATTCTATTGACCTCGCATCCCTATGACTTAGCCACAAATCAATTACTCTCCATATATATATATATATATGTGTGTGTGTGTGTGTGTGTGTGTGTGTGTGTGTGTGTCTGTATACTCATCTCACTGTTTCATAAATAAGGCCTTATAAGGAATCTTCCTTATTATGCCTTAAAATAATAATTAGGCTATATAAGAGTTTCCTTTTATTTTCGCCTCACAATCAATTACCCTCCTAATGTAAATAAACGCCTAATTAACTATTCCATATACACAATAATTGTACTTTAATTACGTAAATAGAGATAAATAAATATTCGTGTCTAATAAATTTTAAATGTACAGATTTTTTACCCTAAATTAGTGTTAAATGTCATTTCCCTAACTAATTATTACAGGTTCTTTTTCTTCAAATTCCCAAGATTTTATGGGATTCTAATGTTTATAACAAGGAATAAATGTTCATAACCAAGACTACAATAACAAACTTGTAAACAAAATAGAAACTCAATTTATTACACTAATTCAATGAAATATCTGAAATAATAAGAATTTCAATCTAAACCCCATATTCTATTCAACTCCACTTTTACAAAGAAATAGATAAGAATAAGTGGTGTAAACTACAAACATAATTTATAATCTAAATCCCTTATTTTATTGAAGGATCAAAATTTAACCCAAAGAATAAGGAGAAGTGTAGTAGACTATGAAATTATCAAAAATGCATAAACGAAACAAATTTCATCAAATTAATGTAAATAATTGGGAATCTCAACACAGAATTAACATATCCAAATAAAAAGGAATTTTAGGGGATTTTATCTATCATATATTTGGAATCCCAAAATCCCTAAGGCATATTCAAATCCAAAAATAAATACACCAAAAAATTGCTAAACAGAAGTACTAAGGTTTCCACTCACATATTAGATTTAGCTTCACTCAAATGGATTTGTAGCCTTCCGATCTCTTCCAAAATCTCTCTCTTTTGATATACACACACACAATAGGGAAGAAGTATGTAAATTCATTAGATTCATAATGATTTGAGAAGAATAGGAAAATAATAGATAGGAAGAAGAAGAAACAAATATGAAATAAGTTTAATTCTTATCTAAATTCTTTACAAAGTTTCTGAATCTTATTAGAGAGAGATAGAAATGGCGTCGTATTCCCCAAAATAATATGAATAATAGTAGAGAGGATAGGGTTATATTTATAGGGTTGAAATGCACTAGAATCATAGGGTGGAAGTAGGTAGGAAATGCATAAATCTGCAATGCATAACTGAATATAACATAACTTCAAACCCTAGCCGTCACAGGTAGCTTCTGTTGCCAAGCGGTCGACCGCTATAGGTCGATCGCTCCTCTATTTCGGGGAACGTTTATTTTCTTCCGTTGCAAGATTATTTTATTCTCTAATTAACTATTTAACTTTGAACGTTAATTAAACGTTTACTTAGCCCCCAAGCTAATTTTTGAAATTTAAACTCTAAATTTGATTTCTCATTTGAATTTGAATTCAAACTAAATTAATTTAAATCTGAGAACTTTAAATGCTTATATCTTTTTTGCTTGAGCTCCGTTTTCAGCATATTATATATGGAAACATATCAAAATTTTGCCACGAATGCAAGGAATAACTTTCATGGTCAGATTCCAACTTTTATAAACTTTCCATATCTAACCCTTATCAAATTTAATTCAATTTACTTTATTTATTTATGGTTAATTTTACGGGGTGTTACAAAAAATGAGCCTTACTAATAAAAGAGGTTTTTGCTTAATAAAAGAAGATTAATCATGTTTTGTGTTTTACTAGATTGTGGACAGTATACAGGACTTAGTTTCCCGTATGCAATTATTCTCATTGTTATTTGAATTGACCAAAATATAACTCTGGAAATATCTCAAAGAAACACGAGAATTATATAATGCAGTTATCTTTGGTAATGCTATACTATGCGTATTATGATGACCTACCATTTTGGACATTCAACAGTCCAAAAGGACAGATTATCATTGGGGTTTGATTTAAAGAAATAAGATACAAAGGAATAAAATCAGAACCTCGCAGCAAAATGACCAAAAATATAATACTTACATAAACAGTTCATGAAGTTGTTTTACATTATCCATTTGATTTCATTTTACCATATTATTAGAGCATTACATTGAACATACATAACCAAATAATGCAACAGAATAATACTAATAAAATGGTCTTCCAAACTCCATCTTCATCTTCAAGACTAACGCCTTCGAAATACTGAAATACTCAGGCTGACCCGAGCGTAAAGGAAAACGACACACTCGAGTTGGGACTAAAACTTCTTATGTAAGTTAATTCAGAATCATGTACCAAATGTGCAAAATAACTTAAGTGTATGTCATTATCCAACTCCGGTCTCTTTTAAAACTAAGGTATGAATAGTAAAAAGTCTATCGTTCGTCTATTTTAAATTTTTACGATAAAATCCCTATAGATTTTCGAAAAGTGTTCAACATAAAACGTTGTTCATTTTACTTCAAGAAGTCATAGAAAAAGTTTCAGAAATTTCCAAAAATGGTTATTATTTTTCAAAGTCAAAATACATCAGATTTTACACTAAATAAATTATAAAAACCTATAATTTACAGAAAAATTACAAATTATTTTTTTTACGGTTCTTAAAATATATTTTTAGAATTTCTAGTAAGGTTTCAGATTTTTACAAATCGATTTAATAATTTTCCCAAATTTTCGAATGGCTAACTTCAAAGTTTAAAATTTTTAAAAGTATTAAATTATTAAATTTATTCTTCAAATGATTTACTGAAGCTACGAAAAAAGTTTCAAGTTGATTTGATATTTTTACAAATTTCTAAAACTTCAATAATTCTATTTTAAAGAATAAAATACCACAATTATTAAATGGTCGAATTAAATACGGGTTTCTTCACAAAACATTATCCTTTATTGTAATTAAGTTAAAGGAAAATTTCAAAACATTTTAATACTCTTTTTAAAAATATATATATATTCTCTATTTGAATTCAAAATAATTTTATAAATAAATTTCAAAATGATTATTCGAAAATCTGATTTTACTAATATTTCCAAAATCTTATTCTTTACAACATATAATTTTTTAGAGTTTAAAATAATTTAATTTACAAAAATTTCCAATGATTCAAATTTTCAATACGAAAAGTTTCCAAAGTTTTAAAAAAATTCAATTTATGAAAACTATTTAAATAAGATAAAACGCCAGTTAATTTTCAAAAATCACTTTTTGGCCAAAGTAGTAAAACTATACATCCTAATAATTTTCACATGTCAATATAGGATGTCTAAGGGTTCATATCATAATTCAATGTCCATATAATCTATATGACAATTTATACAGTTACAATAATATACAGGGTGGTAACAGGGATATATCAAAATCAATGAACAAACATATATCCAATCATATTATCATTCATTAGCAACATGCAATCCATATTCAAATCAACCAATTCAACAATTCAACCATATATCACAATGGTCATTAGTTATCACGTGTTCATGATATTCAACTAGTAAGGGTATTCAATTTAAATGTTAATTTAAATCCCCAAACAACAATCAATAAAATTTATCACATCATGATTTTGATTTAACTTGCAATAGAAATTTCAGTATTTCGTGAGTGGGTTTAACCACTTGCCTTTTTATATGGATATGAAAATCACACGAACAATAATTAATCCAACTCCAAGACGTAGGCAACCTCGATACAATTCCAATGTAACAGACCGCGTCCAAATCTGACCTCGTATAAATAAGATACGAGTTTATGAACATCTGAGATTAATTAATTCAATAATCACTTTAATTGATTCAGTTTAATGTCAATTACCTCTCCTTAATCACATTTATTATGCTAATCCCTCTTTTCAATCAAACCCATGCCATTCTTTAAACTCTCAACCGTTCAATTTCCTCGTCATAGCCATTTCCCTAGGCCACTGGCCATCACCACCCGCCTACCGAAGCTAGCCCCGACCTCGCCACGCCAATCGACCCCAGCCTCGATTCATCCTATCACCTACAGCTCGAGATCCGACCAAGTTTATCAACTCTATTCGTTCGCAGATTCCCACTACCACATTCCACTAATCTCTGATCCATCACCGCCGATGTACTCTCCTAGGTACGCCGCTCTACTTTGTAGTTGGACACTTCCTCTAATTCGGCTCCGATTGCCATCGATAACCTAGGTCGTTAGATCAAGGATTTTGTTTAAATGGCGGCTAGGGTTTGAGTTCTGAGTTTGGCAAAAGAATGAGGTTAAGGATCTTTATATAGATAATTATCTGACACTATTCACCCCCGAAAAATCATGAACTCCAAGTCATTTCCTTAAATTAGAAAATTTTCTAAACATTCTTAAGTAATAATATTTACATTCCAAAAAATAATATTTTTCATTAAAGTATTGAACGATTTTGCATTAAATTTGAAACCGAATAGATTTCCTCATTTCACAACTAATTAATTTTTTTCATATTAAACTTATTAAAACATGTTTTTAATCATACAACTTTAATTTATTTTAAATTTTAAGTCTTAGCGCTACAACCGCTTTCGCATCGCCTACTACATGTAATGACTCGTAATTTTCGATAATTAAAAATTGTTAATTTAATAGGTCTGTGATGAAATGTTGGAAGAAATGAAAATTTTTGATTTAATAATAAGAATATAACTGGAATCAAATGAAATAGTATTAATTTAAGGTAATTGATAACTGCTTTAAATATAATTCAATTAATTAAAAGGATTAAAAAGGTTATAATTGGTTATAAATTGTAAATTAATTGTAATAATGAATGTATTAATTGATAACTGAATTAAAAGAGCAATTGATAATTTAAATGTGTATTAATTAAATGGTATGTAATAAATTGTAAATTGGAAAAAAGAATGTTGTGTAAATAACTATAACATTTGTGTGTAGATAACAAACATACGAATGTGATTAAATGTAGAAATGGTGACAATTGTTATTTGTTACCAATTTAATTAACCAATTACAAATAAATGTTACACTAATGTGAGTTAAGGCAATAACTACAAATTTTGAATGTAATAAAATGTATAGAAATGTTAATTATATTCATAGGGAAATAACTGATTTAATAAAAGAGTGAAATCAAGACAAATAAATTAATGGGGATTTTGAATTATAATTAATGTGTAAAATTGACAAAAAATTCTATATGATTGAAATAAAGTAGTCAATACTAATAAAAGATGGAAATTGTAGCATATTAGTGAAATAAGATATCAACAAATGTTAACTATGTTATTAAAGTAATAATTGATTGAATAAAAAGAATTGAAATCAAATTTAATCAATTTATTGAAATTAAATTTTTATTAATTGGATTAATTGCAGTTGAAACTGAACACTGTATTGTGGAAAATAATTAACACTGAAATTTTAGATAAACTTATTTTAAGTTATTGTAAAGGTCTATGAAATCAAAAAAATGGTTAGCTAATTAATTTGAATTAAAAAGTGATTTAATTAACTTAATAATAATTTATTTAATTAACGTGAAAATAGCCTTTTTGGCCACTGTTTGCACAAAAAATGGACAAACACCTCAAAGTCGTATGATTTAGTAGATCTTATGTTGTTCTTAGTATTTTGGGTGATTTATGCAAATATATGAAAAGCAGGGGCTAAACTATAAAAAGACACGCAGATTTATAGTGGTTCAGACAGAATATGCCTACGTCCACTTTATATGTTATTTCTCTTCTCTTGTTTTGATTACAAGTACAAAGCTTTGATACAAGTGAAAGAAAGTTGTTTTAAAGTTCTCTCCATGCTTTAGCTCTCCAACTTGTCCCCATTGCTGTACCCCTGCCCCTCTATTTATAGAGTCAGGTTGGGAGCAGGGGTCTGGGATGTATATAGCCGCTGGTGGGCCTGGGCTGATGTGATCTGGCCTGGCACGTGTTGGTCCGGTATTGAGTTGGTCCGGAATTGAGTTGGTCTGGCATCTTGGTCCGGCAGTGAGTTGATATGGAGATGAGTTGGTCCGGCATCTTGGTCCGGTAGTGAGTTGATATGGAGATGAGTTGGTCCGGCATCTTGGTCCGGAATTGAGTTGATATGGAGATGAGTTGGTCCGGCATCTTGGTTCGGCAGTGAGTTGTATGGAGATGAGTTGGTCCGGCATCTTGGTTCAGTAGTGAGTTGATATGGAGATGAGTTGGTCCGGCATCTTGGTCTGGCATTGAGTTGGTATGGAGATGAGTTGGTCCGGCATTGGGCTGGCATGGAGTTGGTCCGGAGGAAGGAGACGAGTGGATCGGTGTTGCTTCGTTCGGTGGTTGAACCGGTGATGCTGGTTCGGTATTGATGTGGAGACGTTTTGGTTCGGTAGGTGTTGGTCCGGTGATGAAAATTCACCCAACATTTGCCCCCCAAAGCAGGGCATATGTTTAACATATGTTGTGCTTTGTTTTAGTTTGTCGAACTCATTCGGCATGAGAACCGAACCGTCTGGTCCGGTCAAACAACCTCCCCCTATAAGTATGGGACTTGTGTCTCTACCATCCCTTACCGATTGAAGACAGCCAAATTGAAATTCTCGTCTGCCGAATCAAAGTTATTGCCGGATCATCCTCGACTACTGAATCAGGTAGTTACCGAATGGTTCTCATGTTTTGAATTACCGAATGAATCTGCACCATAAGTACTTGAGTGTAGAATGAGTTCTGATATTGGGAATGCCGAATGAACTGTAGTATTGGGGATGCCGAATGAACTGTAGTATTGGGGATGCCGAATGAACTTGTAGTATTGGGAATGCCGAATGAACTGTAGTATGGGTGCCGAATGAACTTGTATTCTGGGTGCCGAATGAACTTTATACACTTGATTTTTTCATTTTTCATATCACGAGCGAAATTCCGGACTACATGTACTTGCTTGTTTATATCCTCTGTTTTAACAACATGTTTTTCCGATGTTGCAGATAATGTCTCGTAAAGCAGAAACTCGATCGGATAAAAAGAAGTCCCAGGGCGAAGGAGAATCTTCCGCAGTGCCCCCTGCTCAGCCAGGACCAGAACGTCACGGAACTGCCCCGAGATCGCTGGTGGACGGGTACGGCCCTCAGGAGCTTCTGAACTCCACGCCCGATTGCTTTCCCAGCTCCCTCAAGGAGGAGCAGCTTGATGTCATCTCCCGTTCTTTCGGAATCGATAGAGCGCGCATGCTGTTGCCAGGGAGAGAAGTTATGCCATATGACCCTCCTGAAGGGTACTTTGCCTACAGCAGATACCACTGCATGTGTGGTGCCATCCCGCCTCTTAATGCTTAGGTAGTCAGCTTTCTTACATATCTAAAGGTGGCCCCATTCCAGCTTTAACCCAACTCTTATGCCATTCTGGTGAGTCTCTTCGTCATCTTCCAGAGGAGATATGGGCGTCCTCCTTCCAACCGGGAGATCCGGTATTTGTACAACTTGAGAGGCTACAAGAAGGGGTCTACCTACATCAGCTTGGAATCTGCCGTATCCTTTAAGCCCGTCCTGGACTTATACTCGAAGTTCAGTATGTTCAAGAAAGAATGGTTCTTCATCAGGGGTGACTCTGTTTCCATTCGTCGCTTCACCTCCGGCTGTAAGTGTGAAGCTTTATTTATAATTTCCGTTATAACTGCAGTGCTTTATCTTACATGCTTTTATTTCTTGCTAGCGACAGGTGGTTTTGCGGTTGTGGAGAATGACCGCCTGGTCCAGACGGCGGCCGAGATAGAAGCTATCTCCGAGAGAGATAGATCAGCTGCTTACTTGATCAGAAATGCGACCCTTCTGGAGTATAATTTGATCCTTCCACAGCAGTCAGTAGTCAAGCAGAGGGAAACGGTGGAGGAGAGGGCGGCTGCTCAAGCTAAGGGAGGTGTCACAGTAGAGAGTGGTAAGAGGAAACCTTTCACGAAACCTTCCGTTGTCGGAGGTAAGAAACTTAAGAAGTCGGATGGTCCTTCCCCCAGCACTTGTCCAATTACTCAGGGGGAGGAAGATGTGGAGGAGGAGAGAGGTGAGGGTGGAGATGACCGGGAAGGTGGTGATGGTGGCGATGGCATCGGGGCCTTGCTTCCTGGGCAAGCAGGCAAGATTCAGGAGTGGACGGATGATGCATTCCGCCAAGCTTTCGAGGGGCTGGACGGAGAATCGGCTTCGGTAGAGAAATCCGGGAAAGTTGACAAGGCCGAGACCGGTGCAAGCGTGTCTTCCCAGACTATTCCAGCCAAGGTGACTCCGACGACTCAAGGTGAACTTTTGACTTCTGCAGGCTCCATTCATGATAAGGATTTAGAAATATTTTACGATCCGCTCCCGTCCTGGAACGAAATCCAGGACTTATTGCAGTATCCTACTCCTCCCCAGGGTTTGTATAACATATGTGTTTCCCTTTTTTTAACTTTTAATTTAACGCGTTTCTTGAATCATGGATCAATGTAAGCTTGTGACACTTGTTCTTCATATCAGTAGCAGGTAAAACGGCCAAGGCCTCAGAGCTTCGGCATAGGCTCGAACAATACAAGCTCTCCAAAGCTTCCGCCAAGCCGAAGCCTTCGACCCACCATTACGGGGATGTAGTCGGTTACCGTCCTCTTCTCGGGGTTATTGAAGAGGGTATTCAAAAGAGAAAGAGGAGTCATCCCTTATCTGAACCTTCACTTGGTCCTCAGCCCCCAATTCAGCCTCTTCACGATATCACGGAGGAGGATACTGAGTTCGCACTCTCTCCGCATCCGTCTGAAAATCCTACCGTTACTCAGATTGATCGTCCTGGCTTGGCTCGTAATCCATTTGCGGGTCATCCTGATCTGGATCCAAGTTCCCATGATATTACCTTCGACGAGGTTACCGGTGAGCACCTTCTTCCCCACAATCCCATGGTACGGGTGCTTGATGAGGCTAAGTCCTTAGATCTCGATTTACTTACCACTCGGGTAGTTACCATGGGAGACGAGGCCAAGGCTAATATTGATCGAGTGGCGGAGGAGACTAGGAAGCTGATGGGGCATCATGCCCGGCTGGTTAAGGCTGGAGAGGAGATAGGGAGTGCCAACATCCGACTACGATTGATGGTTTCGGACCAGGCCAAACAGCTTGCTGATCAGGCCATTCAGATTTCTCAGCATGAGGCTGCCTCCGGGCGGTTGAGGAGGCTAGTAAGGCTGAATTGTGGAAGATGGAGGCTGCTTGCAAGGAGCAGATAAATATGGCCATCTCGACAGTGGACGAGGTTCGGAAGGCGGATCTTGAGCAAGTAGAGGAGCTGTCGGGGAAGCTTGAAGCCGCAGAGCTTGCTCAGGTCGGGCTAAAGGAGGAGATGGAGGCGATGAGGAGGTCCCTTCAGGCTGACTGCTCGCGATACCGACTAGAAAGGGATGCTGCCATTGCAAGGCTATCGGTTTCTGAGGCTCGTATGAGGGAGTTTGATGAAAATGAGGGGATGATGGATGATATGCTGCAGGATATGTACTTTCGTATTTGGAAACAGGGCAACTTATCTTGGATGGACGACTACCCCCGGGTTATGGCTAGGATTTACCTCAGGGCTTTAGAGGAGGCCAAGGCTGAGGCGGATAAGGAGGGTGGAGCGGCCTTTAGGATGGATGCGGTTACCGCTCAGTTCACCAAGGAGGAGAAGATAGCGGTGAAGGAGGGGATGCGGTTGTTTGCGGTTGAAGAGGCAGGTGTGGAAGTAGGGGATGACGACCAAGACGATCAAGGGGAAGTTGCTGGTAACCCCTTCTTCATTAGTTTCTTCTTTCGTTAACACTGTCGCTTATCACTAATGATTTCTCTTCTTGCCTGATCAGGCGGTCAACACCAACAAGACAAGGGTAAAGATCCAATGCAGCCAGCTCCCTGATTCGACCTGGATGTTTCTTTTGGTTGACTCGATACTGTTACACATGTTGGTTTTGAAACAGTAACATGGCTTTCAAGTTATAATGGTGCTACTTGTAATAAGAGATTTGATTTTCGGCATGTAATTCTTAACTTATGATAATTTCGTTATATATGGATGTTTTTGGTAGTCTTAATGTGCTGAATAAGAAATATAGTTATGCGTGTACTTGTGATTCAGTGGTATTTGATGCTAAGTTCCTGCTTAAAGTATAATTTCATATCTTGTAATACTAACGTGATGTGCGAATAAACTATAGCTATGTTTTTAGGCACACAAAAATAAAATACCGTCCCTTCTGCTTTAGTTGTAGATGGCGGCTTTAGCGTGACTGAGTATGAAAATGCGGTCGAGTGCCCGGCCATCCGGTCTCATTTGTGAATGCCTCCTATTCTGTGACCTGTGCTTTAGGGATCGTTATAGAGGATAAGAGGAAAGTTTTATAAATAGAATGGAAATATAGGAAATAGTAAAAACTTCCAATCACGGAAGGCCGTCGATGTGCTTAAGTTCGTGGCAAACGGGTTTTGTAGTCACTTTCCCTAGCTGTGGGTCTTGGAGACATTTGTCACCCATCTTACGCCTCCGCGGGGAGTTAATTCCTTTTTACCTCAGCCGTACTTAAGGCACATCGGAGCCGAGATCGCGCACAGTAACTACCCGAGCCATTATGGCCCGTAATCGTGGGTATTATTCGATTTACCGTGGCCGGCTAGCGTGGGTGCCGATCGTCAACCGTGAACTGCCCCTGGCTGGCCACACCTTATGTTGAGGCTTATAGTCGGTTCACGGTTGCCGGCGAGCCGAACGCCGTAATGAGCTGCCTCGGCTATAGTCGGCCTTCTCGGTGGCTTATAATCGGCTCATTACAGTTGGCTTTAAGGTCCGTCGCGATCAATGAGTTAACCCGCAGCAGAGGGGTGCTGGAGCAAAAGTGTCTCATTGGCGAGGGCATAGATTCGCATAGTACCTGTCAGGTCTTGTCCAGGTGAAGTTGCGCTGTGGAGTGCTTTGAATTGAAACGCTGTATGCACAGGATTTTGTTCAACAGAAAAGGATAAAGTTAACAAGCAGCCAAGATATAAAGGAACAGGTTAAAAAAGAGACAAGGTTTTTTAAAGTGGTTCGGCACGAAAATGCCTACGTCCACTGATTCTCTTTTTTAATTCACTACATATGGGCAATACAAGTTAAGAAAAGTATCGACGGAGGTGTTGGATGTTCCATGCCCTTTGGAACACCTCTCCGTCCACTGTTGACAAAATATAGGCTCCGTTGTGAAGATCTTTATGAATTACATATGGTCCATCCCAGATTGGGTCTAGCGTTCCGGGGCGAGGGAAGATTCGCTTGAGGACAAGATCCCCTTCTTGTAAGGTACGATGCTTGACTTTGGAGTTGTATTGTGCCGCCACTTTCTGTTTGTGGGCTGCTACTTTAAGGACTGCATCATTACTTCTCTCCTCAACTAGATCCAAAGACATGTGAAGGAGTTCTTCGTTCTCTTCTGGGTTATAGTGGATCCTATGGTGGGAAGGCACAATGGTTTCAACTAGGAGCATAGCCTCCGATCCGTATGCCAAAGAGAAAGGAGTGTGCCCCGTTGATGTTCTGAAAGATGTGCGATAGGCCCATAGTGCCGTAGGAAGTTCATCCACCCAAGCGCCCTTTGACTTTTCGAGCTTCTTTTTTATTAGAGTTTTCAGAATTTTGTTGACGGCTTCGACTTGTCCGTTTGCCTGGGGATACGCTACGGATGAGAAGCTTTTGTGAATTCCGTGCTCTTGGCACCAGTTGGCGAATTCCTCGCTGTCAAACTGAAGTCCATTGTCTGATATGATTTTGAGTGGGACTCCGTACCTGCACAGAACATTTTTGATCAAGAAGTTAATAACTTTTGCTGAAGATACTTTATTCAGAGGTTCCGCTTCCACCCATTTGGTGAAGTAGTCGACTGCCACTATAGCGTATTTGGCCCCGCCTCGGCCCATTGGTAGTTCGCCGATTAAGTCAATTCCCCATACTGCAAAGGGCCAAGGGCTAGTCATTTGAGTAATCTCAGTCATTGGTAGCCGCGGAATCTTAGCAAACTTCTGGCATCTGTCACACTTTTTGACGAAATCCAAGGCATCCTTGCTTAAGGTGGGCCAGAAGTATCCATATCGGAGTGTCTTTTTTGCTAATGTTTGTCCTCAGGTGTGATCTCCGCAGCTTCCTTGATGAATGTTGGATAAGATTTCCCTGGCTTCCCTCCCAGCGACACACCTTAATAACGGGTTAGAGAATCCGCGTCGATAGAGGATGTCTTCTTGTATTGTGTAGCGGGAAGCTTTTCTCAAGATTTTCTTGACTTCGTTACGCCCGTTGGGTAGTGTGCCGTTTTGTAAGTAGTCTCGGATGGGAGTCATCCAAGTTGCCTCTTTGGTTGCAGCTATCAGATTCACTTGCTTAAAACTTGGGGTCAGTTGCTTTGAGATGGTTATTGCCCCGAAGATGGCGCTGTCTCTCATACTTGCTTGTTTTGCCAATTCGTCGGCCTCTTGGTTCTCTTCCCGAGGAATGTGTTTGACTAAGTAGTGGTCCAATCGGCTGAGAAGTAACTTGGTCTTCTTTAAATATGCTATGAGTCGTTCTTCTCGAGCTTGGAATTCTCCTAGTATTTGATTAACAATAAGTTGAGAATCGCTATGAAGGCACAAAGAATTGGCTCCGATTTCTACGGCAAGTTCCAGTCCGGCTATCACTGCTTCATATTCTGCATCGTTGTTGGTGGCAGCGAACTCCAACCTTATAGCATAGTGCAGTTTGTTTCCCCTGGGAGTGATTATTACCACACCTGCCCCCGAGCCTTGTTCGTTCGATGCACCATCCACAAAGAGATTCCACTTGATGTCTTCTGCTATTTCCAATTGCTCCTTATCTTCGTTGGTAGTGAATTCTGCAATGAAATCAGCCATGGCTTGTCCCTTGATGGCGGTGCGAGGGTGATAGGTGATATCATACTGACTTAGTTCATTTCACCATTTAAGTAATCGCCCAGAAGTGTCGGGACGGTGGAGTACCTGCCTCAGTGGCTGATCGGTCAGAACTATGATGGAATGGGACTGGAAGTAGTGACGCAGTTTCCGGGATGTGATTAGTAAACAGTATGCTAGCTTCTCAAGTTTAGGATATCTGACTTCTGCCCCCGTAAACCTCTTACTGACGAAGTAAACTGGCCGTTGTATGCGGTTGTCTTCCCTTACCAAGGCAGCGCTTAGGGCGTGAGATGACATATCAAGGTATAGGTATAATTCTTCGCCTTCGCTTGGAGTCGAGAGTACCGGTGGTTTCTGGAGGTGTTCAATTAAGTTAAGGAAAGCGGTCAGGCATTCGTCGGTCCATTCGAACTTTCCTTTGTCTTTCTTTAGAGCTTCGAAAAAGGGGACACACTTGTCTGTTGCTTTGGAGATGAATCGGCTTAGGGCGGCCACTTTTCCATTCAGGCTTTGCATTTCCTTCCGAGTGGAAGGTATCTTGATATCCCTTAGCGCTCGGACTTGTTCAGGTTTGGCTTCAATCCCTCTGGCATGGACGATGAATCCTAAGAACTTTCCTGATGACACTCCAAAGGAGCATTTTAGAGGATTCAACTTCATTCCATACTGTCGAAGTACTTGAAACATCTCGCCTAGGTGGCTTACGTGATCGTCAGCTTTCCTTGACTTTACCAGCATGTCATCCACGTATACTTCCATAGTTTGCCCTATTAGCCCCGCAAACATCTTGTTGACGAGGCGCTGGTAGGTGGCTCCTGCATTTTTAAGTCCGAAGGGCATTACCTTATAGCAGTATAAACCCCGTTCGGTGATGAAACTAGTGTGGTCTTGGTCGGGAGCATGCATAGGAATTTGGTTATACCCTGAGTATGCATCCATAAAAGATAAGAGCTCGTGCCCGGCTGTGCTATCTACAAGCTGGTCGATTCGGGGAAGTGGGAAGCAATCCTTTGGGCAGGCGTCGTTTAGGTTGGAAAAGTCAATGCATGTTCGCCACTTCCCATTAGCCTTCTTCACCAGCACTGGGTTAGCGATCCATTCCGGGTAGATGGCTTCTCATATGAAGTCATTGGCGAGCAGATTCTTTACTTCTTCGTCGAGGGCTGCTGACCGCTCTGCCCCCATACTTCTCTTTTTTTGTTTTACGGGCGCCTTGGTAGGATCAATGTTTAATACATGGCATGCTATGTCGGGGGAGATTCCGGTCATGTCAGCGTGTGACCATGCGAATACATCCAAGTTGTGGTGGAGAAAATCGATGAGTTGTTCCTTCAACTCTGCTTTTAGTTGGGACCCAATTTTCAATAGTCTACTTGAGTCGTGCTTGTCTACAGATACAAACTCCATAGCCTCTGCAGGCTCGGCGGTGGCCTCCTCCCCTTTGTCCCTAGGGTCTAATTCATTGAAAGGGTCGCTGGTATATCGAAGAGGAGGGGCTTTCTTTAGTTGCTACGCTTCTAGACTTTTCGTGCAGAGGGCAACCTCTACACCCTTCCCTTTATCCTTCCTGTGGTTGTTGCGTAGTTCAGTCACATAGCAGTCTCGAGCATCGTCCTGGTCTTCTTCTACTTCCCCTACTTCATTGTCCGTTGGAAATTTCATTTTTAGGCACCATGGGGCTAGGACAATTTGGAAGTCAGACAAGGCTGGCCTTCCTAAGAAGGCATTATAGGCCGAATGGTTTTCTATTAGCACAAACGTCTGTTTTCGTACAACGGAGCGGGGATGGCTTCCAATCTCAACAAAGAGGTATAGTTGCCCAAAGGGCATCTTCGCATCTCCAGTGAAACCGTGTAGTGGTTTATCGCAGGGAGACACATCCTTCATTGATAATTTCATTTTGTCGAATGCATGTTTGAACAGGATGTTCACTGAGCTTCCAGTGTCTACTAAGATTCGGTAAACTTCGGCGGGACCGAGCCGGGCAGAGATAACCATGGGATCCATGTGAGGGTACTGCCTTCCTTCCAGGTCACGCTTACCGAATGTGATGTCATCACTTTCTTTCCGTTTCGGGTGGCGTTCTTCTATAACCGAATTGACACAGTCTTTACTGTCTCTAAGCAACTTTCCATATCTTTCCATCTCTTTCCAGCTCTTGTCTACGATGTGCGGTCCTCCTGAGATGGTATGGACCACTAACTTCTCTTGACTAGAGCCGCTAGCGTTGCGGTTTCCTCTGCCGGTCTCCGATGAGGGTAGCCTTGGGTTTTCATTGGCAGGAGCTGGAGTCCTGTCCTGACTTTTTACATAGCGTTCCAGTTTCTTCCTTCTGATGTGTTCCTCGATCAAATCCCGGAGATGATGGCATTCATTGGTATCATGCCCGTGAGATTCGTGGAAGCGGCAGAACTTTCCAGACTTCTACGCGTTATCTGATTCCTTCTTGTATGGTGGGCGTTTGTATCTAACTTTGCCTTGGGTGGCAAGGAAGATATTTTCGACGGTCTCGTTCAAAGGAGTGTAAGTGTCGAATCTCGGTCCAGGCCGATATAGGCGTTTTTCTCCCTTCTTGCCCCCAGCATTGTCTCTGGAATCATTTCTTCGAACATCCCTTGCTACAGCAGGGGCGTTGCTGTGAGTTGCCTTATTCTGCTGTCCTGACTGCCCCTCAACGGCAGCATCCTCAAGCCTCATATATTTCCCGGCTTCATGGAAGAAATCGGGTAAAGTAGCTGGTTTTTCTTTCGTCAACCTTCTAGCAAATTTAGTGTCTGGATGCACACCACTACAGAGGGCCATTAGGATAAGCTTCTCATCGGCATCTTGGACCGCGGCTGCTGCGGCATTGAATCGGGTTAGGTATTGTTGCAGTTTCTCTCCAGGTTTCTGTTTGATGCTGGATAAGGAATAAGCGTCCTTAGGTTGTTCCACATGGATGCGGAACTGACTGATAAACTTTTCTTTCAACATTTCCCACGAGCTGATGGATCCCTGGGGTAGATGACAGAACCAGGAGGTAGCGAGATCTGCTAAGAAGAGCGGAAAGCATTTGCACAGTACTCCCTCTGTCGCTCCACTCATGAGCATATGTTGTGTATACCTCTGTAAGTGTACAATGGGGTCGGAGGTTCCTTTGTAAGGTTCCATTGTTGGCATCTTCCATTCTCGGGGAGTGATAGCAATTTCGATATTGCGGGCGAAAGGACTGGTTACCCTAGCGCCTATCCCTCGATCTCTTTGCTCCCGTTGGACGCACTCTCTGAATAAGGGTGCCATCCTTTCATCAGAATTTGGAGTAGATAGAAATGAGTTTGGTTCTGTTCTGTGGGATTGATTCCATCCAGATGACCTGTAGGGATGGTATCGTCTATCATTCCTCATATTTTCTAATGGCTGCCTTTGGTCTTCTGGGAGCATGCTAGGGTCAGCTACAGTTGGCCCTTGCCTTGATCTTCCCCTGCTGGGTTCTGATCTAAGCACTTCCTCAGGTCCAACTTCGGGCTGGACTCTAGCTCGGCCCCGTTCACTGGCGTTTCCGTGGTTAGGCAGTATGACAGGCTCAGCTACAGTTGACCTTCGCCCGGTACCTCCCCCGTTGGGTTCGGTATCAAACGTTTCCTCAGGCCTAACTTCGGGCTGTGCTCGATCTCGGCTCCTACCATGGCTACTTCTGCCGTTAGCTCCTTCGAAGAAGGAAGAACTTTGTTGTCTCTGAGATCCTCCAGACTGGGACTCGCCCCATGATTCAGTGTTGCGATTGGACTCTTCAGCATCCCTTAAGCGTGACATGAGATGGTCCACCAAGGCTTCCTGCTGGGACGTGAAGCGGTTAGTTACTTCAACCACAACCCTGTCCAAATCTGCCCTAGTAATTGCTGCGGGCTGTTCTGTGGCAGGAGTGGTCGGATTAGCCTGTCCTTCATTTGTTACTGCTACTGGAGGAGGACGATTTACTTGATTCGTGGCAGCTGGATCTGGAAGACTGCTGGATGCGATGTTTTTTCCTTTGTTAAAATCTTTTCTCTGTTTGGGAGTCATGTTTTCCAAGTGGCGAACGATGCTGTTAGGAAAAATGTTAAGTGGATGAAGCTGAAGCTTCGAGCTTCTAGTTCTCAGTGAAAGCACCAAAAATGTTTGCACAAAAAATGGACAAACACCTCAAAGTCATATGATTTAGTAGATCTTATGTTGTTCTTAGTATTTTGGGTGATTTATGCAAATATATGAAAAGCAGGGGCTAAACTGTAAAAAGACACGCAGATTTATAGTGGTTCAACCAGAATATGCCTACGTCCACTTTATATGTTATTTCTCTTCTCTTGTTTTGATTACAAGTACAAAGCTTTGATACAAGTGAAAGAAAGTTGTTTTAAAGTTCTCTCCGTGCTTTAGCTCTCCAACTTGTCCCCATTGTTGTACCCCTGCCCCTCTATTTATAGAGTCAGGTTGGGAGCAGGGGTCTGGGATGTATATAGCCGCTGGTGGGCTTGGGCTGATGTGATCTGGCCTGGCACGTGTTGGTCCGGTATTGAGTTGGTCCGGAATTGAGTTGGTCCAGCAGTGAGTTGATATGGAGATGAGTTGGTCCGACATCTTGGTCCAGCAGTGAGTTGATATGGAGATGAGTTGGTCCGGCATCTTGGTCCGGAATTGAGTTGATATGGAGATGAGTTGGTCCGGCATCTTGGTTCGGCAGTGAGTTGATATGGAGATGAGTTGGTCCGGCATCTTGGTTCGGCAGTGAGTTGATATGGAGATGAGTTGGTCCGGCATCTTGGTCCGGCATTGAGTTGGTATGGAGATGAGTTGGTCCGGCATCTTGGTCCGGCATTGGGCTGGCATGGAGTTGGTCCGAAGGAAGGAGACGAGTGGATCGGCGTTGCTTCGTTCGGTGGTTGAACCGGTGATGCTGGTTCTGTATTGATGTGGAGACGTTTTGGTTCGGTAGGTGTTGGTCCGGTGATGAAAATTCACCCAACAGCCACTGTCTCGGATTTCGATGAAACCAGTTTCATCGGATCCGTAACGGTGAATTATTGCAAGGTTTCAAGTCTTGTAGCGATCAGACTTGTCGTTTGATCGTACGGACTCGAAACGCGTAGAAATCAATTTAATTTGAAATCAATTTGAAATAAACTGATTTTCAAGCTAACTTCTTCATACGATGGAATTTGGATTTGAAACCTATTATATTGAGTTTAAAAATATTGAAAACTTCTATTTTGATATATGGGATGACCCATTTTCGTTTCGGGAAAGAAACGGGCTTTTCGGGTCATCTACTGTTCAACTTTCAAATCAATCTTGTCCATTCATTTCTATTTCTGATCTGTCTATATATAGCCTATTATAAACCCTAACTGTTTCTTATTCCATTTGTCTGTACGTACATTTTCCTTCTCATCTCCTCTTTCCAATGGCAGACAAATCAAAACCCAAAATTTCAATCTCCAAATCAACTTCAAAATTTAAAACTCCTCAAAATATATCGAATTATATATCGATTTGAAGCTCTCGACGAGCGCAAGTCAAACCTGCAATTTTTTTTCGATTTGGATTTCTGTGTGGCCGGAATTTGATGATTTAGTTTCGACCGTTCGTTTGTGGTCGTTGATTTGTGCAGTGGATCTGTGAAGACCCAAATTATTGAGATAAAAATAATTTTAAAATGAGAATATTTAAGAAAAGAAAATATAGTCTGACAATAATAATATTAGGAGTAAGTGAAATGAATAAATAAGAGGATAGAGATTTTTTTTTCAATAAAATATAATGGGAAGAAAATGATCAAATATGAGTGAGATTTTATATACAGATATCTCCTGTATATATATATACACATATATATAAATATATATGTATTAGATATGAGTAGCCAAAGAAGTATAAAATGATAAAGTCCTTTTGATAACCAAATTGCATGAGAACCAGTTTAGTATTATTGTGCATAAATACCTTCCCAAAAATAAATCAGGAAATAAATGGTTTGAAATAATATAAGAGGACCATTCAGGCCTAACAAGGTATACAATGTATCTGAGTCACACAAAGATGATGTGTAGATGGATCATGCAAATAGCATGTGCACAGAAAAGCAGAGAAGCAACTGCTTTTACTAGAAATAGAAATCAAGAGAAAATGGCACATTTAGCCATAACAACACACACATAATTCTCTGAGTAATGTGAGGATAAAATGGGTTTTTCCTTTAGTAAAACCCTAGCAAAATGATTTAAATCAAGAGGGAAGCAGAGGTTTTCTCTGAGGGGTAACGACTCGGATTTTCGCGTTCGAAAATCAACATCCGTACTTCACCTTGTACTAGAATGTCGTAGATTCGACCGTTCAAATCCGATTCGCCGGAGCTTATAACACCATTAAGTATAACAACACAGCGGAAGAAAGAAAAAGAATATAGATATACAACATCTGATACAATATCCAAATACAATGATGATACAATGAATATCTATATACATCAGAGATATGATATAAGAAATAGCAGCGGAAAGAAAATAGATAACACCAGCAGCGGATAGAATGTCTCCAATAGAATGCTCCAAGATAAGCAACGTTAATCCATGAACTCCAAGAACTGAACTAGCTCCAGATAGTCTACTAAACCTGAATATCTGAAAAACCCAACTCTAGACTGCCCGTGTGGAAAATAGTGGGCACCCAGAGTTTAGGAAGGGAACAATAAACTCCGGATCAGTCATGGGACTGGTGTGAGCAACAAAAACAGTTTATCTTTAAACAAACACAAAAGGCTTTTAAACATTGAGATCCGCAATGCTTTTCAAAAATGAAACTACCATAAGGCCTCCCACCACACACACAATGCAATCGCAGAATTGGAGGAGATTTCTCCTTATGATAGTCAAAAATGCTTACTACGCAAAATCAAAACTCTTTTGATATTATTTCTAGTGCATAGTGTAGAAAAACATTTCGAAAGTATAATATTAATCTTAACCAGCATACAACATTTCATCGTATGCCTACTATAGCTACCATGTTCAATAACAGGTTACCGCCACATCCCATAGCAGGTAATACAACTAAAACCGTACAGGGTTCGTATTGTTTCTTTGGATTTCCAACAAATGATCAGGCAAAGGAACTTCCTTACCGAAATAGAAACGCCTCTGGAAAGACGCCCCGAGAACCTAACCGGATCTCCGCAAACAAAAGGCCGACGCTACCTCACGCTCTAACCGAGCTGTAACTAGGTAACTAACACACGAGTCATGTCATCCCCCGGTCGTTACCGACCTTTATCCGAGAGCTCTCTATCATACAGCAACAACCACAAAGTATAATAACTGTGCAGCATCAACATAGGTAAAATATCTGGGCTCCATACCATGATATCACCTTTTATCCAGAAGGAAATGACATACCCTAGGGGCGCTACCCCTACAAACCTTTGCCGCAACATTCCTGTTTCGACCATTACCGGGTTGTGAGGCTCGACGAAGTCTCGTCCACATACGCTACGCTTTTTCACAAAGCCACGCTTTTTCACAAAGCCACGCTTTGATCCACAAATGATCATCAGCACTTCGTATGCCACATTACCAAATTGGGAATGTATCACTAGTAACCATCAACTACATAACCTCTGAGCTCGTACGTCTCAGAGAAGGGTGTTAAGCTAAGAGAATAAATTCTCCGCCACCAACAGAAATGTATTTGATAGAAACCAGCTTTACATCTCAAAGTGTAATGTCAGACACACATCCATACAAGTCTGTTCCGGGTTCGAACAGAACCGAAGGCACTTCCAAAGAAGCCCTTGCAAATCCGGGTATTCACAATCCTGATCGGACTTCCCATCACTTAGGGAATCTCTATACTGTAGCTACTCAATGCAGAGACAATCGATAGGTCATCCTATCGCTCTCGTAAATACCCGGTCTTCACCACCGGTCTTCAAATGCGATCCATATCGTCGTATCACTATTCGGAATGGGTTATATGACACAAAGGTCCTCTTCCGGCTAAACCGAATAACGAGCGCAATTAAAAATCATATGGATACTGGGGTCTCAGTTAAATCACAGCTTAAAGTCAAAACTTTTCATTCGAATGGTAAAACAAATTACCATTTCCAATCTTTTAAACAAAAAGATTTATTTCAAAAACCTTCAATGGTTTAAACAATTTCCACACTTTAATCTTTTAAACAAAAGATTTAATTCACAAAGTTTACCCCGTTCACAAAGATTCATTTATGGATTTCAAAACAATTTCCATTTCAATTGGATTAACTCGTTAAATCCTTAAATCAAGATTTAACTTATAGCTTTCAAAACAATTCCATTTCAATTTGGATTAACTCGTTCGGTCTTTGAATCAAAGACTCATTTCACAGTTTTCAAAACATTTCAATTCTATTTCAAACTTGAAACCGTTCAACACAATTTGGAAATTCTTTCTTAAAATGAAAGCTATTACTATTTGAAAACCAGTAGTTTTCGTTTCGGAAAAATCCAGTTATATTTACACGAGTTAAAACTCTTGAATTAAATTCAAATTCTCAAATCAATACCCAAAAAATGGTTTAACCCATATATACTTGTACAGCATTTTTAATCCCTAGTTTCAAATCATAGAATTCAATTTCAAACTTGAATTCAAATTTAAATCAAATTATTTAAATTTTCAAAACTCGATTAAGTTATTCAAAATAACTTTTATCTTTGAAATTCCATTTCAAAAGCTATTCACTTTAAACCCCAAATTTCTAATTTCAAAATCAATTGAAATTAAAATTTCAATTTCAAAAACATCAAATTTAAATTATCTGTGACTTAACCGATTTCCACGTGAAATCCATATTTGTGTGTGTAAAAGTGTAGTCCAGGGGTTTTACACACAATAGTGCAACAGCATCAATCATCACAGATATATCGATAAGCGGTATAATCCATAACGCTTATCTTCATTCACAGATTCATAGATAAAATAAATATCATAGATAATAAATTACATCACAGATAATTTATCACAGATCACAACATAAATCAGGGTGTATCACAAAGCATCATATATCAGGAAATATCAAATAATTCAATCATTCAATAGAATCCAAACATCCATAAGTAGGATCAATTTAATCATCTGATAAATTTAAATCAGATTAAATTTCTATGAATAACTCTTTTCACATTTATTATCAAATAAATTTCAAGTAAATGATCCTCATTAACTATTCATAATTATTTAATTACTATTCTTAAGCAATTAAACTCAATTAAATTATTGTTAATTATCATTTAATTAACCTTTAAAATCATATATTTAATCACTAATTATTTAATTAATTATCCATTAATTAACCACCTTAATTAATTACATTAAGTGATTATCTTTCAATTATAAATAAATTAATCTAATCATAAATTAATTCTCCTTTAATCATTAATTACACAAATTAATTAATCACATTAATTAATTATCCTTAGTTAATTAAGTAATTAATCCTTTAATTTGTCATCTTCATTAATTAATCAACTAATAATTCCTTTAATTATCCACCTTAATAAGTTAAAGATAAGCATTTTTATCTTAATTCATTGCTTAATTACCAATAAATCAACCTTTAATTTCTTAATTAAGTAAATTGTAATTACGATTTAATTAACTAATTATTCTTAAAACTTTCTTTATATTAATTAACTAATCTTTAATTAAATTTAACTTAGACTTTAAAAGTTAATTAATCAATTATTAAAACATTCTTCAATTACCATATAAATCTTTAATTACTTAATTCATTACAAATATAAATTAGTTAACCCTTTTTCATTACTCCTTTTTAAACAGTTAATCAAAAATGATCACTTAAAATTTGTTTAAGGTGATATAACTTAAATTCGTTTATTTTAAAGTTTGCAAACGGTTTCGCCAAATCATCAACAAACCCGAGAATACCCAAGTTTTACTCGAGTAGACACTCGAGTTTCTCTCCATTCCACCCGAGTCCATCTCTCTTCCTCTCGTACGCTTCTTCTTCCTCTTGTCTTTTTTTTTCCAGTGAGTTCAGTTTAAGTTAAATTATAGTATCAGGAAACTCTCTCACGCGCTCAGGTTATAACCCGAGCAATCCATCCATATACTCGAGTAGCAACTCGAGTTGCTCACCATCAACAACACTAACACCACCTACGCCGTACACGTGCACGACGTCTCACCGTAGCTCCGGCGAACTCCACTAACTTCGGCAAGTCGCGAATCAACCGAACATACGAAATCGAAACTCTATTCGACACTAAACATTCTGAATCGAAGATTAGCATTTCGTTCGACAACTGCAACTCAACTCAACTAACATAAACACTTCGCCGCCGTTGATCAGACCACCGGAGTCAACCACGTTCCGACCACACATCGGCAACACCCCAAGCCAACATTCCCCGAAGTATCGCGAAGCTCGATCATGTAAAGGAGTCGAACTCGTCACATTTACAGACATGTCCAAAATCTTGCACAAAACCCTAATTCGAGCTCGTTCCTTTGATTTATGTAATAGAAAAATCCTCTGACAATTTTCTCGTTAACAATGATGTTCGAACAAGCTTCAAACAAATTTTCAACAATTTAAATTGGTTCGAATGTTAGAAAATGGGGAAAATGCAAATTTTATTCAAATTCAAATTACTCTGAGAATTCAAAACTAAAAATCTCCGTTTTTGTTTTGAAAATCCTAATTTGCAAAGTGTATTCGAATTTTAATCCTGAAATAACACATCTCCATGATGGATTTTAACCTGGGTTCAAGATTTCCACTGTTCTTTCTATCTTACAGTTAAACATACAGATATTTTTTCTTAACTTCATTTCTAAGTTTAATCTATGACTACCCAACAATTCTTGTTTGAAACTAAGTCACAATAGAGATCAGAGGGAAAAGAAATTGAGTTTTTTTTCCTATTTTCTTTAAACTTAACTTAAGCCTGGGAACAACAGAGTATATACTCATATATATATGCACAGGTGTGTACACTTCAACCGGCATGCAAGCAGATAAAACATATACACATTTCTTCACAACCAATCCTAATTTCAATTTTCTGGGATCAAGATGTAGACAAATTTAAGGTTTACTAAGGGTAGTTTGCTTCATAGGTTGGAACAGAGAAGCATATATACCTGTCTGTATACAGACATACACACAATTACTTGCATATTTATTCATACATGCAGCCACACTAGCAACTTCAATCATTAAAGTATATATATGTGTATATATACGTAAGTTTAAGTATTTGCTCACCTGTCATCACTTGAAAGAACAGAGGACAAGTTTCTTGTTTTTTCCAGAGAAGAAGAACAGAGTTCCATTTAAACAGGCTGGAGAAATGCAAGTTGAAATCTTTTTTCTCCTTTGATCTCTAGTTCGAGTTGAATTGTTTGTTTTTAAGTTTTTGAATCGTATTTTACTTTCAGTTCCTTTTTTTCTCCCTTTTTTTCCCTTCTTTTTGAACGAACTGGAATGGACGAGAATGAAAATGATGGAGATATAGAAATGGGTTTACTGGTGATATGTATTTTGTACAAGTGATAATTTTTGTTGTACAAATACCAGAGATATTTCTTGCTTTACTTCTTTTTTAATCTGGCCAGGCAATATTTGTGGAGGCTGATATGATTTTCGTAGTGTACTAGTGCTTCATGCATTAAATGCTTGTCTCCTATGTATACAAACTCATCTTACAATTCAAATTTCGTATGTACTTACCAATCTTACATATGTTTATTTTTGTTTGACTTAGATGCTTAGCATACTTATCCTATTTCTATTCGTATATATTGATATGATTTCCCTGCCAACAAATCTTACAGCTACATATATACAAAGCTTGGCACATTTTCTCTTATTTTTATAAACTATTTTATTTGCCTTTGCACTATATAGATATGAAGTTGTTTTAGCCTTTTTTTATATTGATAGGTACTCATTTCACTTTGTTTAAATTTTACTTGCCTGCATACTTATTTTACAACCATATTTATCCAACCTTTGTTTATACCTGACTGTATATTTAGTTTATTTTATTTATTTTCTTGTTGCTTTACAATATTAATAAAGTCCTATTTTCATTACGACTAATGATTCTTATTTTGTACATAGATTATTTAAATTCACATTCTAAGGTCAAATTTAAATTAATTAGAAATTTATTTCAAAATTTTCATTCATTATTAATTTAAATTTGATTCAAAATTCGAGATCGTTACAGAAAACAGAAACACACTAAAAAAAATAGAAAGGAGAGCTCACCATGTTTTCAAGCTTAGGCATTCTCGGGGAAGAGAGGAGGAAGGTGAGTGATAAATCACTTATGATCTGTAAGGCATTAAGACCCATGTTAAGGGCAGCCAAGTTATTTTATATAAACATTACATTATGTTTTTCCTGTTTGATTTTATTCTCTGGATGAAAATATGTTGATCATGGATGGTATTCTGGTTGAGTTTTTGGATGAGATTTTAATCTGTTTTGACTTGTTGTGATGGTTTCAGTTTTTGTTTTAAAATATAGATAATCAAACAAATACACTAATCATTGAAATAGATTTTATATATGCTAGTTTTGATATGAAAAATGAATCAAATGTTTTACTGTGGAATAGGGTATCAATGAAAGAAAAGAAGTAGGCAGTGTGAATATTGAGATTCATGCTTATGTCTAGTCTATATTAAAAATGATATGAACAATGCAATATTACAAATATGTGCTGATTTGTTCAGATCATAAACCAATAAGTTTTTATGGGTTTTTCTCAAAAACCATTCCCTATGTTCACAGTAAAAGAATAAATATAGTTTTGCAAATGACTTCTTCATATTTGTGTAAGCAATGGAAAATTTCTAGAAATAAAAATATAAGTAGGTTTTAGAAAAATGTGATTAAAGCAAAAATGACTTTGAAATAAGGTGTGCAATTTTACATGAATGCTTTGTATGTCTGGATATGATCTTTGGGTGATTTTAATAATTCTTGACCTATATAAGGAAGGAAAGAATACGAGTATCTCTGGAATCAAAAGAAAAATTCCCCAGAAAGAAATAAATAAGCATGGTCTCTAAATTATAAAATAATTTAGGAGTAGTGCCTTGATCTACTCATCAGCAGGTGGTTGATGGGTATGTGCATGACTTGTTTAAGTCCCGTAGGCCTCTGTGTAAAGGGTTAACAGAACTGAGCCCCTTTGCAATGCACACATGGTGTTCAATGGCAAGAGTTCAGACCAAACAAAATGAAAAGATGAGAAGGAGAAATTATGCTATAGAATTTAGAAAGTTAATCCATAGGAGTTTTGTACTTGTACAACTGAATGAAGTGAATGGATGAATGCTTGGATGTATGTTTGTAGATAAAACTTAAAAATACAGAGAAATTATGCTATGGAATTCAGGGAGTTAATCCATAGGAGTTTTGTACTTGTACAACTGAATGAAGTAAGTGGATGAATGCTTGGGTGTATGTTTATAGATAAACTTAAATATACACATTCTCAGATTTTAATTGGGATTTGAATAGCATTTAATAGAAAAGTTCTCTATACAGCCTTAAGAATTTACAAGATATTTTGCATACTTGATTTCACTCACACCAGAATTTATTTCTGACCCTATTTGTTGCCTTTGCAATACTTGGGGTGTCTCATTTTATTGGGGCAGTTCAAAGTTTTGCTGCAGGGAAAGATGCATGAATTGCTTGCTTGCTTGCATGGATATTTGGAGATCTTGAGGAATTTAAAGTGTTTAAGAGAAGTAGCAGTGTCTTTGTAATAATTAAGTTAGGCAAACTCTAATATGTTCTAAGTATTTTCATGAGTGTCTTTTGCTTTGATATCTGGAAAACAGTATGTAAGAAGAAAAAGAAACTTAAATGTTATATGTGTTTGTGAGCTGTGGACTTAAGTAACAAGTTCTGAAATAGTTTTAGTAGATAATGCTGAAGGAGAAGATGCCATTTAATCTGATATGTGAACATGTTTTTCTAGACAGTCTTGAGGCACTTCAGTTATGAAATTAAAACTGATACTAAGTAGGAGAGATCTGATACTATAAAACTGATACTAAGTAGGAGAGATCTGATACTATAAAACTGATACTAAGTAGGAGAGATCTGATACTATAAAACTGATACTAAGTAGGAGAAATCTGATACTATAAAACTGATACTAGGTAGGAAATTTCTGATACTATAACTACTGATCTAATACTAGGTTGGGAAAATCTGATACTATAGCTTCAAAACTGATACTAAGTGGTAAGACACCAGATTCAACACTTTTCTAGCTCCAGATATAAGAAGTTGTGTGATTTATAAAATAGATCACAACACCATCACTCATGTGATGACTATTTGCTCAGTTGACCAGGAAATATGCATTTTGTCTGTCATGATTGGTTTGTGCTTGTTGTGTCTAAACCTTGATCACATGTGTTGTTTTTCTCTGCTTAGACTTCAACCTAGTTTATCACCTCAGTATTCATATGATAAGTACCAAATCACAAAAGAATTCCGGAATTTTAAAGTATGGCTTGTAAACCAAGAAACCAATTAATTTGAGAAGTAAGCAAGAAAATTATAAGTGGCAATATTCGAATTTAATATTAATCAAGCTTGAGATCAAAAAGGGGAATGTAAAAATAGAAATGGCTATGTGACACCAATTCTCTGAAAAATGAGAAATATTGTGTGATTGAAGTTTCCTTGTTAATTTTTAATACTCTGATAAGCAAGGAAACATTTATATATCTTCATATATATAAATGACTTGAATTGACTTATATACTAATATTTTTATATTGGTAAGAATTTGGATCTTGGGGGAAATGAAATTAAAGAAGTGATCACTTGGTTTGGAAAAAAAAAATCTCAACAGTAAATCACTGAAAAATAACAATCCAAAAGAAGTGGGTCACTTCAGTTGGTATCAGAGCGAGGTTATTAAAACATAGCATAAATATATTATCCAATTTTCTTGTATGGATAAAATTCTAAAAAAAATATAGTAATGATAGAAATAAATATCCACAGTAGAAATAAATTGCAGAAAATAATTAAATTAGAAATATGACTGACTAGCTATGCAATTGAATAGTGAATCATGGTAGGAAGACCACCAAGTCATGGAGCAGGACCCTCCAATACAACACCAATGGTTAACTTGCAAGATTTGGTGAGGGCATTTAGAGAAGGAGCAGTGCAGAGGGAAGAGAATCCTCATGAGGAATTAGCTAAGTTATTGAAGACATTTTCAATTTAGGAGGCAAGGATTTTGAAGGCACTGAGGGAGTTATGGGAGTGTAGACATGGTTGAGAACTTTGGAAAGGATATTTGCAGATATGCAAATTAATGACCAAAGAAAGAGGCAGATAGCTTCAAGGAGACTCAAAGGAGCAGCCTTAGATTGGTGGGAGGTGATCATCACAGGAAGGCCAGAAAATGAGATAACATGGGATCAATTCAAGGAAATGCTTGAAGCAAGGTTTGTTCCAGCAACAGCTAAGGCAACATTGCTTGAAGAATTCATAAGGCTGAGGCAAGGACCAATGAGTGTGACTGAATACACTCAAAAATTTGAGAGTCTGTCCAAGTATGGAACTATGCTCATAGGAGATGAAGAATCAAAGAATTCAAGATTTATCCAAGGATTAAATGCAGGTCTGAGTAGAGCAATGTTACCATACAAGGATAAAACATTTGATCAAGTCATAGACCTTGCTCTTTCTTTTGAACAACATGACAATGCAAGGGAAAAATTTAGGAGCATGAGGGCTAATAATCAAAAGAAGGGGAAAAATAGAGCACATCCCTATGACAAAAAGAATATGGATAAGAAAATGGAGGGAGCAGCCACTGGGGAAGCTAAGAAGAAGGTTACTTGTTATAATTGTGGCAAAGAAGGACACTTGAGTAATAGGTGTCAAGCAGCCAAGAAGGCATTGTTTAGCTGCTATAACTGTGGGAAGGAAGGCCATATTAAAAGAAACTGCCCAGAGTTCAAAAAGGGAGCAAAGGTAGGAGCACTTGAGGGCAAAGCAAAAGCAACTGCAGTGGGAAGTTTTTGACAATTGGAAGGTATACTTCTAATAAAAGATCACCCCATCTCAGTTATATATGACACTGGAGCAACACATTCACTAATATCCCAAGACATAGTGAATAAATTAACTCTCACATGCTATTTAGTTGATAATCCCTTGTTTATTCAGAGCCCACTAGGTAATTCTTGCATGCTAGGGATTAAATGTTTGGGAGTAGAGTTAAACATAGGTGGAGATATGTTTAGTTCTGATTTGTTTGTGCTAAAATATCCTGGAATAGGAATTATTCTAGGAGTAGATTGGCTAAGAAAATACAAAGCAATTTTAAACTTAGAAAATCTTACTATTTCTCTGAAAACAGAAAATGGTAAAAATATTATAGTTATGAGTGAAATTGCTAAAATCAATTACTGTAACCACATATGTAGCATGACTGAGAAAGAATTAACACTGGAGGACATAAAAATTATAAATGAATACCCAGATGTCTTTGGTGAAGTCATAGGTGTTCCAGAAAATAGGCAAGTAGAATTTCAAATAAAGCTAATCCCAGGAGCCAGCCCAATCATCAAGAAGCCAACTAGAATGGGTCCTAAAGAACTTGTGGAATTGAAACATCAGTTGGAAGAACTGGAGCAGAAAGGCTTCATAAGGCCTAGTAGTTCAAACTGGGGTTCTCCAATTGTATTTGTGAAGGAAACTTCTGCAAGAATTGAATTAGTGAGGCAAAGAATGAGAGTAGCTCAAGAGAGACAGAAAGCTTATGCAGATAAAAAGAGAAGGCCAGTAGAATTTGAGGTGGGAGACTATGTGTTTCTCAAAGTTTCACCAATGAGGAAACTATTGAGATTTGGAAAGGCAGGGAAACTATCACCAAGGTATATAGGACCATATGAGATTATTCAATGAATAGGGACTTTAGCTTATAGGTTGAAGTTACCAGAGGAATTGAGCAAAATACATGATGTATTTCATGTATCCCAATTGAGAAAATGGGTGCATGATAAAGAGTCCATTCTTGAATCTCCTACACATGTTGAAATTCAAGAAAATCTGGTTTATAAAAAGGAACCAGTGGGCATTGTGGCTAGAGAAGAAAAGAAACTGAGAAATAAAATAATTAAACTAGTTAAAATCCAATGGAGTTTGGATGGGAATGATTGCACTTGGGAGGCTGAAGAGAGGATAAAGGATAAATATCCTAATCTGTTTTCTACTTAAAGGTATGTTTAAAATTATGATGAGACCTTAAAATTATTTATTTATGTTTGATTGATTTGGAATGAATGAGTTTCTGAAATTTCATTCAATTGAAATTATGCTTTGTATACATTTGGATGGAAATGTATGAGAGAATAATTGTGGGACACAATTCCTTTTAGGAGGAGAGTATGTGAAGACCCAAATTATTGAGATAAAAATAATTTTAAAATGAGAATATTTAAGAAAAGAAAATATAGTCTGACAATAATAATATTAGGAGTAAGTGAAATGAATAAATAAGAGGATAGAGATTTTTTTTCAATAAAATATAATGGGAAGAAAATGATCAAATATGAGTGAGATTTTATATACAGATATCTCCTGTATATATATATACACATATATATAAATATATATGTATTAGATATGAGTAGCCAAAGAAGTATAAAATGATAAAGTCCTTTTGATAACCAAATTGCATGAGAACCAGTTTAGTATTATTGTGCATAAATACCTTCCCAAAAATAAATCAGGAAATAAATGGTTTGAAATAATATAAGAGGACCATTCAGGCCTAACAAGGTATACAATGTATCTGAGTCACACAAAGATGATGTGTAGATGGATCATGCAAATAGCATGTGCACAGAAAAGCAGAGAAGCAACTGCTTTTACTAGAAATAGAAATCAAGAGAAAATGGCACATTTAGCCATAACAACACACACATAATTCTCTGAGTAATGTGAGGATAAAATGGGTTTTTCCTTTAGTAAAACCCTAGCAAAATGATTTAAATCAAGAGGGAAGCAGAGGTTTTCTCTGAGGGAAAACAGAAACACACTAAAAAAAATAGAAAGGAGAGCTCACCCTGTTTTCAAGCTTAGGCATTCTCGGGGAAGAGAGGAGGAAGGTGAGTGATTAATCACTTATGATCTGTAAGGCATTAAGACCCATGTTAAGGGAAGCCAAGTTATTTTATATAAACATTACATTATGTTTTTCCTGTTTGATTTTATTCTCTGGATGAAAATATGTTGATCATGGATGGTATTCTGGTTGAGTTTTTGGATGAGATTTTAATCTGTTTTGACTTGTTGTGATGGTTTCAGTTTTTGTTTTAAAATATAGATAATCAAACAAATACACTAATCACAGAAATAGATTTTATATATGCTAGTTTTGATATGAAAAATGAATCAAATGTTTTACTGTGGAATAGGGTATCAATGAAAGAAAAGAAGTAGGCAGTGTGAATATTGAGATTCATGCTTATGTCTAGTCTATATTAAAAATGATATGAACAATGCAATATTACAAATATGTGCTGATTTGTTCAGATCATAAACCAATAAGTTTTTATGGGTTTTTCTCAAAAACCATTCCCTATGTTCACAGTAAAAGAATAAATATAGTTTTGCAAATGACTTCTTCATATTTGTGTAAGCAATGGAAAATTTCTAGAAATAAAAATATAAGTAGGTTTTAGAAAAATGTGATTAAAGCAAAAATGACTTTGAAATAAGGTGTGCAATTTTACATGAATGCTTTGTATGTCTGGATATGATCTTTGGGTGATTTTAATAATTCTTGACCTATATAAGGAAGGAAAGAATACGAGTATCTCTGGAATCAAAAGAAAAATTCCCCAGAAAGAAATAAATAAGCATGGTCTCTAAATTATAAAATAATTTAGGAGTAGTGCCTTGATCTACTCATCAGCAGGTGGTTGATGGGTATGTGCATGACTTGTTTAAGTCCCGTAGGCCTCTGTGTAAAGGGTTAACAGAACTGAGCCCCTTTGCAATGCACATATGGTGTTCAATGGCAAGAGTTCAGACCAAACAAAATGAAAAGATGAGAAGGAGAAATTATGCTATGGAATTTAGAAAGTTAATCCATAGGAGTTTTGTACTTGTACAACTGAATGAAGTGAATGGATGAATGCTTGGATGTATGTTTGTAGATAAAACTTAAAAATACAGAGAAATTATGCTATGGAATTCAGGGAGTTAATCCATAGGAGTTTTGTACTTGTACAACTGAATGAAGTAAGTGGATGAATGCTTGGGTGTATGTTTATAGATAAACTTAAATATACACATTCTCAGATTTTAATTGGGATTTGAATAGCATTTAATAGAAAAGTTCTCTATACAGCCTTAAGAATTTACAAGATATTTTGCATACTTGATTTCACTCACACCAGAATTTATTTCTGACCCTATTTGTTGCCTTTGCAATACTTGGGGTGTCTCATTTTATTGGGGCAGTTCAAAGTTCTGCTGCAGGGAAAGATGCATGAATTGCTTGCTTGCTTGCATGGATATTTGGAGATCTTGAGGAATTTAAAGTGTTTAAGAGAAGTAGCAGTGTCTTTGTAATAATTAAGTTAGGCAAACTCTAATATGTTCTAAGTATTTTCATGAGTGTCTTTTGCTTTGATATCTGGAAAACAGTATGTAAGAAGAAAAAGAAACTTAAATGTTATATGTGTTTGTGAGCTGTGGACTTAAGTAACAAGTTCTGAAATAGTTTTAGTAGATAATGCTGAAGGAGAAGATGCCATTTAATCTGATATGTGAACATGTTTTTCTAGACAGTCTTGAGGCACTTCGGTTATGAAATTAAAACTGATACTAAGTAGGAGAGATCTGATACTATAAAACTGATACTAAGTAGGAGAGATCTGATACTATAAAACTGATACTAAGTAGGAGAAATCTGATACTATAAAACTGATACTAGGTAGGAAATTTCTGATACTATAACTACTGATCTAATACTAGGTTGGGAAAATCTGATACTATAGCTTCAAAACTGATACTAAGTGGTAAGACACCAGATTCAACACTTTTCTAGCTCCAGATATAAGAAGTTGTGTGATTTATAAAATAGATCACAACACCATCACTCATGTGATGACTATTTGCTCAGTTGACCAGGAAATATGCATTTTGTCTGTCATGATTGGTTTGTGCTTGTTGTGTCTAAACCTTGATCACATGTGTTGTTTTTCTCTACTTAGACTTCAACCTAGTTTATCACCTCAGTATTCATATGATAAGTACCAAATCACAAAAGAATTCCGGAATTTTAAAGTATGGCTTGTAAACCAAGAAACCAATTAATTTGAGAAGTAAGCAAGAAAATTATAAGTGGCAATATTCGAATTTAATATTAATCAAGCTTGAGATCAAAAAGGGGAATGTAAAAATAGAAATGGCTATGTGACACCAATTCTCTGAAAAATGAGAAATATTGTGTGATTGAAGTTTCCTTGTTAATTTTTAATACTCTGATAAGCAAGGAAACATTTATATATCTTCATATATATAAATGACTTGAATTGACTTATATACTAATATTTTTATATTGGTAAGAATTTGGATCTTGGGGGAAATGAAATTAAAGAAGTGATCACTTGGTTTGGAAAAAAAAATCTCAACAGTAAATCACTGAAAAATAACAATCCAAAAGAAGTGGGTCACTTCAGGATCGTCGATTATACGACGATCGGGAGGTACAGGATGGTGGAGGGCGTCGCGCAGCATCCATCTGTGGTCTTCATTTATCTCAAAGTTGAGGGGTTTGGTCGGAATTTTATCGCCATTGCTCACGGCGGCGACTGGGCTAGGAGGAGGCGGAGATGACCGGGCGGCATGGATGTGGTCGGCCTGAGGCGCTGAAGCCAGTGGCGTTGCCTGATTGGAGGCTCGAGCATTGTGGTGGCAGCGGAAATTGCTTTTAGGGTGGCGGCCGACTTCTGTAGGGTTTCGAGAGTGCTCGTACACGATGAAGCAATAGGGTGACGTGGATGAAGCATATTGGTGATGGGTTTTGCCTCTTTGTTATTTTATTTTATTTAAAATTTTAAATTTCAAATGATCTAAATTACATAACTTTTGAATACGAGCTCCAATTTACGCGCGATTTGTTCCACTGGGATCGTATCGAAATTCCGGATATGTTGACGTGGGTTTGGATGAATTCTGAGATTGTTCAAATTTGGGCCTTTATTTGAATTTCAAATCGACTTAAAATCGAAGTTGAGTGTTTTGACCCACTCACAACTACTAGATTATCTTATGTCAGTTAAATTAAATTATGATGTGATTTGAAATTTATTGATTGTTGTTTGGTATGTTAAATTGTCATTCTGATTAAATTTGACTTTTATTGCATTTAATCATCGTTTAATTTAATATTAAATTTAAATTGTCAATTTAATACCTGTTGTTGATTATCAGTTATCTATTGATGTTTATTGATAGTTTTGGATGATGATTGTGATGGATGTTGTATTTTATACAGTTATATTATTGCAAGTTCCCTATGGGTTGAAATGATACATACCCGAATGATCTATAGATTAGGGGAAAATCGTTATGGGTTGAAATGATAGACTGAGCGATTTTATGGATTTTATTTAATTCGGGATTGCGGTTTGAACTGATATATAACCGTAAAATTTTAAATTCCGGATTGAAATGATAAATATCCGTATCACTTGATCCTAGGGTAGAAAATTATATACGGACACCGGATTAGTTAAATTAAATGATTTTTGAATCTTTAAATTTTGAGTCCAGTTAACTAGTACTTTGAAATAGAAATTGATTTATATAAACTAAATTATTTTCGTTAATCCAAGTGTAAATGCTGAAATTGGAATTGATTTAATGAATTGTTCAAAGGATTTAAATCGAAATTTCAAAGTTGAACTGTCAAATATAAATGAATTTATCGAAAATTGAGTTATTGGAAATGATTTGATATAACTTTGATATCTATTTTAAATCAATTTAAACTATGTTAATCAATTTAAAACTATTTAATTTTTTTAATCTATTATGACCTATTTAATCCAATTTAATCTATTTTACCTATTTTAAACTAATTAAATTTATTTAATATAATATAAATCTATTTAATCTATTTTAAATTTATTTAATCTGTTTAAAAATCTACTTAATATAATTTAAATCAATTTAATCTATAATTAATCTATTTAAAACATTGTAAACCTAATAAAATCTATTTAATCTATTTTAAATCTATTTAAATCATTTTAAATCAAATTAAATCAAATTTAAATCTATGTAAAACTATTTTAACTATTTTAATCTATTTAAACTATTAAAACTATTTGTGACTATCTAAACTATTTTCTAAAATTTCAGACTATGTAAAGTTGAAGTATCTATTTTAAAGCCTTGAAGATGATACAACCTAAAATTGGAATTTGGAATTGATACCTTTTGAAAAAAATGACATACTTGAGTGAATAGGATGATTTTGAAATGAGGAACCAATTAACATATCTTATCGATAATTTCAAGTGAATATAGTTTGAAAGTGAATATGATTTCGAAAGAGATATGATTTGAAATTGAATATGATATTTTGATATAAATTGTGAATTAACCTTTTTGAAAATGTAAAAGAACCATCCGGTGTGAAATAAGCGTTTGGTTGTTAAAGAGACCGGGATCGGATATTGTCATACTCTCTGCCAATACCAAAAACCACTTAACAACTGTGTACGTGGTGGAGATTCAAGAAATGAATTAGGATGGTTTGGCGAACAATTCTATATGAGGTATTTACGTGACCCTGACTCCCGTGAGTCAGCTTGATGTGGCTAAAGCAGGAGCTATACCGGCCAAGTGAGGTCATTCCTTCGATCGGAGACATTTCTTCGATACTATATTTTGACTTTGTGATTGATTTGGTGGCCACCCTTGATTTTGATTTGGGAGTGTGTCCAAGGTGGGCGGTAGTAGCTGCTATGCGTTACCACCATTCCGGGAGTGCAATTGGTATATCTACCCTGGCATTGCTTCTAGTGCAGTGTTCACATGCCCTATCGCGCCTTCTACGAGTTTGTTTTGTACCGTACCTATTGAGTGCTCCATGAGTATCCCACCGGTTTGGTAGGGCTTACGGTATCTGTATAGACTACGAGAATATATAAAAATGTGTTAAGGGGGATATGGGTAACACCTTAACGCTATTTTAATACTTTACTTTACTATAGACACTATTATAATAGCGTATTGTACTACATAGTAGATAGTTTAACGGATCCTTAGGAGATGGTAATCCCGAACATCTCTTAAGTTATTGCACTCACGTTAGATATTGGATAGGAGATGTCAAACCCCGTAAACATCTCCGACGCCGTTACACTCATATTTATTTACCGTTGATTTAACTTCCATAAGATCTTTTAGTTCTGACTCGAGTGTTTTGTCTTTTCAATTCGCTCGGGTTGGCCTGAGCATTTCAGGGTTGAAGACCTTATTTCTAGAGGATGAAGACGAAGATTTGTACTAGTATTATTTATTATATTTCGTTGCATCCTGTTGTTCCGCTGCATTTATTTATTTATTCCTATTTTATGTAACTCTGATTTTGTACTGTAAAAGAATAATCAAATGTATTTATAAAACAGCTTCATGAACTGTTATTTGATTATTATATTTTGTCATTCCGCTGCGAGATTCTGTATTTGTTTCTTCCTTTCTCTGCTTTTCTTATTTACCCCATAACAATCTGCCGTTTTGAATAGTTTGAGTCCGACGCGTGTGTCTGCTTAAAACGTTCAAAAAGGCAGGTCATTACACTACAACTATTTAACAGCCGTAAAAATATTGTTTAAAATTTAATTTCTCTTTTTATAAAATTATATTTATATTCGAAATGAAAAAACGGTCATTTTATTTTTCTCAAAATATTCTTCAATCTTCATTAAAATGCTCATTATATTTTAACATAAACATATGTTTCTTGTATTGAACTTATGTATTACAATTCACCTTTCTTTCTTTTTAATTAAAAGATTCCAATAGATTTAATTGCAATTAATTTTAATATTAAAATTTAAAATGAATTCTAAAAATAGAACAATTGTTTTCTTTTTATCTAAATTCAGATATGTATAAAACATTATCTCATACAACAAAAATTATGCATTACTATTAAATAAATGTTTTTCTTATTGGAAATCAAACTTATCTTAAATACATTTAGATAAACAAATCTATGCTTTTTTAAAAAAACATTCATTCTATTCCTTATTAAAATTTAACATTTATTATTTCAGTCTTTATTATTAATTTCTTACAGACTAATATCATTTAATTACATTCTAATATATGTTACCATCTTTTGTATAATTTCAATTTGTGTCACTTAAGAATTTAATTTAAAATCATAACTTATATCCTAATAAAATTTACTTTAATAAATCATTAAAATTCCATTATTAACAATTTTATTCAAATAAATTATTCAATTTAATATTTTTAAATGGTTAAAAATACGGGTCGTTGCAATCTCCCCCACTCAAAACTTTTCGTCCTCAAAAAGGAACGAAGAGGAAAAAGAAAGGGAAGTGAAGTAAGTAAATAAATCCAAGCTAATTATAAAATAATTCAAATTCATAATAAAATTTGATTATAAAAATAAAATTTTAAGTTTTTGGTATTCGTCTTTAAAGAGGAACGAAAGTAAATAATGGCGTATTTCGATATATCTTAAAAATTGGGATTATAAAACATTTAACATACACACTTAGGTTTATTATAAATTCAAATAGCGCATAAACTTTTAAATTACATGTTATTACTTTATTGTTTAATATCAAAATATTTTTATATAACTCGATGTCTTTACAGATTTATCCTCTTTCTTACATAATTTAGCCATACGTTGATCAGGCGTAGGAATAAAATTCTATAAATACTTAGTACACTTGTTTCAACATCTAGTGAAAATACTTGAAAACTTTTACAAAAAAACATATATGTAAAGTACCGCTCAATAACCGATGCCAAAATTCTTGGCGGTACGTTGATTCCGTCGTTTACACAATGGTTACGCTTCTATCCCAAAAGATCCACTTTGTAACGACCCAGAATTTTGGTCATTTGTTTTTGCAATATTTAATTGATTTAAATATTAAATATTGGTTTAAATAGTTAAATAACTCAAAAATCTAATATAGTGTTTAAATTGAAGTTGATAATTTGAATTCAAGTTACATAGATTATTTAAATTATTTGAATTGGAGAATCATAAATGAATGGTGTTCCAAATATTGTAGTTTTGAATTGAATATTAATTCAATAGATTTAATAACTTTATTTAACCCCTTTTGATCAATAATCGATAACAGTGAATTTGGTTGTAAATTCAATTGCAGGAATAACAGTTTAAATAAATTATTGCAAAGTTTATTTTTAATATAACGACTCGATTTCTATTGACGTATTTTTAATTTAATTTATTTGAATTTCCCATAATTTTTAATTTGGGAAATAATTAAATTTCTGTTTGACGTTTTATCGTCAAATAGCAGTGTTTAGTGATTTTACATAAATCAATAACCGGTGTATATTATTATCTTTTTGAGCTCGCGTTGCCATTTTTAGCGCAACCATATTTTTGTTTTGTCGATTCGGAGTCTGTACGAGATGGAAAAATGGTATGGAGAAATGCCGAAAATCACAATTTAATAATAAAGTTAAATCCAACATAATGTACACGCTGTCGCCATTCTGTTTCTTTGTTCCCTCCCTATGTCTGATAAAGCAAGGAAAGAGATCACGTTTCAATTTAAAAACTCAAAACAAAACAAGATAATGTCTCCAGTAAACCAACCTACCTCTTCCAAAGAAAATAGCCTCGACTTCGAAATTCACTCTCTCGGTGCTTTGCGTGCTTCATCCCAGTTAAAAGAATAGCTGCATCCTCTAAAATAATAAACAAAGAGAAAGCATCCTATTATAGTCAAAAATTCCAAATAGATTGCATGCTTAACTAAAACTAAAAAAACATTGTTGCTTTGAGTTCCTATAAATTAGAGCTTCAATCCATCCGAGTTTGGTTTGATGCAGTTCCATATTTCGATGATCGACTTTTGAGGCTGCAAAATAGGGCTTGGAAATTATCAAAATTTAGGCCTTGATTCATCTATTGGAAAGTGCGGATATGGTTATCGGGTGAAGAAGATTAAATTGGTGGAGTTTGGAAGGGTGCGGCTTGGGTAGCTTTGCACGATATCGTGAACGGCGGTGAAGGGGGGAAGATGTCGTGTTTTGGGATAGATGTTCGGGAGGGGTGTTTGTGGTATTGGGTAGTGGAGTTTCCGATGAGAAGTTCATCGGCGTCAACGGTTTGGGTTTTCGTGAAGCGGAGGAGAAGGAAGGCTCGGTGGAAAATTCGGCCATGAAGGAGTTTGGTTATTAGAGGGAAGTAGAAGTTTAAAATGGGGAAGAAGTATTAAAGTATATAATAGGGTAATTAGTTCTTAAATGTGTAGTTAGTTTAGTAAATTGATTATTTTAATTTTCAAATCTTATAAAACGTATAACTTGTTCGTTTTAGGTCCAAATCCAATGCGGTCAGTCGAGTTGGGTTCATATTAACGAAATCTATGCTATTGAATTAGATTGGAACGATTTAGAGCTTCCAGAATTTTAAGCTAAATTCGAATGCCATTCGAATTTAGTCGGAACCAGAACGCAGAAGCGACAACAAAACTCAATGTGAGTAAAACTCACTCTCTCTGTCTACTCATATTTTTATATAAGTGGAAATAATTTTATTTATGCTATTTGTTGCATGTGATTGCTTGTTTGGTTGTTTATTATATTATTATTAGTTGGATATATATACCCGCCTATTGGAGCGGATGAGACCCTATACGTTCCCGTGTATGAGCGGATGACCCTTTTGTACATGCATCTGCCTCGAAGCAAACATTGTACATTTTATTCTCATATGTTGTATTTGATGCAGGTGAACAGGTTGGAGGGATCCAACTGGATTCCCCACATTATTGATTCATTTTTCATTTATTGTGACATATGATGTGTTGGATGCCATATGTGATGACATGAATATAGTTTTCCCTATTTAGTGCTATGGTAGCATTGTGCCTCCTTTTAGTATTTTTGAAATACTATTAAGTGAAGATTTGATTTTTAAATGGTTTACGAAGTTAAATATGTTTTATAAATTATTTTGAATTATTTAAAGAAGTAGTTTACTGTATATAAAATAATATGATTTTGGATATTAAAATTTATAGTTTTATGAAATATTTTTAAATAGAGATTTTTCTAAACTATATTATATTGATTTTTAAAATATTAAATATTAAGTGTAACAACCCTGTATTTTGTGATTATTTTATTTGTATATTTTGGTTATTTTAATTAATTTCCTGATTTAAATACTTTATTTTATTTATTAAAATGAATAAATTTTGTTATTTTAAATATAAATTTTGATTTTGATGTGAATTAGAATTCCAAACATGACTAAAAAGAATATTTTCCAGAAAAGTGAATTTTGGTCAATATGGTCAAACTTTGACTTTTAATTTAGAAATTTGAAAGTTTGAAAATTTGAATTTTATCTTTTATTATGAAAGTAAATAAAATTTTAAGAATAATTCTTTTCGTTTCGTTGAAATCTGATTTATAATGTGAAAGTTATGCCTTTTTCAATATTGTGTGTAATTTGCTGTATTTAACAAATTGTTTATTTTAAATTGTATAAATAATATTTTATTTGGTCATGTAATGTTCTAATTTATATTTATATGGGTAAAATAACATGTTGTGCATATATTTTGGTTTTAAAACATTTTTTAAAAGTATAATTGACATTTTCCAGTGTCAGTTGTATTTTGCTTACAATTTCTAATTTCCAGTTTCAATTAATTAAAGTAATTCTTTATTTATTTTTCTATTTTTTTCTTAAAATCTTATTTGATTCTCATTCCCACTTTATTTTGTTCCTCATTTATTTTATTTATTTGACCTTTTATTTGTTTTAAAGTGAAATAGAAATTTTCTAAAACTAGTGATATTCTATTTGTAAATTTTAAGTCCTGTTTTGAATTTTTAAGCAATTTCTTTAGTTCTTTTTCTAATTTCTCTAAATTTAATTATTTATTTCATTTTGAAAATATAAATGAATTATTTTACTTCACATTTTTGTTTTAAAATATTTTTTAAAATGAAGTTGTTAATTTTCCAAAGTCAATAGTGATTTATTTGTAATTTCTGGACCCTGTTTTCAATTTTTAAGCAAATTCTTATATTCTTTTTCAATTTTCTTTAAAATTAATTAATTATTTTTATTTTATATTACTTTGTTTCGGTTTTAAAGTCAATTTACTGATTTTATTTTTGTTTTATTTGAATATAAAGAAAAAGAAATATGAAGAGTTTTAAAAGCTTATTTACCTTAAGTCCTTTCATCTCCTTTGTCCTTTCATTTGCCATAACTCCTCAATTACTATCTTGGCTGTGCATTTTTGGTTTGTAGCCGTGAGTTTTCAGCCTCCATTCACCCAAAAACATTTTACCTTCTCATTCATTCATGGCTTCAAGAAAAATCTATGGGTAATGGCTACTTTTTACACTTTTCTTCTCATTTTTTCATGTATTTTGCCTTGTTTTCTTTGCTTCTTTGAATGGCCTCCACTCCATATCCATGGCCACCACCCCCTACATCTCTTCCCTGCCATCACCACCAGCTACTCCTCTGGTCTTGACCAAGGCCGAGCCACCATGATGCCAAAACTCCACAAAAATTGCAAAACAAGCCATAAAAACATGATTGTTTACCACTATTGCTTCACCACTCCATTTTCCACCACCACCACCACCTTAGGCCGCCTCCACCACCTCTGGCCAGACCACCACACACCTTTCCTTCCACTGACCTGATCCATACCCCTCTGACCTGACCACACAAGCCCATGGCCGAGCCATTTTTGTGAACAAAACCCACTTATTTTGCCTTAAACTCTTCATATTCCTTTGTATAAACTTCCTCCTCATATTCTACTACCTAGGCCATGCATACACATGACCAAACCTGAGCCAAACTTGTTCAAACCAGAGCCAAAACCATCCCTAGGCCATGAAAAAAGAATAGAGAAAGCATGGCAAAAGATTTGGCATTCGTATCTCTTTTTATTTAAAAGTTATGTCATTTCTAGTGTATTGAAATTTATGGTTTGCTTTGATTTTTGTTTGGGTTGTAACACAAGATCTATATCATTGGATTTGCTCTCCACACTCAAATTGTATTAGAGTTGTCGTGCCTTCATAATCTTTGTGTTGTGAGCTTTGTTGGCAAATCTCCAGCTTAACAGGTGAGTTATTCTCACCAGACAATATGTACATATATAACTAGTGAATTGACCCCTTTTGAATCTGTAAAATGCATTATCATGTTACACTTGCTATGTTATGATTTATGATGTTCACCAATGCTTAAACACCTATTATATTATATGTTACTATTATATTATGCTGTTCTATTATTTTTATCAGTTTATCACACTGCAAGTTCCCTTTAGATTAGAATCACTATGGGTTGAAATGATACATACCCGAACGGACTTTAGAATAGGAGAAAATCATTATGGGCTGAAATGATAGGCCTGAATGATTTTCAATTATTTTTCATTTCCTTGGGATTGCGGGTTTGAAATGATCAAACCCGGGTTTTCTTTGTAAATTACGGGTTGAAATGATATATTACCCGTATCACTTTACTTAGACTAGAAATGAAATACAGACCCGTTGTTAAAATATGTTTTTATAAAAATCTTAAAAATATTTTTGAAATGTAAATATTATAATATTTGATTTAAACTAAATAAAAAATGATTTATGTAAGCATTATTGATTTTTGAAAATTTATAAGTGAAATAAATTATTGGTAAAACTAGAAAATTTGAAATGTAAGTTATTTTGGGAAATTTTAATTGGGTGATAATTGGAATTTAAATTAAATATGAAATGTGATAACTTCATGATAATTTGGATTAAAGTGAATTTAAATGATTTTTATATTATATTAATGATTTTGAATAAAGTTAAAATGTGAAATGAATGAATATTTAAGTTGAAATTTTGAAATATAACTAAAATTGGAAATTTGTGAATTTGGCTTAAGAGTGAACTTTAAGTTAAGTAAATAAAAATGGAATTAAGTTATTTTGAAATTTTAAAATTAAGTGTTAAGTTAATTTAATTTAATGAATTTATAATTTAAAATTGGAATTTAATAAGTGAATTATTATTAAATTTTGATTTTTGAATGGAGTTTTAACTTTATAAAATCATGAATATAAGGGTATTTGAATAATTGTTTTAAAAGTGAAATTATATGATTTTATAAGTAAAAAAAATGATTTATATAAAAATATAATTGTTTGTGAAATTATACTGAATATTTGAAGTTAGTTAACTGCATTTCTGAAACGCTATTAAATTCTAATGTAAATGATAATACAACATTTGTAAATGCTGTAGTTGATAATAATGAACCAAATGGCTAAATTTAATTAAAGGCTATTATAGCATTTTTGTAAATGTTATAATGGTTGAATTTAACTAAGTTTATTTGAAACTAATGTAACCATATTACAGAATTTTAAATGCTGTCTTTTGTTAAACTGAACTATTTTAAATGTGACTTTCCGTAGCATTTTCTAAATGCTGCGAAAGTTGAAATTTCATTGTTTTAATTAATTTAAGTGAACGAATGAACTTTGAAAAGTTAAATTTTTGGAAATTTAAAATTTTAATTATTAAATATACTAACTTCATTTTTATGATTTAAAATGAAGTAATTTGTTTCGAAATATAAATTATTTTGAAATATGATATTTTGATATTTTGAAATGGATTTTATAAGGATATTGAATTTTGAAATGATATTTGATTTCGAAGTATAAAATACCATTTTGAAATTTTAACCACGGGATGTATTTAATTTATAGTTTAACTGATCCTTAAAGGATGGGCGATCCCAAGCATCCTTTGAGTTATTGTGCATTTCTACTACAGTTCACTTGAGTTGGTTTACATTATATAAGTATATATTGTCCTGACTCAAGTGTTTTGTGTTTTACTTTACGCTCGGGTCAGCCTGAGTATTTACAGCTTAGCTTTGGATTTCTTTCTAGAGCTAGGAATCGCTGGAGATTCTGCTTGTCTAGTTATCTGTTCCTTTCAGTTCAGTTGTTCTATTTCAGTTCTGGTATTCATAAACTTCTATTTATTTGAGATGTCTATTGTATATGTTTTCAAGCAGATATTATGTATTATGTTTTGAGAGTTTGTTATAGTAGCTTCATGAACTACTATGGTTTTTTATATTCCGCTGCGAGTTATTATGATATGTTCTGTGTCTATGATTCTGTGTATTTGATTTCATTTGCTCCAAATTTATTTACAATCTGTTATTTTGAATTATTCAAGCCAGACATGTGTGGATTATTGTCGATTTGAATGGTCCAAAATACCGGGTCGTTACAGTTGGTATCAGAGCCAGGTTTTAGGCAAACCTTAGCCTGCGGAGCAAAAACTCATTAGAGATAGGGTAGAAATACCATAGAATAAGTGAAATCAATCTCAGAATCATTTCTTTGTGAGAGAACGTATTTTCGAAGTATAAAATGATTTTCAAATGATTTTTAAAGAATTTTCAAAGATTATTTTGATATAAATTTCCTTGCTTTAAAAGTAAAATATTTCTTAAACTTCATTCCTTTCGTATCCACCTTGTTAGTAATTTCTTTGATTAGGATCCTCTAAAATTTTTAACTTCTCTCTTGATTGATCTAGATCCTTTGTTGATAGGAATCTATTTTGGGTATGGCAAAATCAGTAGTTTGTTAGGATGCTTTGAGTAAACTCTGTTGTATCCTTTTCTTAGCTAAAGTTGTCCAACTAAAGATATTTATGCTTCTGTTTTCGTATGTTATGAATTCGAGTCTTTCCAAATTTTGAATGGGAATTTTTCTGTATCGATATAGGTTATATTTCTCTAATCTTCGTTTGGATTCTTATCGAATAAGATTCCTTTGACTTTTGGAATGCTCACTTGTTCTGAAATCCATTCCTATCTCCCCTAATTGTATTCTTTTGATTTTGGAGCATTGCATCACTCCACTTTGTATGACCTTTATAGGGTGGTGATTCCGCCAATCTTTGAATGATTATAATTGGCATTGATTCACCGGAGATTTCTGTATCCTCGGTTTACGATGTTTTCTATCTTCTGCTATATTTAGATTCTATCTCTGGCAATCGAAGGTCGATTTTCCATAGATTTTCGCATCGATTATATTCCTGAAGTCACGGTTGACCGGTTAAGGTCGCCCGCGATTCATATAGGCTTATCCATCTTTTATTTGGTAATTTAATTATCTTATCTTCGTTTGAGCCTATCTTTGAATTAGAATTCTATTTGATTAGAGTCCTTCTAAATTTGAATCTCTGTTTTGCTTTGAAATCCATCCTTGAATCATCCCTTGGAAAGTTTGTGGTTGATTGTCTTTTGAAAATTGTGTATTCATCGTAGTTTTTATTTTGATAAGGATGACCATATTTTTATATAAAGATGAAATGTTTTTGATAAGGATTATATACCTTTTAAAAAAAATGAGAATTTGAAGTTTTGAAAGGATTTGAAATTGTGAAAATTTTATAAGAAATGGTTTCATATAAAATGATTTATAATTGAAGGTTTTGAATCTGAATTTAAGTGATTGAACTCCGGCATTTTGGAACTGGTTTTAGGATTTTGAAATAATAAATAATATGATTTGAAATTATTTTTCGGAATAAGTAATGTTTCAATGATTTTAATGGGTTTTAATGATTTCGAAGGAATTTCAAAGAAGTTTTCAAAGTAAATGGAAGTCCAGAACTCACTTGTGTCGCTGGAAAATAATTTCGGTGATGAGTGCACGCATCATCGACATTGATTTTCGAGTTTCTGAGTGAGGGAGAGGCCACTTTAATAGCTTTGCTATGCGAGTGATTTTGTGAAACCATTTTTGATTTCAAATTCCAAAGTATGATTTGATATTCGAAAGATATATGTAAATATATTTGAAACGATTTGAAATGAACCGGTGTTCAGTCCTCGAGTTTTGGATTTGATATAACCCTATCTATTAAAATTGATTTACTGATTTGTTGCTAATTTCCAACTCTTGAATTTGAAAATGATTTCTTCAACTATTTCGAAGTTCGAGTACTTCCAAATCAAGGTTAACTTTTCAAAGCTAAGAAATTTGATAAGTATTTTGATAAAGTATAAAAGTTTGTTTTGAATGTTTAAGTATGAAGTAATATGATTTAAATAAGTTGAAACTGTTTTGTTAAGTAAATGAATAAGGCAATTTAAATTTTTTTTCTGATATGAAATTTAGATTTGAAATGTTTTGAAAAGAAATTGTTCTTCAAAATATTTTGAATAAATTAAGTGTTTTAACTTAGTAACATCTTTATGAAACTATATAGGTAACAAGTTGGAAAAATATATAAGTTGTACGTATGCTGTTTTATTCGCATAATTAATTTGATCCAAGTTTAAGTACACAAGTTCGAGGTGAATTACACCATTTCGTGTTAGGATTTTTCATTCGATTCTTGATGACGAATATTTGATATGGATTTTGGGCTCGATTCTAGAATTCTCTATCATAGTATATGGCTATGCAAGGAGACTGATGGCTTCTAGTCGAGAAACCATATCGAAGTCCGCATTAGGGAAATCGAATGGACAATACTAGTTCGAAAGCGAACTTGTGTGATCGAGCGAGCGATCAAATGTGATTTTGCGAAATGATGACGTGTGTACATCTTATATTCTAATATCAGTGATATATTTTGACGCTGAAATTGAAAGCTGTCGGGTTAGAATATCTTTGCTTACTTTTCCAATTTAAATTACAAAGATATATAACCCATAAAAGCAAAGATATTCAATCCTATATGGCTCTTCATACAGCGAAACTATTTTGAAAATTTGATCCTTATGTAAGATAAACCTTACGTAAGTATAAGATGATTTTGAAAACATTTGATTTTGGAAATGAATTGGTTGACTTAAATTATATTGATTTGGAAATTTGGATTTATTTTCTAAATCTATTATTTTGGAAACTTTGAAACTAAAGATAATTAATTTGAGAAGAAATAATTTGGTGAAATTGTATATGATTTTGAAATTGAACTGATATTGAAACAAATTGAAATTTGAGAACCTTATGTTACTAAACAATTGATTTGGGAGTTGTCGAACTTATATAAAATTGATTTGTATGAGTATGAAATTGATTTGAAAACTATAGATTTGAAAAGGTACTCAATTTGAAAGTGAAATCTTATATAATTGAAGTCTATATGTATGATTTGATATACTATTGATTTTGGAAAGTATTCGATTTGAAAATTAAATCTTATATATAATGGATTTTATATAAGTACGATATTTGAAAGTGATTTGAAAAGGTACTATATGATACATATTTTCGAAGTAAAGATATGGAAAGTGCCATCTGCTTGATATTCGATTTGTGGCCACATCTTGGATTCATTCTATCGATATTATTCTCTCTGATTTTTGGTTTTCCGGATATGATACTCGAGTGTCCTTCGAATTCCATGGCGTTACCCATGGTCTTATTGTTCTCTCGTGACTGCATAGCGCAACTGCCTGGCTGAGTCTTGCCTAGGGGTACGGATTGTTTCCTGGGGGATCCAGGCGTAATCATTGTGTATCCTGCAATCTGTGTAGGTCGCGAATAGTAGCGCAAATGCTTGGCTGAGTCTTGCCTGGGGGATCCAGGCGTAACCATTGTGTATCCTGCATTCTACTAGTCATCATGGCGTAACTCGCAGGGCTGAGAAAGCTTACGGATATGGATTGTTTCCTGGGGGATCCAGGCGTAACCATTGCGTATCTGCGAACCATGGTTAGACAAAGGTTTTGTTTGTTTTTGTTTGGATTGTACTTTCCATATCTGTTTTTAAAAGTTTTTCCAGTATTTTCACTGGGTGTTGAAACAAGTCTACCAAGTACCTGGAGAATTCTAGTTTTGCGCCTGATCAACGCACTACCAGAGTCTACAGGAACAAGGATAAACTTGTTAAGACATCGAGTTATAAAAGTATTTTGATAAAATATTATATAAATGATACTTTGATTAGTTATTTCCTTTTTAAACGATTTTAAAGTGTTTTAAATATTTTACCTCTTCAACCAACAATTTTAAATTAATGGCTCATCCTTGTCTTTCGTCCTATTTTCCCTTCTAGCTATTCCTATTCTCCACCTTATTAAACTTACCCATAACAATAGTTATCAGGTATAATTTTAATCTTCTTGTCATCTTGTCTTAATCCTATTCCATTTTATCTTTTCTGTGTTTTCCGTACCTCATTCCTTTTCGAGGACGAAAAGATTTGAGTGGGGGAGAGTGTAACAACCCTGTATTTTGTGATTATTTTATTTGTATATTTTGGTTATTTTAATTAATTTCCTGATTTAAATACTTTATTTTATTTATTAAAATGAATAAATTTTGTTATTTTAAATATAAATTTTGATTTTGATGTGAATTAGAATTCCAAACATGACTAAAAAGAATATTTTCCAGAAAAGTGAATTTTGGTCAATATGGTCAAACTTTGACTTTTAATTTAGAAATTTGAAAGTTTGAAAATTTGAATTTTATCTTTTATTATGAAAGTAAATAAAATTTTAAGAATAATTCTTTTCGTTTCGTTGAAATCTAATTTATAATGTGAAAGTTATGCCTTTTTCAATATTGTGTGTAATTTGCTGTATTTAACAAATTGTTTATTTTAAATTGTATAAATAATATTTTATTTGGTCATGTAATGTTCTAATTTATATTTATATGGGTAAAATAACATGTTGTGCATATATTTTGGTTTTAAAACATTTTTTAAAAGTATAATTGACATTTTCCAGTGTCAGTTGTATTTTGCTTACAATTTCTAATTTCCAGTTTCAATTAATTAAAGTAATTCTTTATTTATTTTTCTATTTTTTTCTTAAAATCTTATTTGATTCTCATTCCCACTTTATTTTGTTCCTCATTTATTTTATTTATTTGACCTTTTATTTGTTTTAAAGTGAAATAGAAATTTTCTAAAACTAGTGATATTCTATTTGTAAATTTTAAGTCCTGTTTTGAATTTTTAAGCAATTTCTTTAGTTCTTTTTCTAATTTCTCTAAATTTAATTATTTATTTCATTTTTAAAATATAAATGAATTATTTTACTTCACATTTTTGTTTTAAAATATTTTTTAAAATGAAGTTGTTAATTTTCCAAAGTCAATAGTGATTTATTTGTAATTTCTGGACCCTGTTTTCAATTTTTAAGCAATTTCTTATATTCTTTTTCCATTTTCTTTCAAATTAATTAATTATTTTTATTTTATATTACTTTGTTTCGGTTTTAAAGTCAATTTACTGATTTTATTTTTGTTTTATTTGAATATAAAGAAAAAGAAATATGAAGAGTTTTAAAAGCTTATTTACCTTAAGTCCTTTCATCTCCTTTGTCCTTTCATTTGCCATAACTCCTCAATTACTATCTTGGCTGTGCATTTTTGGTTTGTAGCCGTGAGTTTTCAGCCTCCATTCACCCAAAAACATTTTACCTTCTCATTCATTCATGGCTTCAAGAAAAATCTATGGGTAATGGCTACTTTTTACACTTTTCTTCTCATTTTTTCATGTATTTTGCCTTGTTTTCTTTGCTTCTTTGAATGGCCTCCACTCCATATCCATGGCCACCACCCCCTACATCTCTTCCCTGCCATCACCACCAACTACTCCTCTGGTCTTGACCAAGGCCGAGCCACCATGATGCCAAAACTCCACAAAAATTGCAAAACAAGCCATAAAAACATGATTGTTTACCACTATTGCTTCACCACTCCATTTTCCACCACCACCACCACCTTAGGCCGCCTCCACCACCTCTGGCCAGACCACCACACACCTTTCCTTCCACTGACCTGATCCATACCCCTCTGACCTGACCACACAAGCCCATGGCCGAGCCATTTTTGTGAACAAAACCCACTTATTTTGCCTTAAACTCTTCATATTCCTTTGTATAAACTTCCTCCTCATATTCTACTACCTAGGCCATGCATACACATGACCAAACCTGAGCCAAACTTGTTCAAACCAGAGCCAAAACCATCCCTAGGCCATGAAAAAAGAATAGAGAAAGCATGGCAAAAGATTTGGCATTCGTATCTCTTTTTATTTAAAAGTTATGTCATTTCTAGTGTATTGAAATTTATGGTTTGCTTTGATTTTTGTTTGGGTTGTAACACAAGATCTATATCATTGGATTTGCTCTCCACACTCAAATTGTATTAGAGTTGTCGTGCCTTCATAATCTTTGTGTTGTGAGCTTTGTTGGCAAATCTCCAGCTTAACAGGTGAGTTATTCTCACCAGACAATATGTACATATATAACTAGTGAATTGACCCCTTTTGAATCTGTAAAATGCATTATCATGTTACACTTGCTATGTTATGATTTATGATGTTCACCAATGCTTAAACACCTATTATATTATATGTTACTATTATATTATGCTGTTCTATTATTTTTATCAGTTTATCACACTGCAAGTTCCCTTTAGATTAGAATCACTATGGGTTGAAATGATACATACCCGAACGGACTTTAGAATAGGAGAAAATCATTATGGGCTGAAATGATAGGCCTGAATGATTTTCAATTATTTTTCATTTCCTTGGGATTGCGGGTTTGAAATGATCAAACCCGGGTTTTCTTTGTAAATTACGGGTTGAAATGATATATTACCCGTATCACTTTACTTAGACTAGAAATGAAATACAGACCCGTTGTTAAAATATGTTTTTATAAAAAATCTTAAAAATATTTTTGAAATGTAAATATTATAATATTTGATTTAAACTAAATAAAAAATGATTTATGTAAGCATTATTGATTTTTGAAAATTTATAAGTGAAATAAATTATTGGTAAAACTAGAAAATTTGAAATGTAAGTTATTTTGGGAAATTTTAATTGGGTGATAATTGGAATTTAAATTAAATATGAAATGTGATAACTTCATGATAATTTGGATTAAAGTGAATTTAAATGATTTTTATATTATATTAATGATTTTGAATAAAGTTAAAATGTGAAATGAATGAATATTTAAGTTGAAATTTTGAAATATAACTAAAATTGGAAATTTGTGAATTTGGCTTAAGAGTGAACTTTAAGTTAAGTAAATAAAAATGGAATTAAGTTATTTTGAAATTTTAAAATTAAGTGTTAAGTTAATTTAATTTAATGAATTTATAATTTAAAATTGGAATTTAATAAGTGAATTATTATTAAATTTTGATTTTTGAATGGAGTTTTAACTTTATAAAATCATGAATATAAGGGTATTTGAATAATTGTTTTAAAAGTGAAATTATATGATTTTATAAGTAAAAAAAATGATTTATATAAAAATATAACTGTTTGTGAAATTATACTGAATATTGAAGTTAGTTAACTGCATTTCTGAAACGCTATTAAATTCTAATGTAAATGATAATACAACATTTGTAAATGCTGTAGTTGATAATAATGAACCAAATGGCTAAATTTAATTAAAGGCTATTATAGCATTTTTGTAAATGTTATAATGGTTGAATTTAACTAAGTTTATTTGAAACTAATGTAACCATATTACAGAATTTTAAATGCTGTCTTTTGTTAAACTGAACTATTTTAAATGTGACTTTCCGTAGCATTTTCTAAATGCTGCGAAAGTTGAAATTTCATTGTTTTAATTAATTTAAGTGAACGAATGAACTTTGAAAAGTTAAATTTTTGGAAATTTAAAATTTTAATTATTAAATATACTAACTTCATTTTTATGATTTAAAATGAAGTAATTTGTTTCGAAATATAAATTATTTTGAAATATGATATTTTGATATTTTGAAATGGATTTTATAAGGATATTGAATTTTGAAATGATATTTGATTTCGAAGTATAAAATACCATTTTGAAATTTTAACCACGGGATGTATTTAATTTATAGTTTAACTGATCCTTAAAGGATGGGCGATCCCAAGCATCCTTTGAGTTATTGTGCATTTCTACTACAGTTCACTTGAGTTGGTTTACATTATATAAGTATATATTGTCCTGACTCAAGTGTTTTGTGTTTTACTTTACGCTCGGGTCAGCCTGAGTATTTACAGCTTAGCTTTGGATTTCTTTCTAGAGCTAGGAATCGCTGGAGATTCTGCTTGTCTAGTTATCTGTTCCTTTCAGTTCAGTTGTTCTATTTCAGTTCTGGTATTCATAAACTTCTATTTATTTGAGATGTCTATTGTATATGTTTTCAAGCAGATATTATGTATTATGTTTTGAGAGTTTGTTATAGTAGCTTCATGAACTACTATGGTTTTTTATATTCCGCTGCGAGTTATTCTGATATGTTCTGTGTCTATGATTCTGTGTATTTGATTTCATTTGCTCCAAATTTATTTACAATCTGTTATTTTGAATTATTCAAGCCAGACATGTGTGGATTATTGTCGATTTGAATGGTCCAAAATACCGGGTCGTTACATTAAGTATGTTTTGTAATCAAGGAATACTGTTTTAAAAGAAGATAGAAATAATTTTGTATAAATACTATCTAGCGGTTTATTTTAAAGGTGATATAATTTTATATATTAAAGAATGAATTTAAAAGGTGATGTTTTATAAATAAGTAAAAGTTTTAAATGAAATGATAGATTTATAAAATGATGTTTTATAAATTATGGGAAATATTATCCTTGGGCAAAATTGGAGAGATAAACCACATTTGTGGATTTATAAAAATATGGGGAACGGTTATTTTAGGAAAGAGGTTTTTTATATTTTTGGGAAAAATAGAAAGTGGAAATGAATTGGGAGATGTTTGAACGGGGTTTTATAACACAGAAATGAGAATTTTAAACCTTGTGTTATAAATGTGAAAATGGATTTGTATTCGATATTTATAAATGGATTTTGCAAATAAATGAGATTTATAAACGGAAATTTATAAATAAAGAGCTTTTATAAAAAGGAAGTTATTAAATGGAAAAGGATTTATAATTGTAGTTTATAAATTTGGTGATTTATATTAAGAATTAAATATGTATTTTTATAAAGGGAATATATTCACGTTTTAAAGTGAATAATTTTTTGAAAGAAATGGCTTTAAAAGTTATGTTTTTAAATGGAGCTAAATGATTTTAAAGGTGATTTTAAAATGTGTTAAGTGACAAAAAACATAGATTTCAACATTTATTGTTGTAATAGACGTTTTTGTGAAAAAGTAAGGAAGGTATAGACTATAACACTGTTGTTATAGTAAGTGATTTCTGAAAGGAAATGTTTTTATATAGAATATGGGATTTATATGTATATATTCTATATTTGGAGTTAATATTCGAAATGGGTAACTTCTATCTATTTTAAAGTTAAGAACGTTGTTAAGTCAAGGTCTGAGAGGTAATGATACCCCAACTTGATTGGCTTCATTACTAAGTAATAAACAGTTGAAGTTCGATATCGAAAATTGATATTCAGTATAGTTAGTTGAATCCCTATACTAGTGTTTTGGTTTGTCTTAACGATGTTTTACGCAACATTCGCTTTGACCCAATAAAGTGTGTTTGGAGATAAAGAGTTCTCTCTAAAAGATTTAAAATATACTTATTATTGATTTAAGTATACCGAGATATTTCTAAGTGTAGAAAATGAGATGGTTGTGAATATACTTATACCGTTGAGATAAGTATATGGAAATGCTTTCCAAATGTCGTAAGTGATAAAGTGATTAGAGAATATATCTTAGTAAAGATATTTTTTTGACAAATATTGGGAAAGTGATTTAATTAATATAAGATTGATTAAAGAGGCTCGGTGTTGCTTGGTGCTTAACCAGTAGTATTTCCATTTGGAAATTAGTCTTTGGATGAATGTTTGTTCCTTTGATAGTTAAATAACCGACCATCAAAGTATTAACCAATTTTAAACTATCGTTGTTAGTTTGAAGAGACCGAGATCGGGTTTATTATCCAAAACCACTTCGAATTGGTATAAGCGTTGCGAATTGGAATATGTTGAAGATAGCCAAAGACGGAGTTAAAGGCAAGGGCTATTTCTCTATTTTCCTAGGGAGGGATTCCCCATGATGGATGAAATAGAGAATAGTGCCTTCGGTTTCGTTCAGTCCCAGAACAAACTTGTAAGGACAAATGCTAGTATTGCATTGATGCTTGGAGTGCAGTTTTAGCATTCCAAGTTGGTTTGCTATATAAAAGGTAAAACGTAGCCTCAAGCCTCATCAACTGGAAATGACTAAAAATCAGGGGAGATGCAGTAAGGCTAAGTGGGTCGCACCCATTAGGGTATGTTGTCACCTTTCTAGATACCCTACATCTCCATATTTTTGGATTGGTTGTGCATGAGATCTCAGTAAAATGGATGGGAACAACCTGGGTGATGACATATTCGGTACTATCCAGTAAGGGGTAGGTCGGTCTTGTGTTGGCGAGGATCGATAGGTGCGATCTCGGTACATCTTTCTAGAGGTGTACTGTGATGGGCGGTACCCCAGAGCCTAATCATTGTATGGAATCCATTCACCAATAAGCGCCATACGGTTTTAGTTGTATACCAAATATGCTGAAAAGTGAGATGCAAGCATTTCAGCTATATTCATATTTTACTTTAACCCTTAGAAACTATTATAATATTAAATGATTTGATAAAAAAAGGTTTGGTTATCGTAAGGTAAAAACTCGTCCGTGTTTATATGTGGCATGGTCTTACGAGATACCCTTTGTTTTGAAAAGGAGTATTGATAACTTTAAAAATTCAGTAGAGATGTGTTTCCTCACGCTGGTTTACCAGACTGATCTGGGCATTCTTCCCTTTCAATGCTCGGGTCAGACCGAGTATGTTTACAGGTTGCTTAGGTTGCACTAGAGCTCAGGAGATGAGCTGGATGACAGAGATGTATTCTTGTACTTGTTTATTTCTGCTACATTGTTTATTTTAAATTATCAGCAATTGTGAGGACAAGTGTTTATAACTGTCCAAGCTGATAATTAGTGATTGTGTATTCTGATTGATGTATGTATATTACAGTTTTTTTTCCTTTCTGTAAAGATTATTGATATTCTTTTATATGTTGTTTCGCTGCAATGTGAGATTCTTTGTTGTTTTGGTTTCTTCTTCTTTCTTTCTTTCTTCTCACCCTCTCTCTTCTTTCCCATGACCTTCCATCATTCTGTGCTTTTTGGGTCGGGCATGTGTGGTTTATTATCGATTCAAAAGGTTCGGATTTGCGGGTCGTCATACTTGGTATCGGAGCCAGGTTGAGCGAATACCTAGGCTTTGGTATGGGGTTACTCATTAGAGATAGGGTTAGTAATACCCTATAATGAGTTTGAGTGTGTGTATATATGAGCGCGTATTTGCTTGTGAATATAAAATGCTTTATATTGTGTTGGTTGATTTGTTCTTATGAATCTGGTCGGCACAGTCCGTACAACTGTATCGATAGGGGTTTCTAAACACTTGAACAGAGCAAATTCGACATAGTATTGTTTTGAAATGAGATAAATGAAATAATTTTACCTAAATTATATTTTATATATAAAAGAATACTTTTTCAAAAATTATTATAGTTATATATAATGTGTTTGGTTGATAGGAATGATAATATCGATTATTATCATTAATTGGTTATTGTGCCTTAATAAAAGATGTTTATTATAAAATAAACAACGATGAAACATTTGTGAGATGTTTTAAGGAAGTGAAATTATATAAGTATAATTTATAAATGTGATTTATAAATAAAATGAATTTAAATTGAGAATTTTAGAATTCAAACCCCGGAGATTTTAAAATGATTTTCAAGTATTGTGAAAAATAATAATAGTAATATTTTGGAAGTATTTTTGAATGAAAATATTTCTAAAAGGGATTTTGAAAGAAATAAAAGCGCTGAACTCACTTCGGTCGCTAGAAAATAATTCTGATAATGATCGTGACAAAATTGGTGTTCATTTTCGAGTTTCTAAGTGATGGATCGCCACCATTAGTGATTTGCACCTGGAATTTTGTTTTGATAAAACAAGTTTTGTCTTAAAAATTGAAAAGTATTATTTAATTTACAAATGTGTTATGAATATATGTATATATATGATTTCAAACTGATTTGAAATAGAGCCGGGTGTTTAAATTTTGAAATCTTATCGAAGTGTTTGGGAAATATGAAAAAAATAAGTTTTGAACTTATAAATTTGAGAAATAATATAGATAAGAAAAGAAAATGTGAAATTGAGATAAGAGATTAAATTTAACTTAAGTAAAGTTAAATGAAGTGATTGTGATAGTGGAATAAACTAGTTAAGGGAACTAATTAAATGAATTGAATTAAACTAATAAAGTGAACTAGTAAATGGAATATGGTTCAGAATGTTGTTTGATAACAATTGAATGTGAAAAATGATAAGGAATGAGATAATGAACATGAATGTGAACCAATGAATGTGAATTAATTGAATGAAAATTAATTCGGCATGAATGAATTAATTAATGTAGTGAATGAATTGGATGTAAATAAATGAATGGAACTAATGATATGAATTGAAAGTGAATGTTAACAATTGAATGTGATGAATGAATTGAATGTAATGAAAGGAATTGAATGTAAATTAATTAAATATGGATTAATTAAATTTGAATAATGCATGTGAATGTAATAAATCGAATATAAAAGAATTGAATCTGAATAAGTAGGAAATGGATCAACTAAGTTTTAGTTAAAAATGAAAGTGTATAAAGTAAATGTAGAGAATAAAAAGTGTAAAATGATATGATTAGAAATTATATGGTTGGATATTATGTGTAAATAAGAGACATGTATATAGAAGCAAGAGCTAGTTGATGCCTTTGATTTCAACAGAATAAAATTGGTTGCCCGAGTAAAAGGTACATGTTTCTATTTTGATTGGTTTGATGATTTTATAACTAGCCGCTTGGCTTTTGTTTGGCTTAGGCCCGTAGTGGCGATTTGTGGTTATACCGATCGAGCCGCGCAAAGGAGACGGTGGCAAAAAAATTCATAAATTAAGGCGTTAAAAATTTTTTGAGAATTTTGGAAAAATTTTGTAACTAAAAATTTAACCTTTAGTTTTAAGTTGACATGATATTAATGAGTTATTTCAATGGTATTAGTCGATATTGGTGAATGAATTTGTAAACATAGAAAATGTGGCAATTAAGTTGCAACTATTTGATTTAAAGTAGTTGAAGATTTAGAAGGATTGGGCAATCAATTTTAACTAAAATGGTTTTGGAAAGTTAACGGGCTCGTGGTATTTTCTTACCTTAGCAATTTCGAGGACGAAATTCTTTTAAGGGGGGAAGAATGTAACGACCTAGAATTTTGGTCGTTTGTTTTTGCAATATTTAATTCATCTAAATATTAAATATTGGTTTAAATAGTTAAATAACTCAAAAATCTAATATAGTGTTTAAATTGAAGTTGATAATTTGAATTCAAGTTACATAGAATATTTAAATTATTTGAATTGGAGAATCATAAATGAATGGTGTTCCAAATATTGTAGTTTTGAATTGAATATTAATTCAATAGATTTAATAACTTTATTTAACCCCTTTTGATCAATAATCGATAAAAGTGAATTTGGTTGTAAATTCAATTGCAAGGATAACAGTTTAAATAAATTATTGCAAGGTTTATTTTTAATATAATGACTCAATTTCTGTTGACGTATTTTTAATTTATTTTATCAGATTTTCCCATAATTTTTAATTTGGGAATAATTAAATTTCTGTTCGATGTTTTATCGTCAAATAGCAGTGTTTTGTATTTTACATAAATCAATAACCGATGTATATTATTATTGTTTTGAGATCGCATCGCGATTCTGAGCGCAATCGTATTTTTGTTTTGTCTATTCAGAGTCTGTACGCGATGGGAAAATGGTACAGAGAAATGCCGAAAATCACAATTCAATAATAAAGTTAAATCCAACATAATCTACACGCTGCCGCCATTCAGTTTCTTTGTTCCCTCCCTATGTCTGATAAAGCAAGGAAAGAGATCACATTTCAATTTAAAAACTCAAAACAGAACAAGATAATGTCTCCAGTAAACCAACCTACCTCTTCCAAAGAAAATGACCTCGACTTTGAAATTCACTCTCTCAGTGCTTTGCATGCTTCATCCCTGTTAAAAGAATAGCTACAAACTCTAAAATAATAAATGAAGAGAAAGCATCCTCTTATAGTCAAAAATTCCAAATAGATTGCATACTCAGCTAAAAATCAAAAAAATATTGTTGCTTTGAGTTCCTATAAGTTAGAGCTTCGATCCATCCGAGTTTTTTTTATGCGGTTCCTTATTTGGACGATCGACTTTTGTGGCTGCAAACTAGGGCTTGGAAATTATCAAAATTTAGGCCTTGATTCATCTATTGGAAAGTGCGGATGTGGTTATCGGGCGAAGGAGATTCGATTGGCGGAGTTTGGAAGGGTGCGGCTTGGGTAGCTTTGCACGATGTCATGAATGGCAATGAAGGGGGGAGGATGTCGCGTTTTGGGATAGATGTTAGGGAGGGGTGTTTGTGGTATGGGGTAGTGGAGTTTCCGATGAGAAGTTCATTGGCGTCGACGGTTTGGGTTTTCGTGAAGCGGAGGAGAAGGAAGGCTTGGTGGAAAAGTCGACCATGAAGGAGTTTGGTTACTGGAGGGAAGCAGAAGTTTAAAACGGGGAAGAAGTATTAAAGTATATAATAGGGTAATTAGTTCTTAAATGTGTAGTTAGTTTAGTAAATTGATTATTTTAATTTTCAAATCTTATAATACGTATAGCTTGTTCGTTTTAGGTCCAAATCTAACGCGATCAGTCGCGTTGGGTTCATATTAACAAAATCTACGCTATTGGATTAGATTGGAGCAATTTAGAGCTTTTATAATTTTAAGCTAAATTCAAATGCCGTTCGAATTTAGTCGGAACCAGAATGCGGAAGCGACAACAAAAATCAATGTGAGTAAAAATCACTCTCTCTGGCCACTTATATTTTTATATAAGTGGAAATAATTTTATTTATGTTGTTTGTTGCCTATGATTGCTTGTTTGGTTGTTTACTATATTATTAGTAGTTGGATATATATACCCGCCTAATGGAGTGGATGTTACCCTATACGTTCCCGTGTATGAGCGGATGACCCTTTGTACGCGCGTCTGCCTCGAAGCAGACATTGCACATTTTATTCTCATATGTTGTATTTGATGCAGGTGAACGGGTTGAAGGGATCCAACTGGATTCCTCACATTATTGATTTATTTTTCATATATTGTGGTATATGATGGGTTGGATGCCATATGTGATGACATGAATATAGTTTTCCCTATTTAGTGCTATGGTAGCACTGTGCCTCTTTTTATTATTTTAGAAATACTATTAAGTGAAGATTTGATTTTTAAATGGTTTTCGAAGTTAAATATGTTTTATAAATTATTTTGAATTATTTAAAGAAGTAGTTTACTATGCATAAAATATTATGATTTTTGCATATAAAAATTTATAGTTTTATGAAATATTTTTAAATAGAGATTTTTCTAAACTATAATATATAGATTTTTAAAATATTAAATATTAAGTCGGTTTTGTAATCAAGGAATACTGTTTTAAAAGAAGATAGAAATAATTTTGTATAAATACTATTTAGCGGTTTATTTTAAAGGTGATATAATTTTGTATATTAAAGAATGAATTTAAAAGGTGATATTTTATAAATAAGTAAAAGTTTTAAATGAAATGATAGATTTATAAAACGATGTTTTATAAATTAAGGGAAATATTATACTTGTGCATAATTGGAGAGATAAACCACATCTGTGGATTTATAAAAATATGGGGAATGGTTATTTTAGGAAAGAGGTTGTTTCTATTTTTAGGTAAAATAGAAAGTGGAAATAAACTGGGAGATGTTTGAACAGGGTTTTATAACACAGAAATGAGAATTTTGAACCTTGTGTTATGTGAAAATGGATTTGTATTCGATATTTATAAATGGATTTTGAAAATAAATGAGATTTGTAAAGAAATAGATTTATAAACGGAAATTTATAAACAAAGAGAATTTATAAAAAGGAAGTTATTAAATGGAAAGGATTTATAATTGCAGTTTTATAAATTTGGAAATGATTTATGTTAAGAATTAAATATTAATTTTTATAAAGGGAAAATATTCAAAGTGAATAATCTTTTGAAATAAATGGCTTTGAAAGTGATGTTTTTAAATGGAGGTAAATGATTTTAAAATGTGTTAACTGATGAAAAACATAGATTTCAACATTTATTGTTGTAATAGACGTTATCGTGAAAAAGTAAGGAAGACATGGAATATAACACTGTTGTAGTAAGTGATTTCCGAAAGTAAATGTTTTTATATAGAATATGGGATTTATATGTATATATTCTATATTTGGAGTTAATATTCGAAATGGGTAACTTCTATCTATTTTGAAGTTAAGAACGTTGTTCAGTCAAGGTCTGAGAGGTAATGATACCCCAACTTGATTGGCTTCATTGTTAACTAATAAACAGTTGAAGTTCGATATCGAAAATTGATATTCAGTATAGTTAGTTGAATCCCTATACTAGTGTTCTGGGTTATCGTAACGATGTTTTACGCAACATTCGCTTCGACCCAATAAAGTGTGTTTGGAGATAAAGAGTTCTCTTTAAAAGATTTAAAATATACTTATTATTCATTTAAGTATACCAAGATATCTTCTAAGTGTAGAAAATGAGATGGTTGTGAATATACTTATACCGTTGAGATAAGTATATGGAAATGCTTTCCAAATGTCGTTAGTGATAAAGTGATTAGAGAATATATCTTAGTAAAGATATTTTTTTGACAAATATTGGGAAAGTGATTTAATTAATATAAGATTGATTAAAGAGGCTCGGTGTTGCTTGGTGCTTAACCAGTAGTATTTCCATTTGGAAATAAGTCTTTGGAGGAATGTTTGTTCCTTTGATAGTTAAATAACCGACTAACAAAGTATTAACCAATTTTAAACTATCGTTGTTAGTTCGAAGAGACCGGGATCGGGTTTATTATCCGAAACCACTTCGAATTGGTATAAGCGTTGCGAATTGGAATATGTTGAAGATAGCCAAAGACGGAGTTAAAGGCAAGGGCTATTTCTCTATTTTCCTAGGGAGGGATTCCCCGTGATGGATGAAATAGAGAATAGTGCCTTCGGTTTCGTTCAGTCCCAAAACGAACTTGTAAGGACAAATGCTAGTATTGCATTGATGCTTGGAGGGCAGTTTTAGCATTCCAAGTTGGTTTGCTATATAAAAGGTAAAACATAGCCTCAAGCCTCATCAACTGGAAATGACTAAAAATCAGGGGAGATGCAGCAAGGCTAAGTGGTTCGCACCCATTAGGGTATGTTGTCACCTTTCTAGATACCCTACATCTACATATTTATGGATTGGTTGTGCATGAGATCTCAATAAAAAGGTTGGGAACAACCAGGGTGATGACATATTTGGTACTATCCAGTAAGGGGTAGGCCGGTCTTGTGTTGGCAGGGATCGATAGGTTCGATCTCGGTACATTTTTCTAGAGGTGTACTGTGATGGACGGTACCCCAGTGCCCAGTCATTGTATGGAATCCATTCACCAATAAGCGCCATACGGCTTTAGTTGTATACCAAATATGCTGCAATGTGAGATGCAAGCATTTAAGCTATATTCATATTTTACTTTAAACCCTTAGACACTATTATAATATCAAATGATTTGATAAAAATGGTTTGGTTAACGTAAGGTAAAAACCCGTCCGTGTTTATGTGTAGCGTGGTCTTACGAGATACCCTTTGTTTTGAAAAGGTGTTTTGATAACTTTATAAATTCAGTAGAGATGTGTTTCCTCACGTTGGTTTACCAGACTGATCTGGGTGGTCTTCCCATTCAATGCTCGGGTCAGACCGAGTATGTTTACAGGTTGCTTAGGTTGCACTGGAGCTAAGGAAATGAGCTGGATGACAGAGACATATTACCATACTTGTTTATTTCCGCTGCATTGTTTATTTTAAATTATCATCAATTGTGAGGACAGGTTTTTATAACTGTCCAAGCTGATAATTAGTGATTGTGTACTCTGATTGATGTATGTATATTACAGGTTTTTCTTTTCTGTAAAGATTATTGATATTCTATTATATGTTGTTTCGCTGCGATGTGAAATTCTATGTTGTTTTAGTTTCTTCTTCTTTCTTTCTTCTCACCCTCTCTCTTCTTTCCCATGACCTTCCATCATTCTGTGCTTTTTGGGTCGGACATGTGTGGTTTATTGTCGATTCAAAGTGTACGTATTTGCTGGTCGTCACACACTTGTAAACTAAAGAACCATCTACCCGTCGAATTTCGTTTTCCGACCACAGATTGCAGTCTACGCAATGGTTGTGCTTTTATCCTAAAAGAACCACTTATAAAATGTTGGTAATCATCTACCCTCTAATTACACTATGAACTATAGATCGTAGTTGATGCAATGGTTACGCTTCTATCCCAGAAGAACCACTTGTAAACTGTAGGTAATCATGTACCCCTCGAATTATGCTGTGAACCATAGATCACAGTTTAGGCAATGGTTACGCTTCTATCCTATAAGAACCACTTGTAAACCGTAGGTAATCATCTCCCTCGAATTACTTTATGAAAACCGATGGAACTCATGAGTTCATGTCCGGACAACCTCCGTTCGATTTTGATTGAATCTATTTAGTGGATTTCTGATTTTCGTGGAAGGTACTTTCTCCCTATTTTTCAGTTTCAAAATATATCATAGTATAAATAGGAATTTCCATATCATAAACTTCATATACATCATACTTATATAAAATTCCATTTATATATAATCATTACTTTCCAAAATCGAGTACCACTCAAAATAAATAGTCTTCGAAATCATTTTATACTTATATAAAACCCTTTTTATATAAAATCGAAATTTTCCAAAATATAATACTTTACGAAATCAAAGGTCTTCAACAATCAATAAATTTCAAAAAAAAATCACTTCGGTTTCATACTTATATAAAAACTAAAAATCATTTTTCTTCCTCCTCAAAATTGAATATCTTTCAAAATTCATCATTTTCAAATTCAATAGTTTTCAAAATTTACTTCAGTTTCGTATTTATATAAAGTCTTGTTTATATAAACTAAAATAAAATTTTCTTTCAAAATCGAATATTTTTCAAAATTCATTTGTAGGGTTATTCTTCACGTAGGTTGAACATCTTATTTATAAATTATATTCATTCAACATATTATTGTAAATATCTTTGTTTTTAGCATTCTCCCAAAAGATCATAATTTATCTAACTTCTATCAATTTTTCAGTTCCTATGTTTTCCTAACCTTTTTATTAAAAGAAAACAGTAAGATATTATATCACTATTTTTCTTCACCTATGGATATCCCAAACTTCCCATAAGCAAAACAAACTTAGTATTCAATTATTATTTAAGTCTGTACGATGTACATATACCATCCACACGCAATATCAAATCTGATGGCTTGCTCGATCACATAATTTCACTTTCGAACTAGTATTGATAACTCAACTGCTTTAGTGCGGACTCTGATCCTGTTTCTTGATTAAAAATCTATGTTCTTCTTACATAGCCATATAATATGATAGAAACTTCAGAATCATATCAAACTATCATGACCGAGAGATTTTTGACGCTCAAAAATCGACATCAATACGTCCACTATATTACATGCCGAGCAATCGAGTGCCGGAAATACCAGATCGTTAGGGAAAAGAAGAAAGAGGTAGAAGAAGAAAATAGAAATAACAACACAGAATCTCACAATCGCAGCGGAACAATATATAATAGATAACAACATGTCTTTATACAAAGAGTTATAAAACATTACTTATACATTACATCATCAGAGTACAATAAATCAATGACTCAATACTGGACAATTATAATAACTTATCCTCACAAGTGCTAAATATACAGCATACAATACACAGCGGAATAAAATCAAGTACGAGTAATACGTCTTCGTCATCTGGCTCATCTTCTGAGCTCCATAGCATCCTATCATGTACCTGTAATACTCGCTCTGACCTGAGCATTGTAATAAAATAACACCCGAGTCAGTCTGGAAAACTAGCGTGAGAAAACACACTCGATTTGAATTATTAAAGTTATCAAAATCCCTTTGAAAATCAAAGGTATCTCGTAAGACCATGCCACAAGTAAACACGACGGGCTTTTACCTTACGATAACCAAAACATTTTATATCAAAATCATTGTATATTATAATAGTGTCTAAGTACAAATACTTATTCAAATAGCTGAAATTCTTACATTAATTAAATTCCAGCATACTAGGCTCTATAACTAAAACCGTAACGGGACATATTGGAGAATGGATTCCATACGAATGACTAGGTACTGGGGTACCACCTGCCAAAGTACACGTCTAGAAAAATGTACCGAGGACCATGCCGGGATCCCCTGCAACACAAGACCGGACTACCCCTAACCTGGATAGATCGTATATGCTATCACCTCGGGTGTTCCCACCCTTTCCGAGCTCTTCCGCGCACCATAGTAATAATATCCGAGGGTATCTAGAAAGGTGATAAACATACCCACATTGGGTGGGACCCACTTAGCCTTGTTGCATCTCCCTTGATTTTCAGTCATTCCCAGTTGATGAGGCTAGAGGCTACGATTACCTTTTAAGAAATTTTCACTTAGAATGCCCATTGTTCTCCAATGACAATGTACTGATAGCATTCATCCATACAAGTCCATTCTGGGTCCGAACGGAACCGAAGGCCCTATTCCTACTACATCCATTTTGGAATAATCCTCAGGATTAGTAGCGATTAGCCCTTGCACTTCACTGCTCCATCTTCGACTCCATGCTTTTGTTTTCACTTTGAAAACATACTCGTTGGATCGAAGTGGTTTTTCGAATAACTTATCTGATCCCGGTCTCTTCGAAACAACGTTCGATATTTCCGGTAAACTCAACCTCGGTTCTTTAGGAAATAAACAGACGAAAATAAGATCGGAAATCACCTCCTAACCGTTAGTGGATGAATTTCCTTATAAACGTCCTAGAAGAACGAAACGAGTTTATACGTACAGTATAGCACCTCGAACGGTAACCGTACTATATAATTCCCGTGTTTCCCCTAGATATTCCCAAAGTTATATTTTGGGTCCAGATTTGATAGTCGGTTATTTAACTATCAAATAAACAATCATTCAACCAAATATTTCATTTCCACTGAAAAACCCCAAGTCTCATTTAATTTAAATTTTAAATAAATTAAATCTCTTAATCCAAAAGTATGTACTTATCTTATTGAATTTAGTATATTCACAAACTATCCATTTCAAAAATATTTGGAAACCCTTTAAAATAATAAGGAAAGTACCACTGTGGTATCAACTATGGATTCACAGCTCAATGGTTACGTCTCTATACCAGAGAAATCCAAAATTTAACTACAAGCACTCACTGCCTCCGATTTTTCCATGAAAGTATACCATTACTTTCCGGAAACTTTATGTGACGCCCCACCTCTATACTCACACTAGCCAAGGACACTACGGGGTAATGCCGTCGACTAGCACGAAGAATAAGGCTGTTGAGGAGCGACCCTCTGTGTAATTGCTTTGTGCGAGTACCAATATGTCAGATAATATAACTTACATTTCATTTCAAGAGGAAATCCGACATATCAAATACAAACTCAAAGCTACCACACAGTGGCTATGTGGACCTCGGAAACAAATATAGAAATAAACATAACACAAATCAGTCACAGATATTCATATCACAAAGGCGGAATCAGATATGAATATAACACATAAAAGGGTACATCAAAGTAGTGGTCAAACAAGATCCACTACATCACAAAAGAATAGATACAAGTGTTAGACAAAAGAATAATTATACATCAAGGAGTCTATATCTCAAATGTATAATAACAAAAACTACTAATCTAAAGTAGTTAGCCAAAAATTAGATGATCATCCCTGATAAGAAGTCAAGCAGAAGCACCTGAAATACCTCAGTCTGACCCGAGTATTATTTAAGAAGAAAATAATAAACGGATCATTCTAGCTATAATTATCAGATAAAATGAGATAGGATAAGAGATATGACAAAAACGTATGATAACAATAATGCCATACTGTGTCAAGTACACATCAAATAACAACAAAAATCATACAATATCTCAAATCATCTCAAAACACCAAAAAGAATCACATTCTTCAAATTATTCACCAAAACAAAAATATTGATAGAGCTATCAATGCAAACCACGAAAATTTGTGAAACACAAATTCTAGAAATCACAACCAGAAATCCAGAAATCACAAAGGGGGGAAGGCCTATCACAAACGGGAGCATGAAAACTCACCAACATGCGTATCACAAATGGAACGCTATTCCATGGTCGCTAACCATCAATTTTGAGCCGAAGCTCCACAAACGGCCCGAAGACCATGGGTCGCTACCCCACCAAATTGAACCGAAGTTCCACAAACGGGGTTTTTAGTCTCCACACAAACAAATAGACATCGCACATTGCTAGTCTAAATCACAAAATGATCATCATATATCAATAAAAAGTGTGAATCACACTAAGCAAGTAAATAAAAGAGTTTAGCTTCATGTCCCATAAGCACTAGCTTAACTTAAATATTTACGAACAAATTGTAGATTTCCACTCGAAAATTGTCACAAGATTTCAATCGAACAAGTCTAAGAATTAACCGACGAAGTAAACGCAAGCGTTTCATACCACTTGTTTTGCTAAGTCGTTTAATTGGATTTCTCGTACGATTGAGGTAAAGGTTTGTATATACTAATAGATTGGAAAACGGTTTTAAGAACAAGCTTTGTATTAAAATAGAGTCGAAAACATCTTTGTGAAAAGAGTTTGAATATTTACTACTAGTATAGAAACCTTTGTATTTAGAAGTGACAAATCACAAAAATGATTGTAGAAATAATCAATCACAAAAATCCACATTCGAAGACGTGAATTAAATCCAAAGAAATCGATACCAAATCCATCAAAATGGATATTCCCAAAAATCCAAAGAAATAAGTCATCAAAGTCGATCGTAAGTGATAACAACTATCTGGATCAACAACAATCGATTAAAAATAGGAAATCCACACAAAACAGCCTAAATAGGCAAAAATGAACGTTTCCATACGTCTGGTTTGGAATCCAGACGTCTGGATTTGTTTTCTGAAAATAGTTCAGAAAACCACCCAGACGTTTGGAATATCAAATCAGACGTCTGAGCCATGACCAGACGTCTGGTTTAGAACCCAGACGTCTGGTTTTGTTCTTTGGAAATAATCCAGAGAACCCCCAGACGTCTGAAACTTCAAGTCGGACATCTGAGTCTCATCCAGACGTATGATCTTAAATTTCAGACGTCTAGAATTAGTCTCTGGCTTTTTTTTATATATTTTGCGTGCGTACATTCTTGCTCCAGGTCCAAACCAGACGTCTGGACTTGATCACCAGATGTCTGGTCACCTGGTCTGGGCAACAATTTGCCTAGGCCAAAGTGGCCAAAACGTATCGGAAGCGATCGGACGAGCAACGACGACTAAGGATTTATGCCAAGTGACAACCCAGCCTTAAAGGCTCTTCGATACACCCCAAACATCAATGTCCAAATATCCATAGAAGGATTTTCATAAAATTGGACCAAAACACCAAAATTTGGAAAATTCACCAAATCAATTCAAATCAAAAGCAAATGAATATGCACAAATGTTAGGAATTCATACCTAACAACAATGATAGCTATAGACGTAGATGTGAGTTAAAGAACTCACCTTTAAACCCAAAAACACGAATGAGAAGCTTTAAAACAAAGGAAAGGCCAATTCCTCTTCAATACACCTCTAGAAGCTCCAATCTAAGCTAATAAGCAAATATTTCCTAAGTTAGGGTTAGGAATTTCTGAGGATTAAAGAGAGATAGAGATGGAGAAGATGAAGAGGATGCTTACCTAAGCTTCTCTTTGATTTTGGAGCAAGAACTCAAGTTTCCAAATCAAACTAGGGTTTGGAATTTTAATTTCCTTTTCTCTTCCCCCATTTTTACTTAAGCTTGAATGTATTAGGAAAATGAGAATGAAATGAGAAGAGGGGCTGAGTTAGGATATTAAGATGGGTTAGTGGGCTGAAACCCAAACCCAAAGGCCAAGTAGAAAAATAGCAAATTCTACTCAACTCCAAACATATCGATGTTTATACTCAAAAAAGTTGTAAATGCCATTTTGGACTCAATGGAAGTGGTCTCGAGTCTCAATTCGACTTTTTACAAAAAGTAGCTTTTCGGACTTTAATCCGATTAACGATGCTATATTTAAATATACAATCGTAAAATATGCGGGTTGTTACAGACTCCCCTCCTTAAAGAAATTACGTCCTCGCAATAATTAAGAGGAAAATGAAGAGTAACAACCATAAAAGCATATCAACACAAAAGAAAATTTGAAATGAGAAGTTCACCATAAAGAGCACGAAAGAGTAAGTCCGAATGTGTTTGCTCGATGAATTCTCAAGATTCCCAAGAGAAATCCTTAGGATTTGAGGACCATTGAACTTCCACAAGAAGAACATCTTTATTTCGAAGGTGTTTAACATCCGAAGTAATGATACGAATAGAATGTTGCTCATAAGTCAAATTTGGTGAAACTTCAATTTCCTCAATAATACTGGGCTCAAGATTAGAATCGGAATCCCTAAGGCATTTCCGTAGTTGAGAGACGTGGAATACGTCATGAATAGTAGAAAACTGAGCCGGTAATAAAAGGTGATAAGCTACGGAACCAATACGTTCGGTGATGGGAAAGGGACCAACATATCAAGGTGCTAACTTTCCCGATCAACTGAAACGCACAACACCCCTCGTATGTGAAACACAAATGAATCACCAAATAAAATCTGAACCTAAAACCAGCTTCTCACCGGCTTCAAGTCAACACGAAGAAAATCGGCATGGCTTTCCATAGAGTGCCTCGAAAGGTGCCATACCAATACTAGATTGGAAGCTATTATTGGAAGAAAACTCAACAAGAGAAATATGATCGTCCCAACTTCCACCAAAATCAAGAACACCTGCACGAAGAAGATCTTCAAGAGTTTGATTCACACGCTCGGTTGTCCATCGGATTGAGGACGATAAGCGGTGCTAAAATTAAGCTTTGTTCCCAAAGCTTTTTGAAGACCCTTTCCAAAATCCACTAGTAAAATAATGGATCACGATTGCTAACAATAGAAGTAGGAACTCCATGCAATTTAACAATTTCTTTGACATAGAGTTTAGCCAAAAGTGGTACGGTCCAAAAGAGAAGGACGAGCCTCAAGGCTACACAAAACAAGAGATGAACATAAATTGGATTCACGATCTCGAATCTCACATAAAGTCTCGAGATCATTCCATTCAGATATTATCATTGAAACAACTGCTTGTTGCTTTCGGCTAAGGGCATCGGCAACATGATTACCCTTTTCCGGAGTATAAAGAATATCAAGATCATAAGATGCAAGGAACTCGAGCCAACATTGTTGACGCAAATTAAGTTCCTTTTGAGAAAATAAATACTTCAAAGATTTATGATCGGTGTAGAGAACAAGTTTTCTCTCCCAAAAGATAATGGCAACAAATTCTAAGAGCGAAAAAAATGGCCGCGAGCACTAGATCATGAATGGCATATCTAGTCTCGAAAAGCTTTAATTGTCACGAAGCATATGTGATAACACATTCCCTTTGTAAGAGAATGGCACCCAAACCAATACGACTAGTATCGGTACAAACAATAAAGTCTTGGTTCCCTTCGGGAATCGCAAGAATAAAAGCATTGGAAAAGAGTTCTTTTAATTGATCCTCTTTCCCAAAAAACTAAGACTCTCAAAATTATAATTAACTTTATGTAATCATTTTTTTAGAAAAATTTTACTTTTTACAAGTCAATTTATTGTCTCTGACTGTCTCATCATAGCGTTTAGGAGATTCCTATCGATAACGTTGATCAAGCGCATCGACCAGAATTCTTAAAGCACTCAATGGGCAAAACAACACAAAATCATCTTCTATATGATAAACATGCCTCTTATAAAATTTACAAATATTCTTTGCTCGTTTTAAGAACAAAATCCAATCATACTTATAAATATCTTATGAAAAAGATTTGCAAATTTTAAATTGTTGTTTTCATCCATAATCAATAAATACAAGGATAAACTCATTGAGATATTCATAGAATACTTGATTCATAAGATGGATGAGATAAGGTAGAAGGTTCGTCAAACCGAAGGTCATAACGAACCACTCACAAAAAACATAACGAGTGCGGAATGCGGTAAGTGGAATGATACCCTCTGCAACTCGTAGCTGATGAAAACTGTTGGCAAGGTCGAGCTGAAAAGATCTTAGCACCACACAATATATTGCTTAGGTGATAATCCTAAGACAAATCTCAAAAATACCAGAAAATTCACAAACTACTTGAATGAGAGAAATAACATTTTCCTCATCGTGTAGGTTTATAGAATAAAATGATGTCACCGAATTTGGAAATCAAAATCATTAAGAACAATAGAAATCTGCTTAACAGATTGAGAATGTCGAAGATATATGGTCCGCTCAGGACATAGGATGTGGGCTTAATAATGATCAAGCCAATCCTTTCCCAAAAAAATCAATTTCGAAGCCTAAGTAACGCATAACATGCAAATTGGCTCGAAAAGAATAATCGAATAAAATAATCACGACATTTTTCACAAAGCAAACTGAGTGTTGCGGATCCACCAACCGGATTCGCAATTCTCAGTGAAGTCATAAAGCCCATAATATTTAAAGAAAAAGTATCAACAAGTTCTTTTGATATAAAATAATGAGATGAACCCGTATCAAAAAGAACTCGAATAGGATAATCACAAAACAAATTAATGTCATCAAGGATAGAATGAGAAATACCTTGACCAAGAGAAGTGCTAGTAGAGGCTTGCACAACCTTTAGCTTTCCCTCCTTCTTGCTTGAAGTATGGGACATGCAGATATATGATGACTCAAACTTTTGCAATAGCGACAATAAAGGGGTTTCGGACACTCGCTTGCATAGTGGTCCATAGAACCACAATTGTAGCATTGTCCACGACTAGAGGTAGGAATCTTTGCTACCGAATTTTCTTGCTTCCCTTTCTTGTTGGGATTGGGATTGGGGCCTTTGAACTTAATAGGCCTCTTCAGGTTATTGTTGAAGTTCTGTTTGGCATACACAACTTCAACATCACTGTCTTTATCGGCCTCTTCAAGTCGAAGAGCGATATCAATAAGTTGATCGAAAGAAACTTCCAATTTCATAAGTAAAGGCTTTTTGAGGTTCTTATTCAACCCATATACGAACCTCTGATTTTTCTTCAATGGGGTATTAATGTATTCGACCCCATATTTAGAGAGATATTTAAAAGATGCGACGTAATCCGTCACAGAAGATTCACCTTGAACAAGGTCAATAAAGCGTCAGGCTAAAGTTACTTTTTCAGCCTCCGGCACAAACTTCAATTCGAATCTTTCTTGGAATTGCTCCCAAGTAAGATCCACTTCGATAATCTCAGAAACCAAAAGCTTATACCAATCTAATGCTCTTTCTTGGAGCATGCTAGAAGCCACTTGGACTCGATGAAGATCAATAAGATTCATGCGAGAAAAGATGCGGTCGCACGATCTAAGCCAAGCTTGGATTTCTATAACACTTTCGGATCCCTTGAATGGCCTTCCATGCAAAGCGGTATAATCTTTGCACAAGCGTGCAAACCCAGATTTAGGGTGAGTAGGCACTGGAACGGGTCCGGCAGCTTGGGCATTGTTCAAAAGATCTAAAAGTTGTTGAGCAGACATAAATACTCCATCCTGAGGAGTAGCACTTGATTGACCGACGCTGGGACGGCCTGGTCTAACCATTTCTCTTCTTTAAGAAAGAAAGAAGAGGAAAAAGGTTATTCACAGAATGAATAACAAACAAACTTGATTGATAAAACAAGGCATCACAAAAGAAAATACGATAGAACGGTACGAAGACTCGAATTAAATCCTATGGCATGATTCCTAAGAAAGACTTAGGACAATGATCCTTGCTAGATTATTCTACATTGTTCCAAAGTTTGGCTCTGATACCAAGCTGTGACGCCCCACCTCTATACTCACACTAGCCAAGGACACTACGGGGTAATGCCATCGACTAGCACGAAGAATAAGGTTGTTGAGGAGCGACCCTCTGTGTAATTGCTTTGTGCGAGTACCGATATGTCAGATAATATAACTTACATTTCATTTCAAGAGGAAATCCGACATATCAAATACAAACTCAAAGCTACCACACAGTGGCTATGTGGACCTCGGAAACAAATATAGAAATAAACACAACACAAATTAGTCACAGATATTCATATCACAAAGGCGGAATCAGATATGAATATAACACATAAAAAGGTACATCAAAGTAGTGGTCAAACAAGATCCACTACATCACAAAAGAATAGATACAAGTGCTAGACAAAAGAATAATTATACATCAAGGAGTCTATATCTCAAATGTATAATAACAAAAACTACTAATCTAAAGTAGTTAGCCAAAAATCAGATGATCATCCCTGATAAGAAGTCAAGTAGAAGCACCTGAAATACCTTAGTTTGACCCGAGTATTATTTAAGAAGAAAATAATAAATGGATCAGTCTAGCTATAATTATCAGATAAAATGAGATAGGATAAGAGATATGACAAAAACGTATGATAACAATAATGCCATACTGTGTCAAGTACACATCAAATAACAACAAAAATCATACAATATCTCAAATCATCTCAAAACACCAAAAAGAATCACATTCTTTAAATTATTCACCAAAACACAAATATTGATAGAGCTTATCAATGCAAACCACGAAAATTGGTGAAACACAAATTCTAGAAATCACAACCAAAAATCCAGAAATCACAATGGGGGGGAAGGCCTATTACAAACGGGAGCATGAAAACTCACCAACACGTGTATCACAAACGGAACGCTATTCCATGGTCGCTAACCATCAATTTTGAGCCGAAGCTCCACAAACGGCCCGAAGACCATGGGTCGCTACCCCACCAAACTGAACCGAAGTTCCACAAACGGGGTTTTTAGTCCCCACACAAACAAATAAAAATCGCACATCACTAGTCTAAATCACAAAATGATCATCATAGATCAATAAAAAGTGTGAATCACACTAAGCAAGTAAATAAAAGAGTTTAGCTTCATGTCCCATAACCACTAGCTTAACTTAAATATTTACGAACAAATTGTAGATTTCCACTCGAAAATTGTCACAAGATTTCAATCGAACAAGTCTAAGAATTAACCGACGAAGTAAACACAAGCGTTTCATACCACTTGTTTTGCTAAGTCGTTTAATTGGATTTCTCGTACGAATGAGGTAAAGGTTTGTATATACTAATAGATTGGAAAACGGTTTTAAGAACAAACTTTGTATTAAAATAGAGTCGAAAACATCTTTGTGAAAAGAGTTTGAATATTTACTACTAGTATAGAAACCTTTGTATTTAGAAGTGACAAATCACAAAAATGATTGTAGAAATAATCAATCACAAAAATCCACATTCGAAGACGTGAATTAAATCCAAAGAAATCGATACCAAATCCATCAAAATGGATATTCCCAAAAATCCAAAGAAATAAGTCATCAAAGTCGATCGTAAGTGATAACAACTATCCGGATCAACAACAATCGATTAAAAATAGGAAATCCACACAAAACAGCCTAAATAGGCAAAAATGAACGTTTCCAGACGTTTGGTTTGGAATCCAGACGTCTGGATTTGTTTTCTGAAAATAGTTCAGAAAACCACCCAAACGTCTGGAATATCGAATCAAGCGTCTGAGCCATGACCAGACGTTTGGTTTAGAACCCAGACGTCTGGTTTTGTTTTATGGAAATAATCCAAAGAACCCCCAGACGTCTAAAACTTCAAGTCAGACGTTTGAGACTCATCCAGACGCCTGATCTTAAATTTCAGACGTCTGGAATTAGTCTCTGACTTTTTTTATATATATTTTGCGTGCATACATTCTTGCTCCGGGTCCAAACCAGACGTCTGGACTTGATCACCAGACGTCTGGTCACCTGGTCTGGGCAACAATTTGCCTAGGCCAAAGTGGCCAAAATGTATTGGAAGCGATCAGACGAGCAACGACGACTAAGGATTTACGCCAAGCGACAACCCAGCCTTAAAGGCTCTTCGATACACCCCAAACATCAATGTCCAAATATCCATAGAAGGATTTTCATAAAATTGGACCAAAACACCAAAATTTGGAAAATTCACCAAATCAATTCAAATCAAAAGCAAATGAATATGCACAAATGTTAGGAATTCATACCTAACAACAATGATAGCTATACACGTAGATGTGAGTTAAAGAACTCACCTTTAAACCCAAAAACACGAATGAGAATCTTTAAAACAAAGGAAAGGCCAATTCCTCTTCAATACACCTCTAGAAGCTCCAATCTAAGCTAATAAGCAAATATTTCCTAAGTTAGGGTTAGGAATTTCTGAGGATTGAAGAGAGATAGAGATGGAGAAGATGAAGATGATGCTTACCTAAGCTTCTCTTTGATTTTGGAGTAAGAACTCAAGTTTCCAAATCAAACTAGGGTTTGGAATTTTAATTTCCTTTTCTCCTCCCTCGTTTGTACTTAAGCTTGAATGTATTAGGAAAATGAGAATGAAATGAGAAGAGGGGCTGAGTTAGGATATTAAGATGGGTTAGTGGGCTGAAACCCAAACCCAAGTAAAAAAATAGCAAATTCTACTCAACTCCAAACATATCGATGTTTATACTCAAAAAAGTTGTAAACGCCATTTTGGACTCAATGGAAGTGGTCTCGAGTCCTAATTCGACTGGTTACAAAAAGTAGTTTTTCGGACTTTAATCCGATTAACGATGCTATATTTAAATAAAACATTTAAATACACAATCGTAAAATATGCGGGTTGTTACACTTTATTAAATAATTTTCAAAATAATATTTATAAAATTCCCATATAAATTTCCAAGTTTACTTCAGGGAAATACTCTTTAAATAAAAGTTATTATATAAAATAATATTAATATTGAATAATTTATCCTTTTAAAATAATAATACTAATTAATTCTTAAATAACAATTAACTTAATATCAACTCTTTATAAACTAACTTAATTAATAATTAATTACACTTTTAAAACAATTTAAAATAATTACATAATTTTGAAATAATAATAAATTTATTAATAAGCTTCTAATCAATTTTCAAGACTCGCTTATAAACTTATAGTTTATTATGCTAATTTAAAAATATTTAATAACTAACTTTTTGGAAATACTCTTTTGCTAAAACAGTTTTAAATTACCTAGTTTAATAATTAAAAATTCCCTTTTTAAAAACAACTCATCTTCTCGACAAAACATTTTTTTTAACTTCAATACAACACATCTAATTTTTATAAATCCCTCTCAACTTATCACCAGTTGGTTTACGTCCCACTTTGTAAATCCCTTTTCCACATTTCAAAAAAATAAATCTATCATTTATTTTTAAGCCGATTTGCCCATCTCATTTTATAAATTCTCACCTTGAATTTATCTCTTCAATTTATCCATTGATAATCACTACACTTTATTTATAAACCTTGTTTATAAATTCCATAGTCTCATTTCCCGTTTATAACGATTTCATAATACTTAATCGATTATAAATCGATTTCTAAATTGAATTCCAATTTTAAATCAATTTCTTAAATAACCCAACTATATTCCAAACCCAACTAAATTCCGACTCCACTTCCATTTCATAACTTAAAATCTTTTTTAAGCTCTAGTATAACAATTTCATATTTTATTTTCAAATTTCCTTTTTATTTTCCCAACTAAAATCCCTCTGTAGACTCTATCCAACACGAAGGTGACTTGCACGGTCTTCCATAAAGACTTCGAAAGGTGCCACTTCTAATGCTAACTTGGAAACAATTATCATATGAGAATCCCACTAAAGGAAGATGCTTCTCCCAAGTTTCTCCAAAATCAAAAATACATGTCCTCAACCAAATGTGCCTTACCATCTTACTAATTTCACTTTACTGTTCTACTTTAGTTTACACACATGAATCAACGCTCCTAGGTTCTCGTTAGTGTCCTATACACTTTACTGGGACTTCCATTATTACTTCTAAAAGTAATCACTGTTATCTCCTTTATAGCCCTACACCTTTTTTCGTCATATCTAGGAAATTGCTCCTATCTACTCCACACTTATAAGTTTGGTTTGGTATTTATCATTTCAAAAACTAAGATTTCTAAATTTTTAAAATATCAAATCCCAAAATCTTTGTCTTTAAAAGTGTTATTTTTAAGTTTCTATTAAATTCAAAAATACTTGGTTGCTTAACAATTTATCTTTCTAGACTTGCATCCTTACAGCTTTTTGAATTTACCTTATTTCCCAATCCTAGAGGGGAAAACCTCCAAATTCTAAGTCTAAAACTTATTTCTCTTTTCTTTTAAAGACTTTTGCAGCTTTCTATAAAAACTGGGATCTTTAAATTTTACTTTCATTAAGTTTTTCATTTCCAAAAACTTATTTACTTTTTCACCAAACCATTTTCTTTTTAAAATATCTTTAGAAAATGTGTTTTCAAAACATTTTCTTATTACACCTAACTGTCTCATACCTTAATGTATTGGAACTGCTTTCTCTTATGAGAAATTATTAACGTTAAAACCTTCTATGAATCTTTAAAAGAGGATTTCATGTTTATATGAAATTACAAGGAACTTATTTTATATTAATTTTTTGAAATAGGTTATACAAAATATAATGCTTCCCATACCTTGTATATCTCTTACACGTATTCCTTATAATTTGCATAAATCATTTTTATTGGTTTAATAGAAAATTATACCATTATTCTTTTTATCCTAATAGATTAAAGTGTGTTTAACTTATATTCTCCCATGATAGACATTTTCTAATATCTAACTTACTCACTTTTTTTCCAAAAAAACTCATCTTCAAAACTGTTTAATATATATCCATAACTAGAAAACATTTTCTTATACTTATTTAAATAATAAGTGTATTCACAAATTACTTTATTTCTATTCTTAGAAATTATCTTCTTTTTTTTTATTTGGGTTAAAACGGATGTTACGTAAAACACCGTTACTACAACCCAAAAATACTAATGTATGGATGTTAATAAATACTAATAAATCTCATATACTATGTAAAAACATTTCCCTTGGGAGTCACTATAACAATAGTGCTATAGTCTATGCTCCCTTTACTTTTCACGAAAACATCTATTACGACAATAAATGTTGTAACCTATGTTTTCGATACTTAATAAACTCTAGGTCTTTATATTTTAAAATCTTTGTTTTTCTACAAAGAAACTAGCAAGTCATAATTCTTCAAAAAGAATCTCAAAATTTATATCATATATAAACCATTTTAAATTTCATACCATTTTTCAAAAACCGCATATTCATTTTCTAAAAGACAATGAAAATTTTCAATTCTATCAATTATATTATCAGCTTTCTAATTTCAACCATTCCCTTTTATTGGGCTAAACATAAAGTGGGTTTTCTTTCTTACTACCTTAGGAGTACCCTACCTAAGCTAAAGTCTTTTATTCCTATTCCTCTTATATGCTTATATTTATTCTGAGTTATCGATAAATCCATTTATATGAAACAATTATAATATCTGCAATTATCTATACATGGGTTTTCTTCTTTTCTTATCAACTGCATCTATTGTACATTTCCAATCTTTGCCTACCACTCTTTGGATTTCCATAATCCGAACGTTAGTGTACAAAACCATTTCTCAAACTCCTACCATGTGTAGACCTTCTCTATGCCCCCAAGAAACTCACCTCCTTGCACCGTAGTGATACTTCAAGAATTTTGCTTTTAACTGATGAAGAACCTCCTCTAGATGAACAGCATGCTCCTCCATACTCTTGGAAAACACCAAAATGTCGTCCACGAATTGAAATGACCCTCCTATATTCTATTCTAATTTCATAAGGAAAAATTTTTTTTTTTTTTTTTAGGTAAAGAGGATATATAGATATATCCATTGCAAATATAATTCTCAGGGTCAAAATCTTTCTATAATAAACCAAAATATATCCAGGATCACAATAATCAACCAATATAAGTATATCAGTACATTCACAAAGATAAGCACATACATGTGAAGATGTATATGCCTCTCTTGTTTGAATCAGAGTTTTGAAAAAACAAGAGGATGTTGGATTGTCAATTTATTTCATATTATATTTTTTTTTGATCAAACAATTCACTGGAAACATACACATTAGTCTGTTTATACTAACTAAGAAGTGATCAAGAAATAATCAATAGAAAACAAGCTTTTAATATAGATGTTTGTGTTAAGTTCTGAGTAGTGTCAAAATCAGTATAAAATAAAGTGGATCCTAAGGAAACACAAGCAACATCTAGGCGTAATGGAAACGCGCCTAACTTATACATGCAAGGTCACGAGTTCGAGTGCTATGCTGGTCGGTTCAAACACAATTTTTGGTTTTTCTTTTTTTTTTCTTTGTGCAGTCTGGAATCTGTTATCTACCTATCTGCATATATATATATATTTTTTATTTTTGCCTAAAATCCATCATACAAAACAATAATCCTTGCTTAATCATTATTGAATCCCATCCCTATAACTTGGAAGACTTCAGGATTGATATGAATTAAGAGTAAGGTTCTTGGGTTTTGAGGATGATAGAAGTGTTTATCATCATTCAGGTTTGTATTTCTTCTTATAAGGTCTGTCTGGCCTTAAAAATGCATTTGGTTAAAATCTGAGTGAAATCCAGATTCCTATTACATGTGCAAAGAAAAAGATGTGGTAATGTTTGCACTAAACATATTTATGTGCATATATAGCTGCAACTATTTGAATCTGGCTTCCATCTACCTTATTACAGATCCTTTCTCTAATTAAAAATAGGACATGAAACATTTGTATGAAACAAGTTTAACTATAGAAACCTTGCAGCCATATAAAACATTTAATCTATGCCTATTTCTTTTGCATACATATGCTATATAAAAAAATAAAACCATTTAAATTTCCTGAGAATCAACTCTCCAGATTTTCCAAAACTTAAATCCTTTCCAAAGATTCATGATTGACTAATGCATTTATAAAATGTAATCATTCAATTTTAACATGGTGTTCTTGCTAAATCTACTTACAAGATTTGATTAAAATACTTTTAAACATAACAGATACTTAACTTAGTTCATAGTTTCCAGATACAGATCAATCTCTTAACAAAATGCCTAACCAAATATCCATCCAATATTCATCACTTTATACAAGTAGCAATTTAAATTGTCAATACATGCAGATTTCAACATTTAGGCTCTTATCTAACTAAGTTTTAGCATGCTATATCTTCTTCTCAAAGCCTTGCTCCTACTCCTATTTAGTTGCTGCAATCCCTGAAAAAGCATTTGAAACTGCCTCATTTTAAATGAGACACCCCAGATGCCATTAGCACACTAGGGTCAGACACATGTCTGGTATGAGAAAATTCACAAAAGCAATTTGTTAATTAGGTTAAAATCAAGTTAAGTACAAATACATAAGGTTCTGTCCTTTGGAATCAGGTAAATACTTGTGTGCATGCTCTGTGTCATTGTGCATGTGCACACTCTAACTTTCTTTCCAGGGACTACACATATGAATATGGCACATACATTCAAGCATACAACTCAATCATAGACAAACAATCATTCATACCAAACAGGAAAATAACTAATATGAGTTAAATCACTTATTCAATCCTCATATTTCAAATCTGGGAAAAACTCTAGTTTTCTCATCTGCTCAAGTATTATCTCCTTGGTATATTTATCTATCCTTGGTCTCATCTGCAATATTTATGAATCAATGGACACACTGTAATGAACTAATTCACTCCATTACACAAAGATCTCAGGACTTAAACAAGTCATGTGTCAACTTATGTTACTCAAGCACACAAGTCATTCCTGCAGTGTTCTTGACCCCAATTTCCTAATCAGATTTAAGTTAATAATAACCCCTTTGATTTTTCATGACAAACCATTCAGTGATTCATTTTATTTAGCTAAAACATCCATATCATGGTATCTCCTATTATTCATGACCATACAGAAACAACAAGCAAACAGCCATTGGTGACTACAAAATAAGGTTCTGTATATATATATATAGATATTCATCCTGGTATTTTTAAAAGGAGTTTAGGCAACTAACATTGGCTTATAGCTTCTAGGGGGTTTTTCTTTTGCAAACATTTGTGCTTGAGTTAAACTCAGAATAATCTGGTTCCACTGAATCACAAAATTTTGTTTGCTATGCATTTTATTGAATCAGAGGCATCAGCACATAGGCAACCCTATTGCACCCCTAATTCCTTTCTATTTCGAGCCTCAGCACTTATACATGAGTATATTGCAGCTCAACATTATTTACCTCTTTCTGGGTTGAGCCAAAACCAATACTACTTGCCTATTCTCAACCTTTTATTTTCTGGGTATTTATTTATATCCCTAAATATTAACATATCAGAGATCTGAGTGTATAAAACAGATACGTATGCTAACAACACACAAAACTTTGTTATAATAAAACAAATGATCAACCAAAGAAAATCAAAACATATTTAGGTTTAAATTCACAGATAAACATTCATATATGAAAATACTCTTTTAATAAAAATACTTTTATCTGGCTGCCTACATTAGGACTTATTGCCTTAGATTTTTTTTTTTTGAGTGAGTTTTCTCACCTAGCTCTCTCTTCTTTGTTTCCTTAATTAATTGATGAACTCCTGCTCTTATCCTCAAGCTCTCTTTCTTCCCTTGTCTTATGATTTCTGTGGTATTGTTTTTCTTCCTTTTTTTTTCAAAATTCTTTTCTGAGGAGAAGAGGAGGCTGCTGTATATACTTGTATATATATACAGGGTTTCTCTTAGGGTTTTGGGTATTGGCTAAAGCCATTTTTGCCCACCAGAAAATCATGTTATCTGCATTTTAACCCAAAGTTTTACCCCTTCCCGGCTTAATTTGGGTGAAGAGAAAAGTGGTTACATTTTTCTTTCAGAAATTGCTTTTCAGAAAATACTTTTCCCCCTTGTCTACAATCATGCTAAAAATGTGACTTGGTTTTGTTATTTATTTAATACACTTCCTAATTCTGCCTATAGCAACATTTCTCTGTTTTCTCTTATTTTTTTCTATTTTTAGCTTTCATGTAAATGGCATGTACTTCCTTTATTTATTTATAAGAGGATTAGTTCTTTTTATATCTTCTTTCTTTTTATTTCTGCTTATATTAAAATATGTCTGTATATTTTATCTCACTAATTTAAACTCTGGTATTTTATTAGCACATGTATATATTTATATATATATATATATCATTCTGTATTGACACACACATGCACATGTATACTTAAGAAAAATATTCAGTAGCATACATATATTTATATTTACTTATGCATTCAGCTTTTAAAGATTTTAATATATATATATATATATATATTTATTCCCATACATATCAATATGTATTTATTCTTAAAGTTCAGAGATTTTTAGCTTTAGTTCATGTGTATACCCTGTGCACACATGTACACACATACTGATACACTATCAAGCCATAACAATCTCCTTCCAAAATTAATTTAAAAATTATTTTAAATTTATTTATATTTTCCAGAATGAATTCCTAAAATCTTGGGTCATTACATACACCCCTCCTTTTAGAAATTGTGTCCCACAATTTTCTTAAGCTTAAAATAAATTTTAAACTTAATTCAGAGAACAAGTATATTCTCTACCAAATAGATTCTTAGTTCTATACTAACTAAAAATATATTCATCCAGAATAAAGAAAACAATCAAAAATCAGAATTACCTTAATCTGAAAATAGCTTAGGATAATTCATCCTAACTTTGTCTTCTAATTCCCATGTGCAATCACTAGGATCTAGACTCCATTGTACCTTCACAAGTTTCAGAGATTTATTTCTCAACTTCTTCACATCTTTTGCCAAAATTCCCACTGGATCCTTTTCATAAATCAAATTAGGATTTATCTGCACTTGGGTTGGGGTTTCAAGAATTTCTGCCTTGTCATGGACCCACCTTCTCAATTGTGATACATGAAAAACATCATGTATGCCTTGCATGTTTTCTGGTAATTCCAACTTATATGCCAGGGACCAATTCTCTCCAGAATTTTGTATGGTCCAATATATCTTGGGGTTAATTTGCCTTGTTTTCCAAACCTCAACACATTTTTCATGGGTGAGATTTTGATGAAAACAAAATTTCCCACTTCATATTCTACCTGCCTCCTTCTCATGTCTGCAAATTTCTTTTGCCTATCTTGAGCTGCTGTCATTCTTCTTCTTATCAACTCAATTTTCTCCTTGGTTTCTTGTATGTACTCAGGTCCTAAAATAGACCTTTCTCCTGCTTCTACCCAGCAAACAGGTGACAAGCAGGGTTTACCATACAAGGCTTCAAATGGAGCCATTCCTATGGTGCTTTGGTAGCTGTTGTTGTATGTAAATTCAACTAGATGAAGATAATCTTCCCAGTTGCCCCCAAAATCCAGTATACATGCCCTCAACATGTCCTCCAAAACTTTGTTCACCACCTCAGTCTGCCCATCTGATTGGGGATGGTAGGCAGTACTTAAACATAGTTCACTTCCCATTGCTTCTTGAAAGCTTCTCCAGAATTTTGAAGTGAAGATGGTATCCCTATCACTCACAATGGTTTTGGGAATGCCATGTAACCTTACCACTTCTTTTATAAAAATTTGAGCTAGTTTTGGTGCAGTTCTTTCTGACTTGACTGGGATGAAGTGTGCTACCTTGGTTAGCCTATCCACTATCACCCATATGCTTGTATTACCTCTCTTAGATCTAGGCAGTCCATCTATGAAGTCCATAGATATGTCTTCCCACTTCCACTGTGGTACACTAAGAGGTTGCATCAACCCTGATGGTCTTTGAGTTTCAGCCTTGACTTGTTGGCAAGTCATACATTTGGCAATGTATTTAGCTATATCAGATTTCATCCCCTTCCACCAGAAGTCGCTTTTCAAATTTTGATACATTTTTGTGTTACCTGGGTGTATGGAGTATTTACTCCTGTGATATTCATTCAATATCTCCCTCTTCAATTCTATGTCCTCTGGTACACATATCCTATTCTGGTATCTTACATAGCCATTTTTATCAATGTGGTGTTTCATCACTTCCTCCCCTCTTGAGAGGAGCATTCTCTTCTCTAATAAGTGAGCATCTTGTTCTTGCATTTTTCCTACCTTCAGAATTAAATCTGGTTGAAGTGTCATTAAGCTTAACTTCCCTTTACCTTCTTGTGCACCATGCATCTGCACACAACCATTCTCCTCAATCTCTAACTCAGTTAGCAAAGACAAATCTTTAAATTCTGCTATCATCATCATAGCCAATTTAGCATGCTGTCTACTTAGAGCATCTGCAACTTTGTTTGCTTTGCCTGGTGTATAGAGTATGTCAAAATCATAGGCAGCTAAGAACTCCACCCATCTGTGTTGCCTCATGTTCAAATCTTTTTGTGAAAACAAATATTTTAGAGACTTGTGGTCAGTGTAAAGTTCAAACTTAGTGCCTAATAAATAATGTCTCCAAAGTTTTAAAGCATATATCACAGCTGCTAATTCGAGATCATGTGTGGCATACCTTACTTCATGGGGTTTTAATTGTCTGGATGCATATGCAATGACTTGGCCTTGTTGCATCAACACTGCACCCAAGCCAAATCCACTAGCATCAGTGTATACCACTAATTCTTCATTTCCATGTGGTACTTTTAGAATTGGAGCATTCACCAATGCCTCCTTCAACTGTTCAAAAGACTTTTCACATTTTTCTGACCAAACAAAAGCTTGGTTCTTCCTGGTTAGGTTAGTGAGTGGTGTAGAAATTTTTGAAAAATCTTTTATAAACCTTCTATAATACCCTGCCATCCCCATAAATGACCTCACCTCACTCACAGTGCTTGGCCTCTTCCATGCTTGAATAGCCACTATTTTATTGGGGTTCACAGAAATTCCTTTGGCAGATATAACATGGCCAAGAAAATGTACTTCCTCCTTCCAAAACACACATTTTGAAAATTTTGCCTTTAAATCTTTTTCCCTTAGCCTAGACAGAACCAGGTGCAAATGATGCTTATGTTCTTCCACTGTCTTGGAATAAATCAAAATGTCATCTATGAAAATAAGCACAAACTTGTCTAAGCAATCTCTAAAGGTTCTGTTCATTAAATCTACAAAGTAAGATGGTGCATTAGTCAAGCCAAATGGCATAACCAAAAATTCATACAGCCCATACCTAGTGTTAAAGGCAGTGTACTTGATGCTTGATTCTTCCACCTTCATTTGATGAAAACCAGATGCTAAGTCTAGTCTAGAAAATACTTTTGCCCCTGCTAATTGATCAAAAAGATCATCTATTCTTGGCAATGGGTATTTATTTTTAATAGTTACTTTGTTTAATTCTCTATAATCTATGCAGAGTCTTAAAGAGCCATCTTGCTTCTTAACAAATACCACTGGTGCTCCCCAGCAAGAATTACTTGGTCTTATAAAACCCTTTTCTTCCAATTCTTCTAACTGTTTCTTTAGTTCCTTTAGTTCATTTGGCCCCATTCTAGTTGGCTTTTTAATCACTGGGCTTGCCCCTGGAACTAAATTGATCTGGAATTCTACTGGTCTATGGTGTGGAATACCCTTGACCTCACCAAACACATCCAAATATTCATTGACTATGGGAATTTCTTCAATGGTTAGTTCACTGAAATCTTTTTCTGAGTCAACTAAATGATATAGTTTTCCTTCCTTAGCTACCTCACATAAAACTGTGATTCTCTGGCCTCTAGAATTTTGCAATGATATGGTGGATGAGTCTAAATTAATTATGGCTTTAAATTGCCTTAACCAGTCTACCCCCAATATAACACCTATATTTGGGTAATTCAAAACATATAAATTGGAAATAAAAATATTTCCCCCTATGTTTAATCCCACATCCACACAAATCATATTTAAAACACTAGAACTCCCCAATGGACTGTGTATATGCAATGGGGTTTCAACCAATATGCAATTCAGTTTTAGCATTCTAACCAGTTCATAAGAAATTAAGGAGTGAGTTGCCCCAGTATCATATACTACTGTTATGGGTATGGTACAAATAAGTAATGTACCTTCCACTTGGCTATGGTTTACAGTGTTACTCTCCACTGTGGCTTTGCCTTTTCCTTCCAAATTTGCCAATTTGCCTTGCTGTTTATACTCAGGACAATTCCTCTTCATATGCCCCTCTTTCCCACATAGATAGCATTTGAAAGCTCCTCCTTTCAATTCTGGACATTTTGGTTTGATATGCCCTTCCTTTCCACATTGATGGCACACAATTTTCTTCTTGTCTTCCTTAGCTTTGACATCTCCAGTGCTTTTGTTACTAGCCTCTTCTTTCTTCTTATCATAAGGGTGATACCTCCCCTTACCTTTCTTGTTATTATTGCTCTTAAAATTTCTGAACTTCTCCCTTTCCTTGTCATGCTGCTCCAACCTCAAAGCCAAGTCTATCACATGATCAAAAGTCTTGTCTGCATAGGGTAACATGGCCCTGCTAAGTCCTGGGTTCAGACCCTTTATGTACCTATCATTTTTAGATGCCTCATCTGCCACAAGCATTGCTCCATATGTGGAGAGCCCCTCAAACCTTTGAGTATATTCTGTGACAGTCATGGTTCCTTGTCTAAGTCTAATGAATTCTTCTAACAAGGTAGTCTTTGCTGATGCTGGTACAAACCTTGCTTCCAACATCTCTTTAAATTGATTCCAAGTGATTTCATTCTCATTCCTTCCTGCAATGATTACTTCCCACCAGCCTAAAGCTACTCCTTTTAGCTGTCTTGAAGCCACTTGCCTCTTTCTTTGATCATCAAGTTGCATGTCATTGAAAATTCTTTCTAATGTTCTCAACCATGTTTGAATTTCCATGATACTCTCTGTCCCTTCAAAGCTTTTGCCTCCTAAATGAGTATATGTCTTAAGCAATTTTGAGAGTTCTTCATAGGGATTTTCTTGCCTTTGTCCTGCCCCATCCCTAAATGCTCTCACTAAGTCTTGCAGATTGACCATTGGTGGTGCATGGGAAGATCCTGCTCCCTGATTTGGTGGTCTCCCTACCATAGTTTGCTAATAATAATTTACATAGCTGGTTAGTTTAATATTTAGTTCCTTTTAATTTTATTTCTATCTAAGGACTTGATCCTTACTTCTACTATGTTGAATAACATAGCTCTGATACCAACTGAAATGACCCTCCTATATTCTATTCTAATTTCATAAGGAAAAATTTTTTTTTTTTTTTAGGTAAAGAGGATATATAGATATATCCATTGCAAATATAATTCTCAGGGTCAAAATCTTTCTATAATAAACCAAAATATATCCAGGATCACAATAATCAACCAATATAAGTATATCAGTACATTCACAAAGATAAGCACATACATGTGAAGATGTATATGCCTCTCTTGTTTGAATCAGAGTTTTGAAAAAACAAGAGGATGTTGGATTGTCAATTTATTTCATATTATATTTTTTTTTGATCAAACAATTCACTGGAAACATACACATTAGTCTGTTTATACTAACTAAGAAGTGATCAAGAAATAATCAATAGAAAACAAGCTTTTAATATAGATGTTTGTGTTAAGTTCTGAGTAGTGTCAAAATCAGTATAAAATAAAGTGGATCCTAAGGAAACACAAGCAACATCTAGGCGTAATGGAAACGCGCCTAACTTATACATGCAAGGTCACGAGTTCGAGTGCTATGCTGGTCGGTTCAAACACAATTTTTGGTTTTTCTTTTTTTTTTCTTTGTGCAGTCTGGAATCTGTTATCTACCTATCTGCATATATATATATATTTTATTTTTGCCTAAAATCCATCATACAAAACAATAATCCTTGCTTAATCATTATTGAATCCCATCCCTATAACCTGGAAGACTTCAGGATTGATATGAATTAAGAGTAAGGTTCTTGGGTTTTGAGGATGATAGAAGTGTTTATCATCATTCAGGTTTGTATTTCTTCTTATAAGGTCTGTCTGGCCTTAAAAATGCATTTGGTTAAAATCTGAGTGAAATCCAGATTCCTATTACATGTGCAAAGAAAAAGATGTGGTAATGTTTGCACTAAACATATTTATGTGCATATATAGCTGCAACTATTTGAATCTGGCTTCCAACTACCTTATTACAGATCCTTTCTCTAATTAAAAATAGGACATGAAACATTTGTATGAAACAAGTTTAACTATAGAAACCTTGCAGCCATATAAAACATTTAATCTATGCCTATTTCTTTTGCATACATATGCTATATAAAAAAATAAAACCATTTAAATTTCCTGAGAATCAACTCTCCAGATTTTCCAAAACTTAAATCCTTTCCAAAGATTCATGATTGACTAGTGCATTTATAAAATGTAATCATTCAATTTTAACATGGTGTTCTTGCTAAATCTACTTACAAGATTTGATTAAAATACTTTTAAACATAACAGATACTTAACTTAGTTCATAGTTTCCAGATACAGATCAATCTCTTAACAAAATGCCTAACCAAATATCCATCCAATATTCATCACTTTATACAAGTAGCAATTTAAATTGTCAATACATGCAGATTTCAACATTTAGGCTCTTATCTAACTAAGTTTTAGCATGCTATATCTTCTTCTCAAAGCCTTGCTCCTACTCCTATTTAGTTGCTGCAATCCCTGAAAAAGCATTTGAAACTGCCTCATTTTAAATGAGACACCCCAGATGCCATTAGCACACTAGGGTCAGACACATGTCTGGTATGAGAAAATTCACAAAAGCAATTTGTTAATTAGGTTAAAATCAAGTTAAGTACAAATACATTAGGTTCTGTCCTTTGGAATCAGGTAAATACTTGTGTGCATGCTCTGTGTCATTGTGCATGTGCACACTCTAACTTTCTTTCCAGGGACTACACATATGAATATGGCACATACATTCAAGCATACAACTCAATCATAGACAAACAATCATTCATACCAAACAGGAAAATAACTAATATGAGTTAAATCACTTATTCAATCCTCATATTTCAAATCTGGGAAAAACTCTAGTTTTCTCATCTGCTCAAGTATTATCTCCTTGGTATATTTATCTATCCTTGGTCTCATCTGCAATATTTATGAATCAATGGACACACTGTAATGAACTAATTCACTCCATTACACAAAGATCTCAGGACTTAAACAAGCCATGTGTCAACTTATGTTACTCAAGCACACAAGTCATTCCTGCAGTGTTCTTGACCCCAATTTCCTAATCAGATTTAAGTTAATAATAACCCCTTTGATTTTTCATGACAAACCATTCAGTGATTCATTTTATTTAGCTAAAACATCCATATCATGGTATCTCCTATTATTCATGACCATACAGAAACAACAAGCAAACAGCCATTGGTGACTACAAAATAAGGTTCTGTATATATATATATAGATATTCATCCTGGTATTTTTAAAAGGAGTTTAGGCAACTAACATTGGCTTATAGCTTCTGGGGGGTTTTTCTTTTGCAAACATTTGTGCTTGAGTTAAACTCAGAATAATCTGGTTCCACTGAATCACAAAATTTTGTTTGCTATGCATTTTATTGAATCAGAGGCATCAGCACATAGGCAACCCTATTGCACCCCTAATTCCTTTCTATTTCGAGCCTCAGCACTTATACATGAGTATATTGCAGCTCAACATTATTTACCTCTTTCTGGGTTGAGCCAAAACCAATACTACTTGCCTATTCTCAACCTTTTATTTTCTGGGTATTTATTTATATCCCTAAATATTAACATATCAGAGATCTGAGTGTATAAAACAGATACGTATGCTAACAACACACAAAACTTTGTTATAATAAAACAAATGATCAACCAAAGAAAATCAAAACATATTTAGGTTTAAATTCACAGATAAACATTCATATATGAAAATACTCTTTTAATAAAAATACTTTTATCTGGCTGCCTACATTAGGACTTATTGCCTTAGATTTTTTTTTTTGAGTGAGTTTTCTCACCTAGCTCTCTCTTCTTTGTTTCCTTAATTAATTGATGAACTCCTGCTCTTATCCTCAAGCTCTCTTTCTTCCCTTGTCTTATGATTTCTGTGGTATTGTTTTTCTTCCTTTTTTTTCAAAATTCTTTTCTGAGGAGAAGAGGAGGCTGCTGTATATACTTGTATATATATACAGGGTTTCTCTTAGGGTTTTGGGTATTGGCTAAAGCCATTTTTGCCCACCAGAAAATCATGTTATCTGCATTTTAACCCAAAGTTTTACCCCTTCCCGGCTTAATTTGGGTGAAGAGAAAAGTGGTTACATTTTTCTTTCAGAAATTGCTTTTCAGAAAATACTTTTCCCCCTTGTCTACAATCATGCTAAAAATGTGACTTGGTTTTGTTATTTATTTAATACACTTCCTAATTCTGCCTATAGCAACATTTCTCTGTTTTCTCTTATTTTTTTCTATTTTTAGCTTTCATGTAAATGGCATGTACTTCCTTTATTTATTTATAAGAGGATTAGTTCTTTTTATATCTTCTTTCTTTTTATTTCTGCTTATATTAAAATATGTCTGTATATTTTATCTCACTAATTTAAACTCTGGTATTTTATTAGCACATGTACATATTTATATATATATATATCATTCTGTATTGACACACACATGCACATGTATACTTAAGAAAAATATTCAGTAGCATACATATATTTATATTTACTTATGCATTCAGCTTTTAAAGATTTTAATATATATATATATATATATATATATATATTTATTCCCATACATATCAATATGTATTTATTCTTAAAGTTCAGAGATTTTTAGCTTTAGTTCATGTGTATACCCTGTGCACACATGTACACACATACTGATACACTATCAAGCCATAACAATCTCCTTCCAAAATTAATTTAAAAATTATTTTAAATTTATTTATATTTTCCAGAATGAATTCCTAAAATCTTGGGTCATTACACGAATACAACCACGAACTTATTTAGGACATCTCTAAAAACACGGCTCATCAAATCTACAAAGTAGGCTGGGGAATTGGTTAGCCCAAAAGGCATAACCAACAGCTCAAAGAATCCGTCGAGTGTCCTAAATGAGGTCTTATCAATGCTGTCATCAGCGACCCTAAGCTGATGAAATCCAGTGGCTAAATCAAGCTAAGAGAATACCGAAGAGCCAACTAACTGGTCGAAAAGATCATCTATCCTAGGAAGTGGATAATGGTTCTTCTTCGTGAGCCTATTTAATTCTCTATAGTTTATGCAAAGTCAAAGGGAACCATCCGCCTTAATAGCGAAGACGACCGGTGCTCCCCGCTCCGATATGCTCCTTCTAATGAAGCCTTTCTCCAATAGCTCACGAATCTGCTTGCTTAACACCTTCCTCTCCCTAGGTGCCATGTGCCTCATGGGTAATGCTACTGGCTTAGCATTATTAGTCAAATAAATCCTGAAGTCAATCTCTCTCTTAGGAGATAGTCCCCTAACCTCTTCAAAGACGTCTGGAAAATCTCTGACGACAGGAACTAAATCTAACTCTGCTGATGATGAATCGAGGGAATAAAGGAAGCTCAACATAACTGACCCTTGCGGGTCGCAAGAAACCTCGAGAGTCCGACCGCTGCATGTCTCTAGTCTAACGACTCTCCTCTCGCAGTCTAATATAGCTCCATATGTGGATAGCCAATCCATCCTCAAAATCATCCCATACCCCAAGAATCACAATACATAGGCGTCACAATCAAATTCTACGCCTAGGATAAAAAATTTCAAACCCATACAAACCATAACAAGTGTGTCGATCCTCCTATAGGGTTTGAAACAACAATGGGGTCTACTACTAATGAGATGTCTAAGTGCAAACAATCTACCAAAGAACTAGAGAAGACAGAGTGTGATGCTCCATAATCGAAAAGAATTCGAATGGGAAAATCAGAAATAGAAATCAAACCTTCCACGGTGACTTTCCTACCTCTCTCTGGAACGCTGCTGGACGGTGTTACGTCTAACGCCTGAATCTGCACCGCCGGTGCACTCACTCCCTATCCCGTCCTCTGGGGACAATTCATACTCAGGTGACCGGGCTGTCCGCAAGTATAACACTTTCCCTTCATCTTTTCTTTCTTGCAGTTTCTTGCGTAATGACCAATAATCCCACAACTATGGCACTTCGCTCCCTTCTTGATTTGCTTCTGAGGGCCTTCCTCATTCCTCTTGTCCTTATCTTTCTTGTCCTTCCACCACTGCTTCTTAGAACCTGTAGGAACCTCCTTAAGTTCTCCCTTTAGCTGCCAATATGTAGGTTGAATTCGCTGTCAGTCCTCCAAACCTAACCGCCTAAACCTTCGCTCCATATCCTCCAACCAAGTTTGTGTCTCCTCGAAATCCTCCGTGCCAGAAATGTTATGCCCCCTATGCTAGCGAAGTCCTTGCATAGTTTAGAAAAATCGGATGAAGTAGGTGGATTAAAGGGATTTCCACCTACCAGTGTTGTATTGGGCACTTGCCCTTGCACCTCTGGTACCATAGCTCTACGGAACCAGTCAGCCATACTATGCAAAGAAAAGGAAACTTAGGCTTGAAAGAATCGAAAGAAGGTTGAACTGGACTTTGAGGGATTTTTATAAAAACTCTTTTATACTTGAAAACTATTTCTAAGAGTTTCTTTTCTAAAAATACTTTTTAAAACAAGTTATTTTGGAAAATACTTTATTTTTAAAACAACTTTTTAGGAATCTTGTAACCTTAGGCTCTGATACCAAATGAAACACCCCACACCCCTTAGTATACCCAAAAGGACACACTAAAAGGTGTGGTGCGTTGTAGGTATAACTAAAGCTAGCAGAGACTAAGATTCACAAGACAAAAATAGATAAAAACAACGGAAAATATTAAAATAATAACTTATTTAGAACAAAACTTCATAATTACTTTAAAAACCAAATAAGTCACCAAATACCAAATACATCATATGTTAGAATACCCATACATGTCTTGCGAAATTAAAAACCATAGTCTCAATAAAATCAAAGTACAAAACATCCCTTAAATAGTGCCAGTACAACAAAAGAACTAAAAACTGGAAATGAAGAAAAGGAATACATGCTAGAATCTCTACCGAAGGAGTCTCCAAGAATCTGCAGTATACCGCCGTTGCCCCTGATTTCCTATGAGGGGAAAAGGGGAAAATAAAGGAGTGGGTCTGACTAAAAGTCTAGTGAATGATGTAATTACTAGCATATTAAGAAAAGTAAAGATAATAGACTTTGCAACAGTTCTAGTAATAAAAGGAAATAGAAAGAAAGAAAGAGCTGAAAATAAATACGATTTAACTATTGCTAAATTAATACGATTGGATAACTTTGATTGTTTGCACTTGTCCTTGATAGCTGCTTGATTAGGCTGAATTTCCAATCCTACTTTAATTAGGCTGAAGTCCTAATTCTACCCTTTCAATCGGCCTTCTACTATGTGTCTACTAAAGTTTAGACACCAGTGCCTACGAAAGGCACCTACAAAGCGCATGGAACTCATAACGATTACTGAGCACCAACTGGAAGCCGCACGCGTGACCACCACTATGCTCATGTTACTTGTTGCTCCACCTATTGGACCATTTATTTACCACTACTCCAACATAAGTGTGCCCTCATCTCACTTCAGGCTAATGTGAGACACCGTGTCTATAGAAATAATAGGGAATGTTGTTGGTACAGGCCCGTCATCCAAAAAATATCAAGTTGTGCCCCTTGTCCAAATCCCCTTAATTTGAACTTCTATTATTTGACCATTTATTTACCACTTCTACAGCATAAGCGTGCCCTCATCTCACTTCAGGCTAATGTGATACACTATGTCCATAGAAATACCATAGAATGATGTTGGTATGGTATGGGTCCTACTTTCATCTTTGCTTATTAACTTAGTATAAATTGTTTAAATAAGCCTTTATTGTCATTCTTGCTATCATTGCCTTTTGTTCTGTTTCTAATTATAATCTACGTTATAATTGTGCTTATTAACTTAACCCAATGTCTAAGTAAAAAAATTAAGCTTCTTTCATCATTTACTCTTTTTAGTTATAATTATAAGTTATAACTAGGCCAACTCTTTAATTTAGTCCAAGTCCAATAATTAGGCTTAATTTCAGTCCAATTCCATTTTAATTACAGTCTTCATAGTTTACATCTTATTTTCCGTAATTTCAGTATTCTTATAATTTAATCCATATTCGTGTTTAATCTATTGCAATCCATTCGCGAAGAAAAAGGAGAAATAGAAGAAAACTGACAATTATAGAAGAAAATCCAAAGCACAGAAAAAGATGTAAATAAAGCATAAATAATAGTAAATAAACTTAAATACTATAAATAAACTATAAATAAAATGGAAAAGCTATAATTAACAATAATAAACTAGAATTAACTAAAAAGAATAGCTAAAAAGAAATAGACTGAAAATAAATCTAAAATTGTAAATAACTGCTAAAAAGGTTATTTCAAATTCGTAGTAAACTACAACTGTTGGAAACTCTATTATTTTAAATTGCTTAAAAATCTAAAATAATTACAATCAGTCACCTGTGGTCCTTAGGCTTTCCTTTGGTCTTCCCAGATCCACTTGGGTTTGTTAAATATTTTAATTTAAAACGATTTTCTCCTTGGAAAATTATTCCGTTTAGGGTCCTTCCTGAAAAGGTGAACCCAATTGGAGAAAATCTAGAATGAGAAAAAGTGTTGGGCCTAGGGCCTTATTTATAGGGGTAGAAGTGGATCTCAAACCGTTGGATTTGGAGATTGAATAGGATGCACCTACGTCATAGGCTAAATAAGAGCCATCGGATGGAAGCACGGAAGGACTAGATGGAGCAAAAGAATGCAAATGAGCTGTAAAAATCGCACCTGCCACGAAGAATTAATTCTTCGTTCAAAACAAGAGGCGGGTCGACCTAAGGGTCAACTGCCCTTCTAGCTAGGTCAACCGGCCGGTCGACCTAGGCAAGGGGTTGGTCGACCTCCCTGTATATATATTTTTTCCTTTGATTCTTGTTTAATTTGTAACTTGTTCATGTTAGCTCGGATTCTGACGTTCTATATATGAAAATTGACCAGAAAATTACCACGGACACAATGGTGCAACTCCTGTGGCTCAATTCTGATAATTTCACAAAGTTATTTTAATATTTAATTAATTAATGAATTAATTATTATGGGTTTAATTTTGGGTTGTTACAGTTTATGTTATTAATTTCCTAAAGACCATTGTTATTTAATTACATTCTAATATATGTTACCATATTTTATCTTATTCAATTTGTGTCACTTAAGAATTCAATTTAAGATCATAACTTATATTCTAATAAAATTTACTTCAATAAATCGCTCTTCTTATGCAAACGATAGGGAAATCCATCCGTTTAAATAATTAGGAGGTGATCTTCAATCTTATGTATTATCTGTTTATTTTCCATAGAACCGTAGTTGAGATTATCGAAAAATCAATCGATTGGTTTTGGAGCACCCGGTAAGCAGGGTAGTGTACTTATATGAGATGACTTGAAACCATAACCACTCCAAAACCATATTCGTGTTCTATGCTTTGGAAGAGGTTCGTGATTGGTTCGTGATTGGCTTAAGATGCAGGAATCTATGTAGAGATTCGAGATCTGTTTGAGATGCTCAAACACATGTATTTGTTTATGATCTATTTAGGATGTGGGAATACATGTGTGATTCTGAGATCTGTTGAGATATGGGAATCCATATGTGATTTTGAGATCTACTGAGGAATCCATGTTTGATTCCAAGATTGGTTGAGATATGGGAATCCACGTGTGATTTCGAGATCTGTTTAGGAATCCATGTGTGATTCCGAGATCTGTTGATGTATGGGAATCCATGTGTGGTTCCAAGATTTGTTCTAGTTGGGGACTCATGTGTCAAGATTTGTTTGAGTTGTGACTCATGTGTTGGGATGTTGAACGTGACTTCACCATCGGCAATGACAGAAACTAGAGATATGAGACATAGCCTATGTGGTTTAGCTAAATTAAATGGTGCAGGCACTCCATTCTAGTGATACTTACGGATATGCATGCGGGAATGATGTGACCTGGTGCTACGTGTTTAAGCGTGGACCAACTATGATTTTTCTGTAGTATATTTTATCTAGAGATATATGATGCTCAGAAGGATATCTCTGATCCTTGTGCAGGAGGACCAGTCTCGAAATACTAAGGGCACCTCCATGGAATCCTACACAATTACCGAAGGCACCTCGGTGGTTTGGATTGTATACTTATTATTGTTGTGATGTACACTCACATGCATCATAGCTATATGATTATTTATATTTCACACCTTAAACATTATTATATTATCACTGGATTTTATAATAGAAATTGTTTTGTTATTGTAAGGTAAAAGCCCGTCGGTGATTATTGGCGGCGTGGTCTTACGAGATACCTTAATATTTGAAGGGTTTTATAAATATAGCAATCCACATGATTTGAGTTTCTCATGCTAGTTTACCAAACTGTTCCCGGTGTTATTCTCTTATAATGCTCGGGTCAGCTCAAGTATATTTCCAAATTTAGTTGTGGTTCATTGGAGCTCTTAGAGAGGAGTTAGATGATTTCCTATCGTATTTTATTTCTACTGCATTACTTGATTTGTATCAATCAACATTTGTGAGGACATGCTGTTATAAATGTCCATATCGAGGATAGGTTAGTTTATCTCAAATTGATGTATGTATATCAAGGTTTTCTTTTTGGTAAAGACCTATTAAGATATTATATATTATCGTTCCGCATGTGAGATTCTAATATTGTGTTCTTCTTTCGTGTTCTGTTTATTTTTCTTTAACCCTAACATTCTATCTTTCTGCCACTTTGGTGCTTAGCACCTGAATACCTGTGAAGACATTTCGGGGGTCGAAATGGCAGATCGCTACATATGGTATCAGAGTAGAAGGTTAAGTGAGAAACTTGGCTTTGGTGGGTATAACTCATTGGGAGATAGGGCAATAGAATGCCTTAATATGAGTTGAGTGTATATATACGAGAGTGTATATTTGTTATTGTTATAAAATGTTTTGTATTGTGTTGATTGGTTTGTAGAGTGGCTTATGGATTCTAATCAATACATGTTGCTAGCGTTATTGACAGGAATCTCTAAACACTTGAATAAAGCAAACCGATATAGTATTGTTTTTAAAATTGGTAAATGAAATAATTTTACCTAGGGTTATATTATATATATAAGGATAATTTTCATAAATTAAGATAGTCATTTATGATGTGTTTGTTTGTAGGAAATGATAATATTCTATTATCATCATTTATTATCAGATTAGTTATGTTCGACCAGTTTACGAGCAGTTTTATCTTTTCACTGCATGGGTTGGGTTGATAGTAAATTGTGGGAACATTGAAACAAACACCTTGTGAATTAAGTTTCACAGTTTGACAAAAGGCATTCGGTGATAATATTGAGTTGAAATTTGAGTATAATGAAAGTTGTTTATTATAGACTTTAAGAAAGAAAGATAAACACTTGTGTAATAGTTTTATATAAGGAAGTGACTTATATAAATATGGTTTATAAATATAGTTTATAAATATGGAAAAGTTGAACTGAGAATTTGAGAACTTAAATCCTAGTGTTTTTGAAATTGGTTTTATAAGATTTTGGAAATAATACTAGTACTATTTGAAAGTAAATATTTAAGAAATTGGTTTATGGAAATGATATCATGATACTTAGTCATGTTTACGAAGTATTTGATACCGTTTTGAAAATGATTTTGGTTAAGTCCGAAATGCATGGCTTGGATGGACTAAACTCCCTTCTATCGCTGGAAAATGATTTTGATGATGACTGCAACATCATTGACGTTATTTTCGAGTTTCTAAGTAGGGGACGCTATAGTAGTAATTTGCTACAAAGTTGTTTTGGTAACTGATTTTGATTTAAATCCTGGAAGTATGATTTGGTGTTCAAAAGTTGTAAGTATATATATTTTAAAATGATTTGAATAAGATCGGGTGCTTAGTTCTTAGGATTTCGGTTAAGTTATATTATGGGCACATATAGCTATGTATTAGGATTGAATGGTTTGTGTATCGTAATTGATGTGTTTGGGTGATAGTTTTCATTTTTTAAAATCTAATGGAACTTTCGACGATTTTGGACGGTCGAAACTTTGGAATTTGTATAGGTAATTGAAGCCAAAGTGTTTTGTGAAAATATAAGGATGAGTTTATATAACACTTGAACTTAGAAGATAGTAGAATTTAAACAAGTTTTAAATTGATTGAATATCCATGTTAATTAAAATGAATTGGATATTTTTGTATATACTCTAAGGATGTAGTGGAGCACTATACGAGTATGAACTTAAGTTATACAATGTTTAATAATTTGAAGTAAATTTTGTGAAATGGTTCATAAACGATTATGGTATTAAATAAGAAATACTATAAGTGAAATTGAATGTGAATTAAAAATGGAAGGAAATTGGTATAGTTAAGAAACTAATTGAATAGAGTACGTAAGTTGTACGTAGATCATTTTATTCGCATACCGGCTTTTGATCTAGAATTCAAGTAGAGGATTTTGAGGTAATTTACACCGGTTTGAGTAAGGATTTTTCACTCGATTCTCGATGGCGAACACTTGATACGGATTCTTGATATGATCTTGAAGTTTTCTATCATAGTATATGTCTATGTAAGGAGAATGGAGGTTTTTAATCAAGGAAGCTGATCAAAGTCCGCATTAGAGAGGTCAATTGATCTATACTAGTTCGGAAGTGGAATTTATGTAATCAGTCCAGTGATCAGATTTGATATTGCATACGGATGGTATGTATGCATAATACTTTAAAAATATCAGTATGCTATGTGTGTTGGCTTGTGGAGAGTTTATGGGATGACTCTTTGAATTTTTTGGGGTAGCATGAGTGATCGGCTGAGTAATGCCTGAGGTTGTTGAGCGAAAGGTACGCTTATTAGATTGCTAATCGTCCATGTGTGATGAGATGATTTCTGAACCTGGTCGAACCATGAGTTTTGATTGCTAGTGATTGCAGTACTATGTAATATTATTATGCGATGGTTTCTTTGGTTGCTAGTGATTACTATACCATTAGGTATTGATGTGTAATTGTTGCTTTGTTGCTTGTGTTGGAATTTCGAGGGCAAAATTCTTTTAAGGGGGAAAGAATGTAACGACCTAGATTTTCGAATGTTTTATAATTAAATAGTGGAATTATTTAAATATTGGATCTAATATGAATAAAAATAATTTTGAATGCTTATTAAATATTCGGTTTAAATAAGAATGATGATAGTAAACTTTTAATTTAGAACTAAAAGTGATTAAATTTTTTTTAATAATAATTCTTTTTAATTAACGTGTGAAATTATCATTCCGGGGCATTGTCGTAGATTTTGACGAAACTAGTGCCATTGGATCCGGAATAATGAATTGTTGTACACCAACAAGTTTCATGGCGATCAGACGTATTGTGTGGTCGTACGAGCTAGAAATGTGTAGCGATTAATTTTAGGAATTAAAATATGATTTAACCTAAATCTTAACTTTTGTATACTATAGAATTAGGTCCTGAAACTAGTTCCAGTGAGTTTAGAATAAGAGCATTTAGTTAAGATCGCCAGTGGGCAAGCTTCGATTAGAGTTCATGATTTTGGGGTGTGAATAGCGTAGGAGAAAGTTTCTATAAAAGGACCTCATTTTCTTTTATTTTCCAAAACTAAAACCCTAACCCTAAACCTAGCCCCTAAATCTGATGATCGAGATTGCTTCGGCCACTAAAGGCCAAACTAGGTGGAGGGTCCAACATAAACAAGTTGCGCTATAGCCTAGGGAGTCCATCGGTTGTGATGAATCATCGTATGGTGGCGCGAGACGTTAGGGATCTAGGGTTTAACAGAGAGACGTTTTCGGGTTCAATCTCATCAACGACGGCGTTTCAGGAGGCGAGGTCGGTGGCATTGGGGTGCTAAAGGTCTGAGCTATCTCCTAGAGGCATACGGCGGTGGCTCAGGGGACGTGGTGCCAATAACGTGTGAATGAATGGAGGCGATGAGGGTTAACATGAGATATGGGTTTGATAAGAGAAGGTGATTAGTTTATTACCTAATTAATTAAGTAAATTATAATTTAATTAACCTCAACTGTTCTAATATTCGTATCTTATTCATACGAGGTTGGATTTGGACGTACTCTTTTGCGTTGGACTCGTAATGATGATATCTATGCTTTAGAGTTAGATTCGTCGAGTTTGGAGCTTGTGGGAATTTTAGTCAAAATCGAACGTCATTCGATTTTAGACTATTCGGAAATGCATAAGCATTGGTTGGAACTTGGGTGAGTTTACTTGCTGGTTGATTGAATATTATTGCATGTATAGTTGTTGTTGTATTAAAATGTAAATAGTATAACAAACAATGCAGGTTATTAGTTTTGGATCCCAACTTGTTTTGTAAACCAATTGACAACATTATTATGGAGTATAATCTCTCTTTTGATCATCATAACATGTATCATGATCAACTACTTGTTTACATGTTTGATAGTGCGTTATAAATGTTTGAAGCGATATAGTCATATTAAACATGCTTTGAAATCCTTGATATTTGGTATATGTTAAACTAGATAAATTATGATATATTTTGGAAATATATATATATTTGGCTACACACATTTTGGTGCGTTTGACATAGAGGAATTGGTTTGGACATTTGTGGAAATTGAAATTAGAAGTTGTAAATGTTAGAGGAAAAAAGGTCGCTATGGATGCACTGTGAAATCGCTGTGATTGGCGATTTAAAAGTTAACTTTGAAAGACATCCTAGAGCTTTTTTGTATTTTTAATAAATACTGTAAGCGTACTTATTATCGAAAATGACAAGGTTTAAATATATTACTGATAATCAATTATGGAATTTAAAGTAATGGTTTTAAATTATAAAACAGGTTTTTATGGTTTCTAAATAAATGTTTTAAAATATAGTATAAGTATTTTAAAAGTATATTTTTAGTGTATATATATGGTTTTAGAAATTGTTAAAGATTTTATTTAAGAAATAAAAAGGTTTTGTATTATAATATCCTTTCAAACGGTTTAGAATATTTTATTAAATATCTTAGGTTTCTAAATAAATTAGTTATGTGTGTGTGTGTGTATTTAAAGGTATTTTAGTATATTTAGAAATTTGGAAAGGAAGTTTAGTGTTTGTAAAAGAATACAAAGGAGTTCTTAGATTATGATACTTATGTTATAATGGATGGTTTTGTAAAATTGATTAAAAAGGGTATATTGCCTTGTTTACTAAGTGAAGATGTACTTAGAACTTTATGAATGTTTCATAGTTAGTGGCAAGTATAAAAGCGGTTTTGGGTTTATAGTAACCCATTTAACTATACTTTTGGAAAGTAATTAGATCTTTAAAATGGAGTTTTAAAGATAATGGAATAGTGAAGTGTTTTGGGGTTTGTTGTAAACAATGTTTGAGTAACATTTGTTTTTAAACCCTTTTATAATATTTTAAAGAGGTAAAATATTGTTAAATGATTTTGGAAAATACTTAGATCTTCAATAATGGAATTTTAAATAGAATAACAAGTATGAATTGGTTTTGGGTTTGTTGTGACAATATGTTAATAACATTCATCTTTAACCCGTTTTGATTATACTTATGAATGTAAATAGATTTTTGAAAAGAATGTTTTAAAGATAATCATAAGTTAAATGGTTTTGGATTTATAGTCACAATATTTGAGTAACATTTGTCTTAAGCCCTTTGAAATTGATTTGTGAATATACTTATATGATTGAGATAAGTACATGAACACTTTTGAGAGTATCGAAATGTGTAGAAATGAATATGGAAGTTTTAATTAAATAATGGAGTTTAATTAATAAATGGAGTTTCATTTATAAAGAGTTATTGAGTAAATATGAGTTTTACTAATAAAAGAGGTTTTTAATTAATAAAGAAAGATGAATTAAAAAGGGGATCAGAAGTCATTTATATGACTTGATCATGCTTTGTGTTTCTATCGTGCTTTGTGTGTTACATGCTTATGGATATTATATGTGACTTAGTTTTCGTATGCGATTATTCTCATTATTATTTGAATTGACCAAAATATAACTTTGGAAATATCTAGACATGATAATTATATGGTATAGTTATCTTTGGTGATGTTATACTGTACGTATAAACCGATTCGCTCTTCAAGGGCAAATGATAGGGAAATCTGCCCGCTTAAACGGTTAGGAGGTGATCTCCGATCTTATGTATTTTCCGTTTATTTCCCACAGAACTGGAATTGAGATTATCGGGAAATCGATCGATTGGTTTTGGAGCATCCAGTAAGTGGGGGAGTGTACTTGTATGAAATGACTTGAAACTGAAACAACTCTAAAACCATATACGTGTTCTATGCTTTGGAAGAGGTTCGTTATTGGTTCGAGATGCTGGAATCTATGTGGTGATTTGAGATCTGTTTGAGATGATCGAACACATGTAGTTGTTCGTGATCTATTCAGGATGTGGGAATCCATGTGTGATTCCAAGATCTATTGAGATATGAGAATCCATGTGTGATTTTGAGATATGTTGAGGAATCCTTGTGTGATTCCGAGATCTGTTGATATATGGGAATCCATGTGTAGTTCCGAGATCTGTTCGAGTTGGGGACTCGTGTGTTGAGATCTATTTGAGTTGTGACTCGTGTTTTGGGATGCTGAATGTGACTTCACCATTGGCAATGGCAGAAACTAGAGATAGGAGGCATAGCCTATGGGGTTTAGCTAACTTAAAGGGTGCAGGCACCCCATTCTTGTGATACTTACAGATATGCATGCAGGAGTGATGTGACTCGGTGCCACATGTTCGGGTGTGGACCAGCTATGTTTTTCCTATAATATATTTTATCTAGAGATATACGATGCTCAAAAGGATATTTTGATCCTTATGCAAGGGGACCATTCTCAAAATACCAAGGGCACCTCCATGGAATCCTATACAATTAGTGAACGCGCCTTAGCGGTTTGAATTGTATACCTATTATTGTTGTGAAGTACACTCACATGCATCACAACTATGTGATTATTTATATTTCACACCTTAGATATTATTATATTATCATTGGATTTTATAATAGAAATGGTTTGGTTATCGTAAGGTAAAAGTCTTTTCGTGATTATTGGTCACGTGGTCTTACGAGATACCTTTACATTTAAAGGGTTATACAAATATAGCAATCCATATGATTTGAGTTTCTCATGCTGGTTTATCAGACTAATCCAGATATTATTCTGTTATAATGCTTGGGTCAGCTCAAGTATGTTTCCAAATTTAGCTATGGTTCATTGGAGCTGTTGGAGAGGAGCTGGATGGTTTCTTACCGTATTTTATTTCCGCTGCATTATTTGATTTGTATCTATCAGCATTTGTGAGGAAAGGCTGTTATAACTATTCAGGTTGATGATAGGTTAGTTTATCTCTAATTGATGTATGTATATCAAAGTTTTTCTTTTGTAAAGACCTTTTGAGATATTATATTTTATTGTTACGTATATGAGATTTTGATACTGTGTTCTTCTTCCTTGTTCCGTTTCTTTTTCTTTTACCCCGGTGTTTTGTCTTTCCGGCACTTGGGTGCTAAGCACGTGAATACCGTGGATGTATTTGTGTCGACATTCGGGGGTCGAAATGGCGGATCGTTACAAAATATTTTTACCAAATTATTATGCGAAACAACTTTTCTAACGTTACTTAGAGATTTGGGCATATGTTCTTTACATAAATTAATTGAGTAAATAGTCTTTTTAAAATAACTCATAAATAAATTTTGGATTAATTAAAAAATATCTATAAATAGGTTCGGTGTGAATCAATTAGTGACCACAATTAGTAAATCACATATGAGGTGATAAACTTTATTATCTAAAATATTTCTCATATTTTCAGTAATGCTTATTTCTATTTAACCATCACGTTTTAGCAAGACAAAAACAAAATCAGTATTTCAACAATGTCATCCTCTGAAATCAATTCCTCATCTCATATTAAGATTACTTCTTCTCCTATAGAGAAAATTGGTTTTCTCCTATAGGGAAGGAAATTAAACAATCAATTAAATCCGAAGGTCACTTAACTACCACTCAAGATGGTCATATCGATAATATAGTTCATTATCAAGGTGAAGTAACGAGATTGCAAAAAGAAATATATTGGGAGCAACATCGACCAGGTAAACATCTGGATTTTATAGAAAGCACTCTAATGGCCTTTTGTAGGAAATCGCTAACTAAAAAATGCATTCGTTCCAAGGGGAGTCCTTCAATACAAGCACCAACACCTATCAAAATGTATGAGCCAAAACAAGCTAAATCTTGGGAACGATAACCATTTGAAGAAGAAACCGAGCCATCAAAATAACCTTTTATATTATATTTATATAAGTTTCACCTTGATATGTGTGTGTGTATATGTAATACAATATAACAAGTGTTATTTACCTTCATATTGCTTAAAAATATCTATACTATTTAACAAAAGGAAAATAAAATTATAAATATATATAACAAAAAAAAATTCAAATTTTCAAAAATTCATTCGTCCAAACAAAGGTCTCAGTCGATTGAATCCTGTTACTTTCAATAAATAACAATTAAAAATAAATTTAGTCGACTGCCAAACCCACTTTAGTTGACTAAATAGGAATCTATTCTTGAGAAGGCATTTTGGTTCACTTCAGTCGACTGACTTCCGGTCCCAGTCGACTGAACTTTTAGAAATCAATTGAATAACTTGCTTTCGGGATTTCAATGCTTTTGCATTCAGTCGACTGAATACCTCACTCGGTTAACTGAATCTGCAGTTACTTGTTTTTTCAAAAATCGTGTCTTTTCATTCAAATCAAGGTTTCTCTTCGCTTCACTTTTTACTTTCAATTTCATATTAAAATCTAGATCTAAAACTTATAAAACAAAAAAATTATCAATGGCTCCTAGGAAAAAACTTGTTTCTAAAAGAAAGAATATGAGTCAAGGAAAAGCCCAGCTTCATCAACTCCATCATATCTAGAATTTGCATCGGAAGAACAAACCATGAAGTGGTTAAACAATAGTAAAACAACACTCAAGAGATTCAATGAGCTTAGTGATAAACAAATTTTTCAAAAACATTCTATAAGATGTCCAATTTCTCGAAGTTTCAAGTTGAAGAGGTTGCTAGAGAACACGAGTTTCTATCCTTAATTGATTGCAACCAAAACCAGGTTAAAATTTTATTCCTTTCTTGTTCATATGTTTTACGCTAATTTTTGAGGAAACTATTACAAACCTGAAAATGACGAAGGATAACCTTGAAGTCAAGTTTTGGGTGTTGATATTCATCTATTTGTAAGAGATTTGAGAAATATATTAGGATGTTCATTGACAAGAGATGATTTAGGTTATATTGATCATGAGGATTTTTCTTACATTGCTACAAGCTACCATTTTAGAACAGAATGTACTAGCAATGTTTCACTTAATTTATGCCCAGAAGCTCATTTTATCAATAAAATAATTCTTCACATGATTCTACCAAGAATGAGTAGTTATGAGAAGATGTATGGTAATAATTACAGAGCCCTCTATGCGATTTATTCTAACAAAAAAATAAATTAGGCAAAAGTCATACATGATGAAATAAAGAGTTTCAATGCCCGTTCTCCTCACACTATCTTCTATAATGCATTCTTGACTAAGATTTTTGTTTATTTCGGAATTAATGTCAACACCTTGTCTAATTTCACAACCCCAAAAATTATGGACCAAAAATCAGTTTCTTTGATGAAGCTTCCATCCACAATGGAACCAATTTCGCCATATAACGTTTATCTTTCAAAGTCGATATTGGAATGTCATCTCAACCGCAAGCTTCATCTCAACCACAATCGCAACATGAAATTAAAGAAGAATCATGGACAATGGACGGTGAAAAGGATGTCTCTTTGGTTCATCCATCTAATACCATCTCTACTCAAGCTACAATCCTTCAGAATCAAGAGATTCTCTTTAAACAACAACAAAATCTTAGTAAAAGGGTGAAGACATTTGAGAAAAACACGATGAGCTTTCTCGAGAAAATCTGAAATAAGGTATCTTCTTGCTCGCGCTCTCCTTCACCATCCTGATCTCATGCTTCCTCGGATCATGATGAAAGTTGAATGATCTTTTATTTCTCTCTTTTGAATTCTATGTGATTTGTGGTTTGTTGGTCTAGACATTGTCTTGATTGTACGAATCGTGTTATTTGTCTATTTGCTACATTTGTGTTTAGGTTATATTTGGTCTTGTATAAACTATCTATTTGTTACGTGCTATCGTTTGAGTGTCAAATGTGTTGTTTTGGTTTCAACTTTAATTATTTGTGTTTTTTTGTTGTTTTTGTTTTGTGTTGCAATGCATCCTGTATTTTGTGTTACTTCAGTTCTTTGTGTCCATACTTTACTTGTTATCATAATATTTTTGCTTCTTTATGTTGATGACAAAGAGAGAGAAAGTATGTTGAAAAGAGGAGCACTTATTAAGGGGAGATTATTATACATGCATTCATATCATACATATATTTATCATCATCAAAATGGGAAGAATGTTAGAACCATGTTTGTATGATTGTTTTAATGATGACAACTATACCTATATATATTTCGTATACTATTTTATACAAGAATTTGAGGATGATGATTATTCGAGGAGACAAGAAGAAAACTGGAAAATTGATGATCGTCTACAAATAAAGTCAAGAGTATTATTTGTCTTTATATTTTAATTGTAAAATTTTCTAGATGGTTCATATGCATATACATATAGCACTGACACACAAGATTTCCAATACAAAAACAAAAACTATTTACAAACAAGGTTTTACAAAGTTGTTTACATAAACAAAATTATATAGGCTAAATTGACTAAATATAAATTCAGTCGATTGAGGGTAGTCGATTGAATTTATGTTTAGTCGTCTGAACCAGTTTACTAAAAATGTACTCTAGTTATCTAATTGTTGTCTTCCTCTCTACAATATTTGATGTTCATATCCAGTAGACTCACTAATCAACTAAATAAACTATAATGGTTATTTTTTAAAACAACACTTCAAAAAGTTACGATTTTTCAATGCTTGTTCTTCAAAGAGAAATGGTTTTTTGAATGGAAACAATGTTTCTAAAGCAACTTTTAATTGCTATAAATATAGCCTAAGTCTAGAAGTTCATAATTTAACTTACTATCTTGAATTCTATACTTTCTTGAATCTATTTGTTCTCAAACTCAATTTTATTCAATCACTCAAAAATTACTCCATACATTTCCTTAATCATATTGAACGAATCTTGAATCATCAAATGATATTATAGAAAGCTTTATACTACAAGTCAAAATCCATGTTGATAGAATACAAGATTGTCAAATTCAACAAACTTTTATATCATATATTCATCCAGGTCAAGTGAGGGTGTTTTGGTTAGTGGAAATTCTGAAGGGGGGCTTTTGGACTAGAGGTAGGACATGGGGTCCGAACAAGTATAAAAATCATGGTGTGATTGCTTCTTATTTAATTTGCTATTTTCTTATATAGCTTAATATTACATATACACTCATATACATAAGTTAGCCGTAATACTATAGATCCTTGTGCAATTTCAATGTGAACTGCTCATACTCTGGGATTGTGCATATGTCTTCGCCTGAATCGTTCCTCTTGCCATGTCACTAATATCCATCAACTTCAACCGACCAGTGCTAGCGAGCTACATCGTTCACAAACTACATAAATATGAGTCTACCCCAATATAAAAAGAAGCCTTTTTCCTTATTTTCTTAATCTTGTTCATTTTTCTAATTCATAATTTCAAGATCATATGAGAGTTTAAGAATAATTTTAATGTCCGATGAGAAAGAAAATGTGTTGTACTTATGCTATAAAGGTCAATAGTTAAAAGAAATTGCAAATAAGCTTGAAATTCATTTTTTTTATCTACTTACGTGTTTATCAATATTTCATCAACTTGGGGCATATTTGGTTTTTCTTAGAAAACATGGTCACTTCTTAAAGTGATTAGTCTTCAAACTTGGGGCATATTTGGTTTTTCTTAGAAAACACTGTCACTTCTTAAAGTGATTAGTCTTCAAATGCTGAACCAAAAATCAGTTTAACAAGTCCTATTTCCAAGCAACTTACGATGTTGAGTTTGTATCAAAATCCTAAACGTAATGACATTGTTAAATAGTATGTTATATAATTACATTGGACATTGTTAATTAAAAGTATTTTATTGTTTATTAAATATTTGTGGATTAACGCAGTCAATCTGAAATTGGTAATTAGTATATTAGGATATTAATTTTTCAATTGAGGGTTTTATTTGTATATTTACATAGGTATCTTGAAATTAGTAAATTAGGATACTCTTGGTCTATCAAATATTTAATATTCGAATTTTAACGAACCATATGATATTAATATGTGAAATAAGTGATTATATTTAATATTTGAATATATGTTATAAAAATTAAGTTAAAGTAATTATGTTAAATATTATTTTGAATAAGTATTACCATAATTAATTAATATTTTAAATTAAAAACAATTTAAATAAATAATTTGGTTTGAAAATGAGATCTCTCAATATATACAAAATCGAATATCAAATATAATTTTGTGTAATCTAAATTATTCATTAGCAAAATACTAATTCAACCGGCGTAATCTACAACCGGCTGGTCTGATGCCTATTTACTCCACATAATTTTCATCCACCCTCTAATATACACATTCTATTTTGAAACCATATAGCCCGCACCTTCCTTTATTGGTTGTTATAGCACAACTCTATTCATTCTAACACATTAAAAAGACTAGCACACAATGAAAAAAGAAATTTATGAAATGCCCTTTTTTACCTCCGTCTAATGCACCTTATTCAAGAAATATGACTAAAGAACAGGGAAGGAGAAACTTGAAGATCAAAGAATATTTTTAATTTAGTTACGCTAACAATTATAGCTTTGGTTGAAGTTATTGCACTTTTGTTTTATGTCATGTTCTATAAATGGATAAATTGAGTAATATTATTTTTGTATGGTATGATGTATGTATTGCTGGGCCAAAAATTTAAAATAACAAAACTAAAAATAAGAAATTTAAATAATTGAAATTATATTTTAAAGTAATATAAGAAAGTACTTAAAATTTAGGGTTATTCGCCTATTGAATAGGCCAATAACAAAACTGGAAATAACAAAATATTAAAATGATGGATTAAAAATTTAAAATCACGCTAAAAATAATCAAAGCAAAATACAAAAAATTCAAGCTACATGTTAGATGCCTATTCAACCGACGCCTATCATACAAATGCTTTTTGAATAAATGCTTAACATTATGCTTTTGTTTAACAAACACCTGATTACATTTCGTTTTAGGTGGCTTTACCATTGTGTGCCGTAATATTTTTTTTTTGAAATGGTACTTTATATACAACATGTCACTGGGACAATATATCACATGTCAATAAATGTTCGAATCACGCTACGCAAGTTTCGAACTTGTGACCTCTCGCACCAAAGCCGAATCACTTAACAACTGGGACAATGGTGCTTGTCGTGTGCCGTAATATTACATATTCATAATATGTAATTTGAACTCTATTATAGTTGCTCTTATAGCCCTTGTGGTTGTTGTCAAACAAGTAATGGTGTTGGTTGTCGTTTTTTCAAATGCATATGTTTTCCATATAGTTGTTCATTCAAAGAGTGGATCGATAAATCTTTTCCTCGAAGAGCTACTGGATATGCTTTAGAACTACATGATGTAATTGACTCCCTCCTAAATGAACTATGTGAATTACATATATGAGACTGTATTCAAAATTATATCATTTATCCTTGTATCAGTGTATCCTTTATTTTTTAATGTTTTTGAGACCTGTATTCTTATTTTGATCTAGTTAAATTGCTATTTTGTTGTGAGCAAATAAACATAGTGTGAAATGAAAATTGATATATAACATGGAAAACAAACTAAAACATAACAGAACACCTAACATGTAGAACACGACATGAAAAAACACATAATACTTAGAATATCAAATATAGAACATAATAAACTAATTATCGCATCTACGTCTACGTTTAACTATTGCAGCAGCGGTGAACCCGAACTTGTTGTGAGCGATAAACAAAATGACGTATGTGGAAATATTCATGAATTAAAAGAGATTCAATCATATTATAACATCCGTTGGAATTCGAACTCCGATGGCACTTTTTATTTTGCATTTCAAAAAAGAATTTAATTTTGAACTTGATCTTAAATGACAACATTTTGAACAAGATTTTGAATCGTATTTTTCATTTTTCAACTTAAACGATTTCATTTTGATTTTGTTCCATTTTGAAGATGTTGGATGAAAATTAGATGGCGAAAGTAAAAAAATTAGAGAGTGTAGCATAGGAATATAAAGAAGCTTGAGCAAATCAAATTAACATAGGACTTATTCGAGTTTTAGAAACTTGATCAAGTTAAATATCAAATACTAAGCCATTAAAGAATAAAATACATATTTTATAATATAGAAGGAAGCATGCTTTGCATTTGCATTTTGATATTTTAAAGTGACATGTGGATAAAAATTATTTCTGTTCTTTCCGTGTAACTTACATATACCATAATAATCATATATAATACCATTGATGTTGGCATCAAAATTGGCAACCAACACCCAGTTGTATAAAAGCACCAATATTTAACCCAATCATGGAAATATGAAGAGAAATAAATGAAGAATAAAATTAAAACAATCAAAAAGCAAGTAAAGACACAGATTTATAGTGGTTCGGCTAACTCCGGCCTAAATCCACTCTAAAGATTTTCCTTTTTTTATTATACCGTAGTTTGTTTACAGTTACAATTCGAAATCCAAGAATAAAATTAACAGAGTGTGGCCTAGGTTTAAGATAAAGAAAAGCAGAAAGAAGATTCCCTTTTCTGACAACATGCCTGCTCTATTTATAGGGGAAGATGTGCACTGATCTGGCTGAAATTTCGGTAGAAGAACCTCTAGGCTATGACGAGGCCATCCAAGAATTTTCAGGCTCATTGGGGCCCATAATAGGGATCGGTACCGATCCCTATTTTGGTGTCCAAATGGGATGCGATCCGTTTGGGTGGTTCCCTATGATGTTAGCTACTTGCCCTCCAAATTTTGTGCCATTTCGACTTACGGTTTGTGAGATATCGCGTTTTTCGTGAAGTGGTGTTGTTTGAATCTTGATTTCTACCGATCCCTTTGAAGGGATGGGGGTCGATCCCTCCAAACTCCTCCAAATTACATGTGATCTCTATGGAAGCTTCTCCATGTTATATTATGTATAGCCTCCAAGTTTCATGCCAATTGGATTAGTAGAACTCGAGTTATTGACAAATCACTGCTAAAATTTGAATATAGTGGATCCCTATAAGGGAAGAGTACTGACCCCTATGGAGGGATCGGTACCGATCGCTTCAAATTGCATGTTTTGGGGTGCGATACCTAGGGTGAACTCCCTAGGGTCCCCACTTCCTGTTCTTAGAGTTTTACTTCGATCCTTTTGTGCTTGTTACGTTATTAATTGTTTTCTATCGAAACGCACTTGCTCCCTGAAACATGTCGATCCCTATGATGGAAGTTGATTTTTGCCGATCCCTCCTATGTATTAAACCATATTCCATACTTTGAACATTCTTCCTTGGATATCTATCTACTCCATTCAATCTCAGCTTCATGTTATTATCTGTACTTGATTTCCGAGTCCCACAATCATCACTTTGGACTCATCGGCCTTGATAATCATGAAGTCTGTTGGGTTAAATCCGCTTATATACTGCCTTGGAAAAAGGTGGGTTAACACTTTGCCCCCCAAAACATGCCTTACGATAGGAAGATGTATTTTGAATTTCCACAAATCCATATTCCATTGATAGTTGTATTTTCCAATCCAGGATCCAATCCAAATCCACGGTCTCTCCAGATCATTTTGTTTGAATCCACATCCATCCAAAGCCAAATCCATTGCTATTCGAAGTTAATATCCAAATCCATGACCTCTTCTGGTTGTTATCCTAATCCAAATCCTCGATCTCACCAGATTCTGGCCGAGCACAACCCTTACTCGATGACCTGAGTAGGCCGATCCATCGCATTCGGTCGTAGTGACCTACCCCTGCCAGACATAGTCCATACCTGATGACCTTAATCTCTACAGATCCTTGCCAAGCATAATCCATATTCGAGGAACTGAGTAGATCGATCCATCGCATTCGAGCGAAGCGACATACCTCTTGCCAGGCATAGTCCATACCCGACGACCTTGATCTCTCCAGATCATTGCCGAGCATCAATCCATACTCGACGACTTGAGTAGGTCGATCCATTGCGTTCGAGCGAAGCGACCTATCCCTTGCCAGGCATAGTCCATACCTAATGACCTTGTTGGGTTTTATTCTTCGGCCTCGATCCCAGTTGAGGACTTAATCCATGATGCACGAGTCTGTTTCATCGTGTTCGCCCGACGAAAAGACCTGTACCTTGCAATTGCTATCCTATCTCTTCGGACGGGACCACAATCATGATTTGTGTTATCTACCACATTGATCCAAATTTAAGCATTCCTAAGTCCATTTTCCAAAATATAGAATAAGAGTCCATACAACCAATAAACCAGAGTTCAAATAAAAACTAGAAAAACAAGATTTTGAAGCAAACAAGAAGAAGAAAAACAAATTTCACAAACCCGAGCACAACGGTTTATCATCATCTCAAAGCATGCCTAAGGACCGTCCTCGATCCCGTATATATGTAAGTGACTTAGCCATCCTACTGTGGAGTTTGTTACTTATTCCATGCCCTCTTAAATCAATCGATGACAAGTTGATGATGATGCCTTTATCCAGTGCCATTTTCATTTGAGGTGTACGGTAGCTGTTCTTGTTCCACCGTCGCAGCCCGAGTCCTCATATATTGTTGTAATTGACCATTCCTTACGTGTTCCTCAATGATATCCTTCAAATGCCTACAGTTATTTGTATCGTGCCCATCCAGCTCATGGAATAGGCAACGCTTTCTTGATGTTCGTTCGTGTTTGGAAGGTTCCTTCCTTGCCGGCCTTCAATACGGGAGGCGTCCTCGAGTATCTAGATATATCCGTTCGAGGATTTCATTCAATTCTGAGTAAGAAGAGAATTTGGGTTCTTCCCTCTATCACTTCGATCCATCGAAGCTATTGTCCACGTTCCGTTTACCCTTGTCCTTTCCTAAGCTTTCACCAGGTTGTTCTCCACCCGTACCGTATTAACTTCCATTGCCTCTTTATCAGCTTTCACATCTTCTTGTCGCAGAAAACTTTCTGCTTTATAGTAGAATTCCCCGAGATCCATCGGTGGATCCCGTATCAGTGATACCTTAAAATCTAAATTATCTACCACTCCTGACAATGCAGCCATCAAAACCATCGATGGATCTGATCGATCCACCGAAACAACTGCGCATTGAACCTGGTAAAGAAATTCTTGAGTGATTCTCCTACCCACTGCTTTACTGATGCCAATGTCATCACATTCTTGGGTCTCGATAATGTGAACCCAAAACTGCTTCATAAATCTTTCGACCAATTCTGTCCATGTGCTAATAGAACCGCTCTCCAACTGTCTGAACCATAGCGCAGCTACATCCTTTAAGTACAAGGGCTTCCGATGCCCCTAGTACTTCCATGTGCCATATATACCTCATCATATGCATAGTTGGATCCGACTTTCTGCCATAAGCTTCCAGTGTTGGTAGTTTGAATTTTGGTGGATTCCTAGCATTCCTGATATTAGGAGTGAATGGACTTCTATTTACATCTTCCAGATCCCTATTCACTAATCCTCCACGCATAGCTCGCCTGATCATCTCTACAAACTTGTAATTGTCTTCCAGTGGTAGTCTCCTATCATCATGTCCAAGCTGCCCCCAAAGAGGGAATTCTGGAACGTATTCCTCCGATCGAGCATCCAAATGCCAATTCGCACCAAGCTCCATGGGATTGATCGCAGGTCCTCTAGCATCGCGATCAACCAGACCCCGGGGCATGCCCACTAGCCTTTGGGGATCGGTGCCAATCCCTCTGGAGGGATCAGTGCTGATCCCTCTAAGATGGCCGAGGACTGCCCCCGGTTGCCCTATTCCATTCCTTTGTCCATTGGCTCCATTTCCATGTTCCCAGTTCTGATTTCCAGTGATTCCTGTTGCTTCAACTCCTTGATCTAAGTTGTCATTAGCTCCTACTTCTCTATTCCCTTGATTTTGTGCTTTAGCTTGTCTAATCAATCGGAGTAAATTTTGCGTCATCTCCTTCTGTCTTTTCTGCATCCGCTCCTGCATAGCATTCACCATTGTTTCCATCTTCTCCCTAGTGATGTAGGTAGAAGTTTGATTAGCTCCAACTCTCGAGGAAGCCTCCTGACTCCCTTTGCAATGGCTCATATTCGCTACCCGTCTTCTTGTAGATTGCTTCACCATTTCTTTAAATCCAAGCTCTAGATCTTTTTCAAACTCTTAGTCCGAATTCCAAATCCACGGGGGCTAGCTCTCTCAGTGAAAGCACCAAAATGTTAGCATCAAAATTGGCAACCAACACCCAGTTGTATGAAAGCATCAATATCCAATCCAATCAAGAAAATATGAAGAGAAATACATGAAGAACAAAATTAAAACAATCAGAAAGAAAGTAAATAGAGACACGAATTTATAGTGGTTCAGTTAACTCCGGTCTACGTCCACTCCTAAGATTTTCCTTTTTTTATTATACTATAGTTTTTTTACAGTTACAATTCGAAATCCAAGAATAAAATTGATAGAGTGTAGCCTAGGTTCAAGTTAAAGAAAAGCAAAAAGAAGATTCCTTTTTCTGATGCCATGCCTACTGTATTTATAGGGGAAGACCTGCATGGATCGGGTTGAAATTTCGACAAAAGAACCTCCAGGCTATGATGAGGCCATCCAAGAATTTTCAGGCCCATTGGGTCCCACAATGGGGATCGGCACTGATATCTATTTTGAAAAGACTAGTGGATCGTGTATGGCTAATAAAACAAGTATATATATATATATTGATTTATACTTAAGAAATACTAAAGCAGTAAGTAAATGTACACACCGAAATTTATACTGGTTCGAAGCACCTCTCCTACGCCCAGTCCCTAAGCACCTCTCTTACGCCCAGTCCCTAAGCACCTCTTAGGGATTTCACTATCAACACCCTTGCTTGACCCAAAGGAATAGGTTTTCAACTTAGCCGATCTGAGCACCTCTCAGATTTAATCTTTTCTTTGACAAAATTCTTGCTTGACAATCTTGTGTTTATCCAACACTGATTTTGACTTGATAGTACAATGGTTCCTATAATCTCCTTGATGTTTCAAAGTGAGTGCACGGTGATTATTGGAACAGTAGCAAATGAAGTAATAGAGTTGAAAGTATAGAATTGCTTAGAATAGCACAAGAGAATAGAAGCTATATAAATCAGAGTAGAAAGTTAGAAAACTAAGTATGAGATGATGTGCTATTTATAAATACTGAAGAGAGGCAATCAAGAGTTGTCATTGTTCGTAAAAATCCTTTTAGAATTAAGAAAAACTGTTCAAAATAGTTGCAACTCTTAAAGATGACTTTTCAGAAAAATGACTGTTACAGCATCTTAGTCTGCTGAGCAATTATGTCAGTCTACTGAGTATGAACGTTGAAAAGTTCACGACAAAAATTTGAATTTTAAAAAAAAAAAATTAATTTACACAGTTTCAGTCCACTGAAATTGGGCTCAATCGACTGAGCTCGGTCGATTGAAACCATTTTTAGTCGACTGAACTGTGTAAGTTCAGTTTGGTAATAATCTTATGATATTTGTCAAATTCATACTTCAATAATATTTTGATATTTGTGTTTGATTGTGTGTGTATATGAACCATCGAGGGGAATTTACAATTCAATCTAAGACCATATACATACTTTTGATCTTAAAGCTCCATAGTTTTGTCTTCTTCGTTTTGTAGATGATTCTTCTTGCTTTTTGCCTTGTGTTTTGTCTTCTTGAGTGAGATCCCCCTTTTTGATGATGACAACTATGAACAAAATGGTTTTACTCCCCCTAAATTTATGTTCCCCCTATCAATATGATTCTCCCCATTTGGCATCAACAAAAAGAAACAAAACATAATGAACATATTTTAAAAAATATTTGCTACACACACAAAGTTTCTTAACATCAAAAACTTAAGTACATACCAACATAAACATCATTCAAAGTTCCATAATATCACAAACTTAAGTACATAACAACACAAACAACATACGAAGTTCCACAACATCGCAAACTTAAGTACACACAAACAGAACCAACATACGAAGTTCCACAACATGACAAACTTAAGTACACACAAACATAAACAGCAAAATGATTGTTTTTTAGCTGAAAATACCACGAAACCATAAGCTAATATGATAAACTTACCAAATAAGATGGGAGGTGAAGAAACTAAGATTCCGGTTTGGAGGAAGAAGAGCTTGAGCATGATGAAACCTTTTCCAAATTTTACCAAGCAAGGTCCCAAAAGTTTTTTGTCGTTTTATCATCTTTTGTTGTTGCTTGAATAGAATTTCTTGATTCCGTAGAATGGCTGTTGTGGCATTCATTGTGCGGGAAGGTTGAACCAAGGAAACTTCAGTTTTGCTATCCGAAGACCAATTTTCTTTGACAATTCCATAACTTGTTTGACCACGTGGTTCTTCTTGAGAAGTTGGAGCTTGAGGTGGTTGTGAAGAAGATTAGTCTGAGGTACTTTTCACCAAACTTGACAAATAAAGATTATAGGTAGGAAGGGGTTCCATTGTAGTAGGTAATTTCATAAGGGAAATGGATTTTTGATCCATAACCTTTGGTGAGATGTAATCTTGGAGAATGTCTACATTAATACCGAAGTGGATAAAAATCTTTGTGAGGTAGGAACCAAAAAACATTGTTTTTCGAGAACGGGAGTTAAAGCTTTTAATTTCATCATGAATAATTTTTGCCCAATTTAGTTGAGTGTTAGAATAAATGGCATAAAGGGCTTTATAGTTGTAGTCGTACATCTTTTCATTATTCCTGGTGCGAGGAAAAACAGTGTGAATGAGCATTTTGTTAATTATTCAAGCTTGGGGTCTTAAATTGACTGATGTATTTTCCATGTTTGGAAGACAAAATTTGTAGCTTATTGAATCGTATGCGAAATCTCGATGATACACATTATCTAAAGAGGTTCCATGACCATTGCATTCCAAAATAGCTCCTAGAGCTTGATAATTGAGTACAATATCAATTCCTAAAACCCTACTCCATAAAATTCCTTCTCTGGTTTCATTTGAGGCGTGTAAAAATCACCACAAAGATTAGCATAGAATAGTTTGACTAGAAATGGGTAAATTTTTACCTTATTTTGTCTTCCATCAATCAAAGAGAGGAATCCATATTTTCGTGCTAAATCCTCTATGCCAAACTCCGCAAACTCTTCCATCTTGTAGAAAGTCTCTTGAAAGATACGTTTGTCGCTTAATTCATTGAAGATTCGAAGATTTTTGGCACTTCCATTTAGCCATTCCAAGATTTGAGAATCTGAGGCAAATTCAGGATGGGCTAGATTGGAGGAAGAGGAGGCCAGAGCTTTGCCCTTGCTTTGTTTGGGACGAGTTGCTGGGATTTTTTGTCTTGGAGCCATTAAAAATTGGTTTGGAGTTAGGGGTTTTTGAAGAGGCAAAGTGAAATGGTGAATGGGTACGATGAAAACAAGTAGTTATGCTGGTAGATTTGCAAAGCTCAGTCGACTGAGACACATATTCAGTCGACTAAAAACACTTGTTTTAGAGGCAGAGAGCAAGTGGAAAAATTCGTACAGGTTCAGTCGGCTGAGGTAGATTCCTAGTCGATTGAAACTGTGCCTTTTCGAGGGAGAGGGTTGAGCATATTTTTTGTACAGGTTCAGTCGACTGGCGTTCTGGTTTAGTCGACTGAACCTCTGTATGTTTGTTTTTTCTGTTTATTTTGAAAAATGTTGTGCATAGATATGTCAAAAACAAACTTATATTATATAATTTATTATTTACATTCAATTTTCGATATACATAGCTTGTCGTTTATTTATTTTATATATAACAAAATATCGACATAACTTAGTAATTATCTTTTGACTCATCAAACTTGTTATCCGTAAAGCGATCCCAAGAGTTAGGTTTGACCTTATTATATTCAACTAATGGTCGAAGTGGAGACCATGTGTTATATTTAACTGGAAAGTTGTTCCAATTTGACGTCGATGGTCCAGCTTCCCAGGAATTTTTTGGTGGAGAGTTATTGATAATAATTGAAGACTCGGTAATACGCGGACTACATTGACGAATGCTGTTTCTGGTAGGAGAATGACCGTAGATAGCAAGTATGCATCATTCTAAAAAATTTAGATGTGCACCTTGACGCCTTTGTTCATAGTACATCTCCTTTTGGACACTCATCATCTCTTGCTGGTAATGATGGATTTCATCGATTTTAGTGCGTGTGTCTAGCTCCGAAACTCGTCTTATCTTCTTTCCTCTGGGCGAAAATCTGGGATGACAAGGCGGAGAAGGAGTAATTTGAATAGTTGGTGATTTTGTGGATTTAGGCGTTGAAACGGTTGGTGATGGATATTCACTATTCGAAGAAGGAGTGCTAAAGTCAGGAGATGAATGAGCGGAATCATAATTGTCTGACATTGTTTGAATGATAGTTTTTATCTTATCTCTAGCTTTTAACTTTGTTTTTTTATATATAGAGAGTTTATATATTAGACTTTTACTAATTATGGGTATTGTAGTTTCTGGTTTATGTTCTTTCTTTTATTAAATTTAGTAAATCATTATATTCCTTACAAATTTAGCTATCAATTGATGTCCAATGGTTTGTATTTTCTGATGTTGATTTAACATGATATTAAGAGAGATATACTTTAAGTATCTAAGTCATTAAGTGAGCATATTCCGAGATTACGATGAAGGTTTAAAAAAGTAGTTTCAAAAAGGGGTTTAGTAAATATATCTGCTATTTGTTTGTCTGAAGTAACAGATTCTAAAGAAATTTTTTCTTTTTCAACATTATCACGCAAGAAATGATGTTTGATATCAATGTGTTTGGTTCTCGAGTGATTAATGAAGTTTTTTGATAAATTAATTGCACTAATATTATCATAAAAAATCAAAGATTTGTTTAGATATATTCCATAATCGTGTAAAGTTTGTTGCATATATAAAACCTGAGCGCAAGCAAGTGCTGCAGATATATATTCTGCTTCACATGTCGACGATGAAACACAATTTTGTTTTTTTACTAAACCATGATACCAAAGATTGACCGATAAAGTGACATGTTCCACTTGTATTTTTTTGATTCGATCTACAACCACTAAAGTCGACATCACTATATGATACGAGCTCGAATGGACAGTCTTTTGGATAAAAAAGCTTGTAATCTTTGGTATTTGATAGATGTTGTAAAATTCTTTTAACTCCTCGTAAGTGTGTTTCTTTGGGATTAGCTTGAAAATGGACACATAAGCAAACACTTATTAAAATGTCGGGTCTACTGGCAGTTAAATATAATAATGATCCTATTATATTTCTATATAAAAAAAATTCGACATCTTTACCATTTTTATCTTTGTCTAAGTGAGTACTAGTACTCATAGGAGTAGCTTTACTACTAGCATTCTCCATTCCAAAACTTTTAATTAAATCTTTACAATATTTTTCCTAATAGATAAAGGTTCCATTTTTTAATTGTTTAATTTATAATCCCCAAAATTCTCCCATATGTAACATTCAAATTCATTTTTCATAATTTTTGAAAATTCAGCACATAATTTTTTATCAGTTGGTCCAAAATAATATCATGTACATATATTTGTACTACTAAAATGTTGTTTTCATTTGTTTTCATAAATAGAGTAGAATCAACTTTGCCAATTTGAAAACCAGATTCTAAAATATACGATTTTAATCTTTCATACCAAGCTCGAGGAGCTTGTTTAAGATCATACAGCGCTTTTCGTAATTTATTGCAAATTGTTTATGAACAAACAATGGTGGTTGTTCGACAAGGACATTTTCTATAATATATCCGTTTAAAAAGGTGCTTTTAACATCCATTTGATATAATATGAAGTTATGATGGCAAGCAAATGTTAAGAGAATTCTTATAGCTTCAAGGCGTGCTACAGGGGCGAAGGTCTCTTCATAATCAATTCCTTCTTCTTGATAATATCCCTAAGCTATAAGTCTTGCTTTATTTTGAACTATATCTCCATTTTCATCCATTTTATTTTTGAAAATCCATTTAGTTCCAATAACAGATTGATCATTGGGTCTGGGGACAAGTTCCCATACATTATTACGTTCAAATTGATTTAGTTCTTCCTGCATTGCTATTATCCAATAATTATATATAGATGCCTCTTTAACATTTTTTGATTCAAAGTTTGAAATAAAAGTTATATGTCCCATTTGATTTAATTGATTGCGCGTTGATGCTTTTGTATTGATGTCTCCTATAATATTATCCATTGGATGATCTTTTAAAATTCTAGGAGGTGATTTTAATTCATTATTATCGGGATTTATAGATTCTAGTTGTTCATTTAATTGATTTAAGTTTTCATCATCTTATTTAGTATTGTTAAAATTTCCATCAAATGATACATGTAATGTTTCTTGAATTTTGTTAGATTTTTTTATTAAAATTTCTATATGCTTTACTTTGATCTGAGTAACCTACGAAAATTCCTTCATCGGCTTTCAAATCAAATTTTCTTAAAGGATCACTAGTATTTAAAATAAAGCATTTGGATCCTAATATTTTAAAATAAGATACTTTCGGTTTTCTTCCAAAAAGAAGTTCGTAAGCAGTATTTTTGGTTAATGGTCTTAGAGAGACACGATTTAATACATAGCATGTATTAGCTACAGCTTCTGTCCAAAAATTCTGAGGTAAGTTACTACTACAAAGAAGAGTTCTTGCACATTCTTGTAGAGTTCTATTTTTTCTTTCTATAACACCATTTTGTTGTGGTGTTCTAGGAAATGAAAAATTATGACTTATCCCCTTTTTATTATAGAATTTTTGAAAAGATTCATTTTCAAATTCTCCACCACGATTACTTCTAATAGTTTTGATTTTTAAATCTTTTTGGTTTAGAATACGTTTTGAAAATATTTTGAATGTTTCAAAAGTGTTACTCTTATGCTTTAAAAAGGTCTACGTATAACGTGAAAAATCATCAACTATAACAAAAACATACTTATTATGATTAATTGATTTAATTTTCATTGGTTCAAATAGATCTAAATGTAAAAGTTCTAAAGGTTGTTTTGTGGAAATTTCTTGTTTAGATTTAAAAGGGGATTTTTTAAGTTTCCCTTTTTGACATGCATCACATAGATTATTGACTTTAAAATTCATTTTAGGTAAACCATGAACTAAATTATTTTTAGCTAATTTATGATGTTCTTAAAATTAACATGACAAAACTTTTTATACCAAATCCATGGATCAGAGATATTTGTTATTAAGCAAACATTTTGATCATGTCTTATTTTCATATTTAAAATATAAATGTTATGTTTTCTTATTCCTTCAAAGATTAAATTTTTATTTTTATCAAAGATGTTGCATTTTCCAGTTTCAAAAGTTATAGAAAATCCTTTACCACATAACTGACTAATACTAAGTAGATTACGTTTTAAGTTTTTAACTAAATAAACATTTGAAATAAGAAGAGAGTTAGATATACCGACAGAAGCCACATCTTCTTGTCCAATAACGTAGCCTTTGGAATTATCTCCAAAAGTGACCGTTCCACCATCTTTGTAAGAGATATTTATTGGCATATCAGCATTTCCAGTCATATGCTTGGAGCATCCACTGTCGAGAATCCATTTCTCCAGTTTGTGTCGGGGTGCCTACAGAGATAAAAGTAATTTAATGCACCCATTTCCTTTGTTAGGGTCCTGGGTTAAACTAAAGGTAACCATACCCAGGAGGGTTTGGTAGAACCTTTAAATCTAAAGTTTTTATTATAACTTCGATATGCTTTGAGAGCAGTAAAAGCCTATCTCTAATTCAAACGGGCTTATGCACTCCACTTTCCACAAGGTGTAAAAGAAAGGGCCAAGCTATAAGCCTTCAGATTTTATCACTCTAAAGAGTAACATAATATTGAGGCTTTACTTATTTAACTGGAAGAATTGATACGTCTGTCACAGTTGGTTGAATTTCTTCCCTTTCTCCTTTTCCCATGATACGCATATGCCCAAGGCTGCTACGCTGGTGCTGCCAGCTTTTCTTCTCATTTGAGAGTGAGAGGCTTCCTCCCGTATCGAAAGCGTAGGCAGGTATCCATTCATTTCTTCTCAACATTTCTTCTTCTATTATAAAGAACTCGCTTACCTTTATTTATGTTACCCTGTTTGATCATTTAAGAATCTATCTATATGTTTTTGTCTAATCAAGTTATTATTTGTTTTTGGAATCCATAACTGAATAGTCTTTTTATAATTTGATTTGTTGTTTACCGATTTGCGAAATTTAGAATAAAGTGTAGCATATTTATGTTAAACTTTTGGTTTCTTTGATTTGACAAATCCTAAACCATTTCTATTACTATGAGGTTTTGAAATATTAATTAATTGAGATATATTCTCTTTACCTTGATTAAATTTAGAAATATTTGTAGAAAGATCATTTACTTTCTTTTCTAATGACTGTTTATCTTCGTTTAACACTTTTACCTGATTTTCCAAACTATTGATAGTTTTTCTTAATTTTATGTTATCATTTGATAGTGCTGCAATTTCCTTTTCTAAAGATTCCACATTTGAGATTCTTAAGACGATTTGCAATTATTTTGTAATTTTTGAATTTCTTCTTCTAATATAATTTTTTCATCTTTTAGCATTATTTCATTTTCTAGTTCTAGTCTAGTAATTTTTCCTGAGCATTGTTTATGGGTTTTTCTAAGATTCTATATTTATTATCAAGTTCCGTTGCTATTTCTACGACATCGTCAAAAGATAAATCAGAAAGTACCTCATCTTTAGTTGCCATGAAGCAAACATTGGCTTGTTCTTCCTTACTAACACCGTTACTGTCACTGTTACGTGAAGAGTCATCCCATGTTACTTGAAACACACGCTTCTTTTTCAAGAATTTCTCATATTTGTTGTTCTTGTTGAAGCTTTTCCTATATTTGTTTAACTATGGACAATTCTTTTTCATATGAAAAAATCGATTGCACTTATAACATTTAAATGACGAAGGATCGTTGGAGTTGCTTGTTTTTTTGCATCATTTTGTTGAATTTTCTGAACTTACTGTAATTTTTAGCTAGGAACACTACATCTTCTTCATCCAAGTCTGAGTCGTCGTCATTATTTACCTGAAAAGCAATACTTAGTTTTTCTTGGGCTAGATCTTTTCTAGTTTGCAAATTTGCTTCATATGACATCAAATTTCCAATTAACTCTTCTACTTTGAGTGTAGAGAGGTCATTCGCTTCTTCTATTGCTAATACTTTTCTTTCCCATTTATCAATTAATGCATTTAGGATACGAGTAACTAAATCAAAATCAGTAAATGAAACACCTAATGCCATGAGATCATGTTGTATAATTTGGAATCTAGAATACATTTCTACGATGCTTTCATTTGATTTCATTTTGAATGATTGAAATTGATTTGTTAGCAAACTTATCTTTAGCAAACTTATCTTAGTTTGTTTTACTTTGGTAGTTCCTTCATGTGTAACTTGAAGCATGTGCCATATATCATAAGCTATTTTGCACATCATAATTCTAGAAAATTCGTTCTTATCTAATGCATAATATAAAACATTCATAGCTTTTGCATTGTTTGAAGCAGTAGTTTTCTGAGCATCCGTCCATGTAGTAATTGCAGTAGTAGGAGCTACATACTGAGATTGAGTAGATAGCCAAATGTCAAGTCCGCTTGATTCCATAAAAACTTTCATTCGTGTAGCCTAATACATATAATTAGAACCCATAAAAAATGGTGGACGTGCAGTTGATTGTCCTTCCTGAAATGTGTTATAACTCATATTGGCCATAGTATTCAAAATTGTGTAATGATTTTGGATAGTCCTTGCTCTAATATCAAACGAAAGACTAGTGGATCGTGTATGGCTAATAAAACAAGTATATATATATATATTGATTTATACTTAAGAAATACTAAAGCAGTAAGTAAATGTACACACCGAAATTTATACTAGTTCGGAGCACCTCTCCTACGTCCAGTCCCTAAGCACCTTTTAGGAATTTCACTATCAACACCCTCGCTTGACCCGAAGGAATAGGTTTACAACTTAACCGATCTGATCACCTCTCAGATTTAATCTTTTCTTTGACAAAAATTCTTGCTTGACAATCTTGTGTTCGTCCAACACTGATTTTGACTTGATAATATAATGGTTCCTATAATCTCCTTGATGTTTCGAAGTAAGTGCACAGTGGTTATTGGAACAGTAGCAAATGAAGTAATAGAGTTGAAAGTACAGAATTGCTTAGAATAGCACAAGAGAATAGAAGCTATATAAATCAGAGTAGAAAGTTAGAAAACTAAGTATGAGATGATGTGATATTTATAAATACTGAAGAGAGGCAATCAAGAGTTGTCATTGTTCGTAAAAATTCTTTTAGAATTAAGAAAAACTGTTCAAAATGGTTGCAAATCTTGAAGATGACTTTTCAGAAAAATGACTGTTACAACATCTCAGTCCACCGAGCAATTATGTCAGTTTACTGAGTATGAACGTTGAAAAGTTCACGGTGAAAATTTGAATTAATTTTTTTTTGATTTACACAGTTTCAGTCGACTGAAATTGGGCTTAGTCGATTGAGCTCAGTCGACTGAAACCATTTTCAGTCGACTGAACTGTGTAAGTTCAGTTTGCTAATAACCTTATGATATTTGTCGAATTCATACTTCAATAATATTTTGATATTTGTGTTAAATTGTGTGTTTGTGTGTGTATATGAACTATCAAGGAGATTTTACAATTCAATCTAAGACCATGTACATACTTTTGATCTTGAAGCTCCATAGTTTTGTCTTCTTCGTTTTGTAGATGATTCTTCTTGCTTTTTGCCTTGCATTTTGTCATCTTGAACGAGATCCTGATATTATGAATACAGTATACATATACAGTACATAGTTGTCATCATTAAAACAGAGATCTAATGTTCTAACATATTTTGATGTCCAAATGGGGTGCGATCCTTCTGGAGTGTTCCTTATGATGTTAGCTACTTGTCCTCCAAATTTTGTGCCATTACGACTTACGGTTTGTGAGATATCGTGTTTTCCGTAAAGTAGTGTTGTTTGTATCCTGATTTTTGCTGATCTCTTTGAAGGGATGAGGGTCGATCCCTCCAAACTCCTCCAAATGACATGCGATCCCTAGGGGAGCTTCTCCATGTTATATCATATATAGCCTCTAAGTTTCATGCCAATTGGATTTGTAGAACTCGAGTTATTGACTAATCACTACCAGAATTTGAATATAGTGGATCCCTATAAGGGAAGAGTACCAACCCCTATGGAGGGATCGATACCGATCCCTTCAAGTTGCATGTGTTTGGGGGTGCGATCCCTAGGGTGAACTCCCTAGGGTACTCTATTCCTATTCCTAGAGTTTCACTTCGATCCCTTTTGTGGTTGTTGAATTATTAATTGTTTCTATCGAAATGCACTTGGTCCCTGAAATATGCCGATCCCTTATGATGGAAGTTGATTTTTGCCGATCCCTCCTATGTGTTGAACCATATTCAATATTTTGAACATTCTTCCTTATATACCTATCAATTCCATTCAATCTCGACTTCATGTTACTATTTGTATTTGATTTCTAGGCCCCACAATCACCATTCTGGACTCATCGGCCTTGATAATCGTAAAGTCTGTTGTATTAAATCTACCTGTATACTGCCTTGGCAAAAGGTGGGTTGACAATTGAAGATATAGTTACCTTATTCAGCAAGTTTTAGCTTTAGATAATGAACAAATTTTACTTATAGACCCGAGGAAAAAAATATTTCAACTTTAGACATCGTTCAAAATTTATTACAAAAATATGCTTTTTTTGCACGTAAAATCATTTTATATTTGCGCAATCCGAATTTGTGCAACAATAATTTTTTTCCTTCAAAAAACTACACTTTCCAATTTGGATTTGCACAAGTACAAATTTTTTGTTTCAAAAAATTACACTTGCGCAATTGCGCAAGTGCAATTGACATTTTGTACGCAAGTGTAAATTCCGATCTAATGAAAATTAGGTCTATTTTTGTATTAAGTTTCAATTGACGCTTAATGTGAAATTAGATTTTTTTTGGGTGTATAAGCAAAATTTGTCCTTAAATAATTTGACAAATAATTAACGAGGAAATTTGGGATGAAGGAATACAGTAACGAGTGACTTGAGCGTAGGACTTTCAGACTTTCTATAAAAAGATTTTTGTGATTTAGGCTCGTTTTCGAAACTTCTTACGTAATTAGCCTAGTTTGTAAAATTATTATAAACATACACCACTTTTGGCTAGTTTAGCGTTGAGCTGACAAAAATGTACTGGTGGCATTTGAAATGTCGTCAGTATTTTTTTTAAAAAACACAGTTGGCGATTTTTCAAAAGTCACAAACTACAGTTTAACATAAAACCATATGGGTTCTACGCAACTGACGATTTTTCAAAAGTCGCCCATATGGTTTTGCATTTAATCATATGAGCGACTTCTGAAAAATCGCCAACCGGCGTCATTTCAAAAGTCGTCCATATGGTTTTGTATCTAACCGTATGCGCGATTTCTGAAAGATCGCCAACTGTGTCTTTTCAAAAGTCGCACATATGGTTTTATATTTAACCGTATGGACGACTTCTGAAAAATCGTCGATTTACGTCTTTTCAAAAGTCGTCCATATGGTTTTGTATTTAATCGTATGTGCGACTTTTGAAAAGTCGTCAACTACGTTTACAAAGAAAAAAAAAATACTGACGGCATTTCAAAGGCTGTCAGTATACTTTAGCCAGCTCAACATTGAGCTTGCCGAAAATGACCTATGCTTGTAATAAGTTTACAAATAGGCCATCTGCAGTTTCAAAAAACAAGCCTAAATAGAAAAAAATCCCGGTAAAACTAAATATAACTCGGTGAAAAAATACAGAAGAAAAAAGGTCTTTTATGTAAATCTGCACTAAAAAATCCCAACCGCAAGCTTAACCCACTTTACAGAAATCGCAAATTGCTGGTGAATAAACCAAGAAGAAGTTGCTTTACTATAAATACAGCTCAACTGCTTAGCCCTAGATTTCTGCTTTTTCTCTCAGATCCATCCAAGCAGTTATCCCCCATTTTTTGCTCTCTTCGTTTTCAAATTTCAAATACTAAAAAAAAAATGGGGGATTCAAGCAAGCCTAAGATTAGCTCAGGAGTATGGCCAACCATCAAGCCATTTGTAAACGGCGGCGCTTCCGGCATGCTCGCTACTTGCGTCATCCAACCCATCGATATGATCAAGGTATTTTTTTGTTTTGTTTTGCTATTGCTTTGCATACTTCATTGGTGGATCTGAAGTGAGATTTATAAACGATGCAGGTTAGGATTCAGTTGGGGCAAGGGTCGGCAGCTCAGGTTACTAAGAGTATGATCGCACAAGAAGGTTTCGGATCTTTGTATAAGGTTTGGATTTCTTTTTTATTTTATGTTGAGATCTGGAGTGTAGTGAGCTTTGTTTAGTTGACTGAACGGGTTCAGTACGTATTAACGGGTGCGATGATTAGATTCTATATTTAGTAAGTTTTTAGGTGAGTTATCGGACGATTAGTGCTGATAGGAATTTGGATCCGGTTTGTTGTTAATTAGGAAATAATTCCATTAAGTTATTTATGATAGACTGGTATTTGGGCAATTTAAATGTTAAATTTCATTGTTTTGTGCGTATATATTTAGTTGATTTTGATGATTAAAAGCAATTGATTAAAATTGTTAATTAGTCGGTTAGCTGATTTATGTATTTGGTTCTATTATTAATCATATATTGGTTCTAGTATTAGTCGTATATTTGATATAGATCAATAAATGAATGATTTATTTGGTCTGATAATTATAATCAAACATAGGAGTTAGTAATTTAATCAATTGGATCTTCCTCTAATGTTGCATTTATGAACATGAATCATAGCATCCAGACTAACACTCAAATGAAAATGCAAAATATTCGTGTGTGATGTTGCATTTGGCAAAATAGGAAAAAGTTGGCACATATTCTCACATCGAAGTAGCCACATTCAAACTGCCCATTGCTAGAGTATAGAGTGTAACCACTGATTGTGTCCAACATTTCAGATTATTTTAAATGGTAGTTGTTATTATTTGTAGTCATATATTACTTTATTGGTTATTGCATTTTTTTTCTTTTGGAGCAACTATCGAAACACAAATTTAGACACAATAAATTTTAGTTGGTTAATTCCTATCAGATCTAAGAAACATACAAGAACACAACATGATATAACGGTTTATATATTCGAGTATATCCTTTTTAGAAAGACTTGTTATGTGTCCACCTCTGCATGGTCCACCATCGACTTTGATACCAGGAATATCAATGTTATGTGTGTACCAATCCATATTTATACAACACAATGCCAAAATAACTTGCAGTATGGAACTATTTAATTTTTACTGTTGTTTCATTATTCAATACGTGCAAGACAACCCAACGACACGCTGTGCTTTGCGCTATTTATTCATTTTAAAAGTCAATAATTATCATAAAAATTGAATGTTAGTTGAATATAAAACAAATGTTACTTATATAGCCTATTTTTCATTAAAAATGAAACCTATATTACATATCAACCAAACTTAAGCCAACAGCTTAGCTACAAAGTTATTGAATTACTAATAGATACTTTCTTTCTTTAATGTTGATTGACCTGCGAGATATTGCGACCTTAGTTTCTAATTTCTAGTGGGATCAGTCTATCGTATGATTGATTAAAATGAGTTCTATTCAAGGTTTTGAGTTTTTGATTATTCACTTCTCCGAATCATGAATTGTTTTGGTAATTTTTTCCGAATTCGCTGAAAGCCTCAATATGTATTTGTTTAAACAAAGTAGTAGATGTTAGTGTTCCTTTTGTTTTAAAGATATGTAATGAAAAGAATAAATATAAAATCAAGATGTGCAAAAATGAATTGGTTTACACCAATCCATTTTGGAAAATTATTGTTAGCCAATCTACCTAAGTTAAATAACTATTATTAATAGAACATCCAAATAACCTCATTTACTCAAAGGTAAGTCTAAAAATCAATATAAACTCATAGTCAAATCCTCATTCATCTTTGGTTGTAGTGTCCCTGGTTGATATTTCTTCTTCTCCTAGCATCATATCGTAGGGATCTAGGTAGTTAATATTGTATATATCAAGCAGTTACCTACATGCAATATTCCTTATATCGAAAGCTTTTTTTGAACACGGTTGATAGTGCCAAACTTGTCAGTTTCGGAGTTCGAACTCTTGACTTTTGGCCTAGCCATCAATTAATTGAAGAGGAACAGTACACAGTCAATTGAAAAAAATATTAATGCATCAATAAATATGAACCGTACATATGATAACGCATTGACATACAGTATGAGATAAACTAACTTAATATTGGAATAATATCGAAATATATCGGATATGTTATTAAGTGTCATTGATCATTTACAACATATTATTATGGAAAATTATATTTGCAATATTTTAATCATACATATATTGGAATAATTACTGTCATTTTCACTATTTTTTATTCGTGAAATTGAAGCAAGGTTCAAGATTAAAATATTGATAAATTTTTATAAGTATATACCGTTATTGATATTTAAATAGAAAAAAAATAAAATGCTCCAAATGCTAAACATTTCATCATTGTTTAGACTAACTACTCATATTCGAACATAAAGTGAATCGTGTTTTTTTACATCTTATTTATCTTGATTTGTGAGGTTTACACACATTTTTACTGTTTCGCATAACCTAGATGTTTGCAATGTATGGTCTATGATTATCTACAAGGTTTGTTGGTAGCTATTATTCTTTCCTACTTATTTATATAAATAAGTAGGAAAGATATTGAATAAAAGATCACTTTTATTCTTAAAAAACCCTCCTGGCTTTAAAAAGGAAAATAAAAAATCAGTTTTCCCTTACTATTAACTTATCATCAAATTTTATGTTGTTTCCCCCTTTTGTCAAAATCAAAGAGTTTTAAGACCGAATTGTGTGTATCGAGAAAAGACTAAAATTGTGATAAAACATGACCGAAATAGATGTAAAATGCCTTCATATCATTACTATTTTTGAATATGTTAATTAATATTCATGAGAAATGAGGTTGGAGATTACATTAATGCATCGTTGTTTCAGTGCTATAATGTAGAAATTATATCCAAACACAATAGCACTTCTTTGAATAATATTGCTTGCTCTTAGTCATAAAAAATATTGACTGTTTAAAGATGTACTTAAAGTTTAATTTGCGACCAAGTTAGAGTGATAATTATCTTTAGCTCATATGACTTAAGAAAAAGAATAATATTCTATTTTGTTTAATCAAAAAGCATGTATAATGGTTATTTAATTTTTTATAAAAGAACATTGTTTTAATTTGGAATTTTAATAATGTTTATAGAAACATTTCTATCTAGCTGGTCACATATTGTCTATCACAATTTCAAGTAGAAACATTGTAGTGGCAATCATAGTTATTAATGGCGCACGGTGCAAAACCTCTTCGGAGCCTTGGCGCACGGTGCAAAAAATGACGCGCGCCTTTTTAATTTACTGTGCACGTTTAGATTTTTTATATAAATTTAACATATATAACAATAAATTTAAAAAGTTCAATATTTTTAATAAACTTATGCAACAAAGATTTTATTATGTATTTTGCAAAAAAAAATCATCAAATATAATATTATAAACATAGAATTTCAAGCATAATAGTTTTCTAAAGCCAAAATCCAATATAATTATACATAATACTGATAAACTAGAAATTTGAATATGATTCAACAATTATATTTTCTAAATCAATGCCTGCTTCATTAGATTCATAAGCTTCAACATCTACGTCATCGATCTCATTTAGATTTGTTTCTTCTTTGTGAAGATGTAAAAGAGCCGAAGCGGGTATTGAAAAACGTCTCGATGTGGATGTTCTTCTACCCGGATATAGCTTCCTTCACTCCTGCTGCTCTAACAGCAACACCCAAGTCAAGTCATCATTATCATCATTAAATACAAGCTCATCTTAAGCATCAGATGCATCATTCATATTTCTCGTCAATCATTCATTACGATCATCAATATCCTTCAAGGATTTGGATCAATGGTTCCAGATATTGCACTTTCTTTTTAATGCTTCATAATATGATGAATACTAATTTTTATGTAATTTGGATTATAAAAATGAAAAACAAATAAAAAAACCAAAAAATATAATGAAAAGGCGTGCCATTTTGCGCCGTGTGTCAAGCTTTTCAAAATGAGGTTCAAATCGTAAATCGTAAAATTCAAACGTTAAATCGAAAAGAGATTTAAATCGTAAATCGTAGATTTAAAAAACCTATATTTTAAGGTTTGCACACATTGAAATTGATTTTGATGTTTGAACCTTTACATCTAAACCTAAAACTTCATTTTTTCTCCTGTTCTAATTTTATTTTGTTTGGAAGTGATTAGATTTTGAATTGTGGATCCAAATAAGTATATTGAATATATCAATTTGGATTGAATGATTTTTCTAAATCGCGGTATTAGTGGGTTTTGAATCGGAATATAAATCGAATCGTAAAGGGATAGATTTGATTTGAAATGGGATTCAAATCATAGGATTTTGAGATTTTTGATATATCTAAATTTCATCATCTACCGCCTATGGTTTTTATAAAACATGCAAATTGATTTGCACCTTTGTTTTCAAAGATATTAGTTAGTTGCTAAAATTCCCTATTTTGAAGTATTCATTAATTTTCCGTTTGATGCATGCACTTTTGTAAGATAAGTTTGATGTTTATATTACAATATTGTACAGTGAAGGGTTAAGTTTATTTTAAAGCTCAACCATGACTGCCTACCAGAGCCTCTTTATCATTCTTGATATAAAAGATAAACATTTGTGCAACTGGTGTGTCTGTTGTTGCAATGATATACTGTGAGATGCTGGGTTCATAAGCATTTATTTTTTAACCTATGATAGTTTATCTTTAATAGGGACTTTCTGCTGGTTTGTTGAGGCAAGCTACATACACAACAGCTCGTCTTGGATCATTCAGGTAAACATATTTTCATATTGATACTGTAGGACATATACTTATTCTTGCTTGCGTTTGTTTATTTGTTCTTCTCTTTTGAAATCAGCCTTGATAAATTTACGTAATGATACACTCACTCCTAAGGAACCATGCATAATTAGATTTGAGAGGAGACAAGAAATGAAGAAAAAACAATGGACATATAATTTCCTCCAAACAAACTTTATTAGTTCCTCTAAAAGATCACAAGAGGGAGACTTAAAATTGAGAAGAAATCTCAATCTTTAAAACCCTAATATAAGACCTTTTTTTCCTCACACACAACAATGAACCCCATACAAGCCTATGTAGAAACCAACGGTGATAACTCCAGAGTATCCCAAATATGACAAAATGGCCTGACTCCTAACTCAAAGTTGCTCCAATCCAGTTGATTGGAAACACAAATGTGTTTTTAGGTCCAAATTGCTTTAAAATCGAGTCGACTATAAAGGTTTCCAGTCGACTGAATGTCTATAGCTTATGCTACAGGCCCTCCGGTACTCCATCTTTCTTCTTCGTCTTCCTTGCTCTTCTGCAACTTCAAACGACGCCTTTCTACATTGATCTAAAAATATTGTATCACATATTCTTTCATGTATTTTACAAAATATTTCATTTAATATATGGGATGTAACGTCTAAGATGTTACAACTTCATAACACTTTTTTGCATTTAATGTAATAACCAAAGATGTCATTCATTTTACAAAATATTGCATTTTTACTCATTATTGTCACAAAATATGCTAGTATTTTATAGAACACTTTTTCAAATGGTCAACCAGTACGCTTGCAGACAACTAGTTTGATAATATTCGTTTAGAGCTCTATGAATTGTTAGGATTTTATACACTTTAGATTTGACTAATGGTGAAATCCTATACTCGTATTACATAACTTATATTGATTTAATTGAGAATAAGACGGAGGAAAGTAAATAAGGTTGCAAAAGCCATAGCTGAATTCATTGTTGATGATTAAAAAGAGGAAAAAAAGAGTTTGATCTTTCAAATTGACACAAACTTTGTATTTGAAAACATATCCGAAGAAGTTATTTAAAGAATGTGCTAAGATATGTATAAGTTGAAGACCACAATCTTTATTTATAATGCAGATATTTTCTAATTTGGTTTTTCAACAATTTAGAAGGTATCTACACAATAATACCTTCACAATTATACCCTTAAACCTTTTGACTTTAATTATTAATTTAATCGCTTTAATAGCTTAGTTCAGAAGTAACATGACACATTTCATTTTACAGTTGCGGTCTCAAATGTTGAAAATTTTCAACGATCTACCCTTTGGGCCACATATGTTGTTTTATAAACATGCTTAAGCTCTTAAATTTTCATTATTTCATAAATATAAAATATATCTAAAACCATCACCTACATTAATCGTGTTTACAAAGGATTTAAAGCGACACTCATTACAAATAGTGTGACTAACCTATCAACGGTCACAAATACCAATATAATCAAATAACATCGATCAATCATGATTGTATAGCATGAAATTATATGCAATGTGATTGGTACATGTCTACTTCTAATCAATCCTACTTTAGTGAGATCAAAAATTCAATAATTGAACTAATGGAGATGTAACGACCCGCTATTTTGGACTTTTCGCATCCGCACATGTCGGACTTGAATAATTCAAAATACCGAATTGTTAATTTAAATTGGCAAAACTGAGCATATACAGTAAATAAATAGAACACAGATCACAGACACAGAGTAATAAATGCAGCGGAAACAAAAGATAGTAGTTCATGAAGCTACTATATATATTAGAGTTAAATAGGGTACAACAGAAGTCTCAAATACAATAGTCAAATACAATATCAGAATACATCACTGGAATCAACTGGATATCTGAAAGCTGGATAGATAGCTGGATCTCCAAGCGAAGCTCCAACTCCAAAGGTGAGTCTCGAATACTGGTACACTCAGTCTGACCCGAGCGTAAAGCAAAACACAAAACACTCGAGTCAGGATTAACATTCTTATATCAATAAATCCAACTCAAGTGAAATAGCAACTGAAATACAAGTAACTCAAGGGATGTTGGAATAACCATCCTCTAAGGATCCGTTAAACTATCTACTATGTAGTAGTGTACGCTAAATAGATAATGTCTATCAGTAAAATAAAGTATCCAAATAGTGTTAAGGCGTTACCATTATCCCTCTTAACACATTTTTATATAAGCGTCATAGACTATACAACACTGTAAACTCCACCGTAAACTAGTGGGATATCAGGGAGTACTCCATAGGTATAACACAAAACAAATCGTAGTGGTCGCGTATAAGGATACAAGTATGACAAGGCACATGAGGCAATACTCAAGGTAATGAAACTACCGTTTGCCTGATCCGGACTGGTGAGAACGCATCGCCGCAGCGATCGCAACACCGCGAAACAACACTCCCAAATCAAGGGTGCACCAATCGACAACAAGTAATGAGTAGTTTTCGAAGAAGTGTGTTCGCTCGAGGTAGCCGACCCCATTTGGCCCGGCACGGCTTCTGTTTTAGTCATTTCCAATTTGACACAAGTGTCAAGGCTATCCATTATAGTTCTCTTTCTTCAGTCATCACGTACATCATTCCAACCACTTCATTCTGGATCACACTCCGCGTGTAGTTATTAAAGTGGTTTTCGGTTTAGACAGAGAGTATGTCCCTAACCGATTCCGGTCTCTTTAATAACCTTCGTAATTATTACACCGATTGGTCATTAATATATTTCAAAACCAAATCAATTACAATTTCAATTAGAATTTGTAAATCAACATTTCATTCGTCATTCTAAAACAATTTCCAAAATTTACGTTTCAAAACTTCCAAATTCATAATTTCAAAATCTTATAATTCAATTTTAATTTCTTTTTAAAACAATTCAAATATTGATTCAAGTTCATATATAAATTTCATTCCGAAATCATTTAAATTAATTTAATTTAACATTCAAATCAATTTAAATTCATTAATCGATTCAATTCAATATTCGTTAAATAAATTTATCATTTAAAACCACTTCCATTTAATTTCCAATTCATTAAATCAATCACTTACGTTTTACTTCATTATATCAAAACTTCAAATTGAATTAAATTAGATTCGTCAAATCAATTCTTTAAATCATAAGTCTTACATTAATTTCAATAAATCACATTTTATTTCTTGTTAAAGAAATTCAATTTCACTTATTAATTTACTTACTTACAATTTCAAAGCTCAATTAATAAAGAGACTTAATTCCACTTATTCAAGAAGTTCAGTCTCACTTATTATATAAAGAATTCAATCTTATTTAATTATTAAATAATTTCAAAACTTAATTATTAAATAATTTTAAACTTAATTATTAAATAATTTCAAACTTAATTATTAAATCATTTCAAACTTAATTCAATGAAAAGTTCCAAATTTAATTGTCAAATAATTAATTTCAAAATAACGATCTTTCAACAACTACTATGTCAATATTTGTTTCAGATTTTAAATATTAACATTTCCTTTCATTAAAAATTCAAATTCCAGCTTCATTTCAAAATCTTATCCTTTCAAATAAAAACTTTATTTTATTTCAAATCAAATTATTGACCAATCGGGTTTTATTTAATTCTCTATCCTAAGTCAAGTTCATTTGGGTATTTATCATTTCAACCCGATTCCAATTAAATTAAAAATCAAAGAATAGCAAAGGGAACTTGCAGTGTGATAACTGGGATGGTGTCAAAGTAAATAAACAAGCAATAACAACAATCCAATAATCAATTCAAATAATCCCGAAACAATCGTATTAATTTACATTGTTGTTTGTGCAAATTAATATAATTATTTCTAGAATCTACACTATTATTTCATGTAGATTAAAGATTATCACACTAATATTTATACGGTTCTACACTTGATATCAATAATTCAATTTCAAACTACATCAATTTATACACATACATTTAAATGGTTCAAGATGTGGTTAACACTATTTCTACGTGTCAATTTATTTAACATTTAAAGGGGTCATATTATGCAAATGATATCAATTAACACATGTATCAAATCTAACTATCCTACGTCAATTTCAATTTCAAATTATTTACCACTTACAACATTAACAATTTAACGTCCAATGTAAACATCAAACAATCAATCATCTAGCAACCAAACCGGATTATCATTGTATATATAACAGATAATGGTGTCAGATGTCATATGTGAACTGATACAGGTAATATCATATATTTAACAGTGTACATAACTAGCATCATATTTCAATTGTCGTTTCAATTTAAATCAAATTTAATAAATAAAAGAACATTAATCGTGAGTGATTACTCACCTTTCGAGGCTAGCGATGGACGAGAATAAGATGAGTTACAAATCCAGACGCGAATTTCGGAACAAAGCACGATGGACATGAGTTCGACGATCAAGCTGATAATAAGAAATAGACGAAATCAATCAAAATTTGATTGATGAAATGATGTAAGCGAACTTATTTCTATATATCATATTCTACATTCAAACATAATTTAAAATATATATATATATATATATATATTATTTTTTTAAACACACTATACTAGTTTTTTTTCTCAACTATTCTATGAGATGTTACTATATACAACACAAACTGCTGTCAGGTTGAGCACCGACTAAACAAATGCAGAGCATGGACATTTAATCATATACTAAAACAACATGGACTTTTATATTCAAATATATAATAACAAACATAATGTATGTTAAGACCTATAAAAAAAAACAGCTGCGATCAATGAATATACTAACGTGACTACCGCCGAAATCAAACTTATGTAACTAAATTGGAATACAACTGCAACTAATATTCAAAATACTGCTATATGCAAATTCACTATATACAGTATACAACTTACAAATGAATTTAGTTGATGTCCAAAGCACTTCTTTATATAACTGTAAGACTGTAAAATGTATAAAATAGACTATTATAAATCTTTACATAAAAAAAACACAATAAACTACTATATCTTATGTATATACTTTAAATTTGTATCTTCTGATATGAACTCCACTCACGTGATATACATATACAAAGTATTATGTAGAACCAATATAACCTGACATGCATATTATAATTTTAAACTCAAATGTTTATTATAAAATCAATATTAAATTTAAAACATATATGTGATGAAAGATTGAAACCACTTGTACATTATGCTATTCAAAAATAAAATATGTACTTATATATATAAAACCAAGTTCACTTATACAACTTATATAAAATCGATACATACAATTTATAAATAACATTTAATGCAACTTAACTTGTGAATATATACTTTAAAACTTTCCTATACATTAAAACCCAGCTTGATAATCTTTATAATACTTAAAAATTTACGTACAAAGTAAACCCAGTTTATATACTGTAAACTATACCTATAAGCAAACCCACACGTAATATATACTCATATTTATATATTCAACAAATTCAAGTAACTAACATATGCAATATATAAGCTACCCTAAATATATAATATAGTATAACATATATGTATACCTGCTTACTTTTCAAAACAAATGTTAGAAGATGAGATGACAAAAAAAAATGGAGATTTGTTGAGTACTGTTAACTCTGAATATATTTCCTCACACTGACATATATATAATACGATCACATGTAAAACTAACTCATAACTATATACTTACACGCACACTTGAAGGGAAGGAGAGAAACAAAGTGACAGGCTGCTTGGAAAGTAACGTGATGGACGAGAGTGGAAATGAGGTGGCTGAGATCGGCGTTTGGGTGATGACGTGAATGGAGGTGGGCTAGGTTGCCGATGCGGCCGGAGGTGGAGCGGGTTCGGTGGCTGCCGCGACGTCAGGTGGTGGAAGGACATTTCATGGTGGAGGAGCCGGAAGAAAACAAGGCGGAGATCGGGTTGTGGGGTAGTGGATCTCGGGTGCTTGGGGCGGTGAAATATGTGGGTGAGCTTGCCTTCATTTGTGGAAGAGGGAGCAGGCTATTAATCTTGCAAACATAGGCAGACTCACAGTTTAAAGGGAAGAAGAAATTTTAGTTGCCTGGGAAGAAAATGGAACCATTTCCAACAAAGTGAATATGCTTTCCCCAGAAAATGGAACCATTTCCAAACGAAGTGAATATGCTTTTATAAATGAGTAGGCAAAAGTAACGAGGCATAAGACAAATGGGCAGAGAAAATAAACAGTTCCAAGGCAAAAGAAATAACAGGCCAATGTTTAATATAAGTTTTATAAATGCTAAATCTTCTTTCAAAAAGAAACGTAAGTACCGAGAAAGAAAGTGAAAGGTCAGCTCGAATAGTTAAAACGGTGAAATTTGAAATTAAGTATGACAACTGGCTATTATACTTTTATACGGTAGAAAATGAGCGGTTCCGAATAGTACTGATACGGGTGTTCGTTTCGCGGTTTCCGCAACGTATCGGACTTCAAAACACAGAAATGAATATACCATGGTGATCAGCATGACGAGCCAATCAAAATGGTATACAGATATCAGTGGTACGATTGAATTTATAAAATTCGAATTTTTCTACTGGCGGAAATGCAAAAAAAAACGTAGAAAAATAAGATCGACGGAGCCAAAGAAGTCCGAATTTGAAAAAACGAAAAATGGCGTTTGCTCAGAAGATGATTTAGAATTTTTCTATGTAAAAATATTTAGGTTCCGAAAATATTTTATTTTCATCGCTTTTTAACCGATTGAATTGAAGTAAATTTACGCGCGAAATAAATTTTCATATTTTCGGACGAAAATTTACCAGTTGTTATATTTAATTAGACGCATTCCAAATATCAAATTTATATTTCAAAATTTTATCGTTTAAAATTTCACAAAATTTCAATTAATAATGTTATTAAAAACCGGTTAAATTTACGGAATGTTACAGGAGAGCAAAGAAAACTTCATTGCTTTTGTTTCTAATCAGATAAATAAGATACTAAATAAGTCCCTGAACCAAACATAGAGCAACATCGCATGACATAATAAATACTACCTCCACATGAATATGAATATCCTTAAATAGAAGTATACCCAACTGAGCAACATGCTCATAAGAGACTTTTGGTGATGATCTTTTTGTAAGAGGATCCACTAACATGAGTTTGTCACAATATGCTTTATTGATATCTACTCATTTATACTCTCACCTTCACAACTATGAACTTTATATATATTAATATAATTTGATAAGATCCTATTGCCATTTGATGATAATAACATTACTATATAACTTAGTCGTCTTTTAATTTTTAAATAATCCACTAATCCGCAGCCTTGTTACAAAATTTCAGTGATTTTTCATAGTTTGATGCCTCATTTCTAAAATATCCATATTTTTTTCTCTGATGTTTGTGCCAAATGAGCCCTTTCTGCTTTATCATGCTTCATTCTCTTCCATTTGCACATAATATGAAATACCTCATTAAGAGTTTGGTTCTCTTGCCGATAGTTATAATGGATCTTAAACCGACTTTATTATGTAGAAAGAAAGATCAACACCAGTGTCTCAAGCTTGATTGACTTAAGTTTTGAAGCAATGTTAGACATTTCCATAACTTTATTCTCCAATGTTCCTTTTAGGCTTATACTTCATGGAAATAAAATGTTGTAAAATCATGTTTGTTTCTACCTTATCGTTTTTTAATAAAACACTTTTCAATATTAATAAGGAACTCTTTAGTGTTGGTTATCCTTTTGGATACCACACACCTAAATGTCTTCGTAATGTTATATTTTATGACCATTAGACTTCTGTGGTATGAATGATCAGACCTTTCTATGTCCTTCACAACATTAAAAGAACATTCAATTGTAAGAGGGGTGGTTGCATCCATCATAAGTGCAAGGTTTAGATACATACAGTCATTGACAAACAACATATTCGGTTTTAGATCCTTAAAATTAATCCTATTAAAAAATGGGTCTGCTGTTGGAATTGGCAATGACTTTATTCGAATTAGCTAAAAGTAAAATAAATAACTTAATAATATACACTTATATCAAAAGACAATCATAGTAAATTCAATAATTGATAAGTTTTTTCTTAAGGTATCTAACACATCATTAAGTGCAAGTGATATTATTGTTGTAACGATCAAACATTAAAAATAATTCATATCAAATTATAAATTTATCTTTTGCTCGATTAATTATCGATTAATTACACATGTAAAATTTTATAATTGTCACATGTTTATCATAACACGTGTGTATAATTCAGCTAAATATTAACCTTCATTTAGGGCGGTTAACTTCTACATAATACATACACAAATATCAAACTTTCTTACGAACAATTCATACAAGAAAGGTCTTGGTGAGATGTTGCTGAAATTAGTTCTTTAGGATCGTTAGATCATTCTAATTAATTTATATACACCAAAATATTAAACTTAATTCATATTATACATTACGATAATTTATTTATTTCTTTGTTTACCATAAATATTAATGTCTGCGCACATGTACATAAAGCAAAAGAAAAACTTATATAAACATAATTTTGAATTGCATAACTGAAAAATTATAAAAGTTGACAGTTGGCACTAATTGAAACATTCAAGTATATAAGAAATTTAGAATAACTAAATTTGCATTTACAAATTTGTATGCACATATTTCATTAAATCACTATTAGCATTTAATATTAATAACCTTAACGTACACAAATGAAAAAAATGCATTTACTCACATGAAAACAATACAAGACCGGTGATAAAAGCACATCGTCTTAAATGATGCGACTTACACTCACACATACACACATACATCTACATACATATACATACATATACCACACATACATATGTATGTGTTTGCGCCAAAAATGGCCACAAACCCCAACTTTCGCGAAAGCACTAGTGTATGAACACAAATTAGCAGTATGTAATCACAGATCTCAGATCTAAGTAATGTAGAGGATCAAAAGTGAAGAATAATAAACTTAAAACGGAAAGAAATAGACAGGGACACAAAATTTATAGTGGTTCGGCGATCTTGCCTACGTCCACTTTGAAGTAGTTTGCTTTATTGATCTATCTTTGATGATTACAAGTGAATTCAATGAATTACAGCATGTAATTATGATTTGCAGCAGTGAAATTCGTTGGTAGCAGCAGCAATGGAGTTCAGATCTGGATCCGGCAGAGTCTAGGCGTTGGAGATCTCCGGAAAGAAGAAGAACCCCTTTTCTGTTGGCTTTGGGGGTCTATTTATAGGTGTAGGAGGCTGGTATTTCGCTCAAATCTCGGGAGACCCTCTCTGGCACGTGATCAGGCCCGCGCGTCCAAGCCCGTGAAGTTTCGGTCCGATCCGTGATCGATACGAACAGATTTCGTATCGATCAAGATTTCATCCAATGGAGTCGAAATTTGGCGTAGACATTCTTTAGCATGCACGTAGTCTTCTGTGAAAATTTCATAGTATTTGGACTTGTAGATTAGGAGATATGATCGATACGAAATAAGATTCTCGGTTGGTTGTTTCGTTCGACTCGCTTGTTTCGACTCGGTTACGAATTAGCCACAGTTCGCATTGATGCGAGTCCCTTCGTTCGTATCGATGACCATGCTTTCGTTCGCATCGATTGCCATGCCCTGTTATGTGGATGTGAAGTAGATTGAGTCGGAGCGTGGCTCTCTGATGGAGTCGAAGAGGAGCGAGTCGAACAGTGGTTCTGTGCTGGAGTTGAAGTGGAGCGAGTCGAAGCGTGGCTCGAGGCAGAGCGAGTCGAAGTGCGGGTTGAAGCGGAGCGAGTCGAAGTGCGGGTCGAGGCGGAGCGAGTCGAAGTAGGCTCGAGGCGGAGCGAGTCGAAATGTTGGCCGAAGCGGAGCGAGTCGAAGTGCGGGTTGAAGCGGAGCGAGTCGAAGTAGGCTTGAGGCGGAGCGAGTCGAAGTAGGCTTGAGGCGGAGCGAGTCGAAGTTGGCATTTCTGAGGGACGCGAACTGAGCGAGTCGAACGCGAGGCTGTTTTTATTCAATTTTGCATCGGTTGTAACTTGAGCATACGAACTCGGATTGACTTGAAATTTGGAACGTTGACTCTCATAGCTTTGCTTGTCGTGTTATATCAATTTAAGCTCGATCCGGACTCGGACAAAATTCATCGATATCCATAGCGAAGCAGTGTATAACCGTTCTCCGGGACGAACTACCTTTGGTTTTTTGGTCAATTTCTCGGTGTCACGGCCTTGCCAAAAGGCGGGATAACATTTGCCCCCCAAAGTACGTCTTGTGGAAACATGATGTGCTTTGAAATGCTGCAATCTTTACTCTGAATAGTTATCGTCTTTTCGATGAAAGTTGTTGCTTTGTAATGCCATGAGCTGGATGTTCATATCCTGTTGATGACCTGCAAAGAAATTGATGGTTTTATCTGACCGCGAATGACGATCGTTCGGGATCGTATGTCATTCGGGGTGATATGTGACTGTTCGCGGTCGGATGCCGTTCGTGGCGGATGATGACCGTTCGCGGTCGGGTGCCGTTGGAGGCGAATTATGACCGTTCGCGGTCGGGTGCCGTTCGCGGCGAATTGTGACCGTTCGCGGTCGGGTGCCGTTCGAGGCGATTTGTGTGCCCGGGGGACTTAGTATTATCAATGTCAGATTTCACGTTCGGGTGAGTTTCTGAACTGTTTGTGGTGGCGGTTTATCGCCGTCTCAGAGCATGCCTGAGGACCGTTCGCGATCCCTTACATGTGTAAGTGGCTTAGCTGTCATGGTATCACAAATGGTATGTTTTTATTCAAAACGAGTTTTTCAACAGAAATGTTCAACAAAATCAGGTTCAAATATTATAAATGGAAAATAAAAGGAAAACATAGACGTCAAAGTGCAAACACCTACACCGTTGCGATTAGTAGTCGTATCAGAGCATGCTTGAGGATCGTTTGCGGTCCTGTACATGTGTAAATGACTTAATCGCGTTGATGTGGAGTTTGCTACTTATTCGTCATTACCCCAATCAATTGATGACAAGCTGACGCCGCGATCCTGAGCCGTCCCCAGCAGGTGCAGATGGTGGTCGCTCCCGTTCCACCGATGTCGTTCCCCTTCTTACATACGGTGATAGCATACCATTCCGGATATGTCCCTCAACCTCATCCTTCAAGTGTCTGCAACCATTCGTGTTATGACCGTTCAACTCGTGGAATAAGCAATACTTGTCGGATCTTCTTTCATTGCTGGTTAGATCCCTTCTCATCGGCCTTCGATAGGGAATCTGCCTTCTAGTATCCTGGTAGATTCGCTCCAAAGTCTCATTCAACTCCGTGTAAGAGGTGAATCTTGGTTCCTTTTGGGGTCGCGTCGGTTCGTCACTATTATCTTCCGCCTTTCGTTTTCCTTTGCCAGTCCCTGAATCTGATCTAAGAGGATTTTCACCCTTGATCGTGTAAACCTCAGTTCCTTCTCCTTCCTCTCTTTCAGCATTTGCATCCTCTAATCGTAAAAATCCTTCAGCCTCGTGATAAAACTCTCCTAGATCCATAGGGGGATCCCTTGTTAATGAATTCTTGAACTCTGTGCCATCAGCTATGCCAGATACAGCTGCCATCAAAACCATGGATGGATCGGGTCGATCCACCGATGCTGCCGCCGCATTGAATCGTGTCAGAAAGTTCCTCAAAGACTCTCCGGTTCTTTGCTTCAGTGCTGCCAAACTCATCACATTCTTGGGTCTTGAAATGTGAACTCTGAATTGCCTCATAAACCTCTCAGTCAGATCGGTCCATGTTTCTATGGAGCCACTCTTCAACTGTCTAAACCATAGTGCTGCGATGTCTGTCAAATACAATGGGAAGCACCGGGCCATGACCTCCTCCGATGCCCCCAACACCTCCATATGCTGCATATATCTTGTCAGATGAACAACAGGGTCTGTTCTTCCATCATACACCTCCAATGTCGGTAGATTAAACTTTGGTAGATTCCTGGCTTGCCTGATCGTAGGAGCAAAGAGACTCCTATTCACATCCTCCAGATCTTTATTCACTAGTCCGCCTCTCATGGCTCGTCTGACCATCTCCGCCAATCTGTCATTATCTCCAAGTTGTAGTCCTTGTCCGTCGTTTCCGGTTTGCCCCCCGAGTTCACGAGGGATTCCTGGAGTCTGCTCTCCTGGCTGAGCATTCATTTCTCTGTCAATGCCGCGTTGCGCAGTTCCAGCTGGTACTCCGCCTGGGATTGGGCCAACATGCTCTGGGTTGTTGCCCCCTAGTTCTGGGGCTGTGCCTGATGGTCCTACTCCGTTCTGAACCCTGGTTGCTCCTTGATTTTGTGCTCCAAGCTGCCCAATCTGAAGAAGCAAGTTCTGGATCATCTCCTCTTGCCTTTTCATCATTGTCTCTATCTCATCCCTGGTGATGAAGATTAATGTCTGATTTGCACTTGAGGAAGCCTCTTGACTCCCTTCATGCTGACCTCTCTCTGGCCTTTGTCTTCGATTTGATTGTTTTGTCATAGCTTTTCAGATCTGAATTCTCTAAGCCTTCAAATTCCAAATGATAGAATCCTGAATTAGCTTCTCGGTGAAAGCACCAAAGTGTTTGCGCCAAAAATGACCACAAACCCCAATTTTCGCGAAAGCACCGTATGAACACAAATTAGCAGTATGTAATCACAGATCTCAGATCTAAGTAATGTAGAGGATCAAAAGTGAAGAATAATAAAATTAAAACGGAAAGAAATAGACAAGGATACAAAATTTATAGTGGTTCGGCGATCTTGCCTACGTCCACTTTGAAGTAGTTTGCTTTATTGATCTATCTTTGATGATTACAAGTGAATTCAATGAATTACAGCATGTAATTATGATTTGCAGCAGTGAAATTCGTTGGTAGCATCAGCAATGGAGTTCAGATCTGGATCCGGCAGAGTCTAGACGTTGGAGATTTTCGAAAAGAAGAACCCTTTTTATGTTGGCTTTGGGGGTCTATTTATAGGTGTAGGAGGCTGATATTTCGCTCAGATCTCGGGAGACCCTCTCTGGCACGTGACCAGGTCCGTGCGCCCAAGCTCGTGAAGTTTCGGTCCGATCCGTGATCGATACGAACAGATTTCGTATCGATCAAGATTTTATCCAATGGAGTCGAAATTTGGCGTGGACATTCTTTAGCATGCACGTAGTCTTCTGTGAAAATTTCATAGCATTTGGACTTGTAGATTAGGAGATATGATCGATACGAAATGAGATTCTTGGTTGGCTGTTTCGTTCGACTCGCTTGTTTCGACTCGGTTACGAATTAGCCCAGTTCGCATCGATGCGAGTCTCTTCGTTCGTATCGATGATCATGCTTTCGTTCGCATCGATTGCCATGCCCTGTTATGTGGATGTGAAGTAGATCGAGTCGGAGCGTGGCTCTCTGATGGAGTCGAAGAGGAGCGAGTCGAACATTGATTCTGTGTTGGAGTTGAAGTGGAGCGAGTCGAAGCGTGGCTCGAGGCAGAGCGAGTCTAAGCGTGGCTCGAGGCAGAGCGAGTCGAAGTGCTGGTTGAAGCGGAGCGAGTCGAAGTGCGGGTCGAGGCGGAGCGAGTCGAAGTAGGCTCGAGGCGGAGCGAGTCGAAATGTTGGCCGAAGCGGAGCGAGTCGAAGTGCGGGTTGAAGCGGAGCGAGTCGAAGTAGGCTTGAGGCGGAGCGAGTCGAAGTTGGCATTTCTGAGGGACGCGAACTGAGCGAGTCGAACGCGAGGCTGTTTTTATTCAATTTTGCATCGGTTGTAACTTGAGCATACGAACTCGGATTGACTTGAAATTTGGAACGTTGACTCTCATAGCTTTGCTTGTCGTATTATATTAATTTAAGCTCGATCCAGACTCGGACAAAATTCATCGATATCCATAGCGAAGCAGTGTATAACCGTTCTCCGGGACGAACTACCTTTGGTTTTTTGGTCAAATTCTCGGTGTCACGGCCTTGCCAAAAGGCGGGATAACAGTATGTATGTATATGTACACACATATAGTCGATCCATTTGTCAATGAATGCGAACCGCACAACAAAGTAAGGCAAAGATTAAATGATTTTAGCAAATAACAAACTACTAAATTTAATCTTATAGCTATGGTCAGTCAACGCTATAAATGCTTCTATCACTTTAAAATGTTATAAAGTAACATCAAAATTTAATAGTTGGATTCACTTGATTTGGAAATTGGAATATAGTCATTTTATAATATTTCTTAGCAAAATTAAATATTGTACCCGTCATTTGAAATTTGGCAACTAATGCTTGTCAATCAAGAAACATGTTTTTTATACATTATCGCCGGCCTTTAGAAATGGTTTGACAACGAATCTTTAGAAATGGATCGACAATGAATTGCTGCCTGGCTGAAAATAGTTTAAACGATATCGACTATTGCATCATCAGACGGAACAGAAACCTTATGAGATGTATCCCCGAAAATTTCATCAAAATATGTAAGTTAACATTTATAATTATATAGAACCAAAAAGTTGATACATTGTTTAAATATCATTTTAATATTTTAAGATTTCATTATATTAATAGTTATTCATTGCCAATTCAAATATGTATATCAGTTGATAAAATTTACTTACACGGTTAATTTTATTTCATCATAAAAGTAAACTAGGAGTATATATGTTTGATGATACAATTGGTAACCCATTTCCAAAATATGTCAGTTTAATAAACTACCATATCATACAAATCATCACTTGTGTGGCATATTTGATGGGCTTGACCATTCAAAAGATATAGTACTTCTGATGTAAATAGTTAGGATTTAAATCTAACATATAAAATGGAATATAAGGCAAAATACATGCATGATTTTAAATTTCCTATATATCGTCTGAGATCTCCTTTTCACACTTAAACGAGACGAGACATCAAATTTCCTCCATATCTCTCTCGACACTCATCTCGTCCGTGATATTCAAATCTCATCCGAAATATGGATCAAAATCTCAATCCGAGATCTCACTCGAAATTATACATTTTCTTATTTTCCATAATATTTTTTATTTTCATATTGATTCAAAAGAAACTACTCAATCCAATTATAATTTACCAACTTCTTGAACATATTCTTTGTTTTTTATCTTAATCTTAATAAGTCATAGTGAAAAGTTTCACTTCTTTATTATGTTCAAATAAAAGGATATTATTCAATCATTACCAAATCAATTAAGCTAATCAAGCTACTACTATTATAAAAATATTCATTTTTTCATGTAAATCAAGTATGTTACCTTTTTTATTTTTACTATAAAAGTTATAACCGTTAAATAAATTGACACATCAATTTTAGACACATAAGTACATTCGAGATATTCCCGAGATGCATTATAAGACCCGAGATGTCAATCCAAGATGTACACCCGATATGTACTCATCTCGTCCGAGATCTCCCCCGATACGAGATAACTTGTGTAAAAATTCCGAAACGAAACGTGACCGAAATCCGATTTAAAACCTTGAATACATGTCATGTATTAGATCAACAAAATATCAAACTGGCACTACAATCATTTAATTAATATTACAATTGATATCAACAGAAGTTCAATGTATCCTCTAGAACTTGTACAATAGAAAGTTTTAAAAAAAATTAATAGGCTTTTTAATCCTAATTCTATATATTCTCTAAATCTTAATTTTTTTTGATAGTGTAAGGTACTTTATTCAAGTAGAGCACTTATTTTTGATGTCTCGGATGTTCAAACTCATGATCTCTAGAACTGATGTCTAGAGCGTCATATCACTAATCTGTTGAGCTAGTGGAACTCTAAATCTTAAATTTACAAGTTTCTCAAATAAAACAGTAGTGGACGATTCTAATCCCACTTACATTCTAAATTTAATTCTAAATTTAATTAATAATGAAACTATGTACACATATCACATAATTCATATTGATTCAACTGAGAATAAAGTAGAGGAAAATAAATAAAATTATTGTTGATGATTAAAAAAAAAAGATTTGATCTTCCAAATGACACAAAATTTAGATCTGAAAATAGCTCCGAAGATGAGATTTAAACAATATGCTAAGGTTTGCGTAATTTGGGAATCACGTCCCCTTATATATAATATCAACATTTTCAAATTTGACTTTTCAACAAATTAGAATGTCATTTCGGTATCTACACACAGGCCTGACCCAGAAATTGGGCTGCCCAAACTCAAAAACAGAATTTAGTCTTCTTTGCAAAAAAAAAAAAGTTTTGAAGCACATATTACAGTGAACTATGAGACTTGATCATTGCTCGTCTCAACCAAATTGTAGCTACCAACCACAACCGCTTATGTTAACAGGTATACTCGTTTTTGTATTATACCGTACAATTTTGTTGTTGAAATGTTGACTTTGTCCAAGGAGGTTGCCCGAGCCTGAAGGCTTGGACGACTTTTCCCTGACCTGACCCTGTGTACACATTAATACCATGACAATCATACTCTTATTTTTTAATGGAATCACTCTAATTAGGTTTATATCTAGAAATAGCATAGCACAATTCATTTTACATTTGTTGCCCCAAATGTTGAAACAAAATTCCAATATGAAATGCTTAATCATTGTTAAAGGGCTTGGTTATTTGAAAGTTTACAACTCTTTTCTTTATTAGAGTGCTTACAAACAAAGCTATTGAGGCTAATGATGGAAAGCCCCTGCCCCTCCTCCAGAAAGCTGCTATTGGATTGACAGCTGGTGCTATTGGAGCGACTGTCGGCAGTCCAGCTGATTTGGCACTCATACGTATGCAGGCTGATGCGACATTACCTGCAGCACAAAGGAGACACTACAAAAATGCATTTCATGCTCTCTCGCGTATTGTTGCTGATGAAGGAGTTCTTGCACTTTGGAAAGGGGCAGGACCCACTGTTGTGAGAGCCATGGCACTTAATATGGGTATGCTTGCTTCATATGATCAGAGTGTCGAGCTTTTCAGAGATTCACTTGGTTTTGGGGAAGTAAGCACTGTAGTTGGTAAGTATCCATATCTTATAGCGCCTTTCTTTGTATTTTCCCCTTTAATTGTTTGGTCTGATTACGGGTATACTGACCTTGTTACATCGGAAATATATCTAACCTACTTAATTTAGAAAATTGACCAAGCTTCTTGTCAATACATGTATGCTTTAGATTTTTCACAATAATTATGAGCATCAATTGAATACTGCAGTATACAGCTTTGTTGGTTGTACCAAGGTTAAGGCGACAATCAATGTCAAGCTATTTATGAACACACTTTCGAGACAGCTTTACTGCTTTTACTTGCTTTTGCTTGCTTTTGCTTTGGATGAATTGTGGAGTACTGTCTTAAAATAATCTAGAGTTAATGGCTTTTTTTCTTTTTTTTCTTTTGCATTTTCTTTATTTGCAGGAGCTAGTGCTGTTTCAGGGTTCTTTGCAGCAGCATGTAGTTTGCCATTTGACTACGTGAAAACCCAAATTCAGAAGATGCAACCAGATGCAACTGGTAAATATCCTTATACTGGTTCATTGGACTGTGCCCTAAAGACTTTAAAGAGTGGAGGACCTTTCAAACTTTACACCGGCTTTCCTGTCTACTGCATCAGGATTGCTCCCCATGTTATGGTAATTCTTCCATTTCACCTTTTCTCTTTATGCTATAACACAGTTTGCCTAGCTAGAAAAATCTGAGGCAACAGTCATTTGTGCCTTTTGGGAAAATCATTAAAGTTTGGATAATCCTAGTAATTAGCTATGTTTTAGAACAACCTTAACCTCTATTTGATAGAAGCCAAAAACAGATCTGAGTAGCATCTCTAAAATGACAGAAATCAACGTTTCACCGTAGTTTATACTTGTTGGTGAATAACAACTACAAAATGGAAGTTGATGTCAGACCACGGGCTTTAGTTTGTATGCACCTACTTTCTTTGGTGAATCTTAAATATTAACATATGTCATTTATAACAAAGTACCTATTCACTATACATCATGCCATGGTTCTTGGAATAGGACTATAGGGGTCTGTTTTGTGAATCTTAAGTATCGGTAATGTCTTCGATGTATCTCAAATGAGATTTATGAGTTATGACTATGCAGCGTGCCACGTTGCCATGTTTCAATACGACTAAATGCACTGACCATTTTTTTTAATCATTTAACGCAAAACAAGTGGAGGCACTTTGGCTCTGGCTACAAATGCTATACAAATCAGTTGTGCTAAATACAGAAAAAACCAAGATCTTGTTTGGTTTGCAATTTCAGTTTTAGGTTCTTGTAACAATTGAATGCAGTAGATTTTTCTGAAATGGGCAATTTGGAAAGTAGATCTATCATTTAAAATTGTAAACAACCTTTTCTTGTTTTTAGTCTTTTGGATGTATCAAAAACAGTATGTTATATGATTTTTTCACTCGTTCTCCTCTTCCATGCTTTTCTAAATGCATATTGAATGTGCAAACATAAGATTCAAAAATGGCCCTAATATTTCCTTTCAACAATGCTCATCAATATAATATTGATGATTGGTATAAACCTTTTCTCTATACGTTATATGTAACATTAGTAATATTTCCATTAATAAAAAAATAATACAGCAACACTCATTTGCATGTAAATTACATTTGAAATGTTTAAAGTCTGTCTGTTGTATTTAAAGTGATTTTAATTTGTGCAGATGACATGGATATTCTTGAACCAAATCCAGAAGTTCGAGAAAAAAATTGGGCTTTAATTTAATCATCAAGCAGGATCATTCATGTGGTATGGTTACCAAAAATATACCATCTTAATAATTATATTGAAGCTGATTGACCCGATTTCAAGGATTTATGATGTGTCGATTATAATAATTTTTGTTGTAATGTGGGGATCATATGGAGGAAATTTTTCTGGGACAGTATAAGTTTGCTGCCCTTCTGAGTTTATTTTTTCTGTCAGTATGTATACACATTTGGCATAGTTTATTATTTAATCTATCCTTTTACCCGAATTTTATAGCATTTTGCTTATTAATTCATTCCGCTAGAAATTGTCATTACTAGCTCAGTTCTGGATGCTATAACTATTGTGTTAGGTCATAGTCACAACTTCTGACCATTTAAGGTTTTTTTTAATGGCTGATTAGTGCCAACAGATGTCAATTTCAAGGATTGTAACCACTACCTGTGGTTTGAATTGATGTACTTTGTCTGAACTGACTGCTTTTAGAGTTGTATCTAAAATTCTAGTTCGTGTTAGGTTTATCAAACAGCAAAAGAAGAAAAAACGAACTTCTCTGTTCTACGGTTAGAATTTCTTTTGTTCCTAATCTCAAGGCGAAAATATGAGTTTTGTTTCACAAAGTTCAATTATAAGTTGCAACATCTTTTCAATTGCAAGTACAAATGAAGAGGATTTTTATACGAAGTAAGCTTCTTTTTGGGCATAGGTTTGTCGATGAATGTCCGAACAATCCGAAATACTTTCGCATCCGTATCCGAAAAAATAGATGCGGATACATCTACGAAAACATCCGTGTTTGAAAATTATCCGTTTGGTTTTTGTTAAAATTATAGTTCATATTATGTGTATTTTAGCACTATTTATTGTTGTAATGGTTTACAATTTTTTTATGTATTTAATGCGTATTAACTGCACGAAACTATTTATTATTATCATATTTGTTTATTTTTCATATTCTTATAATAAACGAGATTGAATTTTTTTATGTTAAATCAAAATTTTATAAATATTTCTACATTTATCGATCTTCAGCGAATATGATAAGTATCTGATATTAGTTCGTATCCGTGTATGCGGATCTCAATATCTGAAATGATTTCGAATGCAGATGCAGATATAATCCTACTCATATTTGAAAGTATCCGTTGACATGCCTAATCCAGTGCCTTTTGCATCATTGACAAGTTGGGTGCAATTGTCCTCCACTTGCGCCCAAAACAAAAAATTAGCCAAGTAATTTAAAATCTATTTATAGTCTAAATAAATAAGTCCAGTCCAAAAGCGTCATTTTGGCTCGATTTGTTTGTAGCAAATTCTGAATGACATAAAATTTTAAGTAGAATTTTTTAATATATTTTAGCTATAGGAAATTCATCAAATAGAAGTGATGAGCATTTATATGTTGCTTTTTATATTATTTTCGAACAGTTGTTGACCTCGTAAGGCTGTTATGGTATGATAATCATTATCGATACGAGAAAATCGTTACCGTATCAATATTATTGATAAGTCAAATGACCACTGATACTTTACACAAAGACACTAAATTTTTATTGCACTAAGATTTGATAATGATAAAATCTTAATTATTTTATTAGTGATTCTAATTCCATCAATGAATACATTTTGATTTATTTTAGTTGATATAGAATATTTTCTAAATTCATTATAAGTTATTTACAGTAGTATTTTAGTTGATAATGCCATCAAGGTATGTAAGTTTGAAAAATTCAAGAAAATGACGAGCTCTCAATCCTGGTCTCCCCCGTTCAATCCTTTCGTTTCTTCCTCTATCCCTGCCTGCTTTGATCCCTCTACTTTCAATCAGTCGGGGATTGGAGTTCCCCCTTTCCTTTTAGATCCCATGCTTTGAATCTTCCATGGTCTCCAACAATGCTTCAAGTGCTGTATTCGTTCAGGGAGGTCGAAGTTTTGCTGACGTTGTTCGATCTCCTGCACGGGAAATGCCTCGTGTTTCAAATTTCAAACACTCCAAGTTAGCCCCACCTGCTTCTACTCGTGTGCCAAGTAGGATATTTCTTATGGCAAAATCCCTAAGGGCAAGTGGCATCTGCTTCAGATACGGAAAAGCTGGACACATGGCAAAATCCTGTCGCAATGTCGTCTTGTGTTTTAAGTGCAATAAATGTGGTCACTTCTCAGCTCGCTGCAAAGCCAATAAGAAGGGGACAGACAAGCTTCAGGGTACAGGCGCTGTAATTTCAGTGGAGACGAAAGGCAACTTGATAACACGGGTCCCAAGGCACCATCTCAATCAACCGTCAGGTGTCCTTCTTCACTAGAAAATTTTTCTCCCCGAATTAATTCACCCCGTAGAATTTCCACTTTTTTCAGAACCAAGGAAAATGCATGCCTCGAAATATGATCTTCTCGAAGCTTAAATGCATGCGGTGATATCCATCGTCTTTCATCGTCTCTGGGGCTTGGTCCATCAACGAGGTTAGGCGCTGCTTAGGTCGTCACTTCGACCGTGCAGACTGGCGTATTACCATGTTTTCTGATGATGCTTTCCTTATCAGATTTCCTAGTTGCCGAATGCTAACCAGTGCGGCTACCAAGAGGTTCCTCGATCATGTAATAGGTACGGTCCACATTCGCCAATGGTTTTTGGAAAGGGATAACATTGTTCGTCAGTTTTTCGACCCCTCTTGGTTCAAAGTCTCGGGCATTCCACATTTTATCCACAATGATGTGCAGCTTAGGGAGATACTTGACCCAATCGGGCAGTTCATAGCTTTAGACCACTGTTCTTGGGCGACTGCTGACCACTGTTTTGCATACATCAAGATCAGGAAAGACAAATCAGTGGCGGTTCCTGGCGCTTTCTTCACCGCTGCATTCGACCATGATTTCAGGCTAGTGTTTGAGCACTGGATTCATAATCACCCTCCTATTCTCCTAATGACTTTGTTCTTGAATCGGGTGCTTTCCCAATCGCCTATTCTCTCAATCCGGTTTACCCGTTCGATGACGAGGGACTTAAATTATGGTCTAACCTACCCACTCCTTGATGAACTTTGATGATGACGTCATGGAAGATGAATCTCGCCTTAATATGAAGTTGGCATCTGTTAAAGCAGGCAAGCAAGTGATCTAGATTGACTCACCCGATGATAACACCTACTCTCTTGCTGTTCCATCAGTGGCAGCGAGGGAATCTCAGATTGCACCTGGCGTGGATCATGTGGTTAGGTGGAGCAGGGTCTACTACTTGAATGAGACATGAACTTAGACTTCCAAAGGATTGTATAGGTAACCCATCGCCGACTTTGTTGCCCATAGTGGAGGTTGACCTTATCTCCCCTCGGTCAAATATTCCTGCTCATCCGCCTGTCCCTACTCCAACGGTTATCAGGAGGAGTGGCCGGCTTCTGCCTGCCGATGGTGATTACCCCATGCAAGGTAGTGTCTTCATCCCTAACCTTTTAAACACTTTTAATCAAGAATTTATAATTTCTGCTGCATCTTGTATGTCAGTCTCTCTAAATCCTTCGCATGTTGAGGTCATTAAATGCCTCGAATCTGAGCGGGCGGGTGGTTCTTAATGCATATACTATCTTGGAATATTCGCGGTTTAGGTGGTTCCGATAAGTGCGCTTTAGTTAAGAATTTTATCCATCCATTGCATCTTGATGTCTTATTTATTCAAGAATCCAAGCTATGTAACCCAAATGCGTTTAAACTTAGATTGATTGTTGGTGACCTTTTAAGCGGATCGGCTGTGTTGGATTCGGTGGGGTCCAAGGGGGTATTATCACTTTTTGGGACAACTCAAAATGGACTCTTCTTCAAAGAGTTATGGATGTTTCCACGCTTCATGTTATGCTTAAGAATGTGTCTACCGGTGTTGTTTACGCCTTTTCCAATATTTACACTCTGGACAACTCTTCGAATCGTTCTATGCTTTGGGCTGCTTGTACCTCTTTCATACCCCTATTCCGCGGTCCATGGGTAGTTGGCGGTGATTTTAATGTTACTAGGTTCCCTTACAAGCGAAACTCATCTTCTAGTTTCTCATCGGATATGGACAATTTTAACCGGTTCATTGCCGACTGTGACCTCATCGATTTGCCTTTAAATAGTCATGCCTTCACGTGGTCGAGCAAATGCTCTTCTCCCTCATTATCTAAGCTCAACCGGTTCTTCATCAATATGTATTTTGAAACTACTCGCCCCCTTGCATCTCAAACCGGTCTTCCCACAATCATCTTTGACCACTGCCTAATTCTCCTTGACTTCGGAGATGGTACCCCTCATAGGCCTCCCTTCAAATTCAAAAACTTATGGACCCTTGAGCTAGGGTTCGACGATATGGTAGAGAGAACCTGGGCTTTATTCGTCGTTTCTGGGTCTGCGGCCCTTACTCTCGTCATTAAACTACGACTTCTTAGATCTGCTCTCAAAACATGGTCTAAAGGGATTTGGGGGTCGGTCAAAGAAAAAAAAGAACATCTCCAAAATCAGATTTTAGACTTGAATATCAAGGAGGAATCTTCCCCCCTCGATGCTTCATAAAAGGAGTCGCTTCACATTCTTGAATTGGATCTCATTCGGCTGTTGATTCAAGAGGAGGTGGCGTGGAAGCAACATTCAAGGGACCAATGGCTTCGCGAGGGTGATCTCAACACGGGTTACTTTCATAGAATCGCTAATGGAAGAAGGAGATCTAACGAAATCTCCAACACTCAGACTGATAACTCTCTTGTTTCCGATGAGCATGAGATTGTCAGAGTTTTCACCACCTATTTCAAACAAATTATGGGCACTCCCTCTTCTTCTCACGATTAACTGGGAGTCTCTCCTCCCTCCTCATCCAATTCACTTCTTCTCCTTGACCGCCCCTTCAAGATTGATGAAATTTTGGCTGTGTTAAATGAAATGGCGTCTGATAAAGCGCCAGGTCCGGATGGTTTCCCCCCTTCTTTTTTCAAAAGATACTAGGGATTCCTTAAATTCAGCATCTTCAATGTCTTCGTTGAATTCCACCAAATCTGGTTGCAAAACTCAACCACGCCAATATCATTCTCATCCCAAAATCTGAAGGTGCTTCTTCTCCTTTTGATTTTAGACCCATCAGCCTCTCAAATATGGTCTTCAAACTCATCACTAAGGTCCTGGCCAACCGCCTGAGACCTTACATGGATTCTCTCATCAACCCCAGACAATTGACTTTTACTTCGGGTATATCTTTAATTGACAATGCTGCGATGGTCCAAGAGGCCATTAGCTTTTGTCATGCAAATAAAATAGGCTGTGCTTTTGTAAAGCTTGATTTCTCTAAAGCTTTCGACACTATGTCGTGGGATTTTGTCCTTGCAAACCTTGACCACCATGGGTTTTCGCCATCTTTCATTGCTTGGATTTCCCAGTTTCCCTCCACCTCTTGTTCCACGGTTTGCGTTAACGGAATTGAGGGTAATCTTTTTTGCTCCAAAAGGGGGACTGAGGCAAGGGGACTCAATCTCTCCCCTTCTTTTCAACCTGGCTGTTGATATCTTTGCCAGAATGATTGACATGGCTTGTAAGTCAGGCCTGCTTAAATGCCCAGGTAGGGATTTCATAAACAATGGTTTCAACTCGTTTCAATTTGCGGACGACACCATTCTCATGTCCATTCCAACCCCTAAGTCAATTGCAACCTTAAAGCTTCTCTTATACTGTTTTGAACTGGCATCGGGGCTACAGATTAACTACTCCAAGAGTGCTGTTTTCATGTCTGATGCGGTGCACCCTCTTGGTCCTCTTGTGGCCTCTTCGCTAAACTACAGCCTGCACTCATTCCCAATTCCATATCATGGAATGCTTCTTAGGCCTTCTAAACCTACGAAAGCGGACTGGTCAATCCTCATTGAGAAATGTACTCGTAGGCTGGCTGGTTGGAAGGGTTCGTCACTTTCCAAGTCAGGTAGGCTTATGCTTGTTAACTCTGTCATGTCTACTCTTTCGACTTACTGGTTCTCCTTTTACAAAGTGCTAACTTGGATAATTCAAAAAATTGATGCGTTAAGGCGAGCATTCTTGTGGAAAGGTACAACTTCAATCACCACAACAAACTGTCTTGTCGCATGGGACTCAGTTTGCTTGCCTAAAAATGAAGGGGGCCTAGGACTGATCAACTTGTGTAATTTCAATAAGTCTTTACTTTCCAAGTGGAGCTGGAATCTCCTTATTGGCTGTTCAAAACCTTGGGCTATTTGGATAAGATCCTACTATTACAATGACAATTTCAACCTCTTCGATTGCTCTCCTATTCCAAGTGCCTCCAACTTTTGGAACAACGTGGCTAAGGTAGGAACAGAACTTCATATCAACACGAATATCGTTTGAGGAAATGGGAAAAGAACCCTATTCTGGAAAGACCCTTGGATGGAAGGTCAAAATTTGTCCTCCCTTTTCCCTACCTATTTATTATTGCTTCGAACAAGGAGGTAACTTTGCATGCAGTTTTCCTCGCTGGTGGGCGAAATTTAAGCTTTACATCCATCCTGTATGGCCCTCTTCTACTATCAGTGGCTGCTCTTCTGACTTACATAGACTCTGTTTCGTTGCATGATGTGGAGGATTCTTTCGTCTGGGCCCTGAATCCAACAAGCATTTTTTCAGTACGTTCAATGTACAACTTCTACAACTTACCTGGTATATTCGTTGACTTAAGCAGCCTCTGGAGGCTCTGTGCGCCTCCTAAATTTAAAGTGCACATGTGGCTTATAATGCTGAACAAACTTAATACTACTCATGCACTGGCCAGAAAGTCCATTGCAGCTGCTCAATGTTGCTTCCTCTGTAGCGAGCATGTTGATTCTACACATCATATCTTCTTCAATTGCGATTTCATGTTTAAGGCGTGGATAATGTGTATGACAAATTTAAACTTACAAGCTGATGCCACTTTTCTGACCTGGAAGCCCTTTAGGCCTCTTCGTCGCCCACTTCATCGTTTTCCTTACTTTCTTTAGCTTTTGCTTAGGTTTGATGGATTGGGAGGAATGGGAGATGCTTCAATTGCAAAGTTAGTTCATTTTAATCAGTTTCTAGGATAATTCTCATTCTGTTTTCCATATGGACAGGTACTGCTTTGGCTCCCATGTACTACTTCCTTGTAGTGGCTGGGGATAAGGACTCTGTAAGTAGCAACACGGGTCCAACTTGATGCTCTTAGGGTTCTATCTCGGCCTTATTTCCCTAGTATTTCCTGCTTATGTCATTGTATATATTTCTTTTAAGTATTATGTTGGGTAGATATTTAGTGTTAGCTATGTTTGGCTGTTTTTTAGGAACGTTTACTCCATTTTTGGCCACCGACTAGGCTTGTTAGTCGGATAATTCAGGTTTTACACACACACACACACACACATATCTTATTATGGCTGTGCGACCTAGGTCGCACTACTACTTATAAAAAAAAATAACATTGTTAATTTCATACTTTGAAGTTAGAAAAATTAAAAAGGAAAAGTATCATCAATAATACTAGAAATATGTTTCTAAATATGATATATTTTCAAAATTGTCTATGGATACTACTAATTAAAATAACAAAAAAATAAAGCAATACAATTGGTAAAATAACAGTTACCAATGGTTTTGGTAATTTTCTACCGTTAAATTTACTATTAAAAATAGTAAATTTACCATTACTACATTGATAACATTGATAAATGTAGCTCAAAATTTACAAATTATGTCGTATCGGTATGTGTATGCGTCTAAAATGACCAAATAATCAAGAACAGATCTGTTATAGCATAGGATCCCGACTGTGATCCTAAAATTGATTTTTTGAAGGTGGGATCTTCGGTCATCGAATATGTTAAGGTTTTACTCTAATTCAGATCACAAATCACTAGAAGATATGTTAGGAAGCCGGAAGTAAATGTAGAAAAAGTAAAGACACACAATTTTTTTATAGTGGTTCGACATATGTCTGCTTTGTTTCTTTTATCATGGTTCTTTGATTTACAATTGTTACAACGCTTGCTAGATCTCTCTGGATCAGTTACAATATTGTGGTTTGTTAGATCTGAGATTGGAAAAGCTCCGACGTTATAGATCTTGAGGTTGATCCACCATAACTTGATGTTGGATGGTGGATTGGATGATTGTATAAGGTCCAAATGATTCCTTAATGTCCAAAAGTGTTCTAGCAATTCTGTTAGGCTAGAACAGTTTGGTCGTCTAGTGATCCCAACTTGTCTTCCATTGTTGTTTCAACCTTAGAGTATTCATAGAAGTCAGGACATGAAGGAGTATATAAGTGTAGGAGTGATTCGGTTCGACAGAGTAGTTTGGTATGGCTAAGACTTGGTTCCGTGGTCAAAGTGAGTTTGATGGTTCCATGGTTCGGCAATGGGCCGTCGAACAAAAACTTCGACTCAGTGTTCGACCACTGAACAAGATTTTGTTCGATACAACTTCTTACCAGACCATTCCCGAATGGACCGTGGGGGTTCAAACACCGTGCCCCCAAACGTGGTTATACTCTTTTTCCATAAGGATTTAGTTCCATCAAGGGCCTACGGATTAGAGTCTGTGGCATTCTGGCTAGAGTCTCCTACAAAAGAGGGAAATCGAGCTCAATATTCATACAATAATTCCATAATGTTGTAGTGCTAAGCACAAAACAATACTATCGGTTCATAATGCATAGAACACAGTCTGTTCAGTTCATAAGTCAATCAAGAAATGCAGTTCTATCTAATTATGAAAACCAAGTTCATAACTAAGAAGTTCAAACAAACTTCAAAAAATACAGAAATCAAATCGAATCTAAGGTTCATGTTGAAATGTGTCTTGGATTTCAGCCTAGTACATGCTGCGAGATCCATCTCTGGATCTCGTACAGGTATTGGCATACCAAGGTACACTCCCGAACTTTATTTTAACAAGAAATAAACAAAGCAAAGTCTAAAACTCATCTATTAATGCCTTCAAGGAATGTCATGATTCCAGACGCGCCACCTAAACTGCTACCAGTAACCATTGCCTGGTTTGTTGGTTGCTGAGAGTATCTCCCGGTTGAAGCTTGACCACTATAGTAACAACCCGTAAATTTTAATTAATTTTATTTGTTTTATTAATATATTTAATCGAAATTTTGTGAAATTTTAAACGATAAAATTTTGAAATATAAATTTGACATTTGGAATACGTCTAATTAAACATAGCAACTGGTAAATTTTCATCAGATAATATGGAAGTTATTTTCTTGTGTAATTTTATTTCTATTTAAATCAGTTAATAACAGTTGAATTTAAAAGTGTTCGAAACCTAAATATGTCAATATGAGAAAATTTATTTAGAACACTTTGAATAAGACTGCGTAATTCGTTTCACAAATTTCGGACGTTTCTAGCTCCGTTTGGATTTTTCCGTACGGAACAACAACGTATATCAGTGTCCGTACGGACTTTTGATAGGATGGTCGTACCACTGATATCTGTACACCGTTTTGATCGTCTCATCGTGCTGATCTCAACGGTATATTCACTTCTATTTTTCCAAACCCCGGCATGCCGCGAAATCTGTAAACGGTTAGCCGTTGCGGTTCGTTGATTGAGTCTATTGGTTTCCATATGGCCTTTCGTATGCTCCGTTTTAATCAACAATCTTTTAAAATTCCCAGAACTTAATTTTTGACGTTTGGCTATTCGCTATTTCATTTTCTTTAGTTCGATTCATTTTTCCATCCTTTTATTTCTCCGTTCATAATTTGTGTTGTACCTTTCCTTCTGCTATTTTCTCGATGGCAACTTCGCCTATCCATGTATTTTTCTCGAAGCAACCCAAATTCCATACCCTTTGCTCAGATCCTTCACTCGCCTCCCTCAAATATCAATTCAACTGAGCAGCCGGCCACCGTTGTTCCCTCTCTCCAGTCTCATGCCCGAGCATCCAGCAACCATCAATCATGCAACTCCTTTCAAACCAACCTTCGGCCTCCACCTCAACAATAGTGCCATCAACTGCCTATGTCGCCGAAGTTTCCACCTCGGCCATCTTGTCTCGGCCGCAACTCATCATCGCCTCAGCCTGTAACACGCCTTCAAGCCCCTGCTAGTTAGTCGAACATCAACCCCCTCACTCTTTTCTCTTCCAGCCATTTTCTATTGGCTTTAAATAGTCTGTGTTACCTTATACTTCATTTATGTAAGTATTCCGTGTTGCCTTATATTGCATATTGACTTTAATCATATCATATGTTAGTCGGCATGAGTTCGTTCCTGGCTGCATGTTTTCTTTCGGTACTAGTATACATATATATATATATTCTTCATCTGAAAGCCTTTAACTTGTTCCTATCTATGTTTAATGAATATACTCGGTTATATATATATCTCGCGTATATACATATTTATATATAGTTATAGATATATTTTATAGAGATAGTATTTTTATACAAGTTGTTACTTGGTATATGTATATATGAGCTCTATTAATGTGTATAAGTATATAAGTCCATATGCTTTTGTATATATACTCATGTAACAGTTTCGTATAATGTAAAGGTTTATGAATATATTTTATATGTTTTAAAATATGTTCTCTGTTGTGTTTTCGTATAGTACATAAGTTATAGATTGGTATTATTTTGGCTTTATAAAGGGGTATATATAACTATCTGTTAGTTATACAAATCAAGCTGCTTATTTTATAAAGTATGACAGGTTATCCATTTTATAATATGGTTATACAAGTTGTATTATATTATCATTTGGAGTCTGTTATATTAGAGTCTGTTATATATGTATATAATGTTTGTTTATAAAGTATATAAGTTTTGTATGTTGAATAGTGGTTAGCTTCAGGTCTGCTTGTATATATATAAATCAATATAAGATGTGTGTAGGTATATATATATATTTATACAGTAATATATTTATGCAAGGATTATATATATTAGTGTTTAATAGTTACAGTATTATATATATATATATAATTTCTTCGGTTTACTGAGTATATGCGTGATTGTTTAAGTGGTTCTATATATACTTATGTGTAATGGATTTTGAAATAACTACATATTTAATTTAATATATGTTTAAATTTAAAATATGATTATATATATATATATATAAGTTCATATACCAATTATCTTCATCGACCCAGTTCTGATTTATTTCGTCTATTCGTATTATCAGCTGGTCCGTCAAATTCGTGCCAATTTAGCTTTGTTTCGGAATTTGTGCCTGGGTTTCGTAACTCAACTTCAGTGTCAAACTTCTCTAGCCTCGAAAGGTGAGCAATAACTCACGATTAATGTTCTTATATTTATTAAATTTGATATCAATTGAAACGATAATTGAAATATGCTGCTGTTAGTTATTTACATTGCTATATATATGCCATTATCTATATCTGTTCACCTGTGACAACTGACACCATTATCTGTTATTTATATTGATGATATATGCCTGTTACTGTTGTTATTTTATTATCATATATGTTATCACTCTGCAAGTTCCCTGTTAGTATAGAATCACTATGGGTTGAAATGATACATACCCGAACGATCTGTAGAATAAGAGAAAATCGTTATGGGTTGAAATGATAAACCCAAGCGATTTTCATTAAATTGAATTTGGGATTTCGGGTTGAAAAGATATATATCCGAATATGTTTTAAATTGCGGATTGAAATGATAAATATCCATATCACTTGACCATAGGATAGAAATCTATATTCAGACACCGTTGGTCTATTTATATATTTTTGAAAATGATTTCTATGGTTTTGAAAAGAAATATATGATTTTGATAAATATTGATTTTAAAGATTTATCAAAGTTGATTTAATAAAGTTGATATATATAATATGTTTAAGTATTTATTTAATATATATATTTTCAAATATAGAGTATATAATGATTCAGATTGGAAAGATAAATTTGAAGATGATTTGATATTTATTGAAGAATTTTACTTAAATAAGTTTGGTTTGAAATTATTAAATTTGAGATTTTAAAGATATGATTTTATATCTTGATTTTGATTTAAAGTGATTTAAATGTATATTTCAAATAAATTGTAGGAAATATTTAGTTTATTGTAATTTGGGGTTTGTTTTAAATGATATTGGATTTATTAAGTGAATATTTCAAGACTAAAATAATAGTAAAATGAATTTGATATGTATATGAAATTATCGAATTTAGTTTTGAAATTGTTGAATATATTGACTTTGAAATATATTGAATTTTGAATGGATTATTGTGTGGTTCAAATCTGTATTTGAAATCGGTATAACTTAAAATGGTTTATTGAGAAATTTAATTGAGTTGAAATTTAGCTGAATTTGGAATTCGAGTTGATTTGAATCGATTTGTGAATTTGTGGAAACTATCTTTATTATATAAAGTATTTTTAAATTATATTTAAAAACTATTTTTATATTATTTTATAAACTATTTTAATATAACTATTTTTATTATAACTATTTTAATATAAACTATTTTAGTATAAACTATTTTAATTAAACTAATTATTTTAATATATATTGTTTAACTTATAACTATTTTATATAAATTATTTTATTTTATAAACTATTTTATTATATATACTATTATTGATATCTAAACGGTTTAAGGGAAATGCTATAATTCCAAAGTGTTATGATTTCCAAAATGCTATAATTTCAAAGTGTTATGATTTCCAAAATGCTATAATTTCAAAATGTTGTGGTTTCCAAAATATTATATTTAAGTGTTTTGATTTCGAAAGAGTTATAACGTTGGAAAGTGATATGATTTTTGGAAATGGATATATTTGAAATGGAAATGATATCGTATTGATTTGGGTTTTGAAATGAAAATGGTATTTTGGTTTGAAGCATAAACTATTTTGAAATGACCGCGGTGTTATAATAATGTTTGGTTGTTAAAGAGACCGGGATCGGATATGGGCATACTCTCTGTCGATACCGAAAACCACTTTAACAACTGTGTACGCGGCGGAGATTCCAGAATGAAGTAGGATGGTGGCGACGATCATATATGAGGTATATACGTGGACCCGACTCCCGTGAGTTGGCATAAGGTGCCTAAAACATGAGCAATTGACGGGCTAATGAGGTAGCTCCTCTGATCGGACACACTCCATCGTATGCCATTCTATTACTTTGTGATTGATTTGGTGTGCACCTTTGGATTTTCAGGAGTGTGGCTCGAGGTGGGCGGTAGTGGCTGCTATGCGTTACCACCGACCCGGAAGTGTAATTGGTATATCTACCCTGGCATTGCCTAGTTGTGCTGTGTCACCTACCCTAGCGCGCCTCTTACGAGTTTGATTTGTGTCGTACCTATGGAGTATCTTCTCGTAGCCTCCCGATCTGGAGGTACGTAGGTACTGTATAGACTATTGGCACTATAAAATGTGTTAAGGGGGATATGGGTAACGCCTTAACGCTATTTTTAAATAGTTTACTTTTACTTTAGACATTATTATAATAGCGTATATTATACATAGTAGATAGTTTAACGGATCCTTAGAGGATGGTTATCCCAAACATCCTTTAAGTTACTGTATTTCAATTGATATTTCACTTGAGTTGGATTTATTGATTTAAGAATGTTAATCCTGACTCGAGTGTTTTGTGTTTTGCTTTACGCTCGGGTCAGACTGAGTGATACCCCATTTGAGACTCACCTTTGGAGTTGGAGCTTCGCTTGGATATCCAGCTATATCGATTCTGCTTTCAGTTATTCAGTTGATTCCAGTGATGTATTCAGATCTTGTACTTGACTATTGTATTGAGACATCTATGTATTCGAGACTTCTGTTGTATCTTGTTTAACTCTGTTTATATTTATAGTAGCTTCATGAACTACTATTCTTTTGTTTTCGCTGCATTATTATTATATTTCTCTGTGTCTGTAATTCTGTGATTATTTATTTACTGTATATGCTGAGGTTTGCCAAATTTAAATTAACAATCTGATATTTTGAGCAATTCAAATCCGACATGTATGGATGCGAATGGTTGAAAATTTCCGGTCGTTATAGTTGGTATCAGAGCTCTGGTTTTAGGCAAAACGTAGCATATAAAGTAAATTTAATTACGGAATCACTTTCGTTCGAGCTTGAATTCCTTTTCTTCGATCCGGTTTCCTTTGAATTTTGGAATGTTCCCTCGGTTCCAAAATCCATTCTTGTCTCTCTTTATTCGTATTCTTCTTGATTCTGGAGTATCCCATAACTCCACTTCAATGATCTCTATAATAAATTGGCAGTCTCGCCAATCTTTGAATAATCTGTAAAGGGGTGAAACTCCTTTACAATCGGTATTGATTCACCGGAGATTTTTGTATCCTCGGTTTACGATGCTGCTATCTTTTGCTATACCTGAATTCTATCTCTGGCGAACGAATATCGATTTACTCCAGAATTCTACCTCGATCTTATTTTAAGTCACGGTTGATCCGATTAAGGTTGCCCGTGATTTGTTTTAGTCTATCTACCTTTTCTCTTTTGCTATTTAATAATCTTATCTTCGTTCGAGTCTAGCTTCTAGTAGGAATTCTATTTGATTAGGGTTCCTCTAAATTTGGATCTCTATCCTTGTGTTGGAATCCAATTCTGGAATTATCGAGTGAGGGAGTGCATTTGTAAATTAATGTTAAAATGTTTATAGTGTGTTGTTTGAGTTGTTGATGTTGATTTGGATTTTCGATCGATTTGTCTGATCAACGCTATCGATAGGAATTCCAAAACACTTGAACAGAGCAAACCGACACAATATTATTTTCAAATTTGGTAAATGAAATAAATTTGTATGATAATATTATAAATATATAAGTAAAATTTTTTTCTAGAATTTAATAAGTTAACAGAATTATTGTTTGAAATGATAATATTTGATTTTCATTTATTGTTCTAAATGAATTTATAAACATGATTTATAAATTGATTTGGAATTGAAAAGAATTTAAATTAAGAATTTGAGAATTTAAATTTCCGTTGATTCCAAACCTTGGTTTTAAAGTTTTGAAATGCATACTATTTAAAGAATTTTAGAATAGAAATAGTTTCCAAAGAATTTTAAAGATCAAATCAGTACTCTCCTCTTTTGTCGTTGGAAAATAATTTCGGTGATGACTACAGGATCATCAACATTCATTTTCGAGTTTCGGAGTAGAGAGACCATTCTGTAGCTTTGCTACATTTTTGTTTTGGAAAATTAATTTGATTTGAATTTCCGAAGTATGACTTGATTTATAATATATATATATTGGTATATGATCATAGATTTGATTTGAGATATATATAGTATATATATTTATCTCTAAATGGTTTGAACTGAAACCGGAAATTTATTCTTAAATTTCGATAAGGCGATTTCAATTATAAAATAAAGCCAAAATTTTGAAAACGTATTTAAACTTGAAATAAGTTGAGAGAGAAAATTTTCCTTGTATAATACCCAATTTCATTCTAATACAACTTACCTAAATCATTCAGAAGATGAATATGGAATTGAATAATTTACAATGTAAATTGATGATTAAATGATTTTATAAATAAAATTTGAGTGTTATAATAAATGTTATACACTTAAATTTTATTATAAAGATGTTAATGGAGATAAATAGAATAATAAGTTAATTGAATAATAGATGAGACAAATAAATTTGTTTTGAAGGAATTAATAAATTGAAATTAGATCAACTTATGAAAATACCTTGAATTTAAAATCAATTATTGAATATAAATTAATTTGAATTGAAATTTATATGGTTTAAATTAATTTATATGGTTTAAATATATGTAATAAGATATATTAAGTGGAATAAACTTAATAATAATTTGGAATAAAAGAATTAAATTTGTTGAATAAAATATGAGCATAATAAATGATTATACAAATTGATGATCTAGAAATTGTTAATTGAGGATGACTAGATAATAAGATAATGAATTTAGAAATAGATAGATTGATTTAACTTAAGTGAACTCAAATGGATTAAACCAAAATGTTGAATATTAATTAGTTTAATTTGAAATTTATATGGTTTAAATTAATTGTTTTATTTTGTTTTCAACCTATTTTCTTTTTGGTAGTTTCCATTCTCCTACTTCGTTCCTTTTTGGGGACGAAAAGTTTTGAGTGGGAGAGAGTGTAACGACCCGTAAATTTTAATTAATTTTATTTGTTTTATTAATATATTTAATCGAAATTTTTTGAAATTTTAAACGATAAAATTTTGAAATATAAATTTGACATTTGGAATACGTCTAATTAAACATAGCAACTGGTAAATTTTCATCAGATAATATGGAAGTTATTTTCTTGTGTAATTTTATTTCAATTTAAATCAGTTAATAACAGTTGAATTTAAAAGTGTTTGAAACCTAAATATGTCAATATGAGAAAATTTATTTAGAACACTCTGAATAAGACTGCGTAATTCGTTTCATAAATTTTGGACGTTTCTAGCTCCGTTTGGATTTTTCCGTTCGGAACAGCAACGTATATCAGTGTCCTTATGGACTTTTGATAGGATGGTCGTACCACTGATATCTGTACACCGTTTTGATCGTCTCGTCGTGCTGATCTCAACGGTATATTCACTTCTGTTTTTCCAAACCCCAGCATGCCGCGAAATCTGTAAACGGTTAGCCGTTGTGGTTCGTTGATTGAGTCTATTGGTTTCCATATGGCTTTTCGTATGCTCCATTTTAATCAACAATCTTTTAAAATTCCCAGAACTTAATTTTTGACGTTTGGCTATCCGCTATTTAAATTTCTCTGGTTCGATTCATTTTTCCATCCTCTTATTTCTCCGTTCATAATTTGTGTTGTACCTTTCCTTTTGCTGTTTTCTCGATGGCAACTTCGCCTATCCATGTATTTTTCCCAAAGCAAACCAAATTCCATACCCTTTGCTCAGATCCTTCACTTGCCTCCCTCAAATATCAATTCAACTAAGCAGCCGACCACCGTTGTTCCCTCTCTCCGGTCTCATGCCCGAGCATCCAGCAACCATCAATCATGCAACTCCTTTCAAACCTACCTTCGGCCTCCACCTCAACAACAGTGCCATCAACTGCCTATGTCACCGAAGTTTCCACCTCGGCCATCTTGTCTCGGCCGCAACTCATCATCACCTCAGCCTGTAACATGCCTCCAAGCCCCTGCTAGTTTGCCGAACATCAACCCTCTCATGCCACTCTTTTCTCTTCCAGCCATTTTCTATTGGCTTTAAATAGTCTTTGTTACCTTATACTTCATTTATGTAAGTATTCTGTGTTGCCTTATATTGCATATTGACTTTAATCATATCATATGTTAGTCGGCATGAGTTCGTTCCTGGCTGCATGTGTTCTTTCAGTACCAGTATATATATGTATGTATATATATATATTCTTCATCTGAAAGCCTTTAACTTGTTCCTATCAATGTTTAATGAATATACTCGGTTATATATATATCTCGCGTATATACATATTTATATATAGTTATAGATATATTTTATAAAGATAGTATTTTTATACAAGTTGTTACTTGGTATATGTATATATGAGCTCTGCTAATGTGTATAAGTATATAAGTCCATATGCTTTTGTATATATACTCATGTAATAGTTTCGTATAATGTAACGGTTTATGAATATATTTTCTATGTTTTAAAATATGTTCTCTGTTGTGTTTTCGTATAGTACATAAGTTATAGATTGGTATTATTTTGGCTTTATAAAGGGGTATATATAACTATCTGTTAGTTATACAAATCAAGCTGCTTATTTTATAAAGTATGAAAGGTTATCCATTTTATAATATGGTTATACAAGTTGTATTATATTATCATTTGGAGTCTGTTATATTAGAGTCTGTTATATAATGTATATAATGTTTGTTTATAAAGTATATAAGTTTTGTATGTTGAATAGTGGTTAGCTTCAGGTCTGCTTGTATATATATAAATCAATATAAGATGTGTAGGTATATATATATATATTTATAAAGTAATATATTTATGCAAGGTTTATATATATTAGTTTATAATAGTTACAGTATTATATATATATATATAAATTTCTTCGGTTTACTGAGTATATGCGTGATTGTTTAAGTGGTTCTATATATACTTATGTGTAATGGATTTTGAAATACCTACATATTTAATTTAATATATGTTTAAATTTAAAATATGATTATATATATATATAGTTATATATAGTTATATATATATATAAGTTCATATACCAATTATTTTCATCGACCCAGTTCTGATTTATTTCGTCTATTCGTATTATCAGCTGGTCCGTCAAATTCGTGCCAATTTAGCTTTGTTTTGGAATTCGTGCCTGGGTTTCGTAACTCAACTTCAGTGTCAAACTTCTCTAGCCTCGAAAGGTGAGCAACAACTCACGATTATTGTTCTTATATTTATTAAATTTGATATGAATTGAAACGACAATTGAAATATGCTACCGTTAGTTATTTACATTGCTATATATATGCCATTATCTGTATCTGTTCACCTGTGACATCTGACACCATTATCTGTTATTTATATTGATGATATATGACTGTTACTGTTGTTATTTTATTATCATATATGTTATCACTCTGCAAGTTCCCTATTAGTATAGAATCACTATGGGTTAAAATGATACATACCCGAACGATCTGTAGAATAGGAGAAAATCGTTATGGGTTGAAATGATAAACCCAAGCGATTTTCATTAAATTGAATTTGGGATTTCGGGTTGAAAAGATATATACCCGAATATGTTTTAAATTGCGGATTGAAATGATAAATATCCGTATCACTTGACCATAGGATAGAAAATTATATTCAGACACCGTTGGTCTATTTATATATTTTTGAAAATGATTTCTATGGTTTTGAAAAGAAATATATGATTTTGATAATTATTGATTTTAAAGATTTATCAAAGTTGATTTAATAAAGTTGATATATATAATATGTTTAAGTATTTATTTAATATATATATTTTCAAATATAGAGTTTATAATGATTCAGATTGGAACGATTAATTTGAAGTTGATTTGATATTTATTTAAGAATTTTACTTAAATAAGTTTGGTTTGAAATTATTAAATTTGAGATTTTAAAGATATGATTTTATATCTTGATTTTGATTTAAAGTGATTTAAATGTATATTTCAAATAAATTGAAGGAAATATTTAGTTTATTGTAATTTGGGGTTTGTTTTAAATGATATAAGATTTATTAAGTGAATATTTCAAGACTAAAATAATAGTAAAATGAATTTGATATGTATATGAATTTATCGAATTTAGTTTTGAAATTGTTGAATATATTGACTTTGAAATATATTGAATTTTGAATGGATTATTGTGTGGTTCAAATCTGTATTTGAAATCGGTATAACTTAAAATGGTTTATTGAGAAATTTAATTGAGTTGAAATTTAGCTGAATTTGGAAGTCGAGTTGATTTGAATCGATTTGTGAATTTGTGCAAACTATCTTTATTATATAAAGTATTTTTAAATTATATTTAAAAACTATTTTTATATTGTTTTATAAACTATTTTAATATAACTATTTTTATTATAACTATTTTAATATAAACTATTTTAATATAAACTATTTTAATTATACTAATTATTTTAATATATAACTTATAACTATTTTATATAAATTATTTTATTTTATAAACTATTTTATTATATATACTATTATTGATATCTTAACGGTTTAAGGGAAATGCGATAATTCCAAAGTGTTATGATTTCCAAAATGCTATAATTTCAAAGTGTCATGATTTCCAAAATGCTATAATTTCAAAATGTTGTGGTTTCCAAAATATTATACATTTAAGTGTTTTGATTTCGAAAGAGTTATAACCTTGGAAAGTGATATGATTTTGTGAAATGGATATATTTGAAATGGAAATGATATCGTATTGATTTGGGTTTTGAAATGAAAATGGTATTTTGGTTTGAAGTATAAACTATTTTGAAATGACCGCGGTGTTATAATAACGTTTGGTTGTTAAAGAGACCGGGATCGGATATGGGCATACTCTCTGTCGATACCGAAAACCACTTTAACAACTGTGTACGCGGTGGAGATTCCAGAATGAAGTAGGATGGTGGCGACGATCCTATATGAGGTATATACGTGGACCCGACTCCCGTGAGTTGGCATAAGGTGGCTAAAACATGAGCAATTGACGGGCTAATGAGGTAGCTCCTCTGATCGGACACACTCCATCGTATGCCATTCTATTACTTTGTGATTGATTTGGTGTGCACCTTCGGATTTTCGGGAGTGTGGCTCGAGGTGGGCGGTAGTGGATGCTAGGCGGTACCACTGACCCGGAAGTGTAATTGGTATATCTACCCTGGCATTGCCTAGTTGTGCCGTATCACCTACCCTAGCGCGCCTCTTACGAGTTTGATTTGTGTCGTACCTATGGAGTATCTTCTCGTAGCCTCCCGATCTGGAGGTAGGCAGGTACTGTATAGACTATTGGCACTATAAAATGTGTTAAGGGGGATATGTGTAATGCCTTAACGCTATGTAACGACCCGATATTTTCAACCATTCGCATCCATTATAAGTGTATAGGTAGACACTCATGCCGGAGTTGAATTGCTCAAAATACCGCGTTGTAAATAAAATTTGGCAAATCTCAGAATATACAGTAAATAAATATAATCACAGATCACAGAGTAAAATAATGCAGCGGAAGTAAAAGAAATAGTAGTTCATGAAGCTACTATATAAATATAACAAGGTTACATAAGATACAACAGAAGAGATAGAGTACAACAGAAGTCTAAATACAATAACCAAGTACAAGCTGAGTAGAACAACAGAACTGAAATAGATAGGACAAGACAAGCAGATAATCTCCAGCGATTCAAATCTCCAGAAAGTGGAATCCGAATCTGTGAATAACTCAGGCTGACCCGAGCGTAAAGCAAAACACAAAACACTCGAGTCAGGACAATATATACTTATATAATGTAAACCAACTCAAGCGAACTGTAATAAGGGTACAAGTAACTTAGAAGATGCTTGGGACCGCCCATCCTCTAAGGATCCGTTAAACTATCTACTATGTAGTAATATACGCTATATACAGTAGTGTCTAATCAGTAAAGTATAATCATATAGAAAATAGCGTTAAGGGGATGGAGAACCTTAACGCGGTCGGATCTTAAAATCATAATCGTAGTAAAGCTCGATATGGTAGGTGACACGGCACAACTAGGCAATGCCAGGGTAGATATACCAATTACGCATCCGGACTGGTGGTGACGCATAGCAGCCACTACCGCCCACCTCGAACAACACTCCCAAATCAAGGGTGCGCACCAAATCAATCACAAGTAATAGAATGGTATCGAAGAAGTGTGTCCGATCAGAGGTGCTACCTCATTGGTCCGTCAATCGCTCCTGTTTTAGCCACCTTATGCCAACTCACGGGAGTTGGGTCCATGTATATACCTTAGGATCGTCGCCACCATCCTACTTCATTCTGGAATCTCCACCGCGTACACGGTTGCCAAAGTGGTTTTCGGTAAGACAGAGAGTATGTCCATATCCGATCCTGGTCTCTTTAACAACCCAACGTTATTATAACCCGTGGTTATAACTTTTAAAAACAATACTTTACTTCAAAATAAAATATCATTTCAAACCATATCTTTATCAAAATAAAGATTAAATCAATTCCAAACCATTTCCATATATTTAAATTTTCATATAATTTCAAAACTTCATTTCAAATCATTTTAATATAATAAAATATCATATCCTTACAAAACTTCATTTCAAATCATTTTAATAAAATAAAATATCCTATCAGTTCAAATCCAATATTCAACTTTAAATACCTTTTAAATTCAAAGATATCGTTCATTTACTATCATTTCAAATCACCTTTAAATAGTTTATATTCCAATCAAAATAATTCATTTAAACCTTTTAAAAGTGTAATTATTATATTTTCAAATCAAGTATTCAATTTCCAAAGTTTCAAACCATTCTGAGTTCGTTTACTAAGTCAAAAACCCTAATTATTAAAATTTCAGCATTTCACAGCATTTAAAAACAACTGCTATAAGTTATATTTGAAAACATTTTTAATTCAGCAAAGACAGCACTTAAAACTGCTGTTAAAATTCAGTTTTAGTTGAATTATAGTTCAAAACAGAAAAGACAGCAATTCAGAAGTGCTGCGGTAGTTCAGATTTCAAAACAAGGGTTAAATTTGGTTTCAGCAAAGACTGCAGACCATTATAGCATTTCCAGAGAATGCTATAATAGACCTGGGTTCAATATTAGCCTATAAGTTCAACTGCAGCAACTGCAGCATTTCAGAAATGCTGTAGTAGCCCTTTTATTCAAATTTTAGTGTAATTCAGAACCATAGCATTTCTGAATGCTATTAAAAGTGATTTCCAGCTTTTTAGTGTATTTCCAGCAATTAAATAACTTCATTTTAAACTCTTTAAACATTTTAAAAATCATAATTTAACATTTAAAATGTTTATTTACATATCATTTAACATGTATCTTTTCACAATAAATTTCTTATAATTAAATCCAATTTTCAACAATTTACTTAATAAATTTAAGTGTAAAAGTTTCTAATTCTTCACATTTCAACAAATAACTTAACACTTCAAATTTAAATTACCATTTCACAAATTTAACTAAATTTCCAATTTTATTTAATTAACTAAAACCTTTAATTAAAACCAAATTTCACATTTCCAAGTCAAGTTATATTTTAAAAGATCACTTTTAAACATTCATTTATTTAACCACTTAAATTCATAGAAAAAATCAATAATACTTTAATAAATCACTTAAATTCACATTTAATCAAATTATCATATTTACCATTTCCAAATAAAATTTAATATCCATTTTATTTATATAACTTAAATATCATTTTTAACCAAATTCCAAATTTCCAACTTAAGTTATATTTCAAAAATCCAGTTAAACCATTCATTAATTACATTTTTAACACATAGAAAAATCATAATTCCTTTATTTTAAACATTTCAAAATCTATTTAAATCAAATTTCTTAAATTTATATTTTTAAAATACTTAAAAATATTCAAAACACTTTATAAAATAACCACGGGCCTTTATATAATTTTCTAACCTAGGTCAAGTGATACGGATATGTATCATTTCAATCCGCAGTTAAAAAAGAAAAATCCGGGTTCTATCATTTCAAACCCGCAATCCCAAGTTAAAATAATTTAAATAAAAATCATTCAGGCCTATCATTTCATCCCATAACGATTTTTCCCTATTCTAAAGTCCGTTCGGGTATGTATCATTTCAACCCATAGTGATTCTAATCTACAGGGAACTTGCAATGGTGATAACAGATATAAATAACAGAATAACATTAAATAATAGTAACATATGATATAATAAGTGTAATAACAGGTGTGAACATCATATGATAATAATATAAACATATATAACATGATGATATACATTACAGATTCAAATGGTGTCGGTTTATCAGTTATATAGGTACATATTGTCTGGTGAGAATAACTCACCGTTTTGTGCTGGAGAAACGATGACGACTGCACGAATGGGATCCAAACAAGCACGATAACACGAATATGATTTGATATGGGAGAGCCAAAGATAAATTCCCTTGTCACATTCAAACAAAACAAATACAGACAACATGAGTTTTTAACTCAAAATTCAATAAAACAATGTTAGAAATGAATGCATGAACCAAAGCCAAAGTGATTGCACATGCTTTCTACCATCTATGCTTCAACTCCAGATCTGAAATGCATGGCTAAGGGGTGGGTTTGGATCTGGTTTTGGGTTCCATAGGGTTGGCCAAACATGTATGGTGATGGTGCAAAGATATGTGAGCATGAACTACAACACAAAGGCAAACTACATGGTTTCTAAGCCACATAAGGTCACGGCTAAGGCAATACAAGTCATGGTCAGGTCTGTAGTGGGTTAGGTACAGGTGTGGCAGTGGTGTCAGGGTCCACTATGGCAGGTGGTGGTGATGTAGGTGGCGGCCAAGGAGGAGTTGGAGGTGGTGGTGATGTATGGTGCTCGACTAGGAAGATATAGGTGAAGTTTGCTCATTTTTGTGTGGATCAACATCATGGGAGGCCACGGCTTGGGCTTGGGGTTGGGCTGGAGGAGGTAGTGATAGGTTCAGGTGGTGGTGGAGGAAGCCAAGGTGCTGGAGTTGAGAGGAGCCGAGCCTAAAAGGAGAAGAGAGCAAGTGCAAAATCAACAAAACAAGTAGAAAACAATGGAAAAAAAAGGGAATTTTACCAAATCTTTGAACAAGGAAGAGGCCGTCATTTTTTTTTCAAGTTAGAGGTGAGAATTCACGTGAAAAATGAGGAAGATGTTGCTGGAAAAGAAAAGAAAAGCACGGCAAAAAAAATCATTAAGGTGGAGGTTGAGAAAATGAAAGGTCGGAAGATTAAAGGACCTTAAGCAACTAAAGAGACATAAACTTTTCAAATTTCCATTATATATTTATATATATATTTATAAATATGAAAATAGCTGAAATTAAAGATAAATAAACTCAGAAATAAAGTAAATAAGAAAAATAAATAAATAAATTTTATATTAATTAAATTAAATGAGGAAAAATAACACTATATACAAACTAGGTTAAATAAACTGAAACAAATTCAAATAATCTTTGGAAAAATCTATTCTAATCTAAATACATGTAAAGTGAATATTAATAAAGTAAAACAAAGAAAATAAAGTGAATGTATAAAATAAATAAATAAATTTTAATTATATATAGTTAAATTAAGAAAATAGCAAAGAAAATAGAAATTAGGCTTTAAAATTACAAAATAAATTCAACAAGCTTTGGAAAAATTTTATAATCACTTTAAAATTATTAAAAGACAAAATTATACATAAAATAAAATATTAACATATATTAGAACAAAATATGACAAATAAAATATAATTTATATGTTTTAAAATAAATAATATTGCAAAATAAACAGTTTATACACAAAATTGAAAATTACATAACTTCTACAATATAAGTCCGTTTTCAACGAAACGAAAAGCAGTATTCATGGAATTAAATCTATTTTCATAATAAAAGATAAAATTTAAGAATTTTAAATATTTAAATTTAAAGTTTAAAAGTCAAAGTTTGACCAGTTTGAACAGAAATTCACTTTACAGTAAAATATCCAATTTTTACCAGTTTGAAATTATAATTTACATAACAATCAAAATATATATTTAGAAATGAAATATTTGAAACAAAACAAGTTTAAAATAATTTCAAATTAAAATAAAGTTTTTCAATCAGGAAATTCAATTTAACAGAAATAAAATATAAAATAAAATAAGCCTAAAATGTAGGGTTGTTACACTCTCCCCCACTCAAAACTTTTCGTCCCCGAAAAGGAATGAGGTACAGGAAAGCACAGAAAAAGAAAAAATGAAATAGAATTAAGACAAGATGATAAGAAGATTGGAATTACACCTGATACCTATTGTTATAGGTAAGTTTGACAAGATGGAGGTGATCAAATCAAGAATATAAGCACGAAAAAGATCCTCTAGAGTCTGAATCTCCCTTTTCACTTAACTGACGGTCTATGAATGGAAAAACAGTGTTCAGATCCAGATGAGTAACAAAGGTTATCAAAGATTACAGAAAGATTTCTAAACAAACTAGTATAAGCAATAGCCTTCCCATTCTGTAACAAGATAAGAGAAATAAGGACAACCAAAAGGTAGTTTGAAAAACAAAATAAGATAATAGATTTGTAACCATAATGTTTTGAAATCATAACAATTTAGAGATGTTATCATTTAGAAATCGTACTACTTAAAATCATAACACTTTGGAAATGTTATTCTAAAAAAACATAATACTTTGAAAATCATAACACCTTTTTAAAAATAATCTTCATTTAAACCATTTAAATCAAATGTCAAATAATATTCATTTCAAAGCTGTAACATTTCTAAGTTCATTCAATTATAAATTTCCAAAACATTGTATTTTCAAAACAGCAGCACTTATAAAATGCTACAGTAGATATATTAATATTTCAAATCAGTTTAATTTCAGAAATATTCATTTGGATATCATTTAACTTATGACTTATTAAAAAAACCTTTATGAATGAAATATCCAAATAAACTATACTTCATTTATTAAGTCAAAAGCTCACTATTTTAGTTAGCTCTTAATTTAACACATAACCTAACACTTATTTAAAATACCCATTTCATAAATAGATATTCCTTTAATAAGTTACACTTAAAATTCCATTTGAAAACCAAATTTTCAATTATCAAATTTTAGTGATGTTAAAATACATTTTAACTATTTAAATCATAATTATTCAATTTCCAAGACATATCTATTTCATAAATAAACATTTATATAGCAAATATAACAATCAAATTTCTTTACACATTTATTCATTTAGACATCAATTAAACTATGAATTCAAGTTAAATAAACTTTATTACCAAAAGTCCAATTCAAATGTATTTTATTTTATCTATTCAAAGATACATTATTTATTATACAACATATTCATTTCAGGAAATAACCTTTATTAAAATTCCTAGGTTAGACTTAAGGTTCCATATTAAATCAATTTGATTATTAAGTTATTTAAATAAAATCTCTTTAAATTCCTTTTTCACTATTTACCTCTGTTAATCTTTTATAACTAATATTTAAGTGTATAAAAATCCTTTTTATATTGTATATTATCCAATTACATTGTTAACTTCTAAAAAAATTTAAGGTAAGTTATATTTGAATGCAATTGTAATATACAAATAAAACTATCCAATTCAATTATCTCAAGTTTGAATCATTTATCCAAAATTTTGATTTTTCTTTTTATAATTGAAATTATTCTTTAAGAAAAAATTTAAGAATTTGAATCTTCGAACATCTTCAAACCATTTGGAGATAAGTAATTATATATACATAATATGTTAAATCAAATTTAAATCATATATCTTTATATATATTATAATCCAGTCATATTTTAGAAATTCAAATCAATCAGATTTTCCAAAACAAAGCTGTAGCAAGACTACAGAATGGTTTCTTCACTTCAAAACTCGAAAATGAACGTCGATGATGCTGCAGTCATCACCGAAATTATTTTCCAGCGACAAAGAGAAGAGCACTAAATTTTTAAACTTTAAAATTCTTTAGAGACAAATTTTTATTCAAAATACTTTAAATAATATCCTTTTAAAAATTTTAAACACAAGGTTTAAAACCATCGGAAATTAAATTCTTTAACTTTCTTGTTTTAAATTCATTTCAGTTCCCAAATAAATTTATAAACAACTATTTATAAATTCATTTGTAGAACAATAAATGATAAATCAAGTATTATCATTTCAAATTATCAATTTAAATCAATTTATTAAGTTCCATAAAATTATATATCCAAATTTATTTCATAAACCAAATTTTAAAATAATATTGTGTCAGTTTGTTCTGTCAAAGTGTTTTAGAAATCCTATCGATAGCGTTGATCAGACGAATCGATCGGAAACCCAAATCAACATTAACAACTCAAACAACACAATATAAAACAAAACATTAATTTACAAGTACAGTTCAAAATGTTTGGAAGATAGATTGGAACAAAAGACAAGATGATTAAACAGAGTAGAGAGATGGGTAAGCTTAGATAAATCGCGGACAACCTTAACCGGGTCAACCGTGACTCAATGGATAAGATCAAATGTGGATTTTCTGGGGTAAATCTACCTTCAATCTCAAGAGATAGAGTTTGGAATAATAAAAGATATTAGCATCTAAACCAAGGATAAATATAAATCTCTGGTGAATCGATGCTGATTATAAAGAATTTTCACCCTTTTACAAGAAAATTAGAATATTGGCGAGACCGCCAATTCACTATAAAGATCATTGGAAGTGGAGTCATGGGATACTCCAGAATCAAAAGATGATGAATAGTGAGGGACACGAATGAATTTCGGAACCGCAGGGAACGTTCCAAAATTCAAAGGAAAACGAATCAAAGGAAGAGATTCAAACTCGAACGAAAGTGATTCTGTAAATAAATTTACCATACATTCTAAGTTTTGCCTCAAAGCCAAAGCTCTGATACCAACTGTAACGACCCGATATTTTCAACCATTCGCATCCATTATAAGTGTATAGGTAGACACTCATGCCGGAGTTGAATTGCTCAAAATACCGCGTTGTAAATAAAATTTGGCAAATCTCAGAATATACAGTAAATAAATATAATCACAGATCACAGACACAGAGTAAAATAATGCAGCGGAAGTAAAAGAAATAGTAGTTCATGAAGCTACTATATAAATATAACAAGGTTACATAAGATACAACAGAAGAGATAGAGTACAACAGAAGTCTAAATACAATAACCAAGTACAAGCTGAGTAGAACAACAGAACTGAAATAGATAGGACAAGACAAGCAGATAATCTCCAGCGATTCAAATCTCCAGAAAGTGGAATCCGAATCTGTGAATAACTCAGGCTGACCCGAGCGTAAAGCAAAACACAAAACACTCGAGTCAGGACAATATATACTTATATAATGTAAACCAACTCAAGCAAACTGTAATAAGGGTACAAGTAACTTAGAAGATGCTTGGGACCGCCCATCCTCTAAGGATCCGTTAAACTATCTACTATGTAGTAATATACGCTATATACAGTAGTGTCTAATCAGTAAAGTATAATCATATAGAAAATAGCGTTAAGGGGATGGAGAACCTTAACGCGGTCGGATCTTAAAATCATAATCGTAGTAAAGCTCGATATGGTAGGTGACACGGCACAACTAGGCAATGCCAGGGTAGATATACCAATTACGCATCCGGACTGGTGGTGACGCATAGCAGCCACTACCGCCCACCTCGAACAACACTCCCAAATCAAGGGTGCGCACCAAATCAATCACAAGTAATAGAATGGTATCGAAGAAGTGTGTCCGATCAGAGGTGCTACCTCATTGGTCCGTCAATCGCTCCTGTTTTAGCCACCTTATGCCAACTCACGGGAGTTGGGTCCACGTATATACCTTAGGATCGTCGCCACCATCCTACTTCATTCTGGAATCTCCACCGCGTACACGGTTGCCAAAGTGGTTTTCGGTAAGACAGAGAGTATGTCCATATCCGATCCTGGTCTCTTTAACAACCCAACGTTATTATAACCCGTGGTTATAACTTTTAAAAACAATACTTTACTTCAAAATAAAATATCATTTCAAACCATATCTTTATCAAAATAAAGATTAAATCAATTCCAAACCATTTCCATATATTTAAATTTTCATATAATTTCAAAACTTCATTTCAAATCATTTTAATATAATAAAATATCATATCCTTACAAAACTTCATTTCAAATCATTTTAATAAAATAAAATATCCTATCAGTTCAAATCCAATATTCAACTTTAAATACCTTTTAAATTCAAAGATATCGTTCATTTACTATCATTTCAAATCACCTTTAAATAGTTTATATTCCAATCAAAATAATTCATTTAAACCTTTTAAAAGTGTAATTATTATATTTTCAAATCAAGTATTCAATTTCCAAAGTTTCAAACCATTCTGAGTTCGTTTACTAAGTCAAAAACCCTAATTATTAAAATTTCAGCATTTCACAGCATTTAAAAACAACTGCTATAAGTTATATTTGAAAACATTTTTAATTCAGCAAAGACAGCACTTAAAACTGCTGTTAAAACTCAGTTTTAGTTGAATTATAGTTCAAAACAGAAAAGACAGCAATTCAGAAGTGCTGCGGTAGTTCAGATTTCAAAACAAGGGTTAAATTTGGTTTCAGCAAAGACTGCAGACCATTATAGCATTTCCAGAGAATGCTATAATAGACCTGGGTTCAATATTAGCCTATAAGTTCAACTGCAGCAACTGCAGCATTTCAGAAATGCTGTAGTAGCCCTTTTATTCAAATTTTAGTGTAATTCAAAACCATAGCATTTCTGAATGCTATTAAAAGTGATTTCCAGCTTTTTAGTGTATTTCCAGCAATTAAATAACTTCATTTTAAACTCTTTAAACATTTTAAAAATCATAATTTAACATTTAAAATGTTTATTTACATATCATTTAACATGTATCTTTTCACAATAAATTTCTTATAATTAAATCCAATTTTCAACAATTTACTTAATAAATTTAAGTGTAAAAGTTTCCAATTCTTCACATTTCAACAAATAACTTAACACTTCAAATTTAAATTACCATTTCACAAATTTAACTAAATTTCCAATTTTATTTAATTAACTAAAACCTTTAATTAAAACCAAATTTCACATTTCCAAGTCAAGTTATATTTTAAAAGATCACTTTTAAACATTCATTTATTTAACCACTTAAATTCATAGAAAAAATCAATAATACTTTAATAAATCACTTAAATTCACATTTAATCAAATTATCATATTTACCATTTCCAAATAAAATTTAATATCCATTTTATTTATATAACTTAAATATCATTTTTAACCAAATTCCAAATTTCCAACTTAAGTTATATTTCAAAAATCCAGTTAAACCATTCATTAATTACATTTTTAACACATAGAAAAATCATAATTCCTTTATTTTAAACATTTCAAAATCTATTTAAATCAAATTTCATAAATTTATATTTTTAAAATACTTAAAAATATTCAAAACACTTTATAAAATAACCACGGGCCTTTATATAATTTTCTAACCTAGGTCAAGTGATACGGATATGTATCATTTCAATCCGCAGTTAAAAAAGAAAAATCCGGGTTCTATCATTTCAAACCCGCAATCCCAAGTTAAAATAATTTAAATAAAAATCATTCAGGCCTATCATTTCAGCCCATAACGATTTTTCCCTATTCTAAAGTCCGTTCGGGTATGTATCATTTCAACCCATAGTGATTCTAATCTACAGGGAACTTGCAATGGTGATAACAGATATAAATAACAGAATAACATTAAATAATAGTAACATATGATATAATAAGTGTAATAACAGGTGTGAACATCATATGATAATAATATAAACATATATAACATGATGATATACATTACAGATTCAAATGGTGTCGGTTTATCAGTTATATAGGTACATATTGTCTGGTGAGAATAACTCACCGTTTTGTGCTGGAGAAACGATGACGACTGCACGAATGGGATCCAAACAAGCACGATAACACGAATATGATTTGATATGGGAGAGCCAAAGATAAATTCCCTTGTCACATTCAAACAAAACAAATACAGACAACATGAGTTTTTAACTCAAAATTCAATAAAACAATGTTAGAAATGAATGCATGAACCAAAGCCAAAGTGATTGCACATGCTTTCTACCATCTATGCTTCAACTCCAGATCTGAAATGCATGGCTAAGGGGTGGGTTTGGATCTGGTTTTGGGTTCCATAGGGTTGGCCAAACATGTATGGTGATGGTGCAAAGATATGTGAGCATGAACTACAACACAAAGGCAAACTACATGGTTTCTAAGCCACATAAGGTCACGGCTAAGGCAATACAAGTCATGGTCAGGTCTGTAGTGGGTTAGGTACAGGTGTGGCAGTGGTGTCAGGGTCCACTATGGCAGGTGGTGGTGATGTAGGTGGCGGCCAAGGAGGAGTTGGAGGTGGTGGTGATGTATGGTGCTCGACTAGGAAGATATAGGTGAAGTTTGCTCATTTTTGTGTGGATCAACATCATGGGAGGCCACGGCTTGGGCTTGGGGTTGGGCTGGAGGAGGTAGTGATAGGTTCAGGTGGTGGTGGAGGAAGCCAAGGTGCTGGAGTTGAGAGGAGCCGAGCCTAAAAGGAGAAGAGAGCAAGTGCAAAATCAACAAAACAAGTAGAAAACAATGGAAAAAAGGGAATTTTACCAAATCTTTGAACAAGGGAGAGGCCGTCATTTTTTTTTCAAGTTAGAGGTGAGAATTCACGTGAAAAATGAGGAAGATGTTGCTGGAAAAGAAAAGAAAAGCACGGCAAAAAAAATCATTAAGGTGGAGGTTGAGAAAATGAAAGGTCGGAAGATTAAAGGACCTTAAGCAACTAAAGAGACATAAACTTTTCAAATTTCCATTATATATTTATATATATATTTATAAATATGAAAATAGCTGAAATTAAAGATAAATAAACTCAGAAATAAAGTAAATAAGAAAAATAAATAAATAAATTTTATATTAATTAAATTAAATGAGGAAAAATAACACTATATACAAACTAGGTTAAATAAACTGAAACAAATTCAAATAATCTTTGGAAAAATCTATTCTAATCTAAATACATGTAAAGTGAATATTAATAAAGTAAAACAAAGAAAATAAAGTGAATGTATAAAATAAATAAATAAATTTTAATTATATATAGTTAAATTAAGAAAATAGCAAAGAAAATAGAAATTAGGCTTTAAAATTACAAAATAAATTCAACAAGCTTTGGAAAAATTTTATAATCACTTTAAAATTATTAAAAGACAAAATTATACATAAAATAAAATATTAACATATATTAGAACAAAATATGACAAATAAAATATAATTTATATGTTTTAAAATAAATAATATTGCAAAATAAACAGTTTATACACAAAATTGAAAATTACATAACTTCTACAATATAAGTCCGTTTTCAACGAAACGAAAAGCAGTATTCATGGAATTAAATCTATTTTCATAATAAAAGATAAAATTTAAGAATTTTAAATATTTAAATTTAAAGTTTAAAAGTCAAAGTTTGACCAGTTTGAACAGAAATTCACTTTACAGTAAAATATCCAATTTTTACTAGTTTGAAATTATAATTTACATAACAATCAAAATATATATTTAGAAATGAAATATTTGAAACAAAACAAGTATAAAATAATTTCAAATTAAAATAAAGTTTTTCAATCAGGAAATTCAATTTAACAGAAATAAAATATAAAATAAAATAAGCCTAAAATGTAGGGTTGTTACACGCTATTTTTAAATAGTTTACTTTTACTTTAGACATTATTATAATAGCGTATATTATACATAGTAGATAGTTTAATGGATCCTTAGAGGATGGTTATCCCAAACATCCTTTAAGTTACTGTATTTCAATTGATATTTCACTTGAGTTGGATTTATTGATATAAGAATGTTAATCCTGACTCGAGTGTTTTGCGTTTTGCTTTACGCTCGGGTCAGACTGAGTGATACATCATTTGAGACTCACCTTTGGAGTTGGAGCTTCGCTTGGAGATCCAGCTATATTGATTCTGCTTTCAGTTATTCAGTTGATTCCAGTGATGTATTCAGATCTTGTATTTGACTATTGTATTGAGACATCTATGTATTCGAGACTTCTGTTGTATCTTGTTTAAATCTGTTTATATTTATAGTAGCTTCATGAACTACTATTCTTTTGTTTCCGCTGCATTATTGTTATATTTCTCTGTGTCTGTGATTCTGTGATTATTTATTTACTGTATATGCTGAGTTTTGCCAAATTTAAATTAACAATATGATATTTTGAGCAATTCAAATCCGACATGTATGGATGCGAATGGTTGAAAATTTCAGGTCATTATAGCAGAGCTCTGGTTTTAGGCAAAACGTAGCATATAAAGTAAATTTAATTACGGAATCACTTTTGTTCGAGTTTGAATTCCTTTTCTTCGATCCGGTTTCCTTTGAATTTTGGAATGTTCCCTCGGTTCCAAAATCCATTCTTGTCTCTCTTTATTCGTATTCTTCTTGATTCTGGAGTATCCCATAACTCCACTTCAATGATCTCTATAATAAATCGGCGGTCTCGCCAATCTTTGAATAATCTGTAAAGGGGTGAAACTCCTTTACAATCGGTATTGATTTACCGGAGATTTCTGTATCCTCGGTTTACGATGCTGCTATCTTTTGCTATACCTGAATTCTATCTCCGGCGATCGAATGTCGATTTACTCCAGAATTCTACCTTGATCTTATTTTAAGTCACGGTTGATCCGATTAAGGTTGCCCGTGATTTGTATTAGTCTATCTACCTTTTCTCTTTTGCTATTTAATAATCTTATCTTCGTTCAAGTCTAGCTTCTAGTAGGAATTCTATTTGATTAGGGTTCCTCTAAATTTGGATCTCTATCCTTGTGTTGGAATCCAATTCTGGAATTATCGAGTGAGGGAGTGCATTTATAAATTAATGTTAAAATGTTTATAGTGTGTTGTTTGAGTTGTTGATGTTGATTTGGATTTTCGATCGATTCGTCTGATCAATGCTATCAATAGGAATTCGAAAACACTTGAACAGAGCAAACTGACACAATATTATTTTCAAATTTGGTAAATGAAATAAATTTGTATGATTATATTATAAATATATAAGTAATTTTTTTTCTAGAATTTAATAAGTTAACGGAATTATTGTTTGAAATGGTAATATTTGATTTTCATTTATTGTTATAAATAAATTTATAAACATGATTTATAAATTGATTTGGAATTGAAAAGAATTTAAATTAAGAATTTGAGAATTTAAATTTCCGGTGATTCCAAACCTTGGTTTTAAAGTTTTGAAATGCATACTATTTAAAGTATTTTAGAATAGAATTAGTTTCCAAAGAATTTTAAAGATCAAATCAGTACTCTCCTCTTTTGTCGCTGGAAAATTATTTCGGTGATGACTGCAGCATCATCAACATTCATTTTCGAGTTTGGAAGTAGAGAGACCATTCTGTAGCTTTGCTACATTTTTGTTTTGGAAAATTAATTTGATTTGAATTTCCGAAGTATGACTTGATTTATAATATATATATATTGGTATATGATCATAGATTTGATTTGATATATATATATATAGTATATATATTTATCTCTAAATGGTTTGAACTGAAACCGGAAATTTATTCTTAAATTTCGATAAGGCGATTTCAATTATAAAATAAAGCCAAAATTTTGAAAACGTATTTAAACTTGAAATAAGTTGAGAGAGAAAATTTTCCTTGTATAATACCTAATTTCATTCTAATACAACTTACCTAAATCATTCAGAAGATGAATATGGAATTGAATAATTTACAATGTAAATTGATGATTAAATGATTTTATAAATAAAATTTGAGTGTTATAATAAATGTTATACACTTAAATTTTATTATAAAGATGTTAATGGAGATAAATAGAATAATAAGTTAATTGAATAATAGATGAGACAAATAAATTTGTTTTGAAGGAATTAATAAATTGAAATTAGATCAACTTATGGAAATACCTTGAATTTAAAATCAATTATTGAATATAAATTAATTTAAATTGAAATTTATATGGTTTAAATTAATTTATATGGTTTAAATATATGTAACAAGATATATTAAGTGGAATAAACTTAATAATAATTTGGAATAAAAGAATTAAATTTGTTGAATAAAATATGAGCATAATAAATGATTATACAAATTGATGATCTAGAAATTGTTAATTGAGGATGACTAGATAATAAGATAATGAATTTAGAAATAGATAGATTGATTTAACTTAAGTGAACTCAAATGGATTAAACCAAAATGTTGAATATTAATTAGTTTAATTTGAAAATTTATATGGTTTAAATTAATTGTTTTATTTTGTTTTCAACCTATTTTCTTTTTGGTAATTTCCATTCTCCTACTTCGTTCCTTTTCGGGGACGAAATGTTTTGAGTGGGAGAGAGTGTAACGACCCGTAAATTTTAATTAATTTTATTTGTTTTATTAATATATTTAATCGAATTTTTTTGAAATTTTAAACGATAAAATTTTGAAATATAAATTTGACATTTGGAATACGTCTAATTAAACATAGCAACTGGTAAATTTTCATCAGATAATATGGAAGTTATTTTCTTGTGTAATTTTATTTTAATTTAAATCAGTTAATAACAGTTGAATTTAAAAGTGTTCGAAACTTAAATATGTCAATATGAGAAAATTTATTTAGAACACTCTGAATAAGACTGCGTAATTCGTTTCACAAATTTCGGACGTTTCTAGCTCCGTTTGGATATTTCCATACGGAACAGCAACGTATATCATTATCCGTATGGACTTTTGATAGGATGGTCATACCACTGATATCTGTACACCATTTTGATCGTCTCGTCGTTTTGATCTCAACGGTATATTCACTTCTGTTTTTCCAAACCCCGGCATGCCGCGAAATCTGTAAACGGTTAGCCGTTGCGGTTCGTTGATTGAGTCTATTGGTTTCCATATGGCTTTTCGTATGCTCCATTTTAATCAACAATCTTTTAAAATTCCCAGAACTTAATTTTTGACGTTTGGCTATCCGCTATTTCATTTTCTCTGGTTCGATTAATTTTTCCATCCACTTATTTCTCCGTTCATAATTTGTGTTGTACCTTTCCTTCTGCTATTTTCTCGATGGCAACTTCGCATATCCATGTATTTTTCTCTAAGAAACCCAAATTCCATACCCTTTGCTCAGATCCTTCACTCGCCTCCCTCAAATATCAATTCAACTGAGCAGTCGACCACCGTTGTTCCCTCTCTCCGGTCTCATGCCCGTGCATCCAGCAACCATCAATCACGCAACTCCTTTCAAACCTACCTTCGGCCTCCACCTCAACTGTGACGCCCCACCTCTATGCTTACGCTAGGCAAGGACACTACTGGGTAATGCCGTCAACTAGCATGAAGAATAAGGCTGTTGAGTATCGACCATCTGTGTAATTGCTTTGTGCGAGTACCGATATGTTAGAAAATATAACTTACACTTCATTTCAAGAGGAAATCCGACATATCAAATACAAACTCAAAGCTACCACACAATGGCTAAGTGGACCTCGGAAACAAATATAGAAATAAACATAACACAAATCAGTCACATACATTCATATCACAAAGGCGGAATAAGATATGAATATATCACATGAAAGAGTACATCAAAATAGTGGTCATATAAGATCCACTACGTCACAATGAATAGATACAAGTGCGAGACAAAAGAATAATTATACATCAAGGAGTCCATATCTCAAATGTATAATAACAAAAACTACTAATCTAAAGTAGTTGGCCAAAAGAATCAGATGATAATCCCTGATAAGAAGTCAAGCAGGAGCACCTGAAATATCTCGGTCTGACCCGAGTATTATTTAAGAAGAAAATAATAAACGGATCAGTCTAGCTATAAATATCATATAGAAAATGAGATATTAGTAGAGATATAACGAAAACGCATGATAACAATAATGTCAAACTGTGACAAATATACTTTAAACAACAACAAAATCTTACAATATCTCAAGAATCTCAAATCACCAAAAAGAATGTCATATTCTTTATTTTATTCACCAAACCCCAAATATTGACAAACATATCATTGCCAATCACAAAAAGAGGTGAAACACAAATTCTAGAAATCATAAACTAGAAATCCAAAAATCACAAAAGGGGGGAGGCCTATCACAAACGGGAGCATGAAAACTCACCAACACGTGTATCACAAACGGAATGCTATTCCATGGTCGCTAACCATAAACCGAACATCGACGCACCTAGAAAGATACGCCCCATGCACAGTCGAACATCGACGCACCTGAAAAGATACGCCCCATGTATAAACTAACATCGATGCACCTAAAAAGATACACCCCATGCCTAGTCGAACTGTCGAACATCGATGCACCTAAAAAGATACACCCCATGCACCGACTTAATGAGCCGATTGCTCCACGAACGGTCCAAAGACCATGGGTCGCTAGCCCATAAAAATGAGACGAAGCTCAAAAGAACGGGGTATAGTCCCCCACGTGGACAAAGAGACATCGCACAATGCTAGTCTAAATCACAAAATGATCATCATCGATCATCAAGAAGTGTCGATTACACTAAGCTAGTAAATATAAGAGTTTAGCTTCATGTCCCATAACCATTTGCTTAACTCAAATATTTACGAACAGATTGTAGATTTCCACTCGAAAATTGTCACAAGAGTTTCAATCGAACAAGTCCAAAAATTAACCGATGAAGTAAACGCAAGCATTTCATACCACTTGTTTTACTAAGCCGTTTAATTAGATTTCTAATACGAATGAGGTAAAGGTTTGTATATACTAATAGATTGGAAACGGTTTTATAAAAAAGTTTTGTATTAGAAATAGTGTTGAAATAATCTTTGTGAAAGAGTTTGAATATTTACTACTAGTATAGAAACCTTTGTATTTTAAAGTGACAAGTCATAGAAATGATTGTAGAAACAATCAATCACCAAAATCCACATACGAAGACGTGAATAAAATCCATAGAAATCGATGCAGAATCCATCAAAATGGATATACCAAAAAATCCCAAAATAGAAGTCATCAAAATCGATAATAAATGATATCAACAAATCGGATAATCACGAATCGATTAACATTGGACTCTCAAGCAAAATAGGTAAATGGGGCTGAAGCAAGCAGGTCAGTCGACTGAACCAGGTGGTCAGTCGACTGACACAGGGATACAGATTTTGTATCCCCAAGGTCAGTCGACTGACTCAGATGGTCAGTCGACTGATACAGACCCAGGCAATTTCTTGGGTCCTGGTTCAGTCGACTGACCCACTGGTTCAGTCGACTGAACCTGCTTCTAAGCATTTTTCAACTTCTGGTTCAGTCGACTGTCCTTCTGGTTCAGTCGACTGAACCTGCTTCAGAAGCACATTCAGCCTAGCCCTAATAATGGGGCAAAAACCCAACAAATCGCGATCGGACGAGCAATGGGCACCAGGGGTTTACGCCAATCGACAACCCAGCCATGTAGGCTCTTCGATATGCCACCGAAAACATGTTCAAACATCCATAAAAGGATTTTCACAAAAATTGAACTTAAAAAAACCAAAAATTGGAATATTCACCAAATCAATCCAAATCAAAATCAAATGAACATGTAATGATGTTAAGAATTTATACCTAACAATCAAAGATAGTTATAGACATAGATGTGAGATAAAAATCTCACCTTTAAACCCAAAAACAATGAATGAGAAGCTTAATCACAAAGGAAAGATCAACACTCTTCACTTCAACCCAAGAAGCTTGAATCTAAGCTCAAAAGAAGAACATTCCCTAAGTTAGGTTTAGGAAATTTCTGAAATTGAAGAGAGAATGAGTTGGAGAAGATGAAGAGGATGCTTACCTAAGCTTCTCTTAGATTTTGGAGCAAGAACTTGAATTTGCAAAGGAACTAGGGCTTAGGATTTTAGTTTCCAATCTCTTCCCCCATTTCTCTAAAGCTTGAAGTGCTAGGAAATATTAGAATGAATAAAGAGGAGAGGGGGTGGAGTAAGGATACAAGGTGAGTTGGGTTAGTGGGCCGAACCCAAACCCAAGCCCAAAGCCCTAAGTGAAAATAGCAAAATTCACTCAACTCCAAACATATCAATGTTTATACTCAAAAAGGTCGCAAATGACATTTTGAACTTAATGGAAGTGGTCTCGAGTCCTAATTCGACTGTTTGCAAAAAGTAGCTTTTTGGACTATAATCCGACTAACGTTGCTATATTTAAATATACAATCGTAAAATATGCGGATTGTTACAGCAACAGTGCCATCAACCGCCTATGCACCGAAGTTTCCACCTCGTTCATCTTTTCTCGACCGCAACTCATCATCGCCTCAGCCTATAACACGCCTCCAAGCCCCTGCTAGTTTGACGAACATCAACCCTCTCATGCCACTCTTTTCTCTTCCAGCCATTTTCCATTGGCTTTAAATAGTCTGTGTTAACTTATACTTCATTTATGTAAGTATTCTGTGTTGCCTTATATTGCATATTGACTTTAATCATATCATATGTTAGTCGGCATGAGTTCATTCCTGGCTGCAAGTTTTCTTTCGGTACCAGTATATATATATATATTCTTCATCTGAAAGCCTTTAACTTGTTCCTATCTATGTTTAATGAATATACTCGGTTATATATATATCTCGCGTATATACATATTTATATATAGTTATAGATATATTTTATAGAGATAGTATTTTTATACAAGTTGTTACTTGGTATATGTATATATGAGCTCTATTAATGTGTATAAGTATATAAGTCCATATGCTTTTGTATATATACTTATGTAACAGTTTCGTATAATGTAAAGGTTTATGAATATATTTTCTATGTTTTAAAATATGTTCTCTATTGTGTTTTCATATAGTACATAAGTTATAGATTGGTATTATTTTGGCTTTATAAAGGGGTATATATAACTATCTGTTAGTTATACAAATCAAGCTGCTTATTTTATAAAGTATGACAAGTTATCCATTTTATAATATGGTTATACAAGTTGTATTATATTATCATTTGGAGTCTGTTATATTAGAGTCTGTTATATAATGTATATAATGTTTGTTTATAAAGTATATAAGTTTTGTATGTTGAATAGTGGTTAGCTTCAGGTCTGCTTGTATATATATAAATCAATATAAGATGTGTGTAGGTATATATATATATTTATAAAGTAATATATTTATGCAAGGTTTATATATATTAGTTTATAATAGTTACAGTATTATATATATATATAAATTTCTTCGGTTTACTGAGTATATGCGTGATTGTTTAAGTGGTTCTATATATACTTATGTGTAATGGATTTTGAAATACCTACATATTTAATTTAATATATGTTTAAATTTAAAATATGATTATATATATAGTTATATATATATATATAAGTTCATATACCAATTATCTTCATCGACCCAGTTCTGATTTATTTCGTCAATTCGTATTATCAGCTGGTCCGTCAAATTCATGCCAATTTAGCTTTGTTTTGGAATTCGTGCCTGGGTTTCGTAACTCAACTTCAGTGTCAAACTTCTCTAGCCTCGAAAGGTAAGCAATCACTCACGATTAATGTTCTTATATTTATTAAATTTGATATCAATTAAAATGACAATTGAAATATGCTGCTGTTAGTTATTTACATTGCTATATATATGCCATTATCTGTATCTGTTCACTTGTGACATCTGACACCATTATCTGTTATTTATATTGATGATATATGCATGTTACTGTTGTTATTTTATTATCATATATGTTATCACTCTGCAAGTTCCCTGTTAGTATAGAATCACTATGGATTGAAATGATACATACCCGAACGATTTATAGAATAGGAGAAAATCGTTATGGGTTGAAATGATAAACCCAAGCGATTTTCATTAAATTGAATTTGGGATTTCGGGTTGAAAAGATATATACCCGAATATGTTTTAAATTGCGGATTGAAATGATAAATATCCGTATCACTTGACCATATGATAGAAAATTATATTCAGACACCGTTGGCCTATTTATATATTTTTGAAAATGATTTCTATGGTTTTGAAAAGAAATATATGATTTTGATAAATATTGATTTTAAAGATTTATCAAAGTTGATTTAATAAAGTTGATATATATAATATGTTTAAGTATTTATTTAATATATATTTTCAAATATAGAGTTTATAATGAGTCAGATTGGAAAGATAAATTTGAAGTTGATTTGATATTTATTTAAGAATTTTACTTAAATAAGTTTTGTTTGAAATGATTAAATTTGAGATTTTAAAGATATGATTTTATATCTTGATTTTGATTTAAAGTGATTTAAATGTATATTTCAAATAAATTGAAGGAAATATTTAGTTTATTGTAATTTGGGGTTTGTTTTAAATGATATTGGATTTATTAAGTGAATATTTCAAGACTAAAATAATAGTAAAATGAATTTGATATGTATATGAAATTATTGAATTTAGTTTTGAAATTGTTGAATATATTGACTTTGAAATATATTGAATTTTGAATGGATTATTGTGTGGTTCAAATCTGTATTTGAAATCGGTATAACTTAAAATGGTTTATTGAGAAATTTAATTGAGTTGAAATTTAGCTGAATTTGGAATTCGAGTTGATTTGAATCGATTTGTGAATTTGTGGAAACTATCTTTATTATATAAAGTATTTTTAAATTATATTTAAAAACTATTTTTATATTATTTTATAAACTATTTTAATATAACTATTTTTATTATAACTATTTTAATATAAACTATTTTAATATAAACTATTTTAATTATACTAATTATTTTAATATATATTGTTTAACTTATAACTATTTTATATAAATTATTTTATTTTATAAACTATTTTATTATATATACTATTATTGATTTCTAAATGGTTTAAGGGAAATGCTATAATTCCAAAGTGTTATGATTTCCAAAATGCTATAATTTCAAAGTGTTATGATTTCCAAAGTGCTATAATTTCAAAATGTTGTGGTTTCCAAAATATTATACATTTAAGTGTTTTGATTTCGAAAGAGTTATAACTTTGGAAAGTGATATGATTTTTGGAAACGGATATATTTGAAATGGAAATGATATCGTATTGATTTGGGTTTTGAAATGAAAATGGTATTTTGGTTTGAAGTATAAACTATTTTGAAATGACCGCGGTGTTATAATAACGTTTGGTTGTTAAAGAGACCAGGATCGGATATGGGCATACTCTCTGTCGATACCGAAAACCACTTTACCAACTGTGTACGCGGTGGAGATTCCAGAATGAAGTAGGATGGTGGCGACGATCCTATATGAGGTATATACGTGGACCCGACTCCCGTGAGTTGGCATAAGGTGGCTAAAACATGAGCAATTGATGGGCTAATGAGGTTGCTCCTATGATCGGACACACTCCATCGTATGCCATTCTATTACTTTGTGATTGATTTGGTGTGCACCTTCGGATTTTCGGGAGTGTGGCTCGAGGTGGGCGGTAGTGGCTGCTATGCGTTACCACCGACCCGAAAGTGTAATTGGTATATCTACCCTGGCATTGCCTAGTTGTGCCATGTCACCTACCATAGCGCGCCTCTTACGAGTTTGATTTGTGTCGTACCTATGGAGTATCTTCTCGTAGCCTCTCGATCTGGAGGTACGCAGGTACTGTATAGACTATAGGCACTATAAAATGTGTTAAGGGGGATATGGGTAACGCCTTAACGCTATTTTTAAATAGTTTACTTTTACTTTAGACATTATTATAATAGCGTATATTATACATAGTAGATAGTTTAACGGATTCTTAGAGGATGGTTATCCCAAACATCCTTTAAGTTACTGTATTTCAATTGATATTTCACTTGAGTTGGATTTATTGATATAAGAATGTTAATCCTGACTCGAGTGTTTTGTGTTTTGCTTTACGCTCGGGTCAGACTGAGTGATACACCATTTGAGACTCACCTTTGGAGTTGGAGCTTCGCTTGGAGATCCAGCTATATCGATTCTGCTTTCAGTTATTCAGTTGATTCCAGTGATGTATTCAGATCTTGTATTTGACTATTGTATTGAGACATCTATGTATTCTAGACTTCTGTTGTATCTTGTTTAACTCTGTTTATATTTATAGTAGCTTCATGAACTACTATTCTTTTGTTTCCGCTGCATTATTGTTATATTTCTCTGTGTCTGTGATTCTATGATTCTGTGATTATTTATTTACTGTATATGCTGAGTTTTGCCAAATTTAAATTAACAATATGATATTTTAAGCAATTCAAATCCGACATGTATGGATGCGAATGGTTGAAAATTTCAGGTCGTTACAACTGTTCAATCAACTCTCAATGTACTACAACAACATTTTGTCTTGGATGTGCTTCTCGATAGTACCTTTGAGGCATTGGTATTCAATCGACTCACTGGCACTCGATTCATCATAATCCATGTTTTCCCAAGTTATGAGATAGATTCTTTCTGGTGTTTCCGTAAGCTCTGAACACGAAAACTTTCCCTATCCACCTTTGAATCTCCTTTCTTCTGCCCTATCATCCATCTTTCTTTTTCCCTATCCTGAGGCTTTTGTCTCCAACTTGAAGGACAACGAGCAGTTTGATAAAGTTAGGGGCATGCCCTAAGTGTAGTTATGTAATTTGATATAGAAAACCAACTCGATGACCAATCTTGTTCAAAATAAAAGGTATTTTCTTTCTGTTATATACTTGTTATAACGTGTTATAAATAATTGATTATTTAATTTAAGTATATTTAACAGAAAATCCATAAATGGTGTGTTTTGCGATAGTAATTACAAGGTGTTGTATTCATGAAAAATTTATCAAAATATAATAAACACATCATTTTAAATATTCCTAGTCAAGATATCGAGATCGGATATCAATACATCCATCGTGACTAAAGTATGTAACTGTAACGACCCGCAAATTCATTACTTTGATAAATTTGATTTATTTATTAAAAATTCAAAAAAAGGTTAATAATACAGATGATGTTATTTTGAGTAATAATAAATAATAATAATCTTGTTTTGAATAATGAATAAATAATAGTAATCCTATTTTGAATGGATATTTACAAAAAAATCTTCCTCGGGATTTAAATCGATAAAATATCCGAAAATCGTTTTATTGTTAAACGGCTGTATAATTATCCAAAGTCACAAACGGGACTCGGTACATACACTCATTTTTATAGTTAAAAAAGAATATAAAATACAACCATTTATTTTATTTTTGCAAAATAAAATGTATTTATAACACCATCATAATGTCATTATAATTAATAATTAATTAATGATTTTAAATTGAGATTAAATGATTTAAATAATTATTATAATTATCCAAATAATTGTTTTAAAATGATAATAATTCATTTTTAATAGTGATAAAGTGATAATGAATCATTTATTATGGTTTTATAATTGTATATATATATTTAATTTGAAAATATAAGAAAAATCGATATTGGTTTATCAATATAATAACGCCTTTTGTAAACAATTGTTAAATATTGATTTATATGGTTTTATGATTCAAATTAGATCATTTTAATTCATTATAATGATAAGAAATTAGTTTTCAAACTTTGTTTATAAATAAATAAATATATATATATATATTAACTAAGAGTAAAAATATAATCGGGAATCAAAATCAGAATTCGTAACGGTTTGATGTATATAAGTTGTACAATGTTATTTATATAACTTGAACACATATATAATGTAAACTTACATATATTAACATATACATATGAAACTAACAAAAAATAGAAAAGTAAAAATATATTTACATAAGGTGATAAAATAAATATCTAAAGTAATAATTACTTTAAAAAGCAAACATCAAATAAACCTTACACCACATCACATTACCACCTCCATCATCATTATCACCATCATCTACACCTCATCACCACATAGGGGGGGGGCTGTAGTGCACCACGATGGAGGGGGACGAGGCGTTTTCTTGGGTAGGTGGGGGTATGGTGGTAATTTTACTTCGAATATATTTGCTCTTTTTTCCTATAAATACCACCTCTCCTTCTCACTTATTCTTCACATTCATTCATTCTTCTTCTTCTTCTTCTTCTTCTTCTTCATTCTTGAGCTTTCTTATGCTCTCTAATGGCTTCCAAAGAAGCCTCTCTTCTTACTCAATACTTAAGAAAGAGTAGGAGGGTTAAAAATAGTGGAAGTGCTTAAGCACTAATCCACTGATTACTCTCTAACTTATTCAGAAGTTAACCAAATCTTCTCCAATCTCTTCTAAAGCAAGTGAGAGGAGGTGAGGCCGAGAGCAAGGTGGAATGGGAAGGGTTTCCGAGCACTTGGAATGCGAAGAGGAGTTGTTTAGCTAATGGTTTAGTGAAGTATTGATTTGAATGAATGTTGGTAGGATGTTTGAATTTGGATTATGGTGAGAAACTCTATATTTATATATTATATATATTGGATGATATGATATGGTTTAACAAGTGTGTTTATTAAGGTTTTTTATAATGTTACGATGATGATGATACGATTGTTTGACTGTATTAACAAGTCACGCTGAATATACATCGATATTACACAAGGAAATCACTTTCCGAATCAAATTATAAAAGTAATATGGAATCATTAAAAATCTTTAAAACGGCTTTAAAATGATTTAGAAATGTTTTATAAACAGGTGAAGTTTGAATAAAAAATGAAAAATAAGTCAAAACTAGGTGCGTCATGTAACGGTAGTTCGCGATTTAACGCCGCAAAATTCAAATAAGTATGTAAAGTGGAATATAGCTCGGAATTCTTTGTAATAAGAACTATTATATCCTTAGTTTTCAAACCAAGAAAGAAAATCAAGTTTTCATCTTATAGATTTTCATATAAGTCAAAAACTAATTTTCAAAAATATTTCAGTTTTGCAGTTTAATGACCAAAGTTCAAAAATGATTTAAAATGGATATTTTAAATGTTTAAAAATACGAAATAAATCTTATAAATCTTTTAAAATGTTTTAAAAGATATTTTAGCTATATAAATACATTTCTAAATGATAGAAAAGTCTTTTTGATCAATATAACTTTAAAAACACTATTCGCAGTACTTTTTGCACTTGTTTTTAATAGCAATTGAAATATGGTTTTAAATTTAACAATCCTTTTCCAAATCTTTTATAACTACTTTTAAATGAATAATCAAAGTGTTTTAATAATAATTTGGGAGTTTTATAATTTATTTAAAAGAGTTTAAATAAATAAATTAAAGGGAAGCCATTATAAGCTAATGTCTTAATCTTGGCTCTAATAAGCCGACTATTCACCTGATTTTTCTATTCATGAGATCTGGGTGTGGTGCTTAAACTAAGAAGATGTTTAGGAGCAACCAATGCCCTAGCTCAACTGGCCTCCCTCAGGCCGATGGATAAGGTCGAAATGTCGGAAATGAGTTAAGTATAAAAGATTAAATTTTCCAAATTTAAACCATTTAGATTTACCATCTTAGATAATATGGTTTTAACTTACTAAGAAGTTACGTTTTGGAAATAATTGTTAAAATTTAAGTAAAATGATTGGAATTATTCCAAGTTTTAAAAAAGGTTTAAATTAAACCAAAGAATTTAATAAAAGAGAGGTTTAATGATCCCATATATACCGAAAAAGTATGTTTTTAAAGATACATATCCCTCGAAGATATTTTTACCAATAAAAAGAAATGAATAAATCAAATGATAATCACCTATTTGTAAAACAACTTTTTATCGATAATTGGTTTGAAGGAACCAGATTCGAATTTGGGTGATTCCTATCCGAAAACCACTTCAAACCAATTTACGTTTCGAAAGTGAAGAAAATATATATTGAAGACCTTGATTTTGAAGTCGGAGAACTTCATAATGGAAGGACTGCTTGTTGGCAATATTCAGATTTGCTCCCGAAATAAATAAATAGCAGGGGTCCCTTCATTCTGGGATCTTCATATGCAAGGACTAACTCGCTACTAATCCTAGTGGTAATGCCCGAGATGATGTAGTAGGAGAGTACCTTCGGTTTATCCGGTTCCTAGACAACTTGTATGGACGAATGTCCGACGCTGCATTTTTAGAACATATTGATTGATCTCTATGAACGTATCATCTATTTGGTGGTGGAGAAGACAATTTCTCTTAGCTTAACATCCTTTCCTTAGATGTACGAGCTTAGGAGTTATACGTTTGTAGAAATCAGTTGTGTGATTATGAAATGGCAAAGTGGCATTCAAAGTGGAAGATGTTCTATATAAAAGGTAATGGTTACCTCAAAGACTTATACCCAGGAATAATAAAACATGGGATGCTTTAAGGCTAAAGTGGGTCGCAACCAACCAAGGTGTGAAATCACCTTCTAGACCTATAAAATTTCTACCCATTGTAACGTCAGGTTTAAATTATATGTGTATGCTTGGGATCCAGGATAGGTCGGTAACGGTCGGGTGATGTAATACTCGGTGCTCTTCGTGTAAGTTTCGAATAGGCTGGTCTTAATTTGCATAAGGACCAACATAGGGGCCTCAGGTGCATTCCTTTAGAAATGCACTGTATGAAAGGTAGTCTCTTACCTCGCTATTCAGTTGGAAATCCAATATCTAATAAGTGCCGTACAGACTTAGTTGTGCAGTACTGAAATGTGAGGTGCAAGCACTTCAACTAAGATTTATAAATTTATTTGCAAATGTTTTCAAAATGAATGTCACTAAAAATAATATCCCTAATTTTGCATAGAAAAGATTTTGTTTATTATGGGTAAAAACCCGTTCCGTATTTATGTGCTGCGTGGTCTTATGAGATCTCTTTTGTTTTCAAAACCCGCATTTTGAGTTCTCACACCAAATGCATGACTGACCTAGAGTTTATTTCCTTCCCCTTAAACTCTAGGTGCCCTATTTTTTCGGGCAGCCTAGTAGTCAGGTTTAATTAAAAGAAATCTGAATAAGCTCGGAGCATGGAGTTAGAATATTCTTCAGTAGATAGCTATCCATTTCCACCACACTTGTGTACTATTGTATCCTGCTTTTGTATGGATGGATTTTTATAATCGTCTATGTTTAACTCTGGCAAATGTATTTAAATTTTCCGCTGTAAAGATTATATATATTGAAATAATATATGTCATTCCATTCATGTAAGATTCTATTCTATGTCTATTTTTCCTTTTACCTTTAACAAACCGGGTCTCCGACGCTTGGATTTACGGCAAATGAATACCGAGAATGTATTATTGTCGATTTTTGAGTGCTGAAGAAATGGGTCCTTACAGTAACACTCCAAATATTAGGTAGTGTATTAATAATGACCACTGTTGGCACCAAGGAGTTACATACCAGTAGTTATTAGATAACTATGGAATGACTCACTCAATAGTTTTCTGTCGGTTAATATAACTAAGGTCAAACGGAGAATATCGAAGTGATAATATTACATAATTGCCTTAACTTGAGAATACTATCGAGCTTTAATGTGGAAACTCCACTTTGATTATAGTTATGTCATGACATGGTGTCAATTGAATAACTATAGTTTGGTCGAGTGGAAGTATAAGAAGTGAAACACTATTCAAGAGAGGATTCGTCTCCTCTGTTATATAGGTTTAGTATCACAAGATTAACTGAAGTCAACTCAAAGTCAAAGTCTCTAGCTAAAGCAGTTTGGTTAAACCAAGAACTTTGTGTTTGGACTATAAAGTTGAATGTGGATGATATTGGAATTTTGACCATTAACAAATTCCATAAGTCCTAATGTGATATAGTTTTGACGATGATAATTGGTGTAAATAATTTTCACTATCGGGTACCGCTTAAAATAAGTAAAATTGGATTTTACCAAAGCTATATAGGTGATAAATTTGGTCAAATGTCACATCACTAGCTAAGGTGACATGCAATTTTAATATTCAAATTGTTTGATATTAATTGCCAACCGAATTTACACCTAAAGAGTCAACACGCAGTGTTGAATCCTCCGTCTACCACCTGATTTAATCGAATTATAATTGTTATTAATTAATTAAATTAAATAATATTTATGAAATATTAATCATTAAATTTTATTTGATATATGTTGATTGATACTGAAAATAGTGCGTATATTAAAGTTGTATACACACTTATCAATATATAATATCGATGTACGTTTAAATTTGATTTAAATATAAATTATTTGATCTGATTTAAAGTTTTATAAGGCCCAAAAATGGGGCATGTATGGCCGTCTATTGCTTGGAGGGAGGAATTTGGAATTTAATTCCAAAAGGGTGTGAAAAGATAAATGAAAGAAAATATATGCTTCTATCTTTAACCTCTTCTTTCCTATGATATTTAAACACCTTTAGCCACTCTTTTCACTAATTCTCTTCGGGGGTTTTTGAACTGCCATTACCCTCCCTTTACCTGGCCGAAACCAATCTCCTCTCCCTCCATTAATTCAAGCATTAAAACACAAATTCAATTAAAATCTAGACAATGATGTGTAGCTTTCTCAATCACAATCGACTTTTGGAAGTGTTGAATAGAAATTCAAGCAGAGTTCATAGATTCAATATTTAAGATGTATTCTCGAGGCAATTGCAAGGTAATATTCATATTCATAATTTATATATGTGTATTCAATCATCATATGTTTTATATATAGTTTCATTAATTTTATTATCATGAATCCCTATATATGTGTGTTGACAACATAAAATTGTGAATATATATATATATGTATGTATGTATGTATGTGTATATATGAGTGTGTCTACACACACACACATATATTTTCACATATGATTTTAGCCATGGAATCAAAAATAAAATTTTCTTTTAATTTTCAAAATATTAACAATATTTGAAAGAGGCTTTAAACAAAACCGATTTTTATTTATGTAAGTACAAAGTATATAGTATGTATGTTTTGTTAAATCATGTATGTATTTATATATGTTATTATTTCTAAAATAAAAGGAATTAATTTTTTTTTGTATGTGTGCGTACACACACATTATAATATGACATATTGTTTTAATATGTATGTATGTTAAATGAAACACACACACACGTGTATGTGTATGTGTGTGTGTAATAAACATAAATTATACATATGTTTATACTTAATTTTTATAGACAAAAAAGGTTGGAACAAATTTTTAAATCATAAGGATTAAAAGGGAAAACAAATTTCAAACCATAAGGAAATAAATTAGATTTGGTCAAAGATGTTGTTTCTTGGGGATTTGACCAGGCAACTAGTGCTCGGCAATAAGTGCTCGGCATCAGAGAGCGACCGGCATCAAGGAGTGTTCGGCGAAGCAACTGACATCCATGAATACTCGGCATAGTACTCGGCCTCCATTAGTGTCTAGCATCGAGACTGTTCGGCATACCAGGGTACTCGGCATCAAGGCTGCTCGGCATCAAGACTGCTCGGCATACTAGAGTACTCGGCATCAAGACTGCTCGGCATACCAGGGTACTCGGCATCAAGGCTGCTCGGCATCAAGACTGCTCGGCATACAAGGTCGCTCGACATACCAGAGTACTCGGCATCAAGACTGCTCGGCATACCAGAGTACTCGGCATCAAGACTGCTCGGCATACCAGGGTACTCGGCATACAAGAGTACTCGGCATCCCATGGTGTTCGGCGTAATACTCGACATCCAGGAGACATTCAACACAACTAACCAACATACCGTTCGGCATAGAAGGGATGGTTCGGCGCAGAGCGTTCGGCGAACCTTGCTCGGCATACGGCGACCACTGTACTCGGGCTGGAGCGTTCGGCAATCAGCCCACTTGGGAAGTCCAGCCCATCTTTGCCTATAAATAGAGGGGCAGGGTCACAGTGAAATGGATCCTTTTTTGGTAGAGAAAACACCGGGGAGACTCTGCCATTTTCAAGACTCATCTTCTCTACTCAATCACTTCACCTAAGCATTTGATTCGCGAATTGTATTTGTAATCAACCATAAAGGAAATCAATAAAGTTGAACAAAGTGGACGTAGGCAATTACGCTGAACCACTATAAATTTGGTGTTCTTACTTTCTGCATTTAAATTAGCATTGTCTTCTCTGTTTAATTTACTTTCATCACTTATATCCCTACACAATCTTTCTGAACGAGGTTAGTGACCAATTTTGGTGCTAACACTTTGGTGCTTTCACCGAGAATCGAATTCTCAGACCTCAAGGATCTGCTTTGAAGCTACTGGATTGAACAAATCCCCTAAAGAAGATCCGACTTACTGATAGGACATCCGTTGATTCTACTCAGAGTTCATACCAATAACTCTACAATGGCGAGACCACGTACCAGGTCAGCTTCTCTTAATGCGGATGCCCGAGAGGCTGCTAGCGTGCAACAAGCAGGACCTAGCAATCAACCTGCGATCCCGAATGCAGGGATTGCCGCTCAAGAACAGACTCCAGTTGTCACCAGAGTAGAGTTCAATGACTTGATGAGAGAACTTAGGGAAAGCAGGAGACAACTGGGAGAACAGATGCAAGCTAATGCCAACCTGATGGCACAACTCACTCAACAGCAGCAACAGAATGCTGGGGGCAATCCAGCTGCTTATTCCTCATCTGACAGCTCTACTTCTTCTGATGAACCACCCAGGCGTAGACGCCGTAAGACTGAAGCTGCAAGGGCGGATGCTGCTGTTCGAACAGCTGGAGACCACGACCAAGCTAGAACTGGAAGCTTCCGAACCGGAATACAGATGGAGGATGGAGCTCCAGATCATCAAAATGCTAACAATGTTGAACCTCACGACGCACGATTGGCAGATCGCCAGGAAAGGAGGCATCAGCATGGACAGGCGCATAGAACTGACTCCAACCTCCCAGCTTCCATACAGACACCCGATCTGACAGCCATGATCAGGCAACTGATGAAAGAAAATCAGGGCTTATCAAATGACGACTGGGGAGTGTCAAGAAGTCATACCCCGTTCACGGATGTTGTGCTGCAAGCAGCGTACCCCAAGAAGTTTAGCATGCCAACCATTCCTGCATACGAAGGAAAGACTGACCCCAGACAACATGTAATGAGGTATGAATGGATGATGGATTCGGCCAGAGCAAATGATCCCACCAAGTGTAGGTGCTTTCCGATTACTCTATCTGGGATCGCTACTATGTGGTTCACCCGACTTCCTCCGCGATCCGTATCAAATTTCGAGGAGTTGGCAAAGAAGTTTATTGAGCAATTCTGGATACACACTACACGCCCGAAGGACGTGATGTCTCTGTCGAGTGTAATCCAGAATCCGGGAGAGTCGCTGAAGGAGTACTTACAAAGATTCCACGTTGCGGCAACTGAAGTCAGTAATCCCAACGACCATGCAATCCTAATGGCTGTAATGAGAGGTGTAGATCCGGATTCTGAATTTGGAGACTGGCTGGCAGGAAAACCTCCAGCCACGCTAGAGCGTTTCTACTCCAAGGCACACCAGTTCATAAGAAGAGAGGAAGCTAGGTGGGTACGACGAGATAAGGCACCGGGACCTGCCCAAGAGTCAATCAAGAGCAACATTGCTGTGAAGCAATCTGGAGACAATTCGGGAAAGGTCCAAGTCAATGTCCAGAGTAAGCCTGTGCAGCCCAAAGAGTCCGGAGGAAGAAGTCAAGGAAAGAGGAAAGAAGCGGGAAAGTGGAAGTCGAGAATTCCAAGCTACAGCGAGTACACTCCACTAAACGCCCCACTTGAGAACATTTACCTATCCACCTGCAATACTTTTCAGTACAGAAAACCACGTCCAAAAGAATCAACTGAAGAACAGAAGCGGACTGGGAAATATTGCCGCTTCCATGAAATTTATGGACACAACACGGAAGAATGCAGACACCTGCATGATGCTATCGAGAAATTGATCAGACAAAATAAGTTGCAAGAATTCGTAAAGGATCCACAGGAAGGAGGACAGGCAACGTCCAACCCAGGTCGTGCACCAGCTCCACGTCATCCTGAGGAGCCTGCTCGGACTGTTGGAAGACTGATCATAAATACAATTATCGGCGGACCTCATCCCGCAGATAAGAACTGGCAAGAGATGGAACGATATGCAAGCTCCTTGAAGCATGCAGATTTTGAGTGCTGTTCGAACGTAGAGGACGGGGCCCCTGCTAAGCAGCAGCGCGTGATGACAGACGATATTGTGTTCAGGAACAGAGACGTTGATCAGGTAGAGGCTCCGACCGTCGATCCCATGGTCATATCTGCAACGATCGGACCAGCATATGTAAAAAGAATTTTGATTGATTGTGGAAGTTCAGTCAACATCATCTTCAAGAAGGCCTATGATCAGATGAAGCTAGAGACAAAAGACTTGAAACCATCCAAAGCTCGTATCCACGGCTTTAACGGCGCTGCGACTGATGCGGTAGGATATGTCGAGTTACCAGTTGAACTGGGACAAGGCGAGCGTCGGAGGGTACGAATTCTACCCTTTGTAGTTTTGGATGTGGACTCTCCGTATAATGTTTTCTTGGGTCGGCCGGCCCTGGCTGAATTTAGGGCGGCACTAGCCCCGTGGTGTTTGACTTTGAAGTTTCCTACTGACAAAGGAGTAGGCATTGTTCACGGTGACCAAGCAGCTGGTCGTTCTTGTTATGTGGCCGAGCTCCGAGAGGCCCACCGGAGGGAGAAAGGAAAGGTTGCGGACAATCCCGTCCGCATCCTCAATACGAATAATTGACAAGTAGTGCCCGAGCCCTGGCTCGGGCATAGTTCTTGGGTCTACGGAGATATAGATCCGAGAGACGACGATGAGAAACCCAGGGAAGAGAAGGCAGCACCGGTTGAATTAACAATTGACATCTCAGTTAGCCGTGACGACCCTTCGCGAATACTGAAGATCGGATCACAGTTAGGCCCCGCAATGACTGAAGACCTTAGCGATTTCCTCCGGGCAAACCTTGATGTTTTTGCCTGGACGCATTCTGATATGTGGTGGATTTCTCCCGCCATCACGAGTCATATGTTGAACATAGACCCAAAATACGTCCCAGTCAAGCAAAAAAGGAGAGGAATGGATCCGGAGAGATCCGCCGCTCTTGGAGAGGAGGTGGACAAGCTCAAAGAAAATGGGTTCGTCCGCGACGCCCTCTACCCGGAGTGGGTCTCCAACCCCGTGCTAGTAAAGAAGGCGAATGGGAAATGGAGGACTTGCGTAGATTATTCCGACTTGAACAAAGCATGCCCTAAGGACAGTTTCCCGTTGCCTAGGATCGATCAGTTGGTCGATTCCACAGCAGGACACGAATTATTGTCATTCATGGATGCGTACTCAGGATACAACCAAATCCCAATGCATATTCCGGACCAAGAACACACCAGCTTCGTTACAAATGTCGGGCTGTATTGCTATGTAGTGATGCCCTTTGGATTAAAGAATGCTGGAGCAACTTACCAACGTCTGGTGAATCGAATGTTCAAGGACCAGCTGGGCAAAACCATGGAAGTCTATGTGGATGACATGCTCGTGAAGTCACGACGGTCAAACGACCACATTCAAGACTTAGCTGAAATGTTTATCATACTCAGGTTCTATGGAATGAAGACCAACCCGCTGAAGTGTTCTTTCGGCGTTGCATCAGGGAAGTTTTTAGGATTCATCGTCAACGCTAGGGGAATCGAAGCCAACCCAGAAAAGATCCAAGCCATTCAAGATGTACAAGCGCCCAGGACTATAAAGCAGGTACAGAGCTTGAACGGAAAAGTAGCTGCGCTGAGTCGATTTATATCCAAGGAAACTGACAAGTGCATCCCGTTCTTTGACATAATAAAGAAAGGAAAGAGGAATTTTGAATGGACGTCTAGCTGCGAGGAAGCATTCCAGAACCTGGTAAGGCATCTGGAGAGCCCACCAATGCTATCTAAACCAGTTGACCATGAGATGCTGTACGTTTACTTGGCTATATCCCCTCATGCGATAAGCGCAGCTTTGGTTCGTGAGGAGGATCGAGTCTAGAAGCCGGTATATTATGTTAGCAAGCGTTTAACGGGGGCAGAGAAGAATTACCCTAAAATCGAGAAATTGGCTTATTGCTTGGTGATTGCATCACGCAAGCTACGCCCATATTTTGGAAACTTCTGGAAGATTGCTAAAATGGAACATCGAGTTGAGCCAATTCGATATCGCGTACTTACCACGGAGAGCCATCCGAGGGCAAGCATTAGCAGACTTCATCGCTGAATTTACCATACCCATCAAACCGGACGATCACGACATCATTCCCCCCATTCGATGGAAATTATACACTGACGGTGCATCAAACGACCGTTGCTCCGGCGCGGGCGTAGTTCTTATAACTCCGGAAAACCGATCAATCTGTTATGCCCTGAAGCTCGATTTCCCGGCTACGAACAACGAAGCTGAATATGAAGCACTGATCGCTGGCTTGAAGCTCATCAAAGAACTCGGGATCGAATCAGTCGAAATCTTTTGTGACTCGCAGTTAGTGGTTTACCAAGTACGAGGGGACTACCAAGCAAAAGGACGAAAGCTTGCTCCGTACCTCGTTCAGGCCCAAGAACTACTATCAAATCTTGAGCGTTATGACATTTCACATATCCCACGAGAACAGAACAAAGAAGCCGACTTGTTGGCTAAGTTCGCAAGTACCGACGATGCTCAACAAATGGGATTGTATCCTGTTGAAGTCTTGCATGCCCCGAGCGTAGACGAGATGAAAATCGATCGCGTGTTGGAAACAGAGATCGAGAAGGACTCGTGGATAACCCCATTCAAACTGTACCTGACAACCGGGGCTTTACCAGAAAAAAGAAGCGAAAGACGACAGGTCCTTCGAAAGGCTGCGCGGTACGTAATGCAGGGTGGATCCATGTACTGGAAGGATTCTCAGTCCCGTTGTTACGGTGCATCGCTCATGATGAAACAAAGCGAGTCTTGAGGGAAGTTCACGAAGGGGAATGTGGCGACCATACTGGGGGGCAAACGCTAGCAAAGAAGATCCTCCGCTATGGATATTACTGGCCCACCGTAAACCGGGATGCCGCGAACTACGCAAGAAAATGCGACAAGTGTCAAAGATATGCAAAAATCCCGAGGGCTCCGTCAACGGAACTCACACAAATGATCAGTCCTTGGCCATTTGCGATCTGGGGAATCGACATAATCGGCTCTTTGCCTCTATCCAAAGGTGGTGCGAAATACGCAATAGTTGCAGTCGACTATTTCACGAAATGGGCTGAGGCAGAACCTTTGGCCACTATCACCTCTAAGAAGGTCATTAACTTTGTTGTACGAAACATTATATGCCGCTTTGGCCTTCCACGCACCATCATTACAGACAACGGAACGCAATTCAAAAGTAGAGAGTTCAAAGAGTTTTGTTTAAAGTACGACATCGAGAAAAAGTTCGCCGCCGTTGCACACCCAAAAGCTAACGGACAAGTCGAGGCCGTTAACAAAATAATCAAGTCCATACTAAAGAAGCGTCTGGAGAAGGTTGGAGGCAAATGGGTAGATGAACTCCCGACAGCATTATGGGCGTATAGAACTACCCACAAGTCCACGACCGGCCACACTCCGTTCGCCTTGGCATACGGCTCTGAAGCCGTTATACCCGTGGAACTTGAAGTTCCATCGCACCGAGTGACATACTACGATCCCAAGACGAACCAAAACCTCTTGCTGGAATCACTGGACTGCATCGATGAAAAACGGGAAGAAGCTGAATTAAGGGCGGCGGCGCACAGACATCGAGTCAAGCGTTACTATGACGGCAGAGTCCGCCCAAGAATCTTTGATGTGGGAGATCTTGTTCTGAAACGAGTCTTCCCGGTACCATCACGCATGAATCCCAGCTGAGAAGGTCCATACGCCATTGAACGGAAGCTTGGAGAAGGAACATTCAAGCTAGCGACCGTTGATGGCGCGACACTCCCCCGAGCATGGAACAGTGAACATTTGCGGCACTATTACATTTAGCATGTTTCCCTTTCTTGTTATAGGCACTATTGTTTCCTGCATGTTTCCATTCAATAATGACTTAGTTTCCTTTTAAAGTTGTAATCGAGCAATTTAGTTGATTCTCATTAATAAAGGCTTGAAGCCACATTTTCTATGAAGTTTCTATATCTCTTAATTGGATGATAAATTACATTATTCTGCGCGACATACAGGCTCGTACGAACGATTCCAATCTCCGAATCCCCAGAGCGCGGATCGGAGTACTCTAAGTCCCCGGAGCGCGGACTAGAGTATAAACGATTCCAATCTCCGAATCCCCAGAGCGCGGATCGGAGTACTCTAAGTCCCCAGAGCGCGGACTATAGTATAAACGATTCCCAATCTCCGAATCCCCAGAGTGTGGAGCGGAGTACTCTCAGTCCCCAGAGCGCGGACTAGAGTATAAACGATTCCCAATCTCCGAATCCCCAGAGTGCGGAGCAAAGTACTCTCAGTCCCCAGAGCGCGGACTAGAGTATAAACGATTTCCAATCTCCGAATCCCCAGAGCGCGGATCGGAGTACTCTAAGTCCCCGGAGCGCGGACTAGAGTATAAACGATTCCAATCTCCGAATCCCCAGAGCGCGGATCGGAGTACTCTAAGTCCCCAGAGCGTAGACTAGAGTATAAACGATTTCCAATCTCCGAATCCCCAGAGTGCGGATCGGAGTACTCTAAGTCCCCCGAGCGCAGACTAGAGTATAAATGATCCCAAATCTCCGAATCCCCAGAGCGCGGACTAGAGCATAAACTATTTCAAGCCTCCAAGTCCCCGGGACACAGAGTCTGCAAGAAGTCCAAGTACTCGAAAGATGTGGGACGAGAGGTACGCCACGTCCAAAAAATGTTTGAACAGCGCAATAATGGACTGGGAGATAATGCAACTCATAGGAACTTGAGTTATGGCTACAATTAGTCAACAAACCAAATAAAGACAAGAGAAGCATTCAAATACAAAAGAAACTAAAACTTTATTCAATAAGTCCAGAATGGGGATACATGACCACTCCTACAAAATTCAGACCTCTCTATACAAACTACAAATCATGGGAGATAAAAACAATTACAAAGCTTAGTTAGGAAACTTGTTGAACAAGTGCATCGATTATTTCTTCGACTTCTTCTTCTTGTCTGCCTTTGGTGTTTCCGACGACTCCTCTCCCTCACGTTTTTTCTTGGACTTTTTGCTTGCTAGAGAGACGGAGTCAGGAGTAGGAGACGAAACATCTAGTGGTTTGGACCTGCCCGGGAGAATGATTTTCAGAGGTCTGTTCCGCGGGTCAGTGAGTTCCAGGACTTCAGATTCAACTTTGACTTCGACCTTTCTCTTCTCCTCGTCGGCGAGACGGTCCTTCATGCTCATCTCTGAAGTATGTTCAGAGGCGCCAGTGATTTTAACTTCGTCGCTTCCTTCAGCAGGAGACGAAGTATCAAGTTTGTCATCATCAAGCGCCCCGATCACTTGAGCGTCTGGGCCGGGAGTTACCCCTGCGTGAGCAACGTCGCTTGTTTTCCCCGCTTCCTCCTTGGCGTCATCGCTCCTCGGAGTTAGCTCAGCGTCAGAACAACCTGCATGAAAACATAAGAAGTGGGCATTAGAACGAATAACCACTGCTGAAAAATGACGGGATCTCTTTGACTTCTAGAGAAAGAGGAATTTCCTACCAGGATCAGGTTGGCTATCGGTGGCGCGCGGGGTTTCACCCTCCAGGATAGGTAACATCACATGAACGCCGAGCCCGGGATCTTCGGGATCATAACTGGCATGCTGCTCGAATGGATCAAGCGTCGACCGACCGGCCGATTGAGCAGCATAAGGAGCGGCGATGTGGGGAGTAGTAGCGTCGGCCTCTGACGGGCCAGCCTCGTCATTCTTCTCTTTCGAAGGGGAAGAGCCTTTGCCATAAAGAGCCAATGCTGCGGATAAATCCGATGGCTCATTCCCCCTCAGGAACTCCTTCACCAATGCATCCTCGTCGATTTCTTCGGAGCCTGACTCGACTTTCTTGATCTTTATCAGAGTTTCCCATGCCTCAGCCAGGGATTCGTGGTAGCCGTCGCCCAAGAATGTTAGGTCGCGGTGCATAAGGACGCGGGCTCCGTACTCGGAGATCAACGGGTCAAACATACTTTTGACCTCTTCCCTGCCGGCCTCTGCGGCCGCCTCAAGGCGAGAATCAAGCTCCTCTACAGCCATTCTTTTGCCCTCCTCACGGGCCTCATCCTTCATTTTCTCGACCCCGACAAGTTCACCGTCGAGCTTTGCCTTCAGGAGTCGGGTAGCAACAATCTCATCACAATACCGCTGTGATTCTTCCTGAGCGGCTATTTTGTCTTCTTTCTCCTTGGAGAGTTGTTCTTTCAGCTCTTTGACTTGAGTAGCGAGCGCGTCCCTTTCTTTTTGGACAGAGTCTTTTTCTAGGGCAAGGGCGCCACTGCGCTGAACTGCTTCGTCAAGCTCCTTTTTGTGAGCCACCTCTATGCGAGTAACTGCCTCAGCAGTATCTTTTGCACCTTGTTCAGCGGCTTCTAGCTTTGACTTATAAGAGGCGAGTTCTTCGTCTTGGAGTTTGATGATTTTCTTATCGCTGTCAGCCTCCAGATTCAGACGGTCAATCTCGTGTTGACGCTCGACAGATACTTCTGAGATCTTCTCCACCAAGTGCACGAATGCGTCATGTTGAACATAGACGTCATTGTTGCAGGCAATGGCACTTTGCTTCACGTGCCCAGGAATGTGATGGATGGCCGGGAGGAATTTCAAACCGTCAAAACAAATTTTCGGAAACTTGGCCTTAAGATCGACCATTTTTTCCGCAACAGTTGGGTCCACGGCAGGAGTAGGAGGAGGAGGCTTAGAGAATTCCATTCTTTTACGCGGCTCTCGAACTTGCCTCGTACTCGATGAACTGGAATGTTGTTCTCGAGCAGCATCAGACTGATAACCCTTCTGCAAAGACTTCTCTTTATCCCGCTCAGTTGTAGGAGGAATATCGCGGGACTGGGAAGATTGATAGTGTGCTTTCTTGCGGTGAGACGACTCGCGCGGACGATTGTCCCTATCTTCATAATCACCTCGGTCCCGGCGTCTGCCTGAACCGGAATCCCGTTCGGAGTGATGGAATATAGAAGACCCCTGAAGGCGATCAAGTCCGTGTGAGCGGCCCATATCACCTGCAAAGAAGGGAGATAACAACGAGTTAAGGAGAATTCACGAATTAAAAAGACTTGAAGTATATTATGGAATGCGCATGTGCATGTGTGTCCTAAGTGTTCCCCCCGACGGACCCGTTCGTTTATCTTTGCTAATCGGAGTATTGTCTCTTTGAGCCGGGAGTTGAACTCCTACATTGCCTCTAGCGGGCGAGGAGAATTTGAGAGCTTCAGGATCATCGAACCCGTAATTAAGTATGTCTTCGGGAATAGAGAGGTTCGAGAGACCCCTCAGAGAACTTTCCAGATGCTGCGAAGAAGCCTCTTTCTCAGGAGGGATAGGCGTAGATTTTGAGGTGCCACAAACTTTCTCCTTTTGAACCGTATATTTCAGCTTTTTCCTTCCCTTCGAAAGGGAGGATGATGTCTCAATATCCTGAACTTCGATTGCCGGATTCCAAGCGGGACCCACGTTCTCGCCCTGAGTTTCGAGGGCATCATCCTCTTTGCGCTCGCCTTCTTCGTGCGTGTCGGGAGCGCGACGCGACGACGGTCCGGCAAGTTTTTTCCCTTTACCAGATGGAGGTTTGGGAATTGTAACACCTTCTGGAAGGCTGATCCGACGACCAAGGGCTAGCAAGCCGAACCCCGACAGCGATTCATTTGAAATGATAGCTCGAATATCTCGATCCTCGGCCGGAAGAGCTCTAATCGCGTCGACAACATCAGAATATCCTCGGCCTTCCGGACGCGGGTTGATACCTGAAAAGATGAAATGAAGAGTTAGGAAAAACATGACTCCCATTAAATACGAATAACGATTCAGCAGAGAGACTTACTGCCTTCAACCCATCTCCTAGCAAAACCAGACGGGCAGCGCACATAGAACCATTCCTGTTTGTACAGGGCGAATTTGCTACAGGCCCCTGTCAAGATCTCGCACTTGTGGTATGGCTCGAGGAACATGAAGGAAGGGCTATCTTTCCGTCTCTTGAACATATAAATGTATCGGATATCACCGGGGGTTGGAGGTCTGGAGAAGACGGCCATGAAAAGTAAATAAGTCCCATATAGGAACGCATGGCCATTCGGGTGCAGCTGCGACGGAGCTATGTCTATATACTGCAGCACATCCCGAAGAAATAAATTGAATGGAGGCACGCTGCCCATCCAACACATGAACTTGTTGCAGGCTGTGTACCCGACTGGGGGCAGATGAGGGCGGTCGTGTCTCGAAGGAACTAGCACGTCAGCAAAGGGAATCCCGTGAATGGAACATATCCGTCGTAGAGCATCCTCGTTGATCTTTGAGGCTTGAGAATCGATCGGATTGTCCAGTAAGATGGTTGACTCCAGAGCATCGGGCGCCAAGTTATGGGCGGGAGAGATAGACGGGTTAGAAGAATCAGCGGCTCCTTGCCTTGCTGACGGCCCAGGTCTATCAGATATGGTGGCAAAACTAGATTTTCTCGACATCCCGAATAAATAATGAACCTGGATAAATGCTTGAGAAAGCTATACTTGAAAAACGTTGAGCGTTAGAATTAGCAACACGAGTTTTCCCCCCACGTGGTGTGTGAACTAGTGAAAGCAATTGTGTACAGACAATAAGAATGTTTTAAAAGATATAATAATTAGCTTCGAATCATCGCCTTCGAAGACCGTCATCGCTGACCGTCTCAAAAGCCTGCCTTGAGGTGATTACAGTTCCAGGTTCAAAAGACATATGATTTCTAAAGTAACCGGCCTAAGTGTAGTTTAACATTTATACTGATCGGCATTTAAGTAATGTTCGTCGTCCTAAGTATAGTGTTCGGCTGTGTTAAGCTCGGCTTAAAGAGTGTTCGGCAATTGTATTGTTCGGCATGTCAAGTGTTCGGCAATTGTATTGTTCGGCATGTCAAGTGTTCGGCAATTGTATTTGTTCGGCTAGAAGACATTGTTCGACCTAGGGAATGTTCGGTGATTGTTTTGTCCGGCTAAAGTCACGGTTCGACCTAAGGATTGTTCGGCTGGATTCAACGTTCGGCCCGAAGTCAATGTTCGGCGTGTCAGTCGTTCGGCATTTGGGCATTGTTCGGCTTTAGTTCGTTCGGCTCAATTAAAGTTTGATATGTTAGTGAGCGTTCGGCCTGGCATTGTCCGGCCAAGGTACCGTTCGGCAACTAACCATTACACCGTCCGGCACATGATGACATGCGCCGGAGCAGCGAACGGCGCCATTACCCCCTCCAACACCTTCTTTCTTTTTCTTCCCTTTAACCTCGATTCAACACAAGGAAACTAAGACGATAAGTGGACATACTCCTAACTCCTCCACGCTATGTCGTTCAGCAATGCAGACAAGCTATACAAAAACCCTCTACACGACATCGTTCGAACATCTCGTTTGAATATACGAGGAAAAATACCTAAGTTTGCAGATCAGAGATTGAGATGGTGTAGTTAAGTCTCAAATTCGGACGATTGAACAGAATTGCGAGAACGGTGGAAATAAGAAGTAAAAGGAGAGAAGAAGAAAAGGACCTGGTTTTATAGAGGGGAATGGTGGAAGTCGAAGGGGCTATACCCGGTAGAACCGGTCAATACCAGAGCGCTCGGCATCAAGGTGGAATGACGTTCAGCACGCTAGGAACGTTCGGCTCAGAACGTGTCGTTCGGCATCCCAAGCTTGTTCGTCTTGCACCTCCCTTCGCTAGCATTCTCGAGAGGGTACCTCCGAGGTAGATTGTACCAGATTCAAAGTGCACCACGTTTGGCCACGAGATACACTTTGGGGGGCAAGTGTTTCCTGGGGATTTGACCAGGCAACTAGTGCTCGGCAATAAGTGCTCGGCATCAGAGAGCGACCGACATCAAGGAGTGTTCGGCGAAGCAACTGACATCCATGAATACTCGGCATAGTACTCGGCCTCCATTAGTGTCTGGCATCGAGACTGTTCGGCATACCAGGCTGCTCGGCATCAAGGCTGCTCGGCATCAAGACTGCTCGGCATACTAGAGTACTCGGCATCAAGACTGCTCGGCATACCAGGGTACTCGGCATCAAGGCTGCTCGGCATCAAGACTGCTCGGCATACCAGAGTACTCGGCATCAAGACTGCTCGGCATACCAGGGTACTCGGCATACAAGAGTACTCGGCATCCCATGGTGTTCGGCGTAATACTCGACATCCAGGAGACATTCAGCACAACTAACCAACATACCGTTCGGCATAGAAGGGATGGTTCGGCGCAGAGCGTTCGGCGAACCTTGCTCGGCATACGGCGACCACTGTACTCGGGCTGGAGAGTTCGGCAATCAGCCCACTTGGGAAGTCCAGCCCATCTTTGCCTATAAATAGAGGGGCAGGGTCACAGTGAAATGGATCCTTTTTTGGTAGAGAAAACACCGGGGAGACTCTGCCATTTTCAAGACTCATCTTCTCTACTCAATCACTTCACCTAAGCATTTGATTCGCGAATTGTATTTGTAATCAACCATAAAGGAAATCAATAAAGTTGAACAAAGTGGACGTAGGCAATTACGCTGAACCACTATAAATTTGGTGTTCTTACTTTCTGCATTTAAATTAGCATTGTATTCTCTGTTTAATTTACTTTCATCACTTATATCCCTACACAATCTTTCTGAACGAGGTTAGTGACCAATTTTGGTGCTAACAGATGTTGTAGGCTGAAAGTATACATATAGATAGATATGTAAGCTTATTCACTTACATCTGCATATGTAAAGTTGTTTTATATTAGATTTATAAATATTAGTTTACACAAAAACACACACACACACACACATATTAATAAAATATTTTTGCAAGTACACAAGCATTTATTTTGCAAAAGTATAATTTATTGGTTTAAGTTAGAAATTAAAATATATCCTAAGATCAAGACTTATATCATACTTTACTATATATACCAAGATTTAGATTTGATAGCATAATAACCTTCTATAGAATAATATATTTCTATATTTATGGATATTCATTTAAATGACTTTAAATAACTTTCTATAAGTTTAATAAAATTTGATATTAAGTAAATTTGGTATCATACTTAATAATATATGTGTGCGCACGCGTGTGTATAAGACAATGCATATGTATATGATGAGGCTACCTTGTCCATTATGGTGTAAATCCCAACACCTATATACATGCATGTTAAATCATGTACATCGTAAATGTTGCATGTGCACTCACACATACATGTGTATATGATACACATGTTTATATTATATAATTCAAATACAACATCAAACAAAACTTTATCTATAAATTAAATAAAGTGGAAATTAGCCACAAGGGCCTCTTTAGCAAGTGGAATTAGTTTCTAGGACACACAACCGAAATAATTATTTTCAAGGACAAAACGTAAAATAATTAGTTTCTAGGGCCTAAAAACCTATGAAATTATGTCCTTCAAAGTAATTGGACTGTTGACTTTGTCCTTGAAAGTAATTATTCTGCTGACTTTGGCCTTGAAAGTAATTTCTTTGAATGTGTGTCCTAGAAAGTAATTGGACTGTAAAGTTTGTCTTTCTGGTGAAATGCCCCTTAAATAAAATAGTGATTTCAGTTAAATTTAGTTTAGATTAGATCTAAATAAATTTATACTTCATTGGCCCAACAAGATCCAAAATGGTAAATTTTCTTGAAATTTACCCATTTAACCCACTGCGTGCTGGCCCAGATCCTTTAATGGTATCAGAGCCTAATAGCCTATGCGGTCTAAATTATTTATCTTATGGCTAACTAATTAAGCGTGCCAATTTTATAGGGTGCCTTGAAAAGTAGCGTCTAGGCTTTAGTTTGGGTAATCAAGTACACTGCCTTCCCTGGCTCTTAGCTTGACCCGACAAGTGAAGTGAGCCCAAATGTTATCCCTAATAGAAAAAGCCCAATTTGAATTTGGGCTTTTGGCTATTCGGAAATTGTTATGAAAACTAACATGAAAATTTAAATTTAAAATAAGAAATACATTATAAATGTTATAATTTGATTTTCAAAATTTTTTTAAAAGAAAATTTAGATTTTAAATTCAAAATCAAAAATATATTATAAATGTTATAATATAATTTTCAAAATGTTCTAAAGATATAATAAACATATTTCAAAATTTTTAATATATTAATGAGATTGATATATTAAATAAATTAATTAAATGGTTAATTAATTAAAGCATGTACATGTATAATATATATAATAATATATGTTACACTATCTTGAATTGTTTAAGATGATGTAAGACATTTTTATATATCAAAAATTTTCAAAATTGATATTTAATTAAATAAGTTAATTAACAAATAATAAAAATTATATATATAATGATATATGTGTATAACCATAAATGTTATGGTATACATATTCCATTATAATTTTAATTGAATTAACATAAATTAATTAAAATGTTAATTAATTAAATTAGTTATATTAGACTTAATTAATATAATGTTATACGTTTGACTATTATATAAGTTAATTAAAGTCATATAATAATTAAAACTTATATAATGAGAATGTATAAGTAAACGTGGAACTGGAAAGAAACCCAAATTAGATTTAAGGAATAAATATGTATGATAATATGTTTATAATATGTTTGTCGCTTGAATCACTATGGTATGTCATAAGAAATACATTATTCTATAAGTTGATATTACTCTATTAAATATAGTAAAGATTATAAACTTTAATATAAAGTTATCCTCTATTATTTATATATCAATAATTACTTGCATACTCTCTAGTTGTTGAGTAAACTCAAGCTTGAGACGTAATGTGTAGTATTATTAATATATTGAACATATGAGGTAAGATAACTATATGTATTTGTTGAGCAAACTCAAGGTACATATATTATACTTAGACCATCACGAAATGGTGGGTACAAGCGAATAATCTCTTTCGATTTTTTAAACAAACTCAAGTTTGAAATGAGATTGGGATAAGGAACCATGGATTAGGAGTTGTATATGATACAACCAATAAGGAGTTATCCATCGTTTATGGTACTATGACTTATTGAGCAAACTTAAGGTCAAAATCCAAAGGCAAATGAGTTCTAACACCTACTAGTGAAGTTGAAAGAATTCTATATTTAATGTTAGGGTTTTGAGAAACATAAAAGACTATTGAGAGCCTTATTAGAAAAATGAAATGACAACATTTAACCTTTCTAATATTGTAAGAAGATTGTATATATAAAGTTATAATAATCTATATCGATAAAAAATTTCGATTAAAATAATTGATAAAACATTATAAAGTAAGACGTATAATTGAAATGAATTAAAGATTGACAAATAGAAATATAATATATACCCACTAATAAATATTCTTGTATTATTGTTTCAATACCCATGCAAGGGCCTAATTTTACAACTACAAACACCCATAATTAGTCACTTACGTGTTTATTTGTCCAAGACTGTGTATTGTCCATTATGAGTTTCAAACTTTAAAAGCAATACTTGAATATGGATGTCTGATCCATATTCGATTACATATAAATGTTATATGGTGGAAAAGTCATGATTCGTAATGTACGAAACCTAGATGAAATTGGTTCGTTCGAAATAAGCAAATTAACCATAGCGTGAGAACATGTATTCAATATGACTGATTACAATAACGATCCTGTTGCGTTAAATGTAACACTAGACCAAAAACTACAAAGTAGGTCTAATAATTCGATCACTAAAATATCAATTTGATCAGTTTACGTAAAGTACAATTTATTTGATGTTCTTGAATGTTAAGGATGACCAAATATTCTTTTGTGTATAGTTCTTTATGATATTATAGTAAGGGTTTCTTTTGAATGGTTCGATCATTTTGAAAGAAAATCGAATATATAAGAGCAGATGTAACCTAAGGCTCAGTTGAGATGAAGAGAGTGAATGGTCACATCTACTTCATAAAGAAACATCTAAAATGAGAATTGTCAAATAATAATAGATACATAACATTGGAACTGGAAACATGATTTCTATTCTGAAATGTATTTTCATCTAGAAAATTGTTTTCTACGAGATTTATTTCTTTGAGTTTAAAATATTTGATTTGAAAGCCCTCAACTGTAAACTGATTATAGTAGATTGAAAAAATAGCTTATATTAAGTGGTTGTATGGAGCTTCATATTTCGTACGCTATTATAATAATGGAAGAAAAATAGTGAGAGCATGCAATATAATGCTTATCGTTCGCATCAAATTACAAAAATTATTTTCGTAAAACACACTAAACATATTTCTAAAGCAATAACTGTTTTTCAGTGTTGATTGAAAAATAGACATAGTTTTATTTTATTATGAATATTTTTATAAATTGAAACTATAATAGTGGTATTTGTTTTGATAACAAAAGTGATGCATTGGAAAATACAGAAGTATCTTAAATTATTTTCAACTATTTTGGAACTATGGACTAAGCCTTGGTTTTAAGAAATAATCCATTAATTATATGGTTATGAATCATATGGTACTAATGAATTATATCTCAAATGATCAAGGGTAAAGCACCCATTCAATAGGAGCAACATAAGATTTGATGAACTCTTCAAAATTATACATATAGATGTATATAATCGAAAGTCTATTAATACCAAAATGGTTCTGTAACAACCCTGTATTTTTCAAATATTTTTAAATTGATTTTTCCAGATTCAAAAGCTTTATTTATGAAAAAGAATAAATTTTGTTATTTTAAGTATAAACTTTGATTTTGATGTGGATTAGAATTCCAAATATGACTAAATTTAATATTTCCAGAAAATGTGAATTTTGGTTAAATAGTCAAACTTTGACTTTTAAATTTAAATTTTAAATATTTGAAATTATAAATTTTATCTTTTATTATGACAATAGATTTAATAACTTGAATACTGTTTTTCGTTTCGTTGGAAACAGAGTTAAAATGTAAAAGTTATGTACATTTCAATTTTTAGTATAATTTGTTTTATTGTGCAATTTTGCCTATTTTAAATTTTATAAATCATATTTTCTTTCTTATATTTTATTTAATATGTGTCAATATGTTAATTTATGTATATTTTCATCTCTAAATATTTCAAAAATAATAATAGAATTTTTCCAAAATTTACTATGATGATTTCCTATTTTTAAAGGCTGTTTTCCTATTTTCTGCTATTTTCTTCATTAAAAATTATATTTAAATTAAATTTTAAATATTTATTTTGTGAATATATTTTATTTTATGTTACTATTTATGTTTAAAAATATATTACAAGCTCATATGAATTTTCTAAAGTTTATACCATTTATTTTCAAATTTTCTAGCCTAGTTGACAATTTTTGCTATTTTCTTGATTTAATTATTTATAATTAATATTTATTTATTTATATATTTTTTTGTTACATTTTCGAATTTTAACTGAAATTATATGTATTTCCAGATATTTAAAATTATTAAAAAGAAATAGAGGAAATTTGAAAAGTTTTAAACTCTTGAAACTCCTAAGGCTTTCCATCTCCCGACCTTTCATTTTCCCAACTCTTCTCTTAATTGTTTTGGGCGTGTAATCTACTCATTTCAGCTGCATTTTTTTTCACTTTCACAAAATTCATTTCTCCTCCTCTCACAATAAAATCACGGCTATTCTCCTTGTGAAGCTTAGGTAAAAAATTCTATCTTCTTCTTGTCTTTTTATGATTTTCTACTTGAATTTGCACATGCTCTCCACCTTCATAGCTGTATTCCCCTTCCTCCAAGCTGTGGCTGACCACCACCACCACTTTTCTCTGACCATCACACAGCCTAACACCTCTCCTCCTCAGGCCAAGCCAAGCCATGATGAAGATCATCACAAAAATCCATCTAAACTAGCACTAGCCATTACCTATGCACTCAAGCTGACCTAGTTTTGGTACCATCACCTTCCACCACCAATGGCCGCCACCAACACCACCACCACCACCTCCAGCACCACCTGGACCCTCTGCCACATCATCACCTTGGACCCCACTCCTCTGGCCGTGCCCCATGAGCCTTGGCCGAGCCTTGAATTGCCTTGAATCCATGTTAAATTGACATTGTTTTGCCTTGTTGTGTTGTTTCATGCATACTCACCTTTTGCTATCCTCTAAACATGTTTGGCCGACCCTTAGGCAACCAAAACCTGATCCAAATCTTGCCTTAGACCTGTAGTACACCATATGGCTGAACCTGAAGGTTGTGGAAGCAAGTGCAAAGCAATTCTACTTTGATTCGTGCAGATGATTCTATATTATTCTATCGTATTGTGCATTTGAAAACTTATATTGTTTGTATTGTTTTGTCTTATGTATTCGAGGAAGTTAACATTGTCTCTCCCACACTCATCATCATTATGGCTGAGAAAATGAACCCCTTGTTCGAGCTTTTGAATGGTTAAAGCACAGTCAAGTAATCTATTCCGTTGTTGCTTCTTATCTTCATTGTTTCAACATTGTTTGCGTTGAATATTTATGTGTATATTGTCTTGTTTGGTTATTGTTTACAAGATAAATATCAAGGCTCTCCATTCATTCAAATCAAAAGTCATGCTATATCGTGCTTGTTGTGCTTTTTGGAATCTATTCTGTGTGTTTTGATCGCTAATCTCCAGCTTTAACAGGTGAGTTATTCTCACCAAACAATATGTACCTATATAACTAGTAAATTGACACCCTGTGAATCTGTAGAAATATATTATCATGTTATACTTGACTATGTTATGATCATATGATGTTTATACACCTGTTATATCATCCGTTACTGTTATATAATGTATTCTGTTCATTTATATCTGTTTATCACAGTGCAAGTTCCCTGTAGACTAGAATCACTATGGGTTGAAATGATACATACCCGAACGGACTTTAGAATAGGGAAAAATCATTATGGGCTGAAATGATAGGCCTGAATGGTTTTTATTTAACTTAATTTAACTTGGGATTGCGGGTTTGAAATGATAGAACCCGGTTTTTCTTTGTAAATTGCGGATTGAAATGATATATATCTGTATCACTTGACCTAGGTTAGAAAACTATATATAGGCCCGTGGTTATTTTATAAAGTGTTTTTGGATATTTTTAAGTATTTTAAAAATATAAATTTATGAAATTTGATTTAAATAGATTTTGAAATGTTTTAAAATAAAGAAATTATGATTTTTCTATGAGTTAAAAATGTAATTAATGAATGGTTAAATTGGATTATTGAAATATAACTTAAGTTTGGAATTTGGAATTTTGGTTAAAAATGATATTTAAGTTAGATGAATAAAAAATGAAAATTTAATTATATTTGGAAAATGGTAAATATGATAATTTGATTAAATTTGAATTTAAGCGATTTATTAAAGTATTATTGATTTTTCTATGAGTTTAAGTGGTTAAATAAATGAATGTTTAAAAGTGATCTTTTAAAATATAACTTGACTTGGAAATGTGAAATTTGGTTTTAATTAAAGGTTTAAGTTAATTAAATAAAATTGGAAATTTAGTTAAATTTGTGAAACGGTAATTTAAATTTGAAGTGTTAAGTTATTTGTTGAAATGTGAAGAATTGGAAACTTTTACACTTAAATTTATTAAGTAAATTGTTGAAAATTGGATTTAACTATAAGAAATTTATTGTGAAAAAGGTATATGTTAAATGATATGTAAATGAACATTTTAAATGTTAAAATATGATTTTTAAAAATGTTTATGTGTTTTAAATTGAAGTTATTTAGTTGCTGGAAATACACTAAAATCTGGAATTAACTTTTAATAGCATTCAGAAATGCTATAGTTTCTGAATTGAACTAAAATTGTGTAAAAAGAGCTATTACAGCATTTCTGAAATGCTGTAGTTGCTGTAATTGAACTTATAGGCTAATATTGAACTCAGGTCTATTATAGCATTCTCTGGAAGTGCTATAGTGGTCTGCAGTCTTTGCTGAAATCAAATAAAACCTTTGTTTTGAAATCTGAGTTACCGCAGCACTTCTGAAATGCTGTCTTTTTTGATTTGAACTATAATTTAACTAAAAACTGAGTTTTAACAGCAGTTTTAAATGCTGTCTTTACTGAATAAAAATGTTTTCAAGTATAACTTATAACAGCTTTTCTAAATGCTGCGAAAGGCTGAAATTTTAATAATTATGGTTTTTGACTTAGTAAACGAACTCAGAACGGTTTGAAACTTCGGAAATTGAATACTTGATTTGAAAATATAATAATTACACTTTTAAAAGGTTTAAATGAATTATTTTGATTGGAATATAAACTATTTAAAGGTGATTTGAAATGATAGTAAATGAACGATATCTTTGAATTTAAAAGGTATTTAAAGTTGAATATTTGGATTTGAACGGATAGGATATTTTATTATACTAAAATGATTTGAAATGAAGTTTTGTAAGGATATGATATTTTATTATATTAAAATGATTTGAAATGAAGTTTTGTAAGGATATGATATTTGATATATTAAAATGATTTGAAATGAAGTTTTGGAAAGATATGATATTTTGATATATTGAAATGATTTGAAATGAAGTTTTGGAAAGATATGATATTTGATATATTAAAATGATTTGAAATGAAGTTTGGAAAGATATGATATTTTGATATATTGAAATGATTTGAAATGAAGTTTTGAAATGATATGATATTTTAAATATATGGAAATGGTTTGGAATTGATTTAATCTTTATTTTGATAAATATATGGTTTTGAAATGATATTTTATTTTGAAGTAAAGTATTGTTTTAAAAGTTATAACCACGGGTTATAATAACGATTGGTTGTTAAAGAGACCGGGATCGGATATGGACATACTCTCTGTCGATACCGAAAACCACTTTGACAACTGTGTACGCGGTGGAGTTTCCAGAATGAAGTAGGATGGTGGCGACGATCCTAAGGTATATACGGGGACCCAACTCCCGTGAGTTGGCATAAGGTGGCTAAAACAGGAGCGATTGACGGACCAATGAGGTAGCACCTCTGATCGGACACACTTCTTCGATACCATTCTACTACTTGTGATTGATTTGGTGGCCACCCTTGATTTGGGAGTGTTGTTCGAGGTGGGCGGTAGTGGCTGCTATGCATCACCACTAGTCCGGATGCGTAATTGGTATATCTACCCTGGCATTGCCTAGTTGTGCCGTGTCACCTACCATATCGAGCTTTACTACGATTATGATTTTAAGATCCGACCGCGTTAAGTTTCTCCATCCCCTTAACGCTATTTTCTATATGATTATACTTTACTTATTAGACATTATTATAATAGCGAATATTACTACATAGTAGATATTTTAATGGATCCTTAGAGGATGGGCGGTCCCAAGCATCTTCTAAGTTACTTGTACCTTTATTACAGTTCACTTGAGTTGGTTTACATTATATAAGTATATATTGTCCTGACTCGGGTGTTTTGTGTTTTGTGTTTTGCTTTACGCTCGGGTCAGCCTGAGTTATTCACAGATTTGGATTTCCACTCTCTTGGAGATTTGAATCGCTGGAGATTATCTGCTTGTCCTGTCCTATCTATTTCAGTTCGGTTGTTCTATTCAGCTTGTACTTGGTTATCATATGGAAACTTCTGTTGTACTTTATTTCTTCTGTTGTATCTTGTTTAACTCTGGTATATTTATATAGTAGCTTCATGAACTACTATTTCTTTTACTTCCGCTGCATTATTTTACTCTGTGTCTGTGATCTGTGATTATATTTATTTACTGTATATTCTAAGATTTGCCAAATTTTATTTACAACGCGGTATTTTGAGCAATTCAATTCCGGCATGAGTGTCTACCTATACACTTATAATGGATGCGAATGGCTGAAAATACCGGGTCGTTACAGGTTCCACGTTGTAACACCCCGCATTTATATATAATTAAAAAAATCAATTGAATTAACATAATTGCAAAACAGAATATAAATGTCAAATATATGCATTAAAGAATTAAGAGGTTACATAGATTTATACAAGCAAAGAGTGTGTAATTAATTGACACATCAATCAATTAAAAGGGGAATTAATTAAGAGACATAGAGGCGTCAATTAGTTAGAGAATATGTCACTTTTATAACATTAATTAATTAAGGGATCTTCTAATAAAGGGAAATGTATGTGGGAAATAAATTAAATGACAACATACATATATTAAATTATAATTGACGCAATCAATTAATTAAGAAATTAATTAAAGACATTAAGTAAGTGTCAATTAATGAAAGAGGGAAACTTATATGTCAATTAATTGGGTAATGAATTGGCGGTTTAAATATATTGTAACGACCCGTATTTTTACGGATCGACAAATTCGTCAAAATCTGGAATTCTTAGCGTTGTTAAGTCATTTCAGATTTTAGGCAAAATTTTGTTAAGTCCTAGGTCGTAAACGACCTAAGTGATAAGTCATGACCGACTTAAGTGGTTTAGGCGACCTAAGGAAGTGTAGATGGCGACCTAAGCATTCTGGGGTTAGGTCGTAGGGGAGATAGGTCGTGTGATAACTTAGGTCGTGGGGTAGAGTTAGGTCGGCAACGACCTAAGGACTAAACGAGTTAGCGAGTTAAGGTGTTAAGTTGTAAGCGACTTATGTCTGGGTGAAGTTAGGTCGTAAGCAACCTAAGCACTGTGTTTAGATAAGTCGCGCAAAGGCTTAAGTCGTAAGTCGCGTGCAGGTGTTAGGTCGCGAAGGTGTTAGGTCGGAGGAGCATAGGTCGCGACACTGTTAGGTCGTAGGTCATATCCCAGTTGACTCGTTAAGGTGGTATAGTTGCTGGGTCGAGTGTGTGCTAAGTCGTTAGGTCGTAGAGGCACACATGAGCTTAGGTCGTAGGTTGCTGGGTACGTTAAGTCGTAGACGACTTAGGAGTTGAGTCATTGAGTCATAACCCGGTTAAGTCGTAACCTAGTTATCTGTTAAGTCGGAGGCCCTGCTAAGTTATAAGTCGTAGACTAGCGGGTTTTGATAAGTCGTAAGTCGGCAAAGCATTAAGTCGTAGGACGTGAGAATGCGCGCGTATGTTAAGACGTATCTTCGTTAGGTCGTATAGGCGCATGTGTTAAGTCGTTACCGACTTAGGGGTTAGTTGCTGAGTCGTATGTCGTAAGGCAGAGGGAGGCTTAAGTCGGAGACGACCTAAGAAGGCAGACGAGTTAAGGAATTTCAACTATAAATACTCGTCCATTTCTCACTTTTTGGGATCCGGATTTCTAAGCGACGAAGTGCTGCCATTTTGAGAGCTCGACTTCTACCCTTCTTCACTTCTTTTCTCCACTTCAATCTAGTGATTCCATCCATCCATATCGTAGATCAAATCGAAGGTTGAAGAGCTTAGATTGAAGATCTTCATCCATCAAAGAGAGATTTCTTCGTTTGAAGCGGATTCGTGATAGATCGAGTTAGATCCTTTGCTGTCCAGATCTGAAGCGTGTTGATTTGGGGTTGTTTAGGTGATTTGGTGAGTGGTGATTATCTCTCACACGGATCCAAAGGAGTATATCGGATCGTTGGCTTGATTTGGTGTTAAAATAGTGATTTCCATGCATTTTCCTAATCATATGTGTAGATCCATATAGATTCATTGTTCATGATGATTTGACATCCATTTTACCACATGTTAACCTATGCAAGTTCATTCATCAAGATTATAGAGATATTGTTCATGTTTTCATGCTTATTAGACTTTCAACTCTTTAATTACGAAATTGCCATTATTGATATAATTGTCTACTTAGATCATATTTGAATGCTTGATTGCTTGAATTAATGTTTGACTTGATTGATTGCTATGAATTAGATGATTGATGATTTGATTTAGACCGAAGATGATTCAAAAGCTAAGAGAAAGGCTCTTGAATTGGGAAAGCTGCTTGTGGCATATGTAGCGGATGGTGAAGCTCTTATGCATAGATTTGATGATGATGTTGAGATGAGACTTTGCGAGGATGTGATGAAGCGAAGCATGATATGAGATAGTCTTGGTCTAATCCAGACGGGATCATTCCAAGCATGTTGATAACTCGGTGATATGGTTCGAGTTGAGGATAATGGTTTGCTCGAGAGGCGCTTGAGCTAGTATGGAAATAGTCGTCGAGGAGGATGACTAGGAGGCAGAGGTCTTATCGTTGTTGAAGGTTCTAGCATGCTCAAAGCAAGAGTACGTTGGGCAGATTCGATAGTCCCTGAAGGCTAATGATTGATAGTCAAGTACTCTGGGCAGATTCGATAGTCCTAGGCACGGGTCACGATGACGTGCGGGAGTTATGTCTAGAACCGGGGTTTCCATTAGCCCTTGACGGACGGCTGAAAGAATGTGCCGGTCATTCAATTAACGATGATATCGAAGCAATGATAACAGTGATAGCCAGAGTCATGGATGTTTGGTTGTATCGTCATTTGGTCTCAAGAGCGGTATTTTCTGGGTGCTTATCTGATCTTGGTTTAGGCCTTGGGGGTTTGTACTTGGAAAACATCGCCCTTGACTCGAGTGATAATTGCTTTACTTTAAATTGTATGCTCTGCTATGTTTGCTTCTGCTTAGTGTGTGTCTGGGGGCTATCACTGTAGAAAGAGGTTGGAGTGGGAGGGTTGTATTCCTATTCCTTTTCCTTTATGCTCTTTTGGTATGTTGTTAGTTAATTTACTGCTCACTAAGACTGTTGTCTGACTCAAGGCTTTATGTTTTAACTCTTATTGCCTTGGGCTGTTCGTCCATTTTGGGACGGGCAGACTAGGTAGCAGGTGACAGGTGCTGTTCTTGCTTTCCATGGTGCTGATATCGAAGACGAGCTGGAGTATTACATATTGTTTCTTTCTTACTATATGTACTGGATGTTCCGCTGCTTTGTATTCTTTGAGCGTTATGTAGTGAGGCTTGTTGTATTGACTATTGAGATATTGTATTCAACTATTATGAAGTTTTATTGATGAGATTCTTTTCTGTGAAGCTTCACTATGTATATGTTCTATTGTATTTTGTCCATGCGCTGTGAGTAATACGATAGATTCTGATGTTTTAATTTACCTTGGCAATCGTCCATGGTCGCCTGGCACACTTTACAGCACACTATCTCTAGGTTCAGTGCAGGGGTCATGGGCGGTCGTCACATTTGGTATCAGAGCATTGGTTAATCGATTTTACCCAACGCTCGCTGACGTAACTACGTATGAGAGACGTAATTGTATTTTGATGGATGATTACTATATATAATATAGTAGCTTAGTAGAGTTTGAGTCCTTTATGCAGTTGTTTCTCTAGGTGTTCTAATCATTCCTTTTTATAGATATTAAGGATGAGTCGAAGAGGGAGACCAGCTGCTAGGGAAGGCCGTGCTACTGAGGGGGCTGCTGATTATGCTCCTATGTTAGAAGCTATGATGACTTCGATCATGAGAAGGATGCCAGCTCCGGGGCCATCAGTTGATGTTGGAGTTCAAGTTCAAACTCCAAAACCGGTGGATTTTGCTAAGTTGTGTAAGGACTATACTGCTCTTGGAGGAAAGGTTTTCTTGGGAACAGAATCAACCATTGAGGTTCAGAGGTGGATAGATGCTTGTAGGAGGATCTTTGGTGACTTGGGAATTGAGGATGCTACTAAGAGGAAGTTAGCATCAAGACAGCTTTAAGGGAGAGCTTCTGATTGGTGGAACTCTATTACCATCAATACTCCAGAGGAAGAGATTACTTGGGAGCAATTCCAAGCCAGATTTGAAGCTAAGTTCATTTCTACAGCTCAGAAGTCTGTTCTGTTCAAGAAGTTTGTGGAGCTCAAGCAGGGAGGAAGACCAGTTCTTGAGTATGTTTCTGAGTTTGAAGCTTTGTCCAAGTATGCCCGGTCGTATATTGAATCTGCATATCAGAAGAATGAGAAGTTTGTGACAGGCTTGGACAGTTATCTTGGGAGGCAGTTGGTGGATCATTTGGACGATTCATTTGAGAAGCTTGTGGAGAAAGCTCTCAGGCATGAGAGTCTGTTTCCTAAGGAAGGATCTGTTGTTGCTGTGACCAGGGGAGAGTCTAAACCACAGCAGGGTGGAAACAAGAAGAGGAAGCAGCAGTAGCAGAAGGGTAAGGATGACCAGAAGAAGCCGAAGGGCGGAGTGACTTGCTACAATTGTCAGCAGAAGTTCCATTTCTCTAAGGATTGTAAGAATCCGAAGATGCCGATGAAGTGTCACAACTGTGACAAGCCGGGGCATATCAGGAAGGATTGTCCAGAACCGAGGAGGGACAAGCAGATTGTGCAAGCTTATGCTTTGGGAGCTATTCCATCGTCTTCGAAAGCTCCTACCGCTGAAGAGAAGGGAAAGAGTGTGGTGGCTCAAGGTACTCTTTTCCTATGTGGTGTTCCAGTTAGAGTTCTGTTTGATACTGGAGCGTCGCATTCGTTTGTTTGTAGTGAACTTGTAGGCCGGTTGGGTTTAGAACCGGATATTGTTGATAGGCCATTGGTTGTGACTAATCCAGTTGGGGGTTCGTCTTGTTTGTGTATGTTATGCCGTGGTCTGATTGTATCGAGTCATGATTGCTCTTTTGTTTGTGATTGTTTTGTTCTGAACTTTGCGGGGTTCGGAATTATTTTGGGTATGGACTGGCTTAGGAAGTATGCGGCAAAGGTTGATTGCGAGAGGTTGGAGGTGACAGTCGAGAATGTGGAGGGGCGAAAGGTTGTGATACGATGTAAGCATGAAGAAGGCGTCTTCATGAGCTTCATGTATTCGCTGGTTGTTCCACGGGATGGACTGTCATCTGTGCCAATCGCGAATGGATTCGAGGATGTCTTTGACGAGGTCAAAGGGTTACCACCGCATAGGGAGATCGAGTTTCGTATAGATCTAGTTGAAGGAGCCAGATCTGTTGTGATGCCTCTTAGGCGGATGGCGCCTAGGGAACAGCAAGAGTTGAGGGTGCAGGTTGATGATCTTTTGCAGAAAGGATTCATTCGGCGTAGTGTGTCCGAATGGGGTGCACCAGTTGTGTTTGTAACCAAAGCAGATGGATCGCTGAGGTTGTGTGTGGATTATCGTGAGCTGAATAAAGTGACTAAGAAGAACAAGTATCCATTGCTGAGAATAGATGACTTGTTTGATCAGCTTCACGAAGCCAAGGTGTTTTCTCAGATGGATTTGGCAACGGGATTTCACCAGTTGAGAGTGGCTAAGGATAGTGTGCCGAAGACTGCTTTTCGAACACCATCCGGTTTCTTTGAGTGGCTGGTAATGCCGTTTGGATTGACTAACGCGCCAGCATATTTTGTGGATCTTATGAATAGAGTGTTCAGAGATCAGTTGAACAAGTTCGTGCTCGTGTTCGTGGATGATATTCTGATTTACTCCAGAACTGAGGAAGAGCACAAGACGCACTTGCGTATTGTTTTGGAAATCTTGCGGAAACATCAGCTAAAGGCTAAGTTTTCGAAGTGTCACTTCTGGAAGAATGAAGTGAGGTTCTTAGGCCATGTTATTTCTGGAAATGGAATAGCGGTTGATCCCGCTAAGGTGGCAGCAATCCAGGATTGGGTTAGACCTAAGAATGCATCTGATGTGAGAAGTTTTCTTGGATTAGCAGGATATTATCGACGGTTTATCAAAGACTTCTCCAAGATAGCTGCACCATTAACAGGATTGACGAAGAAGAACCTAGTGTTCAGATGGGATGATAAGTGTGAGCAGGCTTTCAGAATCCTGAAGGAGCGATTGACAAGTGCTCCTGTTCTGACTATTCCTGGTGGGAATGATGAGATGGTGGTTTACACCGACGCATGTGGTACTGGACTTAGAGCGGTACTAATGCAGAGGGATAAAGTCGTTGCATATGCAAGTCGACAACTGAAGCCGCATGAAAGGAATTACCCGACTCATGATTTGGAGTTAGCGGCGATTATTTTTGCTCTGAAGATGTGGAGACATTATCTATTGGGAGTTCAATTCGAGTTGTTTACAGATCACAAGTCGTTGAAGTATCTTTTCTCCCAAAAGGATTTGAATCTTCGGTAGCAACGTTGGCTAGAGTTTTTAGCATCATATGATTTTGGTATAGCTTATACTCCGGGAAAAGGTAACGCAGTGGCAGATGCGTTAAGTCGAAGACATGCAGAATTGGGAGCCTTGTTTTCAGAATGGAAGAATATCGAGTATTTAGCTGGATTTGACTTCAGGCCTAGATGTGAATTGGAACCTGAGATGTTGGCAAACTTATCAATAAGACCTACTCTTGTGGAAAGGATTGGCGAGAGCCAAAAGCGAGACGATAAGCTTGTTAAGATTATCCGTGATTTGGAATCTGGATTGGATCCAGAAAAGGATAAAGGATTCGAGGTCAATCGAGAGGGTTGGCTTCGGAAACAAGGACGACTAGTTGTTCCCGATATGGATGAATTGAGGAGTGAAGTGCTGAAGGAAAGTCATCACTCGAAGTTGACAATTCATCCAGGTGGAAATAAGATGTATCGGGATATGAAGAGAACCTACTACTGGGAAGGTATGAAGAAGGATGTTGGAAATTTTATTTCCAAGTGCATGAACTGCTAGTTGGTGAAAGCTGAGCAGAAGAAGCCAAGTGGATTGCTTCAGCCATTAGAAGTTCCTACATGGAAGTGGGAGCAAGTATCGATGGATTTTATTGATGGACTACCTAGAACAAGAACGGGAAATGAAGGGATTTGGGTCATCGTAGATTGTCTGACTAAGAGTGCAAGATTCATTCCTGTTCGATCGACTAGGACCGCATCAAAGTTGGCTGAGTTGTATGTTAAGTGGATAGTTCGATTCCATGGTATTCCGAAGAGTATAGTGAGCGATCGAGATCCATTGTTCACTAGTGGATTTTGGAAGAGCTTCCAGGAAGTTTTGAGAACCGAGTTGTGCTTGAGTACAACTTATCATCCTCAAACAGATGGTCAGACCGAGAGAGTCAACCGAGTTTTGGAAGATCTCCTCAGAGCTTGTGTTTTGGATTTCGGAGGATCATGGGAAGATCACCTTCATTTGGTGGAATTTTCGTACAACAACAGTTACCAGTCGAGCATTGGTATGGCACCGTATGAGGCATTGTATGGAAGACCGTGTAACTCTTCGACATGTTGGTTAGAGACCGGGGAAAACTGATGCTTGGGCCAGAGATGATTCGACAGACTTCGGATTGTATAGAGATCATTCGGCAACAAATGAAGGCAGCCCAAGATCGTCAGAAAAGTTATGCCGATAAGCGTCGTAAAGATTTGGAATTCGACGTTGGAGACATGGTTTTTGTGAAGATTTCTCCACTGAAGAATGTTATTCGATTCGGGAAGAAAGGGAAATTGACTCCGAGATTTGTTGGACCATTCCCGATCATCGAGCAAATTGGAAAGCTCGCCTACAGATTGGAATTACCGGAAAAGATGTCGGGTGTGCACAATGTTTTTCACGTATCATATCTACGGAAGTATGTGCACGACTCGAATACAGTGGTTTCGGCTGATAGCTGTGAAGGTTTCGAAGTTGATCTAGTCGATAGAAGACCTCGTAAGCCGCTTCGTGTTGTGGAAACCGACGCGAAACAGCTTAGGAGAAAGGTAGTTAAGTTGCTCAAGATACAATGGAGTGACGATGATAACGACTGTATGTGGGAGGTGGAAGAGAGGATGAAAGCAGCTCATCCTGAACTCTTCAAGGTATGGCCCTAAGGTGTTGTGTCATCTCACGATATTGTAACTTGTGCTGGTTTTAGAATTCTGCATGCTAAGCTAGAATTGGATGCATGGTTTGATTGATTGCTATGGATGGTAGGCGTGCAGAATAGTCTTTGATTGCTTTGTTTGTTTGGAATTTCGGGGGCGAAATTCCTAAGGGAGAGAGAATGTAACGACCCGTATTTTTACGGATCGACAAATTCATCAAAATCTGGAATTCTTAGCGTTGTTAAGTCATTTCAGATTTTAGGCAAAATTTTGTTAAGTCCTAGGTCGTAAACGACCTAAGTGATAAGTCGTGACCGACTTAAGTGGTTTAGGCGACCTAAGGAAGTGTAGATGGCGACCTAAGCATTCTGGGGTTAGGTCGTAGGGGAGATAGGTCGTGTGATAACTTAGGTCGTGGGGTAGAGTTAGGTCGGCAACGACCTAAGGACTAAACGAGTTAGCGAGTTAAGGTGTTAAGTTGTAAGCGACTTATGTTTGGGTGAAGTTAGGTCGTAAGCAACCTAAGCACTGTGTTTAGATAAGTCGCGCAAAGGCTTAAGTCGTAAGTCGCGTGCAGGTGTTAGGTCGCGAAGGTGTTAGGTCGGAGGAGCATAAGTCGCGACACTGTTAGGTCGTAGGTCGTATCCCAGTTGACTCATTAAGGTGGTATAGTTGCTGGGTCGAGTGTGTGCTAAGTCGTTAGGTCGTAGAGGCACACATGAGCTTAGGTCGTAGGTTGCTGGGTACGTTAAGTCGTAGACGACTTAGGAGTTGAGTCATTGAGTCATAACCCGGTTAAGTCGTAACCTAGTTATCTGTTAAGTCGGAGGCCCTGCTAAGTTATAAGTCATAGACTAGCGGGTTTTGATAAGTCGTAAGTCGGCAAAGCATTAAGTCGTAGGACGTGAGAATGCGCGCGTATGTTAAGACGTATCTTCGTTAGGTCGTATAGGCGCATGTGTTAAGTCGTTACCGACTTAGGGGTTAGTTGCTGAGTCGTAGGTCGTAAGGCAGAGGGAGGCTTAAGTCGGAGACGACCTAAGAAGGCAGACGAGTTAAGGAATTTCAGCTATAAATACTCATCCATTTCTCACTTTTTGGGATCCGGATTTCGAAGCGACAAAGTGCTGCCATTTTGAGAGCTCGACTTCTACCCTTCTTCACTTCTTTTCTACACTTCAATCTAGTGATTCCATCCATCCATATCGTAGATCAAATCGAAGGTTGAAGAGCTTAGATTGAAGATCTTCATCCATCGAAGAGAGATTTCTTCGTTTGAAGCGGATTCGTGATAGATCGAGTTAGATCCTTCGCTGTCCAGATCTGAAGCGTGTTGATTTGGGGTTGTTTAGGTGATTTGGTGAGTGGTGATTATCTCTCACACGGATCCAAAGGAGTATATCGGATCGTTGGCTTGATTTGGTGTTAAAATAGCGATTTCCATGCATTTTCCTAATCATATGTGTAGATCCATATAGATTCATTGTTCATGATGATTTGACATCCATTTTACCACATGTTAACCTATGCAAGTTCATTCATCAAGATTATAGAGATATTGTTCATGTTTTCATGCTTATTAGACTTTCAACTCTTTAATTACGAAATTGCCATTATTGATATAATTGTCTACTTAGATCATATTTGAATGCTTGATTGCTTGAATTAATGTTTGACTTGATTGATTGCTATGAATTAGATGATTGATTGCTATGAATTAGATGATTGATGATTTGATTTAGACCGAAGATGATTCAAAAGCTAAGAGAAAGGCTCTTGAATTGGGAAAGCTGCTTGTGGCATATGTAGCGGATGGTGAAGCTCTTGTGCATAGATTTGATGATGATGTTGAGATGAGACTTTGCGAGGATGTGATGAAGCGAAGCATGATATGAGATAGTCTTGGTCTAATCCAGACGGGATCATTCCAAGCATGTTGATAACTCGGTGATATGGTTCGAGTTGAGGATAATGGTTTGTTCGAGAGGCGCTTGAGCTAGTATGGAAATAGTCGTCGAGGAGGATGACTAGGAGGAAGAGGTCTTATCGTTGTTGAAGGTTCTAGCATGCTCAAAGCAAGAGTATGTTGGGCAGATTCGATAGTCCCTGAAGGCTAATGATTGATAGTCAAGTACTCTGGGCAGATTCGATAGTCCTAGGCACGGGTCACGATGACGTGCGGGAGTTATGTCTAGAACCGGGGTTTCCATTAGCCCTTGACGGACGGCTGAAAGAATGTGTCGGTCATTCAATTAACGATGATATCGAAGCAATGATAACAGTGATAGCCAGAGTCATGGATGTTTGGTTGTATCGTCATTCGGTCTCAAGAGCGGTATTTTCTGGGTGCTTATCTGATCTTGGTTTAGGCCTTGGGGGTTTGTACTTGGAAAACATCGCCCTTGACTCGAGTGATAATTGCTTTACTTTAAATTGTATGCTCTGCTATGTTTGCTTCTGCTTAGTGTGTGTCTGGGGCTATCACTGTAGAAAGAGGTTGGAGTGGGAGGGTTGTATTCCTATTCCTTTTCCTTTATGCTCTTTTGGTATGTTGTTAGTTAATTTACTGCTCACTAAGACTGTTGTCTGACTCAAGGCTTTATGTTTTAACTCTTATTGCCTTGGGCTGTTCGTCCATTTTGGGACGGGCAGACTAGGTAGCAGGTGACAGGTGCTGTTCTTGCTTTCCACGGTGCTGATATCGAAGACGAGCTGGAGTATTGCATATTGTTTCTTTCTTACTATATGTACTGGATGTTCCGCTGCTTTGTATTCTTTGAGCGTTATGTAGTGAGGCTTGTTGTATTGACTATTGAGATATTGTATTCAACTATTATGAAGTTTTATTGATGAGATTCTTTTCTGTGAAGCTTCACTATGTATATGTTCTATTGTATTTTGTCCATGCGCTGTGAGTAATACGATAGATTCTGATGTTTTAATTTACCTTGGCAATCGTCCATGGTCGCCTGGCACACTTTAAAGCGCACTATCTCTAGGTTCAGTGCAGGGGTCATGGGCGGTCGTCACATATATATAACTAATAAATGTGTGATTGAGTGACGCATAGGAATTAATTTGGATATCGATTAAAATAGGAAAAAGTGTCAATTAATTAATTGGCAACCAGTTGAGCGTTTTAAAAAGGGTGTCAATTAATCAAAGAATATGGCCTTGTTACAATAGCTAATAATGTAAATTAATTAGCTAGAAGAAAACGCCAGTTATATGCTTATTTGTTTCCAAGTTAAAAATAAAAAAAGAGAATTGGAATGCGTACAAAAATCAAACAGAGTAATTTAAGTTTATGATGAAGCTAAGTTAATAAGAATAAATTAAAAGGTAAAACTTTTATATACAATCAATTAATAGAGGTATGAATTGACGTGTTCAAATAGGTAAGAAACTATAACATATAAGAATAAATTAATATTGGATATACATACATACATACATACATATATATATATATAGAAGGAAACGTGAATTAATAGGGTCGTATAACAAAGGAATAAATGAATAACATTGGAGAATTATACGTTATAAGCTAACGTAAAAAAATCAATAAATGATGGTGAGGTTGTTTTTAGGGTTAATTGGATAGTTCATAGTTGTTCACTACACCTATAAATTGAACGTAACTTAACCCCAGCTTACACTATTTTCTCTGAATCAGCTGCGTTCATTTACAGCAAACTCCTCTTTTCTTCTCCCTCTTCCGTTCTCCTCTATCAATCAAATCTTTCCCCAAACAAAAAATAAAATTAAGAAAGGATATATGTGACGCCCCACCTCTATACCCACGCTAACCAAGAACACTACGGTGTAGTGCTGTCAATTAGCACGGAGAATAAGGCTGTTGAGGAGCGACCATCCATGTAACTTCTTTGTGCGAGCACCGATATGTCAGATAGTATAGAATGCATATCATTTAAGGAGGAAATCCGACATACCGATACAAACTCAAAGCTATCACACAGTGGCTATTTATAATCTTCGGAAACAAACATAGAAATAATCATAACATAAATCAGTCACAGACATCCATATCACAAAGGCGGAAAAAGATATGAATATATAACACATGAAAGTGTACATCAGAGTAGTGGTCAGAAAGATCCACGATAATACAAAAGAATAGCAACATGTGCTACACAAAAGAATACATCTATGAGTCGATATCTCAAATGTATACAACAAAAACTACTAATCTAAGTAGTTTGCCAAAAGTCAGAGTAATAGATCCCTGGAGAGAAGTCAAGCAGAAGCACCTGTAACATCTCGGTCTGACCCGAGTATTATTTCATAAGAAAATAATAAACGGATCAGTCTAGCTATAAATATCAGATGACATGATATAGAATAAGAGATATGGCATAAACATATAATAACCATAATGGCATACTACTATAAGTATGTAAATGATAATCAACAAGAGATTAATCAATATCACAAGAATCTTCTCAAAGATCCAAATCCACAAAAGGGTAATGACACACGAATTCACCAATGCACAAAAATTGATAAAACATATCAATGAAAATCACGAAAATTGGTGAAGCACAAATTCCAGAAATCAACACACGAAATCCAGAACAAATTCCAGAAATCAACACACGAAATCCAGAAATCACAAAAAGGGGGAAGGCCTATCACACGAACGAGAAGCTATCTCATGGAAGCTAACCATATAATTTTTCGAACACACGAATGGCCCGAAGACCTTTGAACACACGAACGGCCCGAAGACCATGGGGCGCTACCCCATATATGTGAGTAGAAACATCACATAAGCGGGGTCTAGTCTCCCTCGCAGACAAAGAGACATCGCTCAATCGCTAGTCTAAATCACAAAAATGATCATCATGATCATCAAGAAGTGTCAATCACACCAAGCTAGTAAATATATGAGTTTAGCTTCATGTCCCATAACCACTTGCTTAACTTAAATATTTACGAACAAACTGTAGATCTTCACTAGAAAATTGTCACAAAAAGGTTCAGTCGAACAAGTCCAAGAATTAACCGACGAAGTAAACGCAAGCGTTTCATACCACCTGTTTTGCTAAGCCGTTTAATTAGATTTCTCATCCGAGTGAAGTAAAGGCTTGTATGTACTAATAGATTGGAAAATGGTTTAGGAAAAGAGCTTTGTACTAAAATAGAATTTGAAATCGTTTTGATGAAAGAGTTTTGGTATTTACTACTAGTATTGAAACCTTTATATTTTTGAAGTGACAAATCACAAAGATGATTGTAGAACAATTGGTCATAAAAATTCACATTCGAAGATGTGAATAAAATCCAAGGAAATCAATTCCAAAACCATCAAAGTAGAAATACATTTGCGACCTAAAGTGGTCGAATTAAAGTGCAACGACTTAAAGTAAAATAGGTCGAACAATCTAAGGGTAGCATGCCGAGCGACCTAGGGGAAAAACAGGTCGAGCGACCTAAAGCATAACAGCCTAAGGAATAGCACACGACCTAAGTGGTGCGACCTAGGGCGCAAGCGACCTATCAGGGGCGAGCGACCTAACTTGGCCGACCTAAGTATGGAACGACTTAACTGGGGCAAGCGACCTAAGGGAGACAAGTCGAGCGATCTAAGGTGAGGCGAGCTAGAACGGTCGAGTTAAGGGGGCAATGGCCTAAAGATAAAGACTCGCGACCAAATGATAAACAGGCCGAGCTATTACCGAGTGACCTAACAACAAGTGTGAGTATATTAGGTCGAACGACCTAACTGCAAACGGTTTAAGGTCCAACGACCTAAAGGGGAGCGACCTAATCACGCGAGCGACTTAACATACTCGAACGACCTAACTGCAGGCCGAACAAAAGGAGAATAGGCCGAGCATCCAAAGGTCAAGCGACCTACGACCTAGCGACCTACGACCTAGGGGAAACGAGCTAAATGCAGGCGAGCGACCTAAGCCCAGAACGAGCAATTTGCAGACCGAGACGTTTCCACGCGAACGAGCTAATCAAGGCAGAACGACTTAAGCCCAGATTTTGCTGAAGCACACTAAAAATTGGGTTTTTTCACAATCCAATCCAAACCAAATGCAAATGCACATGCACAAGTGATAGGGAATCATTCCCAACAATCCAATGACAGTTATAGGCAAGAATGTGAGATAAAAATCTCACCTTTGCACCAAAAATCAATTAAGATGAAGCCTAAAGCAAACAAGAATCAATCCCTCTTCAATCTCAACATAAGAAGCTTGAATCCAATGTCTTCTTCGTGAATTTGGAGTTGAATGATGGATTACAATTGAATTTGAGCTTGGAGTTTTAATTTCCCATTCCCTCCTCCATTTTTGATAAAGTTTGAATGTTAAGCAAATAGAATCAAGTTATGAAGAGAAGAGGGGGTTGGGCTGAGTTAGTAAGTTCAGTCCAAACCAAAGCCCTAAGTGAAAAAGTGGCGAAAATTCCACTAACTCCAAACATATCAAAGTTTACACTTAAAAAGATCGAAAACGTCATTTTGAACTCAATGGAGGTGGTTTCGAGTCCTAATTTGACCATATGCAAAAAGTAGCTTTTCGAACTAAAATCCGACCGACGATAAAATATTTAAATAAAATATTTAAATATAAAATCTATAAACATGCGGGTTGTTACAATATACATTCAAGCAAATCAGAAAATTGCACAAAAAATTCAGGAAATTTACAGCGAATTAAAAAGGGGGGAAAGCGGAGAAAAGCGTAGCAAATTAAAAGGTCTAGAGATTGAAGCTAAGGACGATATGTGAGCGGATTTAATTATAATCTTTTACGTTTATAATATATATATTATCGTTGAATTTCCGTTAGATAATTTATTCCATTAATTTATTCTATTAGTTATGCAAACACCATAAATTTTATTTGTATTTAATTAGGCTTGATAGTTAGAAAATGTGTAGGCCTAAAAGTAAGAAATTAACAATTATTTACATATGTTATAAAAGTCATAATTTAGCCTTAATACTGGTACCTTTTATTCCCTTTTTACGTGAATAATATAGTTAGAAAGAGAATTCGCGGTTATGGATTAAAATACTAGACTTTGTAGAAGTAGATGTAAAATAAGAAAATTGGAAAATTGGAAAATTGGAATAAAATTAGAAAAGTGGAATTCTACAATAAATTACGCTGAACAGAAACAATAAATTTATCTGATAATTTAATTTGGGGAGTAAGTAATAGATTAATTGGTTGGTTTAGAAACTAGAATACATTTCTATAATTTAATAATTAAAAGATACGATAAACGTAACCGCAGGAATAAAAAGAAAGAAAAAGGGAACTAGTGTAAAATAGAGGGATCACTGTATTTTACACTAGCCCAAAATAATAAAAGAAATATATTGCAGTTACAAATTATTGTTTATGGTATTATTTAGTATTAAATTATGGAAATAGATTTTAGTATAGCTTTCACAACCAACCAAATAAAATAAAATTACTTCCTAGAATAAAAGAAAATAAAGTAGAGTATGAAATGAATCAAATAAATTATTAGATAAGAAATTAAGGCTGTGAACAATAAACGAACCTAGGTCTGCATTTACCGTGCAGGCTACTAAAAAGACACTTATTATGATAAGTTAATTATATAATAAAAGAGAATTAAAAAGAATTCTATATCATAATAAAAGAAGACAGACTAGAATATAAAAGAAACACTTGTAATTATATACAGATTTTAAAAGAAATAATAGTAACAATTACAAGTATAATTATAACATAAGTTATGATTAAGTAAAAGAATAGAAAGGCTTATTTGGGAACTTAGAATAAATAAGCAATGATAGCAAAGATAAATAGTAAAAGCTTATTTTAGATTTCTATTAACTTAATAAGCAAATAGAACAAAAGATGCTTATTTAATGAACTTAAGACTTAAATTAAGTTAATAAGCAAGAAGTGGCAATACCAATAGCATTCCCTATTAGATCAATGGTGGTCTCACAATAGCCAGAAGCGAGACAAGGGCAAGAATATGCTAATTAGTGTATTAGCCAATGGAATAAGAAAAGTAAACTAAACGCAAATTAAAATATTAGACTTAGGGTCTAATAAAAGAATTGAGATGCGTTTGGAGCAGCCCAAAGGATGAAGCGCCTAACGAAGCAGTTCATCACGGATTTCAAAAATGGAGAAGCACGTCCAACTTAGTATTTTTGGGCTTCAAGGAAGTACGAGACTTCAACGGGACACGAGGATACTCTAGGATAGCCTTCTAGGTAGGCCTAACGAAGCTGCACCCCCGGAGGTAGGTCTGTAGGTGTTCCATCATGAGAGTATGCCTTGACTGCATTTGAATTGTAGGCCTAACGAAGCAGACCTTTGTAGGCAGTTAGAAGGGCTTGGTGTTCAGAGTAGGGTATTCGTATGTCTAGTACTTGCAAGTAAGTTTAAGGATAGTCGCATGCGGATATCGGCCAGCATCAAGACCAAGAGCGATTTCGGGAAAGACTAGAGTTAAACCAACATGCCAATGATTCTTTCACTATCGAGATATTGGATGAGGGGGCACCGCCAATTGGATGTTAGATTGTTTGCAGTAGGGCACGACCACTTAACTCTTTAGAGGTCATTCGATTTAGTTGAGGGTGGCTGCGTGGGGCCATAGCCACGATGAGAAAAGAGACAGACCAACTAGAATATCTGTATTGTAGGCCTAACGAAGCGGTCCTTTATAGATATAGAAAATCCCCGACTGAATTCCGTACAAGGTAGACCTTGTTGGTGGGATTCAGATAGTAGACAGAACGATTACGTAGTCCTCAATGTACGCACAGTGTGGTACATTGTGGATGTCCAACACTGGCATAGACTAGTGCAGACGCGATTTACGTTTTCATAGTAAGTAGTGGAGCATCTGTATTGTAGGCCTTACGAAGCAGTCCTTAACAAATGTAGCTACGGAACACTCGTGGAGCAAGATGATGCAGTATCTGCATTGTAGGCCTTACGAAGCAGTCCTTTACAGATATAGCTATGGTGCAAGACGATGGTGCCCTTTTCGAGGAGGATACGGAAGGTACCATGGGTAGTACTTAGGACCAATATGGTCATTGGGCATATAGCTATATATATATATACATACATACATTAGTTATTAGGTTTTAATCTACTATGGAGTAGATGGGCACGGTTCACGAACAGAGGCGAGAGTATTGTAAACCTAATATAATAGTAAATGGAAATAAAATGGTATATGTAGAATTAAGCTTAGAAGTGTATAATTTATCCATTCACCAGAACTTTTGTTATGACCTGTTTCCTGGAGATTAGACCAGGCAACTAGTACTCGGCATCCAGTGGAACTCGGCATCAGAGAGTGACCGGCATCAGAGAGTGACCGGCATCCAGGAGTGTTCGGCGAAGCGCTTGACATCCAGGAGTACTCGGCGTAGCACTCGGCATCCCAATGGAACTCGGCGTCAACTGGCACTCGGCGACCACCAATGCTCGGCGCTAGCGTTCGGCATACAAGGGTGCTCGACATCAAGGCTGCTCGGCATACAAGAGCGCTCGACATCGGGATTGCTCGGCATATAAGAGCACTCGGCATACAAGAGCACTCGGCATCGAGACTGTTCGGCATACAGGAGTACTCGGCGTAGTACTCGGCAACAAGAGTACTCGACGTCTAGCAGAGCGTTCGGCTTCGACTGTCTAACATCATGCACTTCCCAAACCTCAAACCACATCGTTCGGCATCAGAGCGTTCGGCGTACCTGGTTCGGCATACAGCGACCACTGTATTGGGGCTAGAGCGTTCGGCTATCCAGCCCACTTGGGAAGTCCAGCCCATATTTGCCTATAAATAGAGGGGCAGGGTCACAGTGAAATGGATCCTTTTTTGGAGAGAAAACACCGGGGAGACTCTGCCATTTTCAAGACTCATCTTCTCTACTCAACAACTTCACTCAAGCATTTGATTCACGAATTGTATTTGTAATCAACCATAAAGGAAATCAATAAAGTTGAACAAAGTGGACGTAGGCAATTACGCTGAACCACTATAAATTTGGTGTTCTTACTTTCTGCATTTAAATTAGCATTATCTTTTCTGTTTAATTTACTTTCATCACTTATATCTCTACACAATCTTTTTGAACGAGGTTAGTGACCAATTTTGGTGCTAACACTTTGGTGCTTTCATTGAGAGTTGAATTCTCAGACCTCAAGGATCTGCTTTGAAGCTACTGGATTGAACAAATCCCCCAAAGAAGATCCGACTCACTGATAGGACATCCGTTGATTCTACTCAGAGTTCATACCAATAACTCTACAATGGCAAGACCACGTACCAGGTCAGCTTCTCACAATGCGGATGCCCACGAGACTGCTAGCGTGCAACAAGCAGGGCCTAGCAATCAACCAGCAATTCCAAATACAGGAGTTGCCACTCAGGACCAAACTCCAGTTGTCAGCAGAATAGAGTTCAACGACTTGATGAGAGAGCTCAGGGAAAGTAGGAGACAACTAGGAGAGCAGATGCAAGCCAATGCCAACCTGATGGCACAACTTACTCAACAGCAGCAATAGAATGCTGGGGGCAATCTCGCTGCTTACTCCTCATCTGACAGCTCTACTTCCTCTGATGAACCTCCCAGGCGCAGACGACGTAAGACTGATGCTGCGCGAGCATATGCTGCTGTTCGAACAGCTGGAGACCGCGACCAAGCAAGAGCTGGAAGCTTCAGGACCGGGATACAGATGGAAGATAGAGGCCCAGATCATCAAAATGCTAACGATGTCGAACCTCAAGACGCACGATTGGCAGATCGCCAAGAGAGGAGGCATCAGCATGGGCATGCGTGTAGAATAGACTCCAACCTTCCGCCTTCCATACAGACACCCGATCTGACAGCCATGATCAGGCAACTGATGAAAGAGAATCAGGGCTTATCAAATGATGGCTGGGGAGTGTCAAGAAGTCATACTCCGTTCACGGATGTTGTGTTGCAAGCGGCGTACCCCAGGAAGTTTAGTATGCCTACTATTCCTACATATGAAGGAAAGACTGACCCTAGACAACATGTCATGAGGTACGAATGGATGATGGATTCAGCCAGAGCAAATGATGCCACCAAGTGTAGGTGCTTTCCGATTACTCTATCTGGGATCGCTACTATGTGGTTCACCCGACTTCCTCCGCGATCCGTATCAAATTTCGAGGAGTTGGCAAAGAAGTTTATTGAGTAGTTTAGGATACACACTACGCGCCCAAAGGACGTGATGTCTCTGTCAAGTGTAATCCAAAATCATGGGGAATCGTTGAAGGAATATTTGCAAAGATTCCACGTAGCAGCAACTGAAGTCAGTAATCCCAATGACCATGCAATTCTGATGGCTGTAATGAGAGGCGTGGATCCAGACTCTGAGTTTGGAGACTGGCTGGTAGGAAAACCTCCAGCTACGCTAGAGCATTTCTACTCTAAGGCACACCAGTTCATAAGAAGAGAGGAAGCTAGGTGGGTACGACGAGATAAGGCGCCAGGGCCTGTCCAAGAGTCAATAAAGAGCAACATCGCTGTGAAGCAATCTGGAGACAGCTCGGGAAAGGTCCAAGTCAATGTCCAGAACAAGCCTGGGCAACCCAAGGAGTCCGGAGGAAGGAGTCAAGGGAAAAGAAAAGAAGCAGGAAAGTGGAAGTCGAGAATTCCAAGCTACAACGAGTACACTCCGCTAAACGCCCCACTTGAAAACATTTACCTATCCACCTGCAATACTTTTCAGTACAGAAAACCACGTCCAAAAGAATCAACCGAAGAACAGAAGCGGACCGGGAAATATTGTCGCTTCTATGAGACTTATGGACACAATACGGAAGAATGTAGACACTTGCACGACGCTATCGAGAAGTTGATCAGGCAGAAGAAATTGCAAGAATTTGTGAAGGATCCACAAGAAGGAGGACAGGGAACGTCCAACCCAGGTCATGCACCAGCTCCACGTCATCCCGAGGAGCCTGCCCGGACCGTTGGTAGACTGGTCATAAATACAATTATCGGCGGGCCTCACCCCGCGGATAAGAATTGGCAGGAGATGGAGCGATATGCAAGTTCCTTGAAGCATGCAGATTTTGAGTGTTGTTCGAACATGGAGGATGGAGCCCTTGCTAAGCAACAGCGCGTAATGACAGACGATATTGTGTTCAGAAGCAGAGACGATCAGGTAGAGGCTCCGACCATCGACCCCATGGTCATATCTGCAACGATCGGACCAGCATATGTAAAAAGAATTCTGATTGATTCTGGAAGTTCAGTCAACATCATCTTCAAGAAGGCCTACGATCAAATGAAGCTAGAAACAAAAGACTTGAAACCATCCAAAGCTCGTATTCACGGCTTTAACGGCGCTGCAACTGATGCAGTGGGATATGTCGAGTTACCAGTTGAACTGGGACAAGGCGAGCGTCGGAGAGTGCGAATTCTACCCTTTGTAGTTTTGGATGTGGACTCTCCGTATAACGTTTTCTTGGGTCGGCCGGCCCTGGCGGAGTTTAGGGCAGCGTTAGCCCCGTGGTGTTTAACTTTGAAGTTCCCGACTGAAAAAGGAGTAGGCATTGTTCACGGCGACCAAGCAGCTGGTCGTTCCTGTTATGTGGCCGAGCTCCGAGAGGCCCACCGGAGGGAGAAGGGAAAGGTTGCGGACAATCCTGTCCGCATCCTCAATGCGGATAATTGACAAGTAGTGCCCTAGCCCTGGCTCGGGCATAGTTCTCGGATCTACGGAGATATAGATCCGAGAGACGACGATGAGAAACCTAGGGAAGAGAAGGCGGCACCGGCTGAATTAACAATTGACATTTCAGTTAGCCGTGACGACCCTTCGCGAATACTGAAGATCGGATCACAACTAGGCCCCACAATGACTGAAGACCTTAGCGACTTCCTCCAGGCGAACCTTGATGTTTTCGCCTGGACGCATTCTGATATGTGTGGGATTTCTCCCGCCATCACGAGTCATATGTTGAACGTAGACCCGAAATACGTCCCACTCAAGCAAAAAAGGAGAGGAATGGATCCGGAGAGATCCGCCGCTCTTGGAGAGGAGGTGGACAAACTTAAAGCGAATGGGTTCGTCCGCGACGCCCTCTACCCTGAATGGGTATCCAACCCCGTGCTAGTAAAGAAGGCGAATGGGAAATGGAGGACTTGCGTAGATTATTCCGACTTGAACAAAGCACGCCCTAAGGACAGTTTCCCGTTGCCTAGGATCGATCAGTTGGTCGATTCCACCGCAGGACACGAGTTACTATCATTCATGGATGCGTACTCAGGATACAACCAAATCCCAATGCATATTCCGGACCAAGATCACACCAGCTTCGTTACAAATGTCGGACTGTATTGCTATGTAGTGATGCCCTATGGATTGAAGAATGCTGGAGCAACTTACCAACGTCTGGTGAATCGAATGTTCAAGGACCAGCTGGGTAAAACCATGGAAGTCTATGTGGATGACATGCTCGTGAAGTCACGACGGTCAAACGACCACATTCAAGACTTGGTTGAAATGTTCGACATACTCAGGTTTTATGGCATGAAGATCAACCCGTTGAAGTGTTCTTTCGGCGTTGCATCAGGGAAGTTTTTGGGATTCATCGTCAACGCTAGGGGAATCGAGGCCAACCCAGAAAAGATCCAAGCTATTCGAGATGTACAAGTGCCCAGGACTATAAAGCAGGTACAGAGCTTGAACGGAAAAGTAGCTGCGCTGAGTCGATTTATATCCAAGGCAACTGACAAGTGCATCCCGTTCTTTGACATAATAAAGAAAGGAAAGAGAAATTTTGAATGGACGTCTAGCTGTGAGGAAGCATTCCGGAATCTGGTGAGGCATCTGGAGAGCCCACCAATGCTATCAAAACCAGTTGACCATGAGATGTTGTACGTATACTTGGCTGTATCCTCGCATGCGATAAGTGCGGCTTTGGTACGAGAGGAGGATCGAGTCCAAAAGCCGGTATATTATGTTAGCAAACGTTTAACAGGGGCCGAGAGGAATTACCCTAAAATAGAGAAATTGGCTTATTGCTTGGTGATTGCATCACGAAAGCTTCGCCCGTACTTTCAAGCACATTCAATCGGTGTTTATTCCGATCAACCCCTGAGGCAGGTACTCCAACGGCCAGAAACTTCTGGAAGATTGCTAAGATGGAACATCGAGTTGAGCCAATTCGATATCGCGTACTTACCACGGAGAGCCATCCGAGGGCAAGCGTTAGCAGACTTCATTGCTGAATTTACCATACCCATCAAACCGGACGATCACGACATCATTCCTCCCGTTCGATGGAAATTATACACTGACGGTGCATCAAACGACCGTTGCTCCGACGCGGGCGTAGTTCTTGTAACTCCGGAAAACCGATAGATCTGTTATGCCCTGAAGCTCGATTTCCCATCTACAAATAACGAAGCCGAATATGAAGCACTGATCGCTGGCTTGAAGCTCATCAGGGAACTCGGGATCGAATCAGTCGAAATCTTTTGTGACTCGCAGTTGGTGGTTTACCAAGTACGGGGAGACTACCAAGCAAAGGGACGAAAGCTTGCTCCGTACCTCATTCAGGTCCAAGAACTACTACCAAATCTTAAGCGTTATGACATCTCACATATCCCGCGCGAACAGAACAAAGAAGCCGACTTATTGGCTAAGTTCGCGAGTACCGACGATGCGCAACAAATGGGATTGTATCCCGTCGAAGTCTTGCATGCCCCGAGCATAGACGAAATGAAAGTCGATCGCGTGTTGGGAACAGAAATCGAGAAGGAATTGTGGATAACCCCATTCAAACTGTACCTGACGACCGGGGCTTTACCAGGAAAAAGAAGCGAAAGACGGTAGGTCCTTCGAAAGGCCGCGCGATACATAATGCAGGATGGATCAATGTATCGAAAAGGATTCTCAGTCCCGTTATTACGATGCATCGCTCATGATGAAACAAAGCGAGTCTTGAGAGAGGTTCACGAAGGGGAATGTGGCGACCATACTGGGGGGCAAACGCTAGCAAAGAAGATCCTCCGCTATGGATATTACTGGCCCACCGTAAACCGGGATGCCACGGACTACGCAAGAAAATGCGACAAGTGTCAAAGATATGCGAAAATCCCGAGGGCTCCATCAACGGAACTCACACAAATGATCAGTCCCTGGCCATTTGCGATCTGGGGAATCGGCATAATCGGCTCTTTGCCTCTATCCAAAGGTGGTGCGAAATACGCAATAGTTGCAGTCGACTATTTCACGAAATGGGCTGAGGCAGAACCCTTGGCCACTATCACCTCTAAGAAGGTCATTAACTTCGTTGTATGAAACATTATATGCCGCTTTGGCCTTCCACGCACCATCATTACAGACAACGGAATGCAATTTGAAAGTAGAGAGTTCAAAGAGTTCTGTTTAAAGTACGGCATCGAGAAAAAGTTCGCCGCCGTTGCACACCCAAAAGCTAACAGACAAGTTGAGGCCGTTAACAAAATAATCAAGTCCATACTGAAGAAGCGTCTGGAGAAGGTTGAAGGCAAGTGGGTAGATGAACTCCCGACAGCATTATGGGCGTATAGAACTACCCACAAGTCCGCGACCGGCCATACTCCGTTTGCCTTGGCATACGGCTCTGAAGCCGTTATACTCGTGGAACTTGAAGTTCCATCGCACCGAGTGACATACTATGATCCCAAGACGAACCAAAACCTCTTGCTGGAATCACTGGACTGCATCGACGAAAAGCGTGAAGAAGCTGAATTAAGGGCGGCGGCGCACAGACATCGAGTCAAGCATTACTACGACGGCAGAGTCCGCCCAAGAATCTTTGATGTGGGTGATCTCGTTCTAAAACGAGTCTTCCCGGTACCATCACGCATGAATCCCAGCTGGGAAGGTCCATATGCCATTGAACGGAAGCTTGGAGAAGGAACATTCAAGCTAGCGACCGTTGATGGCGCGACACTCCCCCGAGCATGGAACAGTGAACATTTGCGGCACTATTACATTTAGCATGTTTTCCTTTCTTGTTGTAGGCACTGTTATTTCCTGCATGTTTCCATTCAATAATGACTTAGTTTCCTTTTAAAAGTTGTAATCAAGCAATTTAGTTGATTTTCATTAATAAAGGCTTGAAGCCACATTTTCTATGAAGTTTCTATATCTCTTAATTGGATGATAAATTACATTATCCTGCACGACATACAGACTCGTACGAACGATTCCAAATCTCCGAAGCCCCAGAGCGCGGATCGGAGTACTCTAAGTCCCCAGAGCGCGGACTAGAGTATAAAACGATTCCAAATCTCCGAATCCCCAGAGCACGGATCGGAGTACTCTAAGTCCCCAGAGCGCGGACTAGAGTATAAACGACTTCAAATCTCCGAATCCCCAGAGTGCGGAGCGGAGTACTCTAAGTCCCCAGAGCGCGGACTAGAGTATAAACGATTTCAAATCTCCGAATCCCCAGAGTGCGGAGCGGAGTACTCTAAGTCCCCAGAGCGCGGACTAGAGTATAAACGACTTCAAATCTCCGAATCCCCAGAGTGCGGAGCGGAGTACTCTAAGTCCCCAGAGCGTGGACTAGAGTATAAACGACTTCAAATCTCCGAATCCCCAGAGTGCGGAGCGGAGTACTCTAAGTCCCCAGAGAGCAGACTAGAGTATAAACGAATACGAATCTCCGAATCCCCAGAGTGCGGAGCGGAGTACTCTAAGTCCCAGAGCGCGGACTAGAGTATAAACGATTTCAAATCTCCGAATCCCCAGAGTGCGGAGCGGAGTACTCTAAGTCACCAGAGCGCGGACTAGAGTATAAACGACTTCAAATCTCCGAATCCCCAGAGTGCGGAGCGGAGTACTCTAAGTCCCCAGAGAGCGGACTAGAGTATAAACAAATACGAATCTCTGAATCCCCAGAGTGCGGAGCGGAGTACTCTAAGTCCCCAGAGCGCGGACTAGAGTATAAACGATTTCAAATCTCCGAATCCCCAGAGCGCGGATCGGAGTACTCCAAGCCCCCGGAGCGCGGACTAGAGTATAAACAGTCTTAAGTCTCCAAGTCCCCGAAGCACGGTGTCAGCAAACCAAATAAAGACAAGAGAATCATTCAAACAAAAAGAAACTAAATTTTATTCGATAAGTCTAAAATGGGGATACATGATCACTCCTACAAAATTCAGACCTCTCTATACAAACTACAAGTTGTGGAAGATAAAAGCAATTACAAGATTTAAGCAAAAAACTTGTTGAACGAGTGTATCGATTATTTCTTCGACTTCTTCTTTTTGTCTTCCTTCGTTGTTTCCGACGACTCCTCTCCCTCACGCTTTTTCTTGGACTTTTTGCTTGCTAGAGAAACGGAGTCGGGAGTAGGAGACGGAACATCTAGTGGTTTGGACCTGCCCGGGAGAATGATTTTCAAAGGTCTGTTCCGCGGGTCAGTGAGTTCCAGTATTTCAGACTCAACTTTGACTTTGACTTTTTTCTTCTCCTCGTCGGCAAGACGGTCCTTCATGCTCATCTCTGAAGTATGCTCAGAGGCGCCAGTGATTTCAATTTCATCGCTTCCTTCGGCAAGAGACGAAGTATCAAGTTTGTCATCATCTAGCGCCCCGATCACTTGAGCGTCTGGACCGGGAGTTACTCCTGCGTGAGCAACGTCGCTTGTTTTCTCTGCTTCCTCCTTGGCGTCATCGCTCCTCGGAGTTGGCTCGGCGTCAGAGCAACCTGCACGAAAACATAAGGAATGAGCATTAGAACGAGTAGCCACTGCTGAAAAATGACAGGATCTCTTCAATTTCTAGAGAAAGAAGAATTTCCTACCAGGGTCTAGTTGGCTATCGGTGGCATGAGGGGTTTCACCCTCCAGGATAGGTGACCGCACATGAACACCAAGCCCGGGATCTTCGGGATCATAAGTAGCATGCTGCTCGAATGGATCAAGTGTTGGCCGACCGGTCGATTGAGCAGCGTAAGGAGCGGTAATGTGAGGAGTAGTAGCATCGGCCCCAGACGGGCCAGCTTCGTCATTCTTCTCTTTCGGAGGGGAAGAGCCTTTGCTATAAAGTGCCAATGCTGCAGATAAGTCCGATGGCTCATTCCTCCTTAGGAACTCCTTCACCAAGACATCCTCATCGACCTCGTTGGAACCCGACTCGACCTTCCTGATCCTTATCATGGTTTCTCACGCCTCAGCCAGGGATTCGAGGTAGCCGTCACCCAGAAATGTTAAGTCGCGGTGCATAAGGACGCGGGCTCCATACTCGGCGATCAACGGGTCAAACATACTTTTGACCTCTTCCCTGCCGGCTTCTGCGGCCGCCTCGAGGCGAGAATCAAGCTCTTCCACGGCCAATCTTTTGCCCTCCTCACGGGCCTCGTCCTTCATTTTCTCGAACCCGGCGAGTTCGTCATCGAGCTTTGTCTTCAGGAGTCGGGTAGCAACAATCTCATCACAGTATCGCTGCGATTCTTCTTGAGCAGCTACTTTGTCTTCCTTCTCCTTGGAAAGTAATTCCTTCAGCTCCTTGACTTGAGTAGCAAGTGCGTCCCTTTCCTTTTGGACAGAGTCTTTTTCTAGGGCGAGGGCACCGCTGCGCTGGACTGCTTCGTCAAGCTCTTTTTTTGTGAGCCGCCTCTAAACGAGTAACTGCCTCGGTAGTATTTTTTGCGCTTTGTTCAGCGGCTTCTAGCTTTGACTTATACGAAGCGAGCTCTTCGTCTTGGAGTTTGATGATTTTCTTATTGCTGTCAGCCTCCAGATTCAGACGGTCAATCTCGTGTTGACGCTCAACAGATACTTCCAAGACCTTCTCCACCAAGTGCACAAACGCGTCATGTTGAACATAGACGTCGTTATTACAGGCAATGGCACTCTGCTTCACATGCCCGGGAATATGATGAATGGCCGGGAGGAACTTCATACCATCGAAGCAAATTTTTGGAAACTTGGCCTTAAGATCGACCATCTTTTCCGCAACAGTTGGGTCCACCGCAGGAGTAGGAGGAGGAGGCTTTGAAAACTCCGTTCTTTTACGTTGCTCTCGAACTTGCCTTGTACTCGATGAACTGGAATGTTGTTCTCGAGGAGCATCAGACTGATAACCCTTCTGTAAGGATTTCTCTCTATCCGGCTCAGTTGGAGGAGGAAGATCACGGGACTGGGAAGATTGAGAATGTGCTTTCTTGCGGTGAGACGACTCTCGGGGACGATTATCCCTATCTTCATACTCGCCTCGGTCCCTGCGTATGCCTGAACCGGAATCCCGTCCAGAGTGATGGAATATAGAAGACCCTTGAAGGCGATCAAGTCCGTGAGAGCGGCCCATATCACCTGCAAAGAATGGAGATAACAACGAGTTAAGGAGAATTCACGAGTTAAAAAGACTTGAAGTATATTATGGAATGCGCATGTGCGTGTGTGTCCTAGTGTTCCCCCCGACGGACCCGTTCGTTTATCTTTGCTAATCGGAGTGTTGTCTCCTTGAGCCGGGAGTTGAACTCCTACATTGCCTCTAGCGGGCGAAGAGAATTTGAGAGCTTCAGGATCATCGAACCCGTAATTAAGTAAATCATCGGGGATGGACAGGTTGGACAGACCCCTCAGAGAACTTTCCAGATGCTGTGAGGAAGCCTCTTTCTCAGGCGGAATAAGTGTGACTTTTGAAGTGCCACCAACTTTCTCCTTTTGAACTTTATGTTTTAACTTTTTCTTTCCCTTCGAAGGGGAGGACGACGTCTCAATGTCGTGAACTTCGACTGCCGGATTCTGAGCGGGACCCGCATTCTCACCCTGAGTTTCAGGGGCATCATCCTCTTTGCGCTCGCCTTCTTCGTGCGTGTCGGGAGCGCGGCGCGACGACGATCCGGCAAGTTTTTTTCCTTTACCGGATGGAGGTTTGGGAATGGTAACACCTTCTGGAAGGCTGATCCGACGACCAGGAGCCAGCAAGCCGAACCCCGACAGTGATTCATTTGAAATGATAACTCGGATGTCTCGATCCTTGGCAGGAAGAGCTCTAATGGCATCAACAGCCTCAGAATATCCTCGGCCTTCCGGGCGCGGGTTGATACCTGAAAAGATGAAATGAAAAGTTAGGAAAAGCATGACTCCGATCAAATACGAATAGTGACTCGGCAGAGAGACTTACTGCCTTCAACCCATCTCCTAGCGAAACCAGAAGGGCAGCGCACATAGAACCATTCCTGTTTGTACAGGGCGAATTTGCTACAGGCCCCTGTCAAGATCTGGCATTTGTGGTATGGCTCGAGGAACATAAAAGAAGGACTGTCTTTCCATCTCTTGAACATGTAAATATATCTGATATCACCGGCGGTTGGAGGTCTGGAGAAGACAGCCATGAAAAGTAGGTAAGTCCCATATAGAAATGCATGGCCGTTCGGGTGCAGCTGCGACGGAGCTATGTCTATGTACTGTAGTACATCCCGGAGAAATAAGTTGAATGGAGGCACGCTGCCCATCCAATACATGAACTTGTTGCAGGTAGTGTACCCGACTGGGGACAGATGAGGGAGATCGTGTCTCGAAGGGACTAACACGTCGGCAAAAGGAATCCCGTGAATAGAGCATATCCGTCGCAGAGTAGCTTCGTTGATCTTCGAGGCTTGAGAATCTATCGGATTGTCTAGTAAGATGGTTGCCTCCAGAGCATCAGGCACCAAGTTATGAGCAGGAGAAGTTGACGGGTTAGAAGTATCAGCGGCTCCTTGCCTTGCTGACGGCCCAGGCCTGTCAGATATGGTGGCAGAGCTAGATTTTCTCGACATCCCGAATAAATAATGAACCTGGCTAAATGCTTGAGAAAGCTATACTTAAAAAACGTTGAACGTTAGAATTAGCAACACGATTTTTCCCCCCACGTGGTGTGTGAACCAGTGCAAGCAATTGTGTACAGGCAATAAGAATCTAAAGGTTTTAAAGATATAATAATTAGCTTCGAATCATCGCCTTCGAAGACCGTCATGGCTGTCCGTCTCAAAAAGCTCGCCTTGAGGTGATTACAGTTCCAGATTCAGAAGACATATGAACTCTAAAGTAACCGGCCTAAGTGTAGTTTGACATTTATACTGTTCGGCATTTAAGTAGTGATCGGCAATTGTATTGTTCGTCCTAAGTATAGGTCAGCAGGCATTCCGTTCGGCATTCAAGATTGTTCGGCCTAAGTATAATGTTCGGCTGTGTTTTGCTCGGTCTAAGGAATGTTCGGCTAAGTCTATGTTCGGCTAAAGGCCTCGTTCGGTTAAGTCATCGTCCAGTTAAAAGTTCTGTTCGGCATGTGTGTGTTCGTTCGGCATGTCTAAGTTTTGTTCGGCAGGTATGTAACTGTTCACCATGACAGTTGTTCGGCAATTATGTCGTTCGGTCTAGATGCTATTCGGCGTATATGTCTATTCGGCATAAGGGTAGTGTTCGGCCTTAGTTCGTTCGGCTAAAGTAGCGCTCCGCCCTCGATCATAACTCCGCCCTGCTCTTTCTCCGTTTACGCCGAACGACAGAGGCAGATCGCCCGGCGAAGGTTACGCCGATCGACACCCCATCTTTCTTTTTCTTCTAATCTTGATCAGCACAAAGAAGCTAGGTCTAACTACCATGCACCGTTCGGCGACTCCGAACGTGCGAACCACTTCTACTAGCCACACATTGTACAACCATAGAAATACCCCGTTCCCATGTGATGAACCTAAAGTTGAAGTAATGTAATCGTGGAGGGAATGATACCTAGTTCGACGATCGAAGTTGAGGAAGGATCAACTAGACTTTATATCTGATAGGATGGCAAGAATTGCAAGTCTCTAGGAATGACAGAAAAGAAAGCGTAAAGGGAAAATGGTGGAAGGGCGCCTGGTTATATAGCGGGAGGTAGAAGTCGAAAAGGCCATGACCGGTAGAACCGGTCAAGGTCATAGCGCTCGGCCTCGGCGCATAACGGTTCGTCACTGAAGCATCGTTCGGCAAGGAAGCACCGTTCGAACGCAAATGTCTCGTTCGGCATTTGGAACACGTTCGGCACACATCGGTCCCACAAAAGGGGCATCTCCGTTCGAGGTTAGCCAAGGGTTTAAGACGTGACGAAAAGGTTGCACGGTTCAAAGCGTACCACGTTCGGCCACGCGATACACTTTGGGGGGCAAGTGTTTCCTGGAGATTTGACCAGGCAACTAGTACTCGGCATCCAGTGGAGTGACCGGCATCAGAGAGTGACCGGCATCAGAGAGTGACCGGCATCAGAGAGTGACCGGCATCAGAGAGTGACCGGCATCAGAGAGTGACCGGCATCCAGGAGTGTTCGGCGAAGCGCTTGACATCCAGGAGTACTCGGCGTAGCACTCGGCATCCCAATGGAACTCGGCGTCAACTGGCACTCGGCGACCACCAATGCTCGGCGCTAGCGTTCGGCATACAAGGGTACTCGGCATCAAGGCTGCTCGGCATACAAGAACGCTCGGCATCGGGACTGCTCGGCATACAAGAGCACTCGGCATACAAGAGCACTCGACATCGAGACTGTTCGGCATACAGGAGTACTCGGCATAGTACTCGGCAACAAGAGTACTCGGCGTCTAGCAGAGCGTTCGGCTTCGACTGTCTAACATCCTGCACTTCCCAAACCTCAAACCACATCGTTCGGCATCAGAGCGTTCGGCGTACCTGGTTCGGCATACAACGACCACTGTATTGGGGCTAGAGCGTTCGGCTATCCAGCCCACTTGGGAAGTCCAGCCCATATTTGCCTATAAATAGAGGGGCAGGGTCACAGTGAAATGGACCCTTTTTTGGAGAGAAAACACCGGGGAGACTCTGCCATTTTCAAGACTCATCTTCTCTACTCAACAACTTCACTCAAGCATTTGATTCACGAATTGTATTTGTAATCAACCATAAAGGAAATCAATAAAGTTGAACAAAGTGGACGTAGGCAATTACGCTGAACCACTATAAATTTGGTGTTCTTACTTTCTGCATTTAAATTAGCATTGTCTTCTCTGTTTAATTTACTTTCATCACTTATATCTCTACACAATCTTTCTGAACGAGGTTAGTGACCAATTTTGGTGCTAACATGACCCCCTCCTCATAACACCCTACAAGTTAAGTAGATGGCAGAGACTTCCCAACCGTAAGACAGTTGTTTAGAGAGTGTTATTATATTGGTGAGTATTTTCTTACTATTATATTTTAGTCAATCCCGCTGTGAGATAATTTATCGAGCTCTAATATATTTGTCTTTGCCTATTTGCAGGATACTAGATACCCAACTCGGGATTCAGTGGGCTTGGTTTTTAGAATTTTTGCGAAAAATCCGGACCACTGGAATTCGGGTTGTTACATTTGGTATCAGAGCCTAGGTTTAGGGTTCCTAGGTAGATAGTGAGTGAACGTATTTGTAATTTTGATTAAAATATAATTATATTATGTACTAAAATCCAAATAGTCCCCAACCATAGATTTTAACATGTGGATAGTTTTTAGAAGTATATTTGTGCATAGTTTGCTAGTTGGGTTTGGGATGACCCAAGTATGTTGAGCCCTATGTTAATTACCGATTTGTAGCATACAAATAAGCCATGTTTTAAGAGAAGATTGCTATCCATATGTTATAGGAAGTGGAGAAGTTCCCTAGGGATAGTCGGGAGAGTGTTTTTATTTTGAAAGAAATAAGAGGTTTTACTAAGAAGAAAATCCACTTTATGTCTAGCCCAATAAAATGAAACTTTTGGAATTGAAAAGTTGAAAAATATAATTGTTGATATATTTAAGGAAGTAAATATTGGGTTTTTGAAAAAAAAGTGGTATGAAATTTAAATTGGTTTTTATATGATGTAAATTTTATTAAAAGTGAAATTCTTTTTGAATAATTATAGAGCATGTATAGCTCGCTAGTTTCCTTGTAGGTGAACAAAGATTTTAAATATAAAAAAATAGAGTGTGTTAAGTATCGAAAACATATGTTACGACATTTATTATTGTAATAGATGTTTTCGGTAAAAATAAAGGAAGCATAGACTATGACACTATTGTTATAGTAGGTGACTCCCAAAGGAAATGTTTTTAACATAGCATATGAGATTTATTAATATTTATTTTAATTGAATCCATAAACTAGTATTTTTGGGTTGTAGTAACGGTGTTTTACGCAACATCTGTTTTGACCCAAATGAGTTTTGGAGATAATTTCTAAAGTGGTTTGTATGTACATTTATTATTTAAATAAGTATATGAAAATATTTCGAGTTATAAAGCAGTTTTGAAAATGAGTTCTTTTGAAAAAAATAGTGTACGATAAATTAATGAATTTAGTAGAAAATATCTTATCTAGGTGAATATAGAGTAAACATATTTAATCTATTGGAATGAAATGAATAATGATATAATTTTCTATGAATCATAAATAAAGATGTTTTGTGCAAGTTATAAGGAATACGTGAAAGATATGTACAAGGTATGGAAAGCACCATATTTTGTATAGCCTATTTCGATAAAATATAAAATAAATTCCTTATAATTTCACATAAACATGAAATCCTCCTCTAAAGGATTCATAGAAGGTTTTAGCGTTAAGGGTTTCTCATAAGAGAAAGTAATTCCAATAAATTAAGGTATAAAACAATTAAGTGTAGTAAGTTAGAAAATCCTTCAAGGTTAAGTAATTGGAAGAGTAGGAAAGTTAAGAGATTTTTGATAAAATGATTGTTCTTATCTACTCCAGTTTTAGTAAATTTGAAAATCTATGAAAAAAATAGGATATTTTGAAAACATGTGAGGACATTTTTTTTAAGACATGATTGGTGGAAAAGTAAATAAGTTTTTGAAAAGATAAAATTTTAAGTATCCAATACCTTTGAATTTAACAAAAAACTTCAAAATAACACTTTCAAAGGCAAGAATTTTAGGATTTGACGTTTCAAAAATTTAGAGGCTTTAATTTTCGAAGTAAAATGATAAATACCAAACCGAACCAGACTTTTAAATATGGAGTAGATAGGAATCATTTTCTAGGGTAACGGGAAAAGTACAAGGCTATAGCAGTAATTACTCCTAGTAGTAATAATAAAAGTTCCCGTAAGGTGTATAGGACACTAGTGAAAACCTAGAAATGTTGCTTTACATGTGTAGACTATAGAAGAATAGTGAAGTGATATTAGTAAGATAGTAAGACACGCGTGGTGGGAAAAGTAGACCTTAGTTGGGAAAAAATGAAGAGTAAAGAGAAAATTTCCCCAAGCTTAGTTGCCTTTTTAGATAGAGACTGCATAGACTGAAACCTTTATCCATTGCAGTAAATGAGACTTAGTTATTCCTTTTTGAGCATGTAATAGAAGAGATGAATAGATATGATTCGTCACGAGTAATACAGCGTATGTTGGTAACAAGTAATAGCCGGCAGGAGGAGCATATGAGTTACTTGGATTCCTAGAGTAGGACCTTTCTATGTCAAAGTGGACATAGTCCTAGACCTCCTTGCCCTAGATGATAGCTGTGTTTAGTTGCTGTATATAAAAAAAAGTAAAAGCAGAATAAGATAACTAAAAGGAAAATAACAAATTTAAAGAAAGCGACAGAAACATCAATTGAAATTTTGAAAAGAGATATTTTCTTATGTAAACTGTGCTTGGGGAAGTAATTCTTTTTTTAGAATAGTAGCCTAAATCCCAAGTACGGAGGAAGATGTGCGCAAAAGAAAATCGGAGAAATATGAAGTTTTTCCGTTTTCTATCTTCTTTCTAACATAAGAGATCAAATTCAGAAAATTAGATTTTTTTGAAATTCGAATATTTAAAGCTATATGGTAGGGTTTGGATGCAAAATTCGTTGAACTACACCCCTATTCAATAGAAGTGTGGGAAAAAATGGATGAAAAGTGTTTTAAATTTTCAAAAGATTGCATTCATATAGAAATTGCAAGTATATTTAGATGTGTGCATCATGTTTTAAAAATAATTTTTTAAAGAACCAAAGCATTCATATAGGAGGTACCGCTTAGAAATTCATGTACATGCATATATTTTGTATTGAATAACACTTTTGCACAAGAGCACGGGTGGTCGAAAAATTAGATGTACACAAAATGGATGTGATTGATGCGAGGAATTACATAATTTTACTCTTGTCAAATTTCAAAGACGAAATTTCCTAAAGGGTGGGAGAATGTAACACCCCGCATTTTTATATAATTAAATAAAATCAATTGAATTAACATAATTGCAAAATAGAATATAAATGTCAAATATATGCATTTCAAAATTAAGAGGTTACGTGGATTTATGCAAGCAATGAGTGTGTGATTAATTGATGCATCAGTCAATTAAAAGGGGAATTAATTAAGAGACATAGAGGCGTCAATTAGTCAGAGAATATGTCACTTTTATAACATTAATTAATTAAGGGATCTTCTAATAAAGGGAAATGTATATGGGGAATAAATTAAATGATAACATACATATATTAACTTATAATTGACGCAATCAATTAATTAAAGACATTAAGTAAGTGTCAATTAATGAAAGAGGGAAACTTATATGTCAATTAATTGGGTAATGAATTGGCGGTTTAAATATATATAACTAATAAATGTGTGATTGAGTGACGCATAGGAATTAATTTGGATATCGATTAAAATGGGAAAAAGTGTCAATTAATTAATTGGCAACCAGTTGAGCGTTTTAAAAAGGGTGTCAATTAATCAAAGAATATGCCCTTGTTACAATAGCTAATAATGTAAATTAATTAGCTAGAAGAAAACGCCAGTTATATGCTTATTTGTTTCCAAGTTAAAAATAAAAAAAGAGAATTGGAATGCGTACAAAAATCAAACGGAGTAATTTAAGTTTATGATGACGCTAAGTTAATAAGAATAAATTAAAAAGTAAAACTTTTATATACAATCAATTAATAGAGGTATGAATTGACGTGTTCAAATAGGTAAGAAACTATAACGTATAAGAATCAATTAATATTGGATATATATATATATATATATATATGTATGATCTAATTAATTGGGTAATTAATGGGAGAATCTTATTTAGAAGGAAACGTGAATTAATAGGGTCGCATAACAAAGGAATAAATGAATAACATTGGAGAATTATACGTTATAAGTTAACGTAAACAAATAAATAAATGACGGTGAGGATTGTTTTTAGGGTTAATCGGATGGTTCATAGTTGTTCACTACACCTATAAATTGAACGTAACCAAACCCTAGCCTACACTTTTTTCTCTGAATCATCCGCTTTCATTTACAGCAAACTCCTCTTCTCTTCTCCCTCTTCCTTTCTCCTCTATCAATCAAATTTTCCCTAAACAAAAAATAAAATTAAGCAAGAATATACATACAAGAAAATCAGAAAATTGTGCAAGAAAATCAGAAAATTTACAGCGAATTAAAAAGGGGGAAAAGCGGAGAAAAGCATAGCAAATTAAAAGGGATAGAGATTGAAGCTAAGGACGACATGTGAGTGGATTTAATTATAATCTTTTACGTTTATAATATATATCATCGTTGAATTTCCGTTAGATAATTTATTCCAGTAATTAATTCTTTTAGTTATGCAAATACCGTAAATTTTATTTATATTTAATTAGGCTTGACAGTTAGAAAAGGCGTAGGCCTAAAAGTAAGAAATTTACAGTTATTTACATCTATTTTAAAAGTCATAATTTAGCCTTAATACTGGTTCCTTTTATTCCCTTTTAACGCGAATAATATAGTTAGAAAGAGAATTCGCGGTTATGGATTAAAATACTAGATTTTATAGAAGTAGATGTAAAATAAGAAAATTGGAATAAAGTTTGAAAAGTGGAATTCTGCAATAAATTACGCTGAACGGAAAGAATAAATTTATCTGATAATTTAATTTGGGGAGTAAGTAATACATTAATTGGTTGGTTTAGAAACTAGAATACATTTCTATAATTTAATAATTAAAAGATAACGATAAAATTACTTGCAAGAATAAAAAGAAAGAATAAAGGAACTAGTAAAATAGAGGGACCACTGTATTTTACACTAGCCCAAAATAATAAAAGAAATATCTTGAAGTTACGAATTATTGTTTATTGTATTATTTAGTATTAAATTATGGAAATAGATTTTAGTATAGCTTTCACAACCAACCAAATAAAATAGAAATACTTTCTAGAATAAAAGAAAATAAAGTAGAGTATGAAATGAATCAAATAAATTATTAGATAAGAAATTAAGGCTGTAAACAATAAACGAACCTAGGTCTGCATTTACTGCGCATGCTATATAAAAAGACAGTTATTATGATAAGTTAATTATATAATAAAAGAGAATTAAAAAGAATTCTATATCATAATAAAAGAAGACAGACTAGAACAGAAAAGAAACACTTGTAATTATATACAGATTTTAAAAGAAATAATAGTAACAATTACAAGTATAATTATAACATTAGTTATGATTAAGTAAAAGAATAGAAAGACTTATTTGGGAACTTAGAATAAATAAGCAATGATAGCAAAGATAAATAGTAAAAGATTATTTTAGATTTCTATTAAATTAATATGCAAATAGAACAAAAGATGCTTATTAAATAAACTTAAGACTTAAATTAAGTTAATAAGCAAGAAGTGGCAATACCAATAACATCCCCTATTAGATCAATGGTGGTCTCACAATAGCCAGAAGCGAGACGAGGGCAAGAATATGCTAATTAGGGTAAATAAGTAGCCAACAGAATTAGAAAAGTTAACTAAACGCAAATTAAAAGATTAGACTTAGGGTCTAATAAAAGAATTGAGATGCGTTTGGAGCAGCCCAAAGGATGAAGCGCCTAACGAAGCAGTTCATCACGGATTTCAAAAATGGAGAAGCACGTCCAACTTAGTATTTTTGGGCTTCAAGGAAGTACGAGACTTCAACGGGACGCGAGGATACTCTAGGATAGCCTTCTGGGTAGGCCTAACGAAGCTGCACCACCGGAGGTAGGTCTGTAGGTGTTCCATCATGAGAGTATGCCTTGACTGCATTTGAATTGTAGGCCTAACGAAGCAGACCTTTGTAGGCAGTCAGAAGGGCTTGGTGTTCATAGTAGGGTATTCGTATGTCCAGTACTTGCAAGTAAGTTTAAGGATAGTCGCATGCGGATATCGGCCAGCATCAAGACCAAGAGCGATTTCAGGAAAGACTAGAGTTAAACCAACATGCCAATGATTCTTTCACTATCGAGATATTGGATGGGGGGGCACTGCCAATTGGATGTTAGATTGTTTGCAGTAGGGCACGACCACTTTACTCTTTAGAGGTCTTTCGATTTAGTTGAGGGTGGCTGCGTGGGGCCATAGCCACGATGAGACAGACCAACTAGAATATCTGTATTGTAGGCCTAACGAAGCGGTCCTTTATAAATATAGAAAATCCCCGACTGAATTCCGTACAAGGTAGACCTTGTTGGTGGGATTCAGATAGTAGACAGAACGATTACGTAGTCCTCAATGTACTCACAGTGTGGTACATTATGGATGTCCGAGCACTGGCATAGACTAGTGCGGACGCGATTTACGTTTTCATAGTAAGTAGTGGAGCATCTGTATTGTAGGCCTTACGAAGCAGTCCTTTACAGATGTAGCTACGGAACGCTCGTGGAACAAGATGATGGAGTATCTGTATTGTAGGCCTTACGAAGCAGTCATTTACAGATATAGCTACGGATCAAGACGATGGAGCCCTTTTCGAGGAGGATACGGAAGGTATCATGGGTGGTACCTAGGACCAATATGGTCATTGGGCATATAGCTACATATATGTATACATTAGTTATTAGGTATTAATCTACTATGGAGTAGATGGGCATGGTTCACGAACAGAGGCGAGAGTATTATAAACCAAATAAACCTAATATAACTGTAAATGGAAATAAAACGGTATATGTAGAATTAAGCTTAGAAGTGTATAATTTATCCATTCACCAGAACTTTTGTTCTGACCCCCTCCTCATAACACCCTACAAGTTAAGTAGATGGCAGAGACTTCCCAACTGTAAGACACTTGTTTAGAGAGTGTTATTATATTGGTGAGTATTTACTTACTATTATATTTTAGTCAATCCCGCTGTGAGATAAATTATTGAGCTTTGATATATTTGTCTTTGCCTATTTGCAGGATACTAGATACCCAACTTGGGCTTCAGTGGGCTTGGTTTTTAGCATTTTTTCGAAAAATCTGGACCACTGGAATTCGAGTTGTTACACACGTGCTTCATTGTATTCACCAATGAGTTATCAAAAACACGAACATGTGTATTTGATACACATTTAGAGTATCTATGATAAGTTCATAGAATATGAAATAGAAGTGAATAAACTAATGCGCAATAGAAAAAATGAATTGATTTGACCGAATGGTTGAGTATATTGGAAAGAGTTCCAAACGTCCTAAAAATAAATAAAGATTCAATCTCAAAAGTCACTCCTTCCTATGATAAATAATGATGTCGATAACGAGTAATCAAAATTTGTTGAACAAACTAGGATTAATGTTGAGTGAATTTGAGTTAACTTCTTTCTGTAAGGTTGTGTACTTAAGAATAGTGCACAAGGATAAAATTAATTTCATCTAAAGAATAGTTTACTAAGACATACAAGATAAGGGTTTACAAGAAACATTAACACATCCTAGGTCAAAGAGTTGACATTTTATGAGAGTCGAAAGACTGCATTTAAAATTATACATGAGGGATCTTACATGAATCGCCCCGAAAGAAGTTCGAGAACGATCGTAATTGGATGGCCAATTTATGTTTTGAACATAAGTAACATAAAATAAAATAAAATTATTTTTATAAATAAGGCAATTCATAAAATGTTTATGAATACCTATTCCATTTCACTAAGAAACAATTGTTGTTTCATGAAATACCAACTTTGTAGCGAAGGAATTTCTTTTAGAAATTATCGGTAGTAAAATGGATTTCGATACGATCCAAGGATGAAACATATTACGTGAGGTGAAATGAAGTTAAGAAAACATAAATAAACACAACGCATTATACTATCTAATAAGTATTATTACACATTAAAGAGAAACTATGATCTCTTATCAATGTCAATAATATATAATCCTTGGTTGTAACATTAAGAGTATTGACTCTGCCATATAGTATGATGCGCAAATCCAAAAAGATTTCAAGTATGCTATCAAAATGTGATTTTGATAGTTGTACTCGAAGGGATATGATCCATTAGCCATAATTGTCTTCAAGAGAAAGACTAATGCAATTGGAATATAGTGAGCAGCATTGATAAGAATGACATTGTTAATTCCAATTGTTGAAATTAGCATAACATATTTGTCATTCGATGTGCTTAAGTTAATTTGGAATTTATTCATAATATAATCACTTGGTATGATTTTGTGTTTTGGTACATATATGTTCAAACAGAAAATTTTAAATAATTATTTTTAATAGACTGTTTGCACATAACAATCAAAATGTCTTGAAGTGTAACGACCCATAAATTTTGGTGGTTTTATTAATATATTTTATTGGAATTTTGTGAAATTTTAAATAATAAAATTTTTAAATAAAAATTTGATATTTGACATACGTCTATTTAAACATAGCAACTGGTAAATTTTCATCAGATAATATTGAAGTTTATTTTATTGTGTAATTCTATTTCAATTTAAATCAGTTAATAACAGTTGAATTTAAAAGTGTTCCGAAACCTGAATATGCCAACATGAGAAAATTTATTTAGAACACTCTGAATAAGACTGTGTAATTCGTTTCGCAAATTTCGGACGTTTCTAGCTCCGTTTGGATTTTTCCGTACGGAATAGCAACGTATATCAGTGTCCGTATCGACTTTTGATCAGATGATCGTACCACTGATATCTGTATACCGGTTTGATCGTCTCGTCGAGCTGATCTCTATGGTATATTCAATCCTGTGTTTTGAAGTTCGATACACAGCGGAATCCGCGAAATCGGTAACCGTATCGGTATCCGTTTTGCGTATCTAGAATTTTCCTGTGTCCATTCAGATTTCACGTGAATAATTCTAATAGCCTCTAGCTCTTTATACTCCTGAATTTATTTTTGACTTTTACTTTTCCCCATGTTGAATTTATAACATTTGCTGGTTCGTTCATTTTTGGCTTCTACTCTCCCACTTTATTTCTGTCAGTCAATAATATTATATATTTAAAGTTTTGGTAGAAAGAGAAAACGTTAGCTGGTATTTGCATTTATTCTGTAAATCTATTCACATTTTGTCTTCTTGTTCAAGCCACACCTCCTCCTCTCTCTCTCGCGCCTCTACCTCCTTCACGTAGCCAAGCATCCATCAACCTCGGCCATCGCCTAACGTCGAACAGCTCTGACCGCATCTCCTTCTTCACCGCCCTCTCCTCTTCCACCTTGCACACACCAACCAAATCTCCATCATCTGTCCTTCACGCATTCTCCGACCCTCAGCCCAACGCCACATCTCCGACCTGGCGAGCGCCAAACCCGACTGCATCTTGGCAACCTCCGTATCACCTTCTCATCTTCCTATTTGTACACAGGTATATATATAGTATTTTGTAGATGTCAGTTTTATATAAATCAACTATTAGTCTATATGGAAGATTTGATATTTATTTTAATGTGTAAAAAGTTATATGGCGATTATATGTTTAGTTACATAGATATGTACAGGTTTTGCTATATATGAAAGTGTATATTCTATTATATATAAGTATACAAAATTTCGAAATTATATATATATATATGTGTGTGTGTGTGTGTGTGTGTGTGTTGCATTTTGTTATGTATATACATTTCAGCTTCCTTTCATAAGTGTTATTATAAAGGTTCTTTCTATACATATATATATATATATATATTAGTTCTGTCATATATATTAGTCTGTTTTTTTTTTTTAAGTATAACTAGTTGTATATCAACTATATTTATAGATATGTATGTGGGTACGTATGTTATATATATATAGTAGTTATATATTGAAGTACATGAGGTCTATCTTTGTTTATATATAAGAGTATATATTATATTATAATAAATATTTGTCCTATATTGTTTTATATATAATATGTATATTGTGGTTTTAATAGATAATACACATATAAGTTTAGATATGTGTTATATTTTCTCTCTGGGATTTTTAACTATTGTCTAAAATCTGTAGTTTATTTATAGTATATGTATAGGTATATATATTAACTTATATACTTCGGCCAGTTGTATTGTTTTACAAAAAATATTGATTTATAATGTATAGGCTGTATGAAGTATATGTAAAGAATGATATATGTCTTAGTCTTAGCTGTTCTCCTCTTTTGCTGTTCTCCTCTTTTGCCTATCTCTGTACCTAGTTCTTATTTTACTAATATATACAAAAGGATACTTTGAGTTGGCTTTCATGTTTACATGTAGCATGCATATTTAGTTTAGGTCGCTTATGTATTGTTTTAAAGTATATAATATATGTATAAGTAAAACAATATTGATTTTTAAGTATAAACCTGGTACAGTAATATACATATTAGATCGTAAAGTTTTGGGAATGGTTGTTTCTATGTTTTTGTAAGCGTATGTGATCTGTAATTGATTTAATATATGAATATATAACATGTATTTTGATTTTTATTATTTGCGTATGTGTGTGTGTGTGTGTATTTATGTGTTTGATCTAAAACAATGGTTGAAATATATATATTTAGTTTAATATGTGTTTAAACTAATATTGATTTGTAGTTATTTATATATAGTTATTTATAGTTATATATAAGTTCACTTATAGAAATTTTCGTCATCGATTCCGTTCTGATTTGTTCCATCAATTCCTGTTACCAGCTTTGTCATCAAATTCGTGCCTATCTTGCGTTGCTTTGGAAATCGTCATTTGGATTGGTCAATTTCGCAATTCAAATCGTAGACTGTTGTGGTGTCTATCTTCTATCTAACCTCGAAAGGCGAGCAATCACTCACGATTTACGTTCTTATATATATTAAATTTAATTTCAATTGAAACGATAATTGAAATATGCTGTTGTTAGTTATTTACATTGTTATATATATGCTATTACCTGTATCTGTTCACCTGTGACATCTAACACCATTATCTGTTATTTATATTGATGATATATGTCTGTTATGTTATTATCATATCTGCTATCACTCTGCAAGTTCCCTGTTAGTATAGAATCATTATGGGTTGAAATGATACATACCCGAACGATCTGTAGAATAGGAGAAAATCGTTATGGGTTGAAATGATAAACCCAAGCGATTTTCAATTGAATTGAATTTGGGATTGCGGGTTGAAATGATATATACCCGTATATATTTAAATTGCGGATTGAAATGATAAATATCCGTATTACTTGACCATAGGATAGAAAATTATATACATACACCGTTGGTCTATATATAAATATTTTGAAAATGATTTATATGGTCTTTGGAAAGAAATTTTTGGTTTTATAAAAATATGAATTTTAGATATTATATAAAAGTTATAGTTATATTCTTGATTTTAAGCTATGCATAAATTTGTTTTAATACAAAATAAGCTTAATAATAAAGTTTGATTTTATTAAAATATAATATGGTTAAGTATTTATTTAAATTATATTTTAATATAGAGTTTATAATGATTTAATAAATCAAGGTTGAGAAGATAGATTTGAAATTGATTTGAAATTGTATTTAATTAAGAAATATATTTAATTAGAAATCGATTTGGAACTTATTGAATTTGAGATTTTTAAAGGATATTATTTTATAACTTGATTTTGGTTAAGGTGATTTAAATGAATATTTCAAGTTTAAATAAGTTGAAGGAAATATTTTGTTTATTTGTAATTTGGGGTTTTATTTAAATAATATAGGATTTATTAAGTGAATATTTCAAAACTAAATAATGATAATGTTAAATTAAGATATATATGAAATTATCAAATTTAGTCTTGAGATTGTGAAATATTTAAAGCTTTGGAATATATCGTAATTTAAATGGTTTATTTGTGGTTCAAATCTGTATTTGAAATCGATATAATAGTTTATTGAGAACTGAATTGAATTGAAATTGATGATTTGAGATTTGACTAAATTTGAAATTTTGGGATTGGTGTTGATTTGGAATTGATTTGTGAAATTTGAGGAAGCTATTTTATTATATAAAGTATTTTTAAATTATATTTAAAACTATTTATATATGTTACTTTATGAACTTATTTCATATAAACTATTTTAATATAAATTATTTTTAATATAAACTATTTTAAATTATAACTATTTTTATATAAACTATTTTAAATTATAAACTATTTTATTATTTATATTTAAACGGTTAAGTGGGAAGTGTTATGATTCCAAAGCATTATGATTTCTAAATTTTGATTTCCAAGGAATTATGATTTCCAAAGTGTGTGATTTAGAAAGTGTTATAACTTTGAAGTACTAAGATTTTGTAAATGGATATATTTGAGATGGATATATTTGAAATGGAAATGATATCGTATTTGGTTTTGAAATGGAAGTGATATCGTATTGATATGGTTTTGAAATGGCAATGATATTTTGGTTTTGAAATATAAACTATTTTGAAAGTTTATTAAATGACCAATCGGTGTAATAATTACGTAGTTATTGAAGAGTCCGGGATCGGTTAGGGACATACTCTCTGTCTAAACCGAAAACCACTTTAATAACTATTATACGCGGAGTGTGATCCAGAATGAAGTGGTTGGAATGTTGACGTTGCTGGATTTGAAGAAAGAGAACGATAATGATAGCCTTGACACCTGTGTCAAATTTGAAATGACTTAAACAGGAGCCGTGCCAGGCCAGTGAGGTTAGCTACCTCTAGCGGACACACTTCTTCGTAAACTACTCATTACTTGTTTTGATTGGTGCGCACCCTTGAATTGGGAGTGTTGTTTCGTGGTGTTGCGATCGTTGCGACGATGCGTTCTCACCAGTCCGGATCAGGCGAACGGTAGTTTCACTACCTTGGGTATTGCCTCATGTGCCTTGTCATACTCGTATCCTTAAGCGCGACCACTACGATTTGTTTTGTGTTATACCTATGGAGTACTCCCTGATACCCCACTAGTTTACGGTGGAGTTTACAGTGCTGTATAGACTATGACGCTTATATAAAATGTGTTAAGGGGGATAATGGTAACGCCTTAACGCTATTTTGATACTTTATATTACTGATAGGCATTATCTACTTAGCGTACACTACTATATATAAATAGTTTAACGGATCCTTAGAGGATGGTTATCCCAAACATCCTTTGAGTTGCTTGTATTTTTAGTTGTTATTTCACTTGAGTTGGATTTATTGATATAAGAATGTTAATCCTGACTCGAGTGTTTTATGTTTTGCTTTACGCTCGGGTCAGACTGAGTGTACCAGTATTCGAGACTCACCTTTGGAGTTGGAGCTTCGCTTGGAGATCCAGCTATCTATCCAGCTTTCAGATATTCAGTTGATTCCAGTGATGTATTCTAATCTTGTATTTGACTATTGTATTCGAGACTTCTGTTGTATCTTATTTAACTCTGTTATATATATATAGTAGCTTCATGAACTACTATTCTTTTGTTTCCGGTGCACTAATGTTATATTACTCTGTGTCTGTGATTTTGTGATTATTTATTTACTGTATATATGCTGAGTTTTGCCAAATTTAAATTAACAATTCGGTATTTTGAATTATTCAAGTCAGACATGTGTGGTTTTATTGTTGATTTGAATGGTCCAAAATAGCGGGTCGTTACATGAAGTAAGTGGGAGCGGTATTGAGTTTGTGGGTTTTGGATAAGATCCAATAATGGGTATGAAAGTACAGTTCGACAGACATAAAAGTTGAACAAGTGTTTTGATAGAAATATCAAATAGTTTGATTTTTAGTCAAAATATAGAGGAAGCATGTTTCTACAGAAAGAACATTAAAAGGTACAAAGATATTTCATAACTATAAGAAAATAACATAGCGTAGATTGTTAACGATGTCTTATGTTAGAATTAGTTCTAGTTTGGTTGTTTAATACTCGGTATTGGATTTGCAAATCATATCTTTTATAATAAGTATCAAGGATGTTAGGAATGTCCCAAACGATAAGCAAAGACACCTTATTAAATGTTTAATATGGAACATGTAAATGAATTCCTTATGCATCGATCATACACACTGTATTTTCTACGATATTGTAATTAGCTTATGTATTTGATGCATGAAGAAATATCAAATCCAAATTAAGATCACTAAAGGTAGTTTAGAGCGTTCTCGAGTATATATGCAATACTAGATAATTATTTGCAGAAACAACTAACTCCTTATGAAGGGGTGTTCGGTCTCGAACTTCATAAGTGCTATAGAGTATAATGTGTCGATATTAAATTTAAATGTTCCAAATGATACACTGTGGCTAATACAATGAAAAAGCTAAGTACATTGCCTTGAATAGCGCCACAATAAAAGCATTTATAAATATAAATGTACAAATTTAAAACCGAGCTAAGTGTGATTTCAAATGTTGAGAATCCCATGATATTGTTATAAGATAATGATGTCGCGATACAGTTCGTAAAAGAACCTAGATCTCATAACAAGTCAGGAAACATCCTCCGAATAGTTCCATATCATAATGATAGTTTATCAGCATCGAATAGAGTTGATTGACAGAGTAGATAATTAAAAAACATGGCATACTCGTTTAGTAAGGACTGCCTGGTTATTTTTGAAAAAAACCAATGGAAGAAGTTGGAATAAGATTCGATGATTGACCCCAAGTGCAAGTGGGAGATTGATAGAGTTAGGGGTATGCTCTAGGGGCAATCATGTAATTTGTTACATATACCTAGCTCAACGACCAATCTTGTTCGAAACAAGGTGTTTTCTTTCTGTTATATAATTGCTATAATATGTTATAATAATTGATTATTCAATTTAAGTATATTTAATAAAAAAGACATAAATGGTTTATTTTGTGATAGTAATTACAAGATGTTGTAATCATGAACAATTTATCACAATATAATAAACACACCATTTTGAATATTCCTAGTCAAGTTGTACCGAGACTAGATATTAATACATTCGTTGAAACTAAAGCACATAACACTCTCCAAACGTTGGGCAGCATATCACTCATGACCATTGGGTCACTAAGGGGTTATGTAATGATAGTTATTGGATAATTGTGGAATGACTCACTAGATATTTTTTTTGTTGGTTAAAATAACTAACAAACAGAGAATATCGAAGTGATAATATTACATAATTCCCTCGACTTGAGAATACCGTCGAGCTTCTATATAGAAACTCAACTTCGATTATATTTGTGTTGTGGCACGGTGTCCCTTGAACAACTATAATTAGGTCACGTTGAAGTATTGGAAGTGAAATACTATTTAAGAGAGAATTCGTTTCATTAATTATATAGGGTTACACTACAATAAAAGCTATTATAAACAGCATTGTGGAACATCGTTCATGCGTTTAATGCAGTTTTTAGTCTTGTACAAACCAATACAAATACATATAATGCTGTATAAATAACCCTATAAAACACAATAAGGCGAGCTTCCAAATTATTTTGGTGGCTGTGTTCTTGCTATATTGTTTCGTTCTATGCTGCATATGTCTTCTTCTCGTCTTTCCCATATAAAATTTAAAAACCCTAAAAAAAGAAATATGTTCTTCCTCTAATCTCATTTACTTCTTCCTGTTCAAGAGAAATAGGTCAGAGCTTATTTGACCATGGAAGAAATAGGTTTGCTTCTTCCACCATTTTGTGACGTGAGCAAATAATGATAACTGTAACTTTTAGAAACGTATGTTATTATGGCTAAATTGTTGTGAATTTTCCAAATGATTTTTTTATTTATAAATTTCTTCAATAAATTTCCTTTTTTAATTGCAAAATTTGGGGATATTGGGGCTATGGTCTTGTTGTTGAGTGGATTGGGTCATTCTCCATGCAACATCATCTTCTTCATCCCAACTTCATTCCTAGCAATTAGTCTTACTAATTTCTCACCTTCAGTTGGTAATTTTCTTCATTAATGGATTTTTGAAATGGTACTTAGATACAACATCTCATTGAAACAACATAAGACAAATCACATGTCAATATATGTTCGAATCACGCTGCGCAAGTTTCAAACTTATGACCTTTCGCACTAAAGTCGGATTACTTAACCACTAGAACAATGGTGCTTGTCTTCATTAATTTTTTTATTCATACATGAACTCTACCCTTGCATTGATGCATGAACTGTTTTATTATTGACCATAATTGACTTGGTCAGTTGAAATTTTCCTTATGTTACGGTATAATGAATAAATTTTCAATTATGAAGAATCTTTGCAACTGTTATAATTTGAGTGGATTCATGCTTTACATCATGGAGAGGCTTATTTGGATGTAAAAGTGTTGCATATTTCATGCAAATTTGGTAATATGAAACTATTATTGCCATTGATTTAAAGAATTAAGTATTTAGTTTGTGATTTTAAATATTTTGTTATAGAGACATATTTTATTGTTTGTAAATATTTTGTTATGGATATTTTCTCATTCCCGCATTATGTGTAGATTAATTGTTGGACTTATGTCAGCTCAGGTTATGCAATCAATTAACTTATGTCTGTTTAGGTTATAATTCTATTGTAGCATAATTGATCTCATTTCAAACAAGTATGGAGCCTTCTTTTTTATTTTTAGCTATGTACTCGTGCAGTATTTTCATCAAGCTTCTATTTGCAGTGCTTTATAAATTCTAGACACAAACATAGGTAATGTGAACACTATTAAGAATATTCAAAATATTACTTTTAAAAGAGTCCAATAAATAATAAAGGCCTTATTTAGAAAGCTAGCAATGTTACCCAATTCAGAGGAATAAAAAATTTCCATTGACCCATGGTTACTAAACATAGTTCTAAATATTGAATTTCACTTCTTACATATTGTTACTAAATACAGTTCTAAATATTGAATTTCCACATTTTTGTGAGAAAAGTAACAAGCAATTTACTCCATCGTATATGATATTTCTCATGATTTCAATTTGGAGACTAATAAATTTCTTTATGGGATTACTGTATGGGATGCTATTTGTTATGTTGGAGAATATGATAATCTGTACTGAGCAGAAAGCCTTTTAGAAATCGGGTTTCAGTACAAAGAAAAATGAAATATTAGAGTTTTATCAGCCTAACAAATTCACATGTTCTACACATGTTTTAGTTTTTCAACCTAACAAATTCACATCTTTAAGATGGCAAACAAATAATGCAGTGCTCTCAATCATTTGCTATAAAATATCAAAATAGTATTCAATATTATCAGTGTTACATAGTAATTTTCTACATTGCAGTAGTGATTTTGAATAATGTTTATCCTTCTTCAAGTGGGCGATTATCCTAATTTCTCTTTCTTCTTTATGGAATTTTTTTGTTGATCAACTGAAGGTTAAATTGGCCTTCATTTAGATGTATGGTATTCATTTGTATTAATGTTATAATCTATCATTTAAGTAAATGAATATTGTAACGACTTGGTATTTTGAACCGTTCAAATCGACAATCATCCACTCATGTCAGACTTGAATTTCTCAAAAAACATATTGTTAATTTATATCCGGTAAAACTTAGCATATACAGTTAATAAAATCAATCACAGAATCACAAACACAGAGTTATACAACAATAAGCAGCGAAATAGATAAATAGTAGTTCATGAAGCTACTATATAAACATCAGAGTTTAAAGTAAAATACAACAGATATCTCAAATATAGAGTAATCTCAAATACATAAATAGATGACAAGTCTGAACATAAACTGGAAATAACTGAAATCTGAATAGATAATAGAAGATCTTATAGTAAAGCTCTAATGGTGAGTCTCAAATGCTGTGTCACTCAGTCTGACCCGAGCATAAAGCAAAACACAAAACACTCGAGTCAGGATTAACATTCTTATACTTAATAAATTCAACTCAAGTGAAATGTCAACTGAAATACAAAATAACTTAAAGGATGTTTGGGATTCCCATCCTTTAAAGATCCGTTAAACTATCTACATACATAGTACAATACGCTACATATATAATGTCTATAGTAAAGTAAACTATTAAAATAGCGTTAAGGCGTTACCCATATCCCCCTTAACACATTTTATATATTCCCATAGTCTATACAGTACCGTAATTTCTCCGTAAACCGAAGGGCTATTAGAGGGCACTCCGTGGGTATGGTACAAACCAAACTCGTAGAGGGCGCGATAAGGCATGTGACAAGGCACACAAGGCAATGCCCAAGGTAGGATTCTACCGTTTTGCGGATCTGGATTGGTGGTAACGCATAGCAGCTACTACCGCCCACCTCGAGACACACTTCCATAATCAAAGGTGCACCCAATCAAATCACAAAGTAATAGAATGGTATCGAAGAAATGTGCCCGATCTGAGGTGCGACTTCACTTGGCCCGGCATGGCTCTTGTTTTAGCCACATCAAACTGACTCATGGGAGTCAGGGCTGCGTTAATACCTCATACAGAATCGTCGCCAAACCATCCTACTTCGTTCTGGAATCTCCACCACGTACATAGTTATTAAAGTGGTTTTCTGTATTGGCAGAGAGTATGACAATATCTCATCCCGGTCTCTTTAACAACCACTTATTTCACACCGTGGTCATTTTCATTTCAAATCAGTTTTTACTTCATATTAAAATATCATATCCATTTCAAAAATCATATCACTTTCGAGATCGTATTCACTTTCGAAATCATATCACTTTCGGAATCATATATTTGTTTCCAAAATCATAACCACAAAATTGTTTAAACCATCATATCAAAATATTCGCATTTAAATCCATTAAATCTAAATCATCACAGTTTCAACTTAAACAGTTTAAATATTGAAATAGTTTATATATTTAAATAGTTATAAATTAAAAATAGTTTATAGTTAAAAATAGATTATATATTAACATAGTTTATATATTAAAATAGTTTACATATCAAAAATAGTTTATAATTAGAATTGTTTCTTCCAATTTCACAAATCAATTCAAATCTACTTTAGTTCTAGAAATTTAATTTAAATCAAATTTCAATTCAATTCAAATTCTCAATAAAACGATTTTTAATTTATATCGATTCAAATTTAACCAACTTCCAATTCAATAGGTTTCAAAGTTAAAATATTCAAACAATTTACAATAACTCAAATTGATAAATTTCATTTATATTTCAAAATTCAACATTAACTTTATTTAAATTTGGACTTATTCAATTAATCATCTTTAATTAAACATTAACATAAAATCTCAAATTCAAATTTAAATCAAATTAAATATTCAACTTCAATTTATTAAAATTTTAAAATATCCATTTAATCACCTTTAATCAAAATCAAGTTATCAAGTTATAAAAATCATATCTCTAAAATCTCAAATCAATAAGTTTCAACTCAATTGTTATTTAAATTTAAATACAAATCAATTCTTATTTAAATTCAATTATTAACCAACTTAAAATCAAGTCAACTTTAATTTATCTTTCCAACCTCTATTATTAAAGTTATTACAAAATCTATTTTTAAAATATAAATACTTGAACATATTATATATACTAATTAAATTAAATTTTATTAAATTTTATTATATTAAATTTTATTATTAAATTTATTTAAATCTTATTTTATATATTTTAAAATAATAAAAATATGAGTAAAATCTTAATAATTTATATTTTCAAAATTGACTTATAAATTTAAAATTTCCAAATATATACTTTTAAAAATCTAAATTTTACACATAAATAAAAATTAAAATACCTTTACATTATATTTAAAACAAATATTTATTTAAATCCATATATTTCCTTTCAAAACCTTGGAAATCATTTTTCAAAAATAGACCAACGGTGTCCGTATATAATTTTCTATCCTATGGTCAAGTGATACAGATATTTATCTTTTCAACCCGCAATTTAAATTTAATATTTATGGGTATATATAATTTCAACCCGCAATCCCAAAATTTCAAAATCAATGAAAATCGCTTAGGTTTATCATTTCAACCCATAACAATTTTCCCCTAATCTATAAGATCGTTCGGGTATGTATCATTTCAACCTATAGGGAATTTCTAAACTAACAGGGAACTTGCAGAGTGAACAAATATGATAATAATATAACATATCAACAACAGGCATATATCATCAGTAACAAATTTAAATATAATATATACAATAGTTTGTGGTGTCATATGTCATAGGTAAACAATGGTAGATAATGGCATATCATATTTAACAACTAAATACAAACAATTCAAATTTAACAACATATTTCAATTGTTCTTTCATGTGAGATCAATTTACTAAATAAAAGAATGTTAATCATGAGTGTTTGCTCACCTTTCATGGCTATGGAAACAATGATAACAAGATGTAGACGGACATGGATAAGCACAGATCGACAACGGGACAACGAGACAAGAGATAAACTACTGCGATACGGATAGCGACAAGCAAGATCTAGAATTCAATGGAAAACAAATGTATATTATATTTTCTTAAAAATCAATATTTAATTTAAACACCTACTAAATTAAAATATATATATATATATTAAAATCAATATTTAATTTTAAACACATAAAATAAATTTCTGTATTATATTTAAAATTACTATTATATATATATTATTTTACTTTATAATAGAGGAGAGAATTTGCAAAATAGAAAACAAATATATATATATATATATATGTAACGGCCCGAAGATTTTCGACCCCGAAAATCGACACTAATACGTCCACTGTATAGAGTGCCGAACAATCGAGTGCCGGAAATCCCAGAATGTTAGGGTTAAGAAGAAAAGAGGTAGAATAAGAAAAGAAAACAACCGCACAGAATCTCACAATCGCAGCGAAACAAAATTTAATATACAATAACAACATTTTTTTTACAAAGAAAAGCTGTAACCATCAATATACATACAAGATATTAGAGTACAACAAATCTGGACAGTTATAATAACTTGTCCTCAACTACTGAATAAAATAGCCTATAATACAGCAGAATATACTCAATACATCTCTGCCATCCAGCTCGTCTCCTGAGCTCCAAAGCGTCCCAACCTGAAAATCTGTAATACTCGGTCTGACCCGAGCATTACAATAAAGTAACACTCGAGTCAGGCTGGAAACCAGCGTGAGTAAACCCATTTAACTAGAAATACTTAAGTTATAATGCTTCTTTGAAAACCCAGGTAACTCGTACATAACTACAAGGTTTTATCTTGTTATAGCCAAATACTTATTACACAAATCCATTGATATTTAAAATAATTTCTAAGTACCGTTACTTATTTTAAATGGTCAGACTTACTAAATTTTATTCAATTCCAGCCTATTAGACTCTATAATCAAATCCATAAAGATTTGTAATGCTTATTAAATCGAAGTGGTCCCGGATATCGCTGAATATCCGATCCCGGTCTCTTCGAATCCAAGTGATAAATTTAAAGGGTTAAATTGTTTAAGTTCAACAAATTTATTACTTAGGGCGATAACATCACTTATGGCAATTTGTTACAGATGCCTTATTTTAAATAAAATGTATTACCATTTCAATCTAATTATTTTAATTTTGAAAACAAACATCCCACAGAAATAAGCAAAGATATAGATCGTTAACCCAATTGATGATCTATAACCAATATCCAAACAATTTACCCATGGTTTTAAATTCACTTTGATTAACCGTATTCATTTATATTTTTTTCCAATTTAGTTACACCTTTAACAATTTATTAAATTATTAAATACCATTAATTACCCAAAGCTTTCAGTCAAATAAAAAAATAATAATTAATTACCATTATAAAATATCATTAAATTTTAAATTACGGATTTTAAAATGAAAATAGACTTTTAGTTTTAGAAGAAAGTATAAGTTATCAGATAATGTGTGTGTGTGTCTATATATATATAAATATATATATATATATATATATCATGATCTTCCTTCTTATCTTTATCATTTTCCCTGCTTTTTATTTTCTTCTTTTCTCCTTCCTTTTTCTCTTATTTTTACTGTTTTCTTTTCTTTTATTTCTTTCCCTTTTTTCTCTTTTATTTCTTTTCGTTTTCTTTTATTTTTCTTTTACTTTTCTTTCTTTTACTTATTTCCTTTTCCTTACTTTACTTTCCTATCTCGGCCCAAACCCGGCCCATGCTTTCTTTCCTCCCCTCCCAGTTACCTTCCCATTCCTTCTTCCATTTTTAAATGGTTACGTCTTGCACGTACGTGTGCACGTACACGCTCACACCAGACCAAAACACTCGCCGCTGACCCTACTCTCGCATCACCCACCACAATACCACCTCGTCCATCCACCTAAATCGCGCAATCGTCCTCAGATTCAAATTTTCACGGTTCAACCCATACCAGGAATCTGGGCACTTCACACAACCACCTCGCCTCGCCACAACACTCCACCACCACCCACCAGATTACACCTATGGCCTCACCGTCGCTTCCTCGATTGACTCCCCTATGTGCGCACACCTCGCTGTCCCTCTCGACATCATCATTCCTCGAACCGAAAACCAAACCCAAACCACCCTAAACCCTAGAATCGCCTCGACCCAACGTCACCCGCCATGATAAAATGGCGTAGAATTTTTCCCAGCTGCGCCCTCCTCTCTTCCTCCTCCGTGCCCAGCGCCTTGCCATGAAATCGATCAGGTCGCCAAAAATTAGACGAAGACACAATTCCGTTCATCCATCCATTTCTCTCTCCATACTCAATTAAAAATCACCAAACTAACTCTAAAATTAATGGTTTTCGAAGACAAATCACATTCATATAATCGAAAGCTTGGATCATGACATTCGAATTTTTTCCACTTTAAAGTTGCCTACCGTAAATAAAATTTTCCTCTATCTATGAATCACTATTCTTAATGAAACAAATTAAAAAAAAACTTCATTCAAAATCAAACAGTTTTCCTTTTGAAGCCATAGTCTAAAATTTGATGAGTAGAGGATTAATGATTTAAAAGTGGCAAAATATCACCCTTTCAAAGAACAGAGAAGCCAAACCTGTTACTGTGAGTATCCAGATACAATCATGATTAAACCCATATATGCATAGCATAGAACTAATTAACATAGGTATATTTGACAAATATATCTGTTCCTACGAATTCAAAGGTGGGTAGGTATGTACAAGAATTATAGTAAGCAAAAACTTGTATTTACTCATAGTTTTATTTTATTTTTCGAACAGAGGAATGTTTTTGAAAAGAAACCGCTAGCTTTTGTTTTGATTCCCTGGACTTGAGCCATTTTTGATTGCTAAGTGGCAGCTTGTATTATTTCTACTTTAGTTTGTTTGAATAAAAATAGAAAATGAGACAAGGGTAGAGGTATATATAGAGAGAAGGTAAAGATTACAGGGTAAGCCATAGGGTTGAAGCCTTGTACAGGCTTTTATTTTATTCATGTTACTTTCTTTTTAATTTATTTTTCATTTGTCTTGATTTGATTTATTATGAAATGATTTGATTTTTGCATGACTTGATTTAATAGAGAGATTTGATCTTTTATGTGCTTGAAAAGAGGTTTGCCATCATATTGTTCCCTTATGTGTTTATATATATATATGCAAATACATACTTCATTATATATATATATATATGTAAATAGATTTGCACTTACTTTACCTATTCACTATTTTATATTGACATATATATACATACTTATTTACTAATTTATGTAACCTATACTTATATTTAATCACCCTTTTACAAATTTCCATATACATATACATATACTTAGGCACATTTTATCATTACATATATATATTTGTTCATATACTTAACCTTGTCTCCTTGTATGCATACATACATACGTACTTCACATATATACTTATATGTATGTGTCATCAATATGTTTACATGTACATTCATTGATATATATATATATATATATATCCTCATGTATATATTTGCCTTTTTCCAACTTATAATAATGTATAAATACATGTATGCCTCATATATATTTACATATATATATATATATCTTTCATCCCAATTTCATATATTTACATATATATATATATATTCACATATTATATACATCTTAACCTATGTATATTTATTTTATCCATATGTTTTGTTCTTGTAACATATGTACGTGGTAATAAGTTTTGAAATCTTACCCTTTTGAAATTATACATTCATGTATATATATTTATTTATCTATACAATATTTTTCATAACATACATACACATGTATATATTATATAAATGGATATTTACATATACAAATATATGGATATTTATCTTAAGTTCAAATGGTGGGGTTTATACTTACATATAATTTATTTTTTTCTATAAGATTCATCTTATCCAAAGATTCAATATTTAATGTAGTTTTTAATCGATATATAGATTCAGGTATTTTAACATCAGAAAATTTATTTATTCGACCAATAAAAATTTAATATCCAATTGATTAAAATCAGTTAATTACCCAATAACATCGTCAGAAAACCCGGGTCGTTACATTCCTCCCCCCTTAGAACTTTTCGTCCACGAAAAGGAACGAAGCGAGAAATTTAATTTAATATTTATTTTAGTTAAAATTTATTCTTTTAAACGTTTTAACTCCTTATTCTTTTATTATACAATTGAAAACACTTTAAAAATTACATAATATACCAATTTAGTTTTATACAAAAATACTTTTTGTAAACCGATGTTTCAAAAGTCCATCCTTGTTCTCACAGAAATTCAGTCATACGTTGATCAGGCGTATGACTGAAAATCTATAAGTACTTAGTAGACCCGTTTTCAACACCCAGTGAAAATACTTGGAAAACCTTTTGCAAGAATGCTATGGAAATCATCACCCCCTCCATGGGTCGCAGTTAGCACGATGATTACGTCGCCATCCCGGCGAAAACCATAAGAAAACTGTAGGCATCCGCACCTCTCGACTTTCACCATGGAAACTGCACATCCAGGGTTGCGTTGCTATCACAGCAAAAACCTGTGTAACTGTAGGCATCAGCACCCCTCGAATTACGCTGCTAAACTAAACTTTACCACATAGATCGCAGACTACACAAAGTGATGTCACTGTTCCAGTGGAACCAGTGTAGACTGTAGGCACTCACTGCCACACAAATTTCGCTATGGAACCAAACCACATAGATAGCAATCTACCAATGTTACATCGCTATCCCAGCGAAATCAAACGTAGATTGTAGGCAATCACTGCCACTCGACTTACGCTATGGAACGACGATAGATCGTAGTTACAACAAAGGTTACGTTGCTATCACAGCAAATCCCAATGTAACTGTAGGTATCAGTGCCACATGAATTATGCTACCCCAATCACAATCCTCAGGAACTAAAGTTTTGTCCGGACGTCCTCTGGGATCCAAATTTAGAACCCCCTAAGGGCTCAAGGCAGAACCACCCAGTGGATCTCCTACTATAAGTTTCTACTCTAAATGGGAGCGCCTTTTTCCCCATAGCATTCTCAAAACATTTCATACTATACACTTATAGTATCTTTCAAATCATACTCTTTATATATATCACATATAAATCCCATTTACACAACATCGATATCTTCCAAAATCGATAATTCTCAAATTTGATTTACCAAATTTCCAAAATTTGCTTTTTTTCAAATCAAAAGCTTTTCAAAATCAATGAGTTCCAAAACCCTTTCAGTTCCACTCTCATATACATATAAAATCATTTATATATATATAAGATTATTCTTCAACTTGAGTAATTTTCGGATCATTTCATTCTTATATAAATTCCACTTTATATTTCAAATATCCTTTAAAGATCATTTCCTCCAGTTATACTTTCAATAAGGGAAGTTTTTAATATATAACCAATACATATAACCCCGTTAATGCCAAATCAAATTTTCAAGTTCGATTTCCCTTTCAAAGTCATTTGTCACTTTACTTATTTCTTGCAAAGTAAGTTCCTAGTTATAGTGACTATTTACTCTTTATTTTTATCACCATAAATTTCTCAAACTATACTCTTTCACTTCAAAATCATTTTTGCCTCAATATCCGACTCGGTTCCAATTCAGAATTTGCCTCAATTTCCCATTTGGACTATAACTTCAATTTTATCTCAATTGGTATTTAAATATAAACAATTTCCACTCTAACCAGTTTGAATTCAGAAAGTAGCCTAAAAAGTTTAAAATAGTTAAATAGTTGTAAAATAGTGGTAAAATAGTTAAATAGTAAGTATAAGATAGTTTGGGTATTAAAAAGCAGGGTTTGTATAGTAGATAGCTTGGAGAAATCAAAATAATTTGAATATTTAAGAAAATAGATTTAAGACAGTTTACATTAAAATAATTTATTTCAAAATACTTTTCAGAGTCAAACTGGTTCAATTTCCCAATCTCCAATTCAAACAGTTTCCAATTTCCTCTTCCATTGATTCAATTCCAATTCAATCTTAATTAGCTTTGATTCCTCTTTCGATTCAAATCAATTTCCATTTTGAATTTGAACTAATTCAACTTTATTACAATTCCAGTTATTTCAATTTAATATCACCTTTGAATTAATTCCAATTCCATTCTAAATTTTCAACCATCTTGATTTATTCGGATTCGGTTTTCAAAATGTAGATTTAACCCCTTAAATCAAATTAACCTCTAATATTTAATTTAACAATCCAAATTTCTTATAATTAAATCATGAGCCCAAATCTCAAATATTCATTTAAATTTACCTCAACTTACCTTATGTGAGGTTCGAGTAAGAGTCCAAATTCTTTTTAACCAAATCAATTCTCGGAATTCAAATTTATTACCCAATTATACTTCAAACTTTGAAACCTAGTTCTTAAAGAGTTTCGGTTGACAAGTTCATTTTTGACACTTCAAACTTAAGTTCAATATAATTCCCTTTCCATAAACTCAACTTTATTTCCAAGAATCAAAATCTTTTAAACAGTTTCACAATAAAGTTTTTGTTTCCATTTAATTTCAGCAATGGATGTGTATCATTTCAATCCATTTCTTAATTTACTCGAAATAGTCCAATTTACAGTTTTTATACACCGTAAATAACAAACGGGATGATAGCCAGATATATCAAGGTAAATAAACATCCAAATTACCTAAAACACCAATCAATAGCATCCACCACAAATTTTCAGAATTCAAGACTCGTTTTATTTCAAAAATCGTTTTGAAATCACATATACATTTTCCCTTTTTCAACCCTTATCAAATCCATACTCTTCCTTTCAAATTAATCCATTTAACTTCCCTAAGTTAAAATTTTCAATTTCACATTGAAATTTTCCAATTCCGGATGTTCAAAACTTATTTAACTTCCCCTAAGTTAAATTTTCCATTCGTTCAATCCATTTAACCTTACTCAATTAAAATTTTTCACTCCAAATTTAATTTTTTATCAATATCCCTTCTCACTTATAAGTTTAAAAACTTATTTTTCTTAGGGTTATACTTCATATTCTTAAGGGGATTCCACAATTCAACACTTAGCATTTATTTCAAATCGACTTTGAAATCATATATGTATCTACATACATATATATATATATATATCCATTCACATATCCAATCACACTTTAACTTTAAACCATTCTTGGTTTTTAATCCAAACTAATTCATCTTCAAAACACTATTATTTTAGAACAAAGATTTCTATCTTCAAAAATATTCTAAATAAAATTATCTATTATTGTTTCCTTAAACACTTTGAAACAATTTCTAATTTCTTTGGCTTAGATTTAAAACTTCACAATTTAAATCCATTTCAATTTATAAGTCATACTTATATAAATTTTTACTTCCTTAAAACATTTCACTCTATTCCCTCGTTGTTTATTCCATAATAACATCCTTTATTAAGATACATCAACCGATTTATAATAATAACTAAGATTATCATATCTAGAACCCACACACCATATATTCCATCATAATTTTCTGGAAAAATATAATCAGGGTAACTTATTTCAAGTACTTTGAAAATTCTCTTGAATTTTCCAGGATTTAAATTCAGGTTTGAATCCATTTTTAGCTTAACTTATTTGTATAGTTAATCCTTACCCAAATTTCTATTTGGTTATGTACGTTTTACCACTTAAATCTTATGATCATATTTAATTTTAATAACAACAATCAATCACCTTACTATACTATAATAATTTAGAAAAATTATTGCTTTATATATCAAAATATAAGCTTATATTAAAATCATTTTTAAAACCGTTTTTAAAATCATTATATAAGAAAATAACAAGTACGCTGTGACGACCGCCCATGACCCCTGCACCGAATCTAGAGATAGAGCGCTGTAAAGTGTGCCAGGCGACCATGGACGATTGTCAAGGTAAGATTAAAACAACAGAATCTATCGTATTACTCACAGCGCATGGACAAAATACAATAGAACATATGTATAGTGAAGCTTTACAGAACAAAATGACATCATATAAAAACTCCATAATAGTTGAATACAAGCATCCACATAGTCAATACATCCAGCCTCACTACAAATCTCTCAGAGAATACAAAACAGCGGAATATCCAGTACATATAAGAAGATAATATGCAACCCTCTAGCTCGTCTTCGATATCTGCATCGTGAGAAGAGAACAGCACCTGCCACCTGCTACCTAGTCTGCCCGTCCCAAAATGGACGAACAGCCCAAGGCAATAAGAATTAAAACATAAAGCCTTGAGTCAGACAACAGTCTTAGTGAGCAGTAAATTAACTAACAACATACCAAAAGAGCATAAAGGAAAAGGAATAGGAATACAACCCTCCCACTCCAACCTCATTCTACAGTGATAGCCCCCAAACACACACTAAGCAGAAGCAAACATAACAGAGCATACAATTTAAAAGTAAAGCTATTATCACTCGAGTCAAGGGCGATGTTTTCCAAGTACCAAGGCCTAAATCAGATAAGCACCCAGAAAATACCGCTCTTGAGTCCGAAATGACATTACAACCAAACATCCATGACTCTGACTATCACTGTTATCCTTGCTTCGATATCACCGTTAATTGAATGACCGGCACATTCTTTCAGCCGTCCGTCAAGGGCTAATGAAAACCCTGGTTCTAGACATAACTCCCGCACGTCGTCGCAGCCCGTGCCTAGGACTATCGAATCTGCCCAGAGTACTCGACCATCAACAGTTGGCCGTTGGGACTATCGAATCTGCCCAAACGTACTCTTGCTTAGAGCATGCTAGAACCTTCAACAACGATGCTATCCAAGCCTCCTAGTCCTCCTCGACGACTATTCTCATATCCATTCATTATCCTCAACTCGAATCATATCACTGAGTTATCAACATGCTTGGAATGATCCCGTCTGGATTAGACCAAGTCTTCATCATATGATTGCCTCACTTCATTACATCCTCGCAAAGCCTCATCTCATCATCACATCATCGAATCTATGCATAAGAGCTTCATCATCCCGCTACATATGCCACGAGCAGCTTTTCCAATTCAAGAGCCTTTCCCTTAGCTTTTGAATCATCTTCGATCTAATCTAATCATCAATCATCTAGTTCATAACAATCAATCAAATCAAACATCAATCCAAGCAATCAAGCATTCAAATATGATCTAAGTAGACAATTATAACAATAATGGCATTTTCGTAATTAAAGAGTTGAAAGTCCAATAAGCATGAAAACATGGATTATATCTCTACAAACTTGATGAATGAACTTGCATAGGTTAACATATGATAAAATGGATGTAACATCATCATGAACAATGGATCTATATGGATCTACACATAGGATGAAGAAAATGCATGGAAATCACTATTTTAACACCAAATCGAGCCAACAATCCGATATACTCCTTTGGATCCGTGTGAGAGATAATCACCACTCACCAAATCACCTAAACAACCTCAAATCAACACGCTTCAGATCTGGACAGCGAAGGATGAAGCTTGATCTATCACAAATCCGCCTCAAATGAAGAAATCTCTCTTGAAAAGATGAAGATCTTCAATCTAAGCTCTTGAATCTTCAATCTTGATCTTCGATTTGGATGGATGGAAGCACTATATTAGAGGGGAGAAAAGAAGTGAAGAAGTGTAGAAGTCGAGATCTCAAAATGGCAGCACTTCGTCGCTTCAAAATCCGGATCCCAAAAATGAAGAGAAGCTCTCCTATTTATAGCAGAAAACTGCCCTGAGTCGTAACTCGGCTATCTCCTTAAGTCGCTGCCGACTTAACATTATGCCGACCTACGACCTAAAAACCCCCACGACTTAACAGAGCCTCCGACCTAACCCTTAGCCAACAACTCCGACCTAACAGACAAGCCTACGACTTAACATGCGCGCGACCTAACTTATTCGAGTTACACGACCTAATACACGCGCGCTCCCTCCTAAGTCGCCTGGACGACCTAACAACTTAGCACCATCGACTTAACACTTATACGACTTATAAAACCTTGCGACCTAACAACTTAGCCTCTCTTAAGGTCGCCATCTTGTTAACTCCTTAGATCGCTAACCCACCCAGTCGACTTAACTACTAAGTCGCTAACTTGCTATCCCAGCTCCTCTAAGTCGTTGCCGACCTATCCATACACTACATCCTATAGGTCGCTCGAAACCTTAACTCGAACTGCCGACCTAACACTTAACACCCAAACACTTAGGTCGCTCACAACATTCTCTTAGGTCGTTGCCGACCTAACTCTACCCCAGAATACTAAGGTCGCTTACTACTCTTCCTTAGGTCGCCTGAACCTCTTAAGTCGGTCACGACTTATCTCCTAGGTCGGTCACTACCTTAAGTCGGTCAACCACACTCCCTTAACTCGGTGAGTTCCTTACGTCGGCAACTCGACCCAGACTTGTTGCTTAACTCGTCCAAACTCCTAAGTCGGCTACGACTTAGGACTTAAGCAAAATTCTGCCAAAACCAGAAATGACTTAACAACCATACAACCAAAGGTCAATCATTTTAGAATGTTTTGATCCGTAAAAATACGGGTTGTTACATTCTCTCCCCCTTAGGAATTTCGCCCCCGAAATTCCAAACAAACAAGGCAATCAAAGCTATTCTGTACGCCTATCATCCATAACAATCAATAAACCATGCATCCAATTCTAGCTTAGCGTACAGAATTCTAAGACTTAGAACAAGTTACAATTTCGTTAGATGACACGACACCTTAGGGCCATACCTTGAAGAGTTCAGGATGAGCTGCTTTCATCCTCTCTTCCACCTCCCACGTATAGTCGTTATCATCGTCACTCCATTGTATCTTGAGCAACTTAACTATCTTTCTCCTAAGCTGTTTCGTGTCGGTTCCAACAACACGAAGCGGCTTACGAGGTCTTCTACCGACTGGGTCAACTTCGAAGTCTTCACAGCTATCAGCAGAAACCACTGTACTCGAGTCGTGCACATACTTCCGTAGATACGATACATGAAAAACATTGTGCACACCCGACATCTTCTCCGGTAACTCCAATCTGTAGGCGAGCTTTCCAATTCGCTCGATGATCGGGAATGGTCCAACAAATCTCGGAGTCAATTTTCCTTTCTTCCCGAATCGAATAACATTCTTCAGTGGAGAAATCTTCACAAAAACCATATCTCCCACGTCGAATTCTAAATCCTTTCGACGCTTATCAGCATAACTCTTCTGACGGTCTTGGGCTGCCTTCATTCGTTGCCGAATGGTCTCTATGCAATCTGAAGTATGACGAATCATCTCTGGCCCAAGCATCAGCTTTTCTCCAGTTTCCAACCAACATGTTGGAGAGTTACACGGTCTTCCATACAATGCCTCATACGGTGCCATACCAATACTTGACTGGTAACTGTTGTTGTATGAAAACTCCACCAAATGAAGGTGATCTTCCCATGATCCTCCGAAATCCAAAACACAAGCTCTGAGGAGATCTTCCAAAACTCGGTTGACTCTCTCAGTCTGACCATCTGTTTGGGGATGATAAGCTGTACTCAAACACAACTCGGTTCCCAAGACTTCCTGGAAGCTCTTCCAAAATCCACTAGTGAACAATGGGTCTCGATCGCTCACTATACTCTTCGGAATACCATGGAATCGAACTATCCACTTAACATACAACTCAGCCAACTTTGATGCAGTCCTAGTCGATCGAACAGGAATGAATCGTGCACTCTTAGTCAGACGATCCACAATGACCCAGATCCCTTCATTTCCCGTTCTGGTTCTAGGTAATCCATCGATAAAATCCATCGACACTTGTTCCCACTTCCATGTAGGAACTTCTAATGGCTGAAGCAATCCGCTTGGCTTCTTCTGTTCGGCTTTTACCAACTGGCAATTCATACACTTGGAAATGAAATCTCCAACATCCTTCTTCATGCCTTCCCAGTAGTAGGTTCTCTTCATATCCCGATACATCTTGTTTCCACCTGGATGAATTGTCAACTTCGAGTGATGACTTTCCTTCAGAACTTCACTCCTCAATTCATCTATATCGGGAACAACTAGTCGTCCTTGCTTTCGAAGCCAACCCTCTCGATCGACCTCGAATCCTTTATCCTTTTCTGGATCCAATTCAGATTCCAAATCACGGATAATCTTGACAAGCTTATCATCTCGCTTTTGACTCTCGCCAATCCTTTCCACAAGAGTCGGTCTTATTGATAAGTTTGCCAACATCTCAGGTTCCAATTCACATCTAGGCCTGAAGTCAAATCCAGCTAAATACTCGAGACTCTTCCATTCTGAAAACATGGCTCCCAATCCTGCATGTCTTCGACTTAACACATCTGCCACTGCGTTACCTTTTCCCGGAGTATAAGCTATACCAAAATCATATGATGCCAAAAACTCTAGCCAACGTTGCTGCCGAAGATTCAAATCCTTTTGGGAGAAAAGATACTTCAACGACTTATGATCCGTAAACAACTCGAATCGGACTCCCAACAGGTAATGCCTCCACATCTTCAGAGCAAATACAATCGTCGCCAATTCCAAATCATGAGTTGGATAATTCCTTTCATGCGGCTTCAATTGTCGACTGGCATACGCAACAACTTTATCCTTCTGCATCAGCACTGCTCCAAGTCCAGTACCACATGCGTCGGTGTAAACCACCATCTCATCATTCCCACTAGGAATAGTCAAAACAGGAGCACTCGTCAATCGCTCTTTCAGGATTCCGAAAGCTTGCTCACAATTAGCATCCCAACTGAACACTTGGTTCTTCTTCGTCAATCCTGTTAACGGTGCAGCTATCTTGGAGAAGTCTTTGATAAACCGTCGATAATATCCTGCTAATCCAAGAAAACTTCTCACGTCTGATGCATTCTTAGGTCTAACCCAATCCTGGATTGCTGCCACCTTAGCGGGATCAACCGCTATTCCATTTCCAGAAATCACATGGCCTAAGAACCTCACTTCACCCTTCCAGAAGTGACACTTCGAAAACTTAGCCTTCAGCTGATGTTTCCGTAAGATCTCCAAAACAATACGCAAGTGCGTCTTGTGCTCTTCTTCCGTTCTGGAATAAATTAGAATATCATCCACGAACACAAGTACGAACTTGTTCAACTGATCTCTGAACACTCTATTCATAAGATCCACAAAATATGCTGGCGCGTTAGTCAATCCAAACGGCATTACCAGCCACTCAAAGAAACCGGATGGTGTCCTAAAAGCAGTCTTCGGCACACTATCCTTAGCCACTCTCAACTGGTGAAATCCCGTTGCCAAATCCATCTGAGAAAACACCTTAGCTTCGTGAAGCTGATCAAACAAGTCATCTATTCTCGGCAATGGATACTTGTTCTTCTTAGTCACCTTATTCAGCTCACGATAATCGACGCACAATCTCAACGACCCATCTGCCTTGGTTGCAAACACAACTGGTGCACCCCACTCGGACACACTACGCCGAATGAATCCTTTCTGTAAAAGGTCATCAACTTGCACCCTCAACTCCTGCTGTTCCCTAGGCGCCATCCGCCTAAGAGGCATCACAACAGGTCTGGCTCCTTCAACTAGATCTATACGAAACTCGATCTCTCTATGCGGCGGCAACCCTTTGACTTCGTCAAAGACATCCTCGAATCCATTTGCGATTGGCACTAAAGACAGTCCATCCCGTGGAACAACTAGCGAATACATGAAGCTCATGAAGACACCTTCCTCATGCTTACATCGTATCAAAATCTTTCGCCCTTCCACATTCTCGACTGTCACCTCCAGCCTCTCACAATCAACCTTAGCCGCATACTTCCTAAGCCAGTCCATACCCAAGATAATTCCGAACCCCGCAAAGTTCAGAACAAAGCAATCACAAACAAAAGAGCAACCATGACTCGACACAACTAGACCACGGCATAACATACACAAACAAGACGAACCCCCAACTGGATTAGTCACAACCAATGGCCTATCAACAATGTCCGGCTTCAAATCTAACCGGCCTACTAGTTCACTACAAACAAATGAATGCGACGCTCCAGTATCAAACAGAACTCTAACTGGAACACCACATAGGAAAAGAGTACCTTGAACAACCACACTCTTTCCCTTCTCTTCAGCAGTAGGAGCTTTCGAAGACGACGGAACAGCTCCTAAAGCATAATCTTGCACAACCTGCCTGTCCTTCCTTGGTTCTGGACAATTCTTCCTGAAATGCCCCGGCTTGTCACAGTTGTGACACTTCATCGGCACCTTAGGATTCTTACAATCCTTAGAGAAATGGCCCTTCTGCTGACAATTGTAGCAAGTCACCTCGCCTTTCGGCTTCTTCTGGCCATCCCTACCCTTCTGCTGCTGCTGCTTCCTCTTCTGGTTTCCACCCTGCTGTGGTTTAGATTCTCCCTTGGTAACAGCAACAACAGGTCCTTCCTTAGGAAACAGACTCTCATGCCTAAGAGCTTTCTCCACAAGCTTCTCAAATGAATCGTCCAAATGATCCACCAACTGCCTCCCAAGATAACTATCCAAGCCAGTCATGAACTTCTCATTCTTCTGGTAAGCAGACTCAATATATGACCGGGCATACTTGGACAAAGCTTCAAACTCAGAAACATACTCAAGAACAGATCTTCCACCCTGCTTGAGCTCCACAAACTTCTTGAACAGAACAGACTTCTGAGCTGTAGAAATGAACTTAGCTTCAAATCTGACTTGGAATTGCTCCCAAGTAATCTCTTCTTCCGGAGTAGTGATGGTAATAGAGTTCCACCAATCAGAGGCTCTCCCTTGAAGCTGCCTCGATGCCAACTTCCTCTTAGTTGCATCATCAATTCCCAAATCACCAAAGATCCTTCTACAAGCATCTATCCACCTCTGGACCTCGATAGTTGATTCTGTTCCCAAGAAAACCTTCCCTCCAAGAGCAGTATAATCCTTGCACAACTTAGCAAAATCCACTGGTTTCGGAGTTTGGACTTGAACTCCAACATCAATTGCCGCTCCCGGAACCGGTATCCTTCTCATGATCGAAGTCATCATAGCTTCGAACATGGCTGCATAATCAGCAGTCTCTTCAGTAGCACGGCCTTCCCTAGCAGCTGGTCTCCCTCTTCGACTCATTCTCAATATCTATAAAAAGGAATGATTAGAACATCTAGAGAAACAACTGCATAAAGGACTCAAACTCTACTAAGCTACTATATTATATATAGTAATCATCCATCAAAATACAATTACGTCTCTCATACGTAGTTACGACAGCGAGCGTTGGGTAAAATCGATTAACCAAAGCTCTGATACCAAATGTGACGACCGCCCATGACCCCTGCACCGAATCTAGAGATAGAGCGCTGTAAAGTGTGCCAGGCGACCATGGACGATTGTCAAGGTAAGATTAAAACAACAGAATCTATCGTATTACTCACAGCGCATGGACAAAATACAATAGAACATATGTATAGTGAAGCTTTACAGAACAAAATGACATCATATAAAAACTCCATAATAGTTGAATACAAGCATCCACATAGTCAATACATCCAGCCTCACTACAAATCTCTCAGAGAATACAAAACAGCGGAATATCCAGTACATATAAGAAGATAATATGCAACCCTCTAGCTCGTCTTCGATATCTGCATCGTGAGAAGAGAACAGCACCTGCCACCTGCTACCTAGTCTGTGTAACGACCCGCCATTTTGGACCATTCGCACCCATTATAAGTGTATAGGTAGACACTCATGCCGGAGTTGAATTGTTCAAAATACCGCGTTGTTAATTTAAATTTGGAAAAACTGAACATATACAGTAAATAAATAATCACAGATCACAGACACAGAGTAATAATTTGCAGCGGAAATAAAAGAGATAGTAGTTCATGAAGCTACTATATAAATATATAAAATACATCAGAGTTTACAACAGAAGAGTAATACGATACATCAGAGTTAAACCAGATACAACGGAAGAGTAACCGATACAAATCAGAATACATCACTGGAATCATCGAATATCTGAAAGCTGGATAGATAGCTGGATCTCCAAGCGAAGCTCCAACTCCAAAGGTGAGTCTCGAAAGCTAAACTACTCAGTCTGACCCGAGCGTAAAGCAAAACACAAAACACTCGAGTCAGGATTAACATTCTTATATTAATAAATCCAACTCAAGTGAAATAGCAATTGAAATACAAGTAACTCAAAGGATGTTTGGAATAACCATCCTTTAAGGATCCGTCAAACTATCTACTATGTAGTAGTGTACGATAAGTAGATAATGTCTATCAGTAATATAAAGATATCAAAATAGCGTTAAGTCATGGCCCATTCCACCCTTAACACATTTTTATTCCCACAAGCATATACAAGACCGTAGTTTCCCCAAAACCGGAAGTCACCAGAGGGCAATCCATATACTCAAGGTACAAATCAAATTCGTAGTGGTCGCGCATAAATGGAATACAAGTATGACAAGGCACATGAGGCTATACCCAAGGTAGTGATACTACCGTTCGCCTGATCCGGGCTGGTGAGAACGCAACGCCGCAGCGCCCGCAACACCGTGAGACAACACTCCCAAAATCAAGGGTGCACCAATCGACAATAAGTATAAGTAGTTCGAAGAAGTGTGTCCACTTGAGGTATCAATCCTCCATTGGCCCGGCACAGCTCCTGTTTTAGTCATTTCCAATTTGACACAAGTGTCAAGGCTATCCATTATCGTTCTCTTTCTTCAATCATCAACGTTCGTCAAACCAACCACTTCATTCTGGATCATCACTCCGCGTATAGTTATTAAAGTGGTTTTCGGTTTAGATAGAGAGTATATCCATAACCGAATTCCGGTCTCTTTAATAACTTTCGTAATTATTACACCGATTGGTCGTTTGTTTATTTCAAAAATCAATTTCGATTCAATTAGAATTTGCAAATCAACATTTCATTTGTCTTTCAAAACCAATTTCCATACTTTACGTTTCAAACTTCCAAATTATCATTTCAAAATCTTATAATTCAATTTCAATCGTTATTTAAAACAATTCAAAATTGATTCAAGTTCGTATATCAGTTTCATTCCGAAATCATTAACTTAATTTAACATTCAAATCAATTTCAATTCATTTATCAATTTCATTCAATGTTCGTTAAGTAAATTTGTCATTCAAAACAATTTCTATTAGATTTCCAAATCGTTAAATCAATTTATTAAGTTCAACTTCATTATATCAAGACTTACAAATTGAATTAAATTAAATTCATCAAATCAAATTCTTTAAATTTCAAGTCTTATATTAATTTCAATATATCACATTTTATTTCTTGTTAAAGAAATTCAATATCACTTATTTACTTTCTTAAATAATTTTCCAAAACTTACTTAATAGAGAAAACTCAATTTCAATTATTTACGAAGTAAAATTCACTTATTCGAAAGTTCAGTTTACTTATTAAAGAATTCAATTCAATTTAATCATTAAATAATTCAATCTTATTTAATTATTAAATAATTTCAAAGTTTAATAATTTCAACTTTATTATAATTTCAAACTTAATTATTAAATCATTTCAAAGTTAAACAACATTCTTCCATCAATTACTTTATTAATACTTCATTTCAGAATATTAAATATTCACATTTAAATTTCATTAAGATTCAATTTCCAACTTCGTTTCAAAACCATATTTTTATTCAAATAAAATCTTCGTTTTATTTTTTAAATCAAATTATTGACCAATCGGGTTTTATTTAATTTTCTTTCCTAGGTCAAAGTTCATTTTTGGGTATTTATCATTTCAACCCGATTCCAATTCAATTCCAAAATCAAAGCATAGGAAAGGGAACTTGCAGTGTGATAACTGGGATGGTGTCAAAGTAAATAAACAAGCAATAACAACAATCAATATCAATCCAATAATCAATTCAATAATCCCGAAATAACCGTATTAATTCGCATTGTTATTTGTACGAATTAATATAATTATTTCTAGAATCTACACTATCATTTCATGTAGATTAAAGATTATTACATTACGGTTTTCACTTGTCATCTATTACAATTTCATACATCATCAATTTAACAACATACGTTCAGTGATTCAAAATGTAATTAAACAAATCCTACGTGTCAATAAATTTAACAGTTAAAGGGGTCATATCATACAAATGTCAGTTAATTAAATTTAACATTTAATTATCCTATATCAAGTTCAATTTCATACCATTTATCATTTTAACATTAACAATTTAACGTCCAATATAAACATCAACAATCAATCAATATCAGCCAAACTGTATTATCATCACATAAATAATTAACAGATAAAGGTGTCAGATGTCATAGGTGAACTGATACAGGTAATAGCATATAAAACAGTGTAATTAACTAACAGCAGCATATTTCAATTGTCGTTTCAATTGAAATCAAATTTAATAAATAAAAGAACGTTAATCGTGAGTGAGTGCTCACCTTTCGAGGCTAGAGATGTTTGAGACCAGAACAAGCTACGAATTCCAAACAAAGCTAGATGGACGCGATTCAATGGGAGAAATAAACACGACGGACAAAGCTGATAAAAGAAGTAGACGAAATCAAATCAAAATTGGGTCGGTAAAGATAATTGATGTAAGCGAATTTATTTATATATAACATATTCTGCACTCAAACAAAATTTAAAATATTTTATTTTTCAGAAGTCGTTGTTTACATTAAAACCGTATTAGAAATAAATTTTCATATTGTATCCATTTAAAATAGATATGCAATATAGTCCATGGTTTACAACATGTTTTCAAACAATATTAAACAAACATCTATATATAATCTTTATATAAATTTTATAAACTAATATATACATATAACATATAAGACTCTCATACTCATAACACACAAAAAAAACAAAAAAATAAAATAAAGAAACAGGTAATACTTTACAGTAGGTTTTAAAATCTTTAACATAGTACAAGCAAATACTCAAAACGAACTGCTGTAGAGATATCTATACTTAACTAAACCAACTATTGTATATAATCAACAATATAGTTCATATAAATGTATATATAGAACACGTATACCATTTACATTGAATATACAAATATTACTTATACTACCTTTATAACTTAATACTTTAAAATATATAACTAAAATATATATACGAACTAATATAACTTATAAAGAATACAAATAACGTACGCATGCATTAAGTATGAAAACTTTGAATAGACAATAGGCTTATATTCAAAGGATAAAATATACACTGTTGGAACTTGTACATTGAATCCAAAATGGTATATTTATAAACAGATTTTTTTATTTTTTTTTATTTTTATAACTCAGACAAACTTATATATATACTTATACTCCATACAAAAAAATTTGAAACCAATAAATGTATACTCGTTTATATAAATGAATATGAAATCATATACAATTAATAAAATCTGGCTGTACAAACACGCAACATACAAACTAAAAATTTCATTACTTATGTATTAAACATGACAGCATTTATATAATATATAATATAAAATAAGATACTTTCATACTTGCGAATAAAACAACACATAACCCTTAAAACCAAATCATAAACTATCATCTATACCGACAGATTGTAAAAGTAGATGTAAATAAGTACACAGATTTGCAAATAATACTATTATACTTATACAAACAAATAAACCATATATAGGCTGTAAAGTATTAATCAAAACAAATTTATAAACAAGGCTACAACTCAACTCACGTGTCATCGAGCTTGCTGGCTCACGCATGGGTGAAGGCGACATGCAAAGAGAAGAGGGGACGGCTGCTTAGGTGAGGCCGGTTGTGAAAGTGTGGGCACTGGTGGATTGAAGGAGGACGTGGAGGGATGGTGATGGGCGGTGCGGCACGTGGTGGGTGATTTCAGGCAAGGCGGAGAGGGAGGCAATGGATCACGGAGATGAGGTATGGTGATGGGTGGTTCTCGAGGTTGGAGGAGGCGGCGTCGCTGTCAGGCGGAGACAAGGTCGGGATGGGAGGTGCGTGGCGAGTGAATGGAGTCGGAGCAAGGTTGCAAAAGGAAGAGAACGAACAGGCTGGTTTCAGAAATGTATAAACTTGCCTTATATTTTTATATTATACATTTTTTTTTAGCAAGAATTAGAAAGAAGATAAAGAAGGAGCAAACGAATCGCAAATAAAAATATCAACCGATGGGAACAGTTCACAGAAGAGAATAAAGAAAATGAAAGAATAATACGTTTTGTATTCCCAGAGCAACTAGGTGTGTACCAATGAACAATAAATAAAATATAGGGAACTGTTATTGTTAGGTATAAACTTTGACAACAAATAAAAGGTCATGGCTGACAGTTCAATAGGTGGATAACGCATGGACTCAGGAAAGTGAAAAGGCTCGAAGAGCGGAACCATTACAACTGATCGTTCCAACGATTTCGTCGTGTATCGGACCCCAAAACACATAAACAGATATAATGCGGAGGTCAGCACGACGAGCCGATCAAAACGGTATACAGATATCTGTTGTATGATTGAATTATAAAAATTGATATCGGTACCAGAATACTGCTATTTTCCAGAAAATAAGAACGACGGAGCCAAAGATGTCCGAATTTGGAAAAACGACAAACTGAAATCTTGCTCAGAAGATGGTTTAGAATTTTTCTATGTAAAAATATTTAGGTTTCGGAAACATTTTATTTTCACTGCTTTTTAACTGATTAAAGTGAAGTGAATTTACGCGCGAAATAAACTTTCGTATTTTCAGACGAAAATTTACCAGCTGCCATGTTAAACTAGGCGTATTTCAAATATCAAATTTTTATTTCAAAATTTTATCGTTTAAAATTTCACAAAATTTTAACTAATTACGTTATTAAAACAGTTGAAATTTACGGGTCGTTACATTCTCCCCCACTCAAAACTTTTCGTCCCCGAAAAGGAACGAGGTAGAAGAATAGAAACAACCAGAAAGAAAACAGATTTGAAATACAAAATAACAATTAATTTAAACCATATAGATTCAAATTTAAATTAATTGATAATCAATAATTGATTTAATCCATTTGATTTCACTAAAATCAATCTCAACTATTTCTAAATTCGTTATTTTATTATCCCGTTTTCTTCAATTTACAATTTTAAACCATAAATTTGAATAGTCTTTTATTATAATCATATTTTTCAACAATTTAAATTCTTCTTTATTCCAAAATTATTGTTAAATTTATTCTACTTAATATATCTACTCACATATATATATTTAACCCATATAAATTAATTTAAACCATAAAAGTTTCGATTTAAATTAATTTACATCTATTAATTTCTTTTAAATTCAAGGTATTTTCATAAGTTGATCACATTTCAATTTATTAATTCTTTCAAAACAAATTTATTTCATTATTAACTGAGTTTTATTTATTATCCTATCTAACTCAATTAACATCTTTATAATCAAAATTTAGTGTATAACATTTATTATAAACACTCAAATTTTATTTATAAATTCAATTCATCTTATATATTATCCAATCACATATTCAACTTCTGAATGATTTAGGTAAGTTGTATTAGAATGCAGTTGAACAATAAAATAAAATTTTCTCAATTCAATTATTCAAGTTTAAATATTTATTCCAAATTTTGGTTTTATTTATAATTAAAATCATCGTTTAACAAAATTTAAGAATTTGATTTCCGATTAACTTCATTAAACAATTTAGAGATATATATAATATATTTATCAAATCAAATTAAATTTTAAAATAAGATACCTATATATATATAAATCAAATTATACTGAAGGAATTCAAATCAAAATATTTTTCAAAACAAACCGTAGCGAAGCTACAGAATAATATCTCCACTTCGAAACTCAAAAATGAATATCGATGATGCGGCCGCCATCACCGAAATTATTTTCCAGCGACAAAGAGAAGAGCACTGATTTCAACATTTTAAAAATTCTTTTGAAAACGATTTCTATTCGAAAATACTTTCAATATATATACTTTAAAATTTTAAAACCAAAGTTCGAAATCACCGAAAACTAAATTCTCAAATTTCTGAATTAAATTCATTTCAAATTCCAAATCAATTTATAAACCGTATTTATAAATTTATTTAGAACAATAAATGATAATAAAATATTATCATTTCAAACAAACAATTTAATTAACCTATTAAATTCCAGAAAAATTTACTTATATTTTCACAATATAATCAAACAAATTTATTTCATTTTCCAAATTTGAAAATAATATTGTGTCAGTTTGCTCTGTTCAAGTGTTTTGGAAATCCTATCGATAGCGTTGATCAGACGAATCGATCGGAAACCCAAATCAACATCAACAACTCAAACAACACAGCATATATTAAACATTTATATATTAGTTTACAAATACACTACTTTGCTCGACGATACAAGAATGAATTTCAAATAAGGATAGGGTTTCAAATTTGACGGACTCAAATCAAAGAGAAAATTGATTCAAATTCAAGTTCGAAAGAAAAGATAAGATGATTCAATTAACAGAATCGAGAGATGGATAAGCTTATTTAATTTACGGGCAACCTTAACCGTGTCGACCGTGACTTCAAGAATAAGATCAATGTAGAATTCCGAGGCAAATCGACATTCGATCTCAAGAATTAAAATTCAGGTATAGCAGGAGATAGATAGCATCGTAAACCGAGGATACAAAAATCTCCGGTGAATCGATGCCTATTATAAAGGAGTTTTGCTCCTTTACGAACCATTTGAAGTTTGGCGAGACCGCCGATTCATTATAAGGGTCATTCGAAGTGGAGTTATGGGATGCTCCAGAATTGAAAGAAGACGAATAGTGAGGGACACGAATGAAATTTGGAACCGTAGGGAACGTTCCAAAATTCAAAGAAATCGAGTCAAAAGGAAGAGATTGAAACTCGAGTGGGAGTGATTCTGTAAATACATTTACCCTATATGTTGAGTTTTGCCTAGAGCTACCAAAGCTCTGATACCAACTGTAACGACCCGCCATTTTGGACCATTCGCACCCATTATAAGTGTATAGGTAGACACTCATGCCGGAGTTGAATTGTTCAAAATACCGCGTTGTTAATTTAAATTTGGCAAAACTGAACATATACAGTAAATAAATAATCACAGATCACAGACACAGAGTAATAATTTGCAGCGGAAATAAAAGAGATAGTAGTTCATGAAGCTACTATATAAATATATAAAATACATCAGAGTTTACAACAGAAGAGTAATACGATACATCAGAGTTAAACCAGATACAACGGAAGAGTAACCGATACAAATCAGAATACATCACTGGAATCATCGAATATCTGAAAGCTGGATAGATAGCTGGATCTCCAAGCGAAGCTCCAACTCCAAAGGTGAGTCTCGAAAGCTAAACTACTCAGTCTGACCCGAGCGTAAAGCAAAACACAAAACACTCGAGTCAGGATTAACATTCTTATATTAATAAATCCAACTCAAGTGAAATAGCAATTGAAATACAAGTAACTCAAAGGATGTTTGGAATAACCATCCTTTAAGGATCCGTCAAACTATCTACTATGTAGTAGTGTACGATAAGTAGATAATGTCTATCAGTAATATAAAGATATCAAAATAGCGTTAAGTCATGGCCCATTCCACCCTTAACACATTTTTATTCCCACAAGCATATACAAGACCGTAGTTTCCCCAAAACCGGAAGTCACCAGAGGGCAATCCATATACTCAAGGTACAAATCAAATTCGTAGTGGTCGCGCATAAATGGAATACAAGTATGACAAGGCACATGAGGCTATACCCAAGGTAGTGATACTACCGTTCGCCTGATCCGGGCTGGTGAGAACGCAACGCCGCAGCGCCCACAACACCGTGAGACAACACTCCCAAAATCAAGGGTGCACCAATCGACAATAAGTATAAGTAGTTCGAAGAAGTGTGTCCACTTGAGGTATCAATCCTCCATTGGCCCGGCACAGCTCCTGTTTTAGTCATTTCCAATTTGACACAAGTGTCAAGGCTATCCATTATCGTTCTCTTTCTTCAATCATCAACGTTCGTCAAACCAACCACTTCATTCTGGATCATCACTCCGCGTATAGTTATTAAAGTGGTTTTCGGTTTAGATAGAGAGTATATCCATAACCGAATTCCGGTCTCTTTAATAACTTTCGTAATTATTACACCGATTGGTCGTTTGTTTATTTCAAAAATCAATTTCGATTCAATTAGAATTTGCAAATCAACATTTCATTTGTCTTTCAAAACCAATTTCCATACTTTACGTTTCAAACTTCCAAATTATCATTTCAAAATCTTATAATTCAATTTCAATCGTTATTTAAAACAATTCAAAATTGATTCAAGTTCGTATATCAGTTTCATTCCGAAATCATTAACTTAATTTAACATTCAAATCAATTTCAATTCATTTATCAATTTCATTCAATGTTCGTTAAGTAAATTTGTCATTCAAAACAATTTCTATTAGATTTCCAAATCGTTAAATCAATTTATTAAGTTCAACTTCATTATATCAAGACTTACAAATTGAATTAAATTAAATTCATCAAATCAAATTCTTTAAATTTCAAGTCTTATATTAATTTCAATATATCACATTTTATTTCTTGTTAAAGAAATTCAATATCACTTATTTACTTTCTTAAATAATTTTCCAAAACTTACTTAATAGAGAAAACTCAATTTCAATTATTTACGAAGTAAAATTCACTTATTCGAAAGTTCAGTTTACTTATTAAAGAATTCAATTCAATTTAATCATTAAATAATTCAATCTTATTTAATTATTAAATAATTTCAAAGTTTAATAATTTCAACTTTATTATAATTTCAAACTTAATTATTAAATCATTTCAAAGTTAAACAACATTCTTCCATCAATTACTTTATTAATACTTCATTTCAGAATATTAAATATTCACATTTAAATTTCATTAAGATTCAATTTCCAACTTCGTTTCAAAACCATATTTTTATTCAAATAAAATCTTCGTTTTATTTTTTAAATCAAATTATTGACCAATCGGGTTTTATTTAATTTTCTTTCCTAGGTCAAAGTTCATTTTTGGGTATTTATCATTTCAACCCGATTCCAATTCAATTCCAAAATCAAAGCATAGGAAAGGGAACTTGCAGTGTGATAACTGGGATGGTGTCAAAGTAAATAAACAAGCAATAACAACAATCAATATCAATCCAATAATCAATTCAATAATCCCGAAATAACCGTATTAATTCGCATTGTTATTTGTACGAATTAATATAATTATTTCTAGAATCTACACTATCATTTCATGTAGATTAAAGATTATTACATTACGGTTTTCACTTGTCATCTATTACAATTTCATACATCATCAATTTAACAACATACGTTCAGTGATTCAAAATGTAATTAAACAAATCCTACGTGTCAATAAATTTAACAGTTAAAGGGGTCATATCATACAAATGTCAGTTAATTAAATTTAACATTTAATTATCCTATATCAAGTTCAATTTCATACCATTTATCATTTTAACATTAACAATTTAACGTCCAATATAAACATCAACAATCAATCAATATCAGCCAAACTGTATTATCATCACATAAATAATTAACAAATAAAGGTGTTAGATGTCATAGGTGAACTGATACACGTAATAGCATATAAAACAGTGTAATTAACTAACAGCAGCATATTTCAATTGTCGTTTCAATTGAAATCAAATTTAATAAATAAAAGAACGTTAATCGTGAGTGAGTGCTCACCTTTCGAGGCTAGAGATGTTTGAGACCAGAACAAGCTACGAATTCCAAACAAAGCTAGATGGACGCGATTCAATGGGAGAAATAAACACGACGGACAAAGCTAATAAAAGAAGTAGACGAAATCAAATCAAAATTGGGTCGGTAAAGATAATTGATGTAAGCGAATTTATTTATATATAACATATTCTGCACTCAAACAAAATTTAAAATATTTTATTTTTCAGAAGTCGTTGTTTACATTAAAACCGTATTAGAAATAAATTTTCATATTGTATCCATTTAAAATAGATATGCAATATAGTCCATGGTTTACAACATGTTTTCAAACAATATTAAACAAACATCTATATATAATCTTTATATAAATTTTATAAACTAATATATACATATAACATATAAGACTCTCATACTCATAACACACAAAAAAAACAAAAAAATAAAATAAAGAAACAGGTAATACTTTACAGTAGGTTTTAAAATCTTTAACATAGTACAAGCAAATACTCAAAACGAACTGCTGTAGAGATATCTATACTTAACTAAACCAACTATTGTATATAATCAACAATATAGTTCATATAAATGTATATATAGAACACGTATACCATTTACATTGAATATACAAATATTACTTATACTACCTTTATAACTTAATACTTTAAAATATATAACTAAAATATATATACGAACTAATATAACTTATAAAGAATACAAATAACGTACGCATGCATTAAGTATGAAAACTTTGAATAGACAATAGGCTTATATTCAAAGGATAAAATATACACTGTTGGAACTTGTACATTGAATCCAAAATGGTATATTTATAAACAGATTTTTTTTTTTTTTTTTATAACTCAGACAAACTTATATATATACTTATACTCCATACAAAAAAATTTGAAACCAATAAATGTATACTCGTTTATATAAATGAATATGAAATCATATACAATTAATAAAATCTGGCTGTACAAACACGCAACATACAAACTAAAAATTTCATTACTTATGTATTAAACATGACAGCATTTATATAATATATAATATAAAATAAGATACTTTCATACTTGCGAATAAAACAACACATAACCCTTAAAACCAAATCATAAACTATCATCTATACCGACAGATTGTAAAAGTAGATGTAAATAAGTACACAGATTTGCAAATAATACTATTATACTTATACAAACAAATAAACCATATATAGGCTGTAAAGTATTAATCAAAACAAATTTATAAACAAGGCTACAACTCAACTCACGTGTCATCGAGCTTGCTGGCTCACGCATGGGTGAAGGCGACATGCAAAGAGAAGAGGGGACGGCTGCTTAGGTGAGGCCGGTTGTGAAAGTGTGGGCACTGGTGGATTGAAGGAGGACGTGGAGGGATGGTGATGGGCGGTGCGGCACGTGGTGGGTGATTTCAGGCAAGGCGGAGAGGGAGGCAATGGATCACGGAGATGAGGTATGGTGATGGGTGGTTCTCGAGGTTGGAGGAGGCGGCGTCGCTGTCAGGCGGAGACAAGGTCGGGATGGGAGGTGCGTGGCGAGTGAATGGAGTCGGAGCAAGGTTGCAAAAGGAAGAGAACGAACAGGCTGGTTTCAGAAATGTATAAACTTGCCTTATATTTTTATATTACACATTTTTTTTTAGCAAGAATTAGAAAGAAGATAAAGAAGGAGCAAACGAATCGGAAATAAAAATATCAACCGATGGGAACAGTTCACAGAAGAGAATAAAGAAAATGAAAGAATAATACGTTTTGTATTCCCAGAGCAACTAGGTGTGTACCAATGAACAATAAATAAAATATAGGGAACTGTTATTGTTAGGTATAAACTTTGACAACAAATAAAAGGTCATGGCTGACAGTTCAATAGGTGGATAACGCATGGACTCAGGAAAGTGAAAAGGCTCGAAGAGCGGAACCATTACAACTGATCGTTCCAACGATTTCGTCGTGTATCGGACCCCAAAACACATAAACAGATATAATGCGGAGGTCAGCACGACGAGCCGATCAAAACGGTATACAGATATCTGTTGTATGATTGAATTATAAAAATTGATATCAGTACCAGAATACTGCTATTTTCCAGAAAATAAGAACGACGGAGCCAAAGATGTCCGAATTTGGAAAAACGACAAACTGAAATCTTGCTCAGAAGATGGTTTAGAATTTTTCTATGTAAAAATATTTAGGTTTCGGAAACATTTTATTTTCACTGCTTTTTAACTGATTAAAGTGAAGTGAATTTACGCGCGAAATAAACTTTCGTATTTTCAGACGAAAATTTACCAGCTGCCATGTTAAACTAGGCGTATTTCAAATATCAAATTTTTATTTCAAAATTTTATCGTTTAAAATTTCACAAAATTTTAACTAATTACGTTATTAAAACAGTTGAAATTTACGGGTCGTTACAGTCTGCCCGTCCCAAAATGGACGAACAGCCCAAGGCAATAAGAATTAAAACATAAAGCCTTGAGTCAGACAACAGTCTTAGTGAGCAGTAAATTAACTAACAACATACCAAAAGAGCATAAAGGAAAAGGAATAGGAATACAACCCTCCCACTCCAACCTCATTCTACAGTGATAGCCCCCAGACACACACTAAGCAGAAGCAAACATAGCAGAGCATACAATTTAAAAGTAAAGCTATTATCACTCGAGTCAAGGGCGATGTTTTCCAAGTACCAAGGCCTAAATCAGATAAGCACCCAGAAAATACCGCTCTTGAGTCCGAAATGACATTACAACCAAACATCCATGACTCTGACTATCACTGTTATCCTTGCTTCGATATCACCGTTAATTGAATGACCGGCACATTCTTTCAGCCGTCCGTCAAGGGCTAATGAAAACCCCGGTTCTAGACATAACTCCCGCACGTCGTCGCAGCCCGTGCCTAGGACTATCGAATCTGCCTAGAGTACTCGACCATCAACAGTTGGCCGTTGGGACTATCGAATCTGCCCAAACGTACTCTTGCTTAGAGCATGCTAGAACCTTCAACAACGATGCTATCCAAGCCTCCTAGTCCTCCTCGACGACTATTCTCATATCCATTCATTATCCTCAACTCGAATCATATCACCGAGTTATCAACATGCTTGGAATGATCCCGTCTGGATTAGACCAAGTCTTCATCATATGATTGCCTCGCTTCATTACATCCTCGCAAAGCCTCATCTCATCATCACATCATCGAATCTATGCATAAGAGCTTCATCATCCCGCTACATATGCCACGAGCAGCTTTTCCAATTCAAGAGCCTTTCCCTTAGCTTTTGAATCATCTTCGATCTAATCTAATCATCAATCATCTAGTTCATAACAATCAATCAAATCAAACATCAATCCAGGCAATCAAGCATTCAAATATGATCTAAGTAGACAATTATAACAATAATGGCATTTTCGTAATTAAAGAGTTGAAAGTCCAATAAGCATGAAAACATGGATTATATCTCTACAAACTTGATGAATGAACTTGCATAGGTTAACATATGATAAAATGGATGTAACATCATCATGAACAATGGATCTATATGGATCTACACATAGGATGAAGAAAATGCATGGAAATCACTATTTTAACACCAAATCGAGCCAACAATCCGATATACTCCTTTGGATCCGTGTGAGAGATAATCACCACTCACCAAATCACCTAAACAACCTCAAATCAACACGCTTCAGATCTGGACAGCGAAGGATGAAGCTTGATCTATCACAAATCCGCCTCAAATGAAGAAATCTCTCTTGAAAAGATGAAGATCTTCAATCTAAGCTCTTGAATCTTCAATCTTGATCTTCGATTTGGATGGATGGAAGCACTATATTAGAGGGGAGAAAAGAAGTGAAGAAGTGTAGAAGTCGAGCTCTCAAAATGGCAGCACTTCGTCGCTTCAAAATCCGGATCCCAAAAATGAAGAGAAGCTCTCCTATTTATAGCAGAAAACTGCCCTGAGTCGTAACTCGGCTATCTCCTTAAGTCGCTGCCGACTTAACATTATGCCGACCTACGACCTAAAAACCCCCACGACTTAACAGAGCCTCCGACCTAACCCTTAGCCAACAACTCCGACCTAACAGACAAGCCTACGACTTAACATGCGCGCGACCTAACTTATTCGAGTTACACGACCTAATACACGCGCGCTCCCTCCTAAGTCGCCTGGACGACCTAACAACTTAGCACCATCGACTTAACACTTATACGACTTATAAAACCTTGCGACCTAACAACTTAGCCTCTCTTAAGGTCGCCATCTTGTTAACTCCTTAGATCGCTAACCCACCCAGTCGACTTAACTACTAAGTCGCTAACTTGCTATCCCAGCTCCTCTAAGTCGTTGCCGACCTATCCATACACTACATCCTATAGGTCGCTCGAAACCTTAACTCGAACTGCCGACCTAACACTTAACACCCAAACACTTAGGTCGCTCACAACATTCTCTTAGGTCGTTGCCGACCTAACTCTACCCCAGAATACTAAGGTCGCTTACTACTCTTCCTTAGGTCGCCTGAACCTCTTAAGTCGGTCACGACTTATCTCCTAGGTCGGTCACTACCTTAAGTCGGTCAACCACACTCCCTTAACTCGGTGAGTTCCTTGAGTCGGCAACTCGACCCAGACTTGTTGCTTAACTCGTCCAAACTCCTAAGTCGGCTACGACTTAGGACTTAAGCAAAATTCTGCCAAAACCAGAAATGACTTAACAACCATACAACCAAAGGTCAATCATTTTAGAATGTTTTGATCCGTAAAAATACGGGTCATTACATACGCCCTCATATACACTACACTCAACTCATTCTAGGGTTCTACTGACCCTATCTCTAATGAGTAATCCCCACCAGAGCCAAGGTTCTCGCTTAACCTTCTGCTCTAATACCAAGTGTAACGGCCCGAAGATTTTTGACCCCGAAAATCGACACTAATATGTCCACTGTATAGAGTGCGGAACAATCGAGTGTCGGAAATCCCAGACTGTTAGGGTTAAGAAGAAAAGAGGTAGAATAAGAACAGAAAACAACCGCATAGAATCTCACAATCGCAGCGGAACAAAATATAATATACAATAACAGCATTTTTTTACAAAGAAAAGCTGTAACCATCAATATACATACAAGATATCAAAGTACAACAAATCTGGACAGTTATAATAACTTGTCCTCAACTACTGAATAAAATAGCCTATAATACAGCGGAATATACTCAATACGTCTCTGCCATCCAGCTCGTCTCCTGAGCTCCAAAGCGTCCCAACCTGAAAATCTGTAATACTCGGTCTGACCCGAGCATTACAATAAAGTAACACCCGAGTCAGGCTGGAAACCAGCGTGAGTAAACCCATTTAACTAGAAATACTTAAGTTATAATGCTTCTTTGAAAACCCAGGTAACTCGTACATAACTACGAGTTTTTATCTTGTTATAGCCAAATACTTATTACACAAATCCATTGATATTGAAAATAATATCTAAGTACCGTTACTTATTTTAAATGGTTAGACTTACTAAATTTTATTCAATTCCAGCCTATTAGACTCTATAATCAAATCCGTAAAGATTTGTAATGCTTATTAAATCGAAGTGGTCTCGGATATCGCTGAATATCCGATCCCGGTCTCTTCGAATCCAAGTGATAAATTTAAAGGGTTAAATTGTTTAAGTTCAACAAATTTATTACTTAGGGTGACAACATCACTTATGGCAATTTGTTACAGATGCCTTATTTCAAATAAAATGTATTACCATTTCAATCTAATTATTTTAATTTTGAAAACAAACATCCCACAGAAATAAGCAAAGATATAGATCGTTAACCCAATTGACGATCTATAACCAATATTCAAACGATTTACCCATGGTTTTAAATTCACTTTGATTAACCGTATTCATTTATATTTTTTTTTCCAATTTAGTTACACCTTTAACAATTTATTAAATTATGAAATACCATTAATTACCCACTTTCAGTCAAATAAAAAAAATATAATTAATTACCATTATAAAATATCATTGAAGTTTAAATTACGGATTTTAAAATGAAAATAGACTTTTAGTTTTAGAAGAAAGTATAAGTTATCATATAATGTATGTATCTATATATATATATATATTTCATTATCTTCCTTCTTATCTTTACCATTTTCCCTTTTTATTTTCTTCTTTTATCCTACCTTTTTCTCTTATTTTTACTATCTTTCTTTTCTTTTATTTCTTTCTCTTTTTTTCTTTTATATTTCTTTTATATTTCTTTTACGTATTTCCTTTTCCTTACTTTATTTTCCTTTCTCTACCCAAACCCGGCCCATGCTTTCATTCCTCCCCTCCCAGTTACCTTCCCATTCCTTCTTACATTTTCAAGTGGGTACGTCGTGCACGTACGTGTGCACGTACACGCTTGCACCAGACTAAAACACTCGCTGCTGACCCTACTCTCGCATCACCCACCACCCTGCCACCTCGTCCATTCGCCTGGATCGCGCAACCGTCCTCAGATTCAAATTTTCACGGTTCAACCCATACCAGGAATCACAACACTTCACACAATCGCCTCGCCTCGCCACGACACTCCACTACCACCCACCGGATTACACCTATGGCCTTGCAGTCACTTCCTCGGCTAACTCCCCCATGTGCGCACACCTCGCTGTTTCTCTCGACATCATCATTCCTCGCAACCGAAAACCAAACCCAAACCACCCTAAACCCTAGAATCGCCTCAACCAAACGCCACCCGCCATGATAAAATGCCGTAGCATTTTTCCCAGCTGCGCTCTCCTCCCTTCCTCCTCCGTGCCCAGCGGCTTGCCATGAAATCGATCAAAAATCACCAAACTAACTCTAAAATTCATGGTTTTCGAAGACAATCACATTCATATAATCGAAAGCTTGGATCATGACATTCGAATTTTGTCCACTATAAAGTTGCCTACTGAAAATAAAATTTCCCTCCATCTATGACTCACTATTCTTAATGAAACAAATTTAAAAATAAACTTCATTCAAAATCAAACAGTTTTCCTTTTGAAGCCATAGTCTAAAATTTGATGAGTAAAGGAATAATGATTTAAAAGTGGCGAAATATCATCCTTTCAAAGAACAGAGAAGCCAAACCTGTTACTGTGAGTATCCAGATACAATCATGATTAAACCCATATATGCACAACATAGAACTAATTAACATAGGTATATTTGACAAATACATCTGTTCCTATGAATTCAAAGGTGGGTAAGTGTGTAGAAGAATTATAGTAAGCAAAAACTTGTATTTACTCACAGTTTTATTTTATTTTTCGAACAGAGGAATATTTTTGGAAAGAAACTGCTAGCTTTTGTTTTGATTCCCTGGACTTGAGCTGTTTTTGATTGCTAAGTGGCAGCTTGTATTATTTCTACTTTAGTTTGTTCGAATAAAAAAAGAAAATGAGACAAGGGTAGAGGTATATATATAGAGAAGGTAAAGATTACAGGGTAAGCCATAGGGTTGAAGCCTTGTATAGGCTTTTATTTTATTCATGTTACTTTCTTTTTAATTTATTTTTCATTTGTCTTGATTTGATTTATTATGAAATGATTTGATTTTTGCATGACTTGATTTAATAGAGAGATTCGATCTTTTATGTGCTTGAAAAGAGGTTTGCCATCATGTTGTTCCCTTATGTGTTTATATATATATGCATATACATACTTCACTTATATATATATGTAGATAGATTTGCACTTACTTTACCTATTCACTATTTTATATTGACATATATATATATACATACTTATTTACTAATTTATGTAACCTATACTTATACTTAATCACCCTTTTACAAATTTCCATATACATATACATATACTTAGGCACATTTTATCATTACACACACACACACACACACACACACACACATATATATATATATATATTGGTTCATATAGTTAACCTTATCTCCTTGTATGCATACATACATACATACTTCACATATATACTTATATGTATGTGTCATCAATATGTTTACATGTACATTCATTGATATAGATATATATCCTTGTGTATATATTTGCCTTTTTCCAATTTATAATAATGTATAAATACATGTATGCCTCATATATTTTTACATACATATATATATCTTTCATCCCAATTTCATATATTTACATATATATATATATATTCACATATTATATACATCTTAACCTATGTATATTTATTTTATTTTCCATATGTTTTGTTCTTGTAACATATATACATGGTAATAAGTTTTGAAATCTTACCCTTTTGAAATTATACATTCATGTATATATATTTATTTATCTATACAATATTTTTCATAACATACATACACATGTATATATTATATAAATGGATATTTACATATACAAATATATGGATATTTATCTTAAGTTCAAATGGTGGGGTTTATACTTACATATAATTTATTTTTTTCTATAAGATTCATCTTATCTAGAAATTCAATATTTAATGTAGTTTTTAATCAATATCTAGATTCAGGTATTTTAACATCAGAAAATTTATTTATTCGACCAATAAAAATTTAATATCCAATTGATTAAAATCAGTTAATTACCCAATAACATCGTCAGAAAACCCAGGTCGTTACAATATATATATATATATATAAACACACACATATACAGACTATAGATATATAAACAAATATGTGCAGACTAAAGATGTATAAACAAAATCTATGCAGACTAAAGATATATATGCGCAGACACTATATAATATACAACTAAATATACATATGCAGGCAAATATATATACAGACAGTAAATATAATATACAACTAAATGTACATATGCAGGCTAATATATATGCAGACTACTCAACAAACATATATGTAGACTCTAATATATATATATATATATGCAACAAAAATATATATTCAGGCTGCTCAATGTAAACATTTATTCAGGAACATACATGTAGACTTTAATATATATATATATATATGCAACAAAATTATATATTATTCATATGCAACAAAGTTATATATGCAGCTAACAAATATGAAGCTGGGGTTTACTTGATTGGCGGTGGGTCTGGGTGTACGGAGGTTCAAGGCTGCTCTCGGCTAAGGTGGGTTTGTCGGCTGTGGTGTGCTCGGGGAAGGAGCAGTGGTGTGGGGGAATGGTCGAACTGGCGGTCAGAGAGGAGGCAAGGGATCTGGGCAGCATGTGCGGGCGGAGGAAGGTGGAGAAGCAGCACACGGTGGAGGTGAGGCATGTTGGCATGAAGAAGAATCGAAAGTGGCTCAGTTGAGAAGGTGACAGGCTGCGGCCAAGGCTCGTGGAGGTGTTTGGCACTGTAGGCGGGTCGGAGGGGGAAGACTATGTCGGGTTTGGGGTAGTGGTGATGGCTGTAAGGGTGGGGCCGCGTGAAGGTGAGGTTGGTGGAGGTTGAACGAGTCTGGTGGGTGAGAAATGGTTGCGTGTGTGGTTAGGGAATTGTTCACGTAGAGGGAAGGGCTTGAGGATGGAAAGCAAGACTGAGTTGCCGTGTTGGATGATCGTTTGAAGAAAGGTGGAGGAGTGAAGGTTGGCCGCGCGTTTGGAAGAGGCAGGGATGAGCAAGAAGGTGGATCCAAAAGTATGAAAGTAATTGATTATACAAACTTTTATATTATATTATTTATTTTCTCAGAATGAAAAGAAAGGAAAAATGAAAGGGAAGAGAATGAAACGAAGGAAAGGAATTGAACCAGAGAATATATTGAAAAGTTTGGAATAACAAAAGTCAGGAGCTGATTTTTAGGGAATATTAAAAGCTAATGGATATTTTTTATCTCACGGTGGGTAAATGAATAGCCATATGGAAACCAAAAGGCTCAAATGCGGAACCGATATGACTAACCGTTTCGCGGGTTTCGCTGCGAACCGGACGCTGAAACACACAAATGAATATACTACGGAGATCAGCACGACGAGACGAACAAAATGGTACACAAATATGAGCGATAGGATCATCCTATCAAAAGTCAATTTTCGCTGCCAAAACTGCTGCTAATTCACCGAAAATAAGATAAACGAGCTATAGCAGTCCAAATTTAGCGAACGAAATACGACGCCTCACTCAGAAAATAGTTTACATTTTTATTATACAAAAATATTCATATTTTGAAAATATTTTATTTTCATCTAATTTCAACTGATTTAAAATTGAAATTGGAAATTACACAACAAATCCAACATTTATATTTTCTGATGAAAATCTGCCATTTGCTACGTTTAAATAGACGCATACCAAATATAAAATTTTCATTGCTAAATTTAATTGTTTAATTACAAGAAAAATTTCAATTAATCACATTTTAAAAACCACTAAAAATTACAGGTTGTTACTCTCCCCCCACTCAAAACTTTTCATCCCCGAAAAGGAACGAGATAGGAGAATAGAAGCAATAGAAAGGAAAATAGATTCAAAATACAAAAGACAACAATTTATTCAAAACCATATAATTTTATTAGTTTAAATTGATTAATATTCAGCAATTTTGGTTTCAATCTATTTTATTTAATCAATAAATACTCATTGTATTCACATGTGGTTGATTTCAATCCAATGTATTTTCATTCAGTTGATTTCAATTTATTAACATTTGTTACAAAATTTCTTTTCAAAACAAATTTATTTTATTTAACTCATTTATTCATTCCATTAACCTTCGCTTAAGTAAATTCCACTTATAATTCAATTTCAATTATCCTTAAGCTCATATTTGTTTACTTAATAACATTCTCTATTTATTATTCAATTTTTTTTCACTTAACATATGTTGCAACATAGATTAATTGTATAAACATTTATTATAACCACAAATATTTTTTATTCCCTTATCAAATTTAATTTTTGGACATCTTATTGCTTACATTTTATATTATATAATATTCAATTACATTTTCTCATTAACATTTTAACTTTCTGAATAATCAGGTAAGTTATATATGTTTTAGAATACATTTGAGTATTATAAAAATTAATTTTGTTCTAGTTCAACTGTTTAAGTTGTTTCAATTCCATTTCTCATTTTAAACACTCTAAATATTTTCAAAGATTTTGATTCATTTCAATAACAGAAAATCATTACTTAACCTAAAACTTAAGAATTAGACTTTCGGTTTCAATTCAAATCATTTTGAAATAAATATATATATTTTGTACATCAAATCATACTCAAGAAATTCAAATCAAACCCATTTCCCAAGACAAAAGTGTAGCAAAGCTACATAATGGTCTCTCCACTTTGAGACTCGAAAATGAATGTCGATGATGCTGCAGTCATCACCGAAATTATTTTCTAGCGACATAGGGGAGGGTACTGGCTTACTTCTTTTAAAATTCTTTGAAAACACTTTCCATTCAAAAATACTTCAAATAATTTATTTTCAAAACTTTGAAACCCAAATTTTAGAATGGTGCTGGAAATTTAATTCTCAAATTCTTAATTTAAGTTCATTTCATTTTCAAATCAAATTTATAAACCATATTTATAAAATTTCAACACCTTATAACACACAACAATAGTTAATGGTTTAGGATTGTTAACAAAACAATAAATGATAATCTAGAATTATCATTTCTAACTACCAATTCATTTAACTATCTAATTTCAGAAAATTATACTTTTATATATATATATATAATATAATTGTACATAAAATTATTTCATTTACCAACTTCGAAAACAATATTGTGTCAGTTTGCTATGTTCAAGTGTTTTGGAATTCCTATCGATAGCGTTGGCCAGACGAATCGATAGAAACCCAAAATTCAAACTTAACAACTCAAACAACATAATATAAAACATTTTATATTAATTAAAAATACGTTCTCTCATAGGATGATTCAAGAATGGGTTCAGAACAACGATAGAGATTAAATTTAGAGAGATCCTAATCAAAGAGAATTTTAAGAAGATAGGCTCGAAAGGAAGATAAGATACTCAGATTACAAAAGAGAAAGATGGATAGACTTATATTAATCACGGCAACCTTAACCGGGTCAACCATGACTTAGAAGAAAGAGAATATCATCAACGAATATGGGGCAAACTTGATGAGAACTTCGCAGAAAATGAAATTTATGAGATCAATGAAGAAGGCAAGAACATTGGTTAATCCAAAGAGCATGACTAACCATTCATAGAAACCATTCGTATGGGAGGAAGGACACCCGGTCGAGCTCCAAGAGTAAGTTCGATGCGGAATTCAATTTCCCGCTTGGGAGGAGAGAAATGACTTCACCAAAACATCAGGATAATCCCTGACTATCGGGGTGGAGTCAAGATCACTAGGCTGAGAATCAAATGAAAAGATAAAACTGCCTGCATATTCTTGAGGCAATCGACATTCAATCACAAGAGAATTACCCTGGTTGTCTACTAGACAAACGGTTTGGGCTTTGCTAGAGATAACAGCATCAAAACCGAGGACATAGAAATCTCCGATGAAACGATACCTGTTGTAAAGGAGTTTCACCCCTTTATAGATCATACTGAGGTTGGCGGGACCGTCGATGGGATTAGACACACACAAGGACGAAGTTGCCAATTGAGGTGGCAAGATGTTCTCAAATTCATTACAAAGATCAACCGAAGTGGAGCTATGGGATGCTCCAGAATCAAGAGGAACTCGAACAGGAAAAGACAAGAATGGATTTCAAAAAAAAAAGGAAAGTTCCAAAATCCAAAAGAAATCCTAATCTAGGAGGATCCTAACTAAGAACTTCAAACTTGAACGAATATGATTCTGTAATTAAATTTACTCATTCTAGGGTATCACTACCCTATCTCTAATGAGTTTTTTTACTCCATATGCTAAGTTCTACCTAAACCAGAGCTCTGATACCAACTGTAACGACCTGGTATTTTGAACCGTTCAAATCGACAATCATCCACTCAAATCAGACTTGAATTTCTCAAAACAACAGATTGTTAATTTATATTTGGCAAAACTTAGCATATACAGTAAATAAAATTAATCACAGAATCACAGACACAGAGTTATACAACAATAAGCAGCGGAATAGATAAATAGTAGTTCATGAAGCTACTATATAAACATCAGAGTTTAAAGTAAAATACAACAGATATCTCAAATACAGAGTAATCTCAAATACATAAACAGATGACAAGTCTGAACATAAACTAGAAACAACTGAAAGCTGAATAGATAACAGAAGATCTTCTAGTGAAGCTCCAATGGTGAGTCTCAAATGCTGCGTCACTCAGTCTGACCCGAGCATAAAGAAAAACACAAAACACTCGAGTCAGGATTAACATTTGTATAATTAATAAATTCAACTCAAGTGAAATGTCAACTGAAATACAAAATAACTTAAAGGATGTTTGGGATTCCCATCCTTTAATGATCCGTTAAACTATCTACATACATAGTACAATACGCTACATATATAATGTCTATAGTAAAGTAAACTATTAAAATAGCATTAAGGCTTTACCCATATCCCCCTTAACACATTTTATATATTCCCATAGTCTATACAGTACCGTAATTCCTCCGTAAACAGGAGGGCTATCAGAGGGCACTCCATGGGTACGATACAAACCAAACTCATAGAGGGCGCGATAAGGCATGTGACAAGGCACGCGAGGCGATGCCCACGGTAGGATTCTACCGTTTTGCGGATTCGGACTGGTGGTAATGCATAGCAGCTACTACCGCCCACCTCGAGACACACTCCCATAATCTAAGGTGCACCTAATCAAATCACAAAGTAATAGAATGGTATCGAAGAAATGTGCTCGATCGGAGATGCCGACCTCACTTGGCCTGACATGGCTCATGTTTTAGCCACATCAAGTTGACTCACGGGAGTCAGGGCAGTTGTTAAAGTGGTTTTCGATATTGGCAGAGAGTATGAGAATATCTGATCCCGGTCTCTTTAACAACCAAATGATTATTTCACACCATGGTCATTTTCATTTCAAATCAGTTTATACTTCATATCAAAATATCATATCCATTTTAAAAATCATCACTTTCGAAATCGTATTCACTTTCAAAATCATATCACTTTCGAAATCATATTCACTTTCAAAATCATATATTTGTTTCCAAAATTGTGACGCCCCACCTCTATGCTCACAATAACAAAGAGTATTAAAAGAAATACTGTCTGTTATTACGAAGAATAAGGCTGGATAGGAGCGGCCATCCGTAGTTGGGCCTTACACTAGTATTGGTTACCTCGATAGGAGTGGTATATATTTTTATTTTTCATCTCTTATTTATTTACTCCCATCGACATACCCAATTCCAGTATAAAACGAACTACGATGGTTCATATTAGTTTAGGACAATATATATAATAATAACACAGATAAGCTAAATGCAGAACACAAATAATAAAAGTCTCATATATATATATAACTGATGTCAGTTACAATACATTTGACACAATACATATGATACAACTACAACTGTCAACTCTGGAAGTTATATATACAAGTACATTATCGAATAATATACATGAATACATATCAACCTAGATCAGATACACTGACTACTACAAAATGACGACGACTACTCCAAAAGATATGAAGAGACTTCATAGCTTAAGCAGCAACCCAAAGCAAGATATCTACAACCTGTAATAACTCGGTCTGACCCGAGTATTAAATTCAAAAGAAAATAATACATGGGTCAGTCTAATTCAAACTCAGTTATTAATGCACGGAAGCAATAATAATTAAATAATCAATAGACGACAGTCACAGAGATCTCGTATATCCAACTCTTCGATAAGAGAATCAGATAACGGCAGATATAACACTAAACAGTGTTAACAACATATCAGCAAATTCAAATCATCAACAAAGATAAGTAAAAAGGTTATCAATGCAGATAATATGAAAACCCCAAAATTGCCTAAACAGCAATTATCAACAAAATCCAATTATTAAATAAATAATTAGAAACTCATAATCTAATTATCAAATAGATAATTAGACAACAACAAAATAATCCAGTCAAACTAAATCAAATACAATTTCAAAATATTGAATTGAACACATAAAACAATTAAAGTAATTGAAATAACAATTCAAAATGCCAATCCTGTGTGGCTGCAGTACACGCACGCGTGCACTGCCTCGCCACTACAGTTTATAAAATCATCACAACTCCAAATGCTAACAGCAAATCGAAACTGCAGAGGTCAAGTCATGACTATCGTGACTCAATGCAACTGCAACAAAATGAAACTGCAGTCATCACATGAATACAACAGTGGACAATGCAAGAGCAGACATGATGAAGTCAGTGCCAACAGTAAATGGCAGCAACTCAATCAAGTCACAGTTCAAACCAGGAATGCAACCTGCTTCATATACTCAAGCCACATGAAGACTAACAGTAAGCCCAAATAAATGTACAAACTCAAGTCAATCCATATATGAACTCTAATAGACAGAGCTCGAGGCCGAGGCATATTCACCTGAACCAAGAAAAAGTGTCTAATACAAATACAAGGACCAGTAAACCAGGCATACATCTACCAAAAGCAAACCAGTATGCAAGTGGAGATCAGAGGCAATAAACACAAAAGGGCCCAAATTGAACAATCTCAAGCATCATCAAAGTGATGCAACATCACATAATCAAAGAAATCGAATTCAATTAACAGTTTCAAATCAAGGCCGAAACAAAATCAACATAAAGGTTCCAGTTATAAAAATGTACAACTATTTGCAAACTGAACCAGGCCAGAAGTTCAAGTCAGTGAACTGAAGTGAAGGTATGAACTACCACTCAAAAGAGCAGGAGAACAATAACAATGTCAATTACCAGAAACCCTAAACAACTCGAGCTAGCTGATTGAACCAACTCTCAAGTCCAGATGACACAAAATATGAAACTGCATATATATATATATACACGAACCAATACAGTAAAATACATGATGAACATGTATGCAAGGCAACATCAAAGTGTATATGCAGGGTCAAAGCCACAAGATGAAGGTGCAGTGAAGCCAATATGGCAAACAATGAATGCACAATGAATACATGAGCTAGAATGGAACTGGACTCAAGCTCTTGCAAAAACTGATACAAGTGAAAAATGTATCAAGACACAGTGCAAAAACAAGGCTACAACTTCAAATGAATCAGGTGAAGCAACACCGAGCACAGCCGAAGCCATGATCAACAGAGATCGAAGTCACCAAAGAAATCAAATCATCAACAAAATTCAAATATAACCATTTAAATTCGAAATCGTGGTGATATCCAGCGATTTCAAAAGCAAGAATTCAACTGATTTTTATACGAACTCAAGCAAGAATTTGAAAGTGTGAGGGAATAAATTCACTCACCTTGCTTCCTAGAGTATAAATCAATGATCGAACAGCAGGTCAAAAACATTGAACAAATCAAGTTAAAGCCGAAGTCATGGAATAGCAAAATGATCCACCAAGTTCGAACGAAACAAATCAAGCAGTAGTTTTATCAAAATCGAACAAGGTTGGAAGTCGACAAATTCAACATCGTAACAAATCAGTGAAAGCCGGATGCAACAAGAAATCCGACCCAGTCAAATAAAATCACCAACATCGGAACAAAGTCAAACGAAATTGACAACGTTCAAATAAAATCAACTGCAACATTTTCAACCCAAAGCCGCTAGTCAATCAAGTGCTCGAACGCCAACAAAGAATTCAAAACAACAGCCGAAGTCCCAGAGACAACATCAAAACCATAGCAAGTTTCAAGTTCGAACCCGACAAAAATTCACGCAACAAAACAAGTTGAAGTCAAAGCAAAACCACATCGTCAAAAGAATTCAACAGCGAAAGACAACAAATACGCGAACTTGAATTAGATGTGAGGGTCACTCACCTTTCACGACGCGATTTGAAGGAGCCGTGAATGAGCACGAAGTGAGGAAAGCATCGATCGACAAAGCTCTCGATCGAGATAATCACAGTCGCGGCTTCAAAATCTCGAAGCCCTAATTTCAGAAAGAAGACGAGGCTGCCATTTTTTCGTTCGCTTCGTTTGCTTTAGGGTTTGTTTTTAATGAAAAAAAAGAATGGAGCAGGTGGATCGGTTATCTCCTTGATACAACCCAGTACTAGGAATGAAAAGAACGTGGCTAAGATTGCACATTTAAGCCCGTTTAATTCCTTTAACAATTTTTTTCTCAAGGAATTTCAACCGAATAAAAATCCCAATAGAAACGAACAACCAATTTAATCGTCATTTGACGATAATTTAATTGTTACTAAACCCCGGGTTGTTACAGACTCCCCTCCTTATAAAAATTGCGTCCCCGCAATTTTCATAATTAAAGTTGTCAATAACAATTATTTTTCTAACATAAACTGGTTAAGCTAGAAAAATAGAGGTCGAGAACACAACACCAAAGAAATCTTTTAATTCCATAAAAGAAATTCACAAATTCTCAACAAAATCTAATTATCAAATAGATAATCAGAAAACAGCAAAACTGAATAAATACAATTATCAGCAATATCTAATTTTCAATTAGATGATTAGAATACAGAAATCACAAAACAACAATATCTAATTATCGACACGATAATTAGAAAACAGCAAAATCTAATTACCAACAAAGACAATTAGAAAACGTAAATCACGAATCGCAAAACCGCAAATATCTAGTTATCCGAAAAATAACTAGGAAACGCGAACTTCATAATCAGCAAACTCTAACTATCAACAGAGATAGATAGAAAATAGCAATTTAATATAATCAACATAATCTAGAATCAATTATAGACTAGAAAATCTCATAATCAACAAAATAAGCAAATATCCAATTATCAAAACGATAGTCAGAAAACACAATTATCTAATTATCAAAAATGATAATCAGAAATCTCAAATCAACAATTATCTAATTATCAAAGACGATAATCAGAAATCTCAAATCAACAAATATCTAATTATCAAACACGATAATCAGAAATCTCAAATCAACAAATATCTAATTATCAAAAACGATAATCAGAAATCTCAAATCAACAATTATCTAATTATCAAAAACGATAATCAGAAATCACAAATCAACAAATATCTAATTATCAAAAACGATAATTAGAAATCTCAAATTCAACAAATATCTAATTATCAAAAACGATAAGCAGAAACAACAAATATCTAATTATCAAAAACGATAATCAGAAACAACAAATATCTAATTATCAAAAACGATAATCAGAAATCAGAAATCACAAATCAACAAATATCTAATTATCAAAGACGATAATCAGAAATCTCAAATCAACAAATATCTTATCAAAAACGATAATCAGAAATCTCAAATCAACAAATATCTAATTATAAAAAACGATAATCAGAAATCTCAAATCAACAATTATCTAATATCAAAAACGATAATCAGAAATCACAAATCAACAAATATCTAATTATCAAAAACGATAATCAGAAATCTCAAATTCAACAAATATCTAATTATCAAAAACGATAATCAGAAACAACAAATATCTAATTATCAAAAACGATAATCAGAAACAACAAATATCTAATTATCAAAAACGATAATCAGAAATCACAAATCAAAAAATATCTAATTATCAAAGACGATAATCAGAAATCTCAAATCAACAAATATCTAATTATCAAAAACGATAATCAGAAATCTCAAATCAACAATTATCTAATTATCAAAAACGATAATCAGAAACAACAAATATCCGATTGTAAAAAACGATAATCAGAAGCATCAAATATCTAATTATCGATACGATAATTAAATCTCATAACAGCAAATATCTAATTATCAAAAATGATAATCAGAAATCTTATAACAGCAAATATCTAATTATCGATACGATAATTAAATCTCATAACAGAAAATATCTAAGATACGATAATTAAATCTCATAACAGCAAATATCTAATTATCGATACGATAATTAAATCTCATAACAGCAAATATCTAATTATCGATACGATAATTAAATCTCATAACAGCAAATATCTAATTACCTGCAGATAATTAGAAACAACAAATATCTAGAAATCAATTAAGATACTCTAGAAAATCAACATAAAAGGTTGGATCGATCCCATCAGATGGCGAGTTTTAGCTACGCCGCACGTGCATCAACAAATGGCCGAAGCCTATCAAGTACTATAAATTTTGGCGCCCATCAGATGACCCGAAGGTCCGCAGAGTGACCCGAAGGTCCGCAGAGTGACCCGAAGGTCTAGTACTGGTATTTGACCCGAAGGTCCTCAGAGTGACCCGAAGGTCTAGTACTGGTATTTGACCCGAAGGTCCTCAGAGTGACCCGAAGGTGCTCAGAATGACCTGAAGGTCCAGTAGAGTGGCCCGAAAGCCCAACAAATGACCCGAAGGTCCAGCAGATGACCCGAAGGTCCAACATAGTGGCTCGAAAGCACACAAAATCATCAGAATCATCAAACAGTAGATGTTTCAATTAACGAGTCCGAAATTAACCGAAATAGCAAATGCACATGTCCCATACCACGTGTTTTACTAAATCGTTTGATTCTCTTCATCGTTTCCTTGAAAGTGCAAAATTGTGTATTTTGTAAAAATAACATTTTACATTCTCAAACGGACAAGTCCGGAATTAAGCGAATCAGTAAAAGTAAGGGTTCATAGTCCTCGATTTTGCTGAATCGTTTAAATCGCTTCCTCATTCTCTTGCGAGCGCAAACTGTAAAAATCTTGTATTTTAAATAAATAACATTTTACGTTCTCAAACGGACAAGTCCGGAATTAAGCGAAACAGTAAAAGTGAGGGTTCATAGTCCTCAATTTTGCTGAAGCATTTAAATCGCTTCCTCATTCTTTTGAAAGCGCAAACTGTAAAAATTTTAAAACAATTTTCAGAACACGTGATTAAAACAGCAACATCTATAGCAATTTCGATAAGGAAATCGCACTTCTCAAAACACCATAAAAACGGGTATCAAATCAGCATTGCGGAATAACCGCTTGAAAATCCACTTTAAAATTTGACGGTTACTGAAGTCAAAGCGACAGTAATTTTTAAACGTCAAAATCTCATCAAAATAATTCGCATCAAAATATAACACCAGTGAATTTTCATTCATTACAAATGTCACAAAACACCGTGCTTCAAAAATTTAGCACCGATGTAAAAATCCCGTTATAAAAATAACGGCAACAAAATACGTTTAAAACCAAACACCGGTTCAACGTAAAATTAATGCAGTAACGTGCAACTCAAATTTGCACGTACACTACAAAATGAACAAAGAATCATTCGAATGTATCTTCAATGAAGATAATTCAAAACAGCAAAAATCTCAACAAAAATCACATAACTGCAATCGCTTCGAATCCTCAAATCGGATTCGAAATTTTCAAAGAAACAAAATAAACCCAGCTATGTAAACAACAAATGAAATTTATTTCAATTTCATATTTTTATTTTTAAATCAAAAAGGTTATCAGCTGTATTCAGCAAAGACAGTGTCACTGCTTCCGCTGCGCACTCTAATAACCAGTCACAAATCAATCAATCAACAGAACACAGTTTCCCTATTATTTTTAAATAAAGATATTTAAAAATTTCATCATAATTTCAAAACTTTAGTTTTGACTCAAAGCACAACTAAAAACATCGACAAATAGTTGTAACACATGTTCCATCTAAGTTATGTTTTATATTTTGTCCATAAACTCCAAGCTCTGATACCAACTGTGACGCACCACCTCTATGCTCACAATAACAAAGAGTATTAAAAGAAATACTGTCTGTTATTACGAAGAATAAGTCTGGATAGGAGCGGCCATCCGTAGTTGGGCCTTACACTAGTATTGGTTACCTCGATAGGAGTGGTATATATTTTTATTTTTCATCTCTTATTTATTTACTCCCATCGACATACCCAATTCCAGTATAAAACGAACTACGATGGTTCATATTAGTTTAGGACAATATATATAATAATAACACAGATAAGCTAAATGCGGAACACAGATAATAAAAGTCTCATATATATATATATATAACTGATGTCAGTTACAATACATTTGACAAAATACATATGATACAACTACAACTGTCAACTCTGGAAGTTATATATACAAGTACATTATCGAATAATATACATGAATACATATCAACCTAGATCAGATACACTGACTACTACAAAATGACGACGACTACCCCAAAAGATATGAAGAGACTTCATAGCTCAAGCAGCAACCCAAAGCAAGATATCTACAACCTGTAATAACTTGGTCTGACCCGAGTATTAAATTCAAAAGAAAATAATACACGGGTCAGTCTAATTCAAACTCAGTTATTAATGCACGGAAGCAAATAATAATTAAATAATCAATAGACGACAGTCACGGAGATCTCGTATATCCAACTCTTCGATAAGAGAATCGGATAACGGCAGATATAACACTAAACAGTGTTAACAATATAGCAGCAAATTCAAATCATCAACAAAGATAAGTATAAAGGTTATCAATGAAGATAATATGAAAACCCCAAAATTGCCTAAACAGCAATTATCAACAAAATCCAATTATTAAATAATTAATTAGAAACTCATAATCTAATTATCAAATAGATAATTAGACAACAACAAAATAATCCAGTCAAACTAAATCAAATATAATTTCAAAATATTGAATTGAACACATAAAACAATTCAAGTAATTGAAATAACAATTCAAAACACCAATCCTGTGTGGCTGCAGTACACGCACGCGTGCACTGCCTCGCCACTACAGTTTATAAAATCATCACAACTCCAAATGCTAACAGCAAATCGAAACTGCAGAGGTCAAGTCATGACTATCGTGACTCAACGCAACTGCAACAAAATGAAACTGCAGTCATCACATGAATACAACAGTGGACAATGCAAGAGCAGACATGATGAAGTCAGTGCCAACAGTAAATGGCAGCAACTCAATCAAGTCACAGTTCAAACCAGGAATGCAACCTGCTTCATATACTCAAGCCACATGAAGACTAACAGTAAGCCCAAATAAATGTACAAACTCAAGTCAATCCATATATGAACTCTAATAGACAGAGCTCGAGGCCGAGGCATATTCACCTGAACCAAGAAAAAGTGTCTAATACAAATACAAGGACCAGTAAACCAGGCATACATCTACTAAAAGCAAACCAGTATGCAAGTGGAGATCAGAGGCAATAAACACAAAAGGGCCCAAATTGAACAATCTCAAGCATCATCAAAGTGATGCAACATCACATAATCAAAGAAATCGAATTCAATTAACAGTTTCAAATCAAGGCCGAAACAAAATCAACATAAAGGTTCCAGTTATAAAAATGTACAACTATTTGCAAACTGAACCAGGCCAGAAGTTCAAGTCAGTGAACTGAAGTGAAGGTATGAACTACCACTCAAAAGAGCAGGAGAACAATAACAATGTCAATTACCAGAAACCCTAAACAACTCGAGCTAGCTGATTGAACCAACTCTCAAGTCCAGATGACACAAAATATGAAACTGCATATATATATATATATACACGAACCAATACAGTAAAATACATGATGAACATGTATGCAAGGCAACATCAAAGTGTATATGCAGGGTCAAAGCCACAAGATGAAGGTGCAGTGAAGCCAATATGGCAAACAATGAATGCACAGTGAATACATGAGCTAGAATGGAACTGGACTCAAGCTCTTGCAAAAACTGATACAAGTGAAAAATGTATCAAGACACAGTGCAAAAACAAGGCTACAACTTCAAATGAATCAGGTGAAGCAACACCGAGCACAGCCGAAGCCATGATCAACAGAGATCGAAGTCACCAAAGAAATCAAATCATCAACAAAATTCAAATATAACCATTTAAATTCGAAATCGTGGTGATATCCAGCGATTTCAAAAGCAAGAATTCAACTGATTTTTATACGAACTCAAGCAAGAATTTGAAAGTGTGAGGGAATAAATTCACTCACCTTGCTTCCCAGAGTATAAATCAATGATCGAACAGCAGGTCAAAAACATTGAACAAATCAAGTTAAAGCCGAAGTCATGGAACAGCAAAATGATCCACCAAGTTCGAACGAAACAAATCAAGCAGTAGTTTTATCAAAATCGAACAAGGTTGGAAGTCGACAAATTCAACATCGTAACAAATCAGTGAAAGCCGGATGCAACAAGAAATCCGACCCAGTCAAATAAAATCACCAACATCGGAACAAAGTCAAACGAAATTGACAACGTTCAAATAAAATCAACTGCAACATTTTCAACCCAAAGCCGCTAGTCAATCAAGTGCTCGAACGCCAACAAAGAATTCAAAACAACAGCCGAAGTCCCAGAGACAACATCAAAACCATAGCAAGTTTCAAGTTCGAACCCGACAAAAATTCACGCAACAAAACAAGTTGAAGTCAAAGCAAAACCACATCGTCAAAAGAATTCAACAGCGAAAGACAACAAATACGCGAACTTGAATTAGATGTGAGGGTCACTCACCTTTCATGACGCGATTTGAAGGAGCCGTAAATGAGCATGAAGTGAGGAAAGCATCGATCGACAAAGCTCTCGATCGAGATAATCACAGTCGCGGCTTCAAAATCTCGAAGCCCTAATTTCAGAAAGAAGACGAGGCTGCCATTTTTTCGTTCGCTTCGTTTGCTTTAGGGTTTGTTTTTAATGAAAAAAAAGAATGGAGCAGGTGGATCGGTTATCTCCTTGATACAACCCAGTACTAGGAATGAAAAGAACGTGGCTAAGATTGCACATTTAAGCCCGTTTAATTCCTTTAACAATTTTTTTCTCAAGGAATTTCAACCGAATAAAAATCCCCATAGAAACGAACAACCAAGTTAATCGTCATTTGACGATAATTTAATTATTACTAAACCCCGGGTTTTTACAAACATCATAACCACAAAATAGTTTATACCATTATATCAAAATATTCGCATTTAAATCCATTAAATCTAAATCATCACAGTTCTAACTTAAACAGTTTAAATATTGAAATCGTTTATATATTTAAATAGTTATAAATTAAAAATAGTTTATATTTCAAAATAGATCATAAAATAAAATAGTTTATATATTAAAATAGTTTACATATCAAAAATAGTTTATAATTAGAATTGTTTTTTCCAATTTCACAAATCAATTCAAATCTACTTTAGTTCCAGAAATTCAATTTAAATCAAATTTCAATTCAATTTAAATTGTCAATAAAACCATTTTTAATTTATATCGATTCAAATTTAACCCACTTCCAATTCAATAGGTTTCAAAGTTTAAATATTCAAACAATTTACAATAACTCAAATTGATAAATTTCATTTATATTTCAAAATTCAACATTAACTTTATTTAAATTTTGAAATATTCACTTAATCATTTTTAATTAAACATTAATATAAAATCTCAAATTCAATTTAAACCAATTAAATATTCAACTTCAATTCATCACATTTTGAAAATATCCATTTAATCACCTTTAATCAAAATCAAGTTATCAAGTTATAAAAATCATTTAAATCCATTTAAGAAGAGAATCACAGTCCCCCCTTTTCTGCTTCGACCCTTTAAAGTTGTTGTCTATCTTCCTTTTTTTATGTTTACTTATAGTAATTATGGATGCATTAATAAAAAAATTGTTATTAGTAAAAAATTAAGATTGATAAAAAAGAATTTTTATAAAAAGAAAGCATTCACATAAATTAAAAATATTTCTCATAAGGGTTATGCATATAAGTGTAGTTTTACTATGCTATTGAGACAAGAAAGTAAATATTTTATAAAGTTCAAAAAGGTATATGTATATCATAGGGAAATTTATTTTAGTGTCGAATTATCCGTTGAGTGGTTAATAATCTTGGTCGATGCGGGTGCACATGGATAATTAGAGATTTCCTAAGTGCTAAAATAAGACATTGAGACACAGTAAAAGTATAAATTTATTTTATATCTAAGTATATATATATATATATATATATATATATAATTTAATGAGACAACAAATTGCGTAAAGGAAATGTTTATCTTTGTTTCAATAGAAACATGGATAAATTTTTTTAAGGGAGAAACTAAAGTAGATTTGAAAATGAGATTTTGAAATAAATAACTTAGTTTAAGAATTGTAGTTTTAAATCTTTAACTTGAGATAAATTAAAAGGTTTCAAATAAAACAAGCTATTGGAAGTTCTTTAAAAAGTACTAAAGTAAAAGTGCCATATCTTTTAATTGATAAATCCATTTTTGATGAATCTTTTTGGAGAAGAAAGATAATTTCATAAGGATTTTTTTGATCACTTTTCTATATTTTGCAATTCTCTTCGTCAAATTCATGTTTTAGGCAGAGGTTTGTACTCAGTCCTGTCCAAAATATTCTTAGCTAAACTTTGTTAGTAATTTTAACATATCTTTCTCATTTCTTTTCGGAATCCAATAATTTTAAATGTTTTGGAAAGATTCCATTAGGTGTGTTAACTTTCATGTTGAAAACATTTAAAAATTCTGAGCATAGCTTGATCAAAAACCTATCCCAAACTTGCTGCCCTACCACTGTAATCTTTGCAATTTCTGAGCTAAATGTGGTTGGTAATTTGAACATATCTTTTTCATTTCTTGTCAGAATTCAATAATTTTTGATTTTCTGGAAAGCTTAAACTTTGGTTTATAAGTTTTGTGTTTTGAGTTTTATAAAATTCTAATATTAGTATGATCTAAATTGCTCTTCTTTGTTGCTGTCCTAAGAATAAATGACAGAGATAATTAATTTAAAACCTAAGAATTTTTTTGCCCATAACTTTTGAATCGCGTTTTCTTGTTTGAAAGCTTACACTATTATCTAAAACTTTCTTGTTTTGAGTTTTGTAAAATTTTGAGATTAAATGGTCTAAATAACATTTCTTTGTCGCTGCCATGAGAATAAACTACAAAATTTATAAATCTTTTGTCTATATACATACCTCATTTTGCTTGATTGCCTTATGCTTTTCTTTGTGAGTTTATGTTCTGATTTCATTAGTTTTTGCTAGTTGAATTCTTCTATTTTCTTGGGTTTTAATTTCTCTATTCTTGGCTTGAGATGATATAGAGTTGTACTCCATGGATCAATTTAATATTCTGGAAAGCTTGCATCATGTGTGTCAACTTTCATGTTAAACAGTTTTGAAAATTTTGAGCATAGTTCAATCAAAAACCTATTGCAAACTCGCTGCTCTACCACTGTAAAATTTGCAATTTCTAAGTTAAATGTTGTTCGTAATTTGAACATATCATTTTCATTTCTTGTCTGAATTCGATAATTTTTGATGTTATGGAAAGCTTAGACTTTGTTCTATAATTTTTAAGTTTTGGTTTTTGTAAAATTATGAGGTTAGAATGGTCTAAATTGCACTTCTTTATCGCTGTCCTAAGAATAAACGACAATGATTATTAATTTAAAACTTGAGAATTTTTTCGGCCATAACTTTTGAATAGTAAGTCCAAATTGAATGATCTTTTTCTTGTTTGAAAGCTTACACTATTTTCTAAAAAATTTATGTTTTGAGTTTTGTAAAATTTTGAGGTTTAAATGGTCAAAATTGCATTTCTTTGTCCCTGCCCTCAGAATAAACTACAAGTTTAATAAATATTGTGTCTATATGCGTGCTTCATTTTGCTTGATTGCCTTGTGCTTTTCTTTGTGAGTTTGTGTTCTGATTTCATTATTTTTTGTTAGTTTAATTCTTCTATTTTCTTGGGTTTCGATTTCTCTAATTTTTGGCTTGAGATGATACAGAGTTTGAACTCTATGGATCAATTTATTGCTAAGGTCTTGTGATGAATTTGGATTTTTTAAGCAGTAAACTTTTTCGTGTTTTATGGACTTTGAATTATTTTTATTCAAAGGTTGGGGCTGTTATAAATATATGTTTTAAATAAAAGAAATTTGCAAAAGAGAGTTTATATTAATATCGGTTTCAAACTAAATTTCTATATCTATGCAATTCCTTTTTATAAATGGTTTTAATAAGTAATTATATATATTTGATGTGCACGTAAATGTGCATATTTTTACCACCATATTTAATCTATTTAAATTAAATAAATGATCATATCGGGTATTTTAACTTGTTTAAACCAAATTCAAATTATTTTCAAATTGTCACATATTCATCTCCATATGGGGGCAAAACGGTAATTTTTGTGCATATATTAATTTGAGAAAATTTAATTGGAAAGTTCTATATTATTTTGTAGGAATTTGGCTTCATATACAAGTGGCTTCATGAAGATATATACATGCACAAGAGTGAATACAAAGGAATGGAGATGGAAATAATTAAAAGCCATGATCATGGAGGACCCCACCTACCCACCTTCCTTCATGTACAAATTAGAAGCTAATCCATATGCTAATGGCCATTACACTTTCATGCACACTTAATGGGTGATTATTGAAGCTAATGATAACTTGGCCACCACACTTCCTACAAGGGCATTTTGGGCATTCCCAAAAAAAATGAATTAGGGTTTCTAACTTATATAAGTACCTCATATCTTCATGTAACCCTCTCTTCCTCTTAGTTAGTTTTTAGCTTAGAAAATAAATCAAAGCTCTCTTTCTCTTTTCATGGCTACTTAGCCATTTTTATTTCATGTAATCTTTCTTTCTATGCAATGTTAGTTAATGTTCTTTTACAATTACATGCTCTCTTTCTTATGTTGTTAATAACTTAGTGTTCATTTCTTTTTACTTAGCTTTTCTTTTCATTTTACTCTCTTTTTCCTCTTTTTTATTTCATGTTGCAAGCTGCAAGTGTTGATATAATAACACAAATGAGAGGCTAATCCCTTCAATTTAGGGGTAATGAAGCCCCTAATCATGTAGCTTCAACATTTTGATGTTATGCTCTCTTTTTGTGCTTTAATGAGAATGTATGAAGTGGTTAACTTGTTGTTTTTGCTTTGAATTTGATAGCCTATATTGTTGACACCAAATAAGCTATACTTAAACAATCACTAACACAAATTACCTCTTCATCTACATATGATGATGGTAATGAAGTGAATGTTGAAATTAAAATTTGATGGTCTATATTTCTAATTAATAGTTAATAGGCCATACTTAAAATAGATTTTGCTTTCAACTTTGTTGTCATTTTTCATATGAGTTAGTAAGTGGTTTAAGGGGTGCGTTATAGTTTGATGGCTTATGTTGAGCTAATTAATAGCACAAATAGGCCATACTTATGATAAACACATCATTTAAATTCACTTATGACCAAAGAAGAGAGATCATAATTTCATAATTTGTTGAACTATATGATCTAGAGAGTGGAATTATCTCTAAATTGTCATTTAACTCTCATTTTTCTATCAATTTTCTTTTGCTCATTTTTCCACATTTTTAGCTTCACACTTTTCAACTTTGGTTAATTTGATTGAGTAGGAAATTTAAATCAACAATTCCCTGCGGATCGACCCGTACTCGCCACGTACTTCAATAGTACGTCGTGCGCTTGCAGTATAAATTTTATTATAAATTTTTCGACAGTTTTCTAATTCGATAGAAATTCCGTCGTTAAACAAGTTTTTCCAAAATGCCCTTGTAGGAAGTGTGGTGGCCAAGTTATCATTAGCTTCAATAATCACCCATTAAGTGTGCATGAAAGTGTAATGGCCATTAGCATATGGATTAGCTTCTAATTTGTACATGAAAGAAGGTGGGTAGGTGGGGTCCTCCATGATCATGGCTTTGAATTATTTCCATCCTTTGTATTCACTCTTGTGCATGTATATATCTTCATGAAGCCACTTGTATATGAAGCCAAATTCCCACAAAATAATATAGAAATTTCCAATTAAATTTTCTCAAATTAATATATGCACAAAAATGACCGTTTTGCCCCCATATGGAGATGAATATGTGACAATTTGAAAATAATTTGGATTTGGTTTAAACAGGTTAAAATACCCGATATGATCATTTATTTAATTTAAATAGATTAAATATGGTGGTAAAAATATGCACATTTACGTGCACATCAAATACACCCACACTTATCTTTTTATTCGTCCTCGAATAAAGAAAAAAAACTAAAATAAATCCGTTTTCGTAGGAAACACGATTGCATTAAGCGTATGCAACAAGCCATTAAACCTTTGGGTGTCCCCAGTAGGACGAGTGTTGTCTCGTGAGGGTTTTCAGCGGATATTACCCACAAAATCCAAATGCAGGATGAAAATTTTTACAAAATGCAAGATTTATTTACAAAGATGTGAATGCAAGTTTTTGAAAATATTTACGAATGAAGGATTTACTTTTAAATTAACACAAATAAGTTAAATAAGGTTTGGTTATTAACTTGAAAATTTAAGTCATTTACTCGTCAAAATTTCCAATAAAAACAAAGTTATCGTAACAAATGGGCTATAGTTTAACTCGTTGTTTCGATCGATAATACAGTGTAACTATGAAATGGATCCTTAGTTGATTATCAAAGTTTATCAAAGTGGTGTTTTCATTTCTTTTCAATAACAAGTCAAATCAAACAAGTTAAAATAGTGCTTGGGTTTCAATTGCTTACTCTCTCTAATTTTTATTTGAAAATTTTATTTATATTAACAATATTTACATATGCCTAACTCAGGTAAACTGAGGCCAGATATACTACCCATGCACTGCCTTACGGACTGATGTGATGGGAATACAAAGCGTGGCAAGTGAACACACAAGTGTGAACACTTATTAACTGTAGGCGTTATTAAAAAGAAATTTTATATACATACACCTAACTCAGATAAATTGAGGCCAGATATACCGATCATGCACTGCCTTTCGGGCTTACGTGAGAAGGGTACAGAGCATGGCGAGTGAACACACGAGTGTGAACATATGACTCTAGGTGTTTATTAAAAATATACATATATACAAGAAATATATTTTTTTTGTTTTTTTTCTAGAGAGAGAGTTTCGCAAAATCATCTTAGCACCCTTTAACTTAGAAGACAAAAAAAATGTTATATCCTTTTATTTGAATTCACCACTTTTTAAAACAAAGATCTTCTATTAGGATACTTCATAATTAACACGTATGAATCTTCCTATATACTAGTTAAACCATTGTTATTTATAATTAAACTTCATTTTTATTTTTGTTAAGATGAATAAATTTTCAAAAATTTCAATTTAATAAACCAAAACCATATATTTATCCTATAGTGTTTCTTTAAAAATAAATCAAAATGCTTTAAAAAAAAATTGTTTTTGAAAATTTTTACATATTTTTTTTGAGTTTTGGAAGAAAAATTAAAAATTAATCATGAAAAATCAAAAAGAAGACCAGTGATGTTTAATACAGTCAATTTTAGCCTACAATTCACATATATTTATTCATTTAGGCATAAAAATCAAACGTATGCCAATGGAATAGATTCAGTATCATAAATAATTTATAAATTTCTCACTCACCTTCTAAAAAAATTCCAAATCTCCAGATCTGAAGTAAAACCTTTGATTCAACTTCATTTTCTTCTTATTCCGAGAAATATGTATAAAAAGGGGGGGTGTGTGTGTATACACATTTTTATATTAGAATTACAGATTTGAGAAGAGATTTGGGGTTGAAGGAAAATATAAATATATAAATACAAATATAGATATGTATATTACTTTGTTATCGTGTAGTGTTGAGTCGCTTCTCTTCTTCTCTTATTTGATTTCTATTCTTCTCCAATTTGCATATATGCAAATATAAATATTACATTTTATAATATAGAAAATAGTGCAAAAGAGAAGATGATAGAGCTTCCGTACTATTTTCTAGAAAAATATGAGAAGAGAAGAGAGAGTTATGCCTTAATTTATAGGCACTCAAATCAAACACAGCCGTTAGATTTAATTATAAAATCCGAGTCGTTAGGCCAAGGCAAACCTTGGTCACCACTATTAGGACCGGTCGACTGCTCCATCTATAGGGGTCGCCGCTCCATGTCGACCTGTCCAATAAAGGGGGTTGACTTGTGGGTCCCGGTAATTATTATATAATTGTTAACTTTTCCAATTTAATTATTTTCGTTGCAAATTCATTTTTCGTTCGTAACTTCTTCGTTTGCACTCCAATCGCGAAACTCCAAATATGAAAGTTGCTCGGAATTTCGCCACGAGCGCAATGGTGCAAGTTTCCTGATCAAATTCCATCATTTGCACAAATTATTTTTTTAGAGCCTAATTAACTAATTAACTAATTAAACAACCAATTGTAAAATTTACGTGGTATTACATTCTTCCCTCTTAAAAGAGTTTCATCCCTGAAATTATACCAGTGACCATGTCATGGTTCTACCGCGTAATTATTCTAAACTACACAACCAATTAGTTTACAATCAATTTTGCAACAAACATGCACAAGTGCATAGTGTATCACAATATAGAAAACATGTATGCAGAATGGTTCTAAATCGGGCCCTCCTAAATGAATGCTTTTCTACTGAAAACATTTTTGAAAATATGGTACAAACAACCTATATATACTGGCAATTATATATGTATGCAAATTTTCAAAAATATTTTCACCAAAATATCCAATTCCTACCAACTAAAAATCTAACGCATCAAAATATCGCTTCTTGAACGTCACTCCTATGTCAAAAATATGGTTAGGTGGAAAATTTTACACTCTTACCATTCTATAAGCTACCCGTTTTCCATTGTACAGTGAAAATTTCTTCATTGCCCTGGTTTTACTTTCAATTTTCCACACACAAAACGCATAAGGAGGTATGTCTCCAAGCTTTAAAATGGAATTAAGTCCAAAAATAAACTCGCGCGCGTCATCGATAAGGTATGGAAATAGAAATTACAAGGCTAAAATAGCTTTTTACTTGTTATCGCTTATATATTATTATATCATTGATCCTAATGCATCGCTAAATTCGCATCTTTAATCTATTTTCCTTCCCTACCTTAACATGTGACCTTCAAAATCAAAAACTTCATAAAAATCTTCTTCTCTTTTCAAATTTGTACGTCGCTTGAGAAATAAATTTCTAAAATATTTAGATACAAAGTTTCCCTTGAAATAAAATTTGAGTAAAAATTCTAAAAATTAATAATTATAAAAAATCAAAAATTTTCTTTTCAAGCAAAACTTTTTAATTCAAGAGAAACTTTTCAAAATATTTTCCTTCTCAAAAATTTTGATACTTCAAGCCATGTTTTTAGCGTTAGCCTGAAGCAGTTATGTGCTAAACGCATGAGTCCAATTCTAACGTTCTTCAACTAACCTTAACACATAAAACTTGACATTTAATGTAAAAATGTCGTCAAACTCAATTATTCAAAAAAAATTATCTTTTAAGGAATAGGAACAATGACCCATGATTCGAAAACAATGTTAACCTCTCCTTCTCTTGCTAAGATTTCTATCTATTTAAAACTCCTAATCTCACATTGCATTTTACGGTTAGTTAAAGTGTCCTTATGATGTTTTCATATGTATACTGTTTCTTCCAAATATATATATATATAAGAGCGGTCCATATATTTGGAAACAATAATACAAGAAATAAATAGAAATACATCTCATAATATCGTGCGCATCTTAAAGAGAAACTAACAGTTACAACCCAATAAACTAAAACGGAAAGAACAAATGCTAGAAGGGAAAGATATAACAACACACTACAGAGCCTAAAACTCTACCTATAGACCATGGGACAGTCCCGATCGTCGATGGTAACTCGAGCTGTTGCGGCGTCCTCGGAAAGGGCAAAGCATAGTTTGACGTTTCACCCCGAGACCCACACTAACAAAGGATGTTACAAAGTAATACCATTTGCTAGTGCAGAGAATAGGGTTGGTTACGAGCGACCATCCATGAATTTTTATTTAAGCGAGAATCGGTACATCAATTAATATGTTATACATTTCTTTACTCAAGTGGAATCGACGTATACAATTCAGGCTTAAAACATAACTACGGTGGCTATAATAAAATCCAGAATGAAATATGATAAATACAAATCACAGAATCATAGATCAAACATAGCGGAATACAAACAGAGTCTGAACAGACACAAATAAATACATGATGTAGACAAAATAATACAATAGCAATACATCCCAAATATATGAATACATACATAAAAGGAGTCTAGCTTGACATAAGACACATCATAACATCAATATATACAAAGTGATGACGTAAGTAAACATCTAGCTAGCTGGTAGGAAGTCCACTCCAAAAGCATCAAGCTGAAGGACCCGAAACATCTTGGTATGAACCAAGTATTATAAAATAATAAACAGGTCAGTCAAGGCTAAAATAAAAGATTTGGCAAGATGAATGATAGGTAAAATGAACTAGATCTCAAAAATAATCATCAAGTCATGTATCGACAAATATCAACCATACTTCAAAACTTCAAGAATGAGTTCACCAAATATCTAAACATAAGATAACTTCTACAATCAAAATCACCAAAACTATTTGGTGATAACACAAATAACATCGAATCCAAAAATCATAAATAGAAATCTAGAAATCTCATAAAAGGGGGAAAAGGTGTCAAACTCTTAGATTTGGTTAACTAATTCACCTACATGCATGTAATTCTAAGATTGACGTATATGTCTATAAACTCTAAGATGGGTATAACTCCCATAATAATTCCAAGGTAGGCGAGAGCCTATAAAACTCCATGATAGGTGCGAGACCTATAAACCCCAAGATAGGAACAAGTCCTATATACTACATGATAGGTACAAGACCTATAAAAACTCCAAGGTTGGTACATGTAACGAACCACCTTTCTTGCATTCGAAAGACGAGTCATTATAGGTTGAAGAAATGAGAAAGATAAGAAGAAGACTAATCAAACACCGAATCTTATCACGCAGAGAACAACATATAATAGAAAATGTAGTATATTGCATAGTCATAGCCAAAATATTACATCAGAGTTCATTAATACAAGTTCCAAAATAGGACAATTTACAACTACTTGTCCACAAAATACTTAGACCATGCATACATATACAGCGGAATAATTTATACTAATAATAGCTATCCATGAAGCCACCTGCTCTAGCTCCTCCACTGGGATAACATCTTAGTGAGATACCATCTCTCGATACAATATGCCCTAAAAATCTTACCTCTGACTGCCAAAATGGCATTTAGAAAACTTTGCTTTCAAAAAATGCCTCATCAAGGTTTCTAAAACTACTTCCAAATGATATCAATGTTCCTTTTCCGATTTGGAGTAAAATAAACGTCATCAATAAAAACAAGCACGAAATTATTTAAAACCTCTCGGAAAATACGATTCATAAGATCCGCGAAATATGAGGGTGCATTGGTTAGTCCAAAAGGCATAACAAACCATTAAAAAAAAGTCTGGGCCCCTAAATGCAGTTAAGGGTATACTATCCTCAGTAACCCTGAATTAGTGAAATTCGGTAGCTAGATCCATTTGGGAAAATACCGTAGCTCCATGAAGTTGGTCAAATAAGTCATCGATACGGGGCAAGGATATTTATTTCTAATAATCAACTTATTCAACTCCCTATAATCCACACACAATCTTAAAGATCCATTCGACTTAGCCATGAAGACTACTGTTGATTCCCAACTCGACTAACTAGGTCTAATCAATCTCCTCTACAACAAGTCCAGGGTTTGCTTTACTAACTCATTTCTTTCCCTTGGAGCAATTCTTCTCTTAGGTTGAACTATGGGTCTTGCACCGGGAACTAGATGAATGTGGAATTCTATCTCCATATGTGGGGGTAAATTCCTAACTTCTTCAAACACATTGGGAAAGTTCTTAACAACCTCTATGGATCCTAACCCTTCTTGAGATGCTTCCAAGGTATACAGGAAACTACACGCATGAATACCAGGGTCCTCACATGGTACTTTAGCAATATTTCCCAATTTGGTTACTAATGTTACCATTCTTTCTCTACAGTTTAAAATAGCCCCATATATTGATAACCAGTCCATACCGAGAATGAGGTCAAATGCCTAAAATTCTAAGATATATAGACCACAAGTAAAATGATGGGAAAGATAAGAAATTGGCACGTCTTCACACACTAGGTTCAAATGGGTTACACCTCCTATAGGAATTAGATATGCAAATAGGTTTTTCTACAATATTAGAGATAAAATGAAATTTCTTTACGGCTTCTAAAGAGATAAAACTATGGGAGGCACCAGTATCAAACAAAACTCGAACAAAAATACCATTAATTAATAGGGTACCTTCAAGAACGCCCTTTCCCTTCACATTTCCTGAGGTTGATGGCTCATCCTTAACCGCATACACTTTAGCTTGCTACACCTTCTTCATGAGTGGGTAGTCCTTTATCATATGTCCAGGCTGGTGACAATTGAAGCATAATGTCTTCTGGACCATTGGAGAGATAGGTCATGCTAGCTGCTTGGAAGTTTCGGAGTCTTTACAGAATTTGGCAATATGACCCTTCTGCTTACAGATATAACAAGTGGTATCCTTAAACTTGTTCCCCTTATTCCCTCCTGGATTTCCTTTTCCTTTACCATGCTTACTCTTATTCGGGTTGAACTTCCTTTTGTTTGAATGGTTGCTGCCAGCATTATCATTTATTTCTGTTGGGGTACGCTTCTCCTTTTCCAAGACTTCATACCTTAATGCCATGTCTACCAAGTCCACAAATGAACCCTTAACATGGGCAGTCATTCTCTCATGGAAATTCTCCCTCATTCCTAAAACAAACATCTCATTTTTCTTTAGCGGGGTGTTGATCAATTCCGGTCCAAAATAAGATAGCTCGTTGAACTTCATTTCATATTTTGCCATAGATGAATCTCCCTATTTCAAGTCCATGAAATTTCTACACATCTGAGTCTTACCAGCTGTAGGCAGGAACTGATCTTCAAATGCTTCCTTAAAACGAGCCCAAGTAAACTCCTCTTCTGGAACATTGGCTGTAAGCAAATCCCACCAAGCTATCGCTCCTTCTTGCAATTACCATGATGCTAAAAATCTCTTCTGCTCATCTGATAGATCCAGACCTTCGAAAATCTTTACACAAGTGCACAACCAAGCTTGAACTTCTATGATAGACCAGTTCCCTTAAATGGTTTCCCACCCAGATTTATGTTATCCTTACATAAAGTTGCAAAATTCACCTTTGGCTACCTTGGTGTTGGCTCTTCGACAGTTCCAACCCTTCCAGTCTGAGTCTGACCATTGGTGGTCACAGTGCTGCTAGTTCCTCTACCTCGTCTGCCTCTAGTGTTCATTTCTTACTAACTGGGCATTACATGATACTTCTTAAAATACTTTGATGAGATAAATTCCAAAAAGGAGAGCACTAATACAAATATCAAAGTTGATCTACTATCAGGGATATATATTTATATTTAAGAGTAAAATTACAAATACGCTCTCTCGGAGTTGACCCTAACCCAAAGATAACTCGGGGTTCACTTAACCTAATGCTTCGATACCAAATGTAATGAACTGCCTTTCTTGCATTCGAAAGACGAGTCATTATAGGTTGAAGAAATGAGAAAGATAAGAAGAAGACTAATCAAATACCGAATCTTATCACGTAGGGAACAACACATAACATAAAATGCAGTATATTGCATAATCATAGTCAAAATATTACATAAGAGTTCAATAATACAAGTTCCAAACTAGGACAATTTACAACTGCTTGTCCATAAAATACTTAAACCATGCATACATACACAGCGGAATAATTTATACTAATAATAGCTATCTATGAAGCTACCTGCTCCAACTACTCCAACATGCTTTCGAGAGAAACCTGGATCACTGGACTACTCATAAAAATTGAGTACCCAAGAGTTTAGGAAAAGAAAAATAAACTTTGGGTCAGACATAAGTCTGGTGTGAGTAAACTCAAAATAATAATATTTTTATTTGAAAAATCCTTTAAAAAACAAAAGATATCGTAAGACTACGCCGTACTTAGACAAGGACGGGTTTTTACCTAACGATAACCAAAAACACTTTCTATTTAAAACAAGTGATATTACAATAATGCCTAAGGGTTTAAAATAAATATAGAACATAGCTGAAATGCTTGCATCTCACATTCCAACATATTTAGGTATACAATTAAAATCGTAAAGGAACGTATTAGAGATTGGATTCCATACAATAACAAGGCTACTGGGGTACCGCTTGCTATAATACACCTCTAATTTAGCGTACCGAGATCGTACTGAACAATACCTGCCAACACAGGACTGGCCTATCCATTGCTGGATAGTACCGAATATGATCACCCCCTTGTTTGGGATCAACAAGATTTGAGACTATAGTATATATGAGTAGGGACTCGTTCTAGATGGAAATGATCATACACTAATGGGTGCTACCCACATGGCCTTACTACATATCCCATGTTTTAGTCATTTCCGGTTGATGAGGCCTGAGGCTACGTCATTACCTTTGACATATAGCACTTCTCTCTTGGAATACTAACCTTGCCTTCCCGATGTTGACACAATGTCAGCATTCATTCATACAAGTCATTCAGGAGATGAACGAACCGAAGGCACTACTTCCACTACACCCATTTTGAAATCACCCTCAAGGTTAACGGCAAGATAGCCCTTGCACTTCAAGTCTTGAATCTTGATCATGACTTTGATAGATCCAATTCGAACACTTTACATTGGTTCGAAGTGGTTTACGGATAACTATTAGTCATCCGATTCCAGTCTCCTCAAACCAACGTTCGATAATTTTAAATGGTCAAGTTATTTGATAGTGTACAACTTCACTATCGGGTGCAAGATTTACATATGGACATACACTCCATATACATAAGTTATCATGACCCGCTTATCGAAATTAACCTCCTTGTGTTTATTACATTACTAATATTCAACATTTGTGCTAACCCCAAGTCAACTTACTTTCCATAAAATGTGTCAACGTTTTATAATCACTACTTTAATTCAGTTGGCTACTTAATGGTCCATACGATGAGATCCTTTGATTTAAAATCACTTAACTTGAAAAGAAGATTGATCTAAAACATAACCAATTTAAGTTTAAAAATAGTTTTGAAAAGATTAAAGTATATTTAATTGGCTTAAACCATAATTATATCTTAATTAAAGCAAGATTAATTGTAATTAAACTTTAATTAACTTAATGAACTTAGTTAAGTCCTAATTGATTTCTTAATGCATCTTAGTTATGGTTTAAACAATTCATTATGAGTTAAAGCCTAATTAATTAAAAGTCAATTAAATAATCACTTATTGAATAATAATTAATTAACTAATTAACTTAATTAAATAATAATTAATCATTAAATTACTTCTTAACTTCAGTAATCACTGATTAAAACTTTATTAATCACTAATTAGTCATTAACCTTTTTTAAGTGTTACTTAACCCTTAATCACTTACTTAATTATCAATTAAGTACTAATTATTGTTAATTAATTTATAAAAAATTAAATATTAATTTAACTAAACATAATATTCTTTTATATTACTAATTAAGTTTGAAAAACTTTTGCAAAACCATTTCACAAGAAAACGTTTTAAAACGAAAATCGAAAATTTTGTCGAACTACGTCCATAATGACTATCGCTATGAGCGTAGTTCGCTTAAACATACTTTAAGTAAAAAACTTGCTTGATTCTTTTCTATTTCATGTTTTGAAACATAACTTTTAAAGTTTTTTAAACATACAAACAAAGATAGAAACTTTGAAACAATTTCCAAACTTTTAAACAAGAAAACATAGTTTTTGATTTTTGAATCGGATCTCACGTACGTCGCAACACACAAAGTTGTTAACTTTGACTCAACACAACATACTTTGGTTCTTGGATCACAACCATACATCCATACTAACAAACTTTTTAACATCACAATGAAACACATATAAAAATATATGTTTACATGCTTACTAACTTGAAAATACCGCATTCAAATCGCAAATTCAACACCAAACACCAACATCCATCAAATCAACATCAAACAACATAATAACCATTCAATTTACACATCATATTATCATCACAATAACAACACATAGTAAAGTAAAAAAAACTTCCCAAAATAAAGTATTTTACTCACCGAAACTCCACAAATACAAAGTGAACTTCGACTAGACTTTGGAAACAACACACGAACTTTGAAGAGTGAAGATTTTTCTGGAGTTTTGAGCTTCAAATGGCTCGGCCTGATGGTGTGGGGCTTGGCCTAGGGGTATGGGGCAGGTGTGGGCTTGGTTTCTTGAAGAATAAGTGAAGAAATGAATATAGGAAAGTTTAAACTAGATTTAGAAGAGATTTAAAGTGAAAAGTTAGGATTTTCAAATACGTAGAAAGGATTTGGAAGCCATGAAGAGGAAGTTATAGAAAATGAAGGAGATAATGTAAATAAAAATGTTTGTGTATGGATGTGTATTTATAGATGAAGAAAAGTGGAAAAATTACCATTTTATCCTTAGTTTAAAATATCATAACATGTCATCATTTTAACATGTCACATCACCACCTTCCTCCTCCTCATATGTCACATCTCCCCCCTCTCTAGTCAAATCCCCTAAGCCATGATGGGTATTGATGATGGTACTTAAGGAAATGACAAGAGATAATGATATGATTTAGTATATATATAAGTTATTATTTTAAAACCACGTCTTGTCACATCACTTGCTAAACATAATTAACATAAGATAATATACTATTAGTGTATTATTATTGTTTGGTCAATTAACTCTTGTATATGTATATATAGTGCACAAAGACGGATAACGTTCCTGACAACTTTCCGGTGTCGAAAGGTCAAAATTTCGGAAAACATTCTTCCGTCACATTTTCCAGTTTTCTACGAACTATTTAATTTGGTAAACATATTTTGAAAACGATTTTTCCATCATTATTAATTAATAAAAAGGAGTTCATTTATCAATAAAATCCATTTATTGACTATATAAATTATATATATATATGTATGTATGTATGTATATATATATTTGGCTAGTTAAAGCAACCAAACCTTGGGGTCGTTACAGTACAAGACATATAGAACTCCAAGAGCGAGTCATAAACTCATCGATATAAGTGTTATGTACTTTCATATATCACTCGAATAGGTAACGACCATGTGTCCCCTACCACACGGGTTTACTCAAACATAAACTAAACGATAGTAAACTCCACTTGTGTGTAGCAATGGTTCGGTCGAACAAATCTGGGAATTAACCAATAAAACAAACGTGAGCATTCCATACCATTTGTTTTATTTAACCATTTAAATCATTTCCTCATTCAATCGTTGTTGTGCAATTTTATAAAAGATTCCACTTTAAAATCATTCTTCAAAATTTTGGTTTATAAGCTAGGATATATATATATATAGGTACAATTTTTAAACCATTGCTCCAAATCATCTTTTAAAACCATTGTTAATGATGAAAAATAAAATATATATATATATATATCTGTGTGTGTGTGTGTGTATGTATTTATAAAATTCTTATATAGAAATTTGATTTATGCTTAAAAAGATTTCGATAAAATAGTTTGATTTAGAAATCAGCCTTTTATAAATCCAAGTTGAAAACGTGCATCAAAAAATTATGTATTACTCCCAAGACCTATAGAGCAATTCTATGGTATTGAAACACCAAAATGAATTCATTAATTCTCAAATAAAAATCCGAAAATGGATGTGAAATTGATATGAAATGCAACATCAAAATCAAGCAAACAACACCAGGAGATCAACCGAACAAACGAGTGGTGAACGTCGAAGAACACAGAACACAACTTACGAGTCAATTCTAGGCTATGACCGGTGCACCAGTCGTATAAACTGGTCCACCAGTTGCCTTGCCTGGACTGAGTTCTAGGCGGCTCTGGTGGTTACCCGACGATCTGATTCAGCTCGTTTCTCTTTCGTTGGTTCCTTGGAGGTCTGGGGTACTGAATTAGCAATCATGCAAGCGTATAAACATGTACAATTGGATGCAAATCATGATTATATAAGGTAGGTTTTTAGAAAACAGAGATCAATTCAAAGTGACAAGAGATTCAACACCCTAATGAGACCATATTCACTATAGATTCAAGCAATTTCATATATCAGCAACACACATCCATTTTAGACTAGAAATTGTGAGATAAACTCACCTAAACAAATTTGAAATGGAAGATTATAGCTTGGATTCTCTTATGCCTTTCTATTTCAACTTCAACCTAGGCTAGATTCAAAGGTTGGAGAGGAGCGATTAAAATTAGAAACTAAAACTGAAATTAATCAATAAATAGGTGTAACAATTAGTGGAAGAGCTTACATTTTCTTAATTTCTACTAGAATTAACCAAAATCCCTATGATTTCTATCTTTGATTTTAGGATTAGGGTTTTGAGACTTAAGAGAATTTTGTTTCTCTGGTTTATAGGAGTGAAATGAGAATGAGAACTTGTACGTACAGGTTTCTAATTTTTTATTTCTTTTATTTAGGCTAAATGGGTTAAGATATGGATCCAATAGATAGGTGTATTAATTTTCTAAGAAGTGTTGCTAATTTGTTCTGTTTTATCACATTATAAACACTAATTTATACCAAACAATGTTTTATTTAACAAACACTGATTTCTTCAATTATTCCTAAAACAAATAACATGTCAATTCTCATTTCTATTAATACTGAAATATCTTATTAAATTTAAACACAACTTTTGAATCTAAAGGTTATTCTCAATAGTTTTAAAAAATAATTATTATTGAAAAATCTCATTTTTAAAATAAATCTCAATATTGACCTTTTATTTAAATACACCCTTGTGTGATAATTCTAGAAATGAAAGATATTTTCATAAATCTCCTATTAAAATAAGCAAATATACCTATGGAAAAATTCATATTTTAAATTATAAAATTATTTCCATATATTTTATTTACTCATTTTCTCCAAGATTGTTCTTACATTATTAAATATAAGAATTAAACTTCATAAAAGGGCACTTCATTAAATTCCTAATTTATTTTATTCCAAATCCATATTAAGTTTTGAAATACAATAATAATATAAATTCCTCAAATTTATTCTATTAATAATTTATAATTATTTAAATCATAATTAAAATATTTTAATTTCAGATAATATTGACCAGGGTTGTTATTGACTCCCCCTTATAAAAATTGCATCCCCGCAATTTTCCTTAAGGGAAAGTTGATAACAATTCAAAAGATGCATCTATCAAAAGAGAATAAAATCATAAGCATGAAATAATATAAGCAAGAGTCTCACCACTAATGAGCATGAGAAAATAACTCAAGATGTGTTCGCTCAATACAATTTATAGTCTCCTAAGAATAGGCTATTGGATTTCCAGACCATTGGACTTTAACGAGCAGAACGTCTTTATTTCGAAGGCGTTTAACCTCCGATGCAACAATATAAATAGGTCTCTGCTCAGAAGTAAGGTCAGGTGAGACTTCAAGCTCCTCAAGAATTCGGCTAGAGAATAGAATCCTAATCTCGAAGAGATTTTTGAAGCTGTGAAACATGGAATACATTATGAATACGGGAGAATTGGGCTGGAAGAGATACCCGATAAGCAACATGGCTATACGCTCAATGATCAGGTATGGTCCAATATATCTCGGAGCCAACTTCCTGAAACGACTGAAACACATCACACCCTTTAACGGAGATACACGAATGAAGATGGATCCCTTACAGAGAATTACAATGCTCTCCTTTTGTTATCTACATAGGATTTCTACATGCTCTGTGCCTCTTTCATCCTCTATTGAATGAGATCGATCTTCTTTGAAGCTTCATGAATAGAGTCGGGGCCTAAGATGAATTACTCCCTAAACTTGAGCCAACACGAAGGTGATGGATGTAACGACCCGTAAATTTCAACTATTTTAATAACGTTATAAATTGAAATTTTGCGAAATTTTAAACGATAAAATTTTGAAATAAAAATTTAATATTTGAAATACGTCTAGTTAAACATAGCAACTGGTAAATTTTCGTCCGAAAGTATGAAAGTTTATTTCGCGCGTAAATTCACTTCAATTTAATCAGTTAAAAAGCGATGAAAATAAATTGTTTCCGAAACCTAAATATTTTTACATATAAAAATTCTAAACCATCTTCTGAGCAAGATGTCAGTTTGTCGTTTTTCCAAATTCGGACATCTTTGGCTCCGTCGATCTTATTTTTCAGTGTTTTTCTTGCATTTTCCGCTATTAGAAATTTCAAATTTTTATAATTAAATCGTATCACGGATATCTGTATACCATTTTGAATGTCTCGTCATGCTGATCTCAACAGTGTATTTATGTGTGTATTTCGGAATCCGGTATTCGTAGAAATCTGCAAACGTCGTACCAGTATCCAATTTTAACTTTTGGTTTCTTTGTTCCTTTTATCTTCAACCGTTCAAACTCAATAGTCAATTGTAAATTTATTACTTCCTAGATTCGTGCACGTGACTTTCAATATTTTACCAGTTTCCAATGTAGCCTGTTCATTTCTAGCTGGCACTTTATTTCTCGGTTACTTATTTTGTAAAGTCTGTTCGTCATATCTGCCTATTCATGTTATCATCTGTTCTTCTTCTTTGGGGCCGAAACACAAAGGAAATGAATGTCGCTCCTTCATTGTTCGGCCACGCATCATCTAGCACCCGAGAACCATCCAAACCCTTCTCAGCCGTGCCTTCCTTTTCCAGTGACAACGCCCTGATCAACACCATGCTTCGGCCTGCAAGCCTCACGCCCCAGCCTGTTCTCCAAACTCCATGCCATGACCTGCTAACCCCATATTCACGTCCACCCAGCTCACGTGAGCAGCCACGCAACTCGACCCGACCACCCAGGCCCACCTCTTCCGCCAATCACTACCTCCCTCCCATTGGCCGAAGCCAATACTCCACCAAGCCTTCACGCCATACATCTTCCACCCATCGCCTCACGTCCTCAGCTTGCCTACCCCACACCACCAAGCGAACCTCGACCACATCTCCTCCGGCCGTGACAAACCCTCTGGCCAGACCCGACCTCTCCGCCGCCTACCACTTCCCACTGTCCCACGTCACCAATCAGCCGCTAGCTCGCACAACCTAGCTTGGCCTCCACCCATGTCGCATCGATCTTGAGCTGCTCATGTAGCTGCTTGCTTCCTTCACGTGCTTCTCTCTGCCACCTCTGAGTGGGCTGCTCTGTTCATTCGTTCTCTTCTCAGCCAAGAATCCAAGTGAGCATTTTTCCCTTCTTCTTCTTTAAACTGTGTGCTTATATTTTCTTATAAAAATTGATTTCATATAAGGTATGTGATTTGTTACATTTGTATGTTAGTTTATACAAATTTTATAACAGGTCATATAAGTTACAACATGCCTGGTTACATTGGTATAAAGTTGTTTGTTTATAAGGTATAAGTTTGTAACGTTTTTATAATAAATATTGTTAAATATATATATACATAATAGGTATTATGTTATAATAGACTTAAAGAGTAAATGTTGAAAAATGACTGATAGTATATATATGTTGATGCAGTAGATATAATGTATATATTAGATATTAGTATATTTAACAGTTTGTATGGTTTAAGTATAAATATTTGTATAACAGTTTCTATATATTTTGTACATTCAGTTATAAGATATCTAAGTTATATTTCAGTTATATATACATTATATTTTAAAGTATGATATATATATGGTTTGGCTGCATTTGTTAAGGCATATATGGTACAGGTTGGTTTATAGATTTGTTAGTGTATATAATATATTGTTGTGAGTAATTTTGTAGGCTTCATATATATATATATTATAAGAGATGTAAATATAAGTTTCTATTAGTCTACATTTTGATTTTCCTTGGAAGCTAGTACTATATTTGTTTAAGTTAAAAGAAGGGGTACTGTATATATTTTACTACTTGGTTTAAGAACTGATTCATGTGCGGTGTATTAGTATACATTTATTGGTTTTCAAATTTATATATGGAGACTTTGGTTTAGTATTGCATATAGGCTATAATGGTTGTGGGTTTCCAAAGACATAAGTTGATAATATGTTATAATTGAAGTTATTAAATAAGTATAATAGTACAAGTTTATGCACATGGGTCCTTATACATAAAGTTTATATACAGGTAGATTATAATCTGTTATATAGTAGGTGTGTAAGTATTAGTACAGTATATCCATGCTATATTTATAGTATTAGTTGTATAGGTATGTTACAACATATATATTGTCTCAGTAAAGACGTTTCAGGTATTTATATTGCTCTGTTAGTTTTAGGATGTTAGTTTGAACGTATAATTTTAATGTAGCTATGTATTTGTGTGGGTAAAATTCATTTTATCATCATTTTTCCTAAAGCTTGTAACATTCTATGTAATATGCATATATAAGTATGAAGCTTATACAGTATCTATAATTTATAATGTATACAAGCATTTAATATAGGTGTGTTTATTTCAAAAATTAAATACGGTATATATGTTTGATTTTAGTCTTGTGTTATAATTTAAACAAAGATTTGGATATATATAATTACAAAATTTAATATGTGTTGAAATTTTAAGGGAGTATGATTTTGTGTATATATATAGTATATATGGGTATATATGTTCACTTATACCATTTATCTTCATCGATTCAGTTCTAATTCGATTTAGCAAATTCATATTTGTTAGCTTTGATTGTCGAACTCGTATCCATCGTGCTTTGCTTTGAAACTCGCGCCTGGGTTTGAAATTCATCCGATTCTCGTCCATCTCTCTAGCCTCGAAAGGTGAGCACTCACTCATGATTAACGTTCTTTTATTTATTAAATCTGATTTCAATTGAAACGAAAATTGAAATATGCTGCTGTTAATTACACTGTTATATATGCTATTGCCTGTATCAGTTCACCTGTGACATCTGACACCATTATCTGTTAATTATTTATGCGATGATAATACAGTTTGGTTGATAATTGATTGATTATTGATGTTTATATTGGACGTTAAATTGTTAATGTTAAATTGATAAATAGTATGCAATTGAAATTGATATAGGATAGTTAAATGTTAAATTTGATTAAATGACATTTGTATAATATGACCCCTTTAACTGTTAAATTTATTGACACGTAGGATTTGTTTAATTACACTTTGAACCACTGAATGTACGTTGTTAAATTGAGGATGTATGAAATTGTAAATAGATGTCAAGTAAAAACCGTAATGTAAAAATCTTTAATCTACATGAAATGATAGTGTAGATTCTAGGAATAATTATATTAATTCGTACAAATAACAATGCGAATTAATACGGTTATTTCGGGATTATTTGAATTGATTTTTGGATTGATATTGGTTGTTGTTATTGCTTGTTTATTTACTTTGACACCATCCCAGTTATCACACTACAAGTTCCCTTTGTTATGCCTTGATTTTTTTGAATTGAATTGGAATCGGGTTGAAATGATAAATACCCAAATTAAACCTTGACCTAGGATAGAGAATTAAATAAAACCCGATTGGTCAATAATTTGATTTAAAAATAAAATGAAGATTTTATTTGAATAAACAATATGGTTTTGAAATGAAGTTGAAATTTGAATTTTTAATGAAAGGAAAATGTTAATATTTAATAATCTGAAACAAATATTAACGATGTAATTGAAAAAAGAATGTTGTTTAATTTGAGAAATGATTGAATTAAGTTTGAAATTATAATTAAGTTTGAAATTATTAAACTTTGAAATGATTTAATAATTAAGTTTGAAATTATAATTAAGTTGAAATTATTAAACTTTGAAATTATTTAATAATTAAGTTTTGAATTATTTAATACTTAAATAAGATTGAATTATTTAATGATTAAATTGAATTGAATTCTTTAGTAAGAAAAAAATTGAACTTTTGAAATAAGTGAATCTTACTTCGTAAATATTTGAAATTGAGTTCTTTATTAATTAACTTTTGGAAGATTATTTAAGTAAGTAAATAAGCAAATTTGAATTTCTTTAACAAGAAATAAAAATGTGATATTTTGGAATTAATGTAAGATTTGTAATTGAAAGAATTGATTTGACGAATTTAGTTTAATTCAAATTGTAAGTTTTGATTTAATGAAGTTGAACTTAAGAAATTGATTTAATGATTTGGAAATTTAATAGAGATTGTTGTGAATGATAAAGTAACTTAACGAATATTGAATGAAATCGATAAATGAGTTTAAGTTGATTTGAATGTTAAATAAAATTTATTTAAATGATTTCGGAATGAAACTTATATACGAACTTGAATCAATATTTGAATTGTTTTAATAAAGATTGAAATTGAATTATAAGATTTTGAAATGGAAATTTGGAAGTTTTGAAACGTAAATTATGGAAATTGATTTGGAAAGACAGATGAAATGTTGATTTATGAATTGAAATTGAAATTGAATTGATTTGGTTTGAAGTATATCAACGACCAATCGGTGTAATAATTACGAAAGTTATTAAAGAGACCGGGATCGGTAATGGATATACTCTCTATCTGAACCGAAACCACTTTAATAACTATACGCGGAGTGATGATCCAGAATGAAGTGGTTGGAATGATGTACGTGATGACTGAAGAAAGAGAACGATAATGGATAGCCTTGACACTTGTGTCAAATTGGAAATGACTAAAACAGGAGCTGTGCCGGGCCAATGGAGGATTAGCTACCTCAAGTGGACACACTTCTTCGAACTACTTATACTTGTTGTCGATTGGTGCACCCTTGATTTTGGGAGTGTTGTTTCACGGTGTTGCGGGCGCTGCGGCGTTGCGTTCTCACCAGTCCGGATCAGGCGAACGGTAGTATCACTACCTTGGTTATTGCCTCATGTGCCTTGTCATACTTGTATTCCATTTATGCGCGACCACTACGATTTTGATTTGTACCTTTAGTATATGGATTGCCCTCTGGTGACTTCCGGTTTTGGGGAAACTACGGTCTTGTATATGCTTTTGGGAATAAAAATGTGTTAAGGGTGGAATGGGCCATGACTTAACGCTATTTTGATATCTTTATATTACTGATAGACATTATCTACTTATCGTACACTACTACATAGTAGATAGTTTAACGGATCCTTAAAGGATGGTTATTCCAAACATCCTTTGAGTTACTTGTATTTTAAATTGCTATTTCACTTGAGTTGGATTTATTAATATAAGAATGTTAATCCTGACTCGAGTGTCTTGTGTTTTTGCTTTACGCTCGGGTCAGACTGAGTGTACCAGTATTCGAGACTCACCTTTGAAGTTGGAGCTTTGCTTGAAGATCCAGCCATCTATTCTGCTTTCAGGATTCGATGATTCCAGTGATGTATTCTGATTTGTATCTGATGTATCGTATTACTCTTCCGTTGTATCTGGTTTAACTCTGATGTATCGTATTACCTTTCTGTTGTAAACTCTGATGTATCTTATACATTTATATAGTAGCTTCATGAACTACTATCTCTTTTATTTCCGCTGCAATTATTACTCTGTGTCTGTGATCTGTGATTATTTATTTACTGTATATGTTCAGTTTTGCCAAATTTAAATTAACAACGCGGTATTTTGAGCAATTCAACTCCGGCATGAGTGTCTACCTATACACTTATAATGGATGTGAATGGTCCAAAATGGCGGGTCGTTACAGTTGGTATCAGAGCTTTGGTAGCTCTAGGCAAAACTCAACATATAGGGTAAATGTATTTACAGAATCACTCTCATTCGAGTTTCAATCTCTTCCTTTGACTCAATTCCTTTGAATTTTTGGAACGTTCTCCTCGGTTCCGAAATTCATTCGTGTCCCTCACTATTCGTCTTCTTTCAATTCTGGAGCACCCCATAACTCCATTTTTAATGATATCTATAATAGATCGGCGGTCTCGCCAATCTTCGAATGATTCGTAAAGGGTGAAACTCCTTTACAATAGGCATTGATTTACCGGAGATTTCTGTATCCTCGGTTTACGATGCTATCTATCTCCTGCTATACCTGAATTCTATTTCTTGAGATCGAATGTCGATTTACCTCGGATTTCTACACCGATCTTATTTTTGAAGTCACGGTCGACCCGGTTAAGGTTGCCCGTGAATTAAATAAACTCATCCATCTCCCGACTGTGGTAATTGAATTATCTTATCTTCTGTTTCAAACCTATCTTCAAATCGAAATTCTCTTTGATTAGAATCTATCAAAAATTTGAATCCCTATCCTTGCTTTGAAATCCATTATTGTATCGTTAAGTGAGGAAGTGTATTGAAAATTAATTTTAAAATATCGTTTTCAAATTTGATAAATAAAATAAAAGTTTTGTATGATTATATTATATATAAATATAAGTTTTCTGAAATTAAATTGTTAATGAATTTGTTGTCAGAAATAATAATATTTGATTTTCAATTATTGTTTTGTAAACCATTGACTATTGCATAAATATATATAAATGAATTTATAAACTTGGTTATAAATTGATTGGAATTCGAAATGAATTTGATTCAGAAATTTGAGAATTTATTGCTTTCCGGTGATTTCCAACTTTGGGTTTAAATTTTAAATGCATATTATATAAAAGATTTTCGAATAGAAATGGTTTTCAAAGAATTTTAAAATGTTGAAATCAGTGCTCTTCTCTTTGTCGCTGGAAAATAATTTCGGTGATGGCGGCCGCATCATCGACATTCATTTTCGAGTTTGGAAGTGGAGAAACCATTCTATAGCTTTGCTACGGTTTTGTTTTGAAAAAATATTTTGATTTAAATTTCTTCAGTATAATTTGATTTATCTATATATAGGTATCTTATTTTAAAATTTAATTTGATTTGATATAAATATATTGTATATATCTCTAAATTGTACAAAGTTAATCAGAAATCTTATTCTTAAATTTTGTTAAAGGATGATTTTAATTATAAATAAAACCAAAATTTAGAATAAATATTTAAACTTGAATAATTGAATTGGGAAAAATTTTATTTGTATATTGTTCAATTGCATTCTAATACAACTTACCTAAATCATTTAGAAGTTGAATATGTAATTGGATAATATATAATATAAATTGAATTTATAAATAAAATTTGAGTGTTTATAATAAATGTTATACACTAAATTTTGATTATAAAGATGTTAATAGAGTCAGATAGGATAATAAGTAAAACTCAGTTAATAATGAAATAAATTTGTTTTGAAAGAATTAATAAATTGTTTTGAAGAATTAATAAATTGAAATTTGATCAACATATGAAAATACCTTGAATTTAAAAGAAATTAATAGATGAAAATTAATTTAAATCGAAACTTTTATGTTTTAAATTAATTTATATGGGTTAAATATATGTGATTAGATATATTAAGTAGAATAAATTTAACAATAATTTGGAATAAAGAAGAATTTAAATTGCTGAAAAAATATATGATTATAATAAAAGAATATTCAAATTTATGGTTTTAGAAATTGTAAATTGAAGATAGTTGGATAATAAGATAATGAATTTAGAAATAGTTGAGATTGATTTTAGTAAAATCAAATGGATTAAATCAATTATTGAATATCAATTAATTTAAATTTGAATTTATATGGTTTAAATTAATTGTTATTTTGTATTTCAAATCTGTTTTTCTTTCTGCTTGTTTCTATTCTCCTATCTCGTTCTTTTCGGGGACGAAAAGTTTTGAGTGGGGGAGAATGTAATGACCCGTAAATTTCAACTCTTTTATCAACGTTATAAATTGAAATTTTGCGAAATTTTAAACGATAAAATTTTGAAATAAAAATTTAATATTTGAAATACGTCTAGTTAAACATAGCAACTGGTAAATTTTCGTCCGAAAATATGAAAGTTTATTTCGTGCGTAAATTCACTTCAATTTAATCAGTTAAAAAGCGATGAAAATAAATTGTTTCCGAAACCTAAATATTTTTACATAGAAAAATTCTAAACCATCTTCTGAGCAAGATGTCAGTTTGTCGTTTTTCCAAATTCGGACATTTTTGGCTCCGTCGATCTTATTTTTCAATGTTTTTCTTGCATTTTCCGCTATTAGAAATTTCGAATTTTTATAATTAAATCGTATCACGGATATCTGTATACCATTTTGATCGTCTCGTCATGCTGATCTCAACAGTATATTTATGTGTGTATTTCGGAATCCGGTATTCGTAGAAATCTGCAAACGTCGTACCGGTATCCAATTTTAACTTTTGGTTTCTTTGTTCCTTTTATCTTCAACCGTTCAAACTCAATAGTCAATTGTAAATTTATTACTTCCTAGATTCGTGCACGTGACTTTCAATATTTTACCAGTTTCCAATGTAGCCTATTCATTTCTAGCTGGCACTTTATTTCTCGGTTACTTATTTTGTAAAGTCTGTTCGTCATATCTGCCTATTCATGTTATCATCTATTCTTCTTCTTTGGGGCCGAAACACAAAGGAAATGAATGTCGCTCCTTCATTGTTCGGCCACGCATCATCTAGCACCCGAGAACCATCCAAACCCTTCTCAGCCGTGCCTTCCTTTTCCAGTGACAACGCCCTGATCAACACCATGCTTCGGCCTGCAAGCCTCACGCCCCAGCCTGTTCTCCAAACTCCATGTCATGACCTGCTAACCCCATGTTCACGTCCACCCAGCTCACGCGAGCAGCCACGCAACTCGACCCGACCACCCAGGCCCACCTCTTCCGCCAATCACTGCCTCCCTCCCATTGGCCGAAGCCAATACTCCACCAAGCCTTCACGCCATACATCTTCCACCCATCGCCTCACGTCCTCAGCTTGCCTACCCCACACCACCAAGCGAACCTCGACCACATCTCCTCTGGCCGTGACAAACCCTCTGGCCAGACCCGACCTCTCCGCCACCTACCACTTCCCACTGTCCCACGTCACCAATCAGCCGCTAGCTCGCACAACCTAGCTTGGCCTCCACCCATGTCGCATCGATCTTGAGCTGCTCATGTAGCCGCTTGCTTCCTTCACGTGCTTCTCTCTGCCACCTCTGAGTGGGCTGCTCTGTTCATTCGTTCTCTTCTCAGCCAAGAATCCAAGTGAGCATTTTTCCCTTCTTCTTCTTTAAACTGTGTGCTTATATTTTCTTATAAAAATTGATTTCATATAAGGTATGTGATTTGTTACATTTGTATGTTAGTTTATACAAATTTTATAACAGGTCATATAAGTTACAACATGCCTGGTTACATTGGTATAAAGTTGTTTGTTTATAAGGTATAAGTTTGTAACGTTTTTATAATAAATATTGTTAAATATATATATACATAATAGGTATTATGTTATAATAGACTTGAAGAGTAAATGTTGAAAAATGACTGATAGTATATATATGTTGATGCAGTAGATATAATGTATATATTAGATATTAGTATATTTAACAGTTTGTATGGTTTAAGTATAAATATTTGTATAACAGTTTCTATATATTTTGTACATTCAGTTATAAGATATCTAAGTTATATTTCAGTTATATATACATTATATTTTAAAGTATGATATATATATGGTTTGGCTGCATTTGTTAAGGCATATATGGTACAGGTTGGTTTATAGATTTGTTAGTATATATAATATATTGTTGTGAGTAATTTTGTAGGCTTCATATATATATATATTATAAGAGATGTAAATATAAGTTTCTATTAGTCTACATTTTGTTTTTCCTTGGAAGCTAGTACTATATTTGTTTAAGTTAAAAGAAGGGGTACTGTATATATTTTTCTACTTGGTTTAAGAACTGATTCATGTGCGGTGTATTAGTATACATTTATTGGTTTTCAAATTTATATATGGAGACTTTGGTTTAGTATTGCATATAGGCTATAATGGCTGTGGGTTTCCAAAGATATAAGTTGATCATATGTTATAATTGAAGTTATTAAATAAGTATAATAGTACAAGTTTATGCACATGGGTCCTTATACATAAAGTTTATATACAGGTAGATTATAATCTGTTATATAGTAGGTGTGTAAGTATTAGTACAGTATATCTGTGCTATATTTATAGTATTAGTTGTATAGGTATGTTACAACATATATATTGTCTCAGTAAAGACGTTTCAGGTATTTATATTGCTCTGTTAGTTTTAGGATGTTAGTTTGAACGTATAATTTTAATGTAGCTATGTATTTGTGTGGGTAAAATTCTGTTTATCATCATTTTTCCTACAGCTTGTAACATTCTATGTAATATGCATATATAAGTATGAAGCTTATACAGTATCTATAATTTATAATGTATACAAGCATTTAATATAGGCGTGTTTATTTCAAAAATTAAATACGGTATATATGTTTGATTTTAGTTTTGTGTTATAATTTAAACAAAGATTTGGATATATATAAATACAAAATTTAATATGTGTTGAAATTTTAAGGGAGTATGATTTTGTGTATATATATAGTATATATGGGTATATATGTTCACTTATACCATTTATCTTCATCGATTCAGTTCTAATTCGATTTAGCAAATTCATATTTGTCAGCTTTGATCGTCGAACTCGTATCCATCGTGCTTTGCTTTGAAACTCGCGCCTGGGTTTGAAATTCATCCGATTCTCGTCCATCTCTCTAGCCTCGAAAGGTTAGCACTCACTCACGATTAACGTTCTTTTATTTATTAAATCTGATTTCAATTGAAACGACAATTGAAATATGCTGCTGTTAATTACACTGTTATATATGCTATTGCCTGTATCAGTTCACCTGTGACATCTGACACCATTATCTGTTAATTATTTATGCGATGATAATACAGTTTGGTTGATAATTGATTGATTATTGATGTTTATATTGGACGTTAAATTGTTAATGTTAAATTGATAAATAGTATGCAATTGAAATTGATATAGGATAGTTAAATGTTAAATTTGATTAAATGACATTTGTATAATATGACCCCTTTAACTGTTAAATTTATTGACACGTAGGATTTGTTTAATTACACTTTGAACCACTGAATGTACGTTGTTAAATTGAGGATGTATGAAATTGTAAATAGATGTCAAGTAAAAACCGTAATGTAAAAATCTTTAATCTACATGAAATGATAGTGTAGATTCTAGGAATAATTATATTAATTCGTACAAATAAAAATGCGAATTAATATGGTTATTTCGGGATTATTTGAATTGATTTTTGGATTGATATTGGTTGTTGTTATTGCTTGTTTATTTACTTTGACACCATCCCAGTTATCACACTGCAAGTTCCCTTTGTTATGCCTTGATTTTTTTGAATTGAATTGGAATCGGGTTGAAATGATAAATACCCAAATTAAACCTTGACCTAGGATAGAGAATTAAATAAAACCCGATTGGTCAATAATTTGATTTAAAAATAAAATGAAGATTTTATTTGAATAAACAATATGGTTTTGAAATGAAGTTGAAATTTGAATTTTTAATGAAAGGAAAATGTTAATATTTAATAATCTGAAACAAATATTAACGATGTAATTGATAAAAGAATGTTGTTTAATTTGAGAAATGATTGAATTAAGTTTGAAATTATAATTAAGTTTGAAATTATTAAACTTTGAAATGATTTAATAATTAAGTTTGAAATTATAATTAAGTTGAAATTATTAAACTTTGAAATTATTTAATAATTAAGTTTTGAATTATTTAATACTTAAATAAGATTGAATTATTTAATGATTAAATTGAATTGAATTCTTTAGTAAGAAAAAAATTGAACTTTTGAAATAAGTGAATCTTACTTCGTAAATATTTGAAATTGAGTTCTTTATTAATTAACTTTTGGAAAATTATTTAAGTAAGTAAATAAGCGAATTTGAATTTCTTTAACAAGAAATAAAAATGTGATATTTTGGAATTAATGTAAGATTTGTAATTGAAAGAATTGATTTGACGAATTTAGTTTAATTCAAATTGTAAGTTTTGATTTAATGAAGTTGAACTTAAGAAATTGATTTAATGATTTGGAAATTTAATAGAGATTGTTGTGAATGATAAAGTAACTTAACGAATATTGAATGAAATCGATAAATGAGTTTAAGTTGATTTGAATGTTAAATAAAATTTATTTAAATGATTTCGGAATGAAACTTATATACGAACTTGAATCAATATTTGAATTGTTTTAATAAAGATTGAAATTGAATTATAAGATTTTGAAATGGAAATTTGGAAGTTTTGAAACGTAAATTATGGAAATTGATTTGGAAAGACAGATGAAATGTTGATTTATGAATTGAAATTGAAATTGAATTGATTTGGTTTGAAGTATATCAACGACCAATCGGTGTAATAATTACGAAAGTTATTAAAGAGACCGGGATCGGTAATGGATATACTCTCTATCTGAACCGAAACCACTTTAATAACTATACGCGGAGTGATGATCCAGAATGAAGTGGTTGGAATGATGTACGTGATGACTGAAGAAAGAGAACGATAATGGATAGCCTTGACACTTGTGTCAAATTGGAAATGACTAAAACAGGAGCTGTGCCGGGCCAATGGAGGATTAGCTACCTCAAGTGGACACACTTCTTCGAACTACTTATACTTGTTGTCGATTGGTGCACCCTTGATTTTGGGAGTGTTGTTTCACGGTGTTGCGGGCGCTGCGGCGTTGCGTTCTCACCTGTCCGGATCAGGCGAACGGTAGTATCACTACCTTGGTTATTGCCTCATGTGCCTTGTCATACTTGTATTCCATTTATGCGCGACCACTACGATTTTGATTTGTACCTTTAGTATATGGATTGCCCTCTGGTGACTTCCGGTTTTGGGGAAACTACGGTCTTGTATATGCTTTTGGGAATAAAAATGTGTTAAGGGTGGAATGGGCCATGACTTAACGCTATTTTGATATCTTTATATTACTGATAGACATTATCTACTTATCGTACACTACTACATAGTAGATAGTTTAACGGATCCTTAAAGGATGGTTATTCCAAACATCCTTTGAGTTACTTGTATTTTAAATTGCTATTTCACTTGAGTTGGATTTATTAATATAAGAATGTTAATCCTGACTCGAGTGTCTTGTGTTTTTGCTTTACGCTCGGGTCAGACTGAGTGTACCAGTATTCGAGACTCACCTTTGAAGTTGGAGCTTTGCTTGAAGATCCAGCCATCTATTCTGCTTTCAGTATTCGATGATTCCAGTGATGTATTCTGATTTGTATCTGATGTATCGTATTACTCTTCCGTTGTATCTGGTTTAACTCTGATGTATCGTATTACCTTTCTGTTGTAAACTCTGATGTATCTTATACATTTATATAGTAGCTTCATGAACTACTATCTCTTTTATTTCCGCTGCAATTATTACTCTGTGTCTGTGATCTGTGATTATTTATTTACTGTATATATTCAGTTTTGCCAAATTTAAATTAACAACGCGGTATTTTGAGCAATTCAACTCCGGCATGAGTGTCTACCTATACACTTATAATGGATGTGAATGGTCCAAAATGGCGGGTCGTTACAGTTGGTATCAGAGCTTTGGTAGCTCTAGGCAAAACTCAACATATAGGGTAAATGTATTTACAGAATCACTCTCATTCGAGTTTCAATCTCTTCCTTTGACTCAATTCCTTTGAATTTTTGGAACGTTCTCCTCGGTTCCGAAATTCATTCGTGTCCCTCACTATTCGTCTTCTTTCAATTTTGGAGCACCCCATAACTCCATTTTTAATGATATCTATAATAGATCGGCGGTCTCGCCAATCTTCAAATGATTCGTAAAGGGTGAAACTCCTTTACAATAGGCATTGATTTACCGGAGATTTCTGTATCATCGGTTTACGATGCTATCTATCTCCTGCTATACCTGAATTCTATTTCTTGAGATCGAATGTCGATTTACCTCGGATTTCTACACCGATCTTATTTTTGAAGTCACGGTCGACCCGGTTAAGGTTGCCCGTGAATTAAATAAACTCATCCATCTCCCGACTGTGGTAATTGAATTATCTTATCTTCTGTTTCAAACCTATCTTCAAATCGAAATTCTCTTTGATTAGAATCTATCAAAAATTTGAATCCCTATCCTTGCTTTGAAATCCATTATTGTATCGTTAAGTGAGGAAGTGTATTGAAAATTAATTTTAAAATATCGTTTTCAAATTTGATAAATAAAATAAAAGTTTTGTATGATTATATTATATATAAATATAAGTTTTCTGAAATTAAATTGTTAATGAATTTGTTGTCAGAAATAATAATATTTGATTTTCAATTATTGTTTTGTAAACCATTGACTATTGCATAAATATATATAAATGAATTTATAAACTTGGTTATAAATTGATTGGAATTCGAAATGAATTTGATTCAGAAATTTGAGAATTTATTGCTTTCCGGTGATTTCCAACTTTGGGTTTAAATTTTAAATGCATATTATATAAAAGATTTTCGAATAGAAATGGTTTTCAAAGAATTTTAAAATGTTGAAATCAGTGCTCTTCTCTTTGTCGCTGGAAAATAATTTCGGTGATGGCGGCCGCATCATCGACATTCATTTTCGAGTTTGGAAGTGGAGAAACCATTCTATAGCTTTGCTACGGTTTTGTTTTGAAAAAATATTTTGATTTAAATTTCTTCAGTATAATTTGATTTATCTATATATAGGTATCTTATTTTAAAATTTAATTTGATTTGATATAAATATATTGTATATATCTCTAAATTGTACAAAGTTAATCAGAAATCTTATTCTTAAATTTTGTTAAAGGATGATTTTAATTATAAATAAAACCAAAATTTGGAATAAATATTTAAACTTGAATAATTGAATTGGGAAAAATTTTATTTGTATATTGTTCAATTGCATTCTAATACAACTTACCTAAATCATTTAGAAGTTGAATATGTAATTGGATAATATATAATATAAATTGAATTTATAAATAAAATTTGAGTGTTTATAATAAATGTTATACACTAAATTTTGATTATAAAGATGTTAATAGAGTCAGATAGGATAATAAGTAAAACACAGTTAATAATGAAATAAATTTGTTTTGAAAGAATTAATAAATTGTTTTGAAGAATTAATAAATTGAAATTTGATCAACATATGAAAATACCTTGAATTTAAAAGAAATTAATAGATGAAAATTAATTTAAATCGGAACTTTTATGTTTTAAATTAATTTATATGGGTTAAATATATGTGATTAGATATTTTAAGTAGAATAAATTTAACAATAATTTGGAATAAATAAGAATTTAAATTGCTGAAAAAATATATGATTATAATAAAAGAATATTCAAATTTATGGTTTTAGAAATTGTAAATTGAAGATAGTTGGATAATAAGATAATGAATTTAGAAATAGTTGAGATTGATTTTAGTAAAATCAAATGGATTAAATCAATTATTGAATATCAATTAATTTAAATTTGAATTTATATGGTTTAAATTAATTGTTATTTTGTATTTCAAATCTGTTTTTCTTTCTGCTTGTTTCTATTCTCCTACCTCGTTCCTTTTCGGGGACGAAAAGTTTTGAGTGGGGGAGAATGTAATGACCCGTAAATTTCAACTCTTTTAATAACGTTATAAATTGAAATTTTGCGAAATTTTAAACGATAAAATTTTGAAATAAAAATTTAATATTTGAAATACGTCTAGTTAAACATAGCAACTGGTAAATTTTCGTCCGAAAATATGAAAGTTTATTTCGTGCGTAAATTCACTTCAATTTAATCAGTTAAAAAGCGATGAAAATAAATTGTTTCCGAAACCTAAATATTTTTACATAGAAAAATTCTAAACCATCTTCTGAGCAAGATGTCAGTTTGTCGTTTTTCCAAATTCGGACATCTTTGGCTCCGTCGATCTTATTTTTCAATGTTTTTCTTGCATTTTCCGCTATTAGAAATTTCGAATTTTTATAATTAAATCGTATCACGGATATCTGTATACCATTTTGATCGTCTCGTCATGCTGATCTCAACAGTATATTTATGTGTGTATTTCGGAATCCGGTATTCGTAGAAATCTGCAAACGTCGTACCGGTATCCAATTTTAACTTTTGGTTTCTTTGTTCCTTTTATCTTCAACCGTTCAAACTCAATAGTCAATTGTAAATTTATTACTTCCTAGATTCGTGCACGTGACTTTCAATATTTTACCAGTTTCCAATGTAGCCTATTCATTTCTAGCTGGCACTTTATTTCTCGGTTACTTATTTTGTAAAGTCTGTTCGTCATATCTGCCTATTCATGTTATCATCTGTTCTTCTTCTTTGGGGCCGAAACACAAAGGAAATGAATGTCGCTCCTTCATTGTTCGGCCACGCATCATCTAGCACCCGAGAACCATCCAAACCCTTCTCAGCCGTGCCTTCCTTTTCCAGTGACAACGCCCTGATCAACACCATGCTTCGGCCTGCAAGCCTCACGCCCCAGCCTGTTCTCCAAACTCCATGTCATGACCTGCTAACCCCATGTTCACGTCCACCCAGCTCACGCGAGCAGCCACGCAACTCGACCCGACCACCCAGGCCCACCTCTTCCGCCAATCACTGCCTCCCTCCCATTGGCCGAAGCCAATACTCCACCAAGCCTTCACGCCATACATCTTCCACCCATCGCCTCACGTCCTCAGCTTGCCTACCCCACACCACCAAGCGAACCTCGACCACATCTCCTCTGGCCGTGACAAACCCTCTGGCCAGACCCGACCTCTCCGCCACCTACCACTTCCCACTGTCCCACGTCACCAATCAGCCGCTAGCTCGCACAACCTAGCTTGGCCTCCACCCATGTCGCATCGATCTTGAGCTGCTCATGTAGCCGCTTGCTTCCTTCACGTGCTTCTCTCTGCCACCTCTGAGTGGGCTGCTCTGTTCATTCGTTCTCTTCTCAGCCAAGAATCCAAGTGAGCATTTTTCCCTTCTTCTTCTTTAAACTGTGTGCTTATATTTTCTTATAAAAATTGATTTCATATAAGGTATGTGATTTGTTACATTTGTATGTTAGTTTATACAAATTTTATAACAGGTCATATAAGTTACAACATGCCTGGTTACATTGGTATAAAGTTGTTTGTTTATAAGGTATAAGTTTGTAACGTTTTTATAATAAATATTGTTAAATATATATATACATAATAGGTATTATGTTATAATAGACTTGAAGAGTAAATGTTGAAAAATGACTGATAGTATATATATGTTGATGCAGTAGATATAATGTATATATTAGATATTAGTATATTTAACAGTTTGTATGGTTTAAGTATAAATATTTGTATAACAGTTTCTATATATTTTGTACATTCAGTTATAAGATATCTAAGTTATATTTCAGTTATATATACATTATATTTTAAAGTATGATATATATATGGTTTGGCTGCATTTGTTAAGGCATATATGGTACAGGTTGGTTTATAGATTTGTTAGTATATATAATATATTGTTGTGAGTAATTTTGTAGGCTTCATATATATATATATATATATATATATATTATAAGAGATGTAAATATAAGTTTCTATTAGTCTACATTTTGTTTTTCCTTGGAAGCTAGTACTATATTTGTTTAAGTTAAAAGAAGGGGTACTGTATATATTTTTCTACTTGGTTTAAGAACTGATTCATGTGCGGTGTATTAGTATACATTTATTGGTTTTCAAATTTATATATGGAGACTTTGGTTTAGTATTGCATATAGGCTATAATGGCTGTGGGTTTCCAAAGATATAAGTTGATCATATGTTATAATTGAAGTTATTAAATAAGTATAATAGTACAAGTTTATGCACATGGGTCCTTATACATAAAGTTTATATACAGGTAGATTATAATCTGTTATATAGTAGGTGTGTAAGTATTAGTACAGTATATCTGTGCTATATTTATAGTATTAGTTGTATAGGTATGTTACAACATATATATTGTCTCAGTAAAGACGTTTCAGGTATTTATATTGCTCTGTTAGTTTTAGGATGTTAGTTTGAACGTATAATTTTAATGTAGCTATGTATTTGTGTGGGTAAAATTCTGTTTATCATCATTTTTCCTACAGCTTGTAACATTCTATGTAATATGCATATATAAGTATGAAGCTTATACAGTATCTATAATTTATAATGTATACAAGCATTTAATATAGGCGTGTTTATTTCAAAAATTAAATATGGTATATATGTTTGATTTTAGTTTTGTGTTATAATTTAAACAAAGATTTGGATATATATAAATACAAAATTTAATATGTGTTGAAATTTTAAGGGAGTATGATTTTGTGTATATATATAGTATATATGGGTATATATGTTCACTTATACCATTTATCTTCATCGATTCAGTTCTAATTCGATTTAGCAAATTCATATTTGTCAGCTTTGATCGTCGAACTCGTATCCATCGTGCTTTGCTTTGAAACTCGCGCCTGGGTTTGAAATTCATCCGATTCTCGTCCATCTCTCTAGCCTCGAAAGGTTAGATGATGCAGCGCAACCTTTATTTGGCCAAGGTATAAGTCGTCTACTACTCAAGGAGGCGTTGATGACTCGTCCACGACTCAACTGGACAACCAAAGGTGGAGATATAAGTCGTCTACGACTTAAGAGCAATGTTATGAGTCGTCCACGACTCATAGAGACAGGCATGAGTCGTCTACGACTCAAGGAAGCGGTGATGAGTCGTCCAAGACTCATAAAGACAGGCATGAGTCGTCTACGACTTATGAAGGCGGTGATGAGTCGTCCACGACTCAACTGGATGACCAAAGGGAAAGATGTGACGAGTTTACGACTTAACAAGGAGATGAGTCGCTCACGACTCAAGGGGAAGAATACACAAGTGATAAGTCGTCTACGACTCAAGGAAGGTGAGGAGATAAGCCATCCACGACTTATCAAAACTGGGTTAAGTCGTAGAGGCCTGGAGCTGGATATTCTGATGCGCTTTAATCCATGCCGTAGATTCTCCTGACGAGTTAATCTGAACCGATTGTTTCTAAGCCGCATCTGTTATAAATCATGAGTCGTAGTATGTTGTAATTTGATAAGTCGTAAACGACTTAAGATGAGTCGTCTGTTTAGGAGTCGTTTACTTTTGAGTCGTGTTGTATATAAGTCGTATGTTTTGTATAAGTCGTGAGTCGTTGTACTTAAGAGATAAGTCGCCGAGTTGTCTTTCTGTGTGGTAATTCGTAAGACGTGTGCATAGGCTAAGTCGGAAGATGTTATGAGTCGTAAGTCGGAAGGTGGTAAGTCGGAACCGACTTAGGACTTGTGTAAATTTGTTGTTTTTTTGTGTGAGTTGTAAAACGCCTATAAATAGGCCGAGTCTCTCATTTGTAAAGGTTGTTGAATATTGAATAAAATTCTCTTTTGATTGCTTTGTGCTTTCATTCAAATTGGTAGTTGAGTGTAATCTCCTATCTCCTCTTTCGGATAATCGAGTGCGCTCGATTCAACGATTGTAGAAGCCGATTCGCGGAATCAAGTGCGCTTGATCAACGTTTGAAGAATTGAAGATCTTCGAACCCGGTATCGTGCGCGATCAACGAGTTCAGGATAGCTAGAATTCGGTATCTTCGGATCAACGAATTTGGGCATTTCAGCATCTTCCAATCCACCGATTGCTACATTCAACGATCTACATCATTTTTGTAATATCCGCTGCGCCAGTTTTGGTATCAGAGCTTGTTCTAGCCAATCATAGCTAGATCGAGACTTGGAGCCTAATCATTTTGAAGTTGGGCCGTGGTAAGCAAGTGAGGCCGAGAGTAAGAGGAAGAAGAGTCATCATTATTCGAAGATTGTTTGATCGGATTTGCATTGGAGGCCGAAACTTTGTCCATCGTGTTCATCGCGATTTGCTACAAAGTGGAAGTTTTCGATCCGTTTCATTTTGGATCAAAATCCGGAAAGTGTTTGAATTTGAAGTGTTGAAGAATTTGTGAAGTTTTCGAGTATGCCGCCAAGAAGAGCTAATCGCCACCAAAACGTAGAAGCTTTATATCGAAGAGAAGAGGCTGACGAGATGGAGCAAAGAATCAATGAGAATTTTAGTGAAAAGCTTAACGAAGGAATTGGCCGGTTAGAAAAGCTTATGACGGAGATGAATCAAAATCGGAGAAGGGTTTCACCAGAATCTAACCATGGGGGTAGTAGAGTCTCACCACATTCCAATCGAGACAGAAGTGTTGAAAATGATCAAGGACGTGGGAGGAACGTGAATGATCGTGAACGGAGGAATGTCGATAGAAGGGATGAAGGTGGAAGACGTAATGGTAGTAGAGATGTTGGTGGTCAGAATCGACATCGTTATGCATCTGATTTGGAAGAGGAGTATGATGGTGGTAGTGTTCAAGGAAGAGGTCAAGGAAGAAACTATTCTGAATATGATCACAAGTGGGAGTCGGGGATGAAGACAGAAATTCCTGAATTCAAAGGTGGTATGCAAGCGGAGGAGTTTCTAGATTGGGTGGCTAATGTTTTTTGTAATATCCGCTGCGCCAGTTTTGTTATCAGAGCATCGTAGAGTGTAGATTGGGTGGCTAATGTTTTCTAGATTGAGTTCCAGAACATCGTAGAGTGAAGTTGGTTGCTACGAGGCTGAGGGGTAGAGCTTTGGCATGGTGGCAGCAAACCAAGCTTACACGTGAACGGATGGGGAAGTCAAAAGTTGAATCTTGGGAGAAGATGAAGAAGTTGATGAAAGCAACGTTCTTACCATACAATTATCAATCTTTGATGTATCAACGTTTGCAGAACTTGAGGCAGGGCACGAAGACAGTTAACGACTATGCTGATGAATTTTATCAACTTATTGCGAGAAATGACATTATGGAAACGGAAGAGCAGCTGACATCTAGATTCATTGGGGGATTGAGAATGCAGATTCAGGATATGGTTAATATGTTCGATCCAAGATCTGTGGCAGAAGCACATCAGAAAGCGTTGGCTTGGGAAAAACAAGGGAGACGAGGAAGTGGTGTGTTTACTAATTCTAGCAATCAAGCAAAGAATGTTGGAGGAAGTTCTAATGTTTCCAAACCTATCAGTAGACCAGCGGTGAAGGAGGTTGAGAAGACAAGGGTTAACAATGGGTTCAAATGTTACAATTGTCAGGAATTGGGTCATAAAAGCAGTGAGTGTCCAAAGCCAAAGAAGAGAACCATGATTGTAGAAGTTGAAGATGAGGATGTTGATGGGGATTGTTCTAGTCCAGTTGAGGAGGATGAGCAGGATATTGCGTCGGGGGATGAAGGTTGTAATCTAATGCTAAGAAGATCGTGTTTAACACCGAAACAGGAAGAAGCTAGTTGGTTGAGGAGTAATATCTTTCAGTCAACATGTACTATTCTGGGGAAGGTGTGTAAGTTTGTGATTGACGCAGGAAGCTGTGATAATATTATTTCAACCGAAGCTGTGACAAAGTTGAAATTGAAGACAGAGAAACATCCGAGTCCATACAAGTTAGCATGGTTGAGAAAAGGAGGAGAAGTGAAAGTGGATAGACGAGTTCGTGTACCATTCTCTATTGGGAAGAAATACAAAGATGAAATATGGTGTGATGTAGTAGAGAGGGATGTTTGCCACTTATTATTGGGAAGACCATGGCAATATGATCGAGCAGTACTACATGACGGTCGGACCAATAGCTACAGTTTTATGTTTAAAGGCACGAAGATTATCTTAGTTCCAAAGAAGAGATCACAAGAAGAAAGTAAGTCAGAAGAAATTGAAGAGCTGAAAACTTTATTGACTTTAAAGGAGTTTGTTAAAGAAGTTGAAGAAGAGCCGGAAGTATTCTTGTTGATTGGGCATGAGAGCAGTGAAGAAGTTGAAATTCCAGAAGAAGTTAAACCAGTTTTGAAAGAATTTGATGATGTATTTCCAGAGGAGTTACCAACGGAGTTGCCACCATTGAGGGATATACAACATCAGATAGATCTTGTTCCATGTGCTGTGTTGCCACACAGACCACATTATCGAATGAGCCCGAAAGAACATGAAGAGTTGCGGAGGCAGGTAGAGGAATTGCTTGAGCAGGGGCGTGTGCAGGAGAGCCTGAGTCCTTGTGCTGTACCAGCTTTATTGGTACCCAAGAAGGATGGGACGTGGAGGATGTGCACTGACAGTCGAGCATTGAATAAGATTACCGTGAGATATAGATTTCCAATGCCAAGGTTGGATGACTTGTTAGATCAAATAAGCGGAGCTACTATATTTTCGAAGATTGATTTGAAGAGCGGATATCATCAAATTCGTATCAGACCAGGAGATGAGTGGAAGACTGCTTTTAAAACTAGGGAGGGTCTATACGAGTGGTTGGTCATGCCGTTTGGCCTATCAAATGCACCAAGTACTTTCATGAGGGTGATGAATCAGATTTTTAGACCGTTCATTGGGAAATTTGTGGTGGTGTATTTCGATGATATACTTATTTACAGTGGGAGCCCAGAAGAACATTTAAATCATCTTAGAGAAGTGCTGATGGTGTTACGACAAGAACAGTTTTATGCTGCAACGAAGAAATGCGTGTTCATGACGCATAGTGTTTTATTTTTGGGATATGTTGTCTCGAAGGAAGGTATACAGGTTGACCAAAGTAAAGTTGAAGCTATCAGAGAATGGCCGCAGCCCAAGACGATAACGGAAGTTCGTAGTTTTCACGGGTTGGCTTCATTCTATCGAAGGTTTATACCACACTTTAGTAGTGTGATGGCACCTGTTACAGATTGCATGAAAGGTAAACAGTTTGCATGGACAGAGGAAGCAGGGAGTGCTTTTGGGAAGATCAAGGAATTGCTGACGTCTGCACCAATTCTAGTGCTACCTGATTTTCAACTAGTGTTTGAACTGCACACTGATGCATCCAAGGTTGGGATTGGAGGGGTGTTGAGTCAGAAAGGACGTCCAATTGCATATTTCAGTGAGAAGTTGTCAGGAGCGAAGATGCGATACAGTACATATGATGTGGAATTCTATGCTGTTGTGCAATCTATTAAACACTGGAGACATTATCTATTTCAAAAGGAATTTGTTCTGTATACTGATCATGAAGCATTGAAGCATTTGCAAGGACAAGATAAGATTTCAGCGAGACATGCATCGTGGATTGCATATCTGCAACAGTTTACTTTTGTTGTGAAACACAAGTCAGGGGTGACAAATCGTGTGGCTGATGCTTTGAGTAGGAGGAGTCATTTGTTGACTACACTAAAGGTTAAAGTGACGGGGTTTGAAATATTGCCAGATTTATTTACTCATGATCCTTACTTTGCAAAATTTGTTGATAAAGTCAAGGAGGGAAAGACGGATGATTTCGTGATGGTAAATGGTTTTCTGTTCAAAGGAAATCGATTGTGCATACCGGAGGGAAGTTTGAGAATGAAGATTATCAAGGAGTTACATGAAGAAGGACATGTTGGAAGAGACCGTACCTTACAGCTGATTTCACAGTCCTACTTTTGGCCATCAATGAGGAAAGAGGTGGAAAGATTTGTGGAGCGTTGTCATATTTGTCAGGTTTCGAAGGGAACTGCTACTAATGCTGGTTTATATATGCCGTTACCGGTACCAACTAAACCATGGGTTGATGTGAGTATGGACTTTGTGTTGGGATTGCCGAGAACGCAGCGTGGTAATGATTCCATTTATGTGGTGGTTGACAGATTTTCGAAGATGGCACACTTTATTGCTTGTAAGAAAACGGCAGATGCTGTTCATGTTGCTCAATTGTTTTTCAAGGAAATCTATCGACTTCATGGATTGCCAGAATCTATTGTGTCGGATAGAGATACTCGATTTCTGAGTCACTTTTGGTTGAGTTTGTGGAAAATGGTGGGAACAAAGCTGAAGTTTAGTAGTGCTTATCACCCGCAAACTGATGGACAAACGGAGGTGGTTAATCGATCGTTGGGAAACTTGTTGAGGTGTCTTGTTCAAGACAATCTGAAGAGTTGGGATGTGAAGTTATGCCAGGCAGAATTTGCTCATAATCATGCGGTGAATCGTAGCACAGGGTTTAGTCCATTCCAGATTGTCTATTCGAGCTTACCGAAAGGACCGTTAGATTTAACGGTGATACAACATTCAAAGGGGACAATTAAGAAAGCTGCTGATTTTGTGGAAGGGCTGACGGAATGTCATAAAATCGTTCAAGAACGATTAGAGAAAGCAAATGAGAAGTATAAGCGTTCTGTAGATTTGAAACGACGAAGTGTTGAAATTCATGAAGGTGATTTGGTTTATGCAGTTTTAACGAAAGATCGTTTTCCAGTAGGCGCTTACAATAAATTGAAAGCACGGAAAATTGGTTCGGTGGAAGTTGTGAAACGAATCAATGAAAATGCTTATAAACTGAAGCTGCCAGATGATGTGTATACATCTGACGTATTCAATGTTAAACATCTTGTACCATATCATGGGGATGAGTTTGTTGGGGATGAAGAATGTGCAAATTCGAGGTCGAATTTCTCTCAACCTGGGGAGGATGATGCAGCGCAACCTTTATTTGGCCATGGTATAAGTCGTCTACGACTCAAGGAGGCGTTGATGACTCGTCCACGACTCAACTGGACAACCAAAGGTGGAGATATAAGTCGTCTACGACTTAAGAGCAATGTTATGAGTCGTCCACGACTCATAGAGACAGGCATGAGTCGTCTACGACTCAAGGAAGCGGTGATGAGTCGTCCAAGACTCATAAAGACAGGCATGAGTCGTCTACGACTTATGAAGGCGGTGATGAGTCGTCCACGACTCAACTGGATGACCAAAGGGAAAGATGTGACGAGTTTACGACTTAACAAGGAGATGAGTCGCTCACGACTCAAGGGGAAGAATACACAAGTGATAAGTCGTCTACGACTCAAGGAAGGTGAGGAGATAAGCCATCCACGACTTATCAAAACTGGGTTAAGTCGTAGAGGCCTGGAGCTGGATATTCTGATGCGCTTTAATCCATGCCGTAGATTCTCCTGACGAGTTAATCTGAACCGATTGTTTCTAAGCCGCATCTGTTATAAATCATGAGTCGTAGTATGTTGTAATTTGATAAGTCGTAAACGACTTAAGATGAGTCGTCTGTTTAGGAGTCGTTTACTTTTGAGTCGTGTTGTATATAAGTCGTATGTTTTGTATAAGTCGTGAGTCGTTGTACTTAAGAGATAAGTCGCCGAGTTGTCTTTCTGTGTGGTAATTCGTAAGACGTGTGCATAGGCTAAGTCGGAAGATGTTATGAGTCGTAAGTCGGAAGGTGGTAAGTCGGAACCGACTTAGGACTTGTGTAAATTTGTTGTTTTTTGTGTGAGTTGTAAAACGCCTATAAATAGGCCGAGTCTCTCATTTGTAAAGGTTGTTGAATATTGAATAAAATTCTCTTTTGATTGCTTTGTGCTTTCATTCAAATTGGTAGTTGAGTGTAATCTCCTATCTCCTCTTTCGGATAATCGAGTGCGCTCGATTCAACGATTGTAGAAGCCGATTCGCGGAATCAAGTGCGCTTGATCAACGCTTGAAGAATTGAAGATCTTCGAACCCGGTATCGTGCGCGATCAACGAGTTCAGGATAGCTAGAATTCGGTATCTTCGGATCAACGAATTTGGGCATTTCAGCATCTTCCAATCAACCGATTGCTACATTCAACGATCTACATCATTTTTGTAATATCCGCTGCGCCAGTTTTGGTATCAGAGCTTGTTCTAGCCAATCATAGCTAGATCGAGACTTGGAGCCTAATCATTTTGAAGTTGGGCCGTGGTAAGCAAGTGAGGCCGAGAGTAAGAGGAAGAAGAGTCATCATTATTCGAAGATTGTTTGATCGGATTTGCATTGGAGGCCGAAACTTTGTCCATCGTGTTCATCGCGATTTGCTACAAAGTGGAAGTTTTCGATCCGTTTCATTTTGGATCAAAATCCGGAAAGTGTTTGAATTTGAAGTGTTGAAGAATTTGTAAAGTTTTCGAGTATGCCGCCAAGAAGAGCTAATCGCCACCAAAACGTAGAAGCTTTATATCGAAGAGAAGAGGCTGACGAGATGGAGCAAAGAATCAATGAGAATTTTAGTGAAAAGCTTAACGAAGGAATTGGCCGGTTAGAAAAGCTTATGACGGAGATGAATCAAAATCGGAGAAGGGTTTCACCAGAATCTAACCATGGGGGTAGTAGAGTCTCACCACATTCCAATCGAGACAGAAGTGTTGAAAATGATCAAGGACGTGGGAGGAACGTGAATGATCGTGAACGGAGGAATGTCGATAGAAGGGATGAAGGTGGAAGACGTAATGGTAGTAGAGATGTTGGTGGTCAGAATCGACATCGTTATGCATCTGATTTGGAAGAGGAGTATGATGGCGGTAGTGTTCAAGGAAGAGGTCAAGGAAGAAACTATTCTGAATATGATCACAAGTGGGAGTCGGGGATGAAGACAGAAATTCCTGAATTCAAAGGTGGTATGCAAGCGGAGGAGTTTCTAGATTGGGTGGCTAATGTTTTTTGTAATATCCGCTGCGCCAGTTTTGGTATCAGAGCATCGTAGAGTGTAGATTGGGTGGCTAATGTTTTCTAGATTGAGTTCCAGAACATCGTAGAGTGAAGTTGGTTGCTACGAGGCTGAGGGGTAGAGCTTTGGCATGGTGGCAGCAAACCAAGCTTACACGTGAACGGATGGGGAAGTCAAAAGTTGAATCTTGGGAGAAGATGAAGAAGTTGATGAAAGCAACGTTCTTACCATACAATTATCAATCTTTGATGTATCAACGTTTGCAGAACTTGAGGCAGGGCACGAAGACAGTTAACGACTATGCTGATGAATTTTATCAACTTATTGCGAGAAATGACATTATGGAAACGGAAGAGCAGCTGACATCTAGATTCATTGGGGGATTGAGAATGCAGATTCAGGATATGGTTAATATGTTCGATCCAAGATCTGTGGCAGAAGCACATCAGAAAGCGTTGGCTTGGGAAAAACAAGGGAGACGAGGAAGTGGTGTGTTTACTAATTCTAGCAATCAAGCAAAGAATGTTGGAGGAAGTTCTAATGTTTCCAAACCTATCAGTAGACCAGCGGTGAAGGAGGTTGAGAAGACAAGGGTTAACAATGGGTTCAAATGTTACAATTGTCAGGAATTGGGTCATAAAAGCAGTGAGTGTCCAAAGCCAAAGAAGAGAACCATGATTGTAGAAGTTGAAGATGAGGATGTTGATGGGGATTGTTCTAGTCCAGTTGAGGAGGATGAGCAGGATATTGCGTCGGGGGATGAAGGTTGTAATCTAATGCTAAGAAGATCGTGTTTAACACCGAAACAGGAAGAAGCTAGTTGGTTGAGGAGTAATATCTTTCAGTCAACATGTACTATTCTGGGGAAGGTGTGTAAGTTTGTGATTGACGCAGGAAGCTGTGATAATATTATTTCAACCGAAGCTGTGACAAAGTTGAAATTGAAGACAGAGAAACATCCGAGTCCATACAAGTTAGCATGGTTGAGAAAAGGAGGAGAAGTGAAAGTGGATAGACGAGTTCGTGTACCATTCTCTATTGGGAAGAAATACAAAGATGAAATATGGTGTGATGTAGTAGAGATGGATGTTTGGCACTTATTATTGGGAAGACCATGGCAATATGATCGAGCAGTACTACATGACGGTCGGACCAATAGCTACAGTTTTATGTTTAAAGGCACGAAGATTATCTTAGTTCCGAAGAAGAGATCACAAGAAGAAAGTAAGTCAGAAGAAATTGAAGAGCTGAAAACTTTATTGACTTTAAAGGAGTTTGTTAAAGAAGTTGAAGAAGAGCCGGAAGTATTCTTGTTGATTGGGCATGAGAGCAGTGAAGAAGTTGAAATTCCAGAAGAAGTTAAACCAGTTTTGAAAGAATTTGATGATGTATTTCCAGAGGAGTTACCACCGGAGTTGCCACCGTTGAGGGATATACAACATCAGATAGATCTTGTTCCAGGTGCTGTGTTGCCACACAGACCACATTATCGAATGAGCCCGAAAGAACATGAAGAGTTGCGGAGGCAGGTAGAGGAATTGCTTGAGCAGGGGCGTGTGCAGGAGAGCCTGAGTCCTTGTGCTGTACCAGCTTTATTGGTACCCAAGAAGGATGGGACGTGGAGGATGTGCACTGACAGTCGAGCATTGAATAAGATTACCGTGAGATATAGATTTCCAATGCCAAGGTTGGATGACTTGTTAGATCAAATAAGCGGAGCTACTATATTTTCGAAGATTGATTTGAAGAGCGGATATCATCAAATTCGTATCAGACCAGGAGATGAGTGGAAGACTGCTTTTAAAACTAGGGAGGGTCTATACGAGTGGTTGGTCATGCCGTTTGGCCTATCAAATGCACCAAGTACTTTCATGAGGGTGATGAATCAGATTTTTAGACCGTTCATTGGGAAATTTGTGGTGGTGTATTTCGATGATATACTTATTTACAGTGGGAGCCCAGAAGAACATTTAAATCATCTTAGAGAAGTGCTGATGGTGTTACGACAAGAACAGTTTTATGCTGCAACGAAGAAATGCGTGTTCATGACGCATAGTGTTTTATTTTCGGGATATGTTGTCTCGAAGGAAGGTATACAGGTTGACCAAAGTAAAGTTGAAGCTATCAGAGAATGGCCGCAGCCCAAGACGATAACGGAAGTTCGTAGTTTTCACGGGTTGGCTTCATTCTATCGAAGGTTTATACCACACTTTAGTAGTGTGATGGCACCTGTTACAGATTTCATGAAAGGTAAACAGTTTGCATGGACAGAGGAAGCAGGGAGTGCTTTTGGGAAGATCAAGGAATTGCTGACGTCTGCACCAATTCTAGTGCTACCTGATTTTCAACTAGTGTTTGAACTGCACACTGATGCATCCAAGGTTGGGATTGGAGGGGTGTTGAGTCAGAAAGGACGTCCAATTGCATATTTCAGTGAGAAGTTGTCAGGAGCGAAGATGCGATACAGTACATATGATGTGGAATTCTATGCTGTTGTGCAATCTATTAAACACTGGAGACATTATCTATTTCAAAAGGAATTTGTTCTGTATACTGATCATGAAGCATTGAAGCATTTGCAAGGACAAGATAAGATTTCAGCGAGACATGCATCGTGGATTGCATATCTGCAACAGTTTACTTTTGTTGTGAAACACAAGTCAGGGGTGACAAATCGTGTGGCTGATGCTTTGAGTAGGAGGAGTCATTTGTTGACTACACTAAAGGTTAAAGTGACGGGGTTTGAAATATTGCCAGATTTATTTACTCATGATCCTTACTTTGCAAAATTTGTTGATAAAGTCAAGGAGGGAAAGACGGATGATTTCGTGATGGTAAATGGTTTTCTGTTCAAAGGAAATCGATTGTGCATACCGGAGGGAAGTTTGAGAATGAAGATTATCAAGGAGTTACATGAAGAAGGACATGTTGGAAGAGACCGTACCTTACAGCTGATTTCACAGTCCTACTTTTGGCCATCAATGAGGAAAGAGGTGGAAAGATTTGTGTTATAATTTAAACAAAGATTTGGATATATATAAATACAAAATTTAATATGTGTTGAAATTTTAAGGGAGTATGATTTTGTGTATATATATAGTATATATGGGTATATATGTTCACTTATACCATTTATCTTCATCGATTCAGTTCTAATTCGATTTAGCAAATTCATATTTGTCAGCTTTGATCGTCGAACTCGTATCCATCGTGCTTTGCTTTGAAACTCACGCCTGGGTTTGAAATTCATCCGATTCTCGTCCATCTCTCTAGCCTCGAAAGGTTAGCACTCACTCACGATTAACGTTCTTTTATTTATTAAATCTGATTTCAATTGAAACGACAATTGAAATATGCTGCTGTTAATTACACTGTTATATATGCTATTGCCTGTATCAGTTCACCTGTGACATCTGACACCATTATCTGTTAATTATTTATGCGATGATAATACAGTTTGGTTGATAATTGATTGATTATTGATGTTTATATTGGACGTTAAATTGTTAATGTTAAATTGATAAATAGTATGCAATTGAAATTGATATAGGATAGTTAAATGTTAAATTTGATTAAATGACATTTGTATAATATGACCCCTTTAACTGTTAAATTTATTGACACGTAGGATTTGTTTAATTACACTTTGAACCACTGAATGTACGTTGTTAAATTGAGGATGTATGAAATTGTAAATAGATGTCAAGTAAAAACCGTAATGTAAAAATCTTTAATCTACATGAAATGATAGTGTAGATTCTAGGAATAATTATATTAATTCGTACAAATAACAATGCGAATTAATACGGTTATTTTGGGATTATTTGAATTGATTTTTGGATTGATATTGGTTGTTGTTATTGCTTGTTTATTTACTTTGACACCATCCCAGTTATCACACTGCAAGTTCCCTTTGTTATGCCTTGATTTTTTTGAATTGAATTGGAATCGGGTTGAAATGATAAATACCCAAATTAAACCTTGACCTAGGATAGAGAATTAAATAAAACCTGATTGGTCAATAATTTGATTTAAAAATAAAATGAAGATTTTATTTGAATAAACAATATGGTTTTGAAATGAAGTTGAAATTTGAATTTTTAATGAAAGGAAAATGTTAATATTTAATAATCTGAAACAAATATTAACGATGTAATTGATAAAAGAATGTTGTTTAATTTGAGAAATGATTGAATTAAGTTTGAAATTATAATTAAGTTTGAAATTATTAAACTTTGAAATGATTTAATAATTAAGTTTGAAATTATAATTAAGTTGAAATTATTAAACTTTGAAATTATTTAATAATTAAGTTTTGAATTATTTAATACTTAAATAAGATTGAATTATTTAATGATTAAATTGAATTGAATTCTTTAGTAAGAAAAAAATTGAACTTTTGAAATAAGTGAATCTTACTTCGTAAATATTTGAAATTGAGTTCTTTATTAATTAACTTTTGGAAAATTATTTAAGTAAGTAAATAAGCGAGAATTTCTTTAACAAGAAATAAAAATGTGATATTTTGGAATTAATGTAAGATTTGTAATTGAAAGAATTGATTTGACGAATTTAGTTTAATTCAAATTGTAAGTTTTGATTTAATGAAGTTGAACTTAAGAAATTGATTTAATGATTTGGAAATTTAATAGAGATTGTTGTGAATGATAAAGTAACTTAACGAATATTGAATGAAATCGATAAATGAGTTTAAGTTGATTTGAATGTTAAATAAAATTTATTTAAATGATTTTGGAATGAAACTTATATACGAACTTGAATCGATATTTGAATTGTTTTAATAAAGATTGAAATTGAATTATAAGATTTTGAAATGGAAATTTGGAAGTTTTGAAACGTAAATTATGGAAATTGATTTGGAAAGACAGATGAAATGTTGATTTACGAATTGAAATTGAAATTGAATTGATTTGGTTTGAAGTATATCAACGACCAATCGGTGTAATAATTACGAAAGTTATTAAAGAGACCGGGATCGGTAATGGATATACTCTCTATCTGAACCGAAACCACTTTAATAACTATACGCGGAGTGATGATCCAGAATGAAGTGGTTGGAATGATGTACGTGATGACTGAAGAAAGAGAATGATAATGGATAGCCTTGACACTTGTGTCAAATTGGAAATGACTAAAACAGGAGCTGTGCCGGGCCAATGGAGGATTAACTACCTCAAGTGGACACACTTCTTCGAACTACTTATACTTGTTGTCGATTGGTGCACCCTTGATTTTGGGAGTGTTGTTTCACGGTGTTGCGGGCGCTGCGGCGTTGCGTTCTCACCAGTCCGGATCAGGCGAACGGTAGTATCACTACCTTGGGTATTGCCTCATGTGCCTTGTCATACTTGTATTCCATTTATGCGCGACCACTACGATTTTGATTTGTACCTTTAGTATATGGATTGCCCTCTGGTGACTTCCGGTTTTGGGGAAACTACGGTCTTGTATATGCTTTTGGGAATAAAAATGTGTTAAGGGTGGAATGGGCCATGACTTAACGCTATTTTGATATCTTTATATTACTGATAGACATTATCTACTTATCGTACACTACTACATAGTAGATAGTTTAACGGATCCTTAAAGGATGGTTATTCCAAACATCCTTTGAGTTACTTGTATTTTAAATTGCTATTTCACTTGAGTTGGATTTATTAATATAAGAATGTTAATCCTGACTCGAGTGTCTTGTGTTTTTGCTTTACGCTCGGGTCAGACTGAGTGTACCAGTATTCGAGACTCACCTTTGAAGTTGGAGCTTTGCTTGAAGATCCAGCCATCTATTCTGCTTTCAGTATTCGATGATTCCAGTGATGTATTCTGATTTGTATCTGATGTATCGTATTACTCTTCCGTTGTATCTGGTTTAACTCTGATGTATCGTATTACCTTTCTGTTGTAAACTCTGATGTATCTTATACATTTATATAGTAGCTTCATGAACTACTATCTCTTTTATTTCCGCTGCAATTATTACTCTGTGTCTGTGATCTGTGATTATTTATTTACTGTATATGTTCACTTTTGCCAAATTTAAATTAACAACGCGGTATTTTGAGCAATTCAACTCCAGCATGAGTGTCTACCTATACACTTATAATGGATGCGAATGGTCCAAAATGGCGGGTCGTTACAATGGACACGGCCTTCCATAAAGAGACTCGAAAGGAGCTATGTCGATACTCGATTGGAAACTATTGTGATAAGCAAACTCAACAAGATAGATATGATCTTCCCAACTCCCACTGAAGTTGAGAACACAAGCACGGAGTAAGTCTTCCAAGATCTTATTAACTCACTCTGTCTACGGATGATAAGCAGTGCTTAAATTAAGCTTCGAACCCAATGCTTTCTGGATAATCTTCCATAATACGCTTGTAAACGAGGGATCTCTATCACAAACGATAGCACTAGGGACACCATGAAGTCTCACAATCTCCCTAACATAGATTTTAGCTAGCTAAGGAGCAATCTAATTGGACTTGATAGGAATAAAGTGGGTTGATTTAGTCAAACGATCAATAATCACCCACAAGCTATCATGGCCTGCCCTCGGATGAGGAAGACCATCAACGAACTCCATAGAAACCTAAAAAGGAAAAGAAAGAATAAGTTTACAATCATTACTAGATCGACACACAAGAGGATTCAAATATGAACTTAAGTTCATAATACCTGGACCCACTTCCACACCAGGACTTCCAATGGTTGCAAAAGACCATTGTGACGCTGATGCTCGGCTTTAACAACCTGAAAAGTCAAGTAACCCTTCACATACTCCGTCAAATCTCGCTTCATCCCTTCCCAATAGTAGAGAATCTTCATATCAGCATATATATTACTACTACCGAACGAATAGCATACTTGGAGTGATGGCACTCTTCAAGAATATCTCTTCTAAGATCACAAACATTAGGCACCAAAATCCTACCTCTCCAACGAATACAACCATGAGCATTAACTACAAAATCTCTCAACTCATCACTTCAGGAAACACCGCTACACTGTTGAAATAGATAAGATAAATTAGGATCGCACTTTTGGGTTTCCGCAATCCGATCTAAAAGACTAGGACGAGCTTCCATACCAAACAATAAAATAGAAGAACTAGAATCTAGAATACACCCTCTAAACTCACAAGAAGATAAAAACTCAAGATCCTTTCACTCAGCCAACATCAAAGAGATAACAACCTGCTGCTTGCGACTAAGAGCATCCACTACTCGATTCCCCTTCCCTAGAGTATACTAGATACCGATATCATAGGAAGCAAGGAATTTATGCCATCTCTATTGTTACATATCAAGCCCCTTTTGAGTGAATAAATAGTTTAACGACTTATGGTCGGTATAAAGCACAAATCTCTCATCCAATAAATAATGACGCTAAATCTTCAAAGCAAAGACAATAGCTATGAGTTCCAAATCATATGTGGCATATCTCACCTCATTCGGCTTTAACTAACTTGAAGCAAAAGCAACAACCCGGCCCCCCTACATAAAGATGGCTCCCAAACCAAATTTACTAGAGTCTACATAGACCACAAGATCTTGATTCCCTTTTGGAACCATAAGAAATGGGGCGTTGGAAAGGAGTTCCTTCAACTTGTGGAAAGAAGCTTCACACTTATCCGACCAAACATATTTAACTCCTTTCCTAGTCAAAGAAGTAAGAGGTAAGATGATCTTTGAAAAGTCCGACAGTAATAGCCCGCTAATCCAATCCGATACATTCTTTGGCCTTTTCCAATTCTGAATGGCTTCAATCTTTGATGGATCAATGGAAATGCCTTCTTTTGAAACTACATGCCCAAAGAACTTCACTTGCCTCTATCAGAAATGGCTCTTAGAAAATTTTGCTTTCAACTGATTTATTATAAGTGTCTCCAATACAATCCTAAGATGCTCCTCATTCCCTTCCTCGGATTTAGAATAAATAAGAATATAGTCAATGAATATGAGAACAAGTCGATCGAGAAATTCCCCAAAAACTCGATTCATGAGATCAATGAAATAAGCTGGAGCATTCGTTAAGGCATAACGAGCCACTCATAAGATCCATAATGGGTACAGAATGATGTCAGAGGAATGCCATCCTCTGCTAGTCGAAGCTGATGAAACCCAATCGCTAAGTCTAACTAGGAAAAGACCTTAGCACCGTAAAGCTGATTAAATAAATCATCGAATCCTAGGCAGAGGATACTTGTTCTTAATGGTAAGCTCATTAAGCTTGCGATAGTCTATGCAAAGCCTAAGAGTACCATCAGCCTTCTTAACAAACACAACAGAAGCTCCTCAAGGAGAAGAACTAGATTAGATAAAGGGCTTAGCTTCCAAACTCGACAACTGCTTCCTCAACTCCTCATTCTCCATAGCAGACATCCGATGAGGAGGACAACTAATTGGCTGAGCTCCAAGGATGAGATCAATACGGAACTCAATCACTTGCTTGGGAGGCAATCCTAAAATGGGTTCAAGGATATTAGGATAATCACAAACAACATGAATTCAAGAGATATCATCGTCTCCTTGAGGTCCAAGAGAAAATAAAGAAGCTTCCGGATCGGAATCTACATCATGAAGAACAATAGAAATCCGCTCAATAGATTTCGAATGTCGAAGATAGATATTTCTTTCGGGACATAGGATACGGGCTTCATAACGGTTAAGCCAATCCATTCCCAAAATCATTCCAAAGCCAAGATAGTGCTTGACATAAAGATCGACACGAAAGGAATGGCCACATAAAATGATCTCAACATCTCTACAAAGCATACTGAGGGTTGCGGAAACCCCGATAGGGTTCGAAAGCCTTAGCGACGTCACTAAGCATACAACATCCAAAGATATAGCATCTACAAGTTCCTTCGATACAAATTAGTGAGATGCACCCGTACCGAAAAGAACTCGAATAGGAAGATTCTGAAAAACAATAACACCTTCTAAAACAGAATGAGATATACCTCGACGCTGAGATGATCCACCAGAAGCTTGCACAACACTAAGCTTCCCTGAATTGAGTCCTTTAAATACTCGATGACAAGGTGCCACAAGGTGACCTTCCTTCTTGCAATATCGACAAACTGGAGATTTTAGACAATCCTTAATGAAATGCTCTTTAGAACCACAATTGAAGCATTCTCCTCAAGATGGTTGCATTGTTGTGGAACTTAAACCTTGCTTCTTAATCTTTTTATTAGGATGAAAGGGCTTGGACTTATTGAATAGGTGTTTCTTCTTTGGATGAAAGCACTTCTTTTCACTACATCTTCCTCACCACTATCCTTCTTAACTGCCCTAAGCCTAAGAGCCGAATAACCTAACTCCTCGAATGAAACCTTCATTTGCAACAAAAAACACCTTTCTAAAATGCTTTTTTAACCCATACACAAATTTCTGATTCTTCTTTAGCAGTGTACTTATGTGCTCGACCCCGTAGTTGGATAATGCTTCGAAGATCGATACATACTCTACTACCGAACACTTCCCTTGCTTCAACTCAATAAACCTCTTAGCCAACAAGGCCTCTCGGATTCGGGAACGAACTTCAACTCAAAACATTCCCTACTGCTCCCAAGATAGAGTAGACTCATAACCTCTGTTATAAGAAGCTCATACTAATCTAGAGCTCACTCCTGGAGTAGACTAGATGCCACCTGAACTCTATGTTGATCAGAAAGAACCATGTGGGAAAATATTCGCTTGCATGTCCTAAGCCATGCCTGCACCTCAAAAAAACTCTCAGAACCTCTAAAGGGCTTGCTACCAAGATGCGCAAAGTCACTGCACATACATGCAAAACCTGACTTACAGGAATAAGAATACGAAGGAGATTCGGAAGGCTGAGTATTCTGAATGAGTTCCATGATTTTCTCTATGGACATAAACACTCTGTCCTAAGGAGGTCCATTGGATTGCCCATCGATAGAACAAGTAGGTGGTCTACCGCTAGCCATCTAAGATTCTGAAAAGAATAAGATAAGATAATGGATTATTCAAAAGTTATAGGATTCAATAATAGGAATTTTAAAGATAGACACTAAAGAATATGCCACCATGAAATCCTAAGGGATGATTCCTAAAACTTGACTAAGCCAAGATTTGTGTCCGTAATATCATATTTTGTTCTGAACTCAACTTTGATATCACGCTGTAACGCCTCACCCCTAGACCCACACTAACAAAGGATATTACAGAGTAATACCGTCTTCTAGTGCAGAGAATAGGGCTAGTTAGAAGTGAATCGTCCGTAAACTTTACTTTAATTGAGCATCGATACTTGATTAATATGTTATACATTTCTTTACTCAAGTGGAATCGACGTATACAATTTAGGCTTAAAACAAAACTATGGTGGCTATAATAAAATCCAAAACGACATATGATATATACAAATCATAGAATCACACAATGACAGATCAAACACAATGGAATACAAATTGATACAAGTCTGAACAGATACAAATAGATACATGATGTAGACCATAATACAATAGTATCGCATCCCAAATATATGAATATGTACATAAAAGGAATCTAGCTCGACATAAGATACATTATAACACCAATATATACATAGTGATGATAAAAGTAAACGTCAAGCTAACTAATAGGTAGTCCGTTCTAAAAGCATCAAGTTGAAGGACCTGAAATATCTTGGTTCGACATGAGTATTATAAAATAATAAACAGGTTAGTCTAGGCTAAAATAAATGAGTTAGCAAGATGAATGATAGATAAATAGAACTAGATCTCAAATATAGTCATCAAGTCATGTACAGAAAAATATCAATCATACTTCAAAACTTCAAGAATGAAATCACCAACTATCAAAACTCAAGATAGCTTTTACAAGCAAAATCCCCAAAACTATTTGGTGATAACACAAACAACATCAAATCTAGAAATCCAAATAGAAATCCAAAAATCTCATAAAAGGGGAAAAAGCGCCAAACTCTAAGATTGATGAATAAATCCACCTACATGCATGTAACTCTAAGTTAGATGTATATGTCTATAAAATCCAAGATGGGTATAATTCCTATAATAACTCCAAGATAGGCGAGAGCAAATAAAACTCCAAGATAGGTGCGAGAACTATAAACCCCGAGATAGGAATAAGTCCTATAAATTACACGATAGGTACAAGACCTATAAAAACACTAAGATGGGTACAAGACCTATAGAACTCCAAGAGCGAGTCATAAACTCGTTGATATAAATGTTGTGTACCTTCATATAGCAATCAAATAGGAAACAACTATATGTCCCGTACCATTTGAGTTTACTCAAACGTTTACTATACGATAGTAAACTCCACTTGTGTGTAGCAATGGATCGGTCGAATAAGACCGGGAATTAATAGATAAAACAAATACATGCAATCCATACCACTCGTTTTATTTAAACATTTAAATCAATTCCTCATTCGATCTATGATATACAATTTTATAAATGATTCCACTTTAAAATCATTGTAACACCCCATGCTTTAATGACAAATAAAATCAATTGAATTGACATAATTGCAAAACAGTGAAAAATATATATGTCAAATATATTCATTTAAAAAAAAGAGGTTACATAGATATATGCAACCAATTAGTGTGTGATTAATTGACGCATCAATCAATTAAAAGAGGAATTAATTAAGAGACATAGAGGCGTCAATTAGTCAGAGAATATGTCACTTTTATAACATTAATTAATTAAGGGATCTTCTAATAAAAGGAAATGTATATGGGTAATAAATTAAATGATAACATACATATATTAATTTATAATTTACGTAATCAATTAATTGAGAAATTAATTAAAGACATTAAGTAAGCGTCAATCAATAAAAAATGGAAACTTATATGTCAGTTAATTGGGTAATGAACTGGCGGTTTAAATATGTACAACTAATAAATGTGTGATTGAGTGGCGCATAGGAATTAATTTGGATATCGATTAAAATGGGAAAACGTGTCAATTAATTAATTGGCAATTAGTTGAGCATTTTAAAAAAAGGATGTTAATTAATAAAAGAATATGCCATTTTTACAATAGCTAATAATGTAAATTAATTAGCTAGAAGAAAACGCCAGTTATAGGATTATTTGTTTCCAAGTTAAAAAATTGGAACGCGTACAAAAATCAAACAAAGTAATTAGGTTTATGATGAAGGTAAATTAATAAGAATGAATTAAAAAGTATAACTTTTATATGCGTTCAATTAATAGAGGTATTAATTGACGTGTTCAAATAGGTAAGAAATTATAACGTATAATAATCAATTAATATTGGATATATAAGTATGTATGTATGTATGTATGTATGTATGTATGTATGATCTAATTAATTGGATAATTAATGGGTGAATTTTATTTATAAGGAAACGTGAATTAATAGGGTCGTATAACAAAGGAAAAAATGAATAATGTCGGAGAGTTATACGTTATAAGCTAACATAAACAAATCAAGTTCTGATGGTGAGGATTTTTTTTAAGGTTAATTGGATGGTTTCTAGTTGTTCACTGCACCTATAAATTGAACGTAACTTAACCCTAGCCCACACTATTTTCTCTGAATCAGCTGCTGCCATTTACAGCAAACTCCTCTTCTCTTCTCCATCTTCCTTTCTCCTCTGTTAATCAAATCTTTCCCCAAACTAAAAATAAAATTAAGCAAGGAAATACACACAAACAAATCAGAGAAATGCGCAAACAAATCAGGGAATTTACAGCGAATCAAAAAGGGGAAAAAGCGGAGAAAAACGTAGCGAATTAAAAGGGATAGAGATTGAAGCTAAGGACGACAAGTGAGTGGATTTAAATTATATATCTTTTAAGTTTATGATATATTATCGTTAGATTCCCGTTAATTTTTATTTAATTCAGCATTTATCTCAGTAATTAGTTCTGTTAATTAGTTATGCTGAGACTATGAATTTATTTGAGAACTTATATTATATGTAAAGGAAAGAAAGAAATCCCATTTAATATGAAGAATATTAGGCTTAACAGTTATAGAGAAAGGCTTAAGCCTAATAGCAAGAAATTCACAGTAAATTATACTAAAACGGGAGAAATAAAAAGGGGAAAAAATAATAACTTGATTTGGAAGTTAGTGATAGATTAATTGGTTGGTTTAGAAAAGAGAATACATTTCCATAGTTTAATATTTAAAGATGACAATAACGTAATTGCAAGAATAAAAGAAAGAAAAGGGAAATTAGTGTAAAATAGAGACACTACTGTATTTTGCACTACCCAAAAAAGTAAAGAAATAATAAAAGAAATATCTTGCAGTTACGGGTTACTGTTTATAGCATTATTTAGTATTAAAATATGGAAATGGATTTTTAGCATAGTTTTTGCGACCAACCAAATAGAATACAACGACTTCCTAGAATATAAGAAAATAAAGTGAAGAATTAAAGGAAGTAAAGAAGAAATCAAGTTAATTATTAGACAAGACTAGAAGTAATGTTACTAGATCTACATTTACTACGCATATAGTAGAATAAAAGCAAAGTAGTTATTATGATAAGTAAATTTGTGACAGTCGGACGTAGGCTGTAACAACCCGCATATTTTACGATTGTATATTTAAATATTTTATTTAAATATAGCATCGTTAGTCGGATTAAAGTCCGAAATGTCACTTTTTGCAAACAGTCGAATTGGGACTCGAGACCACTTCCATTGAGTCCAAAATGGCGTTTGCGACCTTTTTGAGTATAAACATCGATATGTTTGGAGTTGAGTGAATTTTGCTATTTTTCACTTAGGGCTTTGGGCTTGGGTTTAGGTTTCACCCAACTCATCCTATACCCTAACTCAGCCCCCTCTCCTCTTCATTCATTCTCATTTCCTAAAACACTTCAAGCTTTAGAAAAATGGGGGAAGAGAAAAGGGATTAGAAATTCCTAAGCCCTAGATTCATTTGCAAACTCAAGTTCTAGCTCCAAACTCTAGGAGAAGCTTAGGTAAGCATCCTCTTCATCTTCTCCATCTCATTTCCTCTTCAATTTCAGAAATTTCCTAAACCCTAACTTAGGAAATGTTTTTCTTTTGAGCTTAGATTGAAGCTTCTTGGGTTATAATTGAAGAGTGATTGTTCTTGCCTTGCTCTATAGCTTCTCCCTTATGTTTTTGGGTTTAAAGGTGAGTTTTTGAACTCACATCTAAGCCTATAGCTTTTGTTGTGGTTGGGTAAGAATTCCTAACATCTATTCATGTTCATCTGTTTTTGATTTGGATTGATTTGGTGAATTTTCCAATTTTTGGTTTTTGAAGACCAATTTTGTGAAAATCCAATCTTTGATGTTTGAACATGTTAGTGGGGTGTTTCGGAGGGCCATACAAGGCTGGGTTGTTGTTTGGCGTAAATCCTTGGTCGTTGTTGCTCGCTCGTTCGCTTCCGTTCCGTGTATTGATTTTGCCCACAAGGGGGCTAGGATGATTTTGCTCTGGAAGCAGGTTCAGTCGACTGAACCAGTAGGTCAGTCGACTGAACCAGGGGCAGAAAACATTCTGTCCCTGTATTAGTCGAATGACAACCTGGGTCAGTCGACTGACATGGAAACCGAAAGTTTCCAGGCACTGGGCCAGTCGACTGACCTCCTGGTTCAGTCGACTGACCTGCTTGTCTCAGCCCAATTTGTTTATTTTGCTTGGGTTTCCAATTTTAATCGATTCGTGTCAATCCAATCAGTTGTTATCGCATTTTTGACTTCGATGATTCCTTTTTAGATTTCGTACACGGGTTTTTATAAAGTGATCTTTTTAAATTGTATTAAAAGCTCGTTTCTCCAACTTATAATTTCTATATAAAACACACACAATTTTGCACTTTGAGCGAAGAGGGAGGAGAATTAAATGATTAAATAAAACGCGTGCTATGAACACGAGGGTTTATCTTTTCAGTTAATTTCTAATCTATTCGTTTGACCGTTTTGACCTTTGGGTCTGGTTTACCGATGAGATGAGGTGAACTTTGTACTGCTTTGAGTGTGAAATTGACTAAAGGTTAGTAAACCGTTTAGTGCGAACGTATGGTATGGGACTCACGTTAACATTTTCGGGTTCCTTTCAGAGAGTTGTGACACATTCTGCTAGTTAGTGGTGTCCAGTACTGGGTCTCCAGACCTTCGCCACTACGGTTTGTTGCCTTCGGGGTTTGTGGCCTTCAGGCTTGAGCCTTCGGGGTTTGTGGCCTTCGGGCTTGAGCCTTCGGGGTTTGTTGCCTTCGGGTATGTTGCCTTCGGGCTAGTACCTTCGGGTTTGTGCCTTCGGGTTTGTTGCCCTATAGTATCGCTTTTGGAGTTGGTCATTCGTCACCGCTCGAGAGATATTTGGGTTTGTTGCCTTCGGGCTTGTGGATCCTTGTTATACAGTAATGAGCTCGAGCATCTTTTGTTTCTTTGACAATTATATTTCCCTAGTGTGTCTCCCTTCGGTGTAGGTTCTTTGAACCACGCGATATATAGAGATTACCTTGTGGAAACTTGTGTTACCTTTATTGGTATTTGTTAATTGCCTTTTTGGCTTGTTTTGGGATATTCATATCCTTTGTTTATTGAGATGCCGATGATATGGGGCTTGTTATGATTCATCTTTTGTTAAAAGATATGGTTATCTCTTTTGGAGATATTTGTGGTACTTTATGACCTTGTATGTTCATTATCATTTAGTTTATCTAACTGATTTGTTTAGCTAGACTGACCCATGTATTTTATACTCGGGTCTGACCGAGATGTTTCAGGTTAGGTACATTGGACTTAGCCTATTTTGCTTCCGCATGGACTATTCTGCTAGCTCCTTTTTGTTATAGCTTTTTGTGTATTCTTTTTTGGCTGTAACTCTGATATGTTTTCTTTTGACTCGCCTGTATATTGTGGTTTGCTTTACCACTTGACATGTATCATTTTATATACTCTATAATGTATCTGTATATGTGTAAATGTATGTGATGATCTACTGTTTTGTGATGTGTATTACATTGAGTTGTTATATTTTATTCTGATAGATCCTTTAACCACCTATGGCTTTGTATTAAGTATTTATTGGATATGTCGATCCATTTGAGAAAGAAGAAAACAAAAATGTATGGCAATTGTCAACGTATTCAATAGATAATTAAGACAAGGCTATAGATTGTCGCTCCTATCCAGCTCTATTCTCTGTATTAGCAGACGGTGTTACCTAGTAATACTCTTTGCTAATGTGGGTCTCGGAGTGGGGTGTCACATAGGCCCAAGACAAGATTGTCGTATAACATAAAAGAATTAAAGAGAATTCAATATCATAATAAAAGAAAACAGACTAGAATAGAAAGGAGATGCTTGTAATTATATTTATAATATATAGATTAATGAATATAGAAGTGACAATTGCAAGTAAAATTATAACATAGGTTAAAATTAAGCAGAAATAAAAGAAAAGGCTTATTTTAAGACTTAGATTGAGTTAATAAGAAAAAAGAGCAGAAATAACATAAGAGGCTTATTTTAAAACTTACACTATATTAATAAGCGAACATAGAAATAGGGCCCATACCAACAGCATTTCCTTTCAGTCAGGAACTGATGGTCTCACGATAGTTAGGTGAGGCTGGGACAAGCTTATGTTGATTAGGGTAAATAAGAAGCCAACAGAATAAGAAAAGTAAACTAAACGCAAAATAAAAGATTAGACTTAGTGTCTGATAAAATAGTAAGATGTGTTTGGGGCAGCCCAAAGGATGAAGAGCCTAACGAAGCAGTTCATCATAGAATTTAGCGCAGAAGAAACACGTCCAACTTAGATATTTTGGGCTAGAGGAAGTAAGAGACTTCAACGGGACATGAGGATACACTAGGATGGCTCTCTGGGTATGCCTAATGAAGCAGTCCCCCGGAGGCGGGTCTGTAGGTGTTCCATCTAGAGGGTATGCCTTGACTACTATTGCATGGCTAGACCATTGCAGGCAGTCAAAAGGGTTTATGTTTGGAGTAGGATATTCGTATGACACCGTACTCTAACTTGCGAGTAGGTTTTAGTGGGCAAGACCCTAAACGATATTCGCATGCGGATATCAAGCCATCATCAAACCAAGAAGCAAGTTCAGGAAAGACTAGAGTTAAACCAAAAGGCCAATGATTCTTTCACTATCGAGACATTGGATGAGGGGTACAACCAATTGGATGTTTAGATTGTTTGCAGTAGGGCACAACCACTTAGCTCTTTAGAGGTCTTTCGATTAGTTGAGGGGTGGCTGCGTGGGGCCATAGCCATGATAAGAAAAGAGACAGACCAAGTAGAATATCTGTATTGTAGGCCTAACATTATAGATATAGAAAATACCCTACCGAGTTTCGTACAAGGTAGACCTTGTTAAGCGGGATTCAGGGAGTAGACAAAACGATTATGTATAGTCCTCAAGGTACGCACTGGGTGGTACATTATGGATGTCCGAGCATTAGTATAGGCTAGTGCGGACGCAGTTTTACGTTTTCATAGCAGACGACGGAACATCTGTATTGTAGGCCTCACGAAGCTGTCTTTTACAGATGTAGTCACAGAACGCTCTAGGAGCAAGATGATGGAGTCCTTTTCGAGGAGGATACAGAAGATATTATAGGTAGTACCTAGGACCGATGCAGTCATTGGGCATATAGCTACATATATATTAGTTATTAGGTTTTAATCTACTAGGGAGTAGATGGGTACGATTCATGCACGGAGGCGAGAGTAGTATAATCCTAATAAACCCAGTATAACAGAAAATGGAAATAAAACGGTATATGCAGAATTAAGCTAGAAGTGTATAATTTGTCCATTCACCAGAACTTTAGTTCTGACCCCCTCCTCATAACATCCTACATGTTAGGTAGATGGTAGAGACTTTCCGGCTTTGGGACAATGGTTTAGAAAGTGTTATTATATTGGTGAGTATTTACTTACTATTATATTTTAGTCAGTTCCGTTGTGAGATATTTATTTGAGCTCTGATATATTTGTCTTTGCCTATTTGCAGGATACCAGATTCCCAACTCGGGCTTCGGTGGGCTTGGATTTTAGCATTTTTGCAAAAAACCGGACCCACTGGAATTCGGGTTATTACAATCATTCTTGTAAAATATTGGTTTATAAGCTAGAATATATATATAAGTACACTTTTTAAATCATTGCTCCATATCATCTTTAAAAACCTTTGTTAATGAGAATAAATAATATACATATATATGTTTGTGTATATCTAAAATTCTTTATATATAAATTAGATTTATACCTAAAAAGATTTTGATAAAATGGTTTGATTTAGAAATCAGCCTATAAATCCAAGTTGAAAACTGCGTTAATAATTGTGTATTGCTCCGAAAACCCATAGAGCAATTCTATAGTATAGAAACACCAAAATGAATCATCAATTCACAACTCAAAATTCGGAAATGACAATGAAATTGATATGAAATACAACATCAAAATCAAGCAAACAACATCAGGAGATTAGCCGGACAAACGAGTGGTGAACATAGCAATCGGGCACAACTTGGGAGTCAATTCCAGGCTACGACCGGTGCACCAATCGGGTAGACTGATCCTCCGATTACCTCGCCTAGACTAATTTCCAAGGGGCTCCGGTGGCCACCCGACGATCTGATTCCGCCCATTTCTCCTTCATTGGTTCCCTAGAGGTCTAAGGTACTGAATTAGCAATCATGCAAGCATATAAACATGTACAATTAGATGCAAATCATGATTATATAAGGTAGGTTTTCATCAAATAGAGAATCAATTCAAAGTGAAAAGAGATTCAACACCTTATTAAGATCATATTCACTATAGATTCAAGCAATTTCATATATCAGCAACACAGTTCCATTTTAGACTAGAAATTGTGAGATAAACTCACCTAAACAAATCTGAAAATGGAAGATTATAGCTTGGATTCTCTTATTCCTTTCTATTTCAACTTTAACCTAAGCCGGATTCAAAGATTAGAGAGGAACGATTAAAATCAGAAACTAAAACTGAATCAATCAACAAATATATGTACCAATGAGTGGAAGAGATTACCTTTTCCCAATTTGTACTAGTATTAACCAAAACCCCTATGATTTCTAGCTTTGATTTGGGGATTAGCGTTTGAAACTTCAGAGAATTTTGGTTTTCTAGTTTACGAGAGTGAAATGAGAATGAGAACTCATATGTACAGGTTTCTCATTTCTTACTGCTCTTATTTGGGCTAAATGGGTTAAAGTATGGATGCAATAACAAAGTGTTACTAATTTTATAAAATAAGTGTTTCTAATTTGTTTTGTTTTATCGCATTATAAACACCAATTTATACCGAACAATGTTTAATTTAACAAACGTTGATTTCTTTAATTTTTCCCAAAACAACTAACATGTCAATTCTCATTTCTATTAATATTGAAATATCTTATAAAATTTAAATACAACTTTTGAATCTAAAGGTTATTCTCAATAGTTTTAATAAAATAACTTATTGTTGAAAAATCTCATTTTTAACAATAAATCTCAATATTGACTTTTATTTAAATACATCCTTGTGTGATAATTCTAGAAATGACAGATATTTGTCCTAAATTTCCTATCAAAATAAATAAGCAAATAAACCCTTGGAAATATTTATATTTTAATTATAAAATTATTTTCATATATTTTATTTACTCATTTTCTCTAAGATTGTTCTTATATTATTAAATATAAGAATTAAACTTCATAAAAGGACAATTCATTAAATTCCCAATTTATTTTATTAAAAAATCCATTTTAAATTTGGAAATACAATAATAATATAAATTCCCCAAATTTATTATATTAATTAGTTATAATTAATCAAATCATAATTTAAAATTTTTAATTTCAGGTAATTTTGACCAAAGTTGTTACATATAGCGGCTAAGCACCTAATCTCATGACTCCGGCAATGTAGCTCGGTCTTCATCTCTCGCTGGTCGGTGCGGATCCTTTGGAGCTTAGTCTGGACCTGCCAATTGGCAACTAGCTTGGGGCTTTGATATCCCTCATAGCTCTGTTCCTACTCCACCTTTTGCTGCAGCTGCTGCTCTGCGCTGGCTCGGCTGCTGCAACCGGTGGAAAAGGAATTCCCATCTTCCTAAAAGAGGCTCTATCAATGACAGGCGAGACCTTCGTTTAGGCAGTTTCCCCACAAAGATTCACCCTGTATCTTCTGAAGACGAGAGTGAATAGGTGACAATACATAAAGTAACTTCATGGGGTGCCAACTCCCTGATCGGAAATATGAATCATAAGAGTATGTGCCTAATTGACGGATTTACCACCCATAACTGCATAAGTGGCCTTTCGCACCCAAGGATAAATCTGATCATAGCTTCCCATCTTGGGAATGACGTTGTGCTGAATGATGCGCACAACAAGACGGGCAGTCGAACCCAGATCGTCTGTCCTCCAAACACCGATATCTTGAAAAATGGTTCGCTGCAAGATTTTCGGGTTGGTCATCTCAATGCCTTCCAAATCCGCGCCATCCACGGAAATCTCCAAAATATCACTAAAGTCATCGCCAGACATTTCGATCTTTAACTCCTTTAATCTCCGACTGGATGAAACTATTTTCTTCATCGAAATTCGACACCAAATGAGCATCCAAAATGCGAATAGAACACGATTAGCATTCCCGCTCAAAAGTCTCGATGCGCAGAATCGGTGCAAGTCCTGATGCCTCAAAAAGCTCTTCAAGCCCAAAAGCAGAGAAGTTTCCAAACTTCACCGGTCGGCTTTGAAGGAACTTGAAATTGGTAGAGCGGAGGAAGGTGGAAGTCTTTTGGTCAATATGGTCTAGCCACCTGATCTCGTAAGGGGTGACACCAAGGTAGCGTGAGGAGGAACCAATAGTGAGGCGAGGTGTCCTAGGCTAAGATGTGGAGAAATGGGGTTTAGATCAAGAGTGGACATGGGGAAAGATCTAATGCATGAAAATCAATGCAAGGGGGAAGCGAGGCTGCTGCTCGTTGGAGAGGGGGAGAGACAGCGTCACCTAGAGGTGGAATGGAGGGAGCGAGAGCTAATTTGGGGGAAGGAGTTGGAGCTTTTTGGGTTCGGATGAAATGGAGAGGAAAGCACGAATGCAACTGGGGAAATTTGGACGCGACTTTATAGTCGCATTCCAGGTTCAGGATGGGCTTAAACCCATATAGCGCTTGACCCCTCTAGGTCTACCAGTCGACCACTACTGGTCGACACCCCGTTACTGATCGACCCCTAGGTGACTGCTAGGTGGATTTTCTGCGCGACTTGAACCTAGACCATTTCAGGTCAAGTTAAAAGATAATAATAATAATAACAGTAATCATTTTGCGTCGTCTCCTTCAACTCGACATGATCTGAAACATGACAGTGCCCAAGCTTACCATCTAGTTTTCTGAACCATTCCTCTATTATTCCGCAGTACTTTAAACTTATACTGCATCAACCATCAATAATTCCAAAAACCTGATAATATTCATACTACTATTTTCTGCATACTTCATATGGAAATACTTCTTCCAATAGCTATCGATTACAACAACACTTCTGACTTCATACCCCAATAAAATTAAATGTCATGCATAGTTTATCCATTTTTTAGAAGAGAGAAAACTTTAATAACATTGATTTTTATAAATAAGAAAATCAATGGGCTAAATATTCATCCTTTAAAACTCATTTCCAAATCGAATAACTATTTTCTTGCCAAAAATCACAATCAAACCTTTATTGATGCATATATACATATATAAATATTTAAGGATTTCAAACCCTCTTTCTTTTTAAACCAAAATTTCTTAACATGACCTGGTATACCTGTTCCTTGAAAATTAAAATTTCAAAACTTCCCAAAACAAAATTTCCAGAATAAATACTTGGGAAAACAAATCATTTGAAAACTCCTTTTCCAAAATCTAAGGCCTTTCCAAAATATATTTTATCAAAAATTCTCTCATGGGTTTAGACTAAGGAATTGACTTCAATTCTTCAAATAAAAATTCAGTTTGCCATTTCTGGTTCTCAGACGTTTGCGACATAGAGAATTCAATTTCCCGCTTACCTGGAATAATAGTGTATCTTCGACTGCAAGTCATCGTCAAAATCCAAATAGCTAGATCTCAACCATCAAGTCGAACATCCTCCAGTCTCCAGGATTCTACCATATGTTGTACTCATGCTCTTCTCCATCAGCACCTTACATATCACCAACACTCATGGGATAATTCAGACTCGTCGTGAAAATCTTAACTCTAAGATATTTCCAACCCCTAGTTGCTTTGCCCATTCTTTCGGAGTGGAACTACAACTACTTCTATAGTCAAGATTCTTAGAGACTAGTGTAAAAATATAATAGTAGTAGGTAGAAAAATACGAATACGTTCTTTCAATTTATCCTAATCCCTCTAATCGACTAACCTAGGCTCCGATATCAACTGTAATAGCCCGCACTTTAATCAGCCCAAATTTTGACAAAAATAGAAACCCAAATCCATCAAAGCACGGATCATTGGGTTTGGTACCTACAAATAAGCATGAGCAAATCATAGATTAATAAACTATAAACTCACAGCGGAAATAATAATAGGATATAGATACTGACATGGCTACTAGAATTAATGGTATTACTTGGATATCAAATCGCCACATCAGTATGGAGCATGAGAGATTAAAAAACTTCTCCAACAACCAATCACGTCCAGCTCCAGTGACATGTACCTCTAAATCTATCATGTGGGTTATAATGAGGACGGGGTCAAAACAATGCTATGGTGCTTTGAAATTCTATATAGTGTCCATAACATAAATTTATACCGATTGGTTTCCATTTATTTTTTATGTCTACTATTTTATGGTTAACTAAATTAACCTAATATTACACACACGATATTCCTACCTAGCATAATTCACCTACCTATCCTTATCCCAAGGTATAAAATATTGATGTAAGTCTATCAGCCACTTAATACTTCCAAATATGAAGCAGCCTCCTAGCATCGTCATCGCTGGTCTATTGATCCTAGCTACAGAGACCTTTGACCACTATTTATGGCTTTATAATACATAATAGCCATACTACTAATGCATCTATCATTATTAAAGTCTTGGCCATGTGAGAGACAGTACCCAAGCCACTTAATACCATATTAATAAGAACTAGGTAGACCCCTGACCATTTAATATACTTATATTCTAGGCAGGCCTTTGTCATTTAATACCTAACCCCAAAGACGGACTACTCACTATTAATATCTATCTAACATTGCTTGGAATCTCACTTGGACAGTTAATACTTCTTTCTAGGAGAAAGGCAGACTCCATATAAGTCACTTAATACATGAAACCCGAAGCGGACCCTTCCCGAGATATCCATCACCAGTCCTAAACGTTAGTTCGAACCATTTATTACTTTTTAACTAGGAAAGAGGCGGGCCCTAAAACAACCACTTAATACCCCTAATCCCTAAGAAGATCCTACTATTCCCACAATCGTTTCCCAGAGCCCTATGATTGATGATATCACACATTAGTAATAAGTGTACACAACTGCTACTAGCCTCTGAATAAAAGGCAGACTTCCGTTGTGTCACTAAACTGACCTCGCATCCCAATCTTCTAAGTTCAACTAATTATTCTATAGGTCCTATGGTTAAAGATGTTTCACATCAATAGAAAGTGTACACAACTGCTGATAGCCTCAAAGTGAAGGGCAGACTTCCGTTGTGTAACTCTACTGACCTCGCATCCCAACCTACTAAATTCAATTAATTATTCTAGGATTTACTAACTTAAACCATATTATCCTAGGATTTATTATTACTAAGCTTTATCATCCTAAATTACATATTAGACTTAGCTTACAACCTCCTTTTATTTATTTAAGGTTATATAATTTACCTTAAATATTCAATTACCTATAAATTCACTTTATTTGCTACTTCCGTAAAAGTCAATTTGTCCATGATAAAGAATATCATCCTAGCGAACATTTCCTAAGACATTTATGTATATTTACTAATTTCCAATTGGTAAACTTTTCTAACTATTCCATAGTTATTAACATAACTTATTTATTTATCAGTCTCATTAATCCATTTACCTTATTAATTACTTGTAACTCTCAAATCCATTTCACATTTATTACCCATTAGTTGGAGTTACAACCTTTCTAAACTTTCCTCTTATTTTCTATTCTTTATTCAACCCTATTTTTATGTATAACTAATATCCTAAACGAGCGTTACACATAAATCATCATGTTGGTTAAGTATTTATTAGCACATATAAATATGTATAAATACCTACTTCTACCAAATATATTCTAGTCATAAATCTTTAACTAGAATATTCTTTTCCTATTTAAATTGCCGAAATTACATTTCTTAGGAATATTCTCCATTGTGATTTCCATAAATTAGTTTAAAACAAAAGAACATGAATAAAAGGAAAGACTTGCCTCATATGAAATTACAAGGAATGATTATTTTCTTTTTTATTAGAATAGACAGTGGAAACTACGAGGAATAAATATGTACTTTACACATCTCTTCCTTTTCATTTACATATATTCCTTGTTAAATCAAACGCTGCATTTTCTATGTAATTTGGACACGTAAACAAATTTATAGAAATCAAACGGATATTCTTCTTGTAACGATCCTGACTCGGCCTTCGAAAATTGGCACCCGTACTTCACTTGTACTCGAATGCCGCAGATTCAAACGCCGAATCTGGCTCGCCGGAGCTTATAACACAGTAAGTATAACAACACAGCGGAAGAAAGAAATGAATGATATCATATACAACTCCGAGAATACAACAACCAGAATGATATACAACAATGATATCAATATGATACAACAATATCAGAGACAAATAATAATGTTACAGCGGAAACAACAGAACTGATAACGTCAAACTCGGATCACCATCACGAACTCCAAGATAAGCAAGGTACGTCGTTGAACTCCAAAAACTGAACTAGCTCCCGATAATCTACTAAACCTGATTATCTGAAAAACCCAACTCTAGATTGTCCGTGTGGGAAATTGTGGGCACCCAGAGTTTAGGAAGGGAACAATAAACTCTGGGTCAGTCATGGGACTGGTATGAGTAACAAAAACATTTGGTTGAAATAAAAACAGATAAAAGGAAATCCGCAATGCTTTTTGGAAAATGAAACTATCATAAGGCCTCCCGGCACACACACAATGCAATCTCACACATGGGGGAGATTTCTCCTTATGATGGTCAAACATGCCTACTACGCAAAATCATTTGATATTATTATTAGTGCATAGTGCAGAAAACATTTCGAAAGTATAATATTAATCCTAGCCAGCATAGGTACCATTATACTATGCCTACTATAGCTGCCACCGGAGGTGACAGGTTATACAAATTGCAATCGTAAAGGGCTTGTATTGTTTCTTTGGATTTCCAACGAATGGTCAGGCTAAGGAACTTCCTACTGCCACATGGGTACGCCTCTGGAGGGACGTCCCGAGAACTAACTAGCTCTCTGCCAACACAAGGCCGGGTTACCTCTTACTAGGTAACTGCTACACGAGTATGCCACCCCCCGGTCGTTTGCGACCTTTATCCGAGGGCCCTCGATCACAAAGCAACAACCACACAGTAAATGAGATTGATGCAACCACACAGGTAAAGCATCCGGGCTCCATACCATGATACCACCTTTTTCCAGAAGGAAATGACATACCCTAAAGGGTGCAACCCTCATAACCTTGCTGCATCTTTCCTGTTTCGACCATTTCCGGGTTGTGAGGTCCGATGAGGTCTCGTCCACAAAGCTACGCTTTACACGAAAGCCATGCTTTGATCACAAATGATCAACAAATGATCAGCAACACACACCAACACTTAGCATGCCACACTACCAAATTGGGAGTATATCACTGATAACCTTTAACTACATAACCTCTGAGCTCGTACGTCTCAGAGAAGGGTGTTAAGCTAAGAGAATAAATTCTCCGCCCCCAAATAGAAATGTATTTGAAAGAAATCAGCTTTATATCTCAAAGTGTAATGTCAGGCATACAACCATACAAGTCTGTTCCGGGTTCGAACAGAACCGAAGGCACTTCCAAAGAAGCCCTTGCAATCCGGGTATTCACAATCCCGATCGGACTTCCCATCACTTAGGGAATCTCTATACTGTAGCTACTCAGTGCAGAGACAATCGATAGGTTATCCTATCGTTCTTGCAAATACCCGGTCTTCACCACCGGTCTTCAAATGCCATCTATTTACGTCGTATCATTATTCGGAATGGGTTATATGACACAAAGTCCTCTCCCGGCTAAACCGAATAGTGAGCGCAATATTTTAAAACATATGGATATTGGGATTTTAGTTAAGTTACAACTTATTACTCAAAAATTCTCTTTCAAATGGTTTAAACAAATTACCATTTTAATCTTTTACACAAAAAGATTCAATTCACAAAGTTCTCCCAGTTTCACAAAGATCTATTCATAGATTTTCAAATCGATTTCCATTTCCATTGGATTAACTCATTAAATCGAAGATTTAACTTATAGCTTTCAAAACACATTTCCAAAGATTTATTCGTAACTTGGAAAACTATTTCCAATTCAAACTTGAAATTCCTTTAATTTAAATTGGAATTTCATTTCTTATATGAAAGCTTTTATCATTTGAAAACAAACAGTTTTATTTCGGAAAAATCCGATCTCATTTATACAAATTAAAGTCCTTGGGTTAAATTCAAATTTTCAAAATTATACTTTTAGAATGGTTTAAACACATTTATAACTTGTATAACATCTTTAAACCATAATTTTCAACCATGGAATTCAATTCCAAATTTTGAATGCAAATTTAAATCAAATTTCAAAACTAAATCAAGTTATTCAAAAATAACTTTAATCTTTGAAATCCCTTTTCAGAAGCTTTCCACTTTAAATCCGATCCATTTTCAAAATCAATTGAAATTAAAATTTCAATTTCAAAAACATTAAATTTAAATCATCTGTGACTTAACCAACTTCCACGTGCAATCCATATTTGTGTGTGTATGGTGTGGTCCAGGGGTTTAACACACAATAGTACAACATCATTCAATCATCATAGATTCAAATACAGAAATATAGTTGATAAGTGGTATAAACTATAACGCTTATCGTTCATTCACAGATTCACAGATATATACATTACAGAGAATTAATTACATTCATCCCAGATAAATAAATTACATTACAAATCACAACACAAATCAGGATATATCACAAAGCATCACATATCAGGGATATCAAACAATTCAACATCCAATATAATCCAAACATCCATAAGTAGGGTCAATTTAATTATCTGATTGATTTAAATCAGATTAATTTATATGAATAAATTTGCTAGTCATGGTAAATTAATAATCAATTAATTACAAAACATTTAATGAATTATCCTTTAATTAATCATTAATTAACCATTAATTAATAATTAATCCTTAATTAATTATTCTTAATTAATTACAATAACTAATTAATTACTCCTTAATTAATTATCTTTAATTAATCCCTTACACAAAGTAATTGAATCCAAATTACTTCCATTATTAAATCATCTTCTACTAATTACATCCAGTAATTACCCTTAATTACTTCACTAAGTAATTATACTTCATTAATTATATTAAGTAATTACATTTATTAAATCATCAAGTGATTATCTTAAATTAATTAAACTTAATTAATTAACTTAAACTAATCAAATTTAACTCAATTAATTATTTAATTACAATGAGTAATTAATTCCTTAATTACTTTTATTAAGTAATTATCTCATTGGTTAATTATTCTCAATTAATTAACCTTTAATTATTAATTAATTATACTTTAATCATCAATTAATTAACCCTTAATTATTAATTAACTAACCTTAATTATTAATTAATTAACCTTAATTATTCTTTAATTACTATTGATAAATCACATTAATTAATCACCTTAATTAATGACACTAAGTACTTAACCTTAAATTACTTATTTATGATTCTTTAATTTCTTACATAAAGTAATTACCCTTTTTAATTACTTTAGTTAATTAACATTTAAATCTTATATAATACCCTTTGGAATTAATTATCAATTACCAATTAACTTAAAACCTTTGAGTTAAATCATTCTTTAAAACATTTCATTTCTTAATTACCCATTTAATTTTCAATATTAAGTTTATTTAAAGTAAACTTTAAAATGAAGTTTTATATATATATATTAAACACTTTTAACTCAAAATAATTTGTTTTAAAATCTTAATAAGTCCCGACTTAAATCAACATTCATTATTCAAAAGAAATGGGTAAGAAATTGTTTAAACTTGACCAAGCTTTAAAAATTTAAAACCTGTTATTACACTTAATTCCCAGACCCGAGCAAAACTGCAAAAATCCCGAGCTTTACTTCGAGTTTTCCCCAATCCAACCCGAGTCACATTTCAAAACTTAAAATTTTTGTTTAAGTTATTTTATACCCGGTGTATACACAAAATTTCCCGAATAAAAACTCGAGCTAGCACTACGATTACCCGAAGACAACTTCGAGTCAAAACCTTTCTTCCCCAAACTATTGCTTACTGACACGAACCAACACATGTGTACGTGCACCGCCGATCGCCAACGTTCTAGCCATCGCCACCACCTTCCACAAGTCCACGATCATCTACCCAATCTCCCAAACCACCCATATCGATGAATTCGTGAGCCAAACGAAATCGAGCAACTTGACCCAAACTGAACCACCACAAATCGCCTCGTCCCCGCAACCTCGACCACCAGACAACCTGAAACTCTGGCCACACGATCGCCAACGTCCCCTCTACCACCTCCCAGAGCCTCGCAACGCTCGATCAACTCCAAACGACGAACGAATCGAAACATTCACCCTCTACAAAATTAGGTTTCCAGACTTCATGAGCTCGCCGCTGCCACCACGGCCATCTACACCCCCATCCACTATTTTTCCTGCAACCCTTGATCACTCCTCCACCTCCAGGAGGAAGCTCGATCACCACGAACCAGAGGATCACCAGAAATCTCCAAAATATTGAAGTATCGACAATTCCAAACTGCTCCTTAATCCATGATCTAAAAATTATGATGTAAGCTTTAAAAATCATGTTTTCGTATATGAATTCAACTTACATCCCTGAAATCGTGAATTAAGAAGTTTAAATTTTGACTAATTTAAAGTTTTTCTCTGTTCTTTTAATTCCCAGAACTAATACTAGGTTGTTTTGACTTGAATAAAATTTTAAAACTTAGTTTATAATCAAACAAACATCTTTTGTTTTAACATTAAGTTCAAACAACAAGTAGAATAAGAGGAATTGATTTTTTTGAATCAAAATCTTGTATTTATGATTTAAGAACAGAGAACATTTTTGAACAACAGTCTGCACACAATACCATCCATCATTCACAAAGAATTCACATATATAGATACAACATACTTATTCACAGATATATAAGCAACAAGATATACTTTTAAATTGCTTTAAAGTGATGTTACTCACAGTGATTTCCAGAAGAAAGAATAGAGCTTTTCTTTTTTTTGAACCAGGCTTGAACTGGAAACTGTAATCCTTCTTCTTTCATTCTCCGGTTTGAATTGATTTGTATTGTTGTTTTAAGTTGTATTTTGTTGAAGTTTAAGTGATATTTACTTCAGGTTTTTTTTCTCAGCTTTGATGGACGAAACTGAGATGAGAAAGTTGATATATATGAATTGAGTTTACTGGGTGATATTATTTTGTTGTACAAGAGGTCAGAGATTTTTCTTTAGCTTTGGTGGGCTGATGAGATATATTGTGGTGTACTGGAGATATTTGCATTAATTATCATTTTCTTGTTTTATAAGCTTATACTTATCCATTGTTTTTCCACTTTTTTTTCATATTTATCCTTTATATATTTGAATGTACACAGATATTTATATTATTTTTTCTTTTCAATCTTGAATATATATTAGTGTCTTCTTTTGCAAGCTAATACATATATACATTTACTTGTTTCATACTATCATTCACATCCAATTTGATTTGTTTACATACTTGAATATATTTTATTTTCTTTAGTCTTATTATTTTATAATATAAATGAAGTTCTATTTTTTAACATGTTGTTTAAATTTAGCTAATGTTTACTTTATATTTTTCATAGATGATTTTATAACCATTTACTTAAAATTCAAATTCAAATCCAATATATATATATATATATATTCAAATCTACTCATATATGCACATATACATATATATTCACACATATATATACAAGATTTAAATTCAAATGATTAAACACATAATTTATTTGAATTTGGAGAAACTCAAATTTGTTTACTAATTAATTTCACAATTTTTTTTATTCAAAAATTAAATTAATTATCAATTTAAACTTAGTTAAAATCCGGGATCGTTACACTTCTCATAGATTAAACTATAAAAAATCTCCAATCCAACATAATAGGGTAATAATCAAAATCATACTAATAACATACAATCCAATTTCAGATCAGGAATAAATTTCATATCTAACCGATATTTATATCTATAACTTTTGGGACCGATTTCCAAATTAGGGTGTAACAATAATTCCAATCATATCTCCTAAGAATATGTAGGCGATGTTTAATACATTCAATTTTGGTCTACAATTCATATTTATTCATTCATTTAGGCATAAAGATCAAATGTATGCCAATGGAATAGATTCAATATCATAAACAATTTATAAATTTCTCACTCATCTTCTTAAAGCGTTCCAAATCTCTAGATCTGAAGTAAAACATTTGATTCAACACAATTTCCTTATTATTCCAAGAAACATGTATAAAAATGGTATATACATATATTAGAACTACAGATCTGAGAAGAGATTTGTGGTTGAAGGAATATATATACAACCTTGTTAACGCGTAGTGTGGATTCGCTTCTCTTCTTCTCTTATTTGATTTCTATTCTTCTCCAATTTCTATGTATACAAATGTAAACATTATATTTTATAGTTTAGAAAATAGTGGATAAGAGAAGATGACGGAGCTTCGCTACTATTTCCATAAAAATATGTGAAGTGAAGAGATGGTTAGGCCTGAATTTATAGGCACTCGAATCAACCACAACCGTTAGATTTAATTATAAAATCCGACCCGTTGGGCCATGGCAAACCCTAGATCGCCACTGCTAAGACCGGTTGACAGCTTTATCTATAGGGGTCAACCGCTCCATGTTCACCTTCGCAATAAAGGGGGTCGACCTTTGGATCCCGGTAATTATTATATAATTGTTAACTTTCTAATTTAATTATTTTCGTTCTAAATTCGTTTTCGTCTATAAATTCTTCGTTTGGACTCCGATCGCAAAAGCACAAATAAGAAAGTTGCTCAGAATTTCGCCACAAATGCAATAGTGCAAGTTTCATTGTCAAATTCCATCGTCTGTACAAATTCCATTTTTGGAACCTAATTAACTAGTTAAACAACTAACCGTAAAATTTACAGGGTGTTACAAATTCCTTAAACATTAAGCTTCCTGAAACCTTACATATATATATATATGTCATGTTTGATTCCATCTTCCTCTCAAAAGCCAAAAAACACTAACACACTTAGTTTCGTCATCTTCATCTTCTTCAGGCTAGGATTACCAAAGTTCTTCATCAAACCAGGTAAGTATAGTAACTATTTTTATCAATATCAGTATATATTAAATGCTTTCATTTTATTACCTCCCATTCCTTGATCTCTATTGTTTCGACTTAATTGCATATTTAACTGATAATATCGAGTAAAGTATTGTAACACCCTATAAATTGAATGATTATTAATTTAAAAAGAAATTAATTAATAATTGTTAGAGCCAAAAATGGAATTTTCACAAACTTCAGAATTTGGTTACGAATCTTACAATGTTGTGTTTGCGGCAATTTTCTGATCAATTTTCACGTATAAAGTTTTACGAATGGACTTCAAACAGAGAAATTATCAACGTTTGACGTTTTCGAATCGGAAATAATTATGTATGTAATTAGAGAAATAAATATAATTAATTAACGTTAATGGATACTTAACGTCTAAGTAAAATTTATGTTAATCAGATAAAAAGAAAATGGTATCAAATAATGTTAAAAGGAAACAAGAGGATGTTTAACACAATAACACAACCGGTCGACCGCCAACGGTCGACCGCCAACGGTCGACCGGTGGTAGTATAGAGCTCAACCAGTAGTGAACAGACGATACATATTGAACCTAGGCTGAACGGCCCGAATTTAATGTAATCTAATCTAACAGTTGACATTGATTCGAACCTCTATAATTACAGGCCTAACCTCTCACTTTTCTTCTTATATTTTATGTAGCAACATCGAAGCTCTACTACTTTCTTTTCTCCATAAATTCTAAAATATGTATAAAATATAATCTATATGTATAAAAGTGAAGAATAGTGGAGAATAATAAAGAAGAAGAATAGGGTCAAATCAAATTTCCAATCTTGTAAATCCTAATCCAAATCTAAATTAAATTAAAATATCTTATCAGATCTAAATTTTTAATAAATATGTATATGCTTTCGATGCATATTTTGGTAGAAAGAAATGGAGTCAAACAGGAATGACATGATTTAGATATGGAGATTTGGAAGATTAAAGGTGAGTGGAAAATTATATATTTTTATATAGTATTGAGTTTATATCATTGTAAATATGTTCCTTGTATGCCCGAATGTAAATTTTAGAGTTGTAGGCTCAAATATACATATGTAATGAATTTGAGAACCATGCCTACATTTCTATGAATTGTTAACTTTGACATATTGCATATACTTGAATCTGGAAAGTAAGGGTAAAAATTGTCTCTAAATTTATGAAATAATTCGTTAATGAGATTGTATAATAATTCTAGGTTTGTTAATTGAATGATATATGTTGGCAAACATGGATTAAAACTTTTTTTTAATTGGATTGGGAATTAAGTAGTATTTTAATTCGTTGGAATGAAGTGTGTGACAACGTAAATTTTTATAAATGATCCAGTTTTACAATTATGAATAAAATTGTATCATTTGAAATAATAAGGAACATGCCTAAAATAAAGAGATGCATAAAATAGGGATGTTTACTGTACTTTGTACCGTCTATTTCAATAATAACAGAAAAGATAACTCCTTGTAATTCCAAACATAACAAAAGTCCTCTTTTAGTTAATCTATGGAAAATTACAGTGTTAACATTTTCATTTGGGAAGATATAATTCCAACGTATTAAAAAGTAGAAATCCCTAAGTATAAACCAAAATATTGTAAGGATAATAACAATAATTTAATTGTGCATCTGATTTATGCGATTTAAGATAAGTTGGAAAATAAACGATAAGCAATGCAGTGTAAGTAAAGCAACGAAATGAGTAACTAAGAAGTTATAATAAGTAAGTTAATTGTTAAAAAGGGAACAGTAGAGTGTACCAAATAGTATCAGTGGAAATCAATCAGTAAAAGATGTTTAATTTATTAAATTGGAGATAAGCGGTAAATGATATTAAATGACATTAATGAAACAAGAAAGATGTTGTCTAAGAATAACTAAATACCAACAATTGAACATAGAAGGCGTAGTAATTAAATAAATTTATATAGCCTCAAGTATGCATTTATGGCGAATGTGAATTATTGAATCTAGTCAATAACTTAGATTAATCATAAATGACATAGTTATTAGTATGGGTTAGGATGCGAGGTCAGTGATGTTACACAACAAAAGTTTGCCTTCCCAAAGGGGCTACCAGCAGTTGTGTATACATTGTATCAATGTGAGACAACTCCAACTATAGGACTCATGGGATTATACATTTGTGTATAAGTGTAAAGGGAATATACCAAGTGGGGTTTGCCTCGGTTGAAGTGTTAAAGGGCCAAGTAGGGTTTACTTTAATCCTTAGGGAGTATGTGTTAAGTAACCAAGTGGTCATTTCCTTGACTGCATTAGGCAATCTAAATGGGATGGTGAGCGCAAGCTCGACGCTATGTCAGTAAGGTTATTACCACATATGTGAGGAGTAGAGCTGTACACATAAGTCAAGAGCGTCATCGGTCATGGAGCGGTTTGTAGAAAGACTAAGGTTATGCCTAACAAGCAACACCTCCTACTAGTGTAGATCACACTCCGTTTATACGTGCCTTTTTATTATATCTATTTGGTTCTACATTTTTTTCAAACAATAATGGCACAATTAGAATAGAATATCTAGCTGGATTGGATGGACTTCATATATATGATTACGGCACTGCCATCCTTGGATATTTGTATGTAGTGTTGAATACTTATGTGTTACAGCAGTCTTGATAGATGTATGGTTTTGGTACGTTCTCCATTTTTGGTACTATGAGTATACAACCAACATACACCAACGACTCATAAATAAAGCAAACACTACACCATATATTTAATTCCCCAGATAACGTCATTAGGGGAATCTATGCTTGTGCACCGTGCTGCACAGAGGGTGCATAATGAGTTGATGAGGGCCAGACAGCAGATGACTATGAGGTAGCGCAATAGCATTATCATTAGTCCATGGTAGGAGTACATTCACTTTATGGAGCCCGTCGATGATCATCCCCTCACTTTCCAGTCTTCTCTTTCAAGATGTAGGGTTTACTTTCAGGTTCCTACATGTCCTTTCGTATGGTATTTAGGGGAGCGGTGTTGATTGCAATTGTATGGTATAGTTCGCATTCACTCTAATCCGCTTCCATAGGATGATATGTATGGATCTATTCAGGTTGGCCCGTCTTACGTTACTGGTATGAGGGCTATGGGATGGGTAGATAGTGAGCCATTTACTGTACCCAGAGATTTTAATGCATATTGGACTCGAGTAGCCCTACGTGCTTACCCATTACATGATCATATACGAGATTTGAACTCCGATCATATTATCCTGCGTATCTCTTTCGGTTGAAACCATTACCACCATCTACTTTTGTGCTTACATCGTCGCAGTACACACAACCTCCTATGTTCGATCCCCTCAACATGCATTCAGAGCGTATACATTATTGGGTGAGGTCGTTGAGTAACCACTGTAGTATCCTACAGATGAGGATGTTCAGGGTATACCTTCTACCGGTTTATATCATCTGCATCAGGTACGTACGACTTTTAATTTTTCATGTAGTTCGCTAGCAATAACATCCACGATTTATGTATAACTTTCCTTTATTACATCGTACTTTGCTCGGTACATGGATCAAGATAGATAAGTGATTACTGCATTTGAGCACATGATGCTTGATTGTACTGAGCTTATGTATCAGGGTTATCAGACTGCTTATCAGTAGCAGTTGAAAATGAGACTCCCCCCACACTTAATTTTGACAGTGTCCTCACAGTCAATGCATGATATAATGAGTGTAGCGGGAAAAATATGTACATATTTACAAAAGAGGGTTAACATTCTTACTAGACGTAGCTTGGCTCATGAAGGATCATGAGCTCCTCCTCTTGGTTACTTGGCAATTCCAAGAAAGGTTTCAAATGATGACCGCTGACTTTGAAAATCGATCCATCCCTTGGGTTTTCTATTTCTATGGCACCATATGGAAAAACAGTTCGTACCATAAATGGTTTGGTCCATCTCGATTTAAGTTTCCCGGGGAATAAATGAAGTCTTGAGTCATATAAAAGAACTTTTTGGTTAGGCGAAAACGTTTTCCTTAGGATTGACTTGTCATGAAAAAATTTGGTTCTTTCTTTGTAAATTTTCTCGTTTTCATACACGTCGTTCCTAAGTTCTTCTAGTTCGTTGAGTTGTAGTTTTCGCCAGCTTTCTCAAGATCAAAGTTTAGGTTCTTTATTGCCCACAACGCTTTGTGTTCAATTTCAACGGGTAAATGGCAAGCTTTACCATAAACTAAACGAAATGGGGACATCCCAAGGTTAGTTTTAAAAGCAGTACGGTAAGCCCAAAGCGCGTCGGTCAATTTCTGAGACCAATCTTTTCGATTTTTATTGACAGTTTTCTCCAAGATTTGTTTTATTTGTCGATTTGAAACTTCAACTTGGCCACAAGTCTGAGGATGATACAAAGTGGATAACTTGTGGGTTATCGAGTACTTTTTCATTAAAGTTTCAAAAGAACGGTTGCAAAAATGGGTTCCGTTATCACTAATTATTGTGCGAGGTGTGCCAAACCTCGAAAAGATGTTTTCTTTGAGAAATTTCACAACAATTCTATGGTCATTGGTTTTGCATGGAACGGCTTCGACCCATTTTGAAACGTAATCGATAGCAAGAAGGATATACAAGTTTCCAAAAGAATTGGGAAAAGGTCCTATAAAGTCGATAACCCAAACATCAAAGATTTCGATCATAAGAATGGGGTTTAAAGGCATCATATCTTGTCGAGAAATTCGTCCAAGCATTTGACATCGATCGCAAGTTTTGCAAAATTCGAATGAGTCTTTGAAAAGAGAAGACCAATAGAATCCACACCGAAGCACTTTTTCTGCAGTTTTTCGAGGACCGAAATGTCCACCGCATGCTTGATCGTGGCAGAACGAAAGAACACTCCTTATCTCATTATCCGGAATGCTACGTCGGATGATTTGGTCGGGACAATATTTGAACAAGTATGGTTCGTCCCAATAGAAATATTTCACTTGGGACATGAATTTGTATTTGTCCTGTTTGGACCAAAATGAGGGAGTTTCTTTAGTGACTAAGTAGTTCACTATATCAGCGTACCATGGATCGATAGAAATTGAAAGAAGTTGTTCATCGGGGAGTTTTCATTGATTGACAAAGAAGATGGTGCGTTCGGAAGACGAGACAAGTGATCGGCTATGACGTTATCGGATCCTTTTTTGTCTTTAATTGTACGGTCAAATTCTTGAAGTAAAAGGATCCAATGAATCAAGCAAGATTTGGCATTCTTTTTAGCGAAGAGATATCGAAGCACAGAGTGGTCCGTGTACACGGTAATGTGTGAACCTATCAAGTATTGTCGGAATTTTTCGAGAGCAAAAATGACAGCTAGAAGCTCTTTTTTGGTTGTTGTGTAGTTGAGTTGAGCGTCGTTCAAAGTCATACTCGCGTAGTAAATGACGTGAAGGATCTTGTTGATGCGTTGTCCTAAGACAGCACCAACGGCAAAGTTCGAAGCATCACACATGATTTCAAAAGGAAGATCCCAATTGTGTGCATAAATGATTGGAGTAGAAATGAGTTCCTTCTTAAGACGTTCGAAAGAGGAGATACACTCAGAGTTGAAATCGAATGGAACATCTTTTCCGAGAAGAGTCGTCAAAGGACGAGCAATTTTACTAAAGTCTTTCACAAAGCGTTGGTAAAAGCCAGCGTGTCCTAGAATTGATCGAATGTCCTTAACAGTATTGGGAATGGGTAGATTTGCGCTTTGTCTACCTCAATGCCTTTATTTGAGATGATATGTCCAAGGACTATGCCTTATTTGACCATAAAGTGGCATTTTTTCCAATTCAAAGTCAAATGCTTTTCTTTACATCGATTTAGAACCAATTCGAGATGATGTAAACACTGGGAAAAAGAATCGCCAAACATTGAGAAATCGTCCATAAAAACTTCTAGAAAGCGTTCAATCATGTCGGAAAAGATTCCAACCATGCATCATTGGAAAGCAGCAGGAGTGTTACAAAGTCCGAATGGCATACGTCGATAAGCAAAGGTACCGAATGGACACGTGAAAGTCATTTTCTCTTGATCTTCGGGAGCGACTGGAATTTGGTTATAGCCGGAATAACCATCAAGGAAGCAGTAGAATTCATGGTCGGCTAAACGTTCGAGCATTTGGTCAATGAAGGGAAGAGGGAAGTGATCTTTTCGTGTTGCGGCATTTAGTTTTCGATAGTCAATGCAGACACGCCAACCCGTTTGAGTATGAGTTGGAATTAGTTCATTTGAATCGTTCTTGACAATGATTAGCCCAGACTTTTTCGGTACAACATGAATTGGGCTAAACCATGAACTATCAGAGATTGGGTAAATGATTCCGTTGTCGAGAAGTTTAAGAATTTCATCACACACCGCATCTTTCATTTTTGGATTAAGCCTTCGTTGCACGTCACGAACAGGCTTGGCATCGTCGATTAAATGGATGCGATGTTGAACAATAGCAGGGCTAATTCCCTTTATATCGAAGATCGACCATCCCATTTCTTCCTTGTTTTTTGAAAGAATAGAAAGTAAGGAGGTTTCTTGATCAAGAGAGAGAGTCGCAGAAATTATGACGGGCAATGTTTCATTTTCACCTAAGTATGCGTACTTAAGGTGATCGGGAAGTGGTTTGAGGTCCAACTTCGGGAGTTTTTCGATCAAAGAGTTGGGTTGAGATTCGGACTCAACTGGAAGCGATTCAAAGGGGATAGTGTATTCAATCTCGTTGGGAATTTCGTGAAACAATTTTTCATACTCAGCTTCGCGTTCGTCGTTAAGGTCAAGTGTCTCGTTTTCGAAGTTTTCGTGAATGGCACTAACTTCCAATGTTTGGTCATGAGGTTCGTTTGATTGGTTTTCAAGATTGAAAATATTGAGATACAAAGTCATGTTTCGAAAAGAGATTTTCAGCGAACCGTTACGACAATTGATTAAGGCATTTGAGGTGGCTAAGAATGGTCGGCCTAAAATCAATGGAATTTGACTCGTAGGATTTGTCACGGGTTGTGTTTCGAGAACGAAAAAATCAATGGGGAATATGAATTGTCCTACTCGAATGAGCACGTCCTCGATTTCTCCCACGGGTTTCTTAATGGAACGATCGGCGAATTGAAGCGTAACTTTTGTGGGCTTGAGCTCACCTAAGCCTAATTGTTCGTACACGGAGTATGGAATCAAGTTGACACCCGTGCCTAAGTCTATTAAGCATTTGTTAATCGTCTTATCTCCAATTGTACATGAAATCGTAGGGCAGCCAGGATCTTTGTATTCAACGGGCATGGATTGGGACAAGACTTCACTCAAACTGGCGGCTAAGAAGACTTTTTTGGCACTTGAGTGTGTCGCTTTTGGGTACACAAGTCCTTAAGAAATTTCGCGTATGTTGGGACTTGCTGAACGATGTCAAGAAGCGGAATGTTAACTTTGACTTGTTTAAAAATTTCCAACATCTTTTCCATTTGGTCCGAGTGTTTCTTTGGTCGAAGACGATGTGGAAATGGGACACGATACTCGGTAGGAGGGTCTACTAGAGTAGAAGAAGAATTTTGATTGGCATTCGATTCGACGTTTGGCTCCACGTTTTGTTCAGATTCGTTTATTTTTTTAGAAGTGTCGAGAGAAGTTTCTGGTAAATCGTTTGGATTAACGACTTGATTATC